>JAUNZM010000310.1:0-1422333 GCA_033459285.1 Clamator glandarius | reverse complement strand
ACCATCTCCTTGTGTGTTTTTCTGTCTTCTGCTGCTGGAAGGATGAATTTTACCCACACACATAAGACAGCTCTTTGCAGGTCCTGAGAAGGGTGTTTAGGTAACAAGGTTGTGAGGATATGCATTCTTCCTTGGTGGATGGAGCACAGAAGCAGGGTGTGTGGGTTACACAGCCTGCTGAGACAGTGCCAGAGTAGTGCACAGGGAGGAACAAGTCAACCCTGTCAATCTGATCCCTTTCACCTATACAAAACATCTTCTGGAAATAGCCCAGGAGAATACTAATACCCATGCAGCGCAGAAAGTCAGAAAGCCATTGCTGTAGCTGGGGATGTGGATGTAGCCTTATTTAGCAGCATAAAAGTACTCTCCAGCTATATATATCATAGCAAACAAGACAGACCCAGGGCACAGGATGAAGTGCTAGTCTGTGATTTATTTCTGTTTATTAACTACTACCAAATTCCCTGTTCAGGTTTGGGTCCGTGCCAACTAGCAGTTTCCCAGAGCAAAGGTTTGGAAATGATACATGCTAGAGTCTCTTCCTGGTCCAGATGTAATGACTCTCATTGGGTGGAGAGAGCATGGAGGAGGAATAGATTTAACAATATGGATTCACCTAGCTTCTTTACCAGAGAGCAGCTCTTATCTCTGTTTTATTTATTAGTACAAATCTAGCCAGACAGGATCAGCCTCTTCCTTTAATGTACTCAGGAAATAATTAGTTGATAATCTGCTTGCATGACTGAAAACAATTGTTCTCTTTAAATAAACAAATAAGAAACTCATAAGTTAAAATAACATTATTAATGTTGCAAAGTCAAGTGCTCAGAAATCAGCCTTTGCCTGAGATGAGGATGCTTGTGCACCCTTTATTTGTAGCCTTTATCTGTTTGGCTTACAACGGCCTTCAGTCACTGTCTGCATGCTAGTTTTTCCACTGAGCTTCTGTTTCCTTCAGCGCACAGGATGGGGTGCACACAAATAATGACAAGTCTAGTTCTGTCTTCTGCCTAATGTGTGATTCCAGGCTGTACTTGTTGCACAATGTTCAAAGCCTGCTCTGAAGATATGGCTATCAGTTTCCGCATTGCTTTTCCTGTGGTAGACACCAGTAGCCTGTGCATGGACTCCACAAACAAGTGATTTTTAACTCCTAAAGCCCTGCTGAGAAGACAAGGTACGATACCCTTTTTTTACAATTACAGAATATCAAGCAGTTTGGATGTTCCACTTCTAAGAGTCAGAGAATTTTATTTTTCAGTCTACTTAACACTAAAACCAATATCCAAGAACAGATGCTACTTGACTTTGCTTGAAGTTATGAGTTTCAACATTTTGGCAAGTCAGATCGTAAGGCCTTAGGTTTGGCATGCAGAAAATGAGGAACGAATGACTTCTTGTGATAAATTCTCAGACTTGACATCATGCAGACACGCTGTGGCAGGGACGAGAGCAGAATTCAGCTCCCCCAAGGCAGCAGTCGGTCTTCTCTCTTTCTCTGGTCCCCTGACTCACCAGCTTCATACTTTCCAGACTCTGCAGCAAGTAAAGCAGATGTAATTCAAACTTTATACTGGTTTACTGTGCTGTCTTGGTTCATGCCCGGAGCTGTTCTGTTGTGTTCATTCAGCGAAGCATGGTTGCTATGGAAAGACTGCAAAACGAAAATGCCTAACCTGAACCCAAACCTGGGTCTTACTTTTTAGACCTGTAGGTGAGGATGTGAGTATGGACCCATCCTCCTCACCTATTGCTATTGACAACCTGGATTTCTGATCCAGTTTCAAACCCAGGCTCTCTTGCTCAGATCTAGACATCTCTCATATAATCGCACATAAACAGTCTTAATTGCAGCAGCCCCTAGCTTCAGTATGCTTGATTTTGCAATATTAATATTATTCCTGAAAGGAGAGAAGATAAAAATGGGTAACTTGTAGTTTTGAGAGGCAGAACTGGGGAGAAGGAAGATATCTGTGGATTGGGACATTACTGCTACCTATAAGGTTTGTGAGCAGAACTGAAGTGTCTGGAGCTGATGCAGAGAGCTCCTTTATTGGAACTAAGGCAGTGTCTGTAAGCAACACCAGGTAACAATGCCTGGTAGGACCAGCAACCAGGAAGGACAAGGAGAAACACGCTTCACTGAGGCACTCATGGATGTTCATGTACAGCAGGGAAGTGGCTGAGGCTCTTCCAGTCCTTAGAGAGAAGTGAGGTCTACTGAGCCCTGAACATGCTCCCCCAAATCACCTCTCCTGCTCTGTCCCCTCCACCTGGGATTTTCAAAGCTGCTGCATATCTGCCCCAGGTAATGTCAAAGCTAGTATGTATTCATGGGAACACATCTGGGCAAACCTGGAGCTTTTGAAACTACTGTCCTCTGATTATGAAGAACAAACATGGGGAGGTCCAGGGAGTCACTTGTCCCTCCAGTCCTTTGCAAATATGCTTCACTTGTTCTATAAATAAAAATGCTTTAGACAGCTACCTAAGCAACCCAGACTCGACAAATATCTTTATTATATGAAAATAAAGAAAACTTCCTGCATGTGGTTTGCTTTCAGCTACCGTTATCTGTTTAATAGGCACTGAGCTAAGCAAGAAAAGCATAATAAAAAAATAACAGACTTGTGTTAGACTTCTTGCATAACACAAGGCAGGTATTTTCTTTTCTCCAGTGACCTTAGAAGTCCCTATGCTCTATTAATTGCTAGTTTGTTGTCTGCATTTACTAAGGGCAAAAGCACATGGTTGAAAATAAGTTTCCTGCATTATCCATCTGCCTCATAAAAAGGAAAAGAGTACAACAGAGTTAAACCTTAGAGTTCATACAGGATGACTTTCTAGACTAGCTCTTTGACAATTAGGTTTTAGAATATGTTCCTGATATCTCATTTGCAGGTCAAATTAGACCCCACAAGGTCAGCTGCCACCCCTGCACCCTGCCTGCTCTGCTCCACCTCTGCCTGGTGGCAACCACTCACTGCTGGAATTTGTTTCTGAGTGTTACAGAACTCTTGGATGGCCTGCTGTAAAGAAAATGTGGCCGGACAAAGGCAACCTCTTTTCACATAGAGCAAAATCCCAAGCCCTGTGAACTTAGCTCCCTCTGTTTGGCGTTACTGATCCGTTAGTCTAAATATGGCACATGGCAGTTTGATAGAAATCATTTCCAGTAAGAGAGGATGTTTCCTCAGCAGTTTTCAAGCTGGCTCTGACTCAGGCATTCTCATGGGAGCCCATTTAACTGGTCATTAGGGAGACAGCAAAAAGGCGTTGAGGAATTTCACAACAAAGATGTTCATCCTGTATGAAAGACCTCCTGAGAATCCTCCTGGCCATTGGCTCTGTGCATGCTTGAGAGATTTTATTAATGCTGCTGAAAAAGTATTGCTGAAAGTAATCTATTATTTGTGCATAATTTTAAAGATGCTGTATTGTACTTGTTCCAGCAATGTGATGAACCACTGTGCTTGTAAAATGCTGTGCTCAAACAAACCATAATTAAATGTTTAAAGTCGATTAACACCCTATATTGCAACACACTAATCGATGGTGGGAGGGTTGCAGTTACTAAATGAATAACAGGAAGAAACACCAAAACTTTTCTAAGCAATTTCTTCTCACAAGCTAAGACCAGAGCAAGTACATCAAGCAAAGTATGAAAGTAAAAGCTGTGAATTACCCTTAAAAAAACCCATAAAACAAAATTATTCTTTCATGACACACTCTCTGATTTATGCCTTTTTGCATATAAATATTTCAAGGCAAATCTTTTCCAGATTAGCAGTGATGGAAATTAAATAAAGCTTTAATCCTGTGAAGCCCCTTAAGTAGGTAGGTTTCGTTAGGTGTTATGGCTGAACCCACTGACTTGACTAGGATTACTATCACCCTTAAAATTGAGTCGCATTTACGGATTTCATTGGGCTGAATCTAGTAGCTGACAGAAGGGGAGGTGCTGCAGGGGGGGCAGGAGTTTTGGTTTCCATTTCAAGTCATCCAGATTGTGGCTGCTGCTGACCCCAAAGTGTCCCATAGAAGAGGCTGCAGGTCAAGCAACAGAATATCCACCAAGATGATTCTGTGGAACTGGGATGCCCTCAAGCCAGTCGTCCTTTGTACAAGTCTCAGGGAATCCAGAGAGACAAAGTCCTGCTGGGTGAGCAACCCATAAGAGGATCTTCTCATCCAGACCCTAGCACTCATGCAGAGAATATGTATTATAAAATGCTCCCCTTCCTGACCCCTCTTTGCAAGCTCAGGCTTTAGGCAGGAATTGTCTTCGTTTGGAGACACACTGATTCTTATCATTAAGAGTAAGACAGTTTGTTGAATGTTTATTGCCAAGCCAGGCTGAATCACAACCATCTTCTGCTTGCCTGAATAAAGAGGAGCTCCCATGAGTGAAACAATGTTGCCCAAGTACTGGACCAAATACCTATGGGATTGCAAAATCGGTTTCTGGGCATGTTGGCTTGGTGCTGCATGCAGGAGTAGTGATACTAGGGGAAAAAAAAGCCTAGAAAAGAAGCAGAAAGGTAGAGGGAGAAAACACATGCATGACAGAGGGAGAGGAAGTTTAGGTAGTTGTGTGATAAATTTTGGGAAAAGAATGTAGTGTCCAGGTGCTCTGAACTGAAATGTGGGACATACCATAGCTAAACAGCCCATTAGACTTGCTAGCTGAGGGTCTCAGAGAGAGGGAGGCATTGATCCTAGAGCTGAAATTCCAGAAAGCTTTATATCAGGCAAACATGAGAGTTGCCTCCACCCTAAAATTTCCTTTCCTTGGATAGCTGGATGTTCCTTATGGGTCACCACTCCAAAACCTTATCTCTTTGAAGATGCTCTCTGTAGTTAGTGCTGTTATAACTCCAGATTTTCTAGTTATTTGTTTGAACTTGTCTGATGTCTTTCTCCTACATACTAAGCTCTTGATCTCAATAACTTCTTATGGCCAGGAGATCTTTACTGCAACAAAATGCACAAAAAAGAGATTTTTTTTCAAAGGCAATCCAACTGGCTAAGCCTCTGTTTTAAGCTATTAAGCCTAGTCTAGCCTTACCGATGAATAGCTTTTTAGTCAATCTTTTCCAGTTTACCGTAGACAACGTACCCCTGTAGCTGAATTTACTATGTAATGATTTAGAAAAACAAACTTGCTGATACTTGTTTCGAAAAAAATTCCTGCAATGAGAGGCATGAATTACACATAATTATTGACCCTGCAGTGTAAATACTGATGATAAGAAGCTTTTAAAATGTACATTATTAAACCAGTAGAGTGTTTATAGCTATAGAGACATTACCGGGTTAGCAATTAAATGCATATTTATGAACTCTCCTAAACAGATATTATTAATCCAAAAATCTCAATTTCAAGATAATTTAAAAAACACTTTCCATATCCAGGACACTAAATCATCTATGAGTTGTTATAATCTTTAATTTAAAACTATATAAATATTCCCCACATAACAGCTTCTTTCAGGGCCTGTTCCAAGGACCTTAAGTGAATGTAAAATCTTTCCACTAACTTCAATCAGCTTTAAAAAGACACTTAAATCTGCTGCCAGCATCCTGCTCACCATTAACTGCTCTGGCGTGTCTGTGCTACTCTTCTGGCCCTTCAGAGGAAGGGAAGGTATGAGAAGAGTGATGCCAAGAAGAATTGTGTACTTTCTTTAACAGCATTATCCTGATGGTACTCAATTCCTTTCTCATTAAATTTTTGCCACTGGTTACTAATGATGTGTTATATGAGTGACAGAGAAAAGGCAGTTGTTGTCAAGTTCTCGGCTCAAGCTGGCTCTAGGCAGACATGGGACCTAGTCTTTGCAGTGCATACCTTTTGATCCCAAGGTGGGAGAAGTTTTGGCCCTGTGTTGCAGCACAAGCAAGTCTGGGGAAAGTCTGCAAAGCACAGGGCTTGGTGAGATATAGGTCCAAAGGATGGGTTGGACAATAGGGGAATAAAGGAAGGCATTCATCCCGTTCTAGTATTGTGCAATGCTAATTTCTCACTCCAAACTTTGTTTTAAACCTGATGACCCTACAAGAGTATGAACTCAAACACATGAATGGTGTCCCCGGTGGGCATTTTATCTGCAGTCACAGGGAATAATGTAATTTCCCAAAACATCCCTGCAGGAAGCTCATTGTACTGTTCACTATACTAACTGGTCAACAAAGGCAGAGTTATGAGATTGGATTTTAGAGATGGGTTTAGACTGAGACAGAAAGTGACAGGCTGAAATTCAGATTAATTAAAAAAATGTCACCACTTACAGGTCTTCTTCCCTACCATTCAGATCTACTGCCACAACAATTTAGGCATGTCAGGCAGGTCAGCAGGAGATGGACATCAGTGCAGAGGAATCAGGGGGTGCTGATCACTTGAACTGGGAAAGTAACCAGTTTGAACTCAAATTAAGAGTTCCTGTTTGAGTTCAGGACTGAAGTAACCTTTTCTGAAACCACAGAGTTTAAATAACTACTTTCCTTTTCCTTCTCACTCCCTCACCTTTTGCGCCTGAGTTTCCATGTGGAGTTGCAGCCCAGTGTAGGCTATAAAGTCTAATTTTCAGCCAGGTAAATTCAGCTGAAAGTCAGAAGGGTACTGCTGACCCCAGCTGCCAGGCTTTAGTGGGACTTGCCTAGCCACCAAAGTACATTGGCTGCTCTTCTGCTGATATGCAAGAAAATAGCCTGGAGAAAACTTTCAGCCATTTATCTCTGAACAGATGGTGGGACCTGATTTCTGACGAGTTCTGGGTAGGGCCTGAGTGGTTCTAGGTGCTGAGTCTCAACTCAGCTGTTTCTGGATGGAGTGTCCAGGATGGAATGAAGGAGGAGAGAAAAGCCTTGAAATAGCTGTGATCTTTAACTCCAAGCTAAGGAAGTCTGAGTATGTCTGGAAGAGAGGAAGTTTGAATAAACTATGCAAGTTGTTGCAGGGATTGTTACTCCCTCTGGGTCTTCTCTGGGGAATGTACTGCTGGAACAACATGGGAAAGGAAGCCACTTAAGGTCCGATAGAGGGGAGGCTTGCGCTCAATTTTAGGCCAGCTTGACAAAGCCATCCCATGAGAAGGGTGTGCAGTGGAAGCATCCAGTTGTGTCTGGTTTTGTTGCCTCTTCATCTCTTCTCTTCAAATATGACAGGATGTATTGCCAGGATACAAAAGAAGGGAGTTGAAGGGTTTGAGGGCTTTCTGCCAGAGTTTTGCCCTGTTGTCATTCAGGGACTTTCTGGTGACAGGGTCAGAGTGGCTCTGAATAGTCAGAGAAATGGGCAGAGATTCAGGTCTAGCTCTAAATCTCTTGCAAAATGCTCCCAATCATATTGGATTGGAAAAGCCCTTCATCCCCATATAATGTGCAAAACTTTTGTACAGAATCTGGAAAATCATTCTCCTGGTATGCAAGCTGCTGTCGTCATCTCAGTGAGGACCTGACGTAGATACTCGGTGCAGCTGATATTTTAAATGCCCCAAGTACTAATGCTTCCGTTGTTTACGTGGAAAAAGGAGCAGCATGTCTGCCAAGAGATCTCTCTGAATTTCCCCTCTGTTCCTGGAGGGGGAGGTATGCGAGAGAGTATGCTCCCCATCCCTGGAGAAAGGACTGGTGGGGAAGCCGTGGAACTGAGGGAGAGGCTGCCCTCTGCTAGATGTGTGTGCAGAAGGCTGTGTGCAGCTTGTCATCTGTGTGACTCATAGGACTGGGGCTCGCTGTATTGGCACAGCTTCAGTGGTGTACAGCTCCCCCTGCTCTGTCCCTGGGTGGGTTCTGCATGGAGTGCCCAGTTGGAGGAATTTCTTTACACAGTGGGCGCTAATCAGCATTTTGGGAAATGCAATTACAGGTTCACAAGCTGTCGAAACCTCTGGGTTTCCCACACTTGGTCAGTATGGTCATCGTCCATGGTTCAGCTCGTTCATTAGCTGCCAGAGATACTTAACCTCTTGCAGTGTCTGCATGAGACTGGGAATGTTTTCTGAGTGACTAAGGTGCCAGCCCCGTAAGCATACATGTACGTTTTGCAACAGCCCACGCTAGGATTTTCCTAAGAGAATTAGTAACACAGTTTTTCAGGGAGCCAAATTCTACTAGTTTGGGTTTTTTTTTTAAACTCCTTGCCTTTTTGTTACTAGCTTTCCAGCTAAGTATGTTAGACTCCTGGCACCACCACTGTATCCAGCTGCATTACTCAGCTTTTTGTGCTGCCAGACTCAAATGTCAATGCAAGTTAACTGTCAGCCTCCCAGGAGGTGAAATGTAGAGCACCATCCCCTCTTCCCTAGGTAAGCAGTTTCAGGATACAGATCAGTCATTTTCAAGAAAGGTTATAGGATATGTTGCCTGAGGTAGTAAGGGACTGGACTTGCCAATACACCATGCCCTTCCCAGCCCTCATTTCCCAAGAACACTCTGAATTATGTGGAAAAAATAAGGTTTTCCCATAATTTGAACTTTCCTGAGTCATTCTGCTAAATTATATTCCTGCTGCAATTTTTCCGCATTCCTGTATAGCAATGTACTGACTGCTATGTCCAGTGAAAACCTTTGTTATCAGAAGCCATAATTCACCAGCTCTGAGAGGTCACTACTTATTGGACATTTATATCCTGACCTTAAGACCTCACCTACACAGAAAGGTTGTACTGCTTTAGTTTTATTGGTATAATTAGAGGAAAACAATCTCTACTTTTCCCGCGCTCCTCCTTGGTGTGGACGCAAACACACAGCTATGAAGATGTTTATACAAATCTGGGCTGTTCTAACAAAGAAAGCAGTGTGCTTTACTACAACAAGGCATTTTTATTTCAGTATGACTGCATCCCCACCAAGCCTTATGCTGATCTAATTAGGGCTAATTTTGTATGGAAGTGGATGCCAGAAGGAGCACGCTGAAGCACTGATATGTGGGGTCAGAGGCATCCACAGGGCTACTGTCTATGTCTTATACATGTTCTCATGTGGCACTTCGACCTGGGGCCGCACAGACCAAGCTCTGTGTGAGAAGGAGGTCATACCACTGACTGAAAGTGTCTTGTTTTTAGACAAGCTTTGTAGAGAAATACAACTTATTTTCTACTGTCTCCTACCCTTAGGAGGCTGCACTGCCCTACTGTAAGGCAATTCTGATAACGGCCACAAATACAAGGTTCATGAGATGACATGTAATGTTTGGTCTAAGAGATTAAATGCAAAATTATTCACCATTTAAATAGATAGTTCAAGAGAACATGCTCCTGTGAATTAATGCTTCATAGTCTGAAGTGCTTTTAGTGTTTCAATTCATTTTGAAGGATTTGGGAGAAAATGGCCCATGTGTCTGGAAAGAAACCTCACACTGACCTCACCCAAGAAGTCTGGATCCTTTCTTCCTGTTTTAAAGGAGTAAATAAGTATGAAACTAAATGAAGTGCCCAACAAAATTTTAAGCCAAGTCAGTTGCAACATATCTGTAACCACAAGCCAATTAGGTCTGCCCTGGGGGTTTAATACAGTGTGCTAGACAGTGCCAGTATCTGGAAGTCTGTAGTGCTTTCTAGTCCATGAAGAATAACAATTGAATAAAAACAAGGTAAATAATAAACATGTTATATAATATATTTTTGCACAAGTAATATTTATGCCATTTCTCTGAGGCACCTCAGTTCCAGGATGAGAGGAGACTTTATTCAAACCCTGCTGACAGTAAAGCATTTTTTAAAGGAATGAGAATATTTGGCAGAGCTTCAGCGGTCAGAAACTCCTTGGCCGTATACAGCCGTACCCTGCCCTACTGACTCAGATGTTGATCCTGAGGTCTGAACTACCTGCCCCTACAAGCTAGAGCAGACATAGGCCTGCTCTGCCGGCTTATTTATCAGCTGGGAAAGTCCCATATGGCCCATAACATATAGTCTGGGAAGGCCTAGTATCGACAGGGTGCACTTTGCTTTGTCTTCATCTTCTTGGTTATGATGGGCTCCTATGTGGGGAGGATGGGCTGAGTAAATTTGGCTCTAGTCAAACATTACAGTTGGCAGCTAATGAGTATCCCAAGGACCTTCAGATCTGCTGTGGTGGTACAAAGGTTTATCAGTGGAGACCAACAATCTGTCCAATAAGAGTAACTTCTAGAAAAAATTCAGGTTTTCCAATAGCAGTGTCAAAACCCAGGATGTGGTAATATAGTCATAAGTTCTTTACCATTGCCCAGGAAGGACAACCTGTCTTGTGTCAGGCATTCTCAACTCCTCACACTCCACAGTGAATTTGGTCAGTGCAAAAAGAACTCTTCAGACAGTTTATATTCTCTCAGAGCCTGCACAGGACCAGAAATGTGACACAAATGGAGGCAGGCAGCAATCCCAGGCCTTAGAGGAAGGGGAGCTGGTCTGTGGAGGCTAAAGTCAAAGGGACTCTGAGGTGAGAGGGAAGGCAGAGCCACATACAATCTGTTGTGTAACCTGCATAAGCATATAACCTTCTCAGTTTCTACAAAGCAGGATTTTGCTTTTCACTGTGAACCTCTGGTTATACAACTGATTTCTTTAACAGTGTACCAAGCAAAACCTAGTCATTTTCCCCTCACACAGGGAAGTTAATGATTGTTTAATGTGTCTGGAGCAATGATGTCCCATGTTTGGTTTACAAGTCTCTAAAGCTATCCAGGAAGTTTAACTGTGCAGTACTCAACAGCTGAGCTTTCAATTTAATTAATTTTGGCGTTCTTTTTGTTTTCCCATCTCTTTTCATTTCCAGGAGTTCTTTGAAAAATAAACAGCATCTGATTTTGCAGATTAAAGCAAATACCCACATTCATTATCTCACATCAAACGTTTTCTCATGGATGAATGAGAAGGGGAAATGTCCTTGACTCTCTGATAAAGAGAACAGAGGTCCCATGGCTTCCACTCTATGAAGAAGGATCTTGCCTTATAGAATTGCAAGTTTCTGCACCAAAACCACCCAGAGCAGCAGCTCACTCCTTCCTGAGTGGCAGAAAAGTCCCAGCAGCTCTCTGTTGTACTCTTCCAGGAGAAAAGAAGGGAGAGGGACCGATGTTGAAATAATTCTGGTGGTGGCCCTGTGGTTTTCCAGCTCAAGCACAGAGCTGTTGGTGGTGTCAGTCTCTCCTTGGTGATTCCTCTCTGTCACAACATATACTGGGCTGACTTAGGGCACTTCTAGTGGCTTATTTCAACTGCAGTTTGGATGTAATATTATCTTTTGCTGTTATTTGTATTTAATCCTAAACAAGTGAGAACAGGTAACTGATCTCTGGGGAATCAGAAGGTCTGAGTTACCTGGTCTCTCAGATAATCGTGTTGAGGCATGAAAAAGTCTTAATCAAGTTTCTGTTTCCTACTTCTGTTTTTCTGAAGCTTGGAACATTGGAACTGTCTTGTCATTCTAGCTGGACTTGTTTCCAGCCAGGGGCAGCTGTGGGTCCAGACAAGATGGGACTGCTTTGGGATGCTTTGACTTTTCTGCAAGCAAATACATTAGTCAAACATGTTATTAGTGGCTTTTCTTATTCTCATTTTGAAATTTCGCATTGATTTCCAAAGATAACATGATGCAGAAAAATGCTCTTAGTGATCAATCTACAAGGGTGGCAGAACTGCTGTTTAGGAGACCAGAGTGGATAATACAAATATTCTCAGTGCCTGGACATGGCGACAAATTAGGGAAAGGTCAGAAGAGAGCTACAAAAACAATAAGAAATTTTAAAACCACGGTCTGTTAGGAAAGATTAAAGGAAGTAGAGGGCTTAGTCAAGGGCAAAGTTTGGTGAAGGATATATGAAGTCTTTGAACATTTAAAGGCTGTTATAGGATGGCAATCAATTTTCTTCAAGTCCACCTAAGGAAGTACAAAAAGAAAGCTACTCAATCTGCGGTGTATGTAATATGTCTTGGTTATTAGCAAAATCTCTTCTTGTTGTTCTTGTTTGTTCTTTTTTTTAAAAATATGTTAGTGATATCTTAGAGCAGGCAATCTAGGAAAATCATGGAATTCCTTCTGAAAATGTTTTCAAGACTCATCTAGCAAATCTTCTGCCAGAGATGCCTGGATACACTTAATCTTGCCTCAGTACAGAGATCTGTAGTTGATGAATTTAAGCTACTTAAACACTGCCAAGAAACAAGTGATCATCTCTACATCATGTTTTAATAACCCACTCTGTGCAGTTATTTAGACCCAGCAATCCAAAATAGTTGAAAAAAAAGACCCTTGTCCATAGACAACTGGAGCAAAACAAAACTGGTCTGATGGAGGTTTTAGGGTATTAGTGGTCTGCATTAATGCCTTTCTGTCACTCAGGCAGCCACAGACATCCTTCCTGATGGAGTTACTGAGCAGCACACAATCTGCAGACAGGTCTGAGGACATCTCCGGTGCTCTGTCCTCAGGTCTTTCCCTGTTCTGGGGAAGCCAGGTGATGATTTTTTCTTCCTCACTGATAGCGAGGTGAGCCTCCTTCTCTCCAGACTTGCTGTCCTTTGTCAGGCTGTATGGTTTGGATCCTTGTCCATCTTCAAAGCAACACTCATATCCTCCTTGTTGAATCAAGGGAGATGAAGAGAGTCTAGGGAAAAGATGACACGTTTAAGTAGAAATTTAGCAGATATGAGGCAAGATAGAAAGACCTGAGCTGTTCAGTGGGGTGGAGAAATAACAAATTCCCAGCATAAAATCTGTCCCTAAGGAGCACATCATGGTAAGCCATTCCCCACGTCTGCTACAAGGAGAGCCAGGTGAGGAGCAGTGCAACCTTTTCTCCACTCCAGCTTCTCTGCATGCTGCCCCTTCCCTTCTCCCACACAGTTCTCCAAGTCCCATGCAGAGCAAAGTCACTCTTGCTCTGAGCCTGCAAGAGCCCATATTGTCGTATATGTCTCCACTGCTAGACATGTTTGGCCCAGCACAGGGGCTAAGAAAGTCTTCTCCCGTGGCCACCAGAGCATGCTAACAAGGGCCTGTGGGAGCTCCCAGAGGACATAATATGAGGAAAGCTCACTTCACTTTGTTGGCAATGAAATATCTTTTCGCTGAATAAAAATATCCTTGAGAAAGAGAGTGAATTTATAGTTAATAGATGGAAGGATTTGTGAGAACATAAAGCTCTGGAGTCTTATGGTCTGCAATATAACAGAGTAGGATCGTTTCCATGAATACTAAGGGGTATTATTTTGTGTTGCACATGGATTTTTTTTCTGAGCCTGGTCTCTTCCTACAATACACAATATATGTTGTGCAGAAGCAAGACAAGAAAAAGCTAACCACGTAGGTCATGACTCTGAGCATGTGGGAAGCCACTCTCCAAATATAAAAGTCAAGGTAAATATCTGGTGTTGATAAACACATTGTGCATACTTCAGGCCACCACTGTTCCTTGGGTGCCCTTTGTTAGTGTAAATAAGCTTCATCTTGGTTTGTGGCAAACCTCAAATATTTGCCTTGAGTCTCAGCATGGTTGAACAGTGTACAGTGTTATTCAGCTGTTCCTGTGCATGGTTTTAACACTGTAACTCATCATATTAAATTGTTATTGACAATGAAACACCAAGCTTTTCCAAAGAAAACAATAATAGAGGATTAGAGGATCCTCCTCTTTCTCAGTCTAAAGTTCGTGTCCTAAACATCCAGGTGCCAACCATTTTCCTACTCCGAAGCAAATGCTAATGCTTTAATGTTAATGCAGATGTTAATGTTGTTGTAATGGAGAGCCATTACATAATTTTTGTTAGTTTCAATGATAAACAGGGGGCTACAATCCTTGTGAAACCATGTGTATGCCCTTTTTCAGGGCAAGACAGGAAGAAAGGGCGGCATGTGGGTGAAGGTGCTTGGTGCATCCTGCTTGAGTCCACATCTCTGCAAATCCCTGCAAAGCCTTGGGAAGATAGTGTATTTGTTTTGACCACCACCCTCTAACTTTTGGGAATACAGGAAGAGTCAGAGGATGTGGGGAACTACACCTTTGAAGACCATTACCCAGAGCCAGATGGAACCCAGATTCCTTGGCTCTGAATGCCCTGGATTGTGCAAAGTGGGTGATTATGTTGCTGGAAAAAATACTAAGTAACTCAGAATAGCTGAGCTTTGTGTTTGTCTCCTTTATAGCTATTAACATGGATAAAGAAGAAGTTGCAGCACAGTTTCACCCTGGTCATTCCAGCTTTGAAGTGCTGTTTGGACTGCTCTGGCTCCATGTCTCTGCTACATAGAATCACAGAATCATAGAATAACCAGGTTGGAAGAGACCCACCGGATCATCGAGTCCAACCATTCCTATCAAACACTAACCCATGCCCCTTAGCACCTCGTCCACCCGTGCCTTAAACACCTCCAGGGAAGGTGAATCAACCACCTTCCTGGGCAGCCTGTTCCAGTGCCCAATGACCCTTTTGTGAAATTTTTTTTCCTAATGTCCAGCCTAAATCTCCCCTGGCGGAGTTTGAGGCCATTCCCTCTCGTCCTGTCCCCTGTCACTTGGGAGAAGAGTCCATTACCCTCCTCTCTACAACCTCCTTTCAGGTAGTTGTAGAGAGCAATGAGGTCTCCTCTCAGCCTCCTCTTCTCCAGGCTAAACAACCCCAGCTCTCTCAGCCGTTCCCCATAAGGCCTGTTCTCCAGCCCCCTTGGTAGCAGCATGGCTGCCTAAGAGGACATTGGTACAGATTTGACTATGTTTGAATTGAAAACTAGTCTAGAAAAATGTTCAGAGCATGTTGCAACCATAGCTCCAAAGGACAGAAATGGCTTAATTTCCAAAGCAGCTTTGGGGTTTATCTGACAGTTTACCTGGATAGGCCCCAGATTTAGATCATTCAACTCCTTTGTCTTGAATCTGCAAGCAAATTAGATGTACCAGAAAGTTCCTGAGGTGCCAAAACTCTGGCACACAATTGAAGGATGTGCACGCAGGCACCCTGGTTGTGATGATTCCAGCAGGCTTTAGCTTGGAGCCATCACAACTAGGGCAGTTTTATGCACTTCTTTGTAAACGAAGTATGTGTTACTCTACCATGCTTCTCCTTCTGGTCAGCACTCACAAGAAAACCAGGCATGTGGTAATTACTTCCTACTCAATAGCACTGTAAGTAGTGCCTTGTGTGGAGGCTTGGGTTTTAGTCTTTCTTCTCTCTGCTTTGGGACTGGGATTTGTCTCCTGGGCAATGTACCAACCTCAGCTGCAGAGACCTTTGGGGTGAAATCTTCCTCTCCAGAATCTATTCCATTTGGCAGAAAATACTAACACATGTACTGTGTTTCAGAAAATGTGAGAGTGGCGGTGTACCCTGGTGATTAGGATTTCCAGTAGAATGCCTCAAACTAAATCTTCATTCCAGCGAGCATGGTGACTCAGAGGATGCTGTTAGAAAAAGGCAGCAGTTGTCCCAGTAACACAAAACTACACTCTTCAGCTGGACAGGGAGTTGCCAGTTTTGCTGATCCCCTATCATGTATTTAAGTTAATATTTTTGGCAACATGTTCATAACAAAGCTGAACTCTCTTATTCGCTGTGCAAGAATTCTGTTTGCTCCTTGTTCAAAGCCACATAGACATACCTTTCTGCCAGTTCAGTCTATGCTTCATTTCTAACTCCCTATTTTTCTCACCCCTGGCCGCTTTTGGCAGTCTCCCCCAACTTGCAGTGACTCAGGTGGAATTTGCAGATCCTAGAGGTTTGACCTGGCTGTGGGCTGTGGGGCAGTGGGGGTGGTGGTGGGGCATAGGCGTCAGGAGCTGTTACTGTCAGCGCTTGGCCAGGGCGGGTTGTTTCCAAGCTCCAGTTTCTTCCCACCCACACGGATGGGACATGCAGTGCCGGCTGGATTTCCCAGAATAAGCCTGGCCAGGAAACTGCAGAAATTTTGGCTTCCAGCACTGGATTTCGGCAAAGTTCTCTTCCAGGAGTGGGACCGGTAATGGCAACACGGCGTGGTAGGGAGGATGGCTACAAACCCAAGCAAGTAGCTGGTACCAGGAAAGCATCTGTATTATTTTCAAAGAGAGAAAAAGACAAGCTCTTCTTTCAGCTGGCCAAGGTCAAAATGCCAAGTCTGGTTTCTTTAAGCCTTTTGTTGGGAATTATATCCTCAGCCATTCCACGGACGCCTCCAGCTCTCTGTTTCCCCAGGGGAGGGACAAATAGCTGCAGGTCTTTGGGAAATGCTCTCCTTCCTTTCCTCCTGGCAGGTAGATGCACTTCTTGAGCTTTCTGAAGGATCAACTTCATCAGTGATGACAGCCAAATTGTTACTGAGGATGATAAATTTTGGCCATACTGAATAGTTTGTTGAAGAAACTACAAAGGTTACAAACTGCTCAGTATATGGCCTGCCCACTGGTTATTCATGAAGGTGACCCCAAGATTTGGTTCACCGAATGAAGCAGATGAGTCCTGTCTTGCCATCACTGTTAAACTTGATGGATGTTTGCTGACCTACAGCAGCTTACAGACTGGGATAAAACACAAAGCAGCCCTTAATTTTAAGGAAAACAAAAAAAAGTTGAGAGCACTGCAGAAGGCATAGAAACTGCAGGAGTTCATATACTGTAACTGTGCTGACCCTGCCCATCTTGAGAGGTGCAGTTTACTCCTCTTGGATATGCTGAACTACTGAATTAACTAATTAACAGCACTTGTCCTCAGCACAGGTGTGACTATACAGAAAAGACAAAATCTTAAAACTGACAAGACAGAAAGAAACCCGCAGGTGATACTAGAATAGATGTTTTGACAGCGTAGCATCATCTGTGGCATTATGGGCATGCCCACATCTATGTTCTCATGGAGTTCAGAAATGCAGACTTGTAGGAAAAAATATGATTAAAAAGGCAACTGCACTGCTTCTATGTTTCAGAAAATTGTAATTAATTTGAAGAAATGTAAAAATCCTGTTAATAAAATCTGAACTAGTATGAATAAGACCAAAAATCAGTATTACCTGGCCCTCAGCAGTGACTAATAGCAGACACTAAAGGAAAGAAGCATACAGTGTCACCATGATCAAGTAAGTGCGCATGCCTCCAGGTTTCAGCTGTGTGTGACTCCTGAAATTTTTGAGCCAGAAGTTGTATCTGCACCTTGGTATGAAATACTATTTGACAATTTTTTTCTCTTCCAAAGTTTTCTGATTCATATTTCTGATATCCACAATGTTCTGTGACAGTGAGTTCTACATCTGAGTGGGAGGAAGGCTTAGGTTGTTCTTTTTTAAAATTAACCTGATGTACTCAGAGGCTAACACAAACATAAATTGTGAGGATCATGAGTGAGTAATTCAAATTAGTAATCCATTCCAAAAAATGCGATTCAGTTTCTCTTGCTGTCCTCATTTGAGACCTGGTATTAGCATAGGGAGAACTCATAGAACTGAAAAAGACTTGATAAACCAGCTCCATACTCCCTATTTTTTTCCCCATAAATAGTTGTTGGTTTAGTTAGCATTAACTTTTGAACTTTTAAAGAGGTGCTGCTTTGAAATTCTGTTTGAAGAGTATTATTGCAATGCTGTAATTAACTTGGCCTTAAGCTGGAACAAAGAAGCAAAGTTTCACAACACTAGCTCAGAAAAACTGATATAATGACAACATGTTTTCCTTGCTACATGTTCCTGTGTCTTGTCTAGCCTATCATATACAAGTATTATGACAGGCCTTTTCTTTATGAGATTGTCTCACCCTAGATAAAGGCAATATAACACTATTTATCTTCCAAACACTGTTATCTATCTGTCTGATTAGCTGTTAAGGCATATATCATTGTGTTTTACTCAGTGAACGAAGAAAATCAGAAGGCCCACAGAACACCAGTCCAATTTATGGACAATATGATGACAAAATATAGTTTATTGTGTGGAAAGAAGCTGAATATTAGGTGCACCATTCTGCTAGGATGTTATTTGATAAACATTTTGGCAGTTTACAAGTACAGTGCTCAGGTTAAAACATATTCGGAGGTGTCATTGCAGAAAAAAACCCTAGACCAGAACTGATGTAAGGCCATATAGAAGTTGGAGGAGACAGGTATTCTGCTTCCAGCAGTGGCTGGTAACACATGCTAAGGGAAGACATGAGGAATAGGATGTGTACACCACTACCACCACCCATGAGTATCCTCTTGGTTCAGCACTCAAATTATAATTTTCATGGATAGAAAACATCTTGTACATTTTATTCAAATACTCACTGATGTATCTAGATGCTATTTCTCATAAAACTCACATTTGAAGTGTGAAGAATTACGTATTTTGATTTCCTTGAGGAAATCTGCATTGCCACTTTTTTATAAACCTCTTTGTGTCACCTATCCTGTTTGGCCAGGAGTTGATGTTACTCTAACAGCTTGACCTGACATCCACTCCAGTTCCATGCACCTCAAATTTGGGCTCTGTTGTGGAGTTTGTGAGCTCCATAGTAGCTGTTCATAACTGGTTTGATGGCAGTGGTGGAACAAGTACGCTGTGCTCCCCTTGAGGAACTGGGCAAAGAGAGTTTAAAAGTGCAACCACTAAGATGTATCGAACCTCTGTGGTTAGACCTCAGGTACCCTCCACTTCACCCACTACAGTGAGGCACCTCTGAGCCTGTCATTCTGCACATGTAACCACTTCACAGGATGAGCCTGGTGAAGGAAACCACAGGCTGAATGAAGACAAACTGTCATTTCAGGATTCACACGGGAATATAACTTATCCTCTGCGTTATACAAACTCAGTAATTATGTCTGTCAGTGGATTGATATTTTACATAGATAAATGTGCACATTACCAGCTGACTCAAGCAACTCTGGAGAGCAGCTGTTTAGTGTGAAATATGTTTATATACTAGGATGTCTCTTAAGTTTGAATAACAATTATTGTGGCACCAACAGCACTTTCTTCTGATAAAGATACTTGGGGTGGGGGATGATGTGATCGAGAGCAGCCCTGTAGAGAAGGACTTGGGGGTGCTGACTGATGAGAAGCTCAACATGAGCCTGCAATGTGCGCTCGCAGTGCAGAAGGCTGACTGTGTCCTGGGCTGCACCAAAAGAAGAGTGGCCAGCAGATGGAAGGAAGTGATTCTGCCCCTCTATCCCTCTCTTGTGAGACCCCACTTGGAGTATTGTGTCTAGTTCTGGAATCCTCAACATAAGAAGGACATGGAGCTGTTGGAATGGGTCCAGAGGAGGGCTGCAAAGATGATAAGAAGGCTGGAGCACCTTCCATATGAGGACAGGCTGAGAAAGTTGGGCTTGTTCAGCCTGGAGAAGAGAAGGCTCCGAGACCTTATAGCAACATTCCAGTACCCAAAGGGGGCATAGAAGAGAGCAGAGGAGGGACTTTTTACCATATCATGTAGTGATAGGACTAGGGTGAATAGCTATAAATTGGAAAGGGGAGGATTTAGACTAGGTGTAAGGAGGAATTTATTCATGATGAGAGTGGTGAGCCACTGAAACAAGTTGCCCAGGGAAGTGTTCAAGGACAGTGTGAATGGGACCTTGGGCAGCTTGATCTAGTGGGAGTTGTCTCTGTGCATGGCAGGGGGTTGGCACTGGATGAACTTTAAGGTCTTTTCCAACCCAAACTATTCTATGATTCTATGATAATTAGGAGATCAGTATAGCTGGTGCTTTAAACCCTTCTGTGGCATTGCTAGGGGTGGCTTCACACTGCTGCTGCTGGGTTGGTTATATAGATATGCGTTTGGAACAGAGTGGTGCAAGGGGACATTTCATTCTTTGGTTCAACCTTTGGGGAGCAAGTTTTCCTGAATGACAAATTGATGAAAGAGAATTTCTCAATTCAGACATGTAGTTCAGGTATTCTGGGCTCCAGGACTTAGGTGGGATTTGTCTTGCACCCATCTTCCATGTAGCGTTTTACAGGACAAGTAAGGAGGCAGAAGAGTAAGAGCAGGACCTACCTGTTCCCTGCTCTGTTAGCAGGGTGTGAACTGGGCAAGACTGGGAGCTGCTGGATCCAGACTGCTGCACCTCTTCACCACAGACTGAGAGTATATTTTCATTGCTTCCCATGTAGAAAACACGCTAAGAGAAACAATGTGAGAAGCTCTGCAAACTGTTCAACACCCCAGTGTTTCTTTCACAACAAAGATATACAATAGTGGGGACATTTTGTGAAGGTTAGCTATGTGCAGCAACTAAATGATGGATCCTGAAACATGCCAGTCTGTGATAAAAGTACTCCTTTCATAAATGTGATAATTTTTTTTTTTTAAATTAAATTAATATGAAACAAACTGTACTGTTTCTGACAAGGGAAGAAAAAAAGGTAGAGCCTGAACACATTGCTAAGCTAAGTGCTAGTGAACCAACTGTATTGGGGAAATTGTCATCCTTTGCACCCAAGGCAGCTGTCAGAGAGATTCTGAGGGCCTTTTGGAAAGGAAATGCAGGCAGCAGGGTTACTCTGCTGATGACAGTGATATGCATGCCTTGGCAATAGTATGGCTTGCCCCAGACTGGTCTTAGTAATGCCTCTAGATACCCTAGGTGAAGTGCATCTCATCTGACCTCAGGTGCTGGGCAACCTACATCTGAATTTGTTGTCAGGACTCTCTTTACAGTAAGTGGAGACAAAGATGCCCCGTAGCAAACTGTTCATTTCATTCAAAGAAGAGGAGAAGAGCTATGTTCTATAAGAACCTGTTTCTTGACAGGATCCTGTGCAAAGAGCAGTGACACAAACACGAGCACTATGGATATTTCCACTGAACCACCCTTTGAGTTAATGACCCCAGTGAACAAACCTAAGCAAAAAATGCTGATTCATGAAGGGATGTGTTAACTCTTCTCTCTCTACTGCCCCTGTGGAAAGTCATTGGTACTGACATTTTTTATGCTTTACCTAATATAATTATAAATGTTCTCAGACATGCACATTAGTTTAACTGCAGGGTTTGTGTCAGATGGCACTGGAATTTAACAACTCTTAACAGCTTCTTGTCAACAGTACAGCATAATTTGGCTGACACTGCATCACTATGATGGCTTTCACTCTAGTCAACTTATTGAAACGTTTTAAACCTCATTCAGAATTGTTTTTCTTTTAAAAAGTAAAGGGAATGAAGTTAAAGAAATCCCTGCCCTTAGGACCGTGATGTTATTTTAAATGACAAAATCAAACACACCAGCTTCAGTAACCTCCACAATTACATATCTTCAACAACATGGAGTAGCTGCACCAGACGCAATATGAACTACCCTTGGAATTTTTGCTAACAAAAAGATAGATTGTGTCATCTAAGAACTGCCCTGAGATGATGACACATTGAGTTACATCACCTCTGGAAGTGTCACACTACTGGTCTTCCCAACCCTTTCCAGAAAAAGAGAGGAAGCTTTTCAAGAGCTTTACAGAAAACACACTGACCCTTTTCCTGGGTTTTGCAGAAAGTAAGTGGACTTCGAGCAGCCAGATCCTAGAGGAATTTACTTGCAAAGTCAGACTGAAAAACAATGATGTCGTTCTTTTTATTATGTTAAAGCAACTGTTCTAACAACCACCCCCTTCTCAGTTCATATCATGTCATTGCAGACCCCCTGTCGCTGACAGAGAAGAGACATCTTCCCTGTGGGTCACCTTTAACCTAGGAGCCAGGAGTGTCTAGCAGTCCTGTGGTGCCTTATGTGTGAATAGCAGGTAGGAGAAGCCTATGACTCAGAAGGAGGAGTCACCTTGTGGTCTGTGTGCTCACACCTCTGAAAAGGAGCCTCTTCCCTGAATTTGTATCCTCTGTAGAAGTCTGTCTGGGCACAGAACATAGGAGAATAGACAGTCCACTTCTATTACTATGGCCAGAGTCAATAATGAGTGGATGAACTGAAGAATGCGGTTTCTAAGAGGCCAGTATGAATCACTCTGATTAGACTATATTGGCACTGACTCTATCCCTCCCCTCAAAGCTATCCTGCTAATATGCCTTTGCCTCATCTGCCACAAGTTACAACAAACCACATCTGTATCCTTCCTGTCTGACAGACACCCTGTGACAGGAATATGATTAATCGATATAAAGAGAAATCTCAGTGTCAGAATCCCAGTTCTTACTAGTTTTTTTTGTCAAATAGTTTTCTACGTATGACACAAATGTCCTTTTCTTTGAGTGTGTTGTTGTCCAGAATTCACAGAATAACAGAGTCATAGAATCACAGAATGGTTTGGGTTAGAAGGGACCTTCGAAATGTCATAAACCAGTTTTAGGCCTACTGGTAGCTTTCTAGAAGGAAATGATTTTTTTTTTTTTTTTAATTTAAAAAAATGTATATAAACATTGAAAAGCCAAGATGAAGTCTACTATATCAAAATACTCTACATTAAATTGCTCAGTTAACCTACCTATTACTCAGTCACAACGAGCTGGAATATGGGCTGAATGTCTGAGCTTAACACAAGCTGCTTCTGCTTAAGTTTGGTACCCAAGATTTCCCATACACAGAATTATTTTGTGTTAGAATTGCAGGTTACAGGTACATGTGCCTTTCTGCAGCAGAAGTAGAGGGTGGCTTGTCACATATTCATTCTGTACTTCCCCAGCTCCACCATCAATGTGTTGTTCTTTTCTGAAAAATTCTCAAAGTAGAAGCTGTGTACCAAATCTGTGGTTTTTTTAAGAGCACCTCCAATTCTCTGAAATATGCCCCTTGGATCTAGAGGCAGTTTTGTGAAGAGAACAGAGGAAAACTTTCCCTCTACAATGTGCAACTCCCAAACTAGCTGTAATGATCAACCTTTAATGCCTGAATGTATCATATGGAAACTAATTACAGCAAGTGCTTAAGTGCTGTTTTATCCCTCCATCTTCCAGTCATTCTTGCAGCAAGTTGCAAAATGAGGCCTGGAGGGTGTGAGGCTCTAGTAAATGAAAAGAAAATATGCATCTGCCCAGCCTTCCAAGGGCTGCTTTAATTATCACAGCTTGTGTGGTTTCTGCAGGGCTCGGTGTCTTTGGGTTTTGTTCTGATATTACAGAAAAACATAACCTATTCTCATGTTTTTCTCTTGTTTATTGACCTACTCAAGTGACAGCAATGTGAAAGGGGAAATGAAAGGTGGCAGAAATCACAGCTACAATCACAACCTGGAACAAATTTGAGAAAAAAAGGAAACATCCATGGAGTGCCTGAGAGG
Organism: Clamator glandarius; assembly: GCA_033459285.1. Lineage (NCBI taxonomy): Eukaryota > Metazoa > Chordata > Aves > Cuculiformes > Cuculidae > Clamator > Clamator glandarius. The sequence goes on along the minus strand of JAUNZM010000310.1, from coordinate 1,399,176 downwards.
GAGACTGCTCTTCTTTTCCTCAAAGGGAAAGTGCTTCACATTTATATTCTCTTCAGTCTTCCTTTCTATAGACATTCTTAAAACAATGACTTGCCATTTTCTGAACAGGATCATGTAACCAGAGCCCTCTCAGTCAAAGAAAAGATCTGTCAGTCATCTTCCTGCCTCTAAAAATGCTTGGCTAGTAAACTATTAATATTCTCTAATTAATCAGTGGAATTTATGGGACACACAGTATTTACAGCATGTTACCTGTTTTGCTGCCGTGTTAATGGCATATTGCAAAAAATGAAATAAAAATGAGATAGAAATATTTTTCAGGTGGCAGCATAAAAACGAAAGCAAGCTCTTGCAACATAGTGGAATGTCAGCATTTGCTGAGGACCATCCAAAACTAGTTTCAGGGCACATTTTTCTATTCTTGTTAAAAAAGTGTGGTGTAGATTGCAACAGAACAATTGTACACAGAGAAAACCATAAACGTCAGCCTATGACTAACATAATAAAAGTTAGGATTAATGCAGTTTAGAAAATATTTTTTTTAAAAACACATTCTGATTCAATATAGTTTCTTTCTTCCAGCCTTGACACAGTTCAATAATATGCTTGTTGTGAGATATTCAAGAAACAATAGGCAAATTATGAAGAAGGGGAAGAAACTAATCAATGAAGGCAGTCTATATCTCATTCACATTGTTGAATAAATAATAGCAAAGGAGGTCTAAAATTAGATTTGAGAAGAAATCTGAACTAGTCTGAACATGGGCTCATGCACATCTCCAGCCTAACTACTATACTGGTGCGTCAGATTCTCATCTGGGGCAGATTGAATTTGGTGGTGCCCTCCTGCTACTTGTCTGGCTCCTGCTGGCTAGGCCAGAGGAGCTTATGCTGGAGTGGGTCTTGATCTTGCAGTTCTGGAGAGATTGGCCAGTTTTACACAACGTTTATTTGAAGTGCTGCTCTGCATATTACAGGAGCAAGCCTTGCCAGGCCATTACTGAAACACAACGAAGCAAACCTGCTCCTTAGGTTTGCCATGCAAAGCCTGTCCTCCATACACTGCATCCAGACACAGAAAGAGATGGGGTTGATAGCTGACCACAGATACTCCCCCATCCCAGGAGAAGGAGGAGGATAAAGAAGACACCAGTTAAGCCTGGATCTTGCAACTTTAAACCAAAGATCTGTGATCTCCTGCAGGAAGAAATGAGAACCACCCTATCATGTCTCTCTGCAATTAAGCAAAGAGTGTTAATGTGAGCTATATAAGGAGTGCTAGCTTGAGGTCTACCCCACTGAATTTGAAGATTAAACAGCATTAAGGCATGCCATCGAAAATGCAGCTTTGCTTACCGAACACATTGCCTTCAACACCTGCTTATGAAGTGTAGACATATCTTTCAACTTCTAATTTGTTGTAGAATTCCAAATCACAGACTGTGAACACTGTGCATGAACCTCAAAAATCCTTTAACAGCTACCCCCTAGTCATTTTACCTGGGTGTTTGGTGGGGATTTTGTGTTCCTCATGCCTCTAAAGGGGAGAAAATCTCTGGGTTTCAGACCTATCCTTATCTCATTTATCAGTCTGGCTCAAACCATGGAGCAGGGCACCTGAAAGAGACTTCCTTCCAGGCAGATGTGACTGGAGACTGGTGTGACTCAGAACAGCTTTCCAAAACCAAGACATGCTTCATATATCCAAAGGCACACTCATGCAGAGGAAACAGTTTAAAACAACTGAGTGCAAGCATCTCTGATCTTACCTAAACTTTGTATGTTTCTTACAAATTCAGAAACCAGATGAAACCCTCCCATCTGGGTTCAGAGATGTGAGTTGCCCTTGCTTGTTGCTCAGTCTGCTGTCTCTGGCTGAGTTGAGACCCACAGGTCAAACTAAAGGGCAAGAAGTATATTCACAGACAGTGGAAGCAAGGACAGATACCCTGGGAAGAGTATAGGGATGCTGCCCTATTGTGTATTGATGAGATTAGGAAGGCCATGGTGCAGATGGAGCTGAATTTAGCAAGGATGTAAAGAATAATAAGAAGGGCTTCTACAGGTATGCCCACCAGAAAAGAAGGTCAAAGAAAATGTACCTCACTGCACCCTCCCCAGTGAACATAATTGACGTACTGGTAACAGCAGACAAGGAGAAGGCTGAGATACTTGATAAATTTTTGCCTCAGTCTTCTCTGGCAGCCTCTCTTCCCCTGCCTCTCAAGTGGCTGGACTGCAAAGCAGGGAAGCAAAGTCCCTCCCACTGTAAGAGGTCAGGTTTGTGACCATCTGAATATACGTAAGTCTATGGGTCCTGATGAGACGTAGCCCAGAGTCTTGAGGGGACTGGCTGATGGAGTGGCCAAGTCACTCTCCATGATATGTGAAAGTCCTGTTAGTCAGGTGAAGTCCTCTGTCACTGGAGAAACAGAAACATTACACTCATTTTTAAAAAAGAGTAGAATGGAGAACCCTGGGAACTACCAACTTGTCAGCCTCACCTCTGTGCGTGGGAGAATCATGGAACAGATCTGCCTAGAAGCGATGCTGAGGCACGTAGGACAAGGAGGTGATTTGAAACAGCTGGCATGGTTTCATGAAAAGCAAGTCCTGCCTGACCAACGTAGTGGCCTTCTATGATGGAGTGACTACATCTGCAGACAAAGAGCTATGGATGTCACCTATATGGACTTCTGCAAAGCCTTGCCATGTTTTCCCACAACATCCTTCTCTCTAAATTGGAGAGACATGAATTTGATGGGTGGATTGTTCAGTGGATCAGGAAATGGTTGGATGGTCACACCGAGAGGGTAGTCATCAACAGCTCAGTGTCCTGATGGAGACTGGTGACAAGTGGTGTCCCGCAGGGATCCATATTTGGGACACTGATGGATAAAAAGCTGGACATGAGCCTGCAATGCAAGCTCACAGCCCAGAAGGCCAACTTTTTCCTGAGCTGCATCACAAGAAGCATGGCCAGCAGGTTAACAGCCAGGAGGTGATTCTGGCCCTCTACTCCACTATGTTGAGACCCAATATGGAGTACTGTGTCAAGCTCTGGAGGCCTCAGCAAAAGAAAGACACAGATCTGTTTGAACGAGTCCAGAGGAGGGCCACAAAAATGATCAGAAGGATGGAACACTTCTTCTATGAAGAAAGGTTGAGGGAGTTGGGGTTGTTCAGCCTGGAGAAGAGAAGGCTCTGGGGAGACCTTATAGAGGCCTTTCAGTATTTAAAAGGGGCTTGTAAAAATGATGAAGACAAACATTTTAGGAGGCTCTGTTGCAAAAGGGCAAGGGATAGTGTTTTTAAGCTAAAAGAGGGTAGATTTAGGCTAGATATAAGAAATGATTTTTTTTTACAATGATGGCAAAACACTGAAATAGGTTGCACAGAGAGTTGGTGTATTTTCCATCCCTGGAAACATTAATGGTTAGGCTGGATGGGGCTGTGAGCAACCTGATCTGCTTGAAGATGTCCCTGCTCATTGGAAGGGGATTGGACTAGGTGACGCTTAAAGATCTCTTTCAATGTAAACCATTCTATGATCATATATTTTTCTGCGTTTTTACTTCTTAAAAGAAGCTTTGATGTATTTCATACAGGTAATGGGATGTTTCTAGAATTAAGACTACACAAATAATTGCTTTTGGGTTTTTTTTATTTCTTTCCTGAGCTAAAGAAAACCAAGAAAATTAGAGCTTGGGGCCAAATGTTTATATAATCCCCCCAAATCAGTGCCTTCCTTAAGCAGAAGGCTTTTGTTTATAACACTGAGGTGCAGTAAACTGGAGCTGATATCCCTTCTCCTGACTCATAGCAAATTTGGTTACCCTTGCCATTTATCTATGAAGAGGTAACTGATGTCTAAAATTCTTGCAAATGTTACCTTAGAAGTGTCTAATATATCAAAGTTCACATTTGCAACAATTTTTCCGTCGTTTTAATTTGTTTGATGTAATTTGCTGATTTTGACCCCACCAACTTACAAATAAATTCAGACCAAGTGAGAATGTGCTTTTTTCTGAAAATGCCATCAGCTCTACATATAATATTGAAGCATGAAGATATACACATCCTACATGTCCCACAAGGAGAGCTTTTCAAAGGCGCAGATGGTGTTTGGGCACCTAACTCGCATTTGTGTTTTTACAAATCCTCTTATTGATGGGTTAATCAATAATGACAAAACTTTCTGAGAAAGAGCAGTAAAGAAACCCATTAATCCCTCTTCAGTATAATTGCATAGAAGGTCAGATCACTTTATCTATGTCTAAGTGAAGAGGAACTGAAAAATAGCTCAGAGAGGGAAGGGAGCCCTGAAAAGGATGAATGGATGGATGAACATCCCTTTCGCTACCTCTTTCTGGAAGGCTGAGAGCTTCTCACTTTCTGGCAGCTTTAGAGATTGCTGCTCCTTTTGCCAAACCAGTCATGTTTACAGGAATTATTCATTCCTGAGTTTCCCATAATTTGGAAATGCCAGTCTGCTTCAATCTTCTTTTCCTTTTGACTGAGAAAACCCTCTTGTCGCTGGATGTGGAGTCAGCAACTGGGCAGAGCTTGCTGGAGGGATGGCTCCCCTGTCTCTGAAGAAATATTATTGGAAACAACATATTTTGAGCCAGTGGCCTGAGAGGAGGATTGGGACAGGTCAAGAAAAAAAGGTTGTGGTGGAGAAGGGCTATAAAATAAAGGAAATGTAAGCCAAAGGAGACTTCAATGTTTTTATCTGCTTGTATATAAAACCTAAAATTTAGGAGCCAGACTTAATTTTTCAGTTGAAAAAGATGGAAATAATTCATAAGATGGAAAAATAAAGGCCTTTAAAAAGAAGAACATCAAAATAATGCGTGCTTGATTAGATTTGACGTCTGAAAAGGAAGAGGAATCATACAAAGAATCAGCAGAGAAGTGTGGCTGACAAAGAGCCAAAGAGAGTCCATTTCTAAACAGGTATCTGCTGCCTCTAGCCGAAGGACTTTGGATTAATTACAATGGATTACTAAAATGTGTGGGAAGTTCATTAGTGTCAAATGGAGTGAATAACTCTCAAACAGTGTAGATATTTTATTTATGAGTGAATAAAATAATTTTATAGCTGCCTATCACTAATGTCCAGCACTGGAATGGAATAAAATCAATTCAAAGTTATACCAGAGAAAAAGGTTGGAAGGACAGGGAAAGATTTTCATAAACTTGTTTTGGTTTTTTTTTTATTATTTTTGTCCTTTGGTTTGTTTCTGCTGACTTGGATTTCTCTGGTTTTAGTTGTGATTTAAAGGCAAACTGAAGTGTAACAAACAGACAGTCTTTAATAAAAAGATGTGCAGTGTCTCTGATGTATTTGAGGGAACCTTTGGTGCTTGTGGTTTTGTATATGGTTATGGTAAATAACTATCATGCTGATTTTTGTGGTCTGGCCTTTGCTTTGAGTATTTGACCACTGGAAACTCATTTAACCTAAACAACCCAAGCCTGTGCCCGGCCTCAAACTAACACCATCACCAAAACCAGTAAACCCCAAGCAGCCCCTAGTCACAGCAAAAGAGAGCATCCTAGGAATGACCTCTTGCAGGCAGGTGGCTGGTCTCAGTGCTGGAGCAGTTGCTTTCAGCACACATCAGAAATGACAGCCCTGATGAGTCCCAGCCGCAGAGAGCCATGTTATACCTTGGGTTTGTCGCTGCGAGATCCCCCTTTCCCCATGGCTGGTTCCTGCCGGCTTTCTTAATAAATGAGCCCAAATGGGAGACAGGATGACAGGACTGAGGCTCCGAGCACAGCTTGCTGTACCTCACAGGAGGATAGGCTTGACAGGGGGCACTCAACCCGAACTGACACGACGGGAGAGACTAAGTGTCCCTGTCTCGGCAGGCGCTTCAAAAGCACCAGCCTCTGGACCTGAGGGGCCTTTCCTGAGTGTGATTTCAGTCTTCTTGGAGAAATTACTGTTGATCTTGCTACCCTGGCAAAACCAAATTAACAGGACACAAGTCAGACAGTGACTTCCAATCAGAATATGCCATCTATGGTACAAAATATTTGTGCCTTCTGCTGATTGCTGCTAGAAAAAGACCATGCTCGATACCTGTTGGCTTGTAAAACTGCCACATGACACACACACACATGTATATAGAGACATCAATAAGCACAAACATCTCTCTCTCTCTGTGTATATATGTGTGTGTGCAAATATGCACATACGTACACACCTAAACTTACATATCAGCCTGGAACAATGACTTATACAATGCTCTTGTCTTTGCCACAGGTGAAAAAACCCATCTGGAAGTGTAATAAAACACAAATGACATGCACAGGGTGGGGGAAAATTTCTCAGAAATTTCACTGAACTTCCTAGGGGTATGTCAGTCAGGGACATATGCAAGCAGTGAACCACAAAGTCAGAAGCGTGACATTTACAGGAAAAGGAACTCTCTGGGCAGAGTTCCTTCAGAGCGTGACATTTATGATTCATCTGACTATAAATTTGCTCCCATCTAAAGACAAGAGGTTTGGGTGTCCCGTCCCCCCCCCCCCCCCCCCCCCCATGAAAATTTCTCACAAAACATAAAGGTTGTTTACTTTCAGCAAACAAAGAGTAAATTTTTGATTTACACTTTTTGGGAGACCTGTTTCCTGATAAACACAGATGTTTTCCAGGAGGGCAGCTGACTTCCAAAATAAATTCAATGCAGTTAAGTTGTTTGCAGAAAAAAATTGATAAACAATTTTCTAAACTACATTTTATGCAAAGAAGTGCTGTTAAGAGCTCTAGAAACAACAGGTAATTAAAAATACCATCCTCTGATACTGATTTCCTCTTTTGTTTTCATTCTTCCTCTTACTAAATGTCATCAGGCCAGCTAGAATATCTTTTGAAGGGGTTTGATTGATAACTAGAGAAGATGTGAAGAGAACAGTGTTTAACACTACTGACTGCAGAATGATAAATCAAGGTATGAAGTCATGCCAAGTCTGATTTCCAATGCCTATCCTACAGTCTTAGGTGTAGCTCAACTTTCATAGAATCATAAAATCATAGAATCACCAAGTTGGAAGAGACCCACCAGATCATTGAGTCCAACCATTCCCATCAATCACTAAACCATGTCCCTCAGCACCTCGTCCACCGTCCCCTAAACCCCTCTGGGGAAGGTGACTCAACCCCCTCCCTGGGCAACCTGTTCCATTGTCCAATGACCTTCTCCATGAAAAAGGTTTTCCTAATGTTCAGCCTAAACCTACCCTGGTGGAGCTTGAAGCTATTCCCTCTCGTCCTGTCCCTTGTCACCTGGGAGAAGAGGCCAGCTCCCTTCTCTCCACAACCTCCTTTCTGGTAGTTGTAGAGAGCATTGAGGCTTCCCCTCAGTCTCCTCTTCTCCAGGCTAAACAACCCCACACCATTCCCAACCTTCTGGACACTCATGAGAGTCATACCAAGAGGAACTCACAGCCACAACACGTCCAGCTTGTGCATGCTCTTCAGAGCAGAATTCCCCCCAGGAGGTATCACAGATCTTTGGGACACCCATTCCCAGTGCTGTATTTAATTCAAGTCTCTATTTTTTTCTTCCATGCTAGTGCTTTTTCCTCTCTTTCTCTTTCCTATTGTCTTTTTCTTTCCTCAGGTCAGGTGGAAAGAGATGGAGACAGGGCTTCCCAAGAAAGGAAGTGATGGGTAAGAGAAATAGTAGAAAGTGCTGTGAACCAGTTGCTCAAAGTAAAGGAGACTGGCTGTTGAGAAAAGCAAGGAGCAAACATCTAGTGAGGTAGTATCCTGGGGACCAGAAACATCTGTACAGTGGTTGCTACAATTCAAAAAGTCATCAAGTTGATGGCAGGACTCTCAAACCAAAAACCCATCTGCAACGACAAAGTGGAAAGGTGGAGGTTTGAATATAAGCACTTCTAATTTCCTGTTTGGCTACTGTATTTTTTCTGTTTACAAATATACTCGCCCTTGCTTATAACCTTACTTTTTAGTAGTTTTGTAGTTTTATCCTTCTTTGTGGAGGTCTATATAAGGGGAAGATAGCCATCCCAGAGCTCTGTCTGACTCGGATCCTATCATACCAATTTTCTTCTCAGCTTTCAGAGACAAAAATCAAAAAACAGTTTACCCTAACTCTTCTGATCTCCTCTGAAGGATGCAGGCCAGCTCTGGAGCCCAGTTGTTCCTTTCTGATGTTTGCCTGTTTTCCTCATCCCACTCCTTGTGCACAGCCCCTTTCGAAGGGGACTCCCTTCTGAAGTGGACAGAAGGTCCGATCTGCAGACTGGACCCCTTACCCAGGGAAATCTGCTGCCTCCCTCGGGCCTCAGTTAAAGATGTGGAAAGAAAACTTCCAGCCCTGGTCAGACCCATGGATTAATATCCTCTTTTGATTTTCCAAGTAAGTAGTAATGAAATCCAAACAAGAAATCTGAGGGCAATTAAAAGGGACTTCAGTGCCTTAGGACATATGGTGAAGGGATCAGGGCACAGGTAGTGTTCTCCTCTGTCATTCCAACTGCAAGGAATGACAAAGGCAGGAATAAGAAGAACCAAGAAATAAATATCTGGTTCTGAACCTGGTGTGAGGAATAAAACTTTGGGTTCTTTGATCACGAGTTGGCCTATACAGCACCAGGCTTGCCATCCAAGGATTTAGTACACTTGTCCTCAAGGGGAAAAACTACCAAGAAGATATCAAGGCTTATTAATAGAGCTTTAAACTAGGTGTGAAAGGGGAGAGAGACAAAATCAGGCTTGATAGAAAAAGCTTGGGAATGGCACTCCAGTGTCTGAGGAACGGTGTGCTGGTGAGGACCTTTGGTCTGCCCTCTCAGAGGAAGTGGGGTGTAGCACTTCAAATGTCAGCACAGATGTAAAGATTATTTATGTGTTAGAAAATCCAGTGAGTAGTCACTTAGGAATTAAGACTATTCCCTTTAGGACTGTAGCAGGATCAATAGGCAGCTGAAACGCATCTACACCAGTGCACACATTATGGGCAATAAACAAGAGGAACTAGAAGTAATTGTAAGGCAAGAAGACGATGATATAATTGCCATCACAGAAACACAGTGGGATGACTTGCACAACAGTAGTGCTGCTATGGCTGGATATAAACTCTTCAGGTGCAATAGGAAAGGAAGGAGAGGTGTTGGAGTAGCTCTCTATGTTAGAGAGTGTTTTGATATCCTACAGCTTAATGATGGTAATGATAGGGTTGAGTGCTTATGGGTAAAAATCAGTGGAGCACCTAACAAGGCAGATATCCTCTCTTGTGAGACCTCATTTAGAATATTGCATCCAGTTCTGGAATCCTTAACATAAGAAAGATATGGAACTATTGGAATGGGTCCAGAGGAGGGCTACAAAGATGATCAGAGGGCTGGAGCACCTTCCATACGAGGACAGGCTGAGAGAGTTGGGCTTGTTCAGCCTGGAGAAGAGAGGGCTCTGAGGAGATCTTATAGTGACCTTCCAGTACCTGAAAGGAGCTATTCCTATAGCTGGAGAGGGACTGTTCATAAAGGCTTGTGGTGGTAGGATGAGGGGGAATGGGTATCAGCTACAGAGTAGCAAATTTAGACTAGACATAAGGAAGAATTTCTTCATCATGAGAGCGGTGAGGCCCTGGCACAGGTTTCCCAGGGAAGCTGTGGATGCTCCATCCCTGGAGGTGCTCAAGGCCAGATTGGATGGGGCATTGGGCAGCCTGGTCTAGTGGGATGTCCCTGCCCATGGCAGTGGGGTTGGAACTAGGTGATCTTTAACATCCCTTCCAACTCAAACTATTCCATGATTTTATGATTCTATGATATCATGATAGGAGTCTGCTAACCAGGAAGAAGAAGCTGACGAGTTGTTCTACAAGCAACTGGGAGAAGTCTCATGATTGCTAGCTCTTGTCCTTATGGGAGACTTCAACCAACCAGATGTCTGCTGGAAGTATAATACAGCAAAGAGGAAACAGTCTAGGAGGCTCCTAAAGTGTGTTTAAGACAACTTCCTGACACAACTGGTGAGTGAGCCAACTAGGGAAGGTGCTGTACTGGACCTGTTTGTGAACAGAGAAGGCCTTGTGGGAGGTGTGTCGCCTGAGGCATAGCAATCACAAGATAATAAAACTCAGTTCTAGGAGAAGTAAGAAGGGTAGAGGAGGTCAGTCAAATGGCAACCTTGGACTTCCAGAGGGCAGACTTTGGACTGTTCAGAAGGCTGATTCATAAAGTTCCATGGGAGACAGTCCTTAAGGGCAAAGGAGCCCAAGAAGGCTGGATGCTCTTTAAGAAGGAAATTCTGGCAGTGCAAGAGCAGACCATCCCTGTGTGCCAGAAAATGAGCTGGGGGAAAACCAGCTTGGCTGAGCAGACAGATCTGTGTGGATATTAGAAAAAAAGAGGAATGTATGAGTTTTGGAAGAAGGGGCAGGCATCTCCGAAGGACTACAGGTTTGAAGTGAGATAATGCAGAGAGAAAATCTGAAGGGCTAAAGCCCAACTAGAACAGATCGGTTGATTCTGTGCAAGATAATAAAATGTCTTTCTACAAATATATTGACAACAAAAGGAGGTCAAGGAGAATCTCCATCCTTTACTGGACTCAGAGGGGACATTTGTGTCAAAGGAAGTGGGCTGAGGTACTTAATGCCTTCTTTGCCCCACTCTTTAACAGTAAGGTAAGATGTTCTCTGGGTACTCAGCCTCATGAGCCAAAAGACAGGGAGGCAGAGCAGAACAAAGCTCCCATGATCCATGAAGAAATGGTCAAAGAGCTGCTCAGCCAATTAGACATTCACTAGTCTATGGGGTCAGATAGGATTCACCCGAGGGTATTGAGGGAGCTGGTGGAAGTGCTTGCCAAACGCCTTTCCATCATCTAGCAGCATCCCTGGCTGGCTGGGAAAGTTCCATTGAACTGGAGGCTGGCAGATCATAGATGTTACACCCATTTACAAGAAGGGCCGGAGGGAGGAGCCAGGAAACTACAGACCTGTCAGTCTGACTGTGGTGCCCGGGAAGGTCATGGAAAAGGTCATCATGAGTTCTATCACACAGCACACGCAAGACAACTGGGTGATGAGGCCCATGGGCTTGTGAAAGGCAGGCCCTGCCCAACTAACCTGATGGCCTTCTAGGAAAAGGCGAGCCACTTAGTGGAGGAGGGAAAGGCTGTGGATGTAGTGTACTTGAACTTCAGTAAAGCCTTTGACATTGTTTCTCATAGTATCCTGCTTTAGAAACTGGCTTCCACTGGCCTGTATCAGAAACAGCGTGACCAGCAGGATCATGGAAGTGATTCTGCCCCTGTGCTCAGCACTGGTGAGGCTGCGCATCGAATCGTGTGTTCAGTTTTGGGCCCCTCAGGACAGGAAAGACATTAAAGTCCTGAAGCATGTCCAAAGAAGAGCAACAGAGCTGGTGAAGGGTCTGGAGAAGTCTTATGAGAAGCAGCTGAGGAAACTGCGGATGTTTAGCCTGGAGAAGAAGCAGCTGAGAGGAGACCTTATCACTGTCTACAACTACCTGAAAGGAGGTTGTAGAGAGGTGGGTGGATGTTGGTTTCTTTGCCCAAGTGACAGGTGATAGGATAAGAGGGAATGGCCTCAAGCTGCATGAGGGGAGGTTCAGATTGGACATTATGAAATACTTCTTCACTGAAAGGGTTATCAAGCACTGGAACAGGTTGCCCAGGGCTGTAGTTGAGTCACTATATCTGGAGGTATTTAAAAGACAGATGGCTGAAGTGGTTAGGTATATAATTTAGTAGTGGACAGGTATGGTTGTATTCAATAATCTCAAATGACTTTTCCAGTCTTGGGATTCTATGATTTTATGATTCTTTCTCTTCCAGCTGTTAATAAGTGAGACTGGGAATGTATATAAGCAAGTGGCCTGCAGAGAAATCTCTTGAACTGAGGCTAAATTTTCCCTTTAGGGAGCCAAGGGAGGGTGAGGGCTTTTTTTTCATTTACAAGAAAGAAGAGACAGAAGCCAGCAAAGGAGGCCAGTAGCTGGCAAAGGAGGAATTAGTCTGCTGGAATATATACTTTCTTCCCCACCACAGTTTTATAAAACTGAACAAAAGGCCAAACCAGGATATGAAAACAGAGAAACTCAGACTGAACTAAATATATATTTCTTTCTCAGTTCTTCTCCAGAGTTGAGCCAAGTTGTGGAGCCAGTGGCAACTGTACTGAAACAGAGGTGCAGACAATCAACAGCGTAATGTGAGGAAACCTTGTTCTTCCTCTGTCATTGCTGAGGAGCAAGCAGAGAGAAGCTACCTGCAGAGCGATGATGATTTCTTCCTGTTGGGAAAGAAATCATTAACAGAGAGCTTGGTATGTCTTTTATGCCACTTGTTCATCTTGCATTACATACTTCTGTGACTTTGAGCAGAAGTAGCTGCAAATAGCCCCAGACACCAGTGTGTGGTTCTCAGGAAACAGCAGCGTGAGGAACTGACTTCTGTGAAACGCTGAGAGAGAGGAAACTCCCTTGCTGCCTGCCAAAGATTTGCTCCACTCGGTGTTGGACACTTGTTGCAGATGTGAGTGAGATGCTGCAGCATTGCTGTGGGTGATTAGCATTCATAGTCAGAGCTAGGACTAGTTGGATGGTCAAAACCTTCTGGAGAACTGAAAAAGATTTTTTTTTAATTGCCCAATTCATTACTTGACATATCAAGAAGGAGACCTTGTATGCACTGACAGCATTAGGTGATTAATCTAGTTATTTGTCCAATGTCCAGCAACTTGCTTCCTAACTGCTGTCATACACAAACTTCTCCAAATTCAGTGGACCACAAGCCTCGCAGAGCCATGCAGGAGATCATTAGAAGCAACCTGAGACTGTTACTACTGGAGTTCGTCAAAAGCATGATGACAGTACTTATGGTAGGAAAATTAGGTAAACATGGCTTATTTTAAACAGATTTCTCTGTTGGTGTGGCTGGAATCTCTATTTTCATAAAAAATTAGAAGCTTAGACATATCAGATAGAAGTCTTTTCCAAACCAGTTTTACCTTTTAAGCAATAATGCTTTAAAATATTTTCTTGCTCCAGGTTTGTTGCCTTGTAATTGGATTACAGCTTTGCTATTCAGCAGTAAAGCTTGGAAAAATACAAAGGAACAATGTAACTTTGTCTGAGCATCTCTTGGGTTTGCATTTAAATTTAAGCATTGTACAAAGTACTAAAGTGCAACATGTTCCTGTGACTGTCTTGGGTCCTTCCAAGAAATGACATATAGTTTTTCTAGATGAGCAAAATCAGATTCTGTAGAAAAGTTTTCCACTGCAGGTTCATGGTTTCCACTAATCTGATCTCCACATAGAAAATGTCCTTCTCTGCATTTGCAAGATCATGAGGAAATTAGTGACAAGTATTTTTCACCTTACATCTATGAAATACTTCTAAGGCATCAATGTCACACCATTATGTTTGCCTAGTACTTACAGTCTCAAGCTAATGGATTAGTCAACATCATTGCACTTTATATGACAACTTGGCTAAATTCATATATGTGTTGAAGTACTCTTCTGGTATGAGATGAGCACTATCTGGACCTCCTGGAAAAGAATTTCTCTGACTTGTACAGCTATACTCTCATCTTATCTTCTGAGTCACCTAATTTCTCCCATTTCACTTCCATTGCTGTGTCTTCCCTTAAACCCCAATGCAAAATGCTACCAGGGAGTGCTAGTGGGAGACATCCCTGTTGTTTAGAAAAAAAAAAAAAAAAAAAAGACTGCATTTTCCATTCAGAAGTCCAGTCAAGCTGTGCTTACAACCATGATCTTCTGAACTGGGAGAATCTCTGAGGCAAAGCACTGTGGAGCTGACATGAATGACTGGTGGGCTGAGTTACTACCTTTCAACATCTTGCTCAATGCCCTCCCTTGTCTGGAGAATGTGCTTCAAGTTCCCTATAAAAGGTCAGTTGCAAAATCTTTTGACACACTAGTAAATAATGGAGTAGCTAAAGTGAATCGGAGCCTTAGCTTACACTTTATTCAAAGGGACTCTGCAAAATCAAAGGAGCAAATTGATCTAACAACATCAAACTGCTCAGTGTACAATGTATTAAAATGAATTTCTTGTTAGCTGTTAGGAGCAGCATCTTGATTAGTATCTCTATACTGAATGTTTTCCTGGGGCTGTGCCAGTGGTGCCTTGTTGTCTGATTTTGAAGGACTGTAATTGAGTGATAATTGCAAGTTCCTATTTTGAACCAACACTATCTGCAAGCCCTGATAAACTTCATAACCATTTAGCTAGAAATCTGAGAACTCTAAAACATTTATTTACAAAGAAAGACACTGATGTCTTCTAACATACTACACCGACTGCCTGCCTGCCACCACAAGCACAACATGTATATTGGCATTTGGATGGTACCAATTTACAGCATGGTGCAGTTTGGGTTGTTTTTAAAAACATTTAAATAATTTCTCTCTCACGTGATCTACATTAGCCCTTTGTATAAGCTTCTTCCTGCCTGAATAGCCAGAGTAGTTTTGTGGTGCTTTTAGACTCCTTAAGGCTAGTCAAGGTAATTTTGATTTTAGCCACTTGGGATATTTTGTGCTAAGTTCAGTGAGAGGAAAACGAATTTTGAATAAACGAATTTCTCCCTCACCCTTTTAGATAAGGGTGAGGGAGAATAAAGCACAATGCAGAAATGGAGAAAAATGTTAGCTAATTTATGGATGTGATGATGTGGTTTGTTTTTCTGTTGGTTTTCTCATGTGGCTATTAATGTCTCCTCTCTCTCCGGAACTGACATACTCAGAATTACATATTGTCTTATCCCATCACTTGAAAGACTTGTAGAAAGTATTCTTCACTGTTGAAGAGACAGCTAGTAAAAAGAGACCTGAATATCTTCTTCTGCTCAGACCTATAATTGCAGAATAAACACTGTGCACACTGGACATTGCATTCCTGCTGTACTTACTGGAGATCTAACACACAAAGGTTATCCCCAGGGTCAACTTTTCAAAAATAATGTTTCAGCAAAGTCCTAGAATGATACAAAAAAAAAAGGGCTGGAGGGGACTAGGAGCATCACCTGCCTTGAATGCTTGTGTTATTCTCGACAGATGCTTTGCCAGACTGTTCTTAAAAGCCTCCAAAGATGATAAATGTACCCTGCTCAGATAAGTCCTTAGTGGTGCCTTGCCCATAGCGTTTGGGAAGGCCTGTCTATGCTGAACTTGGCCCCGTATTCTGCAACTACTGCTGACCTCCTTTCAATTTCTGCTACCCAAGGCTGAAAGGAATGGTTTTACTCCTTTGCAGCAGCCTTTTTCATGCTCGATGGGAGTAATCTCTCCCTCTAGTCTTCTCTGGCCGATACAACCCCAGACTTTTTGCACTTTCTTCACAGTCAAAAGGGTTTACATAACCTGCTCTACAATAACTACCCAAAGATGGGATGAGGATTTTGTGGGATGCCAGGATGGACACTTGGGCACAATAACTGCCTCCTGCTGCCACAGCAAAACCTGCTGGAATCTGTTAGTTAGAGCTGAACAGCAATGGCAGTGTCAGGCTCTGCTGTGAACTTAGCTCCCCTTGCTTTTGTCATGACTGATGTGTTGGGAGAGCACAGGAAATGCTCGCATTTCTTATGCCCTCTTTACCACAATCTCCAGGTTTCAGTCAGAGATAATTTAAAGGGGTTATCAACATTTAGCCATAAAGGAAGCAGCAGGCTGGTCTGCCTTTACCAATGCCCAGCCTGTCTGGGGTCAATAGTGCAAAAGACTCATTTTCACTTGTCTCTAACAATAGAGAAAATGATTTGCAGGTCCAATGGGTTACATTTATCTATTTGTCCAGCAACTGTATACTGTATGCACATGTAGGGAAAAGCACCTCTGAAGATTTTAAATAGATTTCTGTTTTGGTTAATGTTCTTTCCACGAACTATAGCTATTAGAAAATGATGGCTATTGGCCATGATTTTTTGTGTACCTAGTTTAAACAACACAATTCATATGGATATTAGATACACTTCCCATACAAGCTGTTTTGTAGAATGCCAAACTTTAAAGTCTCTCATTTACGAGAAAATGCAGTTTTTCAAAGGGCCATATTCTCAAATAATTAGAGCAGCATAGCTGTGGGTTCATCATTTGCAACTATATCTGAGTCAGAAAGTGAATCTGTTATATTTGACAGTGGGATTGATCTTTCAATGTTTCAGCCTTCAAAGCTTTGACAATGACAGTTCAAAATTAAGCAGTTTTTGTTTTGTTTCCTCTATAACTTGCTCTCTTACTAAGAAGAATTATCTTGCTATTCTTAGACACTGTTTCATGGAAGAGGAGTCTTGCTGCAGAGTCATCATAACAGAGCACCTCAGGGAGAGTTGTAGTTTATCTTTTAGGTTTGATTATGAATCTCTTGACTTAGCCGTACATAGATAGAAAAACAGATGAAGTAATCAATTCAGACATCTTTCTTGGGAAAGAAAAGATGCTTTTGCCACTGACATTTGTGACTTGTCTCAAGAAATTGGCATACACTTCAAAATAGAAAATACACTTTTCCTTAAGAAGTGTGAGAGGTGTGGATGAATCAAGTCCATTCTAATACAGAAATCAGCTTTTAGAAGAATTGTCTTTGCAGCACTCCCCATCCTTTTTTCTCTCTCTGTCTGAAATAACCACAATCTCCTAAAGTAATACTGAAGCCACTCAAACCACACATTTAACAGTTGCCATCTTGCCTTCGGTTCTCCTTCTTCATATCCATCATGTTGCTTTTTCTTTACATGTGCCCTGAAACTGCTGAACTCTCAGTTGTCTCTGGAGCAACGATTCAGATGTAAAATTGTCTGACACATTTTGCCATGATGTTTTCTGTTAGATTTTCATTCCTAAGAGATGGGCAAGTTCTTGTTGAACCTAAGCCAGGCAAGCAGGTAAAGTAGTAACTTTTTGGACATGCAACTCCTCTTTTACCACCAGATAGACATTTTTAATTCTACATAGAGACATTTGTTCTTGATTTAACCCATCAAGATTTTTTTATAAGTTTTGGAAGTAAGGCAGTGGATGAAAGGGGAATTCAGATGTCAGTATGAAAACACAGGTCTGGACACACTCTGCTCCAGCCCACTCCTCCTCTGAAGAAAGCAGGACTGTTTATTGTTGCAGTACATGCAGCGTAATTGTCTCCTTTGGCCTCATCTATCACAAGGGCCACCAAGTGTGGTGAGATACCTCAGCATCTATGCAATCCTTTTAGGTCCTACCCCTGGGTTTCAGTGTAGGAGAAGGATATCCCTTTGCTGCCTTCTGTGCAGCTCATGCTGAAGCATCCCTGCAGGCTTCTCCTTGGTGTTTGATGGTGCATGTAGATCACATAGTAGGCACTTTTACTTTAAAATCGCCAAACTAATTAATGGGAAGTCAAGCAGCCACTGTCAATCTGGAGTCATATATCTTGACAAAACAAGGCAGGAAGAATTAAATAATTACAAAATGAGGTAAAGTGTAATTGGACACATTTTATAAAATTACATATTTTCAGCTGTACATTTATTCACTGAACACAGTTAATTACCTGTTAAACTTCAGCAACTAGTTAAAATTAGAAAGCAATGAATGTTTGACCTATAAGTGCCAAGGGAAGTGAAGCCATTGGTGGAAAACTTTGAGGCAGAAATTGCAGAAGTTTCTGACAGAAGGCAGTTGTGCTTCCACCCAATTTCTGTCCAAACAGAAGTTCCACAAACTGTAAGCAAACAAAAATTATCCAGATAATGAAATATGTATTTCTTTCACAATATTAAAAAATTAAAGCTCTAAATACATTACGTTCCAAGCTGTATTATTGCTTGCCCTTGACCAAAAGAAGTACAGAGTTTAATGTGATGCACCTTGTGTTCAACTTCTTAACAATTTCTAATAAAAGTTGTATTTCTTTAAGAAAGTAAATGAGTATACAGATTCAAAATGAAATTTAATCTCCAAACACAGTTCTCAAACTACTCAAACTTAAGCTCCCAAGCACAGGAAGGCATGATGACAAGTTCAAAATAATCACAGTTCTACCAAGTCAGTATTTGACACCAGGGAGTGAGTATCTTTACATGATAACTGTAGCTGACAGAAGTGTCTCGCCTGGCTGCCTTCCAGGGAAACACAGCCCACACAGGCTTTGAACAAGTAAGAAGAATAGCAACAACCCCCTGCACCCAATGTAGTTCTGACATGCATCCCCACCAGCACCCAAAAGCAAGGAAGAAGAGGAGAAAACTTCATATTAACAGCAATTATACGAAACACAGGCTCCTATACCAAAACACCGGCAATGAACTCCACCTCCACCTCTCATGCCTGAGGTTTGTCTACTTAATTAGCCAACATGGAAGTTTGGGTTTTTCATGCTTACCTTTGGGGAAAGTTTGGCTTTACATCCAAATATTGTGGTCACTCTAACTGCATTTTCCTCAGAGTTATGCTGGTGTAGTGGTCTTAAAATAATTGGAGCTTTTGAAGGAAAACAAAATATGGAGAAAAAGGAAAGCTTTTTCTGGCTTCCTCCTTGGAAATGCTTGAGTGTGTGTGTGTGCCCTCGTGTGTGTATTTATATATGTATATGTATGAGAGAATTTGTGGCTGATAGCAGGATTAGGAGGGGAAAACATGATCTTAAACCAGGAAGCATCAAGCAAACACTGTAGCGGGCCATGTCGTAAACTATGGCTACACTAATGAAATACAAGGATTAGTCAAGGCCAGCTTCTCCTGTAGGAAGTCCCCTGCCTTCTGCTCATTCCAGACCCCAGTGCCCTCACTGCTCCCTGTCCTACAGAGACCTGAGTCCTTGGCTCCGCTGCCATCCTCAAGTCATGGGGCTGCCTCCACCTCCATCTGGGGAAGTTATGGCTGCTCCCCCACTCCCTGGGTGCTCCCCATGCGACACCCTGCAGCAGTGTCCCCTCCTGCAGCACCCCATGGCTCTGCCCTAAACTTGGACAACCCTCCCTTGCCCCCACATAGCACTTGCTGCTGTGCAGGAGATGTCTAGTCCTATTCCCTTAAAATATCTGCTCTCCCTTGTGTTTATTATGGTCCAGGTGGCTCAGAAACACAGATTGCTTTTTTTTTTCTATTAGAAGAAGATTGCATATATCATGTGTGCCATAACAATTTTCTTCAGAACTAGCAGGGATCTGAAGTCATGGAGTGAAGGAACTTTACAAAGTCTCAGTTACAACATAAGTTGACTGTTTACTGTCTTTACTCAAGTTAAAAATATCATCTGGTTGAGTTTTTTTGGGGGTGGTAGTGGCAGTTTTTTTTTTTCCTTTGTTAGCTATTTAACAATATTTTATCTGAAACAGGAAGCAAGGGTTACGGTTAGGTCAAGATATTGGGTGTCCCAGGCCACTGAGGAAAACAATAAACACACACAGAGCAAACCCTTGGAAAGTGAGAAACAAACTCTTGCTTCCACAAACACAAATCGATTACTTTTCCATAAAAGAGCAAAGTGAATGAACAGGGAATTTAGGCATAACAGCAAGTAAGGATCTGAGCTAATGCACAGTTCCCCAGAAGTGGTGTTGTGAATGCCAGTATGTGCCTGTGTCAGAGGGACAGGGGGAAGGAAAGATGGGAGGCAGAAAGTTGCTGGCAAAGCCCACGGTCCTCCCAAACACCCTTTGAAATCAAGAAATGTTACTTGCTTCTTAAAAAGTTGTGGTGAACCCAGCATCCTCAGGAGGGAGCATGCTGCCAAGTCTCTGTCGGTTTGGCGTTCAGGCATTTAATCAATTACATTTGTATTGCCAAGGTTGTAAAAAAGAAAATGGCTATTGAGTTTGATGCCCTGTATTTTGTTTATGTAAACCTAGTAGTGACATTTGATTTATGTGGCAAAAACAATTTAAAGAAACACTACTTACATCAAACAGCCTGTAAACAAGCACAATTCTTCCTGAAGATGAAGTTTGCAGGGCTGGCCTTCGTCAGTCTGAGTGCAAGTGAGAAATACAGGCAATGCCTCTAATTTTTCCCAAGAAAGTTAACTTGGCTGCTTCCCATGGGGAACACACAGCCTTTCCCTCATTCCCCTCACTGGACCTGTCCAACAGCCTGACCAGGGCTGCTCCAGTGCAACCCAGGACCCCAATCCTTTGATCAGCTTCTCTCCCTTGACAGAGCAGCCCTGTACTTAACTGCAGGGGGCTGCAGGGAATCCCATGGGGTTGGGAATAGGGTATAATGGCCTGCAAGCACTACAGGACACTTCCAGCATACACTAGCTGCATCTCATCAATAGATGAGAAACATCATGTCATGCTCTTGTCTTATGGCATGGTCAAAAAGTGGATAAGTATTCTTGCATATGTTATGAGGATACGCCTGCCATTGGGTGTTTAGAACATCTCTCATAGAATCATTTAAGTTGGAAAAGACCTTTAAATTAATCAGGTCCAATGGTAAACCTAACATTATCAAGTCCACCACTAAACCATGTCCCTAAGAGCCACATCTACATACCTTTTAAATACCTCCAGGGATGGTGACTCAACCATTTCCCTGGGCAGCCTGTTCCCATTCTTGGCTACCATTTTGGTGAAGACATGTTTCCTAATATCCAACCCAGTGCAGCCTGAGGCCACTTCCTTTTGTCCTATTGCTCTTTACTTGAGAGAAGAGACCAACACCCACCTTGCTACAACCTCCTTTCAGGTAGTTTTACAGAGCGATAAGGTTTCCCCTGAGGTTCCTTTTCTCCAGCCTAAACAATCCCAGTTTCCTTGGCTGCTCATCAAGCAACTTGAAACATCAAAACTATGGAGCCCTTGAAGGCTTGGTTGCAAGAGCTGGGAATAAAAAAGAGATTTTTAAATTTTTACCTTTTTGTGCTTTGCCTATATCCTCATCAGTCAAATTTGATTTTCTCTGTTGCTGGTCTTCAGGGTGAATCACTCTCCTGTTCTTTGATGCAGCTCCAAGGTCTGAAAAAAAAAATATTCAATAAGGTGTTTATAAGCAATTACATTACACTTTATTGTTATGGTATCATCACAGATGATACCATACATATTATGTACAGTTAATACAATGTGCAGAACATATATCTAAGAGAACAAAATATTTCGGCTAATACACTAAGGAAATTCAATGACATATGCTAAATTTTATTGAATGAGTATGACTTAAAGACCACTAATTTCTTGTTAAGCATTTTTAACCAGAGGACGAATGCTCCCTCAGTAACCTTCTACACACCGATGTGAAGAGTTTGCACATTTTAGTGAAAAATATGCCAGTTTACTACTCTAAAAAATTCAGTAAAATTTTACACTACCAACTGTTTCACACTCTGTAGATTAAAAAAGTCAGGAGGGCTAAGGCCCAACTAGAAATGCGATTGGCCAAGACTGTGAAAGACAACAAAAAGTCTTTCTACAAATACATCAACAGCAAAAGGAGGGCTAGGGAGAATCTCCAGTCCCTAGTAGATGCAGAGGGAGCAAGAGTAACAGGGGACGAAGACAAGGCTGAAGTGCTCAATGCCTACTTTGCCTCAGTCTTTAACAGTAAGGAAAATCGTTCCCTCTGTGCACAACCCCAAGGGTTGGAAGAGAAGTATGAGATTCCCAAGGTCCAAGAGGAGGTGGTTAGAGACTTGCTTGCCCAGCTAGATGCCCACAAGTCTATGGGGCCGGATGGAGTCCACCCAAGAGTTTTGAGGGAACTGGCGGATGTGCTGGCCAAACCCCTTTCCATCATCTTCCAGCAGTCCTGGATGACTGGGGAGGTTCTGCTGGACTGGAGGCTGGCTGATGTCGTGCCCATCTATAAGAAGGGTCGCAGGGAGGAGCCGGGGAACTACAGGCCTGTCAGTCTGACCTTGGTACCGGGGAAAGTCATGGAGCGTGTGATCTTGAGTGCTATCAAGAAGCACTTGCAAGAGAACTGGGTGATCAGGCCCAGTCAACACGGGTTCATGAAAGGCAGGTCTTGCCAGAGTAATCTGATCACCTTCTATGACCGAGTGAGTAAACTCTTGGACGAGGGAAAGGCTGTGGATGTGTCTTCCTGGACTTCAGTAAAGCCTTTGATACAGTTTCTCACAGCATTCTGCTTCGGAAACTGTCGGCCTCTGGCCTGGACGGGCGCACACTCTCCTGGGTGAAAAACTGGTTGAATGACCGGGCCCAGAGGGTGGTGGTAGATGGTGTTAAATCCAGCTGGAGGCCAGTGACAAGTAGGATTCCCCAGGGCTCAGTCCTGGGTCCAGTCCTGTTTAATGTCTTTATCAACGACCTGGATGAAGGCATCGAGTGCTCCCTTAGCAAGTTCGCAGATGACACTAAGCTGGGTGGAAGTGTGGATCTGCTGGAGAGTCGGGAGGCTCTGCAAAGGGATCTGAATAGGCTGGACCGCTGGGCTGAGACCAACGGCATGAGGTTTAACAAGGCCAAATGCCAAGTCCTGCACTTGGGGCACAACAACCCTAAGCAGAGGTACAGACTAGGAGAAGCCTGGCTGGAAAGCTGCCAGGAGGAGAAGGACCTGGGAGTGTTGGTTGACAGTGACTGAACATGAGCCAGCAGAGTGCCCAGGTGGCCAAAAAGGTCAATGGCATCTTGGCCTGCATCAGAAATGGCGTGACCAGCAGGTCCAGGGAGGTTATTCTCCCTCTGTACTGGGCACTGGTGAGACCGCACCTCAAATCCTGTGTTCAGTTCTGGGCCCCTGACCACAAGAGGGATGTTGAGGCTCTGGAGTGAGTCCAGAGAAGAGCAACAAAGCTGGTGAAGGGGCTGGAGAACAAATCTTATGAGGAGCAGCTGAGAGAGCTGGGGTTGTTTAGCCTGGAGAAGAGGAGGCTGAGGGGAGACCTTATTACTCTCTACAACTATCTGAAGGGAGGTTGTGGAGAGGATGGTGCTGGCCTCTTCTGCCAAGTGACAGGGGATAGGACTAGAGGGAATGGCCTCAAGCTCTGCCAGGGGAGATTTAGGCTTGAGATTAGGAAAAAATTCTTCACGGAGAGGGTGGTTAGGCATTGGAACGGTCTGCCCAGGGAGGTGATTGAGTCGCCGTCCCTGGAGTTGTTTAAGGTTAGGGTAGATGAGGTACTTAGGGGTATGATTTAGGGATTGGTGGGAATGGTTGGACTCGACGATCCAGTGGGTCTCTTCCAATCTGGTTATTCTGTGATTCTGTGATTACATCCACCGATAACTACTAAACGTACGTACCTTGCAGACATGGGGGCCTGAAGCTACTTACATCCAGCAAGCTGGATGATACATGAGATATATGTCTTGCTCTTTGACTTCTATATTTTCAGCAAAGTACCCCTTACTGGATATCATCACCATTTGTACTGATCCAAATGGACCTTAAATCTGACTCAGTGGACTGTTCTTCTGTCATAAGACTCAACAACATAACAGTAAATTTATGTTTCCATGTGAGCAGCACAACACATAACTTTGACCCTTTGAATACTTAGAAGACTGAGGACACACACACCTTCTTGTGGAGAAACTTAGATTTTGTGAATATGAGAAGATTAGATTACATTACATTACATGCAAATTTGTACCACCTATGAAATTTCAATGAAAATTTCTGGATATTTCTGGATAAATCAATAATAAATACTTCAAACTCCTTAGTCTTTATGACGTCCTGACTCTTCATGCAAGGCTTCAAATCAACTGACTTTGATTGCTCTTACAGAGGAATGGACTTTGAGAATCAGGAGAGAGATCAGCTGGTGCATGTACTGGCAGACCTGTACGGTTCCCCACGATACCAGTCTGCCTTCTGGTGTTTCACCTGCTGCCACAGGGGGGGGAATCAGGGAAAAGGACCTAGTCCAGAGTGCAGCAAAGCTGATCCTCCCTGCAGAGCTACCAGCAGCCTAGCTGTTAGACTCAGAAGTGGCTGACGGTGACCCTGCAGATGGCTGGTAGTTTGTGGGATGTTTTTCTGAGACCTATTACAAGAGTGATGTTTAATGACACCTGTGAAACCTGTGGCTACAGCTCTTTGATAATGCATTTTGGATGTGGAAAAAGTGTAATGGAGCTCTGAAAGCAAAACAGACTCTCCTTTTGTTCTTCAGCTTCATTTAACTGTGACTAGTATTTGTTAGGTCTGCGTTTTCTCTTTCTGTCCCACTGCTCTCAAGTCAACTTCCTCAGCAAGATAAATGTTTTGTTCACTTTTCTGAAAAAAAAAAAAGTACATTACTTGCACGAATTTTCAGTCTCCTGATTCAAAATTTTAATGAATAATGAAATAGCAACCAACCCAGCACTTGTACTGGAATATCACCATGGGAAGGGTATGGAGTAAGAGCAGCTTTACACAGCTATGCTCCTAATTAGGCTATGGACAAAGCCATACCATCATTGGAAGGATATTATAATATAGCGTCCCTTTTCCATCGTATCTGTTGAGAAAAAAGTAGGCTGAGGCCAACAGTGTAATGGCATGCAAAAGATGGCACCATCTGGGAAGCACAGGCATCGTGGCACTAACAGCCTGCCCTCCGATTGGAGCTATTGTACTCTTGGCTCCCCATTAAATGCATGGGAGGTGCATGGAAAGCAATGGCATAAAGCAGCAGTTATATGGGGATGGAGTCAGACTCTGCTGCCAACTAGTTTAGCCTCTCCAATAATGATGGCATTGCTGTACTTCGTGCCAGTTAAAAAACTGGCTTGTAGGCAGCAGTCTGTATTCTTTCAATGTGTAAGGCTATTCAGTACAAAACATGAGAAAGGAAGTCCTCTGCGACTCTTTAAACCTGGCTGCAAATCCTCTTTCCAGCCCTGCTGGTGTCAACATGGGGATTACTGACTTGGAAGAGTTTGAGTCCAAACACTTAGGCCTCATTTGCTCTCTATTTTTGCAATCCTGACCCAAGGTAGCAGCCTCTCCATTTAAGTGTTCAAGGCCAGGCTGTATGGAGCCTTGAGCAGTCTGGTCTAGTGGGAGATGTCCCTGCCCATGGCAGGGAGTTTGGAACTGAATGATCTTTAAGGTCCCTTCCAACTCAAACCATTCTATGCTTCTATGATTCTATGCATATCTCCCAGCCCTGCTGCCCCAGAGGTGTACCTGCTGGTGGACACATCCCAGCACATGGGATTAGTCGTCTCGGCTGAGAAGAGCTTGAGCGAGCTGGAGGGGAGGGAAGACAGTGTTTGGAGCTTATTGCACTTCACACCCCCTCCCTGTCCAAGTGTCCCTACTGTTTGTTTTCACGCCACTCCTCACCCTGAAGCTTTCTTGAGGACAGCTGGTGCAAGGATGAGGACATTTCACACAAATGCTTTCTCCTGAGCTTTAAAGCTTCTTTCTAGTTTTCCCAGAAATTTTCTCCTCTGGGAGCATGGGATCTGCAATATTTGGGTAATTGAGAGCTGCTCTGCACAGGGAACTGGCATATTGCTGTTAACCTGGAACATCCATTCTAGTGTTATATGGGTCTCATTCCTGGAGAACACAATTATTCTCCTGTACAATTACTTTCATACATATGTATTTGATTTAGTTGATTCCAGAGAGGCATAAACCACACTAGAAAACAAACTATCTCTGTGGAGGAGTGACTGAAGCCATTGTACTGACAATGGATGAAGCTCAAGCTTTAAGTCCCGCGGTATGAACTCCCATGGGACGGTAGCTCTGTCTTTACAGCATATGCCCGATGGCGAGGGGAGAGTAAGGTTTGGATTAGACCAGCCTTCCATCAGTGTAGGTTTGCTGCTAAGCTGGGTGGGCAAGAACTCCACACCTAGACCAGAGAGACTGGGTCATTAGAAGCCCCTAACGTGTACCTGGTTGCAGCCACAGAGATACACTTTTTCTAGTGCCTTCACTGTGCGACACTCAGGCTGATTTTTATTTGAAAGCTCTTGAGTGTTTTCTAATGTGTTATGAGAATATTTCTAAAATTACAATTTTTTTTTTGGTTATCAGGATATGAGATCTGTTTCCTGCCTAGCTCTACAAGCAGCTCTTCTGAGTGGTGAAGCATGAAAAAAGAAGTCTGCACACAGTAATATTTCTGCTTGTTATTATGGAGCAGTAATTACTGTGACTGAATGTGTTAGCGGATTGTGATGCCTCTTGCTTTCTCTGCTATCTCCCAAACAGTATTGCTTCTGTCTAACTAAGAAGCCAACACAGGATGAAACACCTGTACACTATGCGCAATGCACATATTTGGAAGATGTTCCCTAGAGACCCATCCGTACTACTTGCCAGCGTCTTTACTGAGGGTGGATTGGAAGAGGAATCCATTAAAAAGAACGCGGGAAAAGAAATCAATAATATAATTAGAAAACATTATATGAGGTAATGATGCCAATTAAGAAGCAATGCACCCATTTACAATGGGCTTGGACTGCCTGGAGAGGGTGAAGGGATGTGAGCCCCTGTGGCACACACATCTTGCTCCCCCTGGCACAAGACTGGCACTGCTCCCAGCACCACACCACCACAGCAGTTCTTGGTGTCCTGCTGGGAAACAATGAGCACCTAAGCTGGAGTTTAATGGGGACAAAACCCCTCCTCCTGGTCTTGGCAGGCCGAGACAGACCCATGCCTCAAGGCAGAGTTGGCTGGAAGGTTGCTGCATGGGTGTATAGGATGGGATTTCTGAACGCCTTGGCTCATCCATACAAGTAAGAGAAACACTACCCATTAATACCCCAGAAACAAGCAGAAAACAACAGAACAGCTGGAGAAGCAGTTGTTCTGATGTCCAGGGAGAAAGCAAGGAGAGTTTTGTGAGCAGAGCTCTTGTCTGGGAAGGGTCTTGAACAGTGTTTTACAGAAGTATATAGTGGTGTCTGATTTTTCAGCATTTGGAGAATGGAGACAGTTTGCCTGCTCCCTTTACATTAGCAGAAAGCACAAAAGAAATAACTTTTCTTTTAATGTAAGCAGTATGTAGTGCTAAATAATGATGAAGATTAGGGAATCAAGGGAGCAGCAGCATGCTAGGGAAGAATACCCATTTTAGCTAACGGCAACCAGTCAAGAAACTCCTTTTTTAGATCTCTTAGTATTCTTTAGGAAGTGATAAAACAAACCTGGGGAATGATTGGGTTGTGCTAGGCTTTCCATAGCATAATTGTTTGTGTATTACTTGTGGGTAAAGAAGCAGTAGATATGCAATAAAATGTATGAAACACCTGACAGTACAAAAGAAGGTGAATTCCTAATATGTCTTCTTTTACTTCAAAAAGAAAATCCTCTCCTGAGCTCCCAATAAACTCTCCAGCCTTCTCCAGCTGGCTGAAATATACCAATGATTATCTGTTATCAGAGCAGAAGCTTTTTCAACAGCAGAATACTTTCAGGACTTTAAATTTTCTTCATACTGCTTCTCATTGTGCTTTTTTTTAGAACCTTTTCCTTCTTTCCTTCAATGGGATAAGAAGAATTGAACAAACCATGACAGTCTGTTTTGTGACTCCACAGCAGCTCTTCCATTTTCTTATGCTGTCCAAGGAAAGCTACTGTATTTTTGTATGGGTGTGTTTCACATATTTGAACCCATCTGTACCAAAATGAAATGTATGCTAACCTGATAACCCTGTCTCCACTCATGGAAATGAAGTTGTTCGGTGAATGCATGTTTGCAGACTGATTTGCAGGCTGAAAATCTTCATGTTGGACTGTGTAAAATTTTAACTTTTCTCTGCTGTCTTTACAAAGTGTGAGATACAGTTGAGAGTTTGAAGTGATGAGAGGAAGAATACCTTATAAGTTGCATTGGTCTGTTCCTGCCTTCAGTTATGACTTCTCCTTTGTTTTCATGGCTATCTAACTATAATTGAAGCTAAAAGTAATTTCCACCATTTCAATCCCAAGTTCCATTTTTTCCCCCCTTATGCCTATATGTTGTCTCTTCTTAACTGAATCATTTATCCTGCATCTGTTGTTCAAGAAAACAGGTATTGGAAAATGGTACTTCTCCCTTCTTCTAGGGCTTAGATGATGCTTCTTCTCTCCTACCCCTTCCTCACAGCCCATCAGCTGCAGGAGGGAAACCAGCATTTTACGCATCATTCCTCTGAGGCTTTTGCTACTCTTCCTTTCTTTTCCTCTTTCAATCTCTGCTGATGCTCAAGGGGGAGGAAAGCACTTAAGTGTCTCTTTTGGGGCTTAGTCTACATTCCTCTCAAGTTTCAGGATGCTAAACGGGATGCTAAACGGGACCTGTGGGGGCTTACCATAAATAAAGTATAGTTTTAGTGTTCATTAGACATCCCCCTGTCCCCTCCTCTCTCTCTTTATCTCTTTGACTTGGTCTCTCATCAGCAAACAAAATGAGTTTGCAGATAGCGTGGTGGATGAGGATATGGTGGTGTTGTTTGGAGTATGTCCTTTCTACACAGGAAAAACATGTTACCTCCTCCTCTATTCAAGCATGTGTCCTCCATATGAGCCGGGTGAATGAGTGGAGCAAACCAGGTGAAGAAATGGGGGGCAGGGAGATGCCCTCATCCTACAGGGAAGAGGCAAGTCCCTGTGTGGTGGCCTGGCCCTTCTCACGGCCTCTGAAGAACACATGCTTTAGCTCTGCTTGTCATCTAATTTTACTGTAATTACCAGGACTGTTCTAATTTGGCTGAGTGCTACAGGCAGGAGGTAAAATGAAGGCCTGATTAAAATAATTGCTAGGTGCGGCCGGCCTTGTGGTGCTCAGGCAGCTGAGGGAGCACCATGTTGTGTTCGCATGAGCCAGCAGTTGAGCTCAAATCGCTTCTCTGTACAAAGGCTGCCCAGGCGCAAAGGTGGTAGTGATCTTCTGCAGGGTGTGAAAGGCAAGGTAGCTGCTTCCATTAAGTTTAGGAAAAGTGTCAGGAAAGAAATCAAATGAGAACTGAAGTCAGAGGTTTTCTATACACACGTGTTTTGATTTCAGAACAACTCAGCTAACCACAAATATCCTTTCTGAATAAAGCTCCTATTTAGCACATATATATTCATGATTGTCAGTATGTCTTTAAACATACTGCAAAAGCAAGGCAAATCTCACTTTCTTAGTGTGTATTCGGTGAACCATAGTCTTGTATGTGTTTTCAGTTATAATGACTTGAGCAGAATACTTTTTTGTAGAGTGTTGATTTAAAATTGCTCTTCATTCTCTGGAAATACTAAAATCTGGTAGGAAATATATTACTTGGAAGTCATCTTTTTAAAAAAAAACATTCGGGTATATGATTTCTTTCAAATTTTGGGACACTGAAGTATAGTTAATAAGGCTGTTCGATGTGCTTCTTATGGGTTTGCTTATGAGTCTGTAGTCCACCGTCATATAGTTACGGATACATAGTCCACTATCCTATTCTTATCTCTTTCTGACTCTTTTGTTGGAGGATCTAGGAGGGCAAACTCCAGCTATTAGTCCAGGAAAAAGATGAGACTCAGAACAGTGTTCAATTTGATGCCATTTTGTATTAAAATTCATACCTTGTAGTTGATCAAGGCATGATCCCTGGCCAGTACTTCTCTTTTCAATCCTCCTTTTCAGATGCACCTCTGCTGAAAAATGCCCTGATTTTATTAAATGTGTACTGGCCACCTAGAACAAAACCCCAGTTTTCCTGAATTTCCTTAGCAAGCCGTGTCAGAGTTTATTTGAAAAATAATGATGTTTTCTATCATTCTGCATTAACATAGTGTACTCCCAAAAAAGATTGCTCTGACAAGAAAATGTTGTTGTCCTTGGTTGCCAGCGAGTGCCAAGAGCTTCTGTGCTTCCCTTCCAAGTTTCATTTCAAAAGTCTGACTGATAATTCAGATTTCATTTGCAGTTCTCTATGGCTGCTCTTTGCCACTCTGGTAACGGGAAGCAGACACACAACAAGTTACAGTAACCAGGAAAATCAAGCTTAAAGCTGTTTTTAATTTTAGAGAAATGTGTAATATGTCAGTGAGTATGGCTGTTGGAGTCGCAGACATCCTTACAGAAGTATATTTAATCTCATCATTAAAGTCACTACCTGGTAATGACAAGTCATTCAAACTTTGGCCTAGAGTCAGCCTGCAACATCGAACTGCTACAGTGTGTCCCATTATAATTTCCTATTTTATTTCGCACCCAATCCTCCTCACTCTAATGATTTTATCAGAAAGCAGGATAGGGTAAATGACACAAGGAAAAAAGTTCATGTCTGATGTAATGGTATAGAAATCAGTGACTTAACATCAAATGTGAAATTGTATCAGTGTCACTATAGGACAATGAAGTTGTAGTGTATCTTCTAAGTAGCAACCATCATGAAAAGCCTCAATTTTTTTGAAGATCCAGTACATGGAGTACAGAGTATCATGTATTCATTTTAAAATACTATATAAATGTTAACTAACCATTCTCCATGGCTCGTTTCTGAAACAGACATAATTTTCATCACTGCTTAGCAGACAGCTTATCCATCTCAGTTTCTTTACTTGCTTTCCCTCTCAAAGTTACACAGAAATTTAATGACAAAGTTTGAACCAGAGCTCCTCAATACTTGTGACCAGAATATTTCCATCAGAAATGCTCTACTTGCTTATGCTGTAGGACCATTTTCTGAACAAAATAAAATTAGAAACTGCCTCTCATGTGTCATTTAATCTTAAACTGTTCAAATTGGAATATGGGTAATTTGTTCTAAGTACTCTTCAGTCAATGACTTGGGTTTTTTTTTCCTTAGCTGTTACAGGATACTTCAGAGTATGCATTTGTTGTCAAAAAGAAGAATTTTAACTGCTCAGTACATTTCTTATTTATAGTGCAGATAGAAATACTTAGTCCACTTTTTTTTTTTTTTTTTTTTTTTTTTTTTTTTACTGTGAGACTTAAAAGAATACTCACATGGAACAGAAAATCAAAATTCGAGGCAGTTGGACAGCAAGACACTGGCTGATTCTGCTCAAGAAGTGAGTTCCCTTATCTGAAAGGAGTGCCACTGGCTCTGGCACAGATGGGTGGGTCGGTCTTTCTCGTTTTTTCCCTTCTTTCTCTCTTTTCCTTCTTTTTTTGCTTTTTTGGGGTCCCTAATAAGAACAAAATATCTCAAAGTCTTGTTTATCATTCTGATTCAGAGAAGAAAGATATTTTAAAATCTCAAGAAGTTTTGCAAGCTGGGAAAACCATTTCCCAGACAGGTTTAGCAATGTCTTCCAGGACCTTCAAGTAATTGTGAAGCAAGACTCAATTTAATCCATTTTTTTCTATCATCTAGTTAAGTGAGTCTTTACAAAGTATTATATCACGACTTCATTAAATCCCACAAAACTGTCTCCCCAGGAAATAACTTCTAGCCAACTGGATTCTAACTACCTGCTGTATCTCATGACCCTTTAATAATAAAAAACATGGGTGAAATAAGCCTGTGCATTGTGTTGCTCAGTTTCCCTTGCTCCACAGCCCAACCTGTCACAGGGGCAATTTAAAATAATCTGTTAAGGCTTCACTAATTTCTTTCCTCATTTCCTTTAGCAATCCTGGTAGCTGCCCAGGATACTTAGTCTTCCTTAAGACTATTCAATTTTTGGCACGAGTCTTTTCATTTGTATCTGCTTATAATATCCTCCTGTCAAATTTGGAAATATGATCCCTTTGTTAAACAGTTAATTTACTTCTCTTTGCAGAGGGCAGAGAGGGAGTGAGAGCCTGGAGGACTGCCTAACAAACCTGCAAAATCTTCCTTCTTTTTATTCACTGTCAGCTCTGATTTCTTACTTTTATCTTTTTTTTTTCTACTGTGAAAAGCATTTAATCCTTTCTATACACATCTAAAATGCACAGAGGATCAAACCACCCATATGAATGTGCTTTTTAACTAGATACTCGGCTGGAGAAAGCTGATGCATCCCTGCCACTGGCAACAGAGCAACCTGGCTTTACACCAGCTGAGGCTCTGATATAGACATAACAGCTTGCCCTTGCCTATTTGATTTTAATTAAACCTCCGATGTGCATGGTCTTCAAGGTTTGTTTCTTCCTTGCGTGGCTTTAAATGAGAAAAATGTCCAGTTACACTAATTTGTGTGTAATGTAACTAAAGGGAAAGTGCTCTAGAATTGAAATAAAGAACTACATACTTGGTTTCTTTCTCTGCATGGTGCTTGCTGCATGTCAAAAGACATGGATTAACCAACAATGATTGCATGGAAGAAGCAGCAACAGCTTATCAGGATAAACTTATCAGATTTCTGAATGAAGGTTTGAAATGTCAATGCTTTGCAAAAATAGCTGGAATCACATTGGCAAGAGACTTCCTAAAAGTTTTTAATGATTAGTGAAGGCAAAACATTCTTTCATTGAAAATGTTTGAAGAAAGCTGCCATAGTAATAAAGCCACATTAACTATAGTAGACTCTGCTACCGATGCTTATTTGTAACAGCAGAGCAATAATTACGATTGTGACCTTCCTTGCTAATCACTGGTGATGTCTATCAGCAGACAACAGAGCTGCCTTAAAAAGCTTGGGAAATGCCCTTCAATTCAGAGGTAAAAATGACAGAAAACCACACTCTTGGCAAACAAAAAGGCAATATATTTCTCTCTCCTCCCTTAAGCTGTCAAGTGCCTTTTTTTTAAGCAGGATTTTACAGTTCTTCGGCTAGGTTTTCTTTAGAACATTAAGGTACCTCTGATAAAGTGGCTATTGAGTCTGAGAATGAGAGGAATGAGAGCACAAGAGAATGCAGACATCAGCAGCTTCTGGCTCTGACTGCAGTTTGATTCATGTTTGCATCATCACAGCAATGTCATATTACAAGATGTGGTTTTGCAGGGCAAGAGCCTGGAGCTTTTTTACTTATTTTCTGGAAAAGGATATTTTTTTATTAGAAGTCTGGAAAGATGTCTGAATCTAGCCATAGGAGCTAGAGGATGAAGGAAATGGAAATATAAAGAGGTAAATGCTAAATGTTATCTGAATACTTTGGATCAAAAGAAAAATAAACTGACTTTGAATATGTAAGAACTTGAGACTGAAAAAAATGCCCCATCTAGTAAAATCTGTAATACGGAAATAACACACTTGGGGGAAATGCTTTCCACAATACCTGATATTGAAGAGGAAGAGTATGTTACATAACGCATTTTCTCCAGAGCTGCAGATAAGCTATCATGCAGCTGTGGTCTTCAGCCGTGTTTCCACAGTGATCCTCTTACATAAGCACATAAATATCCTTGGCTTCATTTGGAGCTTCCATGCACTTTAAAAGTAGGATTTCTGAATCTATGTCAGCCAGGTGCTTCTGAAAACCACAGTTAAATGCTATTGTTGAAGAAAATTAGATTTCAGTGAAATGATAAGCTAAAGTTTGAAAATATGCCTAACTATTTAGGATCAAATGTGAGAGACAGAAAATGTTTCCAAACAAAACAGAAATATGTTTTATTTAGTCTTGTCCTCTTATTGCTCATTAAGAACAGCTATTTCCATTTCCTGTATGCCTGTAGCCACCTTAGTCACTCTCATCTGACCCCCGTTCACAACATCTGTGTTTTGCCTGGGACACTTGTGGCACAGGCTAATTTGCTGATGAGAAACCAGCTCAGGATACTGCTTATGCAGCAGACTTTCCAGTGGCATGACTATTTTCTTTTTTTTTGCATAGATAATGTGGGAAAAAGATGTCCACATGTCTCTATGAGACAAAAACAGGACTAAGAGAAAAAAACCTGTTTGCATTATTAACAGAAGGTTTAGATGATAGTTTATCTCTGAAATGCAAACAAGTAGCAAGATGAATCAGGGTCTATTTTTCTTATCTGACAGAATGCAAATTTGCCAAGAAACAGGAAGTCCACTGTAGGATGAAAACTATCTGTTGTTAAGGGTTGAAAACCCATCATATTGCAAAATTTGTAGCGTGTGTTATACAATCACCCTGCCAGATTTTATAGAGTTCCATACTTTTGACTATCATATCAACTTAACATCATCTCTAGGCAACATTCTCTGATTTAGAAACAGTACTAAACTTACATAATTAGCTTAAACAAAGTTTTACCCTCACTATGTATTGAATCTTCCAAGTGCAGACTAAAAAGTGTGTGTATTCTTTTCCTTGAGTGCATTTCAAATACGGTCTAATGCATGCAAATTCTTGCAAATGTCAGTTAAGAAATAAAAAATGGAACTAAATACCTCACACCTATTGAAATCCATAGGATTTAGTTGCCACTGAACTGAGTGGATCAGTTGTTAATAAAAGGTATGACAACTTTTGTAAAGTGATATGAGGTTTCTCTGCTCATGGAAATACTAAATTAACAGCAGTGCTTCAAGCCAGGAGCAAGCCTGAGCTTGTTTCCTTTGAAATGAGTGCTGATATTCATACTGGTCTGTATGGTTCAGGGTCAATCTTTCAAAGGCATTAAACACCGTGGGATTGTCTCCCACTTCACCTTCCAATAGCTGTACCTTCATTTATATCAGAGCCACTAATTACTATCAAAACAAACTAGATCCTGGTGCTGCAGTTCTTGAAAACTGTGATCTGAAGGAAAAAGTAACAGTTGTTCTTGGGCTTGAGATAAAACTCTGGGGGAAATGTGATGGCCCATCATATACAGGAATTAAGGCTTTTGGCTCTGTCCCTTGTGGTAGTATCCAGGTCTAAGGAGATTTAGGAATTGGATTTTTTTCTAAACTCTCAGTAATCCAACCTTGTTACTAAGAAAGGTTTTCTCCATGGCTCATGGGATCACACAAGAGCACATTAACTAGATGGCTAATTTTTCTGTGGCAAAACCTAGAGGAGATGAGTCTCCCCTTGTGCTGAGATATAAAACTCACTTCTCTCTATAATATGGTGTGGGTATCTGAAACCATATAGTCATAGAATCATAGAATCACTAGGCTGGAAAAGACCCACTGGATCATTGAGTCCAACCATTCCCATCAATCAATAAACCATGCCCCTCAGCACCTCATCCACCAGTCCCTTAAACACCTCCAGGGAAGGTGACTCAACCACCTCCCTGGGCAGCCTGTTTCCCCCAAGTTTCTGTACTGCACTAGAATAAATATGCATCTGTGGGAGCTATGTGTGTATAAAGAAAGTAAGCGTAAAGTAAAAAAGGCATCTAAGATCAAGTACATTGATATCTCACAAAGGCTCAGAGAGTAAGCAGGAAAACAACAATTATTACTTTTTTCCACCCTCTTCCAGTTTATTGACATGTAGCGTGAATTATCACGGATTCCTGCATAATATGCCTTTGTAAACAGGTAAGTTATATTGGGGTGGTAGGTCAGGTACAGAGCAAAAGCAATCTTTTTGGTGCTAACTTAATCATGTTGCAGAAAATTTGATTAATTTCTGAACAGAATAAAGGCCTGTGTATATCAAAATGTTAGTATCTCTGGATTTGATGCATGGTGGAGTAGGGGTGTCTGGATTGCCAATGTAATTACAAGATTCGGCTAAGTCCAGTGTTCATGTGAAAATCTGGTTCCTGCTACTCATATTTCTTGTTCATTTTAGTTGTAGTTGTCCTAATGTTTTCAGACACATTTATGTGGTGTTAATGCAAAGCACCTATCCCAACTAAAATGAGAGGGGTTTAATTGCATAAAGCTGAATACTCCTAAATTACTCTAAACCGTAATATATGCTGTAGGTGGGGAGTACCAAAAAGAAACTTTAATGTGAGGTAATTAAAAAAGGAGATCAAATTCTTGATCCTCATTATTGCTTATCAATGACTGTCTTATTGATGAAAACTCTCAAGAATGATACCAAATGGGTCCACTTTAGGCCCAAAATGGGCAAAAAGAACAGAGCAGAGACCAAAGAATGATTTCATTACACAAATGAAATGGAAAAAATCTGTGAAATTCCATCCATCCCTAAGGACTGGCTCCAATTAGAGGTTAGAGGAATCGCCGAGAGTCATCTCACATTTATGGGCTTAGTAACTGTCATTTATTAGTGATTGTAGCATGATTATGATTCAGATTAAAGTAACAAGACAAAAATGCCAGCTGAAAACTTGGCCACTTGGAAAGCCACACCAAAACCTCTTTATTCCTCTTTGGGAACAGGATTTCACCCTTAGAATTTACTGGTTTTCCATAGGATGTACACAAAAAGAGAGTCAGCCCCTGCAGAAGCCACATGGCCTTTAATAGTCTAAAGGCAGGGGAGCAGAGTGAGTGCCCATGCTCACTGTGGGAATGGGGGTGCTGCACAGCCTCTTCATCCAGTGAGAATTGGGATTGTGCTTTGGCCACTCCTCCACAGCTGATTTGCATGCTGAAGAGATTGGCCAGATGTTTCTGGCTTGACCTGGATTCAGTGTAGCCTGGTCCATCCCTACCTCACCTTGCAGGAGGGGCCTAAAGAGTTTGGGATAATGCTGAGTTTGCAAGGAATCCAACCTCCATTTCCTGCTGTGGTGGCTTTCTCTGCAGCAAGCAGGTTTAGAAAGGCAGTGTGTCCCTTGAACACCACCAGGCATGGTTAGCTCAAGGTTCAACCAGAGCCAGATGATGTGTTTTTATCTGTATCATGACAGAAGACTTATGGGATGTATGGAAGTGCAGCTGTGTTGGCCATGGTGACAGTCTGGCAGTGTCTTGCCTTAGGCGTTCCTCTCATGCAGGGGTCAAAGCCACCGGGAGCGACTTGTTAGTCCTCTTTGGCAGCAGCGACTCTGATAAATGTGCCTTGGAGAAAAGTAAGATGGGAGGTTAAGTCTCTGCCAGCCGTTATTCCCCATAATGCAAGCCCCCTGGAAGTGGGTAATTTAACCTTAATCTCATGTATGCGCATATTGTGTTCTGGGCAAGGTAGGAGCTCTGCTTCTCCTTAAGAACAAAATCTTGTTAAAATCAGGAACTCAGCAGACACAAAGGGGTGAGAAGCACAAGCCTGTGCTTGGTTGAAAACTGGGAGGGCAATCATGAATTCTCTGGAGTAAAATGCCCTCCAAGAAGGATAGTAGTGCTCCCTTCAGCCTTCTGCCAGGCTGTACCTTATGTCACACAAGACTACTAGGAGAAACTACTTCATCTTCTCCAGCTGCATCAATCCAAACATTTGCCATCTACAGGGAGAAGTGGTGACACTTCTATCTGATGGTGAAGGCAAACAGGTATTTGCTGAAATTGGAATAGTTAGCTCACCTTCTCCTTGCTTTGGGGCTACCAAAAACCTACCAGGGATGTGCTCAAATGTTGTGCTTCCAGTCCTACTTTTTGAGACAAAGTCATAGGCCAGTATGTTGATTTACCTTAGGGATCTCTTTACTTTACAGGTCCTTGGGCCACTTTAGTGACAAAGCACATGGGAAGCCTGTGAGGACTGGGAAAAATACTTTGAGGAGTATCCAGAGGAGAGCAGGGGACTCCACGGGCTACCTAATGCTGAAAATATTATGTCATTTATTTATCATGTAATGCTATTAAATGCTTACTCTGGTGGCCATCCCACTATATTATTGTCATATACACAATCTCATTAGTGTTTCATCTTGAAGTTCCTACCAGACTCTCCAGCACACACAAAGCCTGACAGCAGGCAAGCACCCTCCAGAAGGGAACAAGGGCCAGAGACACTCTCAATTCCCCCAGAAAATCAGTGAAATCAGTTTCCAGAAAAAATGCGTGGGCACAGTAAGAATGGATATCACTATAAAACTATAGGGCTGACAAATGCCAAGGAGGAGAAAATTCGTACACAGCACAGAAATTTCTGTGCACAGCCTCAGTGCAATTGTGCCAAATGTTCCTTGTGTGTCCCTATGATCTTACAAAAAATTGACTCACAATGTGGTGGTTATACTGTGCTTTCAAAAGCTGGGACATAAGCTGAACTTACCCCATGCTGCAGTAAATGGCTAAACTTCCATTGGTTTCAATGGGATCAGGTTTTTATCCCATGCCTTTTTCCTCTCTTCTCGGCACACATGTTGTTCTAGCTAAGTACTAAAAATGTTTTTTTCTAAATTGTAAAAAACCTGCTGAGGCTGCATCTGAGTGCAGTTCACAAAGGACTGTGGATAGATGTCAGAACTGCAAGGGCTGGTTTAGTTTTATGTCAGACAATGCGTACCTTTTCAAGAGCTCTCTTTGTGGCTGCACAAAACACCTACTCAAAGCACTCCCAGAATCCAAATCTACTGATAATTAAAGAATATATATACATGAGGAGCAGAAGATATATGAAAAATACTCATGTTCTTTCCAAAAAAGAACATGAGATGTAGATTTTAGAAGAGCTAATCCCAGCAAAGACTGTGTCCATTCTGCCTTGTACGATGGACATGTTGGCTCTGGTGTAACCTACATTCACAGTGAGGAGATCAGGCCTTTGGCTTTGCGAGTCTCCCCAGCTCCAGTTCTGTTTGGTTGGAGAGGAGTAGTTGCAATGCTTAGGATAGGTGTCTAGGGTTAGCAAAATATCTCATTTCAGTGCCTGGAGATGTGTAAAAATTAAGAGCACGAAGTAGGTCTGAATAACATTGACTACAATGAAAAAAAAGAAAAGTAAAGTGAATATGATCCCTGCTTCTTAATTGCTCAGAACTTGTGTTTCACACTGCTAGCCAGCACAGCCCTTCTCCTGGCATCTCTTCTTCCTCCCTGTTCCCTCAGCGATCATATTGCAAACCGAACACACTTGTTTCAAATTCATTTTTAAGTTCACCATTGCGTCTGTCTCAAAAGAGAGCTGGAAAAGGAATTTAAGCCTGCTTTATGTGGGTATTCAAATGCCTCTTAGAACCAAGAGAGGAGCATAGCTGAACCTATCTAAGCACATATATCCAGCCTGAGAGGGGCAACACTGACATACACAGCTGCCTTAAGGACAGTAAAAGTGGCTAGCATATAGGCATGAAAACAAGCTGCTGTTTAATTCCCAGCTCAGCAACTTGGGTTGAAAACTGTAACAACTGCAATTATCAGCAAATTTCCAAGCCAGACAATTGAATCACTGATCTGAGCAGATGCCTTTGGGGAGTAGCAATAGAGCTGCACTCTTTAGCTTGTAGGACATGGCAGCGCTGTATGGGAGCATAAATCCCTTTCAAGGGGTGGTTCCACCATTGCCGGCACACTCATCAACTTCCTATCACTCACCAAAGTTTGGACAAGCCAGGGGTGCAGCTGTTCCCACAAGCTCCTGCTTGGGCACTCAATGCTGCCAGAGGAAGTGTGGTGACCCTGTAGTCCTGCCCGCCCCCTTCCCCCTCCAAACACCAAAGTGATGTATGGGCACTGCAGGGTTTCCTGGAGGATAGAGTCCTACTGGGCATTCCCTGTGAGGCATGAGAAGGTGTAGAGGTAATCTCCAGCCTCATAGTCCTGCCCTTGATCATAGCAGGAGAAGTGAGCGTATGCGTTTTACAGCCAATAAATGTTGTAAGGCAGCAGCAGTGGGTTTAGAAGCACGTCTTAGGTGGGTAGTTTGCTACAGCTGGACAAGGCAAGAAAAGGAGCTACTGTCTTCTGTAACACAAGATCTAATAGACTGAATTAACGCATTTAAAGAACAGATTAATTGCAATACTTTTTGGTGAGCCTGGACAGGTTTATTGTAGGAATTGCGTTTTATTGAATTTTCTGGGGGAAGCTACCTTCCCTCATAGTGTATTTTTTCCCCCTGCAGTCAGAGAGAATTAGCTTTGGGTAGTGGACACGTATCCAGGGGAAAACCTACCCTGGTTTTGCTCACTGTTTATTTCAAGGCTGCCTGTTTTCCACAAGAACTACTCAACCTCCAGGAAAAATGCAGTGGGACTGAAATGCCAGAAGCCTCCCTCCGATCATTTTTCTTTTTGAAAAGTGTATATTTATTCCATTCCTTGATAATTTCCTCCATGTGCCTTGAGCTACAATTCTAGACCTGGCAGAAAAGGACCTCTCCATGTTAAAGATCTCTCTGCTGTGTGACTAGCATTATGTCCCACTGTGGATATTTCAGGTTTAAAAGTGAGATGAGACCTGATAGTGATACTGCATTAAACACATCTCCTATTGATCCTTTCTAACCTTGCAAAAGAGCTGCTCTGCATTAAGTACCTTTTACTTCAGTGCTGCTGATGGGACCACAGATGTTAACTGCCAGACTAAATATCCTCAGAGGTCATCTGACAGGGCATTTGAGAGGTCATGAAGTAATAATTTTCTGGCTAAGAAACAATAAGAGTTTCTACCCCTCTGCCCTCTAACTCAGTCTGAGGACATACTAGCAGCTCACTCTGAAATGCGTTTATAATATTTATAAATAAAAGGTAATTAATAAAACCTCTCCTTCCCAGAGCTCACTCTTCACCACGTAGCATTTTGAACATATCGCAAATCAGTTGATATGTCAAATCATTGCACTTGATGTAATGGATGACAAAAAACTTTGTACTGAGCAAAAGGTTATACTTATAAAGGGATATTTTCAGACATTCCTCTCCACTGCTACCAGCTACCTGCTTTATAAAAAGACCTGAAAGTCTGTATTGAGGTGCAAAGAATCATCTATAACTGATGAGAGAAAAAAAAGCCATTCTGCTTTTTAGACCATACCTTTTTTCTCTCTGGTGTAACTCCTCTGTGTCAGTGGACAGATGAGGATGGTGGTCTTCCTGTCTTCTGGAATACCCTTGGTTTCACTCCCCAAGGTTTGATCTCCAGGACCAGCAAGGAAATGGCAGTTGGGCATTGCTGGAGAGACAAAAGCAGTATCTTTGCTGAGCCACATGGGCCAGATCCCCTGTAGCCATTAAAGTAGATGATCTATTTTCTTCAGCTGAAATACAGGATGTTTCGCCAGTTGAAGAGCTGGCCTGCAAGTTCAGCCATGAGTCTGGAAGAGTTTTCTTGATTTGGAGCTTTCTTGGTTTACTTACCAGAAAGCAGAAAAATGTCTTCTATGAAAAAATGTCTTCTTTTTTTTTCTTATAGACTTCAAGCAAGTCATGCTAGTTTTCTCAAAGAACCCATGGGCAACCTAAATCACCTTTGGAGGCCTGCTGCTGGAGCACCAGCAGATGCTATATGCACACAAAGAGAGATGTCTGCTTATATGCTAATCCTTTTATTTTCAAACCACTTAATTTTAGATATTCTATGACTCTTTTCAATATGCATTTAGCTGAATCAGATACATCTTCTTGCTTTGGGTACTTTGTTTTTTTTATTCTTTTGGGAATAGATGTCATGCACATTTTCTTAGCTTTTGGTAGTTGGTTTTGACTGGGTGATTGTTTTTTTATCCCTGTATTTATTTCTCTTTCTTCTTCTTTGTCTCTGGCAATATTTTGTAAACAAAAAGAAAAAAAACAAAAGAAGGGGAGGGAAACAATACGCCTGTGTTTGATACATGCAGCAGCTTGAAAATGAGGTGAGTATTTAATGGATGGTGCATGCGCTATGTGAGAATTGTGGTGTCTGCCAAAACATTATTGTTACTGTGTGTGAGAGAGGAAGATTAAGCTAATAGACTCATGCCAGCCATCTCCGAGGTATGTTGTGGGAACCAAGGGGGTGGAAGCTCTCTGGCTGAAATAATATGTGTGTGACTAATTCCCTCCTTGAATTTTGAGCAAGACCTTAGGAAACTGGCCTGTTTTGTCCATGTCTGGGAATGGACAGTTCCATGCAGTGGAAGATGCTCTGAGCTTTCAACTTTTTGATTTAGGGCAGCACTATTCTCAACTACTCCCTGGGCTTGGTCACTAGCAAGTAACAGGTAAAGAAGAGCTACCTGTCCTGTAGGAGTTAGCAGGATAAACATCTTTCTTTCCTGAAATTGGAAAGTAAAGTAAAAGCTCAAATATTCCGAAGGCAATTCTACTAATGAAAATTTAAAAAATTAATGCGTCAGTCAAAACATTTTATTTTGGTCTTTCACATTTTTAAACAATTTTTAATCAACTACTCTAAATCACTTATAAACAGACCTTTCTTTCAGACCTGGTCAAGTGAGCTGTTTCTATTGTTAAGACATGGAAATGATACAGAAAGTTATAAGCTTGTCAGCTTTTTTAGGAAAAAAGGCCTTTGTCAAGATTTGTTTTCTTCCTCGTTTGCTTTGATAAATTAATATTTTTTTTTGTGAAAATCACCTTGCCCAGATCTACCGCTGACTTTCCCGTACTCATTTCTGGAGGTCTCCTCTAGCTTGAATAGTTTCTTCCTTTTATCTAGTAGATAGTAAAGCACTAGCTCTTTTTACAAAAACTGTGAGGACTTTGACCCTCGGGGATATTTCTTGTCCAAGTGCTGGACTGTGCTGTCCTTAATTAGACTCTCACTCTCTCCTCCAAGTACTGAGGTGAGGTCAGCAGGGCCGTAATTCCTCTCATCACTCTTGGCTTCTTTTATTAAAGTATAAATGCTAACAGTCACTTCACCGTCTCAAAGAACTGGTGCTGTTTCAAGGCTTCAGTGAATCTCCCCATCAGAATCTCTGCTCTTCTAGGCCTCCTTGAATCTCTTCCAAGGACACTGAAGTCAAAACAAAAACTCTTTAACCTTTCCCCACCTACACTCCTCAGCCCTACCTCCTCCTGTGCTTGTATCTGAACTTCTACTGTTGTTTTTATATGCCTAAAAGAGGTTCTGTAGGTTGTGTAGGGATGGGTCCTGGCAACAGGAGGTTTTGCAGTGTGGCAGAAAAACACACTCCAGCAGCACAACAGGTAGATATTATACCAGTATAACTGTAGCAGCATGTGTTTTCCTTCTCATTTTTTTTTCTCATAGGAGTTGAAGCCAATGCTTTGGCAGGAGGAAGGAGCAGTGCATGCAAGAGAGGGCAGAGAGGCCAGGTTACCCCTGGGGGGATCCTTCATCCTACTACAACCACTGTCCCCCCAGTCCTCTTGCAGGGAGAAGCAGAGCATGCCAAAACGAAGAATCCTGCTGGCTGGCTCCATGCAGCCCCTCTGCCAGCCTGGGCAAGCACCGCTTCCTCTGTAGAAAGGGAAAGGGAGGACTTCACATCCACCCACCAGCTTGCCACTCTCTCCTCTGACCTCTCTGCCTTTCCCAGGGAGCTTGGAACAGATGTGGTTCAGTGGGAACAAGAATCTAGTCTTTAAGCATTGCTTCTCCCAGATTGTGTAGGCGTATTTCAGTGCAGGGGTTAGGAGTTTTCCAGTGCCTGGTTAGGGATTTTCGTGGGCTTTGGCATGTGGCTTGTTTGGAGTTTGAGGAGCTTCCCCTGCCCAAGGCTTGTTCTTAACAGTGATTCTCCCTGACAGCGAACACCCCTGAGGAGAGGGAGGGGTGGATGGGGACAGCTACCTAAAATGCCCAGTGCAACTCTCTTCCCTGCTATAACACCACTATTTCTCCTGTCACTTGAAAGCAGGATAATTGCCCCA
This sequence comes from Clamator glandarius, assembly GCA_033459285.1. Lineage (NCBI taxonomy): Eukaryota > Metazoa > Chordata > Aves > Cuculiformes > Cuculidae > Clamator > Clamator glandarius. Next base: position 1,355,819 of record JAUNZM010000310.1, on the reverse strand, counting down.
GAAAGATACTGTGGTGGGAGTTGTGCCAGGAATGCAGCAGAGCAGATCTTTCTCATTTTGTATTTTCAGGGGTTCTTCTTGGGGAGCACCTGCTCTCCCAAGCACATACTTCTTCAGTCCAACTAGTAATGTGGAGGTAATAGAAGACCTGTTGCTGAAATCAGGGTCCACAGAGCATGCAGAGATGTAATGCTCTGGAAGAATTGTTTCTGGGTAGCAAAGCAGCAGCCCCAGGGTACACTCAGAGCCCTCTGTATAGTTTCTAATGTGATTCATTGTACTCTGTATTCCTTTCTGTGTGCCCCAAAGCCCTCCATGTGGCTTTTGGATCATCCCAGATCTCTCTACATTTATTTTAGTGGCATTCAGACCTATCTATGTGTCCTTCTGTGCAAATCAGAACCTTCTGCATGCATTTCAGTGAGCCTCTGAACTCATTCGGCCTATTGATGTGTCCCTTAATTCTTCAGTTACAAGAGGTAGAAGCAGAGACGGGTGATTCTGGAAGAACATGGAGACACTGTCTAAGCATGCAAGGATGGGTTTGGGAAAACCAAAGACCACCTGGAATCAAATCTGGTGAGGGATGTGAAGGGCCACAAGAAGGACATCTGCAAGTATACCAGTTGCAAAAGGAAGTTAGGGCAAAATGCAGACTGTTGCTTAATGGGGCAGGGGACCCAGTGACAAGAGACATGAAACAAGCTGATGTACTTACCATTTGCTTTGCCTTGGTCTTTACTAGTAAGATCTGCTTTCAGAAATCTCAGGCCCCTGCAACCACAGGCAGGATTAGGTCAGGGAAGCCAAAAACTGGACACATAGAAGTCCATGGGACAGGTTGGGATGTAGCCATGAGTGCTGTAGGAGCTGGCTGATGTCACTACAATATAACTCTTAATTATCTCTGAACCACCGTGGAAGCCATGAAGAGTTCTTGAAGATTGGTAGAAAGCAAACATCACTCCAGTCTTCAAGAAGGTCAGGAAGGAGAACTGAAAATATAGGTGAGTCAGCCTTGCCTTGATCCCTAGGAAGGTGATGGAGCAACTAATCCTTGTAGCAATATACCAGAAATATCTTATTTCTTTTTTGCATTTTCTATCTATACTTGAGAGCTAAATGACTAATGAGACAATACGTTCTTGTTCTTTAGTGGAGACACTCCAAACTCTTAGGGGCAGCATTTATCCTCAAGAGTTCCTACCTCTTCTGGCACTTCTCCTTCTCTAAATATTAACCTGACTTAGAGTAGAACTATATGTGAGGGGGGAGGGGATGGAGGCCAGGCAGGATGGGAGTGAAACTAGAGGTGAGACTTTAATGACAAAGGGGTGGTGTGCTGGTGATGCCTGCTGGTATATCACCACTAAGCAAGAGGGGGTGAGTGCAGCTGAGGATGGTAGGCAGCAAACTGGCACTGTGGCCTTAGTTAAGTCAAGGACCGCTCAGTTGGGGAGAAGCCCTATTGCGAAGGCTGAAGCTACGCCTGCCCAGCTGAAGTGCATTTACACCAATGCACGCAGCGTGGGAAATAAGAAGGAGGAGCTGGAAGCTGTGGTAGGGCAGGGAGACTACGATGTCGTTGCCATTGCGGAGACATGGTGGGATGACTCGTACAACTGGAGCGTACCCATGGTGGGGTATAAACTCTTCAGGAAGGACAGGAAGGGCAGAAGAGGAGAAGGGGTAGCCCTCTATGTTAGAGAGGGCTTTGATACCCTCGAACTGGACTACGGTCAGGATGGGACTGAGTGCCTGTGGGTGAAAATCAGAGGAGCCCATGGGCAGGAAGGGATTGTGATGGGAGTCTGGTATAGACCACCCAGCCAAGAAGAAGCAGCTGATGAGCTCTTCTACAAACAACTGAGTGTAGTTTCAAAATCGCTACCTCTAGTCCTTGTGGGAGACTTCAATTTCCCAGATATAGGCTGGGAGTATAATACAGCAGAAAGGAAGCAGTCCCGGAGGTTCCTGGAGTGTGTGGAAGACAATTTCCTCACACAGCTGGTGAGCGAACCGACAAGGGATGGTGCCCTCCTGGACCTGCTGTTTGTGAACAGAGAAGGACTGGTGGGGGATGTGAAGGTTGGAGGACGCTTGGGGCAAAGCGATCATGAGATGATAGAGTTCTCAGTGCGGGGTAAAATGAAGAAGGAGGTTAGCAGAACAGTCGCCTTCAACTTTGAGAGAGCAGACTTTGGGCTGTTCAGAAGGCTGGTCAGAAAAGTCCCATGGGAGGCGCTCCTTGAGGGCAAAGGTGTCCATGAGGGCTGGGCACTCTTCAAGAAGGAACTCCTAGCAGCTCAGGAGAAAGCCGTCCCCAAGTTCTGGAAAAGTAGCCAGCTGGGTAAGAAACCAGCATGGTTGAGTAGGGAGGTCCTAAGAGACATCAATAGGAAGAGGAGGGGCTACGACCTCTGGAGGAAGGGGCAGGCATCCTGGGTGGACTACAGGGAGAAAGTGAGAAAGTGCAGGGAAAAAATCAGGAGGGCTAAGGCCCAACTAGAAATGCGATTGGCCAAGACTGTGAAAGACAACAAAAAGTCTTTCTACAAATACATCAACAGCAAAAGGAGGGCTAGGGAGAATCTCCAGTCCCTAGTAGATGCAGAGGGAGCAAGAGTAACAGGGGACGAAGATAACGCTGAAGTGCTCAATGCCTACTTTGTCTCAGTCCGTAACAGTAAGGAAAATTGTTCCCTCTGTGCACAACCCCAGAGGTTGGAAGAGAAGTATGAGATTCCCAAGGTCCAAGAGGAGGTGGTTAGAGACTTGCTTGCCCAGCTAGATGCCTACAAGTCTATGGGGCCAGATGGAGTCCACCCAAGAGTTTTGAGGGAACTGGCGGATGTGCTGGCCAAACCCCTTTCCATCATCTTCCAACAGTCCTGGATGACTGGGGAGGTTCCGCTGGACTGGAGGCTGGCTGATGTCGTGCCCATCTATAAGAAGGGGTGCAGGGAGGATCCAGGGAACTACAGGCCTGTCAGTCTGACCTCGGTACCGGGGAAAGTCATGGAGCGGGTGATCTTGAGTGCTATCAAGAAGCACTTGCAAGAGAACTGGGTGATCAGGCCCAGTCAACACGGGTTCATGAAAGGCAGGACTTGCCAGAGTAATCTGATCACCTTCTATGACCGAGTGAGTAAACTCTTGGACGAGGGAAAGGCTGTGGATGTGTCTTCCTGGACTTTAGTAAAGCCTTTGATACAGTTTCTCACAGCATTCTGCTTCGGAAACTGTCGGCCTCTGGCCTGGACGGGCGCACACTCTCCTGGGTGGAAAACTGGTTGAATGACCGGGCCCAGAGGGTGGTGGTAAACGGAGTTAAATCCAGCTGGAGGCCAGTTACAAGTAGGGTTCCCCAGGGCTCAGTCCTGGGTCCAGTCCTGTTTAATGTCGTTATCAATGACCTGAATGAAGGCATTGAGTGAACCCTTAGCAAGTTTGCAGATGACACCAAGCTGGGTGGAAGTGTGGATCTGCTGGAGAGTTGGGAGGCTCTGCAAAGGGATCTGAACAGGCTGGTCTGCTGGGCAGAGACCAACGGCATGAGGTTTAACAAGGCCAAATGCCGGGTCCTGCACTTGGGGCACAACAACCCTAAGCAGAGGTACAAACTAGGAGAAACCTGGCTGGAAAGCTGCCAGGAGGAGAAGGACCTGGGGGTGTTGGTCGACAGCCGACTGAACATGAGCCAGCAGAGTGCCCAGTTGGCCAAGAAGGCCAATGGCATCTTGGCCTGCATCAGAAACGATGTGATCAGCAGGTCCAGGGAGGTTATTCTCCCTCTGTACTTGGCACTGGTGAGACCGCACCTCGAGTACTGTGTACAGTTTTGGGCCCCTGACCACAAGGGGGATGTTGAGGCTCTGGAGTGAGTCCAGAGAAGAGCAACAAAGCTGGTGAAGGGGCTGAAGAACAAATCTTATGAGGAGCAGCTGAGAGAGCTGGGGTTGTTTAGCCTGGAGAAGAGGAGGCTGAGGAGAGACCTTATTACTCTCTACAACTACCTGAAGGGAGGTTATGGAGAGGAGGGTGCTGGCCTCTTCTCCCAAGTGACAGGGGACAGGATGAGAGGGAATGGCCTCAAGCTGTGCCAGGGGAGATTTAGGCTTGAGATTAGGAAAAAATTCTTCACAGAGAGGGTGGTTAGGCATTGGAACAGTCTGCCAAGGGAGGTGGTTGAGTCACCGTCCCTGGAGGTGTTTAAGGTGAGGATGGATGAGGTACTTAGGGGTATGATTTAGGGATTGGTGGGAATGGTTGGACTTGATGATCCAGTGGGTCTCTTTCAACCTGGTTATTCTGTGATTCTGTGATTCTGTGATTCTGTGATTCTGTGATTCTATTTCATATTTGCAAGATTCTTTGAAAACTGCAATTAGGAGATAGTGTAGCAGTATTAAGTATACTACTACATATCCTGGTCTTCTTCAAGTCCTTGTTACATGTTTCCACACATTGTTGGGCATCCACATTTCTTCATATGCTGAAGGCCCCTGAACCTGAATGGCTGTTGCCACTGATTGAGCCGTGACACTGGAGACAAACATTTTATACCATTTTGCAGCAGCATGATCCACAGTGGTTTCCTTCTGTCAGCTCCTGATACAAAGCACAAAATCTTGCATCTACCACATTCCCTATAGTGACTTCACAATTACTATGAGTACCTCATGTACCTAGAAAGCTCATATGTCCTCTATGAGAGACATACTGGAAGTGAAATCTTCCCAGTTTCTTACCTTGTGGGATTGAATTAATTTTTTCAATTTTTTATGCCAGCAGTACCTTGTTTACCTCCACTGAAGAAGAGAACATTGAAGGATCAAACAGGAAGTTTAAGAGAAGTGATCTTGGAAATCAGTTTTTGACTAAAACTACTCAATGCCAAATGATCAAGGCTTTAGACTTTTGCACAAAGCTAAAGAAAAGAGTTGACCACTACAAACAGAGCCCTTTACTTTCCCACCTCCCTTTACTAATTCTTGCTGGGCACTGAAGAGTTACAGAGATGTTTTGTTCGTTCACCCAAGTCAACATGGTTCAAACTTTACCCACCCTGCTGTAACTGTCCACAGTTGCAGCAGATCACGTGCAGCATAGCTGTGCGCGCTCTGGCAGATCCGCCAAATGCCTACTTATCGTTCTCAATATCCAAGTGTGGCTTTTTTGTCAGAGGGAAAGCAGGTGGGGGGAAAAGGAAGTGATTGTCATGAAGAGAAAAAAGCAGGGAAGAACAGCAAGAGGAATTTGCCGATCAAGCACTAACAGCTGAATTTCTAGGCCGAAGAGAGCATTTCGGGAAATTAAGCAGTGAAATAATGCATTTTCCTGAGAGATGAGCAAATTCCTCTGAATAAGCCATTTTTGTTGTGTTCAGCACAGAGCATTCAAAAGTTATGAGTCAGACTAAAAAAATGTCTGGGATTTTTTCCTAAAAAATTAATAAATTATAGATTTTTTCTAATTATTTTTCCTGGTCAAGTACTAGGATACATGACCCATGTTTCTGGTGCTCTTTTTCAGGCCTTATGCTTTTATACTGTAGCTGGGACTTGATGGCAAATGTCAATTGTACTGAAACTCCTGATAGTATCATGGAAGGTGGTGATACTGCATTTCCTTTGCAGTCATTTTGAGTCTTCTCTTGCAGTCCAGAAAAAAGCCAATATTGCTGCCTTTCCCAAGAGTGCAATTCCTCAGTGTTATTCCCTGACACCAGAGCCGTAGCACATCTGTGGGGCTGTGTGGAAGCCATCAGATAGATTGATGCTGATCTCTAAGGCCTGAGACCTACTGGCATTCTGTCCCCACGTTCCCTGTCATGCTCACAGGACTTGAGAGCAAAAGTGGCTTTTTGGGCAGTTTTTTAAACTTTAGGTGTGCATGGTGCACACACTCACTAGCAACTGCTTCTGGGCGAGTGTCAAAGCTGGTTAGAGTCCATAGTTTGGAGTGACACTACCTGGAAAGTCATGCAAAAAAGAGAAGCCGCTTTCTAAAGAAAAGATTGTCCCTCCAATACACAAGCTACCCTAGCATAGTGGGTTTAGAGAGCTTCTGCTTAAGTGTCTCAAGTGTTTGCTCGATTATTGAGTTTTAACTTTTGACTCTGTAGATTCAACACTCAGTCATGCCTTGGGGAATTAAATAGAAAATCTCCCACTGTTTTCACTGGGAGTATGATTAACTATTTACTGTCAAGGAAGGACTCTGGTTCTGAAGACATTGAACACTTGAGGTTCCCAGGCAGTTCTGGGGGAGACAAAAATGCTTTGGTTTTGGCCATGGATACTCACTAGTGCTCCAGCCAAAGGGGCTCTTCTGAGGACACTCCTGGCAAGGAGTATGCAGAAAATTTGCCTCTTACATTAATGAACAGCATATCTTTCCCTGCCCCTGGGAGCAAAGTTGTTTATTCTTCATCTGACTTCAACAGCTCAGAGAAGAGATATAAATGAGGACCAGTAGTATTTCAAATGCTGAATCAGCCTGGCCACCTGAAATATAGAAAGTAGCTGCTAGATAAACCAAGTCTCCCATCAAAATAATTAACCTGGCTTGAATTCTGAGGGCTGACTGAATTGTTGATGAGTTTTTATATAAAGATCTTCCTGTATACCCACCATTGTGCCCCTTACAGGAATGATGCATAATAGTAACTGAATTTACGTTAGCCTCTGTAAAGCAAGGGCCTGCAATTACTGTCCTTTTTCTGATGGAAGATCTGAGGTAAGGAGGAAAACTACCATAAAATATCCACAAAGTCACATCCTTGCCTTCTCTACATATTTCCTAACCCAATATCTTTTGATACAGTATATAACTGACATGAGGGACATGTGCTTAGCCTGCTGACCTGAGCTACCTTTTGTACACACTTACCTGTTGTCCTGTGTCCTCTCCATTTTTATATTTAGGGACTTATTCTCCTTGACTTCTTAGAGTTTAACATAAGGGGCCTCAATGACTTAATGGAGTCCATAATGACAATTTTAAATAATAAGGGCAATAATAGCAAGAGCAAAATCAAGAAAAGACAATGACTGAAGCTTTAAAACAAGTGTATGGGATTCAGATTCAACCAATGTAGTTTCCACAAAGTCATATGGAGTTTGTACTGTCAAGAATAATATTCTGACAAGTTAACCCTGGATTACAAGCAGTCCTCCTTCTCTAAACAGTTAACTGGAAAAAAAAGATGTATATCTCAAAGACATCGCTCTAGATTCCATTTTTTTTTTCAGTTCTTGAGTATCTGTGCCAAGGCCACCATTAAAACTGGTCTGAGATTGGCCTCTCATGCTGGATAAATTCTCTTGTGAAAACAAAATATTTCAAAGAGCAAATGTAATAAAGTGCAATCATTGTGCCACTTTCACAAGGCACCTTGCAGCCAAAAATTGTGGAGGAAATAGTAAATAATTCAAAATTATCTGCCTGTTTCACTCTTATTGTATTTCGTTCTCTTATTCATGGAAATGTGTGATAAATTACAAACACTAGTGCTGGTGACTGCTGTGATTTTCTGAATCTCAGGAATGAATGAGGTGGCTTTCATAAAGGGAAGAGATACATGCTCTTGAGCGAGTTCAGGGGAGAAGGGAGGGGGGAAGTGAGAGGATCTTGCCGCATTAAACACCACTTTCTGTGGAAACAATTAGTGCTGTAAGTGTATTCTTGAAGATGGACGGCTTTACAATGAGATTACTTACAAGCACCATCTCTGCTAAAATGCCCATAAAGAGTTCCGCAGTTCTGAGAAGTCATCTTAGGAGACGCTGCTTATTGGAAGTCACAGGCGATATTTCATGCTGTACTCTTTCTAAATTAGCTAATGTTTGGGACATACTCAGCCTTCCAAATTGCCAAAATCTCCAGGGCTTTGCTGTAGGGAAACCTGATGGAGTGTAGACACCGCAGATGGTTTGCAGCCCACAAGACAGTGTCTTCAGGGGGTGTTAGTGATATGCAGGGGTGGTCTGAGGTTTGCAAACCAGTGTGGGTTCAGAGTCAGGTTCCACTTTATATGAACCACCAAAGTTTTCAGGGTTGTGGGTTAGATGAAAGACTGTTTTTCCCTTCCCTGCCCCACTTCTGTAATGTGTAACTTGGGATAGCTGGGCTTTGCAAAACCTCAGGTCTTTGCTTTTTGACCCTGTAAAACAAAACAAATCCATACGTGGCTTGAACTAGAGGCTTTGTTTAAATCTTTTTAATATTATCTTTTCTTTTCATGTTAACCCTTACAGATTACACCTTAGACAGGTGAACAATCATCTTCTAACAGAAGTTAAGAATAAGCTTTATCTGCTGTAGGTTATCTAGTAATTGCTGCAAAAACCTCCTTCAGAAGTAGCTGACTCTTCTGGAGACTAAGTGGTGACTGAGTTGGCTGACTAAATCTCAGGCATCAATCCCTATGTTTTTGTGTTTGAGCCTTTAATAACTGAGAAGGATATTAGGTACAACTGAGGGTTTCTCATAGCAAGGAAAATAAAGGACAAACATTAAGGAAATCTTCTAGCACTCAGTGTGTCGGAGATCTTGAGTCAATTTTTGAGGTAAGATGTAGCCTTCATCACTGAAAATCTTTAAGAACAGGTTGGCTAAACATCTACCAACAGTGTTGATGCTGTTGATCCAGCTTGTTTTCCTTCATATAATTGTAAGTGAATTTAAAATTTGTTTTATGCCTACCATCATGTCTCCTTGCTTTAGTGATGTGATCATCTCCACTGAAGAATTCCATTTCACCAGTTACTGTCATACGCATTGAAGGCTATCCCTAACAGCTAGGACTATTCTTTAGGGTAATGCAGGAGAGATTTTCAAATTACTGCCTTCACAGAAGCTCTTGGATGTTTATTGTCATCTTAATCAAATCACGTGTCTCATTCCAGATGGCCTAGGACTTCCTGCTAAGTCTGTACCTCATACATAGTACCAAAAAATTCATATCCACCACATGAGTTGTGCCAAACTGGAGAGTAACTTTTGGCTAACATTGGAAGAATTGTCTTCTGAGGTTAGATTGGATTGACATCTGTGCGATATGGAGGCAAATCAGGCATTCTGCTGGATTCTGCAGAAAAATCTTGCTGCCCTACCATGTCTGAGACAGAGACCTAGACAAGAGGGGCTAGAGCATTTTCTATCAACTTTCTTCGTAACCTTGCTCTTCCTGTTTTTCCACCGGCAGCTGGAGCAAAACCCAGGACTCTCCTATTGTTTCATCCTCTTCATTCTTCTTTCCATGTCAGGTTTTACCCTGACCACTTCCTTTACCAGCATGGACCAATTATTTCTCTTAAACCTTGAGCGTAGAAAAAATGAACTTTGACCACTCTGTTGAGAAATCCACCTGCTCTGTGTAGTCCTGAGCCCTACCACTGTAACACATCTGAGAAGGGGCCCAGAATGAACAGATGGTAGGAAAAATCCTGTCCTTGTCTTCTCTTCGCTTCAGTTTAGCCAATGCAGATAAGCAGGCCAGGCTAGTGCTTAGATTAGGTTCAAATCAGGCCAGTCACAACTACATATTGCAATTAGCTTGAAAGAATTTTGCTGCACATTTTGCCTAAAAATAATTTGTAAATTGACCAGAGTTTCTAATACAGAATCATTACAGATATTTCAGGAACTGACTTACCATGAATAATTGAAGTGTAGTGTAGAGACAACAGTCTCTTTTAAATATGTGGTATTTTCAAGATACATTTTAAAGCAGGCAGTGATAGGACTTCACTCTTATCACAGACTTGGAATCTGTTCTTCTCAGGACTCAGTGAGCATCCTCAGATAAGGGAAAGGTTAGCATAAAATCCTACTTATTACTAAGATTTGACATTTTAGAGTTATGAAACTGACCTTACTAACCTTTGTGGAATGATACCTCTTCATGTTCTTCTATTCCAGAGGAATGATGACCAAATCTCAAAACTAAAACAGTGTTAGATAGAAGACCTTAGTGGACAGCACCTGACCATGTCAGATAAACTGTGAAAACAGTATGGATTAACACAGAACAAACACAACAGCAGTGTCATTTAAGTTAAACAATTTATCTGTTTCTTCTAGGCTTATGCAAAATTACATTTGACTTGCAGGATTTTGTGTTTCTCCAAAGCTACAGATTTTAGTGGATTTAACTTCATTGCATTTGATGCTTTCACTAACCTTAGCAATGGTACATGCCTCTTTGGAAAGCATTGCCATAGACGAGATGATGCAAGCCCTAACTAATATCACTATATAGAATCCCAGAAGAAAGAAGTTTCATAAATATCTCTTCAGCGAAATTCCCTGGGGCAATTCTTTCAGGTGTACACTGTTTGCATTGAGAACAGAGGGAAGTATTCTGGCCTATAATTCCTGAGAGGAAGAAATGGGATGGGTGTGGAGTGTCATGTGCAGGGCAGAGATACAAACTGCAGCTGAAGCTTTGGAGATGCTTTCACCTTATGTGGTAAGTGGGAGTAGATCCAAGGGTTTCATACTAGGCCCTTGTTTAACCATGATTTTTACTCTCTGTTTGTTCTATTAGGTCCATAGATGCAGCAGCTGAATGTTCTCTGAGGACAGAATTCCCTGGTGTAACGGAAAAAAGTGGTCACTCCAGCTTAGAAATGCTATACTTTATGTGTGTAGCACATCAGAGTTGACTGTGTCATGTCACACCATCCACTGCATTGAGGAGTGGGCTGTAGGCAAATCTATGCATCTCCTGGCTGTGTCTCTCCAGGACTCCGTGTGCTGAAGGTGAGGGTTAAGCAAGTGCATGAGCACCATTTGGCTTCCCCTTTGGAAAGCAACAAAGATGCAGTCCTGGGAATCTGGCGGAGCAGAAGACAGAACTATTCTGCTGTTTCATGGTAACATAGGACTGCATTTCAGATTGATATTGAGTAATGTAAGCAATGTTTCAAGAAATAAGTAATAGTCAGTGGGTCTGAATACCAACTCGGACTCAGATACCTTCCCACTCTCCATAGGAGTAGATAGAAATGGCATTACATTTCAGAGCAAGAAGATGATGCAAACAGCATGTCTTTTACCTTAGAGACTGGAAACATAGTGATGCTTCTTCACGTACCTCACCACAAAAGTTATTCACAGTTCTCAGTAATTCACAAGTTTCCAGTTTAAATGTTGGAAAGGAAGAGATGCTAATCATAGCATCAGGCTTGCAGTTTGAAGTCATGTCTGGCTTTTTTTAAAAAACAGGGCCTTTATTTCATCATTTAGAGCATTATTATGCTCTTTAGATCATAATAGCTAAAATTCCTGAGAATGGCATTTGCTGAGATTTTTCTGTAATCTTTTAATGCTTTCCAATACCCAGAGTATAATTAACATTATGCCTAATGGATATTGGATATCTGTAGTATCATTCCCTTCCCTCATCTACACTGTAAATGCAGTACTTCCATGTAACCTCCTCTGGGATGTTCATTTTTAATTGCATTGCCTGGTACTGGGAGATGGGTAGTATGTCATTACATAGATAAGTCGTGCTGCATATGCTCATGTCAAGAGCATAATGACTGTCAAACAGACTTAAACTGTGCAGGATTTTTGATACTTTGTGTTCTTTGAGTACAATCCATAGCTCATCTCTAACTCTTCCTGTTGCTTCTATAACAACTAATGGTTTTGAACAAAGCAGTTGTGAAATATCAGAGAAATTATACCTACCACATAAGTCCCTCATCTAAAAAGAAACTTATATCAAATAAAGATTTTAAGACAGTCTGCTGCGTATCTCTTGGGTTACTCAGAATGCATTTTAGTCTATTTTCCTCTGTCTTCCAAATTAGTTTTCAAAGAATCACAGAAATGCTGATCACTGATTGGAAAGGATCTCTGGAGATCTTGTAGTTCAATCCTAGCTTTGGGGATTTAGATTACAACTTCTTTGGGCACTCCCACAGTAACATTTTTGGGTTTTTTGTTTAAATGGAATGTTCTATATTTCAACTTGTGCCCATTGCATCTTGTCATGTCTCTAGGACTTTACTCTAGCATTCTCTACTTGAGACTGAACAGATTCTTAGTCTCCCCTTGTATGCCAGATGCCCTAAGACCTTAGCTATATTAGTGGTTCTTTGTTGCACTCATTCCAGTGTATCTTTCTTACTTAAGAAGTTGTCAAAAATCTTTCATGCTCCTCAGCTAAAGGTGGTGGGTGTTTAGGACAGTAAGGAAACTATGTGTTCCCAGGTCATGTTCTTTCACCGAAAATTCATCTTGGAAGAGACAAATTGTTTCTCAAAGCTGAGTCTTTGGACTACATGTAGGTCTTCATTATCCTCTGATAACATTGTGTGCTTATTTTAGACTCAACTTCTCAACTTCTGTGTCTTTAAATGTATTTCTCAAGACACTGTCCTTACCAGGATACCAAATAATTCCACCAGAAAAGTGCTAATGCAGCTGCATTTTGCTAATGCAAAATTAGGAAGCAGAGATAGGGAGAAATTTAACAGGATAACAAATATTACTTGATCTAGCAGAGCTTATCACTTTTGGCAGATGGGTGAAGATTTTACTATGCTGGATGAAGCCTAAGCAGCAATTCACAAGTAGTATGGAGACTGATGTTTATCTAGAGTACATCTATATGGAGTATTAATATACCTGAAATTTTGCAACATACACTGTTCTCTTGAGAAGTAAATTGAATTAAAAAACAAAACAAAGGACACTTAGTTGTTTGCAAGAATAAAATACAAGACTATGTGGTGGAAATGGATGGTACACAGCTCTAGTATTCTTCCTTTGTAAGACTTCTCTATTCCAGATAAATCCCCAAACTTGTGTTACTCAAACATCTATGATGGAAATGTGAACATGCTAGAAGAGAAAGGAGTCTGAAACAGATAATTTTGAATGTTGTTTTCTAAGTAATGTAATGTACCCCATCAAAACAGAATGTTGGGGAACAGGTTTATGCACTCCTAGTGTTTTCTAGATAACAAGCTTAGAGATCACATGATCTTAAGAACCAAGCATGCCTGGAAACGTTTGTAGTCCGAGCTGGCATCTTTCTAGTTGTCGGCTGGTTTCATGTCATCTCATATTAGTTTTTCCTCGAATCTCTACTCTTTCTATGTGGCTGAAGAAAATCACCCCACACTCCCTCTACCAGTTTGTCCATCATGTTCTACTTACTGAACAAATTATCTGGACCTGTGATAAAAAAAAAACAGTTAAAAACCTGGTGATATAAGTGGGGTGAAAACATGGTTTGTTGACATCCAAAGCCAGTGTCTTGCCTGTTAGAAAAGGGCGTACATCATAAAAACCTTCTGTTTTCTTATTCTTGGTTACAGCATTCATTTTTCAACCCAAACCACACCATTTCAGTGCTATTCTTAAGGCATTTTTGGTTTGGCTTTTTTTTCCTTTGCTAGAGGATACACAAAGATATACAGAAAGATCAAGCCTCTGACAAATGAGCATGAGGACAAGAAAGAGAAATTGGCTAGAAAAAAGTAAAGAGACCTTTCTAATATAACCTTAGCATAAATAGATCAACAGTGATTTTTAGTTTCATTTCATCACTTGTATCTTTCATAAACATCTTCAATTGTATTTTCTGTTTTGGACAATTATGCTTGCCTTTTGTTATAAGAGTGTTTCCAGTGTAACTAGATCACAATGTATTCACAGATACAGAAAATCTATAGTATGAAAGATGCTTTTTTATATACCCTGGCTCATGTGTCCAGTCTCATAGAAGCTGATTGGACCAGGTTGAGAAATGGTATTGGGGTCAAGAGAACTGAAACTGAGCCTTTCAGTGCCCCTACTAATAAGAAACGGTCTGCAGCATGCAAAACATGATACTGGGGAACAAGACCATAACCCTTAGAGATTGTGCCCTACCAGCACAGGAAGGGTTTATGCAGGTGTTTGTCACTAGCCACAGGGACTGGAAATCACTTTTGTGAGAATTAAGCCAACACAGACATAGTGCAGGATTCTTCATTTTTCTCCACTTTGACACAACTTCTAGTGATTTTAGTGGTTGCTATAAAAAGCACATTAAAACTGTCTTCTGTTGGATGTTTGACTCTGATCTTTCCACTAGGTTGTACACTGCTTCCAACCTTTTAAATTTCCTTCATGTCTAATTAGTCTCTATGAGTGCGAAGTCCTCATTTTAACACACTGAGTCAGTGATATAATGCTAGAAGCTTGATTTCCAGAAACTGACTGACCAAATTACCAACTTAATACTGTGGTCTGTTAAATTTAGGAAAACCTTGCCCACAAAACTGACAGAAAATCTGAGCATTTTCCCTGAGTAAAATCTTTGTCCAGCTGCAATAATCACTGTAGACCAAACTTAGTCTGACCTCAGGGTATAATTTTGTTTTGTGGCAGTTTTCAGGATTTCAACATGTATTTTGAGTTTACACTGGAATGAAAATAAAATTTTTGAAACACATTTCAAACAGAATATGTTAAAATATCCCTTCTGGGCCAAGGTTTTAGACTTTCCACTGTGCACACCTACTTAATTAATCCATGTAATTCTGTAAAATGGAAGTCCCTGCATTTAAGTCAGAAAAACTTTTCATCACAGATAACTTTAAAAGAGATAAGTCAGGTCTTAAATACTTTTACACCAATGCAGCAGCAAGCCTTTAGACTAAAAGAGAGTGCCATTCCTTTCTGTTTCTCTCTTTATTACTACAAAAATCTCATCAGAGGCAGAAGTACCTCTCTATGTAGGTTTCCACATCTCATGAAACCTCCTGTTCATCTCTGGGTGAACTTTGGTGACATTTGAGCTGCCTCTTCCTACTGCTGCTTTCTTTGGACTACCTCTGCTGGTGATATGGAAAGGAATTTGTGACAGCTGGTACATGAGGAAAGGACAAGAGTCTGTCATCCTCAGTACCCAACTAAAAGTAGTGTGGGCTTTGGTAAGGAGACTGTGTTGTAGGTTGTATTAAAACCTATGTTGGCCTTAAAACCCTTCTTTTGCCCATTTTCCTGCAGTTTGGCTCCCTAACTGGTTAATATATACTAACTTCAAGAAGGATTGCATTCGTAGGCCTCTGCATGGGTTTAACTCTGTTAGTTTAAAATCACACCTTGAGTTAAATGGGTGCAACTGTCTTGTGTAGACAAGCCCTTGGAGGCACTTTGTCGGGCACCTTGCCACTATCCGCCTACCAAGGTAATGAATCTTGCCCCAAGGGGACTAAGAGATTCCTCCCTGTTAATATTCAGATCTGTCAGAGCAGAGATACTGCAACACTGCCCTCACTTAAATCGTTACTCAGTCTTCAGGTACATTATAGAGACTAAATGATTGCAAAGTAGCTTTTTAGCTTGTTATATTCTAAACTGGGCCCTGCAGAAAGCAAACATCTCTTTGTTGGGATTATCTAGCCAGAAGACAGGGAGGGAGAGCAGAACAAAGCTCCAATGTTCAGAGAGGAAATGGTTAGAGACCTGCTCAGCCAATTAGACATACGCAAGTTTATGGGGTGGGTTGAGATCCACCCAAGGGTATTAAGGGAGCTGGCGGGAGTGCTCACCAAACCCCTTTTCATCATCTACCAGCAGTCTTGCCTGACTGGGGAAGTTCCATTGGACTGGAGGTTGGCAAATGTTATGCCCATTTACAAGAAGGGCTAGAAGGAGGATCCAGGAAACTACTACTGTAAGTCTGACTAAAGTGCCAGGGAAGGTCATGGAACAGGTCATCTTGACTGCTGTCACACAGCACACACAAGACAACCAGGTGATAGGCACAGTCAGCATGGATTTATAGAAGGCAGGTCCTGACAAACTAACCTGATCTCCTTCTAGGACAAGGTTACCAGCTTAATACATGAGGAAAAGGCTGTGGATATAGAGTTCCTGGACTTTGCAAAGCCTTTCATACCATTTCTCAGTCTATTCAGCATGAGAAACTGGCTGCCATTGTCCTGGACAGGTGTAACCTCTGCTGCGTTAAAAACTGATTGGATGGCCAGGCCCAAAGTGTCTTGGTAAATGGAGTTAACTCCAGATGGTGTTGTTCTCCAGGGCTCAGTGTTGGGTCCAGTCCTGTTCAATATCTTTATCAATGACCAGGATGAAGGGATTGAATGTACCTTTCATAAGCTTACGGATGACACTAAGCTGGGAGGAAGCGTTGATCTGCTTGAGTGTAGGGAGGCTCCACAGAGGGTTCTGAACAGGCAGGATCTATGGGCTGAAGCCAATGGGATGAAGCTCAAAAAGGCCAAGTGACAAGTCCTGCGCTTAAGACATAACAACCCTGTGTCATGCCACAGGTTTGGGGAAGAGTGGCTGGAAAGCTGCCTGGAAGAGAAGGACCTAAGGTTGCTGGCTGACATGCGGCTGAACACCCAAGCAGTGGCTTAGGTGGCCAAGAAGGTCAATAGCATTGTGGCCTGTATCAGAAACAGCGTGGCCAGCAGGACCACGGAAATGACCAAGCCCCCATACTTGATGCTGATGAGGCTTCACCTTGAATCCTGTGTTCAGTTTTGGGCCCCTTACTACATGAAAAACATTGAGGTGCTGGAGTGCATCCAGAGAAGGGCAAGGAAGCTAGTGAAGGGTCTGGAGCACAAGTCTTATGAGGAGTGGCTGAGGGAACTGGGGTTGTTTAGCCTAGAGAAAAGGAGGCTGAGGGGAGACCATATTACTGCATACAACTCACTGAAAAGAGGTTGTAGCAAGGTAGGTGTTGGTCTCTTCTACCAAATGATAAGTGATAGGATAGGAGGAAATGGCCTCAAACTGCAGCAAGGGAGTTTCAGATTAGACACCTGGGAAAAATTCCTTCACTGAAAGCATTCTCTAGCACTGACAGAAGCTGCCCAGGGAGGTGGTTGAGTCACCAACCCTGGAGGTTTTTAAAAGATAGGGAGATGAAGTGCTCAGGGTTATGGTTTAGTTGTGAACAGGTATAGTTGGATTTGATCTCAAAGGTCTTTTGCAATCAAGCAATTCTATGATCCTACGATCTTTACAGTTATAGGTCTCAGAGAAGTTTTCCTCTATATTTGTAACATTATCTTTGAAACCAAGTCCACACGATTGCTAATACCCTTTGCAACTGATTTCTGGCCTACGGACAAGACCCTCCACTTCTACTTTTTGCACACTTGTATTAATATTATACTGCAAAGAGCACTGCTGCCTGTGAGGAGCAGTGGGGTCCTCTTCAGCCTTGGAGACCAGAGGAACACTCACAAGCCTCAGTGGTGGGGGTCCCCACAGAAAAACATCCACACAGCCCCATGCCTCTGTACAGTTGATGCCTACATATACCATCCCTTCAGAGTACTTAACAGTTCAGAAGAGAGATTGTAAGCAATTAGTGCTTGTTGTGTGATGGAGAATGCTGTGTTGACTGAGCCAATTAAGAGATCAATTAATGCAGTATAGAGTGCTTAGAGAGGTAGTCTTGGGTGACAATGGTCAGGTACTCAGTCCATACTGTATACTGAACTCCGATCATTAAAAAGCCTTGCTGCTTCATATTTAAAGCAGTACCAAAGCACTCTTCCCTGCTATCTGGTTTTGAAATTAAAATTAGGTTTGCACTGTTGTATCCCACAAAATATTTTTTTACAGCAGTATGTTACTAAGTAGGGATTTCCATGAATTGGAAACACTACAAGCAAACTCCAAAGCATATGTTTCTTTTTCTTGTTGTGTCTGAAATATTGTATAATATCAAAGATTATATGCTCTAAAGGCACAGACTGACTTCTAATGAAGTCTATCAAGCCAAAGATATTACGGCTTTCTTCAAAGAAAAGCAAAATTAATCCAAGCCTTTATCTTTTCAAGTTGAACCGGGGCTTAAAATCTTTATTAGATAATTATTTTTTTGCCTTTTTCAGCACTAGTCAGAAGTTTATGGATGAAAATACTGATTGGACATAGTTCCACCAGCATTGTTTGGTTCCCTAGCCAGGCTGCCAGGGAACCTGGACGTCTGAGCTCTGTGATCCCTGGGCTGACTCACCATAGCAGGGTTTCAGGCATGTCAGATGACACTGCTAGGAACTTTGAGTTTCTGGAATTGGAGGCTGGCAGAGGTGAAACTAATAAGAAAGTCTCAGGAAATTATATATTTCAGAAACACCATGCATTTTTCCTTTTAGAAACAGTGTTTGGGGATTTCTGGGTCATGAAAAGGTCTTGAAAAAATTTATGTAGGTCCTGACCAGACAAAACCACAATAATAAAAGTAGAAAAAGAAAAAAAAAAAGTATTATTAACCCTAAATCCCGCATTTCAGCCAGTTCTAATCTTGTTCTGCTTTGAAATCTATTTATGTTCCCACAGAAACTTCAAAAAATTGAGAAGATGAGCAATCAGTAGTCCAGTATTGTCTTCACTTTGCAGATCACAATACCAAACAGTCGAATAAACTGATGTGTTTTTTTCCAAAGGAATTTTGTTCTCTTAATGTTGAAAAGTTAAAAGAATAACTCAGAAGATTGTATTTCACTGAGTTTTAAAATTGTCAGGAGCTGCAAACATGATATTTTTCCTTACCCTTCTCAGAAAGAGAAGAAAACCAGCTTGTTTAACATATACTAATCCTGCATAATCTCAACAAGATTTAAATTAAGATTTTAGTGGATTAAATGTTTCTTAACCTGTCACTTATTCAGTGACGCGTTAATTACAGCAGTCTTCCTGTACTCACAGAAAAGTACTCTCCTTTTGCTTTCCTGGAACTGCCATTCTGGGCACAAGTGCTGAGGAAGTAGGACACAAAGCAGAGAGCAGGGGCATACATTGCCCCACCACCTATTTGTAAAATATACTTTTTAACAGTCCTATGAGCAGCAGAAACAGCAATGAAAAATCAAGGTTTAGGCAACATTATAATCCTCTCTATATCTTAAAAAAAAACCAACAACCCAAAACTGTGGAAAAACAATATTTTTAAATATTTATAATAAAGAATACAAGAGATTAATGAGAATTGAGCAATAACCCATGATTTCCTCTCTTCCCCAGGAACATTTGAACATAATTTCTGGAGGTGCTATATTCAGCACAGAGTTTAACTCTAAGGCTTTTGTAGACTTCAGTGCTTCAGTGATAGATCTGTTCTGAATGAAGTAAACTAAGGGTAAAACTAGACTCTCTTACTGAGGTCTCAGAGAATTATCCATAATGCCATACAATGAGATACTAACTTTTCTCCAGACACAGGTGACAGTACTTATGGGAAGGGAGTACTAGTTTAGACCATATGGACTGGGCACCCAGGCTGCTGCTGCCGCTTGTTTAGTGTGTGATTTTGAAAAACTCTTTAACTGGGAGTCACATCCCCAAATTTAAACATCTGTGTTGAATCTTTTCTCCCTTGACCCCCTTTATAACTACTATAAGGTTTGTCCTTGCTGTTAAATATAAGGAGTACAAATCTGGAGTACTGGACCGCTGATTGTTTCACATCACTTAAATTCAGACACATTTCTTAAGTTTCTTAAAGCTGACTTCTTTGCTTCATTTTGGATAATGTCAGCAAACTATTTCAAAGGCAAATTGGTTACTGACGAAGCCAGACCTAAGCAGCACGGACAGCTCGCAGCCTGATGCACCTGGCCACAAGGTGGGCACTGGTCCCTAACTCTTTTATTTTGGAGTACAGGCAGAGTTAGAGAAAACTTGAAAAAGATATACTTCTGGAGTGCACTTCCACTCACCCTGAAGTAGCTGTTTATGCAGGTTGGATGAATCACAGTCCTTGCATCTTCGTTTCTACAAAATGGGGAATGATATAAAACAGTACATGGCAGCACTGGTGAGGAACAGTGAGTGCTCTGAGATACACACCACCTTAGGAGAAGTAAACTAGCAAAGCCCAAAAGATGGGGATACAGAAAATAAATAAAACCAGCCCACGTAAACACTACAAGGCAGTCAATTTTGGGGCAATATTTAAGAATTAAATTTTCATAAGCCTGTCTGTGCATCACAAGACTTCAGGAGCACATTCAAAGCAGGCAGTCTGGAGGGGCTGTGTCCCAGAGCTGGGCTTTGAAAATCAGGCTAAGGTTAAGATGAACAAGCAGTAGGGCTAGACCTTGTGGTGTGGAAACAGGGTTTCAGGAGCTAAACCAATGTTTCCTATGCAGGGGTTCCAAACCACCTCCTTCTGTACTAGGCCTTTATGTGCGGTGTTGTAGGAAAAATTTCATGGTATATCACAGAACATTTCAGTAAAGAAAATAAAATCCTCAACCTTTCATGTTCGATCACAAATCCTGGCTTTGAAAACCTGTTTGGCTTACCATGAAAGTAGACTGTAGAAAAGCAAAACAACCTTCCCATGACACACAGTCACTGACATTTTTTTTCTCAAGAATCAAGGAACAGCCAGGCGTGGTTTCAGAAGGCATTTCTTATTGAATCTAGCCAAAAGATGTTGTAATATTTACACTGGTACACAGTTCTGGCCTAAAAACTGTTGTGTAAGGAGTCAGAATGAGAATAGAGTTTTAAATGTAACACCAAATAAATAGAATCACAGAATCACTAGGTTGGAAAAGACCCACCAGATTGTTGAGTCCAACCATTTGTATCAATCACTAAACCATGTCCCTCAGCACCTCATCCACCCGTCTTTTAAACACTTTCAGGGAAGGTGACTCAACCATCTCCCTGGGCAGCCTGTTCCAGTGCCCAATGGCCCTTTCCATGAAAAATTTTTTCCTGATGTCCAGCCTGAACCTCTCTTGGCTTGAGGCCATTCCCTCTTGCCCTGTCCCCTGTCACTTGGCAGAAGAGGCCAGCACCCTCCTCTCCACAACCTCCCTTCAGGTAGTTGTTGAGAGCAATGAGGTCTCCTCTCAGACTCCTCTTGTCAAGGCTAAACAACCCCAGTTCCCTCAGCCCCTCCTCATAAGGCCTGTTCTCCAGCCCCTTCACCAGCTTCGTTGCTCTTCTCTGGACTCACTCCAGAGCCTCAACATCCCTCTTGTGGTGAGGGGCCCAGAACTGAACACAGGATTCGAGAGTTTCACTAACGCGTGGCTTAGTAAGAAGAACATTGGCTGGGGACTCAAAAAAGCGAGGGTCTCTGCGGTCCTTTCAGTAGACATCAAAGCATGTGCATGTGCCATCGGGGGCAGGCCCTGGCGGAGCTCCAGGCAGCACCTCCGAGGAGGGTCAGCAGCCCTGCAGCAGCAGGAAGGCCGCTCAGGAGCGCGCCGGCAGCTCGGGCCCCGGCAGCCCCGGCGCGAGGCAGGCGCTCTGCGGGCCCGGGGCCGATAGGTGGCAGGCAAATCTCAGCCCTGCCGGCAGCAGCAGCCTCCGCCCAGCGCCCGGGTACCGGCGAACCCCCGGCTGCGGGCGGGGAATCCCCGGGCCCCCAAAATACAGGCTTCCTTAAGAGGGCCCGGTGCCTCCTGCGTGTTTTCACTGGAAGTCAGCACAGGTTTAAAGTTTCTGAGTTGCAGGTTTAGCTGGTTCAAGAGATGGGAACAGTCTTGCAGTTTGTTTGTTGGGAGGAGCGAGCCTGTGCTATTTTAGAAAATCAAAGTCGAACTGGATAAAACGTGTTCTGCTCAGCTCACCGACTTATTTCAGTCAAGTTTATGAAGTCAAGGAGCACCTGTCTCAAGCTTTAGATCACTTAGATTGCACTCTCTGTGCCGCCTGCTGTAAAAACAGCAGCTGAGTGAACACCTGCACTCACCTTTGCAGTTCGCTCTTCTCAAGCTTTTCAGCCTTGCTCCTGTTCTGACAGTTCCCTGGTAGCTGGGACATACATGAGGCAGCACAGAAAGAGGGGATTGTCGTCATCCCCACCCTATATGTCACTCTGACTCTCTTGATGATGACATTTTTCTTGCCACTAAACAGGACAGTCGTGTGGCTTTTTTTCCCCCTACCGGCTTTCACGGCAGATAATTAGAGACCCAGAAGCCCACCTCAAATTAAATAAACAAAAAGTTAATGGACAATATGGCAAACTTAATATTTTCATTTTTAAAGCTCCCCACTTTTAAGCAAAATTCACTATTCTTAAGCCACACACAATGTGTTGACCCTTTCCCAGTCCTGTTTCACCGATCTTGTCTGTGAACACAGTATGAAGACAGGACTGAGCAAGAATCTTGACCACATTAGCGCATCTTTAGGCAGGGCAAAACAAAGACTGAAGTGGAAATCAGGAAAACAACCACATCTTTTTCAGCCAATTAAAGCACAAGGGGAAGTTTGTTTTCTAAGTAAAGCTTTCCCATACATTGAAAAAAAAAAAAAGGGAGAAATAATTTTAGCTTTTTTAAGTGCCTTCTTAGGAATGCACTGCTGTTATACTCAATAAGAAACTGAATTAGAGATCTTCCTGAGTATGTGGCATGCAAAATCCTTATTTCCACTTCAGTCTGCTTGGTGTTTCTGCTGCATTCATTGTAGTCCAGCCTGTTTTTTCCTTAGCACCCTAAATACCTTAGAGAGCACTGTGTGTGCTTGTGTGCATAGTGGGAAGATATATAAATATGTGTGCACACAGCATACTGGAGGGAGGGAGTTGTGTGCATTGACACATGCATTTATGTGTAGGGGGAGATGTCTGGAAAGTTTTATATGATCATTGCCATGATATATGGTCTCTGACTATAGTATCTAACTCTTTTATCTGGCATTACAGAAGCAGGAATTGTTATGATCCCTCTACTGCAGAGTCAAGATCATGGAAAAGTAAGTTAATATCTGAAGGTTGCTCAGGGAGCCCACACACGCAGAAAAACAGACAACACAGGTTTTCTGACTCCCTGAGCCACAGGACAGTGTCTGTTCCTACCTGAGCCTGAGGGTACTAAGTCTCAGCAAAGCTCCGATGTATCAAGTCCATAGCTTTTACAGTGCACATAACTCATCCCTGAAACAGGTCAAAAAACACATGCTGTGCAGTTATCAGCACTTCCTTTTGCAGGTGAAAAAGCTCAGAAGCACATGAAAAGACCAGTGTGATTGAGGGCCTCGTGTGTTTAGCATGAGGACTGGGACTCATGGGCAGTCAGCAAAAAGTACTTGAGGTCAAAAGGAGGAAGTTCTGAGTGGTTTGAGCTGTGGATTTGGATGACTTCACTTCTTGTTTATTGTTTGCATTGAAAGCGTACACAACTTAGTGACAAGCACTCTGAAAAATATATTGTTTGAGTTTACATGGATGTATATGAAGTTAAAATATAAGTGTATGTGTCTGAATGTAAAATTGTGTAATTCATGTGCAAAATTCAGTTGCCAAACATTAGAAAAGTTCAACTTTCAAAGAATATGAATTACCAAAAAGTCTTTTTCTACATTTTCAAATATTAGAGCTGATCTTGAACTGGAAAATAAATTAATATTTGCCTCAGACTGAGTCAAATCTGGACCCAGGTTTTGCAAATCGCTTCAGGTTTTTTAACAAGCTAGGGGGAATGTTAGTTCCACCCTCTGAGCTCTTCAATATCTAATGCAAATACGTGGATTTTAGGCTTTCTTGACGTGTAATCTCCTTTTAGGTGCAAACCTCTCACCACCACTACTTGGGAAACTAATATCACTTAGTCTTATGTAATTCAAAACATGTTTTATCAAGCTAGGTGAACACAGTGCTCAGAGTTCAGCAGCAGTTTACCTTTTGAGGGGGAGGAACAATTCATTATGTCTTGCAGTCCCGGAGACAGGCCCTGCTGAAAGATGTGTCTAATTATGTCTAAGCATTACTCCGAGACAAGCCAAAAGGTTTGAAGGTATAGTTAAGGCTATGACAAGCCAAACATTTGTCTAAGCCCCGTGAGGCAAAAACATCATCAGATCTTTCTATCTGTGCGTGCAGCATGAAAACACGAAGAGTACACAATGTGGCACGCAAGTGCATGTACACACACACACATGCACACATACACGCATGTACCTCAGGTCACTGTGACCGCCAGGAAGCAATGCCAGACAGTTTTCAGCACTTTGGCTCTCTCCTGACTCTCACTCATTCATGGGCACAGAGCCGAGACAGAGCCAGGTTTTCAGCTGCAGCCAGACTTAATGCTTCATTACTTTGCCCACCCCTACACATGATATAGCCTTTTTAACATTAGCAGTTAGCATTATAAGCTCTCATAAATTATCCTGGGCCTGTACTGTTGAAAACATGTTCCAGTGCCTGGCCCACCCATCCCCTGCCCCATGAGGTTGGTGGGATACCAGCTTTGTGAACCGTAGCTGTTTTCCTTCTGCAGCTTCCACTCAGTCACCATTCAGAACCTTCGAACTAGGTCCAGTCAATCTTTACCGGATGTTAATGTGGATTTCCTATGCAATGTACTGGAATAGTGTAAAACCTGTTAGATGTGAGTGGTTCATACTGGGCTTCAAATGAAAATTTTGAGAATGTAACCAAGTGTTTCTCTAGCCAAAGAAGGCACAAATTCAGTTGAAACAAAGCTACTGGGCATGTCAAGGTGTAATAAAGACAGAGCAAATTATTTTTTGGAAGGAGAAAGGGAATGGCAAGGAGCAGGTCTAGGGTATGCAAGCAGTTTAAAGTTACTGCCAAGCTAACAACCACACAGATGAGGGAGACTTACAGTGTGCCAAAGGTCACCCTTCATTTCAAAACCGACTAGTGAGTTGCAAGCTGCTATGCATCCCCACAGGACCAAATTCTCTGCTTCATTGGCAGCCACCAGAGAAGGATGACACATGAGATGCTCTACCTCTGAACCATCCCCGAGAGGTTTTATGACTCACCACACACATCTTTGATTTACAACTCCTTTCTTCCTCTCATCTTTTATCTTCAGAATGAGAAGCTTTCCAGGAGCACCTTACCTCCACGTTCCCTTACAGGAGAAGAAGAGGGAGGCATCACCAATTTTTCCTTAGTTACCATGTTGATGTTCCAGTCTCACAGTGTTGCTCCACTGCCTTAAGGCTTTACCATGCACAGGTAGGTCAATGGAGTCAAATATTGAGTTGGTGAACACTGGTAAAAATGTCATCCTTTTCAGAAGTAGTAGAGCCAGGGGGATTTTGGATAGTTCTGAGCTTTTAACTAGGTCTGGGAAAGTTCACAGCAGCAAGTGGAAATAAAGAGAAAAAGGCTCTCCCCCTAGAAGCCCACAAAAGAAATCAGGGGCATGCTAGGCAATATTGTCCCGGGCTTCAAGGTGATCCTCAGAGTCCACTCTGCTGAAGAAAATCCCAGCTTAATAACATGAAAGAGCACTCGTGGGCTACAGAGAAGGTGTTAAAACATGTGACTGCTTACTGAGAGCTTTTGAGTTAGTTGTGGGACAGGTCAAATACAGTCTGACATTTGGAGGAACAGGCAAAAGTATAAACAGACTGTGAGGATAAGGAGAAACCATGGAGGAAGCTATCTCACAGCAGGATGCACAGGGCATACTTGAATGCTCAGGGAGTTGTAAGAAAAGATGCAGTGGATAACCAGCCTACAAAAGTGCATGGGATGATCATAAGCCACTCACATTTAGGCCCTGCCTACCATTTGGGAGGAAGAAAAAAATTCAAGGAACTAATGGAGTCTTTCTTACCCAAGATCTAGTGAGAAGGAATCATAGAATAACCAGGTTGGAAGAGACCCACTGGATCATCGAGTCCAACCATTCCTATCAAACACTAAACCGTGCCCCTCAGCACCTCGTCTACCCATTCCTTAAACACCTCCAGGGAAGGTGACTCAACCACCGCCCTGGGTAGCCTGTTCCAGTGCCCAATGACCCTTTCTGTGAAAATTTTTTTCCTAATGTCCAGCCTAAATCTCCCCTGGCAGAGCTTGTGGCCATTCCCTCTCATCCTGTCCCCTGTCACTTGGCAGAAGAGGTCATTAACCTCCTCTCTACAACCTCCCCACAGGTAGTTATAGAGCACAAGGAGGTCTCCTCTCAGCCTCCTCTTCTCCAGGATAAACAACCCCAGCTCTCTCAGCTGCTCCTCATAAGGCCTGTTCTCCAGCCCCTTCACCAGCTTCGTTGCTCTTCTCTGGACTCGCTCCAGAGCCTCAACATCCTTCTTGTGGTGAGGGGGCCAGAACTGAACACAGTACTCGAGGAGCGGTCTCACCAGTGCCGAGTACAGAGGGAGAATAACCTCCCTGGACCTGCTGGTCACACCATTTCTGATACAAGCCAGGATGCCACTGGCCTTCTTGGCCACCTGGGCACACTGCTGGCTCATGTTCAGTCAGCTGTCAACCAGCACCCCCAGGTCCCTCTCCTCCAGGCAGATTTCTAGACAGTCTTCTCCCAGTCTGTAGCTCTGCACAGGGTTGTTGTGCCCCAAGTGCAGGACCCGGCATTTGGCCTTGTTAAACCTCATGCCGTTGGTCTCAGCCCAGCAGTCCAGCCTGTTCAGATCCCTTTGCAGAGCCTCCCGACCCTCCAGCAGATCGACACTTCGACCCAGCTTGGTGTCATCTGCAAACTTGCTAAGGGAGCACTCGATACCTTCTTCCAGGTCATTGATAAAGACATTGAACAGGGCTGGACCCAGAACTGAGCCCTGGGGAACCCCGCTTGTCACTGGCCTCCAGCTGGATTTAACACCATTTCCCACCACTCTCTGGGCCCGGCCATCCAACAAGTTTTCCACCCAGGAGAGTGTGCGCCTGTCCAGGCCAGAGGCTGACAGTTTCTGAAGCAGAATGCTGTGAGAAACTGTGTCAAAGGCTTTACTGAAGTCCAGAAAGACACATCCACAGCCTTTCCCTCATCCAGCAGATGAGTCACTTTGACATAGAAGGTGATCAGGTTAGTTTGGCAAGTCCTGCCCTTTGTAAACCCGTGTTGACTGATGGACTTGGAGGTTCACTGAAAGAAGAGCAACAACACCTTAAATATCGACTTCTCATGCTACTTCTTTACCAGGGTGTTTCTATTTTTACCTTCTAGACTGGAATGGCCCTCTGCGCTCAAAATTTGAATTAAAAGCTACAGAAAAACAACCTCCACATCAGTTACAGACATTTTGCATTCACAACAGACTTGGGTTTCATCATACGACCGGCTTTTGTAACAACTCAGTTAGCATTTTAATTTTAAAATGTAGTTAACACTTCAAGAAGCATTGCTCATTTTCAAATGCTGGAATGCATACATAACCTCAGGAGCTTGTGTTTGTGTTTATTTTGGCCAGCAAAATTAAAAAAACCTTTGTCACACAAATTGTATCTTCTGCCTTGGGGAACAGTGCACAGGAAAACGAATGACAGCAAATCATACATTTGTGTGTCCAGGAAATCTTTGGGAAGCCAGCAGAAGAAGCACAGAATTGGGAGATGACTAACAAGTCTGAAGTGCTGGGATTTCAAGGTATGAAAAGAAGCTTTTGGAAAGCAGAACCAGCCTAGCTTGCTAGGCACCAGTGCAGAGGTCAGATGCTGTATTTTTCACCCCTTTGAGGATACTAGTCATATTTTTGGCACTGACCATTTACTCAGGAGAGATTCAACTTTGCACACTTAACATCATTTGGCAGCCACCACTTCAAGTGCATGCTAAGGGAATGTGTTGAATAAAGGGATTTCTCATTCCTTTTGAAAAGAACAATAAACAGCAGCTACAAGGAGTGCCCAGCTATCTACGTGAGTTAACTGTATCAGAAATGGGGGGGGAAATAACCTTCTCCATGTGGAATATGCTGCCTTGGCGAGACAAAAGACTTCATTAAAACCAGACTCACCAGAGCTTTCTTTAAAAATTTTATAGCTGTTCAAATGTAAAACATATTTAACAATAGCTCTTTTGCAGTGTTATAAGCTTATTTATTAGTCTATATGTGTTCATAAATCACCCTTTTATCCCCCTTTTTATTTTTCCAAATTAACACATTTTTGATAATAGAGATTATGAGAGAGATGATGAAGTGCTAGATTCTATCTCCCATACCTTTTGTGTTCTTAAAGAAAAATCATAAAAACCAAGAATAGGGCAAACACCACAAAGCTTGCTGATGGTAGTGATCAGAAAGGGTAATAAGGCTGCCTTTTCTGTGTCCATACTTCTTTCTTTATCCTTTTTTTGGCCAATATTCCAGCAAATGAGCTACAGCATTATAAATGCATATAGTGTGCTGCGGATGTGGTTCTTGTTGAGCCTCTGTCTCCGCACAGTTGCTTGTGGAAGCATAGATAGTGCAGGCAATGTCAGATAATAGGACTGACAGATGCTTTGCATGATAAAACTCAAGATTTCTATTGCTTATAACTTAGTCACATGCTAGAAGGAAGTGTTGTAGCTTTCATGGTTTTCCAGTAACAAACCCAGAGAAAACCAGGATCTTTTAATCTCTCTATCAGCTGTGCAGTCTGCCATGCTGCTACCAAGAAAGAAATCCAGTCCTGATGGAAAAATTACATCATGTATCTTTTGCAATCATCAGCACAGCACAGAGATAAATACAGCCTAATCTATGGCAAGAAGCTCATGACTGACTAAGTCTGACAGCACATTAAAAATATGGCAGACTCCAAAGCTAAAACCCCACCCTTTTATCTTAAAACAGTGAAGGAAGGTGCATGTATTGTGAAGTATCTTCATGTGTGCCTAATTAGGCATGGGATTCCACTGTGGTCCTCTGTGGTGTGGCTGGAGTGGTGGTGTATGATGCTTTTTTGGAGAGACCATTCACTACCTTAAATATACATAGTAAGAACTGGCTTCCTAACTTCCCAGTGAAGTGCAGAAGTCAGATGGGATTGTACCCTTGGCACTCTGAGTGTAGGCAGCAGAAGCAATGTGGCTTTTTACTCTTTCTGCCCTCTCAAATCCTGCTGGCAGCTGGGAGCGGGGGTAACTTCTGGCACAACTGAATGCAGCCTGACTGGATGCCATATCTCTGAGGGAGCTTCCTGAGACTGCATTTGCTGACTGTTTCTGTTATGGCAGGTGGAAGAAGGAGGTTGGATTATAACAGAATGCTGTAAGGCCTTATTTACTGTCCTCTGTACTCAGGGAAGTTCCTGGGTGCCAGATAAGGTCAGCTCTGTATCTTGTTGGGCAAATCTGATGGGATGCAAAACCTTGACAGAGATGCGGAGCTCACTTTGGAAAAGAGAAGAAATGGAAAAGCAAATCTAGCTTTTCCAACGTCATTTTGGATTAACCGTCCTTGTCATAGTTGGAAAGACTGAGAGTAAAAAAAAGTGAAATTGTGGTGGTTGACCTTGACATTAACTTTTTGGCCTCACAAGTCATCCTTTCAACAGCATTCAATGTCCAGATCTACCAATGATGCCACAGAAACCATCTGAAATCATGAGAACCACAGGCATCGTCTTGATGTGAAGCCAAAAGCAGCAAGATGGACAGTGGTTGTACCTGCTATACACGGCAGTGCCAGGAAGTGGGAAAGGGGCAAGTACAAGAGTGGACCCTGTGCTTCCATTCCTAGCAGCTCAGGGGATTTACACTGGGGACTAGAATGGCATTTCCAAAGTGACTCTGCGGGGATGCAGAGGAGCAAAACTCAGTCCCTTTAGCTCAGAGACCTCACTAGAGGTTGCTTCTGTGCAGTGGAACCCAAGTCCACCTCCTCAGTAGCTCAGGTCAACTGACTCACATGTGTTTTCATATCACAAACACTTATATTTTTTAAGCTGCCTCTACAGGTGATCTTTCTGTTTACTTGTGTGATGCCAGAATGTGAGAACTTTCTTAAGACCTATTAATTTACTAGAAGCAAGTGACATATTAAGAAATGCTGATGGTTCCTTGCTGACAGTGTGAATCCCCTCATAAACCAAAAGGATCAGCACATTAGTGGCATAACTTCAGTACAGACTAATTCTCCTGTAAAATCCTGACAGCAAGAAAACCCATTTTTAATGCAGACATACAGGTAATTTTGTTGCTCAGTAGTGCTTTATCTTAGCAATTTGATAATTGATATCTCTGGCCACCGATTTACATTGCTTCCTTCCTTAAATAATCAAGACTGCAACCCCACACAAACCAACCCCCACGCCCAATTAGAGTTGTATTCATACAATTTGCAGATTAGCATTTTTGAAATGCTCATCCTTAGTACAGAGTGGGGCTGCAGCATTTTCCAATTATACAGAGCAATTAGAGAAAAACATCAAGACATTCTGAGGTCTCATTAGGGAAAGTGTTAGTTGTTACAGACATCTTCACAGATTACAGTCGTGTCTAGAGCCTGCATCTTCCCTTCCCCCATTCCCCACCATGCGCACAGACATACTCTTTTGGAAGAGTAAGACTGTGGCTCACTCCTGTTGAAACAATGGTCAATGCTCTCACAGAACAGTCTTATATTGGCTACTATTTAAAAGAATGATAATTTGTTCATACCATCAAAGACACTTCAAATAGAAGAAACTCTACTGAATTTATCTGTCTTTTCAGCTTTTATAATCGAGCATTCTATGACAGTCAAATACTATTTCCAAGGCAAAATTATTGAGTATTTTCTTATAGAAAAATGTGAATTGCCTGTGCCTCATAGCAGGACATTTCAGTGATGGAAGGTCTGAAACAAATAAAAGCAATATTTTCTTCTAACATTCATGATTAGCCAGCATGGAGAGTGTAGCACCTTTAAAGTCAACGTAGTGAATCCTTCTGCCACGGTGCTCATGCTTTTGCTTGGGGAAACGTGGTTCTAGGGACTGAAGATGTAATAACAAGCCTGTAAATAATCAAATTTTCATATCAGGCTAGTGGCTTGAAAAGGACTTAGGTCACCATGAGGCTCATTGCACCTCTCTGCACAAATGTAAATTTACCCCTAAAAATACAAAGTTATTGCAGTGTGTTACAGGAGGGCGGGGGATACTCAGGGCCTCAGCATAAATAAATTGAACAGATAGTTGTCCCAACTGCCAGCTGTGCAAAAATCATTTTTTTCCCCACTAATTGGCCAGTTGTGTGCTCTGGAGCAGACGAGATGGTTTCTGTGTGGCAGCTGAAACAGCTATCAGAGGAAGATCCTGTTGGAAGTGGCAACACACCCCGAAGAGCCAAGCCCTCGGGTCAAAAGGATCATGTACAGGAATTTGCCATGGCACAGCAGCATCACATGTCTCGTCTGTCTACTGTGTGATCAAGCAAGATGCGACAGCCTCTGACTAATGATGCCGTTCCCATCTGTTGATCCTTAATATGCTCCTTCTGCTGTCTGTCCTGTGCCTAAGCAGCAGCGTCTGCAGAAAACAGCATGACTGCTAAATCCTATCACCAGAAACCCAGGTAATAATACTCTACCAGTAAGGTTTTAGAAATGATGGGAGATGCAGATATAGAAAGCAGAGTTGTGGCGGGGGGGTAGAAGAAGACCACTGCAGAGGAGTCACCAGGAGAGTCCTCTTAGAATCCACTGACAAACCTACTGCAAATGTTGACTTCCCATTTTTCTGCTCTTAGCACAATAACTGAAACACTCTTTCTTAGTAATATCATACCACAGTGTGTGATGTCTCTTTCTGTCACCATTGACTGCTGTTGAGATCAGTTGTCCCAGGAACAATGCCCATTTACAAGAAGGGCTGGAAGGAGGATGCAAGGAACTACAGACCTATCAGTATAACCTGTGTGCTGGAGAAGGTTACAGAGCAGATCATCCTGAGTGCCATCACGTGGCGTATACAGGACAACCAGGAAGTCAGATCCAGTCAGCATGACAGGTAGGTCCTGCTTAAGTAACCTGTTCTCCTTCCATGACGAGGTGACTCACTTAGCGGAAGAGGAAAGGGCTGTGTGCCACCATTTCCCACAACGTTCTCAAAATGGATCTGGCTGCTCATGGCTTGGATGGGTGTACTCTTCACTGGGTAAAAAACTGGCTGGAGGCCCTGACCTAGAGAGTTGTGGTGAATGGAGTTCAAACCAATTGGTGGCCAGTTACAAGTGGTGTTTCCCAGGCCTCAGTAGGAAGGACAGATCTGTTTTAATATATTTTTCAATGATCTGGATGATGGGATTGAGTGCGCTTACCTTCACTAAGTCTGCACACCACACAAAGTGGGTGGTAGTGTTGATCTGGACAGGCTGGAAGTCAGTTGTAAGAAGCTCAACAAGGTCAAGTGCTGGGTCCTGCATTTGAGTTACAGCAACTCCATGCAATGCTACAAGCTTGGGAATGAATGGCTGGAAAGATGTTTGTCTGAGAAGGACCTGGGGGTCTTGGTCAACGACTGGCTGAACATGAGCCAGCAGCACACCTAGATGACCAAGAAGGCCAACAGCATCCTGGCTTGTATCAGAAACAGTGTGGCCAGCAGGACTATGGAAGTGACTGTGCCCCCCACCTCAAACCTGGTGAGGCTGTACCTTGAATACTGTGTTCAGTTTTGGGCCCTTCAGTACAAGAACAATATCAAGTTGCTGCAGTGTGTCCAAAGAAGGGCAACAAAGCTGGTGAAGGGTCTGGAGAACAAGTTTTATGAGGAATAACTAAGGGAACTGGAGTTTTTTAGCCTAGAGAAAAGGAGGCTGAGGAGATAACTTATTGCTCTCTACAAATAGTTGAAAGGAGGTTGCAACGAGATGGGTGTTGGTCTTTTCTCCCTAGTAATAAGTGAAAGGACAAGATGAAATGACTTCATGTTGTGCCATGGGAGGTTTAGACTGGGTATTTGGAAATTTTTTTCGCTGAAATTGTTGTCAAGCATGGGAACAGGCTGCCTGGGAAAGCGGTTGAATCACCATACCTGGAGGTATTTAAAAAAGATATCGATGTGGTGCTTAGGGAAATGATTTAGTGGTGGACTTGGCAATGTTAGGTTCATGGTTGGACTTGATGATCTTAAGGGTCTTTTCCATCTTAAAATATTCTATGATTCTAATACTGTGATCCTATGATAAGAGGGGCAAAATAGTCAGATTGTGATAGAAGCCACTTGCGTTTCCAAACCTGTCTTGAATATTGCAGTCTCATAACCCAATCCCAAATCAAAACCTAAACTAAAAATGTTACTTGGAAAAAGTATTTTCGAGGCTGAATACTTCTTACAAAATAGGGCAAGAAACATTACAGCCAAGATCAATTTGCAAGAAGCTACATATTAACAGAAACTATTACACGTGAAGCTGCAGAAAAAAAGCTGTGTTCCCTGTCCTAGTAGAAGGTGATTCTTTATTAACAGTCTATATCTATAGATAGGTGTACAGACAGGGAGACAGAAGGACACTGTATGTGAGACATTTCCAGAGCACCTACTTAGTAGAAAGTTAACGAAGTCTGGAATCTTCTGGAATCAGCACTGACTTTGCTTAGGAAATTATTTTTCAAAAAAGAAAATTCCTTGTGCTTTTCCTTATTTATGTTGGTGCTTATATACTCTTCTGTTGTCTTAAGCTTTGGTTGTGTTTCTTGCTGCTACTGGTTGTCATGGAGAATAGCACAAAGCCAGGCAGCGGAGAGATAAAAGCAGAGGTTTTCAGTGATATTTTGGTCCATTTTGGAATGCTGTATTCAAGTTTAAGGAGAAAAATTATGGGAAAAGTCAAACAAACTGTTACAGGCAGTGCTCTTTTTTAACTTCAGAAGCCAGAAGAATGGGAGAGTGATTTCAGACAGTAAACAAGCCATTCTATCTGCAGCAGTGACTGGCATGAGTGGGATTCCTTAGGAGCTCAACCTTGAATGGTCCCCAGGGATCAGATTTCTGGCATATTGCACTCTTGATGGCACAAGAAAATCAAGTTCAGAAATGTTGTGTTAACAACATGTCACAGTGTCGGCATCTTCACCTTAATCCACTCCCATGAGGGGTCATAATGTGCTCTCTAACTGGTTGTTGCCAAACAAGTATTTATAAAATGTCTTTGTCATGAGTGTATAGAACCCTTTTAAAATCAAGGGGCCAAATTTTGCCTTTACTCCTGACCTGCTCTGCTCCTCCTTAAGGTCTTGGATTGTCCTGTGTATAGTGACATTATTTCCATGCACAGAGCTTTCCTTGTCACATGAAGTGACAGATATGTCCAGATCCCAGTGCTTCTGTCCCCTGCATGACGCATCTACATTTCTAACCTTGTACAGTAAGATGCCAGGTACCTTTGGGTGCCTTCCCAGACAGCACTGGATGCATAAACATAGAAGAAGGGAGAAAATGAGAGGTAACACTTACAGGCAGAAGCACAGCTTGATACAATCATTGGAACATGCCACTTTACACCACAAAAACAGGAGCCTCCTAATGAGGAATGAGGTTGAAAGCTGAAGCATCAGGAGACCAAAGGTCACCATAAATATTCACAGCAGTTTAAACATGTGCTTTACTGCATGTCAGGCTTGGTAAGGAGAACAGCAAACCTTTTGGAAATTTAGAGCAAGATAATTCTTTAATCGAAAATGCATCTATTTCATAAGAATCAGCGCTCTGATTCAGCTGAGGCAAAACAGGTATTTATTTTCCAGACTACTTTCTTTAAACTCTCTGCAGTTTTGGGTATGATTCTGGTCTCAGGAAGTGTTTTCTGGTTTTTCTATCATCATGAAACAGGATTAAATTGCAATTGATGCTACTATGGGTTAAGTATGTTTGTACTGGATTAATTGCTAAGGAAGGTACAACTGCTTAGAAAATTTACCTTACCACCAAACTCAAGGTCTACAAATAAGAAATAAATGTTTTCTTAAGTATAATCCACCAGTTTATTTCATTGTTTTGTACCATTTCTTCCTACCTCTGCCTTTGCACTTTTAAAGAACAGCTATGGATTATTTTTTTAGATATCTGAGAATTTTGGAAATCCATTACTAATTAATTTTAAAGGGAAATGGATGGCTATATCTGAAAACCCCAGTGAGGATGTTCTCACCGTTCATGCTTGTTCTTCCCTCCTCTCCCAGCAGTCCTATTTTTAATGTAGGGAGGTTAGCTATCATCCTGACAAATTCAAGTGCAACAGACTTCTGGCCTGGCTTGACTTTCCAGCAAGCATAGCTGCCAATACACATCCGCTTTTCAGTCAGCAGCCATGAGATCAGCTGTTCCAGGCTCCGGGAAACTCCGCGCCTGGCCAGCATCCTCCCTCTCCCCGCCATCCTCTCTGCCGGCCACATAGCTGCGGCACCACAGGCAGAGACTGACCGGCTCTGGGCACCAAACCTCAAATGCATGCTGCAGTGCTGGTGGAGAAGATGTTATCTGAAGTATTCGGGCAGCACAGGAGGGATTTCTCAGGCCAGTGGCAAGCTGCCCTTCTGCCCCTCGGGAGGCACTACTACACTGACCTGAGGGGATGGTGGAATATGGTTTCTCACGGCCCCATGTGCCAGCCCCACACATCAACACACAGAGCCTGAGCAGGATTGCAGGTTGCATGACAACTCCATCAAGCTGGTAGGTCTCCTAGCCACCTCCAGGTCAAAGCTGTGCTATTAAAGCCCTTGATATTTAAGTACCACAGGTATAAAACAAACAACTCCATATAAGAAGAGTCTCAGAAGCTGCAAAATTTTGCGTCACTTTCTCAAAGTTCTTGACTTATTCATCCTCAAGTAGCTGGTAGGTAAGATATATTTTGTGTGACTGATTGACTGCTGATACCTGCTCCTTGCAAAGCATTCAAGGCTCAGTGCAGGAAACAGGGAAGTTTAAATGGTTTTGAAGAAGAGGCACTGAGTTGTATGGTCCCCCTGTGGCTCCTAGGAGAGAGATTTCATGGTCAATGAAAAATATGCCTGGTCTCTGTGCCGTTGGAGTTGCATTTTCATGTCAGGTATGAAAAATTTAAGATGCACTTTTTTGCAGCCAGCATTGCAAGACTTAATGTGTGCAGCAATATGGGTGGATCCTGAGTTGGCGTCAGTTGGAGGAGTATGCGAAGCACTGGAGCTATGTTGGTTGCTGACAGCTGTAAGTCACATGTGTCTCTCTTCTTTTGACTCTTCAGATCTCCTTC
This sequence comes from Clamator glandarius, assembly GCA_033459285.1. Classification (NCBI taxonomy): domain Eukaryota; kingdom Metazoa; phylum Chordata; class Aves; order Cuculiformes; family Cuculidae; genus Clamator; species Clamator glandarius. The sequence continues at coordinate 1,319,916 of JAUNZM010000310.1, read as the reverse complement.
TTCCAGGAAGCCAGGACAGCATTTTGGTTATGGAAAGCAACAAGAGTTATTGCTGATGTTACTGAACAACTCTGACTGAGTTGATATATGTTGACCAGGTTCATCTATAGGTCCCATGGCTGGGTTAGGTAATAGGAAGCACCAAGTGCTCCAGCATCTTCAATTAATCTGTCCACCTAGACTGATTTCTTCCTCTTGCTTTTGTAGATTTACTTGTTAAAATAACGAGATATTTGCAGTTAAAAAGAACTCCACATATGCACACATAAATCTTTTTGGACTTCTTCAGGCTATGCTTAACTTTAATGATAGTCTCTCCTCAACTATGTAAAGATCTATTAATCTTGACTCAAACTATTAGACGGTCACACTAGAATGAGTTTTGAATTAAACAAAACTGAAATTAGTTCATGCACTGTAATTAGAAATGCCTTTGCTGTAATGCCTATGTATGTATGACCCATGTTTCATCTTAGTTTGAGATTTTAACTTCATCTCAAGTTGCTTGGCTAGGACTGGAACTCAGTTCATACCAACAGAGTGGCTGTTGATCAATGATACAAAACAACTGTCAGCTGAGGGCTGCACAGCAAGCACCATGCACATGGAAAGCACCACACAACTACATCCCATGTGCCCATCTACAAGAAGGGTCGCAGGGAGGATCCAGGGAACTACAGGCCTGTCAGTCTGACCTCAGTGCCAGGGAAAGTCATGAAGCACATGCAAGAGAACGGGGTGATCAGGCCCAGTCAACACGGGTTTACAAAAGGCAGATCTTGCCAAACTAACCTGATCACCTTCTATGTCAAAGTGACTCGGCTGCTGGACGAGGGAAAGGCTGTGGGTGTGTCTTTCTGGACCTCAGTAAAGCCTTTGAAACAGTTTCTCACAGCATTCTGCTACGGAAACTGTCGGCCTCTGGCCTGGACAGGCGCACACTCTCCTGGGTGGAAAACTGGCTGGATGGCCGGGCCCAGAGAGTGGTGGGAAATGGTGTTAAATCCAGCTGGAGGCCAGTTACATGTGGGGCTCCCCAGGGCTCAGTGCTGGGTCCAGCCCTGTTCAATGTCTTTATCAATGACCTGGAAGAAGGTATCAAGTGCTCCCTTAGCAAGTTTGCAGATGACACTAAGCTGGGTGGAAGTGTGGATCTGCTGGAGGGTAGGGAGGCTCTGCAAAGGGATCTGAACAGGCTGGACCTCTGGGCAGAGACCAACGGCATGAGGTTTAACAAGGCCAAGTGCTGGGTCCTGCACTTGGGGCACAACAACCCTGTGCAGAGCTACAGACTGGGAGAGATCTGTCTAGAAATCTGCCTGGAGGAGAGGGACCTGGGGGTGTTGGTTGACAGCGACTGAACATGAGCCAGCAGTGTGCCCAGGTGGCCAAGAAGGCCAATGGCACCTTGACTTGTATCAGAAATGGCGTGACCAGCAGGTCCAGGGAGGTTGTTCTCCCTCTGTACTCGGCACTGGTGAGACCGCTCCTTGAATCCTGTGTTCAGTTCTGGCCCCCTCACCACAAGAAGGATGTTGAGGCTCTGGAGCGTGTCCAGAGAAGAGCAACGAAGCTGGTGAAGGGCTGGAGAATAGGCGTTATGAGGAGCAGCTGAGAGAGCTGGGGTTGTTTATCCTGGAGAAGAGGAGGCTGAGGGGAGACCTCATTGCTCTCTATAACTACCTGAGGGGGGGTTGTAGAGAGGAGGGAGCTGGCCTCTTCTGACAAGTGACAGGGGTCAGGACAAGAGGGAATGGCCTCAAGCTCCGCCAGGGGAGATTTAGGCTGGACATTAGGAAAAAAATTTTCACTGAAAGGGTCATTGGTCACTGGAACAGACTGCCCAGGGAGGTGGTTGATTCACCTTCCCTGGAGGTGTTTCAGGCATGAGTGGACAAGATGCTGAGGGACATGGTTTAGTGTTTGATAGGAATGGTTGGACTCGATGATCCGGTGGGTCTCTTCCAACCTGGTTATTCTATGATTCAATGATTCTATGATTCTATACATTGCTACTGCTGTGGTGGCTGAGGTCAGGGCTTCTCTGTACCAGGGCCCCACAAGGGAACAGGGAAGCATTCCAGCCAGTGAGGCACTGGAGTTGCCAAAGACTGGAGGAGGTGACATGTGGGTCACCTTGCTGCTAGAGGAGAGGCAAAGCAGCGCAGTGGCAGTTAATCCAGAATCATGGAGCCCTGATTGACAGAGACTTGTTCCCATGGTTTTAACCACAAGACTATCCTTCTGCATGCATGAAAGTCATCTTCCCGACGTGTGCAAGTAGCCTGTGGTATGCTGTAAATTATAAACTTATCTGGCCAGTAACCATTTTCTAGGAGAAGTAGCTTTTCCGATTTTGTTGTAAACACCTTGCTGAGCAAGATGGACACTGTGCAAACCTCTGATTGTGAATATTGTAGTACCTTTAGTCCCACAAATTTAGGTGGCATGTGGTAAATGTACTTCATGAAAATGTGCAACTTTTAACCAGCAGGTAGCTAAAGTTTCAGTTGGGAAACCACAAACCAATAGAGCATAATAACACTGGTGGCAGGGGGAGAAGCACAACCATGTACTGTAATTATAGTCCAAGAGGCCATCACTGACACATAAAATGCCGCAGTCTGTGGTGGCAACAGGAAGCCGCATGCTGGGAGAAAATCATGCTGTTTACAACATAAACATCTCTGCTGCAGGGGCTGGGTGGTATTTTCATCTCTTTCACAAGCTAAACAAAACCAAGCAGCTGACTTACATGGGGCTACTCCAGGTTTTACTCACCTACTTTTATTTCCAGCAGGAGGAAAAGACTCAAGTAATGTACAATGTTGAAGGTTTATTTGTGTGTTTTCTCCAAATAGCCCCATATCCAAGGGATAACAGCAATAAAAAATGGCTATCTGCAGTGGTGGATTATCACCAGCAGAAAATATCAAACATTAAGAGTTTGATATATGCTAACACTGAAAGTTTTGACAAGGACCAGTAGGAAAAAGCAGAGGCGCATGCATTTTGCTTTTTGAAGCAGACCTTTTAGGTTCTTGCAGTAGTAAAAATGTTTACATTACTCTTGTATTTCATTTGTGATGTATAGTGCTTCTTTGAAAAGTTTCTGTGGTGTGAATCAGCCAGACAAACTCTCTAGGATGTAACAGTAAAGGGAGCTCTTGCTTCTGAACTGAAAAGAGATTTAGTCAGTTGCACAAAGTAATTTAACTGAAGAAAACAACTGATAAACATAATTTCTTCTGAGCAAAACTTAAGAATACTGAGATTTTCTATTAAGGTGATTTTGAATTATACTAGGTAAGCTGTCTCACCACAGTCAGCCATAAAGAGAAACCACTGAATAACAGAATGAGAGAAAAATATTACAAGCAGGTTAGCATGACAAAAATCTATATATGTGAATATCACAGCTTGTGATAAAGAAAGTTCCTTTTAAAATATAAAATTCTCTATGAATTCATTAAAATTTTAAAAAGTTATGAAAGTTCTGTTGAAAAGTATTTGTTGTTAAGGAGATATTTGAGTGAATTTTTAACAACATTTTCCTTTTGTTTCTGTTAAGAAAAACATTAAGATTGTATGCTGAACCTGTACGAGAAGCATTACTGGTATTGTATTCACTAATTTAATTAAAATGTAAAATAACCTCCATTATAGTTGACATTTTTCACACCTCGAAAAACTCTGTTTTTTCAACTGAAATTTTACATACATTTTTTTTGTCTGAGGATGTGTCATTTCTGAAGCCCTTGGAAAACACTCATTCAGTTTTGCAGTCAAGAATTATTAAAACAATCACAGGCTTTAAGGCTCCAAAACTCAAACCATAGCTTCTTTTACAGAAGGCTTAAGACATCTAAGAAATTCTATACAGAGGAACGTCTGTACTCTCAGAATGAACGCAACTTCTGTGGTCTGAAATCAAGCAATTAAAATCAGAATTCCCCCTCCATAAATCTAATGGCAAAATTATTATCAGTGTTGTGAAATCCTTTTTTTTTTTCCTTAAACAGAAAGATTTGTGTGTTGCTCTCTGGTCTGTTTTAATCAATATCACACTGCATCTCTTTGCTAGTATGCAATATAGGTTAACTTAATCTTACCAGAGCAACTGCTGGCATTTCCTAATTTAAGAAACCTTACTTTTTGGACTTAACATTACATTCATTTTAGTATCATTTACATTTACTCTAAAACATCCATATCCATATTTTGCTGAATCTGTTCAATCCTGCATCCTGCTCATTTTTCCCATTATCTTAATGAAAAAAAAAAAGGCCAGAGAAGGGTCAACTTTAGAAAAAGTCTGCTCTGCTGTTTGAAACTGAGTAAGCTCAACCACAAAATAAACCACTGTAAAAATGAATGATGAGATGTGAATACCTTTGCATACATGGCACATAGGAGGAACAAACTTGTCACAAGCCATCCGATTACTTCTAACCACAAAATTTTAACATCAGCCGGCTGAGCTATTGATACAACTATTCTTCACACATTTGGAAAATATTCTTAGTATTCAAACATTCTCTTTCCTAACCTAAAAAACCTAGTGCAAAAAGCCAGGCACCAGTAAAAGAGTCAATCCTGGCCTGATTGAATATAGGAACAAGATTCTCATTGACTTCAAGCTTGTGTGCCCTCTGAACTAACAGAGAATAACCTCAATAGGTCCATAACACAAAACATTCATAATGTATAAAATCAGTATTGCAGTAGGAGACTTGTTTTTTGATGTGCTTCATGGCAAAGAAATGTTTGTCTCTTTATCTTGAGGCTGAATGTGAGCATAGTAATGTTGCATAGGTCTATTTATCCTACTTATACAATTTTCCATCTATGCTTATTTCTAAGATAAAAGTAATTCTGACTTTTCTTAGGTAGATGCTATACTTTATTAGAAACCGAAATACTTAAAAATTCACTTTCCTGCTTTTCTATCAATAATATTTTGATATTTTTCTCTTGTTCTGGATGTAGTTGCAGGAGTTTTAACATTATAGTACATTCATCTGGGGACCTATAAAAATTAATGAAAATTATGAATATGAAACATAAAATGGGAATATGACTTTGCACTACACATTCTGTGTTGTCTAACTGCCCTCTTATAATTTGCTGAATTTTTATGAAGAGGCTTATTGGGATGGGCTGTAGCATTTGTTGTGCTTCTGATCTAGCTGGACCAACGATGTTACGATGAAAACATATCTTGTGGGGTTCCAGTGTCCCTCTGCCAAATCTCAGAGGTCACTGCTGAAAATAAGAGGAGACATGGGGACCTTCAGTGAGGTACTAGGGTACTGCAAAATTTAATGTTTTGATGCCTTAATTTCAAAATACACTTTAATTTCTTTGTTTTTGTGGTTCCTATAAAGACAGGAAACGCTTGGGTCAGACACTTCCCACAATAAGGAGGCAAGTAGGCTACAAGGGAACTCTGTCTTGCTCTCACTCCTCTTACTTGCGTTTACTCACCAAGGAGCACACTACCCCTTTGCTCACTAATGTATAGAAAAGATATTAAATATACAGACACTACATGAAAAAATATGCTGTGTCTACTTATTTTAGGCAAAAAGAGGGTCATATGTTTGTTAGAGTTGATACCAGGATCACTGGAAAGATACATAGAGATATAGGTGTATACAGATGCGAAGGCTTCTTTTGGGGGGCGGTCCAGCCTATTTTATCCCAGTCAGATGATGTAACAGTCATTATTTCCTTGTCTCATTGCAGTTGAGAGAAACCTGAGATTGTGAAGCATTAAAACCCATCCCTCTATTGGCAAGGTGCCTGCTGTGTCCAAGCCAGCAGGGCAGGGGGGTTTACAGCAAGGTACAAGTACCAAAAGGGTGCAAGGAGCAGCTGGGCAGTGAAACACCTTCTCCAGCATCAAGAGCCTGGCCAGAAAACAGATTCCAGGCCCTGAGCCACTGGGCCACACAGAGACTAGTCTAAATTTCATGCACTTTCCTCAAATGATGATGTAATTTATAACTTATCCAGAGCAGACAAAAATTAATGACTAAACAGCTTGTTTCAACTCACAGCAGTCATGCTATCAGCATTATTCAGCATGAAATGTGGCTTTCATCAAGGCTGGGGACGGGGAATGAGGGCAACCCTGTCTCTGTCTCTCACTCCCATCCCATACCTGTCACACTCTCACACGCTGAACACAGTGTTAGAAATAGCACAGGCATATGGCTGTGCTCCTCCAGTATCAAGTAACAGCTTTTGCATGCTTGATGCAGGGAAGGAAATAGCAAGGGAAAAGGGGAAATGAAAATAAGTAGAGAAAAAAATCCCACATAAAAATAGGGGGGATGTTAGTAAAGTGGAGCTTATGATTCAGTTTTCTAACCACAGCTTCAAGGTCCCGATTTCTGAACAGGATGTGACTTAATGTTCTTGTGGGGACCATCTACTAAAAAAACCCCAAACCATCATCTCTTTGCTACTCATGGAGAAAAGTATCAATTTCTGCTTTTTATGAAAAAGAGACAGATGGTAATTTTCTGTGTATTTAGGTCAGCAAACAGAGCAATCATGAAAACCAAACCTCTGTTATCTCCAAGGGTGAATGCATCCTTCTGAACCCTTCAAGTATAATTCTGTTTTGAAAAGTAAAAATCCCCATGCATGCTCAGCACATCTTTTGCATTGATATACATAACGTTACAGTTAATTCTCAGCACAAAAATATGGATCATCTCCTGTATTGTTATCCCCTTTCTATTGGCCTGCAGACCCAACAGGGAAGCTGGACTCCTTCACTTTGCCCATGCAAATGTTAACCATTGGAAATTGCAAAAGATCAAATGATAGCAACTCAGAGCATTAATGCCTGCCAGCTAAAGTATCATAATGTGTGCACACTATCACTGCAGCACTACGTGACTTAGAATCATAGAACAGTTTGTATTGGAAGAGACCTCAAAAATCATCTAGTTCCAATGTCCCTGTCATGGGCATGGACACTTCCCACTAGACCAGGCTTCTCAAGGGCTCATCCAACCTGGCCTTGAACACCTCCTGCTTCTCTGGAACCCGTTCCAGTACCTCACCTCTTTGTGAAGAACTTCTTCCTGATGTCTAATATTAAGCTATTCCCCCTTGTCCTGTCACTACATGTGCTTGTCAAAAGTCCCTCCTCAGCTTTCTTGTAGGCCTCCTTCAGGTAATGAGAGGATGCTACAAGATCTCCCTGGAGTCTTCTGTTCTCCAGGCTCAACAGCCCCAGCTCTCTCAGCCTGTCCTCATAGCAGAGTTGCTCCAGCCTTCTGATCATCATTGTGGCCCTCCTCTGGACCTCTTCCAACAGCTCCATATCATTTTCTTGTTGGAAATTCTAGAACTGGACACAGTATTCCAGGTGGAGTCTCATGAGAGCAGAGTAAATGGGGAGAATCACCACTCTTCTTCTAATTCAGCCCAGGGTCTGGTTGGCTTTCTGGGCTGTGAGTGCACATTGACAACTCAAGTCCTTCTCCACAGGGCTATTCTCAATCATGTCATTCCCCATTCCGTATTGAAACTTTGAATTGCCCCAACCCTTGAAGATGCATGTTCAACATCCTTCAACTTCTGAGGTACCCAGGAATCAGTGACAAATTTACTTAGAAAGAACTTGTGGATACTTTTTAAAGTTCACTGTCTATGTTATCAATGAAAATACTAAGCAGCACTGATCCTGGTATGACCCCCTGAGGGACACCACTTGTTATGGATCTCCATCTGGACATTGAACCTTAAAAGGAATCCACATTTTCATTTTGAGTGAGTTTGTCTCTGTCTCCTGAGTATCCTAGAAGCCCAAAGGACCTCAAAGATCAAGAACTGTATGTGAAAATCAGCTAGAATAATACATAAGAGGGGTATTTGCATGGAAAGATTTGCAGAATTACTGTGTGCAGAGACTGCATTCTGACCCAGTTACACAGGAAAATGTAGAGCTGGGATCTCAGGAAGTCTTTGGAACTAAAGATCTTGGACCTCTTCTGCCTCAACAGTCAGTATGTATAAACAATTCCTGATTGATATCTGACTAAGTTGTACTAAAAACTACCAAAGCTCAGGCGAAATCTGTATAAAAAACCCACACAGACCAGCATAAACCCTCCTCTTTCTACATTTTTTCGCACATACTATTTTGTAAGAAAATGGACATATCTTCTTTTCATTGCGATTTTTGTCTGTGAGACATCCTCATATCCAAGTTAATGTGAGTTTGACAAAATAATCAAAGTAGACAAGCACCTAGCAGACTTTGAAACACCATCATATACAGAGATGGTCTAAAGGGAAACCATCTTTTCTGGTTCCTCCTATGATGTATGTGTCTGTAACTTATCAAAGTAAGAAGTCATTTCTCATACTATTTTTTAACAGTCACTGCTGGGTGGACCCCTAAGCTTTCTGCAGTCAGTGCCACAAATATAAAATGATGAATAGCAAGTATAATTTTTTTTTCCTGGCCAACTTTGGATTCCAGCGGTAGATGGATCACATCTGTGGTTCTACAACTAGCTTTCTTTATTGGTCACACAGAGTTATCTAAAGAGCAAGTCAGGGCATAAGGCATCTTTTGAAATAAGTGTAGAAGTAATCCTGCCACACTGGCAGGGTGACTTAAAATAAGAAAGTTCAAGATCATCCTTTATGATCAGAGCAGATGAACTTGCCACTGTGTTATTAAAGCTGTCTATATTCTTACCGCAACAAAGCCATTGGAGCACTGTGCTGTTCACTCCCAAGTTCCTCCCAGTCTTGAAAATATGGGTCCTCGCAACACTCTCTAGGTGATGAAAAGATTCTTGATCTTTATTTAGTAATCACCAAGGGTTTAAAAACGTGAAATATGCTTGATCAATTTGTATCCTTCAGAGATGAAAGGAATAACATGTTAGATGGGGGTCCAGCAGTGTATATAATTTAAATTTACTTTGACAAGGCTTTTGGTACTGTGTTAAATAACACCCTCACAGGCAAATGTGGTATGATGTAGGTAATGGATGGTGAAGTGGAACAATTCACTGGCGCAGCGATATGGCTCAACAACTGAGCTTAAGGGACTGTGATAAGTGGCAGGAAGTCCAGCAGAAGTCCAGTCACCAGTGATGTATCCTAGGGGTCCATACTATAACTTCTCCATTAGTCACTTGGATGGTGGGATGATGCAGGTCGGCAGGTGACACAAAACTGGGAGACATGGTTGATACACAGATTGTTGCACTCCCATTCAAAGGGACACAGACAGACTGGGCATCAATAAGTGAGACTTATTAATTTCAACAACTGGAAGTCAATTCCTGTACTTGGAGAACCACAAGCATGAGTACAGACTGAGGGGTAGCCAGCTGGAAAACAGCTTTGCGAGAAAGACCTGCAGGACCTGCTGGTTAACAAGTTGAACATGAGCAAGAAATTGTGTGCATCCTTATGCCAACGGTATCCTGGGCTACATCAGGTGGATTGTTGCTAGTAGAAATAAGGAAAGTGACTTTTCCTCTCAACTCAGCACTGATGAGATCACATCTGGAGCACTGCATCCCATCTGGGTTCCCTAGTGCATGAGAGACAGAGCCATGCCACAGAGGCAAGTCCAGCAAAGGGCCTCTAAGATAGTCAAGGAACTGAAGTGTCTGCCATACAAAGAGAGGCTGAGAGAGCAGAGTCTGCTCAGCCAGAGAAAAGTAAGACTCAGGGGAATCTTGTCTACATGTATACATACCTGAAGGGAGGTGTAAAGATGATGGAGCCAGTGTTTTCTCAGTGGTGCCCAGTGACAGGACAAGAGACAATAGGCACAAACTAAAACACAAGAAATTCTGTTTAAGCATGACTTTTTTTGTTTTCTGTAAACTTGATCAAATACTGAACAGGATACCCAGAGATCTTGATGTCTTCATCCCCAGAGATGTTTAAAACTGGCCTGGATATGGCCCTGAGCAACCTGTTCTAACTGACTGTGCTTGACTGGGGGCTTGGACTAGGTCTCTTGTCCAACCTCAGTGATTCTGTGACTCAGTGAAACCACAACTACACCAAAATTTTGACACAGACACTAAAATAAAGTATAAAACACTGTGGTGTACAATGTACAGAAAGGAACTGAAATTCTAGATTGGGTCCATACAACACTAGTTCGAGGCCTGGGAGAGAAGGGTGGCTCAGACCAAGATACACAGCAGTCAGTATATTGACATTCTCACACCCCCACCTTGCACTTATGTCCTGGCTCTCTGGCTGGAGATATTTATTCTGTAAACAGACCCACTGCAAAAGAAAAAGAAATGCTGTGATTTATTGAGTCAGGAAGAGCAGGCAAGAAAGATCCTTGTGCCTGGTGGTTAGGGTGCTGCTTTGGTAAGGGAGAGCCCTGACTTTGGCTTCCTGCAGTAAGAAGGAGTAAGAGAAGTATGAGATTCCCAAGGTCCAAGAGGAGGTGGTTAGAGACTTGCTTGCCCAGCTAGACGCCCACAAGTCTATGGAGCCGGATGGAGTCCACCCAAGAGTTTTGAGGGAACTGGCGGATGTGCTGGCCAAACCCCTTTCCATCATCTTCCAGCAGTCCTGGATGACTGGGGAGGTTCCGCTGGACTGGAGGCTGGCTGATGTCGTGCCCATCTACAAGAAGGGGTGCAGGGAGGATCCGGGGAACGACAGGCCTGTCAATCTGACCTCAGTACCGGGGAAAGTCATGGAGCGGGTGATCTTGAGTGCTATCATGAAGCACTTGCAAGAGAACCGGGTGATCAGGCCCAGTCAACACGGGTTCATGAAAGGCAGGACTTGCCAGACTAATCTGATCACCTTCTATGACCAAGTGACTAAACTCTTGGATGAGGGAAAGGCTGTGGATGTGTCTTCCTGGACTTTAGTAAAGCCTTTGATACAGTTTCTCACAGCATTCTGCTTCGGAAACTGTCGGCCTCTGGCCTGGACGGGCGCACACTCTCCTGGGTGAAAAACTGGTTGAATGACCGGGCCCAGAGAGTGGTGGTAGATGGTGTTAAATCCAGCTGGAGGCCAGTTACAAGTAGGGTTCCCCAGGGCTCAGTCCTGGGTCCAGTCCTGTTTAATGTCGTTATCAATGACCTGAATGAAGGCATCGAGTGCACCCTTAGCAAGTTTGCAGATGACACTAAGCTGGGTGGAAGTGTGGATCTGCTGGAGAGTCGGGAGGCTCTGCAAAGGGATCTGAACAGGCTGGACTGCTGGGCTGAGACCAACGGCATGAGGTTTAACAAGGCCAAATGCCGGGTCCTGCACTTGGGGTACAACAACCCTAAGCAGAGGTACAGACTAGGAGAAGCCTGGCTGGAAAGCTGCCAGGAGGAGAAGGACCTGGGGGTGTTGGTTGACAGCGACTGAACATGAGCCAGCAGAGTGCCCAGGTGGCCAAGAAGGCCAATGGCATCGTGGCCTGCATCAGAAACGGCGTGACCAGCAGGTCCAGGGAGGTTATTCTCCCTCTGTACTCGGCACTGGTGAGACCGCACCTCGAGTACTGTGTTCAGTTCTGGGCCCCTGACCACAAGAAGGATGTTGTGGCTCTGGAGCGAGTACAGAGAAGAGCAATGAAGCTGGTGAAGAGGCTGGAGAACAAATCTTATGAGGAGCGACTGGGAGAGCTGTGGTTGTTTAGCCTTGAGAAGAGGAGGCTGAGGGGAGACCTTATTACTCTCTATAACTATCTGAAGGGAGGTTGTGAAGAGGAGGGTGCTGGCCTCTTCTCCCAAGTGACAGGGGACAGGACGAGAGGGAACGGCCTCAAGCTCCGCCAGGGGAATTTTAGGCTTGAGATTAGGGAAAAATTCTTCACGGAGAGGGTGGTTAGGCATTGGAACGGTCTGCCCAGGGAGGTGGTTGAGTCGCCGTCCCTGGAGGTGTTTAAGGTGAGGGTGGATGAGGTACTTAGGGGCATGATTCAGGGATTGGTGGGAATGGTTGGACTCGACGATCCAGTGGGTCTCTTCCAACCCAGTTATTCTGTGATTCTGTGAAGAAAGCACAATGCAGAAATTGTCTGGGAAGAGTGACTAGAACTGAAGCATCCCTTTCTCAGGAATCTGTATTGTTGAGTTATTGCCTCTTGTTTGTCTTCCTTCTTTAGCTAGTGCTCTGTATGGCCAAATGGCTTATCTGCAGAGAAAAGGTCATAGGCACATCCTTTTTCTCAAAAGCCTGTGATTTTGATTGAGAATCTTTCTGGGAGGCAGAGATGTACCTTTAAACCCTCCCAAGATGAGATGGGTGTTAAGCCCAGATCTCCCTGTCTCTGGGCAAATGTTTTACCTTCAGAGCGGGCAACTTTTGTCCTTTTGAAGGAAAGTTTCAACGTCCACTGTGTTTTTTTCAGGGCACTCATTCTCTTTTTTTGATTGTCAGCTATGCTGGTGATGTCAGAGGATGTCTCAAGAAAGCCAAGTCTGAGATGTGATTTGAGCTGAGGAAATGTGAGAGAGACAACAAGCCCTGTGGAGAGAGCAGCGGGTTCAGTCATGTGCTTTAGGTGCTTTGAAACATGCTAGACAAGCAGTTCATGGGAGTTGATGCTCAGGATCACAGGCTTGACAAGGGGATCCTTGACTATTTCTTAGTCCTTTGTGAGTTGCCCTGGTTCCTCAGTAACTTCACCCTGGTCAGCCTACCCAGGGTCGCATTTCTGCATGATGGTATGATTCCTGCAAGTCATAATTTTTACCTTTGAAAATCACCCTAGATGGTCACTGGAGTGCCATATGCTCAAAAGTCTTTCTTAAGGTCTCTGAAGGAGTTTTGGTTTTTACTTTCTTTCTTCCCTAGAGACAGACTGTGGTGAATGTAATCCATGGGGACAAGTAGTACATCATATTAGATTCAGTGCCGTAGGAGCATGTACCATTGTCCTACACATCTGGCAGATGTTCAGATCTCCTTATTCTGTTCTCACGTACTTTGGCTGGTATCAGGAGCAGGCTCATCAAATTCTGCTCACAGTGCCTTTTATCTCCTTAATAATTCCTCAGTTCTAACTCACAAGACATTTCAAACATTCAAAATGGTTCAGTGCATAATGGTTTTCAAAAACATGCAGTATCTCTGTCTAAATGAGAAAAATAAATATCTAGGGAGCTTTTGCACATGTCAACAGTATTCAGTGAAGCAATATGTGTAGGCAGCACTGGAAACAGTGACAAAATGAGTATCTGTGCATAACTTGGTAATAATATCATCACCGTCTAGACAACTCAACAATTAGCATCCAGACATACTGAAGCCTTCTTTAAGAAGTCTCCAACAATAAAAAATATGCCTCTATGGGGAAGAAAGCCACAACTTTCTCTCTGATACCTTGAACATGCACATTTAAGTTTAATTTCATTTAAAAGGTTGCTTTCTAAGATGAGCCACTTTTCTCAAGGCCACTGCTGAGTGCATGTTTGAAAAAACTACAATTGATGAAGATCTTTCTGCTAAAACATCTGTTTGAATATTCTCTGGGTACAGCAGATGCTAGGCAAAACTCTGTTTGATAAGGTAATTCCCATGCACTTCTTCGTCTGCTTTTCCTTTCTCATTTATTTTGAAAAATGTTATCTTCAAAACTATGAATATTGAGGAAAACTCAGGATAAATAAATAGTTTCTGCACAAAGCTTTGATTGACTTTAAGCGTCCTGTCCCAATCCTTGACTCTTTCCTAACAGACAGGACCAACTCTGTTATTGCTTCCTGATTTTTGCCTGCCCAAGACAGTCATGTTACACAGGCATAAGCCCAAGGAAGAGGCAGAATAAAGCCCTCAGATTCTGTTGACACAGGATTTTTATTGTCTGTGCTGCAGACTCTGTCCTAGAAGGATGCAAGCAGAAATGACTTAAGATATTTCTTATCCACATGACTGATGTACGGAGGGAGGCAGAAAATTCTGCAAAACCCCCTAATATTCCAACTGAAGATAAGGCTTTTTTCATCCTACCTTTAATGATTCAGTCTCACTAAGGACCATGTGGGTTGCAGCCTTTGGGAAACTTTTGTTGATAGAACCTGGTTCTGGCTGCAGGCACCATGAACCCTTCTAGAGGGGTTAGGGCTAGACATCACAGCTGCTGCCTGGAAAAACTCATGCTGCTTCAGAATGCAGTGAAAAGCCCTTGTTTCACATTTGAAGTAGTGAATATGTGTGTGTGAGATTGTTAATGACATCAGCAACACCTTCATTGCAGCATCTGGTTGTGATGATGGCTAAGGTATATTTTTCTTCAGTAGTCAAATGCCAAGACAAACAGGAATGATTTAAGTCATCACTGCCTTTCCATTCCACGTAGCCTTAACTATGTTGGGAAATAGAGCCCCAAGGTGCCTTTAGCCCTTTGGTGGGTTGCATGCCAATTATGGAATTGGCTTTTAACACTACTTTGTTTTGAGGACCAGCCCCAAAGCCATGACTGCTCAAACCATGAATCATACTCTGTTGCTGCTCTGAGTGTACCTGATGGCTTCACAGCTACTTTTCCCAGTGAGCAATATGAGCAACAACTCAAAGATGTAAAAAGGTCATCAGAACATGACAGAGTAGTAACAGAAATATATTGACAGAGTAGTAACAGAAATATATTTCTGTTTAGTACTTCCCACACTGACATAAAATAGGAGCAAGGTGAAGTGGTTAAGATTAAACTGCAAGTTGGCCATGCAGTTTTTGGAAGTAGGAGAGAGCACGTGCCACATTTTTCAAGAAGCTCTTTTTGTTCTTAGCACTGTTAATGTCTCCAAGTTAGACAGGGCTTAGAACATATGTGTCTTTTACTTAGGCAGTTCAACCTGACTGCAACATCCATGGAAATGCTATACTCATGAAATTGGGAGGGTCAATAGTTGAGCTAAGTATGTCTAAGGTTTGTTTATGACTAGGAGAAAAAACATGCAAGTGAAACTCCCACCCCAAGTTCTGTAGATGACATGAACATTTTGCTGAAATGTCTTTCCACACCCAGTGGTAAGGAAAAAAACCAGTGGTCAGTATTTCAAAAGTTTGGACTTGGGAGGGGATGGGACTCACCAGCACTTGCTGCGCTCCAGCCTGAATCCAAGTTTAGATATGAATAACTGAATATGGTGCGGTAAAAAGGTACTCACTACCTCCTCTGTATTTCAGCCCTATTAGGATCAGCTAATCAAAGGCAGACTGAGGTAGTGAGATAACTCTGTATGTGTGTGTGAATATTCCTGTATAAGGGAGAAATATCCTCCTGACCCACTGTGGTCAGCTAGCTGTTGATTACTTCCTCTGCAATTGAGAAAACACAAAATCTTCCTCAGTTCCCCTAAATGATCAGGATTTTTTCCTCATTGCCCAGGAAGCCATGCACCATGCATTTCTGCAGGCATCTCACAGTGCAGGCTGAACAAGAACCATATAAACAAACATCCATGGTGCCCTGGAGAAAGGCAGAAACTCTAGGGAGGCTTGTGGTGTTTGCACTGAGTTTCAGCAATCCTTTTCACCTTCCTGGTCTCCTGGCTTATCACCTGGTGATTTGGATCTGTGCTTAACTGTGCTCATTTTCCTTAAGGGATCAGGTCAGGTCATTGAAGAGGAAACTGAAAACATAACACTATAAATGTCCACTTATCTTGGGGAATCCCAGCAGGTGGCTGCTACAGAGGGCGGCATTTCCCTTGCTGACAGTCACCCAACCCTTTCTGCTTTCACATTCTGTGAGCATTTCTGCAAGAAGAGAATGAGAGAGGATTATGGATGTCACAACAAGTGGCTGCTATTCACATGCCTGCAGTCCAAGTTGCCTTTTTTCAGACCTTGTACTTTGTTGTTTGCTCAGCCACTGTGTTTTTTCAGTGTGTCTTCAGGTACGTCTTACGATATCTCTGTCATGACACTTTTCCATGTCTTGAGAGAGCAACAATTTTCCTTGTGGGAATGCACATAGAACGGGAAACATTTTGTCTAAGTTTCATTTTTCATTGTGGCTTACTTAGGTTTTAATATGTACGTCAATTCTGATAATATGCTGTTTTCTCTGTTACTCATTTAAAGTCATAAATGTCAACCTGCAAAATGTAATGCAGTAGTCGCACAGAGATCAGCCACTGTATTACAAAATTCCTTTTCCCTCTTGATTAGGCTGGTAGTATCCTACACTGTATTTTGTTTCCCAGGCTCGTGGGCTGGTGTATGTAAGGCGTCCAACACTGCCTAAACATTCTTTCCCTGGGCTCCTTCAGAAGGCTCTTTTGTGGCATGGTCAGAGGCTCCTCAACAGATCAGCTCAGGACTCACTTGTGAAACTAACTCTGTGAGACGCTTGACCATCTGTGTTCTGTGTTGCCCTGGAAATGAAGGCATCGTTGATCAAGTATTAAGAAGAAGGTGGCCTGTTCTCCTGATTAATCTGATGTATTTCACATACCTGAAATCGAGTTTCTCACATAGCAAGGGTACATCTCAAGGAAGTGCTTAGGACTCAGGACTTGAGTTATTCTGGTGGCTCTGAGGTGCTTCATGATATGTGGGGAAAAGAAGAGTGAATTCCAAGTGCATTTGGGGTTTTAGAGAGCCTAAAGTCTGAAGTAAAAAGCAGTGTGTCCAACAAGGGCAGCAGATAAGAAAAGCCCTCTGTGTTAGTGCTGCCTTTCGGATGTCAAAGCAGCCCTGGAATGCTTTCCCTGATGTCAGGAGAAGCATATGTCTTGGCCACTGATCTAAGATCTTTTTAAGGGAAATGCTCTAGTCTGGAAAATTATTATACCGATTCACAGACATATTTGTGAAATCAGAACATCCTCATGTAGAACATTATTTCATCTCTGCATACCTTCAGACTTTCCCCCTAGACAATTTGGGGAATAATTTGGACAATGCAGATGCATCTGAGGAGGCCAAAGGAGCTCAGGGAGGCAGAGAGGAACACCCCTTCCCAACTCAGAGTGAAAACAGTGGCCTTATTCCAGACAAGCTACTGATTTGATGAAAAGAAGGAAGGAGACACTTGGGTTTAGCCTCTTTCCAACTCCTGGGTGACAAGGAACCAGCTGTTGCATTCAAAGTCTTTGGGGAATGCAGTGAACGCTTTAATTCATCATGGGCTGCTTCTCTGGGAGATCAAGTCGAAAGAAGGGAGATCAGTGAAGCAACTCAGATGAAATTTTCAAACAATCAAAGCATGAAGATTTCCTTGAAAACCTCATTAGAGAGATATTTGAAACTTAGCTAGTCCGTGTAAGTAATGGATGGAAAACTCCTTACCAATTCTTTCAGCATAGCTTGGAAAAAAAAAAAAAGAAAAACAAATTCAACCATCAGAACTGACTCATGTTGCTTTAAGAGGAGTTTCCTATCAAATCCCTTGTGAGCCTGGTTGCTGAAGGCAGCAGATTCCAGAAAAACTTCTTTCACCAATGGATACAATTCATCCTATTAAAAAAAACCCCAGCACTGGCTGTCTTGACTGTGTAGGTGGGTGAGAAAATGTTAACAGCTGCACTTATGAATCTCCACTGGAGGAGCAAGCAGCCAAAAATACTTGTACTGTGAACAACTGTTCTAAATTCGGTTACCTGCTTTATATTACACAGTAACCAAGCTCTTTCTTTGGTCTTATCCTATTAGATACATGAAGAATAAGCACAAACCCCTTTCTATCAAAGACAGATGATACCACAGGCTGTCTTCAGGAATCCTGAATGCAAGGAATGGCAACGTTTGCTATACAATCAAGGGTTTACTCTTTTTTTTTTTTTTTTTTTTTGACAAATGAAGAGGAAGCAACTCATTTGGTCCCCAGGAAGGTTCTAATGACAGACCCGCAGGTGAGCTGAGCCTGAGGGTGACTGGCCCTTCTGCCCAGAAAGGAGAGGCTCAGGACTCAGGCACTCTATTTGCTTCCTGAGGCCAGAGTCCCTGTTTCTACTCTTCCATCGTTGCAGGAGTGGGGAGAGGTGGTGGGTTGCTGCCTCCCCTTGCAGAGCCCTCACTGACAGGGGAATGCAGAGACCCCTGTCTCGGTCCTTGGGTCCATGTACAATGGATCAAGCACACCTTTGGGCTGAGTTGGAGATCTAGTGCAGGCATGAGGAAGGTTTGGCTTCTTTCTGCGGGTGGAAAAGGACATTTGTAACTTATCCCCCTGAAAGGTGGCAGGATATCCTCCTGTTCATTATCTGGAGCACTTCCATTTTACTGCTGCCCTCTGTCCTCTGGTTTGTAAGCTTGAGTACCAAGGAAATTGTGGCTTTAATGCATCAGGTACCTAGTGAAGATGAAATCCAGTCTAGAAGCAGTATGATGTCAGAGAGCAGGAAAGATCTGTCTTCAAGATTTGCTCAGTCTTTCATATAAAGCTCATTGTTTCATCAAAAAAATCCTGTGAGTAAACTCTCTTTCTAGAACAGTCACAGAAGGTGCCCATTTAAGGAGCACAAAACACATTATTCACATATTCTGGATTGCAGTGACTGCTTGTGGAACGTCTTGAGCATAACACATCTCTCCATAATGCCACTAAGGGAATGCACTGTCATTGGCACATATCTCAAATGAAATCTGGAACTGTTCTCAAGTCCGTAACACTCTTGGCCAGTGATTGTCCAGTGTTGTCCTAAACAGAGTTCAACTTGGCAAGCACTATTTTTTTTTCCATTTAACATTATTCTCCCTTTTTGGAGATGGCATTTGTCCTGTCTCTGCAGTAAAACAGGGTGAGCAGGAATTGACCTCTCCTACCTATCTGTCTCTAAAGGAAATGTCCCCCTGAACTTGTCATGGAGGATCCCTCTGTTGTCAGTAAAAAGGAATAGCATGGGCAATTAATCTCAACTCTTCTGGGCATCTGGCTTGGTTTGAGGAAAACTGCCATCTGGCAGAGTCTTTCTCTCCCTCTTAACCCCCAGGAGGGGACCTGGACTGTACATGTAGCTTTAAAGAGTAGGTCAGATGTTGGCTAAGGTATTGTGTGCTGATGCATGCTGCAGATAGCCAATGCTCAGCAGGATAGAGAGACCTGCTTGTTGGGATAGCCTGGCCATGCCTCAGTTACTCCAGCAGGTGAGAGGGGCAGCTGGGGCTGCAGCAGCTCCGCCCTTAGGCTTATAGTGCTGGCCAGAAAGCTGTGCCTCTAGTCCCAAGGCAGGTGGCAATAAATCATGTGGTATCTCCATAAGGATAGTGACATTTTGGTTAGAACTCCATGTCCATTAGTCATTTGTGGCCAAGTAGGAAATATGTATGTGTATGTGGAGGAGACGACAAGAAGAAAATTCAGGCACTGTTTGGTGTTATGAAATTTCCACACGGTGCTCAAAAAAATTCTTATACTGTGAAACTCTTAGTCTTCTACTGGTGTGTTAGACAATGCAGTGTCATTACCAGCCTGATAGCCAGCCTCCTTCTAATCTCATCAACACTGGTGTGCGTCAGGAACAGGGCATCACGAAACACCTACTCTGTTGCTGGTAGGTTTGTGCCATGTTCATCCTGGTGTTGATAAAGACCATGCAATACACACACACACACAAAAAGAACCAAAACAACCCAGTGAGATTGGTGGAGGTCATCAAGACCTACAGCAGTGCAAGTTGGACCAGTGGCTACATGTCTGTTGTATACGTTGTGCTTTAGTGCACTGGTTTGACTGCAGATGCTTGATCTTCGGCTTTGGCTGATCTGCACTTAGCTCACCCTGGGGACTGGAGGAATAATGGCTCTGTGTCCCATGTACTCTTCTATGTCTTCTGAATCTCAGCCTAGTTTACTTCTGTATGCTTCTGACCTTAGAGAGGTATTCCAGCACCTGGGGATGGCACCCATATTTCTGACCCCAGGTATGTCCCAGCAGGCAGGGACCCCTTAGCAAGTACCCGGATTGAGCCTAGGAATGTCTTCACATGCAACAGGCTACCTCTCACGCCTTGAAACATATTTTGGGCCACTTTGCCCAGCAGTCTTGGTAAAAGTCTGTCCTGCAGGCGACAAACATGACCTGCTTATTAGATATGTGTGGGGAAACACTTCATTATGATCATGCATGTAAGGAAGCAACAGTTTGTCAACTCTCCTAATCCAGTACATGTGTGCTCTGTGTCAAATGAAAATAAACTGCAAAAGAGCAATCTGACGTATGTGGCCAGGGGAAGGCTCACCCTGCTGACACTGTTGAGGGGATACCTCTGCCTTGCCCTTGCATTTGGGGACTGCCAGGGAAATACAGGCAGGCTGTGGGAAACATTAGTCAATGGGCTGGGTTTCTTTCATACTCATACTGGCTCTTAAACAAGAAGGGGATTCTCCTAAAATCAGATTAGAGCGCTGCAGATAATTTTGTGAGTGCAGAAAGCATTCAGTATTCCTACCAATGATCAAGCTGCCAAACTTTGTTGATAAAATCCATGGATGCTGTGACAAGTAGCAGAAAAACATATTTTTCTGATTTTCTGTTACTTGTCTCTCTCTACTTTTTTCATCCAGGAGAATATTAGGAACTACAGGAGCTGCTAAATCTCTGTCCTTAGAAGATCAGCAGACATGGGCCAGAATTGCCTTTGTTGATTTTAGAAGTGCTTTTATTCTAGCCAAGGGAAGATACTTCAGTCTGCAGACATTCAGCATGCAAAGGTTTTGGTTTTATGAGCTCATCACTATGTCAAGATCCTACAAGAAAGCCATGTTCCTATTATCTATACAAAATGGATTAGATGGAGGGATGAAAAGGGCTTGAAAAGGTAAAGACAGATATACACTTAGTTTCCTAAATGTCAGAATGAGACAGCTTCTGCCTGCTGTCATGATGCTGAAGAAAAATGTGTTATTCCTCTGGTGGTTTAATTTGTTAAAACTATTTATGTCCACAAGACAGGCATTGTCTTCTTTGGTCTTTCAGTGATGCTTAAACACAGAGGAAATAGAAATTAAACAAAGGAAGAATTAAAGAAATAATCTTTTTTTGTAGAAGATTTTATTCGAGGGAGTACTTGTCTGACCAGTTTCATTACTTGTGCAGGATGGAGAAACACTAATGCTCCTTTGGTAACAAAGGGACATGGAGAGGGAAGGGATTGAAAAACTGAGAATTGGGAAAAAAATTAAAGATTTGATTTTCATTCAAGCACAAAAATCCACAACTGAAAATGTGCTTCCACCTCAGCAACCCTTTTATGGGATCTTGGATGCTTAGGGATGTTTATGTAATTGCTTCTTGTAAATGATCTTCTACTCTGCAACACTTTACTGTAAACCACTTTCCTTTGCCATCTGTTATCCAGTTGTTTTAACCGGGTTTCCAGTTATTTGTATCAGTCATTTACAAGAACCTTTTTAACCTCAATAAAATGGAATAATTGAAGCCTATCTTCTTGACTCCTTTAGCAAATGGTTGATATGTGCTTTAAAACTGAGGGACTGAGGGTTAAAATTCAGTGGATGATAAAGAAGCAGTAAGTTGTAAATTAGCAGTGAGACACCTAGCATTGCCAAAATTATTCTTTCTGAAAATTCTAAGCATACATGTTCAACTGGAGAAAGTAGTTTGGCGGATGTGCTGATGATTTCTTATCCCTAGGTCACAATGTTCCATTGTTACCGATGGGATGGTCAATGTAAATTAATTTAGTAACTAACA
Source organism: Clamator glandarius (assembly GCA_033459285.1). Lineage (NCBI taxonomy): Eukaryota > Metazoa > Chordata > Aves > Cuculiformes > Cuculidae > Clamator > Clamator glandarius. The sequence goes on along the minus strand of JAUNZM010000310.1, from coordinate 1,298,285 downwards.
ATGTGGTTTGTCAAACACAGCGACGCTTCATGCCTTCCTGGAAAGCTGGGTCCAGTGAAAGTGAAGTTTCTGAATGCTGGGAGGTAAAGAGTTAAGGCATTCCACAGATGATAGGGTTACCTGCAGATTCTCCCCAGGTGGAGCCGGCTTTGAGGCCTTGGCAGTACAACTTCATGGCAGATAAAGTCATTTTAAGAGTAGCTGAGAGAAGTTAGCCTTTTTCTCCACCTCCCTTTCCTGTTATCTACCACAACAGAAAGGCCTCTGCTCCTCCTCCTTTTCCCCTCACGCTGATGACATTTGCGGTTCAAGAATGACTAGCGAATGGAAGCACTTGCTGTGGCGCACATATGTATCAACCCACTTACTCGTGTGGTGCCAGAAATGGGACTCAGGCTGTCTGCAAAACAAGAGCCCAGGTTTCAGGGGAAGAGGAGGCACATGCAAAAGTTACCACTGCTGGAGGAGCTGACCTTGCTCTGAAGGACCATGGCCCCTGGAGAAGAAGTTCTTAACGCAGACACACTGCCTGGCACGGCGTCAGGAGAGGGCTGGGCAGAAAGCCTGCCCGTCTTCCAAGTGGGAAATGAGAAACACCAACAAGCTGCAGTTGGGCACACTGTGGTCCCCTTGGTCAAAACCAGGGAGGAGGTGTGGCAGGGGACACCCCATTCACCTTGCACCAGGCATGCAAACAACCACCCGTACACCCCATGAGCTGCCCCTTGGCTTTCCCCGTTATCCTGGAAGGTGTTATCCCCTCAGGGCAGGGATATATAGGCATCCTTTCCCCTGGTCCATCCCGTGTATGGGATGACTCCAGTCAGGGAGGATCAAGGGCTGTGCTTGCCCATGATTTCAGAGGGAGCAGAGGGAGGCCAGCGTATCTTACCTCACTTGAAGCATGCTGGCACGGTGGGCTTGCTTGTTCGCGGGGAAGCGGTAAAGTTAATGGGCTTCCTTTCTGCTCAGAAGAGACAGTGGAAAGGAAAAAGTAGTCTAGCAGGAGGGAAAGAAAGAAATCCAGTGCCATCACAGGGTGACAAGAAGACCAGCAGAAAAATCAACTTGAAGATAGTTTTAGAACGATTCTATGAAAAAAGAGAGACTAAAGAGGGAAAAAAAAAGGACTTAATAAGAAATTAAATATAGCACCTATCCTGTTTCCTGGGTATGGGTTGCACGGAGGTGGCACTTCATCCATAATTCCTACAACAGTATTACTTTCAGCTAGGAAAACAGATTCCTTTCTCTTTAAACTGAATAACAATTTTAAAAACATATATTGCAATGACAGATAATAAAAGCATTCACAAACTCAAGCTTGACCTGCAGGTCATAAGGAGGCCAGGTCCAGCAGCAGGGACCCCTCTGCTTTCCCCACTGCTGCTGGACCTCTACAGACTGGCAGCTGCCACCACCACCAGGTTTGTCATACATTATTTCTCTGCAAATTGCCCGACCTTGGGAAGAGGAGGCATCTGTGTCCAGTTAAGTTTCACCTCAGACAGGGTGGGGATGGAGCTGGTATCAAAATCCTGTGAATAAAGAAGAAAATTAGGTTCCAAAATAATCTGAGTTTTCTGAGTATTTGTAAAAACAAGACCAATCTTCAGTGCAAATGAAAAATAGTCAGTTGTTTGTTTTTTTTATTTTAACCAAGCTGGCATTTATCAGAATATTTTGAGAGTCTCTGACAGTGATAAAACATGTCAAGAAAATGAGTGTCCCAGTGGCAAAATGCAGCACCATTGAGATGTACTTACAAGAATGCCTCATCCCCAAGGGACACTGTCTCGCTTATGTACACACTTCCAACAGAAAACTGAATATTTGGTAGGTGAGCATCCAGATGCCTTAAGTCAATGGGAGTCTTTCTATTGACGTCACTCAGCAACCAGTGGCATTGTGAAATATTTTGTAACTGCATTTTCTTGTTAAACGTGACCAACTTTTCTCCATCTATGTGTGTCTCCCCCTTGCTCTGCCCCAATCTGTGGTATCTCAGCTGTGTCTTACAGCTTCACTCCAGAGTGGAGTAAGCCTCCCCCTTCCCATGGTGCTGAGTCAGCACTTAACACAGGCATTAGTCCTTTAGTATGCATTTTGCAGATTATTTTACTATGAAAATTCATAATTTGGGAAAAGCATATGGTTCTGATTCAAACTGCAGTCTGCATTTGATCCTGATGTAAACAGACCAGCTTTGGACTCAAAGGCTCCCACCATTTGGCAAACAGCAAATATTTCGGATCCATTCCAACTCTCCTGGGAGTATATGGGAGGCTTGCTGTTGATTTCAATAGTAGTAGGCTCCAGTGAAATAGAATATTACAGAAAATAAGATATCCCTGTAATCCTTCAAATTTAGCTGTTCAATGACGGAAAAAAAATCAGAGAGGCAAATGGAAATAACTGAGCAGAAAAAGCACCAAAAGTCCATAAGGAGAGAGTGTGGCAGAAAAGAAGAAAGGGCAGAAAAGCAAGTGAGAAAGGCAGCAGGGGAGAAATATGAGGGAAAAGAGGAACAGAAGCAAATAAGATTCAAAGAAAAAAAGAAAATATGAGAGAAAAGTAAAACCCAGAGACAGAGCAAGAACTACATTTTTTAGTGGTGGTGGGGAGAGAAATAGAGAGGAAGTAAGACAGAGGGAGTCCCAGGTCTGATGCAGCAAGAAAAGTGTTGAATACGTATTTATGTCCAAGAGCAGTGCCCTGACAGCACTGGAGTTAAGCACGCACTTAAATGCTTGTAGAGCAGTGACAAAATAAAGATATGCATAGAAGGGAGAAGGTCAGAAGGGAAGGAACACAGGCCAGCACTTTAAAAATAAAAGAGTCATTAAGAAAGTAGACACAAACAAGAAGAAAGACATCTCTTCCATCCCTCTGCGGGAGCGAGGTAACAGGACGACACAATGCAATACACAATGGAACAGGAAAGATTTATGTTTTTAACATAACTAAAATAAGAAAAGTTCTGATTTCTTTAACAGTTGTCCAGACCCCTAAGCTTTACTTAAAACTGTATCACAACAGTAAATAAGTCTTTAGAAGATCAGTTGTTATTGAAATAAGTGTTATACTTTGATTCACTTCACCTTGAAATTGATGAGAAACCCCAAATATCTTCTGACTGTTTCCTACTTTGTGTCGTTGATTTTTGCTAAACATATAATCCAGAACTAAGCACAGCCTCTGGAAAAGAAGTCCCTGGTGGTTTCTTCTGTGCCTGCAGGGAGTCTCTGGTGATGTCTACCTGCAAGAGCTGCATGGCAAATCGAAGGAGACAAGGTGGTGGCTGGCTCTGGTTCTTTTTCTCAGGTGGGTTAATGGGAACTGGGTAATCAATGGACGAGACCAAGCAGATTTGCCAGCTGCATGGGATTTTCTGACTACAACTATGCTTATGAATTTCACAACCTGTTGACTCTGCTGAGGGCTGCTACAATTGTGCTACTGTGCTTTCTCTGCAGGCCTTATGAGAAAAAAGTAGAAAGCATAATCTCCTTCCTTTTTTTGTTTTAAAGCAAACTCAGTAACAATACATGTTGCCCACCTTTCTAAACAGATTTCTCATACTTGGTCCAGTGTTCTGGAAAGACCTTACCAAGCTATACGGTAAATTGCTTAAGCAGAAATGAATTGTGAGAACCTGGGAACTGCAAGGTACAACCTCTAATTTACTCTTCTGCCCCAAAAGATCCAGCTTCCCATAAGTAATGTGAACGTTATTCTTAATAACCGCTTGAAATTTCCACGTACTCATAAAATTCCTTTAAAAAAAAGACTCATTAGAAACACTGCGGAAATGGATTTAAAACTAAACAATTCTTCTCTGCACCTCTGGGATGACGTTTCTTGGCAGCTGAAATTTCAGGCACTCTCAGCGGAGTTAACAGAAAAGAAAACTAACTCTTTGTATATTCAGAGAGCAAATCCTTGTTGCAATAAAGGCCATCTCCATTGACTTGAAGATGAGGGTACAGACATCTCCTCATTCAACTAATCTGCCTGGCAATTATGAGCTAGGACTCATTAACATTCTAAGTGAGATCATCTTACTTTTAAGAGAAAAAAAAACCAAACCTTCTCCCTAAACAAAGTCACACCACTCTCTGGGAAACTGACTTTGTATTTTTTCCAGTGCTGCCCCTCATGCATAGAAGAAACTCGTTGCAAAAACCTTTAATGTTACCTCATTATTTTCCTTTGTAGCATCAAAACTCCTCTTCACCATGATGCCTACAGAAAATCTGGCACAGATTAGACCAGTCCCGTGGTTTATGATCCTGATCTGCACTCTTTGCTATGGTTTCCCCCATGTCTTTAATCCGTCTGCTGTGGGTTTTTTTGGCCTGCTTGCAATGTCTGGGTGCTACATACATGCGGATGTCTAATCAGAATGATCCTGGCTGCCTGGGTAGGGTTCTTCTGGAAGCTAAATTTCTCATCGCAGCATCCCTCAGACACAAATTGTTAATGCACTGACAAATTACAGTCAGCTTTTTCACCTTGTTGATATAACATCACACCAGCAACTAAATCCTAAGAGGAAAAAATAGCAGTTGCTCAAGCTGTGTATATGAGGAAGAAAAACTTAACAAAAAATTGGGCTTTTTGTATTTCCAGCTGTAATGGAGATACTGGAGCAGAAACTATAACAATAACATAAAACATAGCCCTAGCATTGTCTGTTGGTTCCTGCAGGGGGTAAATAGCTCTTACTCCTGCTTTTGGTAAAAAGTGAAAAGTACTGCTGCAGACAGCTTTGTTGGTATTTGCCATTGTTCCACAGTTCCTACCATTAGCACAGGCACATTTCAACTCCAGTGAGTGGAAGATCCCAAGGAGGCCCCAAGAAGAACAGGAAGTACAAGGATCTTGTTTCCAGAGACCTTCGTAAAGGTTCATGGACTATCTGTCTTGAAGACTTCAGGGCAAGAGGTGACACAGATTCAACAAAAATGTTTCAAGACAGAGCCTGGCAGAGGGGTACTGCAAAGAGAGTGTCTTTTCAAGGCTGCCAAAGTGTCAGTGGTGGACGTTACTGGCAAAACAGAATGATCAATCACAGTATTTCAGGTTCAAGGAATGTGGTGTTTGCTGTGTGATGGCTGGCAAATCAGAGGGAGTACAGTCATGCATCGGCTTCTGTACACTTACATTGGGCACTTACGGAAGTGACTTGAAAGTTCTGAGTGGTTCTCCAGGTATTCATCCCTCCTGTGTGCCGGTCTCTCAAGGTACAAATTCTCCTGTGGGGATTTTGCTGTCTTTCATGATTTTATTGAAAATCTAGCTCAGTGCAGTTTTTTTTCCCAGGTAAACACCTAAGCCAGAGTATCTACAAGTGAAAATGCTTCTCATGGGAATCTATGGCCACAAACTCCACCAGGGGAGATTTAGGCTGGACATCAAGAAAAAAATGTTCACGGAAAGGGTCGTTGGGCACTGGAACAGGCTGCCCAGGGAGGTGGTTGATTCACCTTCCCTGGAGGTGTTTAAGGCACGAGTGGATGAGGTGCTAAGGGGTATGGTTTAGTGTTTGATAGGAATGGTTGGACTCAATGATCCAGTGGGTCTCTTCCAACCTGACTATTCTATGATTCTATGATTCTATATTTGGGTTTCTAGTCTGCTGGGTAGACAGCCAGCCTGTTTAGTTATATGCAAGGTAAACACCTATGTAAATCCACAGAGAAATTAATTTAACATTGATAGGTCTAAAAAGAGAGGAAGATGCTAGTCAGCTTGCTTACACAGGAGACTTGACTTTAAGAGCCAAGTACGATGAAAATGCAAATATTTTTCACAAGGCAGAAACAACTCCAACACCAGAATGAAGGAGAAAGCAAGTACAAGGACCTTATAATGATAGAATTAAGACAATATGCTAGCAGGTAGGAGTCAGAAGGGAGAATTCATGATCTTCTGGAAGAAAAGTGATTTGAGTCTGTGTTTTTGACTTTCCTGTATGTGCTCTAGGGACTTAATAATGGGGAAAAGCCCACATTTCTCCTCCTCCATGTGTGTTTTATGTGAGGCCCACTTTCACAGATGCACTCATAAAATACCAGAAAGATAGAGCCCAGACTTTGAGATCAATCAGTTAGCGGACATTTACAGTGCTTTTGCATTTGTTGGACTGATTGTCACAGCCAAGACATAAAGAGTAATGTGTGATCCATGGCTGTATGGTATATGGCTTAGGTATGCAGAAAATGACTACATGAAAGTGGCGTAGCTAGTTTAGGTAGTTACACCTTTAGGGTGGCAGCTCAATGGGAGGTTTGAGGATTTCAGTTTTGGCCTTTGGCATATAAATTATTTTGAGGACCCTATGTCTCGAATATTAAGGCAAATCCAATGACTTAACAACCTACATGTTACCCTTACTCTCCTGCTCTGAGCCAAGGGAGTGAAGTATAAATTTGCTACATGTAATCATCATTACACTAAATTTGAGTCATTTGTGCATATTAAACAAAGTAAAACCAAATATTGATAGCCCCAGTGGTAACCAGAAGTAAAAGCAAAAACCTTGAGCCACTGGTGAAAGACAGGGATGTGGATATAACATGGGAAGAAATACACACTGAACTGTAAGAAGAAAAATCCTAGTTGATTGGTTCCTAATGTAGTAAAACAATTCACCCTGGGACTTGTAAAATAACTGTGAGAGCTTAAAGTGATTCAAGTTGGCAGTTCCAGCACAGTCCCAGAGGACACAATGCAACAGCCATATTTAAAAAGCATTGCTGAGTTTCTATTAAGTTCGAGGAGGCAGTGCAGAGCCATCACACAGCTTAGGATGTGGGGGCACAATGTGCATTGGATCTGCGGAGGGACTGCCTCTCCTCTTAACCTCTCTTCATAGCACTGTTTACATGATGAGTTGAGAAACTTTGTCTCCAGGATACCCAGTGTTGCTGCTTCCTCTGTCCTCCCAGGACTCTCATACAAATCTTATGCTTTAAAATTTCTTCAATGTGAAGCTGTACTGGAACCCCTGCAGTGTTTTATGTATGGGAACTGTTCTTCAAAAGACTAAAAACATCCAAAATGGAAGGCCCTTTGTATTTTCTGTCCCCATTAGAATAAGACATGAGAAAAGAAAACAGTCTGGGTCTGCAGGCTTATGCCTGAGGCATCACAGGAATAACATACCCAAACTATCTTTGCAGATGCTTGAAGGACTGGACCGTCACTGAGGGCTTACTGGAAGTTTTTCAGTATGGTTCCTCCCACCTATGGCAAACAAATGTGAAGCCATATCTGAAAAAACATACCCATGAATCAGAGAGACTGGACTGTCTGCAGGGTGCTGATGATCACAAGATGAGTGCAATCACACCGTCAGATCTCTGCCTGGTGATTAATTGGCAAGACTGTAATGTGTCATTCCAACAAGCGATGCAGCTTCGTTGAGTTTCCCCAAAGCTTCTCACAGACCACACTTCATTTCTGGGTTGTTGCTGCATTTTGTAAGCCTGAAATGCACACACAGAGTGGTGGCTTTGCTCTGCTACAATGGCCCGCCCATGGACCATATGGACATTGTTCAAGTCCCCACCTTGCTGCCCATCACGCGATGGAGCAGTGCAGTACATTGCATAACTTCCGCATAGTCCATTTCTTTTGCTGACTGTATTAAGCAAACTACCAGGCGCCACAGGATAATGTGTCAGAACTTGACTCTGAAAGCACTCCACAGGTATTCAGGGAATTATAATAGCTTTGTCAGGTCAGATTCTGAAAGCAGTTAAATCTGGCATCACTTGATCATTCAGTTATGTAATGTTGGTATTATTTTTTTTTTATTGCACAGCTTGTTTTCTTCTGCTCAGGTAGATTTTTGCTCCTTATCTCTGAGAAAGGGTTATTTGTGCCACTGCCAGTCTGTGTGGGCAAATCTTATGCCTACCATCTCGTATTAGTGGCTGCACACAGTGAGAGACCCAGGGGAGCCATGACCTTCACCACAGAAGTAGTGACGAGTAGCCAGCAGTGGCACCATCTTTAAGCAGCTGTGTGACTTGCAAATGAATGCTCACTCTTAGACTTGTGTAATTAAGCAGAAAACTGAGCTGATCACGCAGCTCAGCTGTCTCTGTCTGTTCCCTGGTTCTTGGGATAACCATTCACCAAATGAATCAGCTGAGAATGAACAGAAGGCAATTTTCATCCCTCATCTCAACACTCACTGGCCTACACAGTTTGAGAGATACAGGATGTATAGTGAAATAGGGCCTTTAGCTAATATAGCAGTGAGAAGTATGACCACACTACAGGTCTAATTTAGTTAACTGAGGATATTGCAGCATTACACACCTCTGTTGCAGAGGTTTCAGCATCAGGTGTTCAGTGCCCCTGGAGGTTTTCCCCAATGCATACCATAATGTTACAGCATCCCTGCTACCGGTGTGTGACCTAGGTAGTGCGGCACTTGCTTGTGTACATCAACCTGAGTTGTGGTCATGTTTTCTAAATGTATTTCAGGTGTAGCCAGAGGAAGAAGGCAGCTAAGGAGAACCTACACTTCTAAGGGTTAGCACCATGGCATGAGATCACTCCTGGTTATTCACTTGATGGTAGTTTCCTCCTACTCTGCTTAGGGCTATGTCGGGAAGCATATGCTTGCTCCAGCATTGAGATGGTATAAGGCAGAGGTGTGTCACAACACATGGGGCAGTGCACATGGAAGAGGAGCTAACAGTGGTGCACTGGTTTCCTGCACATTCATCTTAACCAAGGCAAAAATTATCTTCCAGCAATATAAGGGTGTCAGTTGCAGAATTATCAAACAAAAAGCAGTTCCTTGTGTTTAGTGTCGGAGATGTCTACGCAGGGTGCAATATAATACTATGTAATTAGAGCTTGCATGCTACCACTCTTCCTATGAAGTTCTGCGTAACTAGGCTTACAAAAACACCAGGAAGACCCAACCATTTATCAGAAAAGTGATCAAAGTCTTCTTCACGTGGAATGGCAAGCAAATAAGACATGTTTCATCAAGGCCAACTCTAGCCTCTTTGTTTTTCTTTCATCATTATAAATGCAACATATGTGCAGTACTCACTGCACATGAACAGAGGCTACCATGGACCTTGTGAATGACTGGGGGGTAGGATTCCCCCAGCAGTTTGATTCCCCCAAAAGTAAGGGTGTTTCTCCTCCATGAAAGAAGTTTCACATCTTGAGCATAAAAGGCCATGCCACTGTCTTCTCCAGCTGCTAGAGTACTAGAGTAATGCCTGAGGCAAGGCCATGTCAGGTTTGGATGACAGTGAGTGTTTCAGCAGCTCCATTCCTGAGCACCTCCAGTTCATTCTTACTGATGCTTCATTTTGGAAAAGTCTCTTGGCCCCATACCCCCAAAAAGAAAGCCTCCAGACTGGAAGCCCCGGTGAAGGAAAGCAGACATGAAGCTTTCCAGCTGTGTTCTCACCTCATCCAGGCAGCGGTGCACACTGCAATCATCTACCAGCCCCTGTGGCGCTCTGGCAGACTTTCCACTATTGAAGGGTTTGAGGAATTTTTTGTGTCAGATTTTACATCTTGCAGAAGTTGCTTCTCAGGATCTCTCTTGGCTTGCCTTGTTACTGCTTTGCCATTAGCTTGCCAGAGGTTGTGATCACTTCTTTCCTTGTTTGATCACATTTTCATGACACTGGGACAAAGAGGTAACTGAGACATGCCTTCACCTACCCACCTTTCTTTGCAGTCTCCTCACAGATGAGGTTCACATCAGTTCCTACCACTTCTCAAATGCAGACAGTTTTCAGAATTGTGCAATAAATGTGTGTGTGTGGCATTCTGAAGAAGATGAGTGAAAGATGTGTTTTTGGAAGCAGTGGCTAATCAATTTTGGAAGCAGTGGCTAATCAAATTTGTGCCTGCAGAGACACAAGGCTGAAATCTGTACTGTTAGATTAGCTTGCTCCCTGTTTTACAGTAGGCTCCTTGACCCATCAAATCTGGGGTTAAACATTTTAGTGTCTTTGGCAAGGAAAGCCATGCATGGCTGAAGTGATATATGGCTAATCCCAGAGGGAGCAGAGAGACAGCTGTGGAAGACTGGGCTTCCTTTGCCCAGTACTGCCTCTGATATGAAGTGGCCCACATACATCAATTTAGGAGACTGAACAGATGTAAAAACAGTGGTGTGAGGAAGGCACTGCAAGGTAAGAAGCACCTTTAGGAGCCATCCTATCTTGCTTGTCTCTGCCATGCACTATTCACACACAAAGCATCTGGGGCACTGCTGCTTTTGCAACAAGCAGGATCCTTTCATGTTTTACCTCTGAAAATGTGTGAAGTGCCAGCTCCATTCCACAGCCAGCCAGCAGGAGAGGCGCTTGACCCCTGGCTCCAGACTCTGCCACTCTGGAGGAGCCCTGCCTGGACCTGCCACGCTCTGGCAATCTGACAGCCAGTGGTTTGGACCTAGTCAGGCCACCTATGTAGTCTTGCCTCCCTCTGTTTTATTTAACCCAGAGAAGCCTACATGTTATCTTAAAGCTGAAGAAACCTTTTTCATACACACCTTTGTGGGTTTTTTTCACAACAAAGTGATCGTGCAGAGAAGGAGAGGAGGTCTCCAAGGCCTCCATGACGGCATCAATAGTGCAAGTTTCATCCATGAAGGATCAGGTATTCACATCAGGAAATGGTGGAGTGGTCCCTGTGTTGGCTAATATTGCAGATGTTAGAGGGGAACAGTCTCATACTGGGTGCAGAAGACCTGGGAGATTGAACCCTCCTGTAACAGCGCAGCAGGCAGTGGTGATCCAGACTCCCTGTAGACACAGTGCAAAGTACAGTAGCCTTCAAGGCACATTTAGCAGTGGTAGGCAAGAGCATTCAATTCGTCCTACAGGACTCTCCCACACATGGATGTGCTTTGCACTTCAGCAGTAGTTAAACCACCACTGAAAAAGTGTAAGTGCCTTGAAGGGTCTGGCTGTTATTGCATGACAGGGTGCAGATTAGTCACATTTTGCTGATGTGAGTTTTTTTCTGAGTATTTTTCAGGTTTTGCTGGCAGATTATGTGGCTCATCTGAAGGGAAATAAATACATCCTGCTGTTGTTGGAAGACCCCCAGGCAGGGTAAGACACCTATATCATAGGTGTTCTCACTGTGTTTCTCCAGCAGTAGTCCCACTAAATGGAAAAATGACAACTCTTCCAAATGGCATGGCACGGCAAGTCAGGGATCATGGATAGTAATGGCACACAGGTACAGGAATCCTCTTAGGTGTTTCCTTGACACAAAGAAAATGGTGCTGGAGGAGCGTTCACACAGCCTTGTCTGGTGTGCAACATTCAGTGGGACATGACAGGGCTACAGATCTCAACTATCAGCAAGGGCACATCCCATGGTTGCCAAAATTGCAGTGCAAGACCAAGCAGCTCCCTAGGTGCCAAGAACTGCACAGCAGAGCTGTGTTAAACTGAATACCCTCCATTGTGATATCTGGCTGCAGCCAGCCTGCTGCTGAGGGCTACAGGAAAGCAATCAGCCTGCACTCCTCGTCCCATACAAGGGAAGGCTGGTAGGCTGCTTCTTCTTCTTGCTGATCCTCCAGATAAGGATCATCAAATAACATATTCCTCTGAAAGCTTGCACATCCTTAAGCAGATGCTTCCTAAAGACCTGAAAACTCCAAGGCAAAGCCTGGTTAGCGCATTTCCCTCCCAGGGACACTACTGTTGCCTTGACTTAAAACTGGTTTCTCTTTCTGGCAGTGGAGTATGAATGGTTAATGTTCTGAGACAGCTCTGAGTTTACTGAAAATTGATCTTCATAAACTTTATCTTGAAGAATTATGATTAATAATGTATACTATTTTCAGTTTAATCTGAATTTCTTATCTTTGTCAGGAACTGAGGTCCTGATTTCTTCACTGACAAACCCAAGTACACACAGAGCAATTGTTCTGATTTCAATGGAGTTACGTTAGCAGTCTGCAACCAAGAGCAGATTTTGGCTCTTCAAACTAATCCTATAGTTGCTTTATATATCCCCTCTCAGTGCTATAAATATTAGTGCTGTTTTAGGCGAATGGTGTTTTTCTTTATTAGCCTAGCCCTATCGGAAGTTTCCTGCCCATATTTGGTTAAGTAACAAAGGACAAATATGATCTTTTTTCCCCTTTTAAGTTGTTAAACTTCAACAATAATAAAGGTATTATGTGGAGTCATCTCAAAAATATATCCCATATATCATTCTGAGATAAAGATCTTTGTCTGAGACTTTGTCTGAAAAGGATAATGTTTCACTCCTGGCGCCTGTGAGTCTACTCTTTCTAGCATAATACATATTTGTTATACAGTTGCTAGACCTGGCTAGGTAGAATGCCCAAAAATCAGTTTGCACTTTTTCTTTGGCAGTAAACAAAGCTCATCAGCCCATTGCTGTTTCTTTACCTGTTGAATGCTAACCAAAACACTTGGAACTGGTGCAGGCAGCAAGAAAGTACTTGTGCCCCTAGGTGTTATCCATGAGGGTATAAGTTGTGGTGGAGCACAGAACAGCTTGCAGTCAGAGAGCAATTTGGATACTCTTTATAATACTTGCCCAGTTGTTTTCTTTGGTGGAAATTAGGGGGATGGAAATTAGTATATGCCTGTGTGATGCAGGAGGTGTGTGTGAGAAATCAGTCCCTACAGAAATTACAGCCCTGTTGAAATTATAATTTAAATTTTGTTGAGTTCCAGGAATAATTCAAAACCCCAAGCTCCAGTGTTCAGACACCATTGAAACATTACCTGGTGTGTTTTGAATAGAAGCTATTTGGGCAATTTCATTTTACATTACCTTTAGGAGTTCTCAGTTCAGAGTTTAAGACATAAATATATGCCTGTGTATATACAAAATACAAAGGATGAAAGTGGAGCAAGAAACCATTGGACTCTTAAATGCCTAACACAAGTTGGGACAGCGGAGAGGAGTCCCCTAGGTTTGGTTTTGGCAACCTCACCTGCTGACATGTCCCCAGCAGCTACTCCTGGATAGGTGCTTTGAAGGAGCAGCACTTTCCAGCAGAGGATGTTCCTTCAGGATCCAGGGGGGCAGTCCTGGTGAGTGCTGCTGACAACCAGCCCCACATTGCCACTAGATTAACTCTAGCTCACAAGATCTGAGTCTCACTACAGAGATTAATTCACTCCTTCTCCCTGCCCTGCCCCCACTCTCCATGCTGTCTCTGTGGCGTGGTTTACCTCAAATCTTTAGCTAGATCCAAGAATCATAAATATCTATAGTAAAAGTATAAAGCCCATTGAAGGACTTATATGTGATATAATGAAGTTACGTTAAATATGGTAGCACATTTCACAAGTTAAATAAAATGCCAGAGGCTTCTTGTTTATCATTTATAAATAGTTTTATTTGGTGAGTAGTTTCCTAAGTTAATGATTTTAATAAGCTCTTTATAAACCAGAGTGCTTATCTCCGGTGTGCTGACGGCCAGGTGGCACCATCAGATTTACTCTGCAGATTTCTGCAGTTTGGCTTCATTAATGTGGCAGACAGCAGTTTCCACACCTCACAGAGGTATGTTCTCATCTTCCAGAAATGGTGGAGCTCTGGAGTCTTGTGATTCCCCTGTTTGAATTGGAAGGATCCTCTGCAGGGGTGTGATTTGAGCAGAAGGGGGTGGAACTAGCCAAAAAAATTAAGCAGCATGATAGCACTAGAAAAAAGAAGACCTGGAGAAAAAATTGAACTCAGGTTAGTGCTGACCTTAACTTGGAAAATCATATGCTCTCCAACATCCACATCTATACAGCCACCAGGGAGCTGCCTGGTTACATCTGTTATTGAAATCATAGACTCAAATCCTAGAGCCTGCAGAAACGATGTGGATTGGTGTCATTCTGTGGACACTTTTCCTATAAACCACTAAAGGATCTGGATCAGGAAATTTTCCAGGCAGGATGACACTAGTGACTCCCCCAGCCCACTGTCTCTAGATCTGGGGAGAAGAATACTTGTCCGTCCTCTCTCTCCCCTAAAAAGCAGCTGGCTACTGCTGTGGTGCTGCTTCTTCAAAGGAAGTTGACTTCCTTGCTCCCACAGTGATCCATAGAGTTGCTGACTTGGGATACTTTATTTTCTTTAGTACCCCATAGTAAGAATTTCTAAAAACCTTGTTACCATGTACCAGTATATAAAGAGTGTTTACCAAGAGGATGGAGAATACCTTTTTATGAGGAGTCACTTCGAAAATACAAGGGGTAATTAGTATAAGTTGCTCCTGGGGAGATTCCGATTGGATTCCAGAAGAAAATTTTTCAGCATTAGAACAGTTAACATTGGAATAATCTCCCCAGGAAAGTGGTAGATTCCTCTACCCTGGACACTTTTAAGGCTCAGTTTGACAGGGTTTTGGACCATCTCATTTCAACTATGTATCACCTGAAAAGGTTGGACCAGATGATCCCTGACATCCCTTCCAGCCTAGAATTCTGTGATTCTATGACTTAACTGCAGCAGGGAATCCCCTATGTTAATCTTCTTTTTGTTTTCCTTTTTATCTCTCTACACCTATATTGTCTGTGGTTTGAGTAACAGAGAGACAAGGAAAGGAGAGTAACTTGACAGGTTCCAGTGTATGTCCTATTGAAGTTAGATATCTTCCTAACTGTCTTATATTTCTCTGGGTTCCTTATATTTTTTTCTTTTAGATTTTCTTATCATTGTTCTTTTCCAAAGTTATGAAATGACTGGAAAAAAAATGCTGGGAAAAAAATCATTGTGGAAAACAAAACATTTTATTAATTTTTTTCAGGTATTACACATAATAACTCTTATTATATTTACATAATCTGGAAAACAAAGGAAGAATTTCTAAACTACATGTCCAATTTCAGAAAAATGTGGAAAGTATTTTTTTTAATAGTTACGTATCGAAGTGATTGGATCCAGAACAGGTTTGCAAATTGGTTAATTGAAATTGTCATTATTCAATGAATAAAAGAAATGTTCAGTCCCAAAACGTAGTCTAGCTGCTCTAACAGGACAAAGTAGCAGGCTCAGATCAGATGCTGTGATTTTGCTCTTGAGAGCCTGGATACAGGACCTTGACAAATGTAGTTCCCTGAAGACCAGGGAAATGAGAGTGTGCTGCAGGGCAGGCTGGGATGATCAGGATTGTAGAAATACCACAAGAAAGCCTAAGTTTATTATAAGAGAGGATGTAGTAAGAGAAATTCTGAGGAAAAGAGAACTGGGACATGGAAGTCAGGGTAGCTGGAGGCCCTTTTGTTTATATGTTTGTCCTTGATATGTGTCACTAGCTGACGTATTGAGGTTACAGATGTTTGACCATAGCCCCAGTACACATAGGCGTGCCCTTACCAGGTGTCGTGGTGGGAGGAATCTGCATTGGACTTGATCAGCCATTATCCTTATGAAATGAAAACTCATTCCGAGCTATGCTTAGCCCGAAGAGAAGATGTGCTCACCTGTGATGGTCCAGAGCAAGGCACCTCTGGACAGAGGATCCCCAAGAGTCTGCACATCTATGTCATTTTGCAGCTAAGCAAGGAGCTGTATGTGGCTGACACTTGTTCAGATGTTGGTACAAGGTGAGGGAATGGAGATACCACACGTTAGATATGGTGTCCTGGTTCCTGATCTACTCCTGCAAGGTTTTGGCACCATGGTTAGTGTAAAAGAATAATTATTTTTTGCTGCCTTAAACCACTGTTGAGACTGAAGCAGAGGCAGTGTCGTTCAATATCTTATCTCACTCCAGCAAGTAGTCCAGCAGCGGCTGCTGCCCAGAACCCCCCCACTCGGGAAGAATTAGAATTAGATTAGATTAGGCCCCCAAAACTCAGTTCCAGAACTTTCCTAGAAGAAACACTGTGTAAACCCACCAAAAAGCCTATAAATATCAGTCTGGGAGAGGGGTCATTTGCACACCCACCATCCTGGAAGGATTCTTTCAGTGCTGGAGCCTTTAGGGTGGTGAAGAAAATAAGACTCTTTTAATATGAGTGGAAGTACACCCACATCATCTTGACTTGTGTGGTTTTTGCTGAAGGAAGATTCCAGCTACGTGAGAAATAACATCTCCATAAGGTGTTTCTAGCAATATAAGAAAGGGTAGACAGTGCTTAGAGCATGCTGAAGAAAAGACTTTAGCTTCCTTGAAAGTATGGGTCTATTTACACTTAGTCATACCTAAAAGCTGGATTAACAACATTAACTGCTAAAATCCTGTGTTTGTTCAGGAAGGATAACACTGAGAACACCCAGGTGGACTTCTACATGATGTTCTGCTAGCACGCTACTAATCCTTCACCCATTTTCACTGGCTATTCGCCGGGTGCTGTACAGGCATTTTGTGGGAGCAGACAGGCGGTCAGCTGGGAAGCGAGCCGCATGCTGGCCAGTCACATCCTTTTGGCGACGCTTGGGGAAATGCCAGCCAATGAATTTGTTGTGAAAATTTTGCTTTAAGGATGTTATTCACCACTTCATCTGTTGCAACAGCACTTCTGTACGTGATGTCCTCCATGTCATTGCTAGTCCTCTGAGTCATCAGCTCATGAAGGAAATAACTTTGTTTTCTTTTGGCTCTTAGTTGAGCATCCAGCATAAGCATTTTTTTTGGCCCACCTGGCCTCTTCTCAGCTTTATTTAAACTTTTCCCAGGAGCTTGTTAAAATAGTGCTTATGTGTTCTTGTTTCATGTTTATATAGGTGATAGGGAGGAGAAATTTCCTGTGTATGCCCCTTGAAAAAAAACCAACACTTGGAGAATCTTGGAAATGTTTCCGTACCTTAAATAAATTTTGCAAGTGTTCATATAACCAAAAAAGAACCACAATGAAAATGTATTAAAAAATGCTCCACGTTCCCCAAAACCCACTTTGAAAAGAGAGAGAAGACTTGTATATTTCTTCAAAGACTTATGAATTTGCTAGCACTCACCTTGTTGATCCCACAGCCCCATCATATAGGGCTGCTGCTTTTGAAGTCGAATATATTGCCGGAGTAATTTTTAACCAGTCCCAGACCACAGAAGGATTTGTAAGCAGTTGTGTGGCTGTGTAATTATCAGGTGTTTCAAGTGTAAGTGTTGATACTAAAGAGGGACAGAGAAAAGAAATAAAGCAAGGCACAAGTGTGACTGGCTGTGATGTGAAGTAGGATCATGACTCAAAGGAAGCCTCATCTTGCATTTTGCTTAAGGGTATTTTTCTCAAATGTTTGGGCTATTTTGTTATTAAAATGGATCATGCAAAAGCAGAAGATGAAAATCAGTGGAGGTTCAGAGAAGCATTTAGTGCGACTTTAAATCTCATTGGTGTCCAGATAATTGTTAGTTTCAGTATTGCTCTGAATAGAGGTGATGTTAAGTATATAGTTGAATTCTTTCTAAATTGAAGCCTGAATAAATGATCCCCTCTCAGTAAACTCAGTAAGGACAAAACTTTTTTTCTGGACTGCTGTCTATAACTCTTAACACTATTTTCCATGCTTTAAAATAAATACAGACATTCTGGCCTCAAAGTTCAATCTCATATTTCAAAAATAGTTTGGTGGTAAAACAATTTTTCTTTGTTTTTTTTTCTTCTTGAATGCAATAGTAAATGCTTGAGAACTGGGACAGAAGTTAGTCCTTGCACTGCCCTGTCTATCACTGCTTCTTCCAGAGTTACAGAGACAGAGGAGATTAAAGTTTAAAAACATTGATGTGCTGCCACTCAGCTTGTTTTTTTTGGCCTGACAAGCCACCAGCTGCTGCCATTTGTTGCCATTTCACAGGCTTCTCCAGCGATATTTATACATGGTTTTCAGTAATTCAGCACCATGGCCCTTCTCAAATTATATGGCATCTTTTAGAAGTGACAGCCTCCTGAGGGTGTGGCAGGCAGCACCTGTAGATATGGTTAAAGACTCACTTTGTCCACCAGCAAAATCTTTCCAATACTGTGCCCTGTCTGCTGTATGTTTGCGCTCAGTCATCACGTGCTGCTTGCTAGACTTGATCTTTGTGATAGTTTCATATAGATAATTTATAGGCAGCAGTCACATTTGCTTTCCTGGAAGCACATGAGGTACCAGGTGTCCCAGTTATGATGGAGGAGACATTTGAGGACAGAAGGAGGACTGGAGGAGAGGCAGGAATTGCAGTCATGCCTTGAAGTAGATGGAAGAGCAAAGACAACAAGGCAACTGAGGGGTGTCTTGTGCAAGGCAGGGGCTGGGAAGAGGCCTGGAACCAAGTCAGGTAGCTGAGCAGGTGTCAGGAAGAACAATGGTCTCAGAAAACATCACTGGGCTCATGAATCCCTCAAATGGCTGCAGGGAAGGGGCACACTGGGTTGTGGAGGCATCCACTGGTGAGCGGTAGTCAACATTCAGGGTGGCTTGTGGTCTCCTGGAGACTTGCTGTGGTTTGATGGCTGACAGCGGCTTCCTTGCCTGGCTGCTGCTCAACAGGGACTGTCAATAGAATAGAATGGAATCATTGAATCATAAAATGGTTTGGATTGGAAGGGACAATAAGGGTTATCTAGCCCAACCCTCCTGCAGTAAGCAGGGACATATTCACCACGGTCAGGTTACTTAGAGCCCCATCCAACCTGTACTTGAATGTTTCTAGGTATGGAGCATCTAACACCGTTCTGGGTAACTTGTTCCAGTGTTTCATGACCCTCAGCGAAAAAAAACTTCCTAATATCTAGTCTGAATGTCTCGTCCCTTAGTTTTAAAACATTTCCCCTTGTCTATTGCTACAGGCCCTGCTAAAAAGATTTTCCCCATCATTCTTATAATTCCCTTTTAAGTATTAAAAGGTCACAATAAGGTCTTCTTGAAGTCTTCTTTTCTCCATACTGAAAAAAACCCAGATTTCACAGCCTCTCTTCACAGGGAAGGTGTTCCAGACTTTTGATCATTTTTGTCACGCTCCTCTGAACCCACTTCAACAGGTCCATCTCTTTCCTGTGTTGAGGGCTCCAGAGCTGGACACAGTATTCCAGGTGTGGTTTCACCAGAGCAGAGTAGAAGGGCAGAATCTTCACCCTTGACGTGCTGGCCATGCTTCTTTTGATGCAGCCTAGGATAAATTTGGCCTTCTGGGCTGCAAGGACACCAAGCTCATGTCCAGCTTCTCATCCAGCAGGACCCACAGGTCCTTCTCCTCAGGACTGCTCTCAATCTCTTCATCCCCCAGTCTGCAGAGATACCCAGGATTGCCCCTACCCATGTGCAGGGCTTTGTACTTTGTCTTGTTGAACCTCATGAAATTTTTGCAAGCCCACTTCTCCAGCTTATCAAGGTCCCTCTGGATGGCATCCCACTCCTCAGAGGTGCCAACGACACAACTCAGCTTGGTGTCATCCACAGTCTTATTAACACCGGACCCAGAACAGACCCGTGAGCCACAGCACTCCTCACTGATCTCCATCTGGACATTGAGCCATTGACCACTACCCTCTAGGTGTGACTATTCAGCCAATTTCTTATCTACCAAATAGTCCATTTATCAAATCCATGTCTCACCAATTTAGAGACAAGGGAGACCATGTCAAAGGCCTTACAGAAGTCCAGATAGATGACATCCATGGTTCTTTCCTTGTCCACTGATGTGGTCACTCCCTCATAGAAGGGCATTAGGTTGGTGAAGCAGGGCTTACCTTTGATGAAGCCATGCTGACTGTCTCAAATCACCTCACTGTTGTCCAAGTGCCTTAATATAGCTTCCATGATCTTCCCAAGCATAGAGGTGAGGCTGGCAGGTCAGTAGTTCCAGAGGTTGTCTTTTCCACCCTTTTTAAAAATGGGTGCAATGTTAACCTTTTCCCAGGGGTAATAGCCAGGCTGTGATCTATCTAGAAGTCCCTTATCTTCATCATACTGTGCAAGTGTTTCTACAAAACTACATGTGAAGGTCTGAACAATGGACAACTTATTAAGTGAGCCATGATTCATCCATTTCCCTATTGATAAACACAGTGACTGAGAAATACAATGCTTCACTTTGGAAAAATATGTCTTCACTTCTCTGGTTAAGATAAGAATGATACTGGAGACAATTAACACTAGAAACTCCTTGGAAAGGAAATGCCTGGTTTTTGGAGCTGGTCCTGGACTGTCATTGTGGATGCAACCTAATCTCTTGGGGCAGGAACCATACAAAAATTGTTTAGATAGATCCCAAACTTAGAACCTCAGCCTTCCTCCTTTGCTTTAAAAGAAAGTTTCCCACTCAAAATGAAAGCTGATCTTAACGCTTCCAAGTGCTTCACCAGGCTGGTTCCAGGCAGCTGGTGTGCTGATCACACCCCAGTTGTGGAAGCGCAGAGCCTGCCACAGGCTGCCAAACCAGCCCCAAAAGCAGGGTGGAGTAGCCAGAAACACGCTTCTAGCTGCTGCAGTTAGTTCCTGCCATCTCATTTACATTTACCTTGGGTGTGTCTACCTCACTCAACAGTGCTTGTAGCCTACACGTACCCGTGATCTCCCTTGGTTTTTCCATTCTCTATATGTAACATGAGAGAACAGCAGAAGAATGGCACTACGTAAGTGGACATATTTAGCCTGTTTTGATTCAAGAAAGCCTATAGGTGGTGGTTCTTTGGACAGGGAGAGAGACTGTCCAAGCTGACCATAGTGGGTTGTGATTTTTAAGGTAACTGTGCATCTAAGTGTTTTGCCAAGCTGGAACCCCATGCCAAGAGCTGAGAAACCGGTGTTTGGCAGTGAGAGAGCAAAAGCCTTAAATGAGCTTGGCTGTTTTACCATGCTCCAACTGGGCTTAAGGAAGTTCACTTTTCGCACCTGGCAGTTCAGATAATTATCCTATCTCTTGCAAAATCATAATCGGTGCATTGTTTGACTTGTGAAGAACAGCAACAAAGTGAAATTGTTGAACTGAGATGTCAGCATAAGAGAATAAAAGTACTGAGGTGAAGCCTTTGCTGTGGCACAGGACAGTGTCCCAGAGAGCAAGTATTACACTCCATCCACTTTCTGCTTCTGAAGATACTCCTTGCATTGAAAATCCCTTTCTTAAGTGCAAATCTGCGATTAAATACATTCTGTTCCATTCCTGCCTGGTGAAGCTGAAAATCAAAATGCAAAAGCAGATTGCCCTTCTACAAATGCACTTTGTCACCAAATGGAGGGATTCAACAGCAGCAACTTCTAAGGTTCTGTAAGATCAAATATTTATGAGATGCATTTTACCTAAAACTTACAATTAATTTGCCAGGCACAAACAAAATGATGATGAAAACAAAGTTCTTTCTTCTCACCCTTTCCCAAACCTGAGGTGTCACAAAATAAGAAGAAAGGCACTTTTTTGCCTCTTCCTCTGATGGTCATGATGTTTGTGTAGCAGCGCCTACATCAGAACTGAGAATTTGCTGTGCAGACCTAGCCAGACTCTTGAGCTGAAGATGTATTATCTCTAGACTATACTAAGCAAAGCTACTTCTCTTAATGAAAACTTCTTGATTTTTTCCTCAAAAATTGGCTGTAGTTCAGTGGGTACAAACCCTGCATGGATATTCTTCTAATTATTTAAATCCAATGGTAATGTAATGAATACACTTTTTCTGGTTGTAAGCCAGGCTCAAGCAAAATAAAATCTGTCTACTTACAGGTTTTCCTCAACATCTTTGAAACATTTTTTGAAGTGCCTTTTCAGTTTAATTTAGTTGGGTTTTTTTAGCAAAGTAAACCTACAAAATATAAGATATGAGTTCAAATAGAGAGTACAGTCAAGTGACATGTAAAGTTGTGGCATCTTTTTTTGTTTGCCAAAGGTCCTCAGACAATTCTGTGAGCACTACAGCCTGGCAACAAAGTAGTAAGGAGTGCAAACATGCATACAAAGAGTCATGTATTTCCCTAAGTCCTCAACGTTGCATCGAGTCTCTAGACTCTTTAGCAATGTAGCCACATATGCCTAAGATACTACATGAGCACTTGTAAGCACCTATCTGGGTGCTAGCAGCATATCTGATCAAGCACTCTGCCCTGCAATGGAATCAAAGTTTTGCTTTGGTTACGCAGCCCTTACAGACCAACTGGGTTTTCAACACCTTACCCACTAATCTACGCACTGACGAGTGAGCCTGCATTTTAATAATGGCAAGACAATCACCAGGTTTTGGAATGAGAGAGGATTTGGAAAAAAAAGACTTAGTTCTGGCAAGTATGCTGGTGAAGTAAGGAATTCAAGACAGTTGTGAGCTATAAATATTCATCTCTGACTTGCCCAGGATGGCTGGTTAAACAATGAACTTGGAGTCTGCTTTCTGGGAAAACCCTAGATGGAGGAAAGTTTCTTCAGAAGCCAAGGGACATCACAGGATACTTTTAACCAGTGTCAGCAGATTCATGCTGCCCAAACATTAGAGTTTTCAGGATAGTGAGCCTTAAAGTACTACATGTGAGAGGCTAACTATTCGGTTCTGAACTGTATTTTTCCCGTCTGGCAGGGAAAATAACACTATTGACCGGTCCTGTCAGCAATGATTTTTGAAAGGCATATAAGCAAATGCTCACATCTAAAAGATAACCCATTCACAAAAACCTTGGATTATCACTGTCTGTCTAACCTTGGAACAACTTGGATCCAAATTTCACCTGATGATTGCTTGATTTAGTATACTGTCAAGCTCGATGGTTTATGAATCTGTCTGTTGTGGGATGGGTCTTGCAGAGGTACATCTTCAGTAGCTGTGGTGCCCTGGTTCACAGGTAACAAGCCAACTCACAAAAGCAAGCAAAAGTCCAGCTCTACCCTGCTGCCTCATGGAAGGCGATCCTAGCAAGGGCAGCCCAGTCCTGGAAAGGGAACCCCAGCCCTGTCTGTGGCACCCGTATTTCATTAGCAGAAAGGAGAAAGGAAACAAGACCTGTATCAAAAAAGAGTTACATCTCCAGGGGTATATCACTCCCATTTTTTTGATGGGTAAAATAGTGAGTGGGTTGCAGGAAAGGAGCAAGTGCTAAAGCAACAATTACTACCAACAAAGATAGCAATAAAGATAGTACAGTTTAACCACAGAATCCACAGTACACAGCTAGTGAGCCTACCCCAATTATAACCACAAAATACAGAATCTTTAACCACAGTAATCAGATGATATGACCAATATTCAACACAAGGGTCTACAGAGAACAGCTTGAGCACTGGAAAACAATTTCAGGAACATTCATTTTCAAAGTTTGAAATCATCCATTCAGAGCAGTGCCCTGCCACCACGTGTGCTGTGGAGCTATCTTTTTTTTTCAGCAAAAGCTATAGCAGATAAGTTTCTGCTTCTGTAACACTGACAGAAGGGAGTGAATGCTGAAGCACTGGGATGCACAGCAGTGTGAGCGATGTATGCCTTGCCTTGGGGTTATCTCCAAAAGGCAAAGATTCAGCCCATTAAGGAATACATGTGCTCCAGGTAGCCTGTGTGTCTCCACTCATGCTTCAGGTTTATGACTGTGAATTCAGCCTACGGGCTCCTCTCATTCCACTATACAATTTCACTCTTGCTGTGATGCAGCTCAGCAGTACACGGGTCTCCTCCCAACTTCAGGGCAGACTATTCCAGCCTCTCCTTGCATTGATTTTTTGTGCTGTGTTTTCTTACTACACAGTTCTATGCAAACTAATGTTCCTTGGGAACATGAGGTTTGTTGTGCTCAGTGACAGTCAGTGTAAATATTTTAAATACTAATGGGAAGCTTTTCATAGTCTTCAAAGCACTGAACTAAAACTTCCAGCTGCAGATCTCATGTGGTTTATATTAGAACACGATGATATTGCAAGTTGGAATATAAAGCTAGCTTTAGCAAAAAAAAAGGACAGTTTCCACCTATTTAAACTCACCATATCTTCTTACAGATCATCATTGTTTGTAATGGATTTCTGGAACTCTTGTTAAAGAGATTTGAGCCTCTAATAACTTTTTGTTAACCAAAGAAGATCAGTTTCTCATTTTTTTTTTAAATAAAAAATATTACTCACTCCGTTCCTCTGATGCAGAAATGCCAGCTATTGCTTTAGGTTTTCCTTTTCCTTTTCTTTCATTGCACATTTGTTTCTCCTTGGTATTAAGGCAGAAGACAGGATCTCTAAATATTCTGCAAGAAAAACCTGAGAAAAATTGTTGTAAAATAATCCCATCCACCAGATTTGAAACTTTACATAGAAGTTTGAACAAGAACTTCAGGGTAACCTGAGAAGTATTCAAGTATTTGGTGAAGAGGGTACTGAACATTTCAAACTTACAGGTTTTACCTATCCTAAACAAATCATGTTTCATATAACAAATCAAAATTGCATGTTTCCCCTCTCTCCTAGTCCTCTGCATCAGTTTCTGGAACATGGTGCCAAAATTGTTTTAAAAGGATGAAAGATGCTTTGTAAGTTAAGAACTATTAATGAGAACTGGAAATTGGTTAGAACAAAAATATGTCTTCAGTCGCTTTGAAGAAAAGGTCATCATGGTGGGAGATCCAAATTAAAAACAAACCTTCCTCGGGGGCACAGGCAGCAGGGTCTGATAGAAGTGGGAGGAGAAACTTCTATATCTCATCATGTGTCTTATAACATGCAAATCTGTATTGTGCTGGACAATGCAAATGAAAGGACAGGATGTGGCAGAACGTTCTCTCTTCTTTCACACATACATGTCAACCATTCAGTTGTCAATAAATATATGACCATTCCTGGGGCTGAACAGCATGTTTAAGCTCACAGGGATAGACCCTCACTGGGATCAGGAGTTTAGGACCCCTTTCACAAGGGCAGTCCTCTTCTGCCTCTGCTTGCATATAAGTGATTCCTGAGGACTGTGCCTGAAAGAATTAATTTTATGATTCAATTATATATTTCTCCTCGGTGACCATAAATTCAAATAGCTGGATGTGATTGCTCAAAGCCTTTTAACTACTGAGAAAGTGCCAGAGCAAAAGGTTTACAAAACACTTACCTCAAAAGGAAGTCTTCTCTACGTATTTTAGGGAGCAGTAAGTCCACCACAAAAAGGAGCTGGTACTAGTGATCTGGTAGCCATATGGTATGCAATCATCTTTGTGCTCAGGGCTCACTTTAATCTGCAGCAACCTTGAAGCAAAGAGAGAGGGTTGGTGCTCTCATTGTGAAAGTAAACCTGCTCACTGCTCCTGTGGGCTATTTTGTAGCTGCTGAGATGCCATCAGGGGAGGAGATTCAGAAGTGAAGCTCTAGGTGTCCAACATGATGTTAATGCAGCCTTGCAGGACCAGCTGCAATGACCCACAAGTTATTTGTTTGGTTCCATGTCTTCAGAAAGCCTCTGCTCCTAACCTCTTTATCAGACTTTTCTGCATCTGAAGTAAAAAAATAAGACAATTTCTCTATCTTTATTTCAACAAGGAAAAAAAAAATCTCCAAATATACAAAGGTGGTGTTTTATCCAATAACTGATCTATCTGGGGTTAGGAACTACGGTAAAAGTCACAAAAAGAATCCCAAACCTCAAAGTGCTAAAAATAAGTTTGGAGTCAAATCAACCTAAGTATAAGCACCACAACTCAAGTTTCTTGCTCTCTGTTTTCCTAAGGAAAGAGGAGAATTCATCTTTCCAAGTGTGGCCATGGCCTTGCTGAGTCCTGTACAGCTTTACAAGTGGATGTAAGCCGAGTGTCAGACCCCACCGCTGAAACTGAGCATCCTTTTCACATAGGTGGAAATGAGTGCATGGGGGAATGGAGGCAGCAAAGAGTCAGCTGGAGTGACTCTGCTCCCTCTCCCTGCTGTGGCTACTAGTCGCTGTAGCACATTCAAAGACAGTGCTGCTCTCTGGAAGACAAAACCCAAGGCTGAGGATGTTTGTGCTTGCAGGTGGGGCTGAGGAGTAATGAAAGTGAGTGCTAATTCAGTCTTTGTCCTCAGTGGAAATCAGTAAGAATCCAGGATGGGAATCTTAGGAGTAAAACACAGTACAAAACTTCTTCTTACCCTGGCATGTTCACCGGACTTTGACACCAGTTATGAATACAGTGAATTGTTTCTATTTTCAGAAAGAAGAATTTAACCATGTGTATGAAGGTATACATATACATAAAGAAAAAATAGTTGATTGACCTCTTCTTTTTCATAAAGCACTTGTACTCACAGCAATGACCTTTCAGTTTAAAATAACTGATACAGCTGGTTATTGCTACTGTCCATTTCAGCATTCAAAAGATTGTAGTTGGAGGGGGGGATGTTGTGGAAATACAGGACCACTCACTAAAGGACTTAAATTTCATATGCTTCAAAAAATTTCTCTCTCCTTTTAACCCTGGATATGCTTTTGCTGCATTGGCAAGACATGGTAGTGTGTGGAGACATCTGTTCCTGCGTTTATATTAGCAAGTAATTTGGTACAGTAGGAACATATCAGTAGACGGAGCATTTGGTGCTGAGTCACATACCACAATATGCAGTTTGGGGGTTTACTTTGAACTAAATTTGGCCTGGTTCTCAGGACCAAGCCCCCTCAGTGTGCATGTGGCTCAAAGCTGTCTGCAGGACTCATCCGGGGTTCACCCTCTCGTGATCATCATTTGGTGCACATTTGGTGCACACCTGAGGCACAGCTTCCAGGTTAGTTTCCTCTCCAAGGAGTCCAGTTTGCATGTGTTAAAACAGCCCCCTGACACAAAACAATGTACAATAAGCTAGGGTGACTGAATAATTTGCTTAAAACCACACTGCTGTCCTGAACCAAAAAGCTAATACATATGCAGGCAGCGGAGATCAAACATGGTTACGCTATGTGTACACACAGTAGCTGCCCAGCAAGTTCACAGCCTGGATAAATACAATAAAGAGCAGAAGTGAAGTGAGACCCCTACAAGGTGAACATCCTGCCTGAAGTTATGCATATAATCAGTGGTTTTATCCTGCAGGCCAGGCAGGACCCTGTTGAGCAGCCACTTACTGGTACTTGGGAAGGAGTGGTGAATGTGACCCTCTTTGCATTGATGGTCCTACACATAGTTTATGCCCTTTTAACTGAACAGCAGATAATAAATATTTCTATAGCGTGTCTTTTGCTTATAGTGGTACCCCAAACTGTCAAGTTTTATTCCATTTTGAAGAAGTATGATACCTTCAGACTGGTTAATACAAGCTTTAAATCATACCTAACTGAACCTTTTTATAAAAAGAAACTAGAATTTGCATTGCTTAGCATGAGGCTGGCATACAGTAAATGTGACCCTAGGCAAAACTGACAACCATATTTCAGCTGTGCTACAGCCCTCATTAAATATTTGTCTAATCAGTGTCTTATATCTTTTCTTTGTGGACACATAAGTTACTGGAAATGTCACAAATCCCAGTTGTTACTATTTCAACAGACAACTCACTCTCCTTTATCTAACTGCAGCTCTTTAAGCTTATCTATACAATTGAAACCATTCTTTAACAACATCCTCACTACTTCAAAGAAATGGATTTCTTTCCATAGAATTGCTGCTGTCATTGCACTTCAGTACTTCTCTGCTAAGGCTACATAGAGAAGTGACACTCCTTTTCTGTGAGTGGAGTAAGACCACTAAATGCAAGGCATCTCTGGCTTTTTGGGAAGAGGTGGTGGTAAGACCTGCAGAAAGAAATGGAGAGCTGAGAAACACATTGGTGTAGTTGACTGGAATTTTCCTAGAGTTACTAACTGACAATTTGTTTGGTAATTTCATGGTGAAATCCTAGTACAGCAGTGGGATGCTGCTGTATTTACTTTCTCAGGTACTATCTGCACTCACTACTTTGTTTTACCACCTCATTCTTCAAATGGATTACTCATTGACCTGAGAGGAGAATATCGTTGGAAATCCTGGCCCAATATGTCTTGCTGATATTCATTTTATTAAGAGGATGAACAACTCTTTTCTACTGATCTTGATATTCCTTTCAGGCAACTCTACCACCCGGATTTATTCCGAAGAGGTTATTTAACCTTTATGTCCCTCAGCATAGTCCCTTCACTCTCTGAAATGTCAGACATCATGCATTAAAAAACACCGGTTGCTTTCTGTGTTACTAAATGTCATTTTACATGAGCTTTTGTTTATGGTCTTCAGTTTCCCTCAAAGTCATTGCATTGTTTTTGCTGCTGATTTGGCAATGGAATATTCTTGGGTTAATGCAGACAGAGATTGTGAAAGCAATATTTATTTCCCAAATGTCTTATCATTATTTAGGAAGAAAACACCACCTTACTGATTCTATCAGTCTTTCTCCTTTTAAAATCTCTGTCACAGAGAAGGAAAATTTGATGAATTCTGCCAAATTGTGCGCTTTTCTCCTGTGGTACACAGCCACGCACTTGGTCCCAGGAAAAAAAAAAAGCACATTCTCCATAGGCAGGTGCCCAGCAGGACAGGAATTTCCATCTCTTTTGTCTCATTTGGTCTGATTTAGAGCCAGGCTGAATGTTCTTCCATGCCTACCTCCTTTTTTTCACTTTGGCAACACTCCTCCAGAGTGTTCCCAGCCACTGGTTCAGCTCACAACACACAACTCAGTCCTCACAGGAAAGCTTCATTCCTACATATCAAAAAAGGAAAAGTTTACACTATTTCTGTATATCAATGTTCACGTCTGACCATAATAAAACTCTACCCTCACTGTTTTTCTTACTTTCTCTCTTTTTTCTTTTTACTTCATCATAGGTCTGTTTAGATGTTGTGGCCATTACTAATGTAGGCAATGAGTGCAAAATAAAGAAGTAATGCTACTATGTTGAGTATGCAGTGTTAAATTGTAGTATTTTAGTAATAAGAAGGAAAAAGTAGTCTCAGAGTGACGTATTTACTTTCTCTTCCTCCACCTTGCACTTGTTCCCCCAACCCTCCTTTGCTAATGTAAAAAAACTCTAATAGTTTTTCCCATAATGTGTGGGCAGCTTCAGTGCATCTGAGTTTCTGAGAGAGGGGAAAAAAAGGAGAAAGTGAATGACTAAGAACTGCAGTCAAGGTGGGTTTTCAGTGTGGTGCTCACTACTTATTTTAGTAAGGCTCAGTAAGGAACCTGGGGATGACCCTTGGTGCTTTACTTATCACTTACTAGCAGTGGCACTGCAGCAGCAACAATGACCCAGCCTTGAAACTCAGCCTGTTCTGCAGAGACTGACAGTTCTAATAAGTTATCTCCATCCCACTGATACCTGCCATGTCTTCCTCTCCTACCTTACCCAGGCCAAGGCAGGTTTAACCACCCCTCACACAGTGTCTCTCAGCATGCTGGAGCAGCAGTGGGCTATCCATCAGTCCTTGCAGAGAAAGCAGGGGCAGATACATGAGGAAAACTTGTCTTCAGCCCAAATGCACACAAACATTAACAGCAATGCCAGCAGTGCTTGCTGCTTACCTGAAGGGAGGTTGTGGAGAGGAGGGAGCTGGCCTCTTCTCCCAAGTGACAGGGGACAGGACTAGAGGGAATGGCCTCAAGCTCCGCCAGTGGAGATTTAGGCTTGAGATTAGGAAAAAATTCTTCATGGAGAGGGTGGTTAGGCATTGGAACGGTCTGCCAAGGGAGGTAGTTGAGTCGCCGTCCCTGGAGGTGTTTAAGGTGAGGGTGGATGAGGTACTTAGGGGCATGATATAGGGACTGGTGGGAATGGTTGGACTTGACTATCCAGTGGGTCTCTTCCAACCTGGTTATTCTGTGATTCTGTGTGTGGCAGCAGCTGTGAGGAAGACAGGCTGGGCTGACAGGGGTGCCAGCTGAGTTAGTCTGTGTCTGTACTGAAAGGTCTCTTGGGTTTCCGTCATAAGGTTTTGGTAGTGAGAGGACTACAGGAGTAGCTTCTATGAAAAGCTGCTAGAAGCTTTCCCTAAGTCCAATAGAGCCAATGCCAGCCAGCTCCAAGACAGACCCACCTCTGGCCAAGGCCAAGCCCATCAGTGATGGTAGTAGCTCCTCTGAGATAATATCTTTAGGAAAGAGGGAAAAAAACCTGCATGGCAGCAGCCAGACAGGAATAAGAGTATGTGAGAGAAATAACTGCACACACCAAGGTCAGTGAAGAAGGAAAGGAGGACATGCTCCAGGTGCCAGAGCAGAGATTGCCCTGCAGCATGCAGAGAAGACCATGGTGGGACAAGGTGTCCCCCTTCTGCCCATGGAGGTTACAGTGGGGCAGCCCATGGACGACTCCTTGCTGGAGTAGGTGGATGCTCGAAGGAGGCTGCAATCCTGTGGGAAACCCATGCTAGATCATGTTCCTGGGAGGATCTGTGGACCCGTGGAGAGAAAGAAGACCACACTGGAGGAGGTTTCCTAATAGGACATGTGACCTTGTGGAGACCAATAGTGGAGCAGTCTGTACCTGAAGGACTGTAGCCTGTGGAAAAGACCCTCACTGTAGCAGTTCATGAAGGGCTACAGCCCATGGGAAGGCCTCAGATTGGAGAAGTTAATCGAAAACTGTCTCCTGTGGGAGGGAACCAATGCCGCAGCAGGGGAAGAGTGTGAGGAGTCTTCTCCTTGAGAAGAAAGGAGCAGCAGAAATGTTGTGTGAAGGAGTGACTGCAACCCCCATTCCCCATGTCCTGCACCACCAGCAGGGAGGAGGTAGCAAAAACTAGGAGTAAATTTAAGCCTGGGAAGAAGGGATATGTAGAGGGAAAGTTTCTTTAATATTTGGGTTTAGTTCTCATTATTCTACTCAAATTTGATTCATAATTAAAGTAATTTCCTGAAATCAAGTGTGTTTTGCCTGTGACAGTAACTAGTGGATGGTCTCTCCCTGTTCTTATCTTGACCCAGAAGCCTCTTATTAAATTTTCTTTCCCCTGTCTAGCTGAGGAGGGGACTGATAACACAGCTTTGATGGGCACCTGACAACCAGTCAGGGTCAATCCACTGCAAAAAGACGTTCTTGCTGGCACCCATGTCTGCTCAGTATCAGTTTGCAGGGGGATTTGTAACAGGAGGTGTTTTTTTTCCATTGATAAGTAGTGCAAGCGGGAACAGCTGCTGACTGCCTGAAATAATAGTGGAGGCACTGGGATCTTGAAATGCTCAAGTCAACACAAGTTTGCCTTGAAAGTTTTGAGCTCCAGCTTAAAGTGTAAAATTATCCATCAGCCATGGGAAGCTGCTCACCCATGCCAGTAAGCAAAGTTCAGCAGAGGT
The DNA here is from genome assembly GCA_033459285.1 of Clamator glandarius. Lineage (NCBI taxonomy): Eukaryota > Metazoa > Chordata > Aves > Cuculiformes > Cuculidae > Clamator > Clamator glandarius. Next base: position 1,267,135 of record JAUNZM010000310.1, on the reverse strand, counting down.
GAAGTGACTCATGTGATCACTTCAGAGTCTGCCTGGTTCCTGAAAAGGTGGCTTCTTCTCCTCCTCCCCACCCAAGCTGACCAGGACAGCCACAGTTGTACAACTGTCACTTCCTTACAGTTGCTGCTCCATGCAGAAGCCTTTGTCCAGAGGGGGAATTCTCACCCCTCTGGAAAAGAAACAAGAAACTTATGAACTGTCCTGCTCCCTGTGGCAGATTTTGGGACACTAGTTGCCTTTTCCAGCCACCCAGAAGTTTTACAGAGCCCAAACAAATGTATTCCCTGCTAGAACTCTGCAACTCTGCACGGCTCCACCGCCACGACACCAGCACACTGTGAATGCCAGTGCATGTTTTACAGATGCTCCCATCGCTTGGGGACATTTGGGCTTCAGCTGTATCCGACCAGCTCTGCTGATTCATGCTGAATGAGGACCAAGGGCCAAACAAGAAGACTCCCTCATTATGCCTCCCTTGTTATTCAGAATTTTTGAATTGGTTACAAGTTGTGACTTCTATTCATTAAAGAAAGGGCATGAGTAATTTTTATGAGTTGCTGGTTTTCCTAGTAATGATGTAAGATGATTACAAGTGAAAGAGATGAGAGGAAAAACGTTACACTAATCACTTTCACTGTTTCCCAGGAATAATTAGTCAGCTTCCTTTAGCTTTTTGTGAGAGTTACCCATGTGTCAGAAAATAAAGAGTAAAATAGTTCTAAAAATAAAGAAAGACAATAATAAAATTCTAGACTGGCAGGAAGAGATGAAGATGTATTTACACCTAACGGCACACTTAGGTGAATATGTAAGAAATGTCTAAAGAACAGACTGATCTGAGATGAGCCTTTTCCCCTTTTACATACCAATATCTGACAGAAGAAAGGACACGTGTGTGGATCTTATGCAGCCTTCTCTAGTACTAACTGGGCTGAGTTGGAGAAAACTTTGGATGTCACACATCAGCTTATGACCTGTTACTGCTATAAGTACGGTTTGACTTTGATGTAATATGCAAATCTTCTGTGCTGGCAGTAAGTAAACAGACATTTACAGTGCAGCTGTGTGAAGACCCTGCAAGCACTGGAGTGAGTGGAACATCTGAAATGCCTGCTGGGACGAGTCAACCAGAAGTGAGATGGGCACCTCTAATATCTAAAGGAGTGTCTTGGGCCTAGAGTTTCCCTCCTTGTGCTACCAGCTTTTATATCCAGCACATTGTAAAATGGCCTTTTCTTTACACCAACAGCAAGAAACAGGACCCCAGCAAATGATGAGAGACACAAGAATGCCCACATGTGCAAGGCAGCTCTCCCTGCTTTCAGTGAATGTGCTCCAACACAGCTAGCTCCTAGTTGGGAAAAAAATGGGAATATTCTACTGGCTGGAAACTCTTGGCCTTTGAGGAATGGGGTGACTGTTTATAGAAACATCATCTTGTGGCAGGAACGTGCTGAATTTGATCAAGCTTTGCCTGGGAGAAGACCTCACAGACCCACAAGAGACAGTCAGATGCAAAGGTGTTGCTCAGGTCTGACTTCTCATGAAGGCAGCACATCCACTCCTTTAGGCTGTGGGAGGTGCAGGGTGACAGCCTTGTTCACCCTGAGTCAGACCAGAGGCTAGAGCATGGGCTTTCCCTGGCAGAGTTGGTATTGTTTGTCCCTGGTTTCTTTTTAATTTTACTATTTCTCTCCCCTTTCTCCCTGCCATTCTTCTACTGCTCTCTCTCTCCTCCTTCCATTTGAGAAGCGCTTAATCTCATTGTTATATAGAGACTGACTTCTAAAGCCTGAAAGGGCAGAAAGGAGATTTCATGATCAGGCAACAGGAGCTTTGGATTTGGGTCCTGTCTCCAGTTTGCAGGAAAGAAGCCAGGAAGTTATTGAACAAGCCTGTCCTCTCTTTGCTGAGATAACCCATGCCCTGGGCTCAGCTGCCTGGCTCTGGCGATGCTGGCATAGAACAGCTGCAGTGGAGATGAAGAGCTTTACTCATGCTGCCTGAGAAGCAAATAGCCTGTGCTGGTTTCCCCCTTGCAAACAAGAAACTTAAAAAGAAGGGCAGCAAAATGCCACTGGTTGTCCTTTTTCCAGGCTCCAGTGTTGTGCAACGAGGCTCTTCTCTGTTGCAGAGCAATTGCAGAGATTGGCCTCTTTGTTGCACGTCCTTGCCTGAAGCAAAGCCCCTTTGAGTCAACGGGAAATCTTCCTTACGCATTTGGTGCTGGAGCGTGCAGGCAGCTGATCTCTCTCCCTACGGCTCCTGCATTTATATTAAACTCTTCCTTGGGATTTTGAGATTTCTAAACACACTGTTTCAACAGAACAAGGATTTTCAACATATCCTGCCCAGAAGTCTCATTTACCTTCCCACTGGGACTGGGAGAAAGAGCAGTCCATTATATTTGAGTTGGGAAATATTTCTTAGCCATTGCTGTAGCCCCTCAAATATTTAATGATATGCAGCCACTCCAAGAGGCATTCTTTTTTTTTTTTTTGCTGATATTCAAAGACTGAACATCAGTTTGTCCCCTGTCTAATTTGTTTCCTCTGGTTTCAGTGTTCTGTTTCTTCTCTTGTTTTTGAAAATTTCAGATCTCCATTTATGTTTGTCATAAATAGGAAGTCAACATTAAACTGAGTGAAAAATAAAACAACGTGTATTGCAAATATTTTGGTCATATTTAAATTTGTGCAAGGGTTTTCCTCTAGGTACCAACACTATCACAGTAAAAGCTGTTTTCTTTTTCAGATATGTACCATTTCCCCCATCAATTCATATAAAAAATGCTTTATCCCTGCTAGACTGCCTTTCATGGAAACTACATATGATTTTTAATGAAATTACTTTAAATCCTGGACTTAACTTAACTTTATGGGTATTTTCATTTATGTTGTAAATTACTTGAAGTTAGAGGTCTGAAGTTTTTTCCAGGTTTCCAGCCACAGAAATCCTCTTACATCTTCAAACTGGACAGCTTTGCCTGTTTTGTCAAATGTCTGTTTTGTTTAGAACTGCTTTGAACCTTGAAAGCCAACTATTCCACTTGGGTTTAGTACATTCATAGAATCATAGAATGGTTTGGGCTGGAAGGGACCTTAAAGTGCATCCAGTTCCAACCCCCTGTCCTGGGCAGGGACACCTCCCACTAGACCAGGCTGTTCAAGACCCCATCCAGCCTGGCCTTGAACACCTCCAGGCATGGAGCATCCACAACTTGATGGGAAACCTGTGCCAGTGCCTCACCACCCTCATCATGAAGAATTTCTTCCTAATGTCCAATCCAAATATTCCCCCTTCCAATTTAAAGCCATTCCCCCTTGTCCTGTCACTACATGCCCTTGTGAAAAGTCCCTCCCCAGCTTTCTTGTAGGCATCCTTCAGGTACAGAAAGGCTCCTATAAGGTCTTCTTGAAATCTTCTATTCTCCAGGCTGAAGTTTGAAGGAAAATATTATTATCTCTTATGTTAGTCTGTTTATATGCAGACTTTGCTTTTTGGAAAATATCTACTATTTTTTTACTTCTGGCTATACAGAGATGAGAATAATTTTTATATTAATATACAGAATAATTTGTAGAAACAAAAGTAATTATTTGAATTTTTTTTTTAGAATTTAGTAATCATCAAAAATATTATTTTCTATGTAGTATCATGACCACATCATTATACCACAACTTGCATGATGGGAGGGATTACCAGCCTATTGGTCCATTAATGACACTAAATGAAAATGCTCCTTTTAAACTTGTATTTATCTTCTAATAGAAATATTGATTTAAAGAAGCTAAACACCTTCCTTCTTCATTTTCCACTTCCCTCATGTTCCCAAATGATCATTAAAATGCATGGTGGTTTAACGTGCCTATAAATCATGTCACTATATGCACAGTAACTAGCTGATATGCTTTCATATGTCTAGATGTTACTGATGTTATCTTTCCAGAAAGAGTTGCTGGTACCCTTGCTTGGACCCCAGGTAAGATCTCTTACTCCATGTTGCTTGGAGTGTGTTTCTACCCCAGTGAGGCTTTGAAGACCTTGTATGTATGCCAGCCCTAATTTGAAAATACATCTCTGTCTTCCTCAACTCTTATATACCTTCTTGAGGTAAGATGTAACACTCCTATCTTTTCTCTTGGGCAAAATCTCAAACCACAAAAAGTACTCCAGTGGCTTAGAGAGCAAGGAAGGATGAGGCAGTGGTTTGGACCCTGTTCTCAAAAGGAAGGGGTTTCTGCTCCAGGCTGAAACTATCTGTTATGTTAAACAGGGTATAATATGCAGGCAGAAGTAGAACATCTCTGTTTTGGCAAAGACAGTGATCCTGGCAAGGGAGAGAAGATAGACAAAATAAGAACACTGGGTTCCAAAAATCTGCTGTGCTCTCCTATTTTTTTTCTTAGTCTATGAGTATGATTTTTAAAATTTTTCTCTGTTAATTTTATTGAAAGCATTCTTAATTTTTGTACTATGAAGTGTGCTTGCATTGTTCTCTTCCTCCTTGCATCTCCCAGGCACATTGTGGCTGTAAGCACAGGAGTGCATCTGCAAAGGGCTGCCTGGATGAAGTGTGTGTTGAAGTAGAAAGTGATGAGAGAGTGGCAGGCATTGCCCCTCCAAGGAAAGGACATTTTGTGTCAGCCAGAACCCCAGGAGAAACAGATTCTGACCATTGAAAGCGAGCAAATGTCTTCCCTACTTACTTAGGATATGTAACAGCAGCATCAGCAGCATCCTTTCATGTGGACCCCAGATTACTCATACTCTGGTCTGGCCAAACTAATCCTTGTCATCTTGTCACAGGTCAACCCATTGGCACCTCTGTGTGGTCTGCTGTGCTGTGAGGCAGTGGAGCTGCCAGGACACCATTTTTGCCATTCCTTCTGTCAAGTCTGGCAATTTCATGCTGCCATGAGCTGCTAAACAGTGAAGAGGACAGCTGTAATGCTCACTCCCATCTAATCCCTCACATGAGCCACCTCATGGCAGGAGCCATGAGTTAACATGCGGCAGAGGAGCCGTGGCAGCTCAGTTTTTATTCATAAGGCAAAACAATCCCCACTGGCAGCTGAACAGGCAGCCCCTCTGGGGACCAATTACTCCAATGTGTGCTGTACAAACTGCGGCAGGCGGCCGCCAGCTCTCCAGGGAGATGCTCCACTGGGCTTTGCGAGCAGAAGGCAGCCTGATCCTCCAGACACAAGTTGTTTCTCATGTCAAAACTGCTGCTAATGACACAATTAACTAACCAGGGACTACTGAGGAGTTCTTAATTAGGTAAATGCTGCTTGGTGAAAAAACAAGTGCCCGGATCTGAGTGTACTGGTTCGTGTCAGGCTGCTGGGAGGTGAAGCCTCTGCCTGCAGATGAGAAATCTGCTTGGAGGTCTAATTTAGGTGGTTAAACCGTAGCTCAGCTGGGAATTCCCTTTCATGCAGAATTTAAAATAAGTGCTAGAAACAGCTCAACAGCTTGCGGAGGCGCCCTAGAAGTGTTTAAAATATTTCATTGCATATACAGAAAAAGATTACTTCCTTAATCAGAATAGCAACACAGAAACTGCTGTCTAATTTTAAGTAGATCAACTGGGAAAATCTCAGAGAGAAAACTCAGGGGGAAACTACAAAAGCATTTTGCATTCTTCATATGATAATGGATGTGATGCAGTGTGTGGCACTCCAAGAACATACCAAGGATCCTGCAGCCTAAATAACTGCAAACTTCATGGAACTCTCATTGCAGGATCTGCAATAATGAAGCCCACCATGGCCACATATTTCTTCTACCTCTGCAGTCTGTTATTACTTAGTCCTGTGTGTTGAAAGAAGCCCCATAGTGTTTAGCTGGTATTGACTGGCTGAAATTTAGACTGAAACTTTAAAAGGAGCCTCAGGGAGTTGAAGTTCAGGTCAGTGGGATTTGGGCCTGCAAATCATGAAGGCTTCTCTTGGATGAAATTTTGAATCCCATCTTTATGTAGTTATTTTCAGGGCCCATTGTTGCAGTTACCACATGTTGACCACTCACTGCAAATTCTCTCACTGGACCCCTGGTGGCTCAATGCTGCAAACAGCGAGTAGGGAGTGGGATGATGCGGCACAACCACCATGAAAAGTAAAATAATGCCTGTGGCAGATAGGAGAGCTCTGCCATGTAGGGCTAATTAAATGAGAATGTCAGGAGAGCTCTTATCACATCTTAGAGGTCAGCAAACAGTATTTCTGCAATGGGTAAACGTGGTTATGGAAGAATTCAAAATCTCCTCTTTCTTAGCCCTTTTTACCAGCAAGTTTTACAATGCCTTGTCTAGTCAAGTTTTATTTTGATTGAGCATATAAAGAGATTACTGGAGAATTCAGCTAATCTATCTGTAATATACAACACAGAAATTTGCACCAGGCAGATCTAAAACTTCATCTGTGACCTCCAGCAGGTATAGATATAGTATTTCAGAAAACTCTGAAGATGTGTTTCAGTCAGATCCCAGGATACTTTGTTATGCTTTCTGCATACCCACACAAAATTCATGCTTGGTGAGGAGTCAGAAGCAGTGCTGATCTCAGAGCACATCTCAAGTTTTCTCTCAGGAGAGTAGAATCATAGGCATTTTAGAAAGCTGCATTAGAGAAGCAGTGTTTCTTCTGCACTAACTTGTAACTGAAAACTCTAAGAAATTTGTAGGGAGTTGACCAGATCCTGGAATTATTATTTATAGCATTATCTGCATATACGAGAACTTCCTTTCTACCCATACCAATTAGTCATCGGTACATACTCTGATCAATATGAAGTTAATAAAGTTCCCCTCTAATATATCTATTATATTTCAGATTAATTATCTTTGTATCGGTGTAAGAGCTCAGTGCTTTTCCAGATGAGATCTGTTAAGTTTCATGATGCCTCGTGGCCCTGCTAACTCCAGTAGTACCTGTTTGTAATGGAGGAAGGGAAATAATGAATTATATGTTGGTTTTGATTTTCAGTGTTTACTAAATATCTCATGGAGATATTCCAACCGTCCTGGATGAGTGGGGAGGTTCCGCTGGACTGGAGGCTGGCTGATGTCGTGCCCATCTATAAGAAGGGGCGCAGGGAGGATCCGGGGAACTAGAGGCCTGTCAGCCTGACCTCGGTACCGGGGAAAGTCATGGAGCGGGTGATCTTGAGTGCGATCATGAAGCACTTGCAAGAGAACCGGGTGATCAGGCCCAGTCAACACGGGTTCATGAAAGGCAGGTCTTGCCAGAATACTCTGATCACCTTCTATGACCGAGTGACTAAACTCTTGGATGAGGGAAAGGCTGTGGATGTGTCTTCCTGGACTTCAGTAAAGCCTTTGATACAGTTTCTCACAGCATTCTGCTATGGAAACTGTCGGCCTCTGGCCTGGACAGGCGCACACTCTCCTGGGTGAAAAACTGGTTGAATGACCGGGCCCAGAGGGTGGTGGTAAATGGAGTTAAATCCAGCTGGAGGCCAGTGACAAGTGGGGTTCCCCAGGGCTCAGTCCTGGGTCCAGTCCTGTTTAATGTCTTTATCAATGACCTGGATGAAGGCATCGAGTGCACCCTTAGCAAGTTTGCAGATGACACCAAGCTGGGAGGAAGTGTGGATCTGCTGGAGGGTCGGGAGGCTCTGCAAAGGGACCTGAACAGGCTGGACTGCTGGGCTGAGACCAACGGCATGAGGTTTAACACGGCCAAATGCCGGGTCCTGCACTTGGGGCACAACAACCTTAAGCAGAGGTACAGACTAGGAGAAGCCTGGCTGGAAAGCTGCCTGGAGGAGAAGGACCTGGGGGTGTTGGTTGACAGCCGACTGAACATGAGCCAGCAGTGTGCCCAGGTGGCCAAGAAGACCAATGGCATCCTGGCTTGTATCAGGAACGGCGTGACCAGCAGGTCCAGGGAGGTTATTTTCCCCCTGTACTCAGCACTGGTGAGACCGCACCTCGAGTACTGTGTTCAGTTCTGGGCCCCTCACCACGAGAAGGATGTTGAGGCTCTGGAGCGAGTCCAGAGAAGAGCAACAAAGCTGGTGAAGGGGCTGGAGAACAAATCTTACGAGGAGCGGATGAGAGAGCTGGGGTTGTTCAGCCTTAAGAAGAGGAGGCTGAGGGGAGACCTTATTACTCCCTATAACTACCTGAAGGGAGGTTGTGGAGAGGAGGGTGCTGGCCTCTTCTCCCAAGTGACAGGGGACAGGACTAGAGGGAATGGCCTCAAGCTCTGCCAGGGGAGATTTAGGCTTGAGATTAGGAAAAAAATCTTCACGGAGAGGGTGGTTAGGCATTGGAACGGTCTGCCCAGGGAGGTGGTTGGGTTCGCCGTCCCTGGAGGTGTTTAAGGTGAGGGTGGATGAGGTACTTAGGAGCATGATTTAGGGATTGGTGGGAATAGTTGGACTCGACGATCCAGGGGGTCACTTCCAACCTGGTTATTCTGTGTGTGTGATTCTGTGTGTGTGTGATATTAACTTCATAGCAGGAAACACAGAGGTACCTTGCCTACTATGTCACTCAGTCTTGAAATTTATCTGTCTTCTGGTCCCACTATTTCCTTTGTAGACAAATTCTGACAGAGCATCATCGTCAGTATCTGGAAAAAGTAGCCCTACTGCAGATATCTCACTACTGAATTCACTGATAAAAACAAAGTAAAGAAAATAGGGTAGAAAAATCGTCCCTTTAGTGTCTTTTTAACCTGAGTTAATGAGTTAACTTCCCAGGAAACAGTAAAACTCACCTTTTTGTACTTGGACTTCAGTTCTTTAACACATGGGAAGACATTTTTATGTCACAGGTATTTTTTAAGACTATCTGTCTTCATCCTCTCATCTCATTCCTCTTATTTCTATCTTTAGAACTTACCTGTGTTTGTTTATGCTGTCTCTTTCAGAGTCACTAGACTCAGATTCCCATTATCTGGCACATACCATTTGAATAACCTCTTGAACTCTGCCATTTAATCCCATGTGTGGTTTTTTTTTACTTTTTGTACATTGCCTCCTTTCCAATTTATCCACATACCTTCTGTAGCTCATCTTATGGATTGTGCAGGGCATGCACTCAGTCCCCCTGCTGAGTCAAAAGATTTTAATTTCCCTGTTTCAGACATTAGGGTCTTTCTCAAACTCTTCTTCCATTTTTAGAAATCCCCCTGTCTGAAGTTCACTGTTACCAAGTTAGTTTTGGGGTATTACTCTTCCCTTGCTGATGTAGAATTGAACTATATTGTGGTTACTGCTGGTTTTTATTTAACTGGAACTGCTTATCAGGTCAATAACAGTTGTGCTATAGAAACAGTTTGTCTTTGCTGCAGCTTTTTCAGAAGCAGAGAATTTCCCCTAACATTAGCCCAGTGCATATGTGGACAGCTAAGGTCTCCTCATTACCACTGTTTTGTCCAACTCAGCTGCTTAGTCTTCCTCAATACTGCAAGTTCCCTAATCCACACCATTACTGGGGTAAAACACCACTGATTTTTCAGGGCTTCCTTGCTGTTTAATAACATTTTTGATAAAAAAAAAAAAAATAGCCTTCAAACTCATTACCCCATCTAGAGATGGCCTGGCTGGAAAATTTCCAACTTTTCCACTTTCTTGGTGAAAACCAGAAATTAAATGAATGGAAAGGAGGTAATTGAAAAGGAGGTAATGATATTTCATAATTGAAGACACCTGATTCAGATTGAACAGTAGTTTTATGTTTGTTCTTACTGATTTCTCACACTGTCTTTTCTAGATGTAGAAATGTGAGGAGGGTAAAAGTGTTGCCTTTAATTGAAAACATGGAAATTATCCAGCAAAACAGAAAGCTCAACTTAATTACAGTTGGTTGATGTTAACTAGGCCTGTTTCCCTCCTTCCTCACCTGTAACAGAGCAAAGTTGGGATTCACACGGAACAATGTTCATGGAAATCTTCCTGCCTCACGGTGAGGTTGTGTGCCATACTGTAAACAGCTTATGGTGCTGGGGACTCCAAAATCTGTACTGGACCCTGTTATCCCCATCACTTCCAAGGATATCTCAGCAGAGAACAATGTTAATTCACTGTGCAGGAAATAATTCAATTATAAGCCAATTGTTGACACATGTAGTCTAATCAACAACTCCACATAAATACATGTAATCCAAGAAGTGTAGAATACGTGTCTGCAGACTGTACAGGTGTATTATTTCCAGTGGCTCCTCTGCTGTGATCTTGCATGGGAGGAACCTCAGAGCCTCGTTAGTGATGGATTAGTGAGTGCACGTCACATAGAATGAGCATTGGCAAGCCAGTCACTCAAATCCCAACAAAATCCTTCAGAGCATGCCTCATGGTGGTTCAAAGCTGGTCCCCAGCTGAGGAGGAACCATCAAGTCACTTCGGTCTTCACAATCCTTCTGCAGCATTTTTCCTCTGGTCTTCAACTGCAAGCTGTGCCTGCTGCCTTGGCCCTCAGCAACTTTCAACAAGTGTTTCAATGGCATCAGACAATATTGTGACTGTATCTATTTAGGCTGGAATAGCTTAAGTGATGACAGTTTGACAGGTTTTTCTCATTTTGGGGGGAGAAGAGATTTTTTTTTTCATCCTTTACATGCACCAAAGCTATTGACTCTGCTATAGCTCTGAAACCAAAACCGCAATTACAATGTTTATTTTTAGGACCCTGGCTTGTACCACCAATTTAGAGAAGATGTGGTTAAGCTAACCGTCGCTTACTTCCACTGCTTGCAATTTTGTGTTTCACATTTGTATAAAGCCTGTTACTAGAACAACGGAATGTTTCTGTTCCGGGACCATAGATAATTGATAATTTGTGAGGAAGTCAATGCAACTTCAACATTTTATTTTGTCAGGTCTTTCTCACTCCATTTATGAACTGAATATAAGAAGATTCTTCCTTAAAAAAACCCAAATACGTAAAAGGGGCTTTTTAAGATATCACCACAAGCACTAGACTCCTGACTTGGTCGACACTAAGAAACAGATGTACATAGAGAGGGCAACCATGGAAATAAGCAGCACTATCACTCTGTGATCTAACAGTTAAGCTTGGCTTAGCTGCTGTGCATGATGACATGGCACTAAAGGTAGAAGATTTTAATTGCAAACCAGCAGTAGTATCAGGTCTCGTGTATATTTTTTTAATGTTTTTGCTGCTTCAAAAGTTTGGCTGTGGACTTTTCCTACTCTCCAGAGCCTGACCATTTTTGAAAATTTTGCCTTTGGTGGCTCAGTGCTCTGTCATTTAGTCTTGTGTAAAGTGAAAAGAAAACTGAGCCCCTCTGATCTGGCAGCATCCTGTACTCATTTTGCTGAGGGGTAAAAAACTAAAATATCAGACTGTAAAATCCAGTCTACTGTGAAAGTATGCAGTTAAAAGCAGATTACCACCTCTAACTCAAAACATTTTTGAGTATACAGATATTTTAATGTGGCACTTCTGCATCACTGGAAAAGACTTTATCACAACAGCTTTGGCATTAGCTTGGAAAGTAAGTGGCACCTGATGTCACTTACCGGTGACTGTAATTCATTCAGTGTATCTCACTGCCTCAGGCTGTCCATCAGTAAAAAGAGTTGGAAAAGATGCATATCCCAAGCTGAAGAGGGAAAGCGAGGAAGTCTCCAAATAGCTCTGGACTTTGGTCTGGATTCTGGTGCCTGCAGAAAGATACTTTCAAGACCCAGCCTTACAGCCATAAGGGAAAGTCTGCAAGAAGATGAAGACTATATTAGCCCCTGCAAACAGAAGGTGGGACTAACCCTTCAACTGTGTTGGGCATGGAAGTGTGCATGGCTCTGCACTACAGGAGAAGAAGATAGGAGGTTCTGAGGCTGAGGGACCCACACCTTCCGTTGGACCTCCTGAGCAAGGAGAGAAGGGCAGTTAATGGCATTTATTTTGGGGCCTGACATTTTTTGGGGAGGATGCTTCTCACCTTCCCCTGGCTCATGCCTTGCCAGCGTGGGAGGCGCAGATTAGTGGTACAATCCACTTCCTGGTCCGGCTGCCTTCATTAGCCCTTCCAATGCAGTCCTTTACCCTCTCCCTGCAGGACCTGAGGTCAGACATGGCAAATGCATGTCAGAGAATCACTAGGTTGAAAAAGACCTCCAGGATCATCGAGTCCAACCATGTGCTTGGCTCTGTGCTCATTCCTGTGGATTTAGTGAAGTGAGGAACAGTTGACCTCTGGGCACCCAACAGTAACACTCTAATACATCATCCAACACCATGAATGGCAATAGCGACTGACAGTAGTTCCATGGCAGTAAATATGTTCCAAAGGACAGTTGCTTGCACACGAGATGAATGAGAAATGGAAAAAGGGTGGTTTTGTGGCATTTGAGAAGGGGAAAAATAAGCTACAAGGTGTAGATGGGTGTGCAGGTGTGTAGTGACAAGTATTCGAAAGCATACTGCTCAGTGGCATGAAGATTTTCTGCTGAGACACTGAAGACTAGGAATGCAGAAGAAGAGGGTTGAGGTGAACCAGAAAATAGAGTGTAATACCCAGGATCCAGCAGGTCACTTTACAACAGAAGACAACAATTAACAAAGACTTTGTTGGAAGAGAATAAGGCAGGAAGGAGACAGAGGATTAGATAATAGGCAAGAAAAATGTAATACGAAACAAATGAGGGATAAAAAACTGGGAAAGAATTAAATTTCTGGGACAGACACTAAAAACAATCTAGAGAAATTAATCTGCTGTGTTTGGAAAAAGAGATCAAGGATTAGGTAATTTATAAGGCTGGTGAATCATTTGCAGTGAATAATTTATTTTGTGAATGTGGCTTCACTTTCTGCTCAGAAAAAGTCTACAAGCAGGTTCTGAGTTAATTGACATGCATTTGCCAGCTGTTTATGAACTGTGTTTGGTGCAGTTTGTTCACATATATTATTTGGAAGAAGCAATCTTTCATCTGCTGTGGCTTTGGTTAACGAAACAGGTAACTTTATTGGGATTTTGTCCTTTCTTGCCTGATGAGCATTATCCTTAATTCTGTGTGAGCACTTCAGTTAATTAATGAGCTTGGACATTAGTGCAGCTCATTTAGGCACTCTGAGTTCTCCATGCTTGAGACATCATCTGTTCCCCTTTTGGGGCTGCTGCTGAGCAGCTTGCTCTCCATACAGATGGTAAATCTCATTGTCTGAAGGCATTTGATAGCATTGCTTCATCAGAGGTTTGGAAGTGCATGATGGAATTAAATCCGTTTCCCATTGAGATGCTCTGAGACCTGCTCAGGCTTCCTGTTGCAATGAGCTGGCTTGTAATACTGCTGCACCCTTGTTGACCTGAGCAGTGCCTGACACATCACAGGGTCTGCTGGGACTTTTAGGTCTAGAGTCAACAGAGCATTTCTGCATGTGCTAAACAATTAACCTTACAATGCCAGTAGGGGTATGTAGTGGGATCTACTAAATGCTTTGTGATCCGCAAAGGCTGATTTTTTTTATAGGACTGGTTTACAAGTGGGCAGCACTCCCTAAAGGAAGACCAGAAAGGAAGTTCATAAACTTATCCTGTTTATTTCCCAGGATTTTTTTCACTTCTCTGTCTCTTATGCATCTCTTTGGTGGGAGGCATTTTTGTTGTGTGGGCTCTGTATTGAACAAATTATCTGTCTGCTAGGGTCCAGCTTGTGACTAGACTCCCTTTGGCTTTATCAGGGAAGAAGTAAAAGTGATAGTAGGGCATATTTCAACCTGGAGAAAAAAAAAAAAGATCTATGGTTCTCCTTTAGACAGAGAAATTGCAGAGGCTACCGCTAACAACAGCAGGTCCAAAAAGCTAAGCATTCTCATTGTTTTTAAGTTGACTCTGCGTCTTTCGGATGTCTCAGAATTTGGATCTAAAATCTTGCCCTGAAATATTTAATTTTAAATGCATGCCACTATTTCTGTACCCATCCAATTAAATCTAACTTAAAAAGAAGGAAGGCAAAAAAAAAAAAAGCTCTATATGCATTATGTTAAATGACTTTCTTGACATATTTGGGAATTAACAGGAAGCGAGCTTATTTAACAACTTGCAACGTAAATGATTTTAACAGCCAAACTTACAATAGCTCTTCTTTCATCTATAAATTAAATGTATAACAAAGCCGTAATTAAAGACCTTACTAGCAAAACTTTTCAGTGGTGTGTTCTTTGCAATGGACTTTGAAGCACCTTCAATTGGAGCAATGGGAATTCTTCTGGACAATACTAAAAGCTGCAGATACAGCTTAGTTAATTACAAGCAGAGCTTTCAGTACTTATCCCTCCTGCCAAAATCCTTATGCATTGCAACAGAGAGCTGTTTTTCCCTTGTGCTTGCTTACTAATGCTGCTAGAATGTGAATATAAAACAATACCTGTCTGTCTTTCTTGATTCTAGACACAATTATTAGGCTTTCATGCTAATTTCCCTGTCTATTGAGTTAAGAGTGGATTAAGGAGGCAGTTATATGCAGTTAGCCCCTAAATATTTCAAGCTTTTGCTAAAACTGAAGGTATAAGACAGCTAGTGTTTAAATACCATGGGGTTCTCCACCACTGCCTCTGCTTGCCTCCTCAGAGACGGTGCCGTACTGATGGCAACAGCAATGGGAATTGCTCTCAGTCTAGCTGAGTGCAGAAAAGAGCCCAGAGATAACATCCACTGCATAATACTAGTAAGTAATCCTGGCACATAGCATGCTTGTGTTGCTGGTCTAGGGATTCAAATCAGTGTGAAGCTACTGCAGTGCATCAGTATATAGGAATCTCCCATAGTCCCTCCCCTACTAGTCATAGAATCATAGAATCATTTGGGTCAGAAGGGACCTTAACGATCATCTAGTTCCAACCCCCCTGCAATGGGCAGGGACACATCCCACTAGAGCAGGCTGCCCAGGGCCCGATCCAACCTGGCCTTGAACACCTCCAGGGATGGGGCAGCCACAGCTTCCCTGGGCAATCTGTGCCAGTGCCTCACTGCTCTCATAGTGAAGAAATTCTTCCTTATATCTAGTCTTAAGTCTGCCCCTCTCCAGTGTATACCCATTGCCCCAAGTCCTATCTCTACAAGCCTTTTTAAACAGTCCCTCCCCAGCTTTCCTGCAGCCCCTTCAGGTACTGGAAGGTTGCTATAAGGTCTCCTCAGAGTCTTCTCCAGGCTGAGCAACCCCAACTCTCTCAGCCTGTCCTCGTCTGGAAGATGCTCCAGCCCTCTGATCATCTTTGTAGCCCTCCTCTGGACCCATTCCAACAGTTCCATATCCTTCTTACACTGAGGATTCCAGAACTGGACACAATACTCCAGATGAGGTCTCACAAGAGAGGAGCAGAGGAGCAGAATCCCCTCCCTCACCCTGCTGGCCATGCTTCTTTTGATGCAGCCCAGGATACAGTTGGTCTTCTGGGCTACGAGCACACATTGCTGGCTCATGTTGAGCTTCTCCTCAATCAGCACCCTTAAGTCCTTCTCTGCAGAGATGCTCTCAATCACATCATCCTCCATCCTGTACTGAAATCGGAGTTTGCCCTGACCCAGATATAGGACCTTGTACTTGCCCTTGTTGAACCTCATGACATTTGCAAAGACCCACTTCTCCAGCTTGTCCAGGTCCCTCTGGATGACATCCTGTCCTTCCACTCAGCTTGGTGTCATCTGCAAACCTGGCGAGGGTGCAGTTGATCTCACTGTCAGTATCATTGATGAAGATATTAAACAGCACTGGTCCCAGTATAGATCCCTGAGGGACACCACTTGTCACTAGTCAAATAATCCTCTGCTCAATTTTGCCCTTTTATTTAGAAGCCTACAATTAAATCCAGACAATTTTTCAAAGATTATGAAGCCACTCTGGAAAATAACAGAGGTATGGTGCTGGAGCAATGCTCCTAAAGCAGAGTCCCCTATCCAGTCCCTTCACATAAAACCTTTCAACACCTGATCATGAAGCCCACTCCTCGAAGATTGCACCACAACCTCAACCCTCTGAGGGCTGGAAATATTCTGTGGCTTTCAAGCTAAATCTACCTGTAGCCAATGTATTTCTGTTTCTTCTCATATCAATATTATTCCTTGCTAAAATTAGGTAGTCTCAGAGAGTGGTCGTATTCGTCTTCTGTCATTTATTTTGCTCACTTCTGACACATTTCTCCCTGAGGGACCCCATGGCCATTCCCTTTTCTCTCCTCTCCAGCACATGCAGATATGTGTTTATGGCCACAGTGGACCTGCAGCTTGTAGACTTTGATATTTGGAAGAAATCAAATGAGCCCCACTCTGAATAATCTCTAGTCAGCTGAGCTGTAACAGGGAATAGTTGCACTACAGATCGTGTGAACTTAGGCTCATGCTTCTGACAGCACTTAGCCTTGGGGTAGACACAATACGCCTTGTACTGCTACTTGCCATTCCATCCAACCTTCAGCAAGGTTCAAAAGCCTAGCAGTAGCATGCAGCATTCAAGCATGAGATTTCCTTCAGCAGCGTTTTCACAAGAGCTATCTACTGTGCCTTTCACCCTTACTCCCTCTCAGCCCTCTAGTACCCTGAAGCTGGATTATTATTGTCTCCCTATTATTTACTTGTTTGTCTGTTCCTTTTACAAACTACCAGTTTCAGCCAGCCCCAGCCAATCAAAACCATGCTTCTAATATGTAGTTATCTGGCTAGAGAATCGCATGAGGTATCTGGGTGGTGATCAAGTGGGGAATAAGCTACACATCAGCATTTTGGCTGTGGTAACAAACAAATTCAGTATCACAGCTTACCTTTGAGCTTGATCAGCTGTGCACTCACTGGAGGTGTTTGCAGGGCCAACACACAGTGCAGTGTGTTGAACAGCTATGATGAAAACCAATGAACGCAAACAGATAATTTACC
Organism: Clamator glandarius; assembly: GCA_033459285.1. NCBI lineage: Eukaryota > Metazoa > Chordata > Aves > Cuculiformes > Cuculidae > Clamator > Clamator glandarius. The sequence goes on along the minus strand of JAUNZM010000310.1, from coordinate 1,250,270 downwards.
AGCACCAAATCATTTAGAAATGAACATGTTTGGATTATTGCATTTTTAGGTATAAAATCCTGCATGCATTCGTACAGTCTCTCTTGGCCATGTGTGGTAGTACCAAAATGGTACTTGCTCCAAGCCTCCCCAGAAAGGTTTGCTTCTTCTTGCAGAAGGTTGAACCTTTTCCTCTCTACGGGTTCAAGAAATATGAGATTCCAACAAATTACCCTTGTCGTCCTGCTTCTAGAAATGCTGAGGAAACGAGAGCAGTAGCAGCCCCACATTATTTCTGCTTCCAAGCATCCCTTGGTGTCCAGCATTCCTGTCCTCATGGGTCCCATCGAAACTGTCTTTCCATGGGACTCCTGAACTTGCCTGACACATGTCCAAAGTGTAGCACCATTGCACACCATATCAGTGCCAAGATGTGGGCAGGTAGGGCAGACTGTGACATATTTCAGTTAAAGTGTATAGCAAAAGCTTGTGTACTGCCTCAGTCCTCAATCAGACCAGGCCCTACAGATTGCAAAGGAATTCACATTATTATCCCACCTCTAACCCAGTATTTTCTAGTCTGGCTGCACTATATCCAATTTTATGTGATTCCTATGTAACTTGACAGTTTTATGCTCCTCCCCATTTTATCTATTTTAAGTAAATTCCCTATAGAACACACTATCAGATACCTTCCTGAAGTCCAGATATATAAGATCTACTGCATTTCTTTAGTCTGGAAAATCAGTCATTGTCATGGGGGGAAGATATGAGCCTGAAATGATGTAACTTTGGTAAATTCTTATTGACTTTTTCATTTTCCATGTAATTGTACTTTTCACTCACAACACAGAAAGCTTCAGTTCAGTCACCGAGATCAGATTACCAAACCTGTGGTTACCTGGGCTACTTTTTTCTTTTCTCAAATACAGATATTATATATGCTGTTTCCCAATCACATGGCCTCAGTTGAGCACAAATAAGTCATTAAAGGTCTCTGTTGCAGACTTGCAATTTCACATGCAAATAATTTCAAAGGTGAAGATGGAGAGTGTACAGTTTGCCTGGTTTGAAGAGAACGAATTCTTTGAGCTCTGCTTCCACCTCAGGTGTGATGATTTCCAGTTCACCTTCCTTCCACTCTGATTAGTCATCCTCACTGGATGAGGGAAATACGAGGGAAAACATTCACTGAATTTGGGGGCAGACTGCTTACTGTAATTATGAACTCCAAGTTGCCCTCACCAAGTAATGCCGTCGCTTCTTTCTTTGTTCCCCTTTTTTCTTATATGACTGAAGAATGTTAAGTTACTGTTATTATTTCCTTTGCAATATCTGAAACAGCTTGATTTTTGGTACTTTTTATTCCATGCATATAATTCTGACCTTTAAGATGTACCTCTCCTTGTTGATAGGACCATTTTTTCATTCCATGTAGAGTCTCCAGTTATTGCTGATTTTCTTTGTTTGAGATGTTTATTTACACCAGAAGGAGTATTGTCCTTTGTGGCACTGCCTCCTGCCTCTTTTGCTTGCATCTTTGACTTAAGGAAATTTCAGACTTTGCATGTTGGAGTACCAGCTTCTCAGTCCACATGGCTTCGATCACTAGTTCATTAACTTTGTCAGACTTTTTTTAAAATCAAGGACTGTGTTAAGAGCACTGTATTAATTCCTCATCATTTGACTGAAAGTAATTTTCTATAATCAGACCTTCCAAAATGTCATCAGTATTGACAAAATCAAGTCAACGATCACTTATAAAGAAACCTGTCAAAAATCATACCCAAGAATATATGGATCCTGCTACGATTAGTCTACCTCTGAGAAGACAAACTCTTCCATAGGAACAATTTCTGACATAATTTGCTTCTAAAAATTCTGAAAAGAACACAATCCATATCAGAAGTGGGTTTTACATACATGCCTGCTCTCTTTTTTTCCTCAGCTAGTCAATCAGAACTATAACTCCTTTCTCGCCTAGCCTTCATCCATCTTTTCTGTTTACATTCAAAACTCTCTAGGATTGGCTCTTCTGCCTTGTAAAGAGTTCAGTCTTCATTTTGTTTGTTCCCTGGACATCGCCATAGTTATTAGTCATGTTTATATAGTGATCCTGTATCATCAGGTTGTTACGACACATTTTATTAATGTGTTGGAATCACTTTGATGCTCAGAAGGGCTGTGAAGCAAAACTACATATCCCCAGCAATGTCTGCAGCAGTGGGGTAAGGCACGCAGGCTTGTATCCCAATACCACCTAAGTTCATTGTGGAACATGAGACAGTTGCTATTCTATCCATCACATATCTTATAATTTTCATTTAAACCAGCATCATCACAATGGCTACTGCTAGTTCAAAGTGTTAACAGCTGTGTTAAGTCACAGCCAACCAATTTCCTGTAACTTGTGGTGAAGTAGCCAGAAGCAGAGAATATCTATATAAAGGCTTTTTAAAGGCTTTTTTTTTTTTTTTTTCTGGAGAGGAAATAAAAAAAAAGCCCCTTTTACATTTCAGTTCAGTTTCCATAGCTAAGCCAAGAACAATATGGGGGCTAAGAGCAAATGTCACCATACCTACATGCCAGAATGGGGTCAAGAAACTCTACAAGTGGGGAAAGGTCAGCCTTTGTTGTAATTCTGTATTTCTCTTGGCTGATCCTAGAAGACCTACTCCAGCTTCTTTTCCTTTACTGAACACAGAAAGACACTCCTCACTTTGTTGCCAAGTAGTTTACTATCATATGCCTATGCCTCCTGATTTAAACAATATGGGTTCTCTCCACAGTCTACAGCTGGATACCCACCTCCCTCCCTGAGGGAAGCCACACCAAGGGTGGATGCTGAAGACATCGTTCAGAAAGTCGTATCTCCAAGGCAGAGGAAATTTGCACACTGTGACAGAAGAGACAAGTCTCTCTGCTGTACTGAGAGCAGGTGGTGTTGCACCCGCCTCATGTTTAGCTGCACAGCACAATGAAGCAGGGCAAGATGTTTGTGTCACTGCAGCCGCATGGGGCCATAACATGAGGGCCCTGAGCCCACATCCACGAGTTGCATCCCCTCTGCCTGGACTACGTTATTTAACAGCTTGGGCTGGAGCAGCAGTTTTGGGTTTGCCTGAATGGAATGGCCCAGTTATCCCATCTGGCATGTTTCAAGGTGATAGCAGGATGTACTCTCTTCCTTGCCACAGTCTAGCCTCCTCTGGAGACACAGGGCCAGGGATGCACCACAGCACCTTTCAGGGTTAGGCTGTTAGGTCAAAGCTCAGTAAGACATTCAGTATGTGCTTGAATGAACAGGCAGGTCACTAGCTGCCATTCTGGGGCACAGAACATTAAGAGGATCCTTTGCCTAATGTTAGAGATATTACTTAGGGCTGACACTTCCTGCACTTGACTTCCCTTCTTGGTGCCCATACCATTTAAGAAAGGACTTGCCAACCTGGTTATTCTATGATTCTATGATTCTATGTGTATGTTGAGTGTGTATACATATACGTATGTGTGAGGGACTGTCTGGAATCTACTAACCTGGAATAGGAAGATAGTGAATGACAAATGATACCCTTAAAAGGTTTTATCTGCTACTAGGCAAATATCATAAAATCATAGAAATATAGAATTACCACGTTGGAAAAGACCCACCAGATCATTGAGTCCAACCATTCCTATCAAATACTAAGCCATGCCCTTCAGCGCCTCATCCATCTGTCCTTTAAACACCTACAGGGAAGGTGAATCAACCACCTCCCTGGGCAGCCTCTTCCAGTGCCCAATGACCCTTTCTGTGAAAAATTTTTTCATAATGTTCAGCCTAAATCCCCCCTGGCAGAGCTTGAGGCCATTCCCTCTTGTCCTGTTCCCTGTCACTTGGGAGAAGAGGCCAGCTCCCTCCTCTCCACAACCTCCCCTCAGGTAGGTGCAGAGAGCAATGAGGTCTCCTCTCAGCCTCCTCTTCTCCAGGCTAAACAACCCCAGCTCTCTCAGCTGTTCCTCATAAGGCCTGTTCTCCAGCCCCCTCACCAGCTTTGTATATCTTCTCTAGACTCACTCCAGAGCCTCAACATCCTTCAAATCACAGAATCTTAGAATCATAGAATAGTTTGGGTTGGAAGGGACCTTAACGATCATCTAGTTCCAACCCCCCTGCCATGGGCAGGGACACCTTCCACCAGCCCAGGCTGCCCAAGGCCTCATTCAACCTGGCCTTGAACACCTCCAGGGATGGGGCAGCCACAGCTTCCCTGGGCAACCTGTGCCAGTGCCTCACCGCTCTCATTGCAAACAAATTCCTCCTTATGTCTAGTCTAAATCTGCCCCTCTTCATTTTTTACCCATTGCCCCTAGTCCTATCACTACAAGCTTTTGTAAACAGTCCCTCCCCAGCTTTCCTGCAGGTCCCCTTCAGATACTGGAAATCACCTGAGAGAGCACACCATTGCATCAGCACTAGGGAGTGAAGCAGGATAGAAATATAGGCAGAAGGCAATAAAAAGGTGCTGGAGACTCATACTGTTACCTCTGCAAAAAGAACTATGGGGTCTTTAATGACTGGATGCCATCAGGACCTCTATTTTATGTTTTGTCTGAGCAGTTTGCAACAGAGCCCCTATTAAAACGATTCTGGTGTAGATTTTCCCTTGACTCAGAGGGAAGACTTCTGCTTGAATCACTAACAAGAATTCAGCAGCACCTGGGTTTTCACTGGCAAGGAACCACACATGTACCAACCAAGTGGGAGGCTGTTAAAGAACAATTTCCCACCATCTGCAGAAGGGAAAAAGGCATTCACTGTGCCACACAACTCCAAATCTGTGACATAGGAGTGAATTTTTAAAGAAAATTTCCCTTCTTTAGCTGGGAGGGCTGGGAGAGTGGGAGGAGTAAGGCAAACTCAGACACCGTTCCCCAAGGGAACTAGAGCAATCTTACTGAGTGAGCTGGTTTGGACATTCTTTGTGTGTATATGTTTAAATTCTGTCAGGGAACGTCCCTGAAAATTTCCCTTGAGCAACTGAAAGCATGAGGCAGTCAGCACAGTGCTGCAAATGTATTGTGTACACATCTGAACTTTGCTGTACTGGGAAGAAACAGATCATAGAATCATAGAATCATAGAATCACCAGGTTGGAAGAGACCCACCAGATCATCAAACACTAAATCATGCCCCTCGGCACCTCATCCACCCGTGCCTTAAACACTTCCAGGGAAGGTGACTCAACCACCTCCCTGGGCAGCCTGTTCCAGTGCCTAGTGACACTTTGTGTGAAAAATATTTTTCTAATGTTCAGTCTAAACCTCCCCTGGAGGAGTCTGAGGCCACTCCCTCTTGTCCTGTCACTTGGGAGAAGAGGCTAGCACTCTCCTAATAACGACTATATGAATAGCCTGGTACTAGGACACTGCCTTAGGGCTCTTTTGGCACCACAAACCCTTCAAGGAGCTCAGAGATTTGTAATTACATGGCTTTCAACACCACTTTTTGCCTTTGTGTTAAGGGTTTGCACAACACCTGTAAAATAGTCTTCTTAGAAACAGAGGGTTGGAAGTACAGTTAATAGCAGGAAAATCACCCTCCTTAAGCCACAGACGAGGAAATTCCTGATGACTCTTGACAGTTCATATTTTGTCCCTTTCTGGGCAAGATCCAAAAGCTTGATATGCCTGAGGTAGACATAACCAAGTCCTGTCAAATCTGGATGTGCTTAAGCACAACTTTATTTATGCAGACTTTAGGACAGGTCTATGCATGTGTCTTGAATCCTGTTGTGGTGCAATTATAATTACAATGGCAAATTCTCATTCAGCTAGGAGAGAAATTGCCAATGATCAGGCCACAACTGTTGTCACAGTGGCTGAATAAGAAGGTGACAGCTATAATGTCGAATGCGGGTTACTATACTGAAAGGTTTTGGTTCCCACTCATAAGTGATTATGGAAAAAGGACTCACTTGCCCACTTCCAATAAATAAGAAACATGTTTCTTAGAGGCAGTATGCTTCTTATGCTTGTAGTGAAGTGATGCTGTTGGCTAGTCTACTATTTTTGACATGCAGCTGCTACACAGAAACATCTGGTAGTTTCTTTTCTTCAGGCCCTGTTGCTGAAGTGTCAGGAAACAGCCTTTGGTTTCAGTTCTTGTAAGATGTGAACAGGTATAGGAGGCCAATGCGATACCTCAGGAACACAAAAGAACATCCTGCAGCATGCAGAAGAAACTAGAGGTGCAGACGAGGGTAGGCTGATCAGTTTGAAATTCTCATTGCAAACATTTATTTTGAGATATATATATAAAAACACCATTGCTTAATGGCTAGTTCAAAAAATAAAGGACAAATCAGAGTGTTTATTTCCTATTGTGAGACCAGGGAATGAGTGCATTGACTTATGGGGCAATATGCTGGTGCGTAAGGCAAGAGCAGGTTCTCACCAATAAATGGAAAACTAAAAGCTCATCCAACGACTAGAAACACGGAAGACCTAACTGCACATTGGTATGGGTGATACATATCTGCAATGCTGTGAAACAAATGCAGAAGTGGAAAGTTAAATGAAGGCCGTCAGATAAGTAGTGATGCCATGAAAAGCCAGACTCAATAATAAATGCCAATTTGATTATTAACTAAGGTGTCCTTCAATGTGACGCCTGGCATGCAGGGGATAACTCCGCTTAACATGCATGCAACTTCCAGCACAATTCGCAAAGGCTTTATACAGTCAAGGTATACATATTCATCACTTTTCCTGGAACAGGTGAGTCTATTTTACTCAGTTCTCAGAATTTATTTACATGTTTCCTCCCCTTGGCGCATGTGCTCTCCCCTCTGGGTCTTCTTCAGGGTTCTCTAGATGAAGGCTGTAGATCTTCCTCACAGCTGAACTTTTCAACTCTCCTTCTAACGCATGCTTTTAGACTTCTTGGGCACCTCTTCAAGGTTGCATCTAGTCCTAGCTGGTTCTTTCTCTTATCATTGCACTAGTCCTTGTTATCTGGCTTAATTAGATACAGTCACATTCTTTCCCATTCTTTCTAACAGCACACTTGTTAAAATTCCTTATGTAAGTGTAAGTATCGAGGCACAGGCTACCTAAAAGATAATTCAAGCTATATTTTAGTTCTAAAATCACTAAAACTAAACATAATATTCAAATATATGATAAATTAGTAACCTATAACAAATAATCTCTTCCTTCAGCAGGATAGCTTAGGCCAATGACCAGAGCTTGTATATCAATGTAATACAAAATACAGGAAAACAGTATACAATATTTTACAATCACCCTAAATTGGGACCCCAGAGGAGATTAGGTCTCTCTGAGACAAGCTTTATCTGGGTGGGTGGTATGATAAGAAATGCAGGTGCCAGCCACAGAAATCATGGAGACATCATTAAGTCTTGGAGCCTGCCCATTACATCTTTCTTCTTCAAATTCTGGCAAAAACTGCAAAAATTGCAGGGGTATAAGCAGTTCCATCTCCTCCCCACCACGAAAACAGTGCAGTTCAACCCTTGCTCTGCAGAGACATTTTTCTGGGCAGGTTTGGGGGTTTGTGCATGTTTTTCCTAAACCTCAGCTTACAAGAGCTATAGCAATCTTTTCTGTATCAGGTTTGAAGCTTTTGGCTTCCATGAGCTGTGGCTTATGCTGTGGAGAAAGAAAAGGTGAACATTCTTTCATGTGAAACATTTCAATACTGAAGCTAAGAGAGCTGTAGTGTGAAAAAGTGGCAAAGCTGATTACCCTGTGCAGTGAGGAGCCTAACTCAGTAAGCCAATCTTCATTTCCAGTGAGCCTGGGCTTGGGAGCATCTCAAGTGTTCCTGGACTCAGCTGATTGAACACAATTATTACCTATTTTTTATGGCAAAAACCATTAAGGATATTGTACTTGCTATAATGCTCTTCCTTACTATGGGGAAGCAGACCGACAGTTTTGGACTGGATAGCATTAGCAAAACTGATTTTCACTTTTAGGAGCCATTTTTCACCTTTGCTCACTGCTGCAACTTGTAATGTAACTCTGGGGCAGCCAACATAGCATAGCTTGGGGACCGTGAAACCAGCACAACGACAGTGCAGCAATGAGTCAAGCTGATGTGTCCCTTGGGCATACAGCTGGCATATGTGATGCAGCTCACCATAAGCAATATTTGAGTTGAGTCAGGTCAACCCCAAATACCTTTAGTAAGAGGCTACTGCTGTTGTGTCTGAGGGTGTTTCAGACAGTTGGTTGTCAGCTCTGGCGCAGAATCAGAAATAACAAAGCAGGTTTGTGATCATTCCCTCTTATGATCCTGTCTAACAGCTTCAAGCAACCAGCTACTGCATTTGGGAAGGTGCTTGGAAAGGCCTTGGTTTGTCTTCTGCCATGTTTTCCTAAAGACCATTTGCTGATCATGCTCCAGGATAAAGAATTGCCTTTGTATTCACCCAGCGTCACATTTTCCATGTTCTCTGACAGCAAAAACTACCTGCTGCTTCTAGGGTAGCCCATGACACCTTGTTTTATTCCCCAAGAGTGAATGTGGCCAGGAAAGGTAACTGGTGTATCCTCATGTCTGTGGATTCAGAAATTAAAGAGTCTCGCTTCCACTTTTCCCTTAATAGGGGCTATGTCCCTACCCAGAGCCTGGAGCACTAAGATCTGGCTAGTAAGTAGCAAAAGCAGAGCTGTAATTTATGGCTGCCCATGAGGATGCAAAAGGGTGACAGCTCAGCCCCTGTGCGTAATAGACTTGTGCGTGCTGAACCACATGTTAAGCTCTCAACCCAGCTTTTGTTTTGTCTAGCTCTACATCTTACCATGTCTTGAAGGAAAGGAAATCCAAACCTGGGATATAAACCAGAAAAATTCCTAATTTGAAAATTATTCTCTAATGCACTAACTGAGGTAATAGATGCATACATTTGAAAGGTAGTTTCTTTCTTATTCTTTTTTTTTCCTCTCCTATTTTTTCCCAGCATGACAAGAAACTGGTGACTGAAGGAAGCAGAAGGATATAGCTTATTCTCCTTGGGTTATCCTCTACTGGCAGAGGCAAACTCTCTTCCTGCAAACACAGCTAATCTCTGTTGTCTGGATATTTTATTAACTGAAGCTTAAATCCTCGAACCCTCACTTTATCATGTGTTTCCCTTCACTGATTATTTCAGCTGCCCACCTCCATCTAATGAGTCACATACACCAGCCAAACATAAGTGTCGGTAGTATATAGGGCTCTGCCAAGAACTCTAGCCTCCTAATGCTTAACTTGTTATTTGATGAAATGGGAATATAACATATACTAGATGATATCTCCTAAAACATAAAGGAGGTCATTGAGAGCCTATAATTACCTCCTAATTGCAGGAACTGAATGCAACAGGGGTTTTTAGTAAAGGGAGAGGGAAGATTGATGCTGATTCTGCGGTGTAACCAACAAGTGAGCTGTTTGAAAATTATTTTCTTCCTAAACATTTCCATATGGCACGGGGCACAAGAATATCACTGTAAAGCATCAGCCCCTGCTGCCCCCTTTCAAAAGGGAGAAGAAATGCACTGGACATTATATAACTTGTGATGTCATCAAGGAAAGTAACAATTTTATATCTGAGACCCTAAAAAAGAAGGCAGGGAAAGCAGTGGAAAAAGATGAAGATAGATGGAGAAATCAAAAGAGCTGGGCAAACCCCTGCAGGACAGATGACTAAGCTAACCATTCCAAGTCAAACAGCTCCATTTTCGGACAGCAATAGGTTTTCATTTAACCTCCCTAAATTTCTGAACATGCTGCTGGCTTCCTACAAGAATGTGGCTACTGTCTATGTTTGAGACCAGGCAGCCAGCCTGCTTTTTCCACTTGGCTACCTTTGCACAGTATGTCAAAACCTTATGTGGCTTTGGTAGAAGAACTTGCTCTTAGTCCCACTGGATATTTGGAATAGGTACTTTAATGTGAGCACAAGCATGCAGGGAGGTCTGAACCTCATAATTAAATTGTCATGTTTGGGACCCACCCAACAAAACTGGACAAACTCTGCTCATAGATTTGAAGAATGGAATTTTCCAAAGAGTTTCAGCTCTAATCCTGAAGAAACCAGTGAGACTAGCATTGGGCTGTGCTTTGAGGGTGGTGCTCAAGCTCCAGTGTCCACAGGAAAGCGTTTCAGGGGAGGATCTCCCATGTAGGATGTACTTGCTGGGCCTCTTTGGCTGTGCAGGGGCGAAGGGTTTTCAGTTCCTCATGCTGTAAATCTTCACCACACCAGGTATTGTGGAAAGTGACTATGAAAGAGAGGTAAAGGTGAAGCCAGTGAAATTCTCAGTACAGAAATGATGAAGAAAATATTGAAATTTAAATGAAAGAGGAGGGAACCTATGAGTTAATATTACAACCTTGAACTGAGGGAACTCCTCTAAAACTTGGACTAGTAACAGCAACACAATAACAAGAGTAGTAATACTAACCTAGTAGAAATGAGATTTTTCCACTGCAGTGATATCAGTTAATCTGATGGGGAGGTACTAGATATCTATCTTTCAGGTAGTCATGACACTTACAGAAAAAAGGTATTAGAGAGGGGAAGGAGCAAAAGCAATGAAGACTGTGAAGAAGTAAAGCCCCTCTTTACCTACCTAATAGACAGTGGCTAGACAGTGAATAGACAGTGAATAGATAGTGCCTTTTGTTCTTATAATCTCTGCTATATTGCTGTCTTGTGCTGAGCTAAGTTGGGTGATGCTGCCAAGAGAAGAAAATAAGGTGTTCAAGATGACCATTGCTGAACTGTCTGAATTCCTACCTCCTTCTTCCTTCTAGGCTTTTCCTTGACTTTCCTCCTTGCCAGCCATTCCACTTCTGTCCCAAGAGTGACTGAAGCATGGTTCCAGATTAGAAAATTAAGGAACTGTTGACATCTTCATTACGTCAACAAGTCAAGTATATGAGGGTGACTGCAATCATCAGCCCAGTTTGCTGATAGGGAGGAGTGGGGTGGGGTGAGGGGAAGGACCAATGTAGACGATCAGTAGTCTCTGAGACAGGTCCCACTGGAAGTTGGAGTTGGCCACTGAGTCAAAGGGGAGGATTTTGCCAGCTGTTTTGGACTGATTTTCCTTTGACTTTTCACATTTTTTAAATATGGTGCTGGATTTCTTTCATTTATTTATGTCTTTATTTTCTTTTTTTTTCTTCTATTTTTTTGAGTCAGCTGCTGGCTGCGCGGGGCTGCTGAATTTACTATTGAGAAATAGGAGCCCAGAAGCCAGTCAGAGGGGTCATTGCAGACAAGGGAGACTTGCAGAAAGTGCAAACTCACAGTGACGGCATCACAGAACTTTTGCAGTTAGGTTTATGGCTTCTGTCATCGGCTGAGCTGTGTTGTGCTGTAAACCGTATAATCTGAAACGAGTAACTCCTAAGCTGCTTTGTAAATCAGAATCACCAAGTAAGAGCCAGGGAGGTAGCTGTGGGAAGGGATGAGGTAGACATGCAGCTATGTGGCAGCCCTGTGCAGCTGAAACGATGCTCTTCTGCTATAATCTTTAGCCACAATTCAAGGCAGAGAACAAGAGAAAGGTAAGGAATAAACAAAAAATTACCTTTTCACCTAACAAGTAAGTAAAACAGGAGATTCATTGTCACAATTGATTCAGAAATTATTTCAAAGAAGGCTTTCACAGACTTGTAGAAGTCAGACTCATGGTATCTAAAATGATGCTCTAGGATGGCTCAAGTTTCCACACACAGGAACTTGAAGGATGTATCATATCTCGTGTTTAAGTATTTGGTCCTGATCTTGCTGGATATAGGTTACCAGGTAGAGAGGCCTTATGTCTGACCTGATACAGCTGCTCTTATGTTACCAAGTGCCCACCATAACAGGAATGGAAGAGGTCAATGCATCCAAGACAATGCCATTAAAGTTAACCTGTTTAAAAGCAGGGAGGAAGGAGTTACAGAAGATGAAGCATAGAAAACCAAGAAAATCACAGGCTATTTCTCAGGAAAGATGCGATAGTGTGCTCTACAGGAGCTGATGCATCCCAGCCCAGAGGCCACTGTGGTTTCTCCACTGTCCCAAAGAGATTTGAGACGAAGCCCATAGCAGATGGGAGAAAATGACTGTGAGGTAACCTCAGTGGATGAGTGGTGGAAGGCATGGGTGTGTGCCACACATCATAAGGATGTCTCACAGATGTTTCTGCAGGCCTCTCTGCAGTCATTCTTTCCCTCAGTGACTTGACTCTCACACTTGAGTTTCTTGTAGATGTGCTCTTTTATGACACTGGTGGCTACATAAGATTTGCCTGCAAACTCTGTGAACTCGGAAGCCCTCCTTAAAGGCCCATCTAACAGTCTTTGTGCTTACAGCTATCAATCTACTTCATAAGGAAAGAAGACACTCTTGTCCTGTGGAAGACATTTTACTCCTTGCTCTAAGGAACATATAGTAACTTTTGGGTCAGAGAAAAGTGCAAGTCCCTTTACACTAGTCAGGGCTGATAGCTGCCCTCATACCCCACTTCCAGCAGTCAGGGAGGTTGCCAGTGTGGAGGAAAAGCAGTTTCCCACACAAAGAAAGTATGAGTGAATAATGGGAGAACAGAAAGCTGCTAATGCTGTCATCCTGGACCATGGAGAGACATACTAACATACTTACTCATGGGGAATGCACAGCCCAAATGCCCTCTTCTCCAGTGCCCCCCTGCAGCTGGCATCCTACGCACTGTGGGAGGACAGGATCTGGCCACAGGCCTCTCCCATCTATTTCTCACCATGGCAGAGACGAGCCTCATTGCCCACTACTTCTGAGGCAGTTGTGGTCCACACTGCAGACAGCAGCATCACCTGCGCTCTCCAGCGTTGCAGCTGGTCTTGAGCAGCAACACGCCTTTCATGTCAGGCGGTGAAGTAGGGAAGCCAGCCATACGCTGCAATAACACGAACAACTCACTCTCACCTCATCGAGAATATGGCAAGCATGCAAGGGTTGCCATTAGGTGCTAGGAACAGGGGAGCTCACATCAGGTGCTACATCTGGTAACACTAAAAATGCCTAAGAGCAGAGAGCTGTCTCCTAGATCCAGGCAAAGGCTGGGAAACCTGGCTCTGAGGCAACACACTGATTTCCTCTTTGTAAAAAATCACTACATTTCAAGCAGAAAGAAATGCTCTGAAAAGATTTTGCGGGGGAAGCTAGACAATAGGCCACCTGGCTTCTTCAGTCAGGATGATGGCCTAAATTAAAAAAAAAAAAAAAGAAGTCATCAAAGATCCCAAGTGATGGCGTACAAATGTTGCCCAGACATCAGAATACGATCTTCTGTCAGTGCACCCAGTAGCACCCACTGCTGCTGCTGCTGCTACTGCTGTGGTGAACAGCTGCATTCAGGCAACACCCCAGTGTCAGGGAACTGTCCATGTAAAGAGATTATTGTTTATCCTTTGACATATCGAGCTATTACCTACCTAAGAAGCCTTGGCTTCAAATTGGGCATTGTGCTAATTCCTATTTTTCTAAGAGAAATAGCATTATTCTTTGAGAGTTCATCATTATTAACTTCATTGAATGAATTACTGAGACAAAAGACACCTAGTAATTTCCAGTCCAGGAGTATTAGGTGGGGGCAGCTGACTGGAATTTGTAGTTTTCTTCATGAGTCAGTTTGATGATGTCAATCTTTCTCTCAGGAAGTGAACAGGATATTTTTTTTTATTAGGGATTGTAAATTCCTACTGGTGCGTTTGCAGCTATTTATTTTTTCTTTTGGGAGCCATGGCCACTAATATGAAATGTCAGATGAAAGTTGTATGTAAAGGCAAGGAATGATTTTATGAAAAGCTGTTTATGTGTGTATTTCTCCTCACTTTGCCCTGGCCACTCATGCTTGAAGCAGCTTTGCTTCAAGCTTTTCAATTTTGAATTTTTTTCTTTTAGGTTCTACTCTTTTTGATTCATTTCCAGCCAAGTTACATCTCGAGCAAGTATAAAAGGCCTTTTTTTTCTTTTGTGATTTTGATTACTACAATTTTTATTTTTCCAGCATCTCAGCCTAAATTTAGAGATTCTGATGCCAAAGATAATGATGGTATTCCCTTTGATATTTAATCATCTGGTGCTGCCGTACCAAAGAATTGAAATTTTCTTTAGCTTTCCAAGTTCTTCTACGAAGAAACACTATTTTGTCTTCTGAACATACTGCTAAATCTAGAGAGCTAGTTATGCTTTGTTTTAGCATTATACATTGGGCTTGGCTTGATTTTCCGAGGGAGATATCATTAGAAGAATTAGTTTCACCTTTCAGGAGAACTGCTAAAGACTCGGATTTACTGAGGCTCCTACTAAAGTGATTCTGTGGAGTGAATGGGAGCCACCACGAATTCTCATAGAGCATCTCATTTGACAATGAGTGTGCCATTCCTGGACTGCAGGTATCAAATGTCCATATCTGATCTTTTGCGTGTGTCCCTGCACGTGTGGTGGCATTCTATTCTGCTTCACATGCTGCATCGTTAGGCTTAGATGTGTGGCCATTTCAAAAAGTTTCTCTCTGGCTAGGAGTGCAGCAGAACACAGGTATCTGCTCAGAGCTGGCAAGATAGGGGTGCCTTCCCCACATGATTCTTCCTTAAGCCACTAAAGTGAGCCATGCAGTTTGATTTTGAGACTTCCAGGGCAAGAAACATCTCTTTGGTCTGGGCTTGTACAACCACTTGGAGAGAGGGGATCCTGCCCATCAGCTGGAACTGCAGGCTGCTATAGCAATGTGAATGCACACCAACAGTCATAATTATGATGGGTAGGCTGGTTGAGTCTGGATTCCTGAGGTGGATCTCTCATCTTGTGGAATTTAATGCCACATTTCCCATCATCTTCAACGGGTCTGGGATGCAGCCTTTCCTTTCTGGCTGCATGTTGCTTTGCGAATGGAAAAATATTTGAAGTTCTGTTTTGGTGCCTCAGACTCTGCTTCCTTTCTGCTTTAAGAATGCTTTACTCCAGCCAAAATTTTCCTTTGTCTCATAGCCTCAGAAAAAAAAAAAAGAAAAAAGAAAAGTTTTCTCCAAATAAGAACATGAGCAACAGAAGTGTTAGGAGAAAGGATACACTTATGATCCAAAAGGAAAAAAAAATCTCCCACCGTCTAGATGTCCCAGTCAAGGCCAAAAGAAAGCAGTCAGCTTTGCCAGCAAAATCCTAAGCAAAAGAAATAAATGACATCCTTCTGGTGCCCCTGGACATACGAAGTATCCAGCTTTGCTGCTGTTCCGCTCCTCTTCTGCTTTCAAGGCAACAGCTGCCAAATTTGTCCTGCCTTGTAGGCATAACACATCAAGCTCAAGGAAAAACCAGGTGCAGAGATGAATTCTGGAGGTCCTGCAAAGGGAGGAGAGCAGCATGAAAGAAAACACAGCTATGTTTAGAAGCTTCCTTCTATGATAAAAATAGATGGACACACACACAGGAACTGAAAATCTCTCACTTCTGTTTGCTTTTTCTCTTTGATTCCTTTTTATTCTCTCTCACCTTGCTGCTCCCCTCTCCTATCCCAAATGAATAGTTGTGTTTCCCATCATAGCTCAGCTCTCTTTTCAGGCTAGATATTTTAGACTTAAAAAGAAAAAAAAATATAAAATTTAGGAGTCATTTCCCTGTGCATAAACCAGCAGTCTCCCTTAAGGAAAAAATGAATGTTTAATTTTGCAGTGGAAGCCTTGCAAAATCAGGTTTTCATTTCCGCAGACTGCTTTGAGTGGAAAACTGCATAAACATCAATACATATGGTACACGCGCACACACACACACACACATATATATATACACACTGCTTCCTCAGCTGCTGAATACTTGCAGTTTAAGAAGTGAAGTTTTGCTAGTGCAGATTTTAAATCATGGGATAACACAGGAAGGTAAATTCTTCCTTCGTGCTGTTCCCTTCGGTTCAACAAGTTACGCGCTCTCAGCTTTTTAGCTAGTAGCCCTGAATACTAGTTTGCTTTTCAAAGGATAGCTCCGAATGTCAGGAGGATGAAATGCTGGCTCCCACCTCAAGAGAAAGCAAAGAGAAGAAAATGTCACTTATTGCATTGGAGGAATAAACGTGGAGGGACAAAGTGAATGGGCTGGGCTGCCCTCCTTTATGTACAGCAAACATTCACACCTATGTTTCCTAGAAACCAAACACCAGCTATTTTCTCAAATTTTTTTTTTGTTTTTTTTTTTTTTTTTAAAGTAGAAAGTTCAGACTCAAAGGAATCAGGAAGCTCTTTTTACCAGGAATCAGAGGCTGGGGAGCTGGCTGGGTGCAGCCTGCCTGCAACACCCACCCAGCCCAGCTGCAGCCTATCTAGCACAAACATCACAGCAGTGGCCGTTTGCCCAGAAACAGCATCGGCCGCCTGAGCCCTCCAACGGAAGGAAGCTGGAGCAAGCCATGGCCCCCAGCCACAGCCCCCCAGAAATCAGCTCAGGGGATGGGAGGAATGATTGGCAGCTCCCAATGAGGAGAAGAGCAGCGCCCATAAACACCGCTGTTATTTTCTTAGGTGAAGAGGCTTCCTGTGATCAAAAAGGGTTGTTAACAGTTCCTGTTAGAAGCCAGCACGAGCAGCATGTGACTTTACATATGGGCTGTATTAGACACAGGAAAGATGATTTTTTTTTTCTCAGAGTTAAGAAATACAAAAAGTTTTGTGTTAACCTGCAGCATTGGGATTTTAAGTTTTTCTCGGTAGGTTCCACAGGGTAGTCAGGTTTGGCAGGGGATTGAAAGGACAAGTGAATCTTAAAGGAACTACAAATTATGGCTTTTACTCCTGTACTGGAGAAATAAGCTTGATGGTGCTGTGGCCATCCCAACAGATTTTGTTTCTTATTTGCATTTTTTGCTACCTACAATTTTCACCATAACCCGCTTGTAAAAAGGTCTATATGAGGTCTCCCAGGTGCAGAAATACCTGCAAAAAGTCATGCCAGCTGTTAGGTAGCACTGTAAGAATACAGTCATAAGCTGCTCACTGAGACTTGAAAACATTGAGATTATTACTACTCAAGGATGTATCCATGAGACTTCAAACAGGAATTGAGCAAAGGATTTCAGAAACACTACAGATGTTCTAAATTCATAGACACACCTCCCATTTAACTTGACTAACACGTCTGTGCTAGATTAATCTTTTTACCTAGGCTTTGTCAACACTAGCTGTATCGCAAGGTGTGTGTTTGTTGACAAAGTGAGGTGAAAATAATTTTTTTTATCAAAGTGAGTCCAAAAGCTGCCAGATTTAAGGTGGCTTTGTCCAGGGTGTTCAAATATAAGCTGGGACCATTTCATGCTCAGGAGCCTTTGAAGAGTGCATTATGCCAATGTGCTTCAGTGAAAACATGACGTCTTCCTTTCATTTACACAGCAGCTACTGTTGCTGTCTCACCAGAGGGTTTCTCAGCAGCAGGCAGGCACTGAGAGGGTACTGACCTGTGGAAGAGGGGACAACCTCTGGCTGACGTGAAAGGAATGACAGGTTACACTGGAGATCCTTTTTGGTTCACAGATGCTTTGAGGTGACATTCATCCCCCTGAACCTCCAAGCCAGCTGGGATGTCACTTTGTAGAGGACCTTTACAGTTTTCTTGGTCAGGTTTATGTGCTGCAAACAGATGGAGAACCTCAATCTGCTATTTGTGAACAGGGATAGTGTGGTTTTAAAGAAGCTTTTGTTCCTCTGCAAGCAGTTGTCAGCCATGGAAGCGCTTTTTCCTTCCCAGGGTTCATCTGGAGATGCATTCCCAGAAATGCATCTGACCCCTCCACAGATGTGGCCTGCTGCCAGGGGGCATGCACTTGGCATCTGCCATCCAGGCAGCAGCAGCCACTCCGTGCTGTGTTGGTAACAGCTCTCTGGTAGAGACAGCAAGTCTGGGAGCATTTTTCTTTAGAATGGCATAGTTTGACCATGATTCCTCATATAGACACAGCTCCTCACTGAGGCCCCATTCTTGCAAATATTTATGCCCGTGAGTAATTTCAAGAACATTAGCAATGAGCTGAGTGGAATGACTCCTTGTTTCACAGCAGACGCTGAGAAAAGCAATCCTTCTGCAAGAGGGGTTTGCATACACATACATGCTCAAATGTCTTTTGCAGTAAGGATGGACTTCAGTGTGTGTTTAAGTGTGTTCTGGAAATGAAGGATGAGAATCTCCCAACTGTCTGGGTCACTTTTTATTTGCCGTCTATTGACAGATATTTTTTTAGATTTGACAAGACTCTTTGTGTAGAATTAATGGTTAAAGGATGTGATTTCTGATTATATTTATGGTTCTTCCTCCTTCTAGATATAATAAAAGACATTACAGTCATTATTCTATTTTACATTTGTTGCATATAAAAATACATTCCAGCACAGAGTCCTGAAAGATCAACTTTTTCCTAAAGCACATTTTGTCTGACTTATAAAAGTTTTACAAGTTATAAAACCCTTGAAATTATGTGCTTCTGCTGGAAATGATGACTAGAGCAAAACTAACAGGTGTTGATATAATAGTCCTAAAAGCAAGAGACGTGTTGATCTAACTCAGCTAAAAATATGCATGTTTTATTTCTTCATATTACATGTTTAATACCTGGGTTCTTCAGTCTGAGCAGCAGGAGGAGATCAGAGGAATCCCCAGTGAGTTTTTGCCTCAGCTTATGAACTCTTAGCAGGCAATGTGTTTGCACTTAGGAGCAAGCTGCTTCCTAAAGAGCTAGCACCATATCCTCAGATGGCCTAAACTGGCATAGCGCTAAAGAAGTTGAGGGACCTGATTTAATAATAGTTAAAACGCAATAAGACACATCTCTGTTTAGAGTTGTGTAATTCAGTGCAGCCTAACATGAGTTTATTGATGTGGCAGTCTTTATGAAAAAAAAAGGGGCAAATCTCCTCAGTTAACATGTTTATGTTGGATTTGCCAATCCAGTCTTTGATCCCCAGGATCCATAAGGTAGTGAAGACTGCATCTGCTGTGTAGACACATGGTCAACTAATGATGGTAGCCTCAGGCCTAGGCAACACATCTGTATGCTCATAGTTGCCACTGAACTAAATCCCGTCCCAGCAAGCCCTGCACATATGATGGATTTGAAACCCATCCTGAGCAGTTCCTGTGAAGCTGAGGCATGTAAGAGAGGCATCTGAAGTTGGCTAGCATGAATACTTCTGCCGTGCTCTCACCTAGGCTGCTTCTTCCCAGGTAAGGGACACCATTTGTCATTATCCCTTCTTTCATGTTTCCCTCCTTTTCTTCACCCTCCTTGCTTGTAAACTACAGGAAACTGTCCCAGTGGAGTTATTTTAAGGCATGCATTTGTGATTATACATATATATGTACATATATGTATGTATATAAAAACATCCTTTGCTTGGCCTGAGTTGAAATAGGAGTTCAGATTCTGCTGCCATCACACTACAACTGTCCAGGGAAGTGATGTTTTATTAGCCATGCAGCTTGCCTTCCACGTGGGCTTCTCACTGGTTCTTCTTTCCCAGCCTGCTAACAAGGACCTTGTACATTTGTGCTCCATTAGAAGTGTTGATAGGACTTCCCTCAAAGGCCATCATTGCTGATTGTTGTACAGTCTTCACAGGGAAGAATCTAAATACAATAATGAACTACAAATAAATATCATGAGCTGGAAACTGATCATGTCTTTGATTTCTTTCTTAGTTGAACGTATCCAGCTGTGATGTCCACTTTTTTGCCTTCGACTCCAGAGTGTGACTAAGCAGTGCCCTGAGAGATTACTGCTGCATTCAAATCCTCCTTTTGCTGCTTTAACTGTTTGCTTCCAACTGTTTGCTGCAAAAATTATTTTAAAGAATTGGTGACTGATGATTCAGGGCTGTGTATGGAATCCCCTTGAACCCCGCATGGACTGAGTCATCTCACAGCTCATCAGGTCCACCTGCTCAGGGCATGACTGTGGTATAAATCCACACTCCCTTACATGGCTGTGGATCCCAGCTGGGGTGACACATGTTGCCTGCTGGTGATATGGAAGTGGGTTGTTTGTTGACCTTGGATTGGTGTCTCATGACTGGTTCTGATCAGTTATAAATTAATTTTAAACTAAGCAATACTTGAACTGCTTCAGCTCTCAGTAAGGTGGCACAGACAGATGATGACCCTAATCAGTGAGTTTTACACGTGTGCAGGTAAATGGAATATCCTCACCAATGAAACCAAACACAGCAGCTCTGTTGTGATTTAGTTCTAAAATATCCTTGTATTGCTCTGGAGGAAGAGAGAGGGAATCAGGGGGTGAAGCTGAAGTCAAACTAGAAGAGATGTGGTAGGTGGCTGAGAAATCACAAAGTGAAATAACACTGCTACCAGCAGGCACACTTAAAGAATATAGTCCTCTCAAAGACTGTGCTGTGAGAAACATCTTTCTGCTTTCTGTCAATGATACTGATTTATTTGAATTCACATGATCCTGTGGTGGCAGCCTCTGGAGTTCCTGTACCAGTGAAGGGTGATCACAATGTAGTTAGAGGATAACTGTGCTTGGAACTTGTGATGAACACAGCTAATCAGATCCTTGCAAGAAAGTGAAATGTTTCAAAGCACAAGGCTAAACTCTACAGCAAAAGCTCCTCTCTTCTCTGAGAGGCCTGGGAAAGGGCCATAGGGGTATGGCTACCAAGTCAGTGTGTCACGTATATGAATTGCAAAGTGACATAACAAATAAAGATAAAAAAGAAGCAGGTGGTGGAGTGGAGAGATAGTTGTTGAGATGGGGCAGTGAGAGAGCTTTCTACAGGACTGACTTGATAATGTCTGTATGGAGCTCACCTTAAATTTCAGTTGGAGATCAACTCTCAGTCACAGCACTGGTGGGTGGCATTTGAGAAAAATTCAGTCAAGCGGAAGGTGGTGCTCCCAAAACAGCAAGGATAGGAGTGCCACAGGAATGAGGAAAAGAAGAAATAAATAAATCCAAATCTCTCGGGTTGAAGACAGTTTATGGATGAATCCATATGTCTCTAGCAAACATTATACAGAAATACATGGTGGCAACCACAATCCTTCCAACTTTGAAAAGATCCCAGTCTTAGTACAACATGTAAATAATTACTATTACTGCAAATGTGGAACCTGCTAGATGTTTAATTTCTAGTTATCCCCAAAAGTATCCTTCAGACACTTGAGAACACAAGGCTGAATCTGTTGTGTGGAACTGAGTGTGGAAGCATCCCAGTGTCAGGGAAGTCCAGGGCATCACATGTACACACTGAAGGTTTCTCCTTTCCTGCTCACAGGGATGTTGCCCTGCTGGCAGAAGTGAAGGGGAAGATATGCACGTAGAGTTCATCAGGAAAAGGCTGGGTTTCTTGTGTGAAACAGTGATGAGTGACACACCAGCACCCCACAACTTGGATCTAACAACTCCAAATAGCTTGAGAAAGTTGAATGCTAGCCCTCAGCTGTGCCTGATGAGGCCATTGCTTTTTTGTCTTTTTGGAACATTTCTTTTGTCAGTCAGTCCATCTCATGTCTGTGACTTCTCAGAAGAGGTATCTTTCATGGAGCCTTTTGAAGCTCGTGGGAAAATGAGAGTAAAATAAAAGAACCATTGCAACTGGTAAATTTTTACTGTTAATGTTAGGGCAGGATACCCACTATTGAAATCCTATTTGTCCTCACCAAGATCTCAAGCTGAACAATTGAAAAATTGATACTTTAGAGCATGAGTGAAATCTTTGGACATTTTGGCCTTGGTCTAATACTGAAAGTAAATTAGGGAAAAGCTCCAATCAACTTCAATTAGGCTAATGCTGGGCAGTTTTGAAGATGTTATAGGAAGGTCTGTTGGGCATGGACTCTGTTACACTCTGACTTGATGCCTTCCCAGCATTGCTATTACTTGAATGCATTCAGTGTTGTGCAACATGTTTTTACATATCTTTGGCAGCCTCTCTCTTCAGAGAGCTTCCTGGGCATTAAAGGGCAGAAGGCAATCAGATGTTCAAATCAGGAACTTTATCTCTTTTTGTCTTTAACTTCAGTTAAGGCCAGTTAAGCTCTATGACCTAGCTAATGAAATCTAAGAACTCAGTTTCTTTCTGTCAACACATCTAATTTAACAAATGTACAAAACAGTAACCTGGGCAATGTCCACGTAAGGCAGGACAAGTAGTGGAGTATGCTGCAGTCTTGGCAGGACTTAAACATCCCCATACAGCTCAAGAGACCTCTGGGGCAATCATGAGGGCTGTGTAAATTTTGAAAGATGATTGCAGGACTTTAAAGTAGAGATTTCCCACTCCTACTAAGCTGGAGAAGCTAAATATATCCTTCCTGTTTACTCTCTGTGTGATTTTAGACTAAGCTCCAGTCTATAAAACAAAATGCATCTCTGGCGTCCCAGCTCAACAAGGAGCAGTACAGCCCTGATTAGTAATGCAGCATTGTCTGACCGTACATCTTTGCCAAAGCTGGCAACAAAAGACACTTCAGGCAAGTTCAGGGGACAGCTGGTGATATCTGCATCAAATCAGTTCTGTGGTTTAGTTCAAACTTAAGGGATAAGGCCACATGCTGATGTTGTTTCTTTCTTTCTTTCTCCTTTTTAGGTATTTCCATTTGTAATGAGCCATCAATTCTGGAGGCTGCAGACCGGTTTCAGCGAGAGAACTTACAGAGTGTTTAGGACATGCTAGGCTTTGACAGAGACTTGCTTTCCAGCTTCTCAGTTACTGACAGAAGGATAGTTGGATTTCAGATATCTCATATTTAACTTTTCTGGTTTTGTTATCTATGGCTTTTTTTCCTGAATCTTTCTGTTTATAGCAAAAATCTTCTGTAGTACAGTGAGACTCTGCATCCCACTCACAAGCCAGAATTACACTCAGTAATCATGGATGTTCTGGTTTATTCTCCACCTAAAACAGGCATCTTCTGGGAGGAAAGGGTTACAGGATGATGATGTCTTTTTGTAAGCAGATGTGAGGAACGTGAAAAAAACCTCTTAATAGCCAGTCCCAAAATGACCAGAGGCACCATTTTGCAATACAGGGGGTACTACCTAGTAAATCCAAACCTCTCCAATGTAACATAGCCATTCTTTTCCTACCTCTCTTTCTGCCTCAAAGAAAAAGGTCAATTTTGTATTTAAAAACATTATCAAAGATTTAATGATTGTAACATTGGCCATAGTTCAAACAATACAGGCAGGAAAGAATGTACAGCTGTCAAGTGTAAACAGAAATGGGTACAACTCAGAAGTGCTTCAGACAAATCATTGTATGTCATCAGCTGGTTTTAATTAAGAACAGACCAAATATTCTCTCCTTTCCCCCTCCTTCTTTCTTCTCCCCCTTTTTCTTCCACCCCTTCAGTAACTTAAAACAAAATGATTTGTAGTGTATTGTCTTATTGGTGTCTGTCCTTGTGGAAGTAAGCAAATGAATATGGAAACAGCTTGACTCGAACTTCAAAGCTTATTATGACATCCCAAGGAGACCACAAGATTGTAATCTTAAAACTGCAAAAGCAATAGGTTAGACTTGCAACTTCTCACTCTCTACATGGAAATTCTTTCTTCAGGAACAGAATCCCATCATATTGTTTGATGTTCTCATTTAAATCACTGTTTCAGAAGCAGATTTTGGGTTGATCAACTCAGTCAAGTGAGTTTTTCTCATTATGTGCCTTGTGTTAGCATTAAGACTGTCAGGTGGGAAACCTATTTGTAATATATCCTATTTTCAGAAATAATAAATTAGGAAATAATTAGACTCTTCTGGATTGGCCTGAGCCAGAGGCAATACAAATTAACAGAAGAAAGCTGTGGTCTATACATTATTTGATTTTATTTATTTGTTTTATGTTAGTTTCTCTGGAATGTCTTGCTTCTGTGTTTTGCTGTTGCTACTGGTATGGATATCTTCTGACCCTGGGACTTCAAAAAGTAGTAGTCGTCAGTGAACATATTGTAGTTAAGGACCTGACACTGAAGAAATGTCCTTAGAGTTAAGTTTTTCCTAGTGCTCTGGCACAGAACAGCTTCTCTCTAAGTGCAAAACAGCAGTTCATCATATTACATTGTATTTTGGGCAAGCTTCATCCAGTTCGTTTTCAAACAATGAGGTGGCTGTATTTCCAAAACAGCAATGGTATAGTCTGCACACTTTTAGCGACCATTTTAAAGTGTAATCAGAAGAAAACACCTTGTCATAGTCTGAAGTGGACTTTCTTTTCTGCTTCTCTCAACCAAGACAGAAAGGGTGCTTTTTGTCTTGGAGAGCAGTTTATAGCTTTCCACATAAAAAGAACTCTTGATGAACATAACCCTGTGTGCTAATGACCACAGGAAAGAGTAGACGTCATTAGCAAATGCAGTATTGGTTATCTTCGTATTTGCTCATGAAGAAGTAGAAGCAATGAGGAAAACTCAGTTAATTTACTGTGAGGGTGGTGAGGCCCTGGAACAGGTTCCCCAGAGAAGTCATGGATGCCCCATTCATGGTGGTGTTGAGGGCCAGTTTGGATGAGGTTTTGAGCAACCTGATTTAGTGGAAGGTGTATGTGCCCATGGCAGGGGGGTTGGAACCAGATGATCTTTAAGGTCCCTTCCCACCCAAAGCATTCTATGATTCTATGATTCTATGATTCTATGAAATTTTCCCACCAGTATCTCCATGCCAGTGCCAACTGATGAAAACTGCATAAGATTTTTGAAACCTCTTTTGATTTGCTAGTTGAAGAAAGATTTTTCATCGAAAATATTAAGGAAATGTTCTTAGTCTCTGAATCAGTTGGAATCACTTGGAATTACTTGGAAGGCAAAATGTCTCCCACAAGATGGTTGCCATATTTTTCTTCTATAAATTCTGACTTTCAACTAAAACAACTGTGACCTAAAACATAAGGAACTGAGCTTGGTACTGGGGTACAAACTTATCTTGTGACCAAAGCTGAGGTAACACGTTTTCTAGATGTTAGCTGAAGGCCAAGGATAGATGCTTTTATTAGACTATACAGGACTTATGCTAAAGATGTGTAGTTACCAAAAGGACATATGTCTTCTAATCTAGATCCTTCAGCAGTTAGGCCAGCGACCAGTTTGTTTGGGGCTTTTTTGCACTGGCCTCTTACTTAAATGCAGTCAATTAAAGCTAAATATAGTGCATGAATCTCTGTACAGGGCCTAAACCACTTTCATATTTGACTTTTTTTATCAGCATGTCTTTCTCTCCAAAAGAGGATAGTAAACATAAAGCAATAGCTAGGAAGCAAAAAACATGAAAATTTCAATAAGACTATGTGGAGTGATAGTAGATCAGTCTTGATTCTGTCTCTACAAACAGCCCAACTTGTACCAGTACTGAGACAAAAAAGAAGAGAAGAAGTGCAAACGATCATAGAAATGTGAGATTAATTAAGACATATGGAGATCTCCATGAAATGTGGCCTCTAAATTTACTGGGAAGCATGTTTCCTATTTGCTTCACACGTTCAAATGTCTGTTTTGTATGCAGTAGAAACAGATTTTCTTTATATTCTCTGTGGGGTTAGTGCAATATATATATTAATTTATGAAACATAACTTTGCAGGGTACACATGTATGTATTTTGTACATTAATTATGATGGTTATATAAAATATACATTATTATATTGTGTTTATTGCATAATGCTTGTATCAGGTTTGGTAAGCAAGCCAATATTTCTACAAAGTAATGCAGACAGAGGCCCCCCAGATGGATCAGAAGGATTGTCTGAAAAAAAGCCGTACTTTTTTACAAGGCTCAGAAGCCCAGTAAAATTTTTCTACATCCTCACACAGCCTCCCAACAGAAAATAAAAATCCTTTATTAAATAATGTGGCTCTTCAGGGAGACATATATGAAATCATCTGAACAAATGTATTTGATGAATAACGCATCATGATGCACCACTCTGCACATGTGATTATGAAGCTCAGTCTGCAGGAGGCCTCCAAGACAGACAAGTTTTCTACCTAAATTTTATTCTTAAACATAAAAAATGGGTCTCAATCTTTCTGATAAAAAGGGAGGGATGTTTCCTTCTGATATTTGGAAGACTCCTGTATGTAAGATTTCCTCTTTAAAAAACCTGCAGAAGTATTATGTTACTTTCAAAGCTTCTTCTTACATTTTTTTTTAAGAATCTGTTCCAGCCCAAACCAACTAAGACAAAACAATGCTCATATCAGGGGAAAATCAACTAAAAGAATGAGTTACTTTCATGATTCACCAAATTCCTTAATTTTCTTTTAATCTCTGCTGTTTATTCTGTTAAAGCAGAATGTAGCTGTTATCCTGTTCTGTAATTATACCAATTTCAGCACAGTTTAAGCAAAAATACACCTTTTATTACTGCACATGAATAAGCAACAAGCAAAAGTATCTACACAATGTCTCTTGTCAATACTCAGGGAACCCTGGAATGCTCCTTGCACAGAAGAGAAAATTTTTGGTAGCTGGTTCCCAATGACATTTGTTGATCAATTTTTCTCTTCCTGTTGTTGCTGGGTCATCTTTATGAAAATCATGAGATGACAAGTCGCAAAGAATGAGGTCAGATTTTAATGCAGGCTTAAAATAAAGAGAAGTCCAATAGACTGAAAACTGAAGAAAATCTCTTCCTTTTTGTTTGTCTAAAAAAATGAAAGATCAGGGACATTCCTGAAGGCAATCAACATTTCATGTTTTGTTTGCATTGGCTCAAGTTCATATTTGAAGATCTATATTTAACAAGCCATCCTGAGAAGGCTAGATAGCCACAGCTAATGGCAATGGAGACAATTTTGCTTTGTGATGTTTGCTGTCCTGGTAAACCCAGAGCTTTGATGTATGCCTGACACTGTTCAGAACCATTATATTAATTAGGAATATAAAACTGAGAACTACTGCTGTCTTAATGGAAAATTCCTGCAGATGCATAGTGGAGGTCCCCCTCAGCTTGTCAGCAATGCAGCCTGCTCCAGCAAGATAACCTACATTTGCAGGAACTCCAGTTTTATTGTTGTGGGATTTCTGTGTAAAAACAGATGTGAGGAGGAGGCTCTTTTCTCTGAGCTGTTTCTAAATCTGTGGAGCACAGCCCGTCTGCTGAGTTTGGCCTCTTGAGCCCATCATTAATGCTCAGATTAGGTGAACTTCTTAATTTGTTGTTGATTCCTGTGACCTGGTCCACATTGACCCACTGTCTTGTCCCAAGGATGCTTCTGCCCCATCGCCTGCCTGGAGGCAAGCATTCTCACTTGTGTTTGCCCTACCTTGTGTGGCTGTCCTGGCTTTTTGAGTGCTAGTGCAGGTTCCCCAGAAGCATATAGATGTGAATGCTCTCCATCTCTTGGACCTCTCTAGGAGAGAAAGTCCCTGTCAACCTTGCTACAAATGAAAAAGGAAGAATTTCTCCAGACAGTATTGCACTAGACAAGTTCCTAGTTCAGATAAATATATAAGCAACAGAGAAAGACTAAATGATTGGAGGGTTAATTGCAAGGCATTGAGTTACTGTGTCATACAGTAGTCTACTGCTTGAAATTCAACTATTATCGGCAGCAACCAGCTGGCAGATTTTTCACAGCGTGTGAGAAATGAGTTATAATCGCTGATCTGATTTTAATAGACAAACTATCAGTGTTAAAAGGAAATAAAAAGAAAAAAAGACATCCACTGTTTCTGAGGAGATGTCACCAAATAAAACATGTAGGAACACTATACAGAGGGGTTTTTAATATCTTGTAGGCTCTGCAAGTATAATTTAGAAAATCATAGCCTTTAGAAAAAGTACTTCATGATCTGATTAAGGACTTCTAGAAACAGAGAAAGTGAAAGCAGCATGTGGAAACTTGTATTGCCACTCCTGTGGCTACTCCAGGTAAGACATATAGAATATTTTCTGAGATCTTAGCTTTGGTGGCACACTTTAGTATTCAAGGATGAGGAAAATATATGAAGTTTAAACTAAAGAAATAGGTAACATTTCAAAAAGAGTCAATAACAAAACACTTTCTACCCAGGCAAAAAAAATCTGCTTCACAGTCATTCTGGTTTCATTGCCCCGTGTCTTACTGCTGAGTGTACATGAGATTTCTTGAGTATGCTACATGAAGCATGATGCATTATAGAGAAATTCCAATAATACACCCTGCCCCCTCACCTTCTTCCCATTAACACTGTCAACAGGGAGATGAAATCTGGCACGGGGGTCTGGGAAGCTGAGGTACCTGTACTACAGCTCTCTGTGAAGCATTGCACTGGAACATCCAGCCTAAAATATTTTGGGATTTTTTTCCCAGTAAATATTGATATTTGAACAGTTACTAAAATTTTGCAATTTTACTCTCTTTAGTTTGAAGAATGTGGCTACAGCAAAAGCCTGTTAAGTTTCTGTGAGACCCAAATGTCCTTATTAAAGGTATGATAAAAAATTCATACGCATTAACAAACCTATTCTAAGAGTCACTTGTGTTCTCTAAATGTCAGAAAAAGTTAATTAAAAAATGTCAGAATTAGTTATTTTGCTATGTTCTCAAAGGCCTGGGTTTATTGGAAAGAATTTGGTTAGAAGTCCTGTTCATAAAGAGCTTTGTCCTGTTTCCAATGGAATTTCTTCTCAATGTACTGTTTCCATGCAATTTGTCCAGTATGTTCTCTCCTCTTGTAAGCAGTTATTTTTACTTGATGCATTTTTCCTGTTCTTCGTTTCTGTGATTTCAATTACATTTCTAAATACAGTCAACATCATTTGCCTTCTCACTCAGGAGCTGAGGAAAATCCATGGAAATGATTGTTTCTGCGTGCACTAAACAGAATGAGTCAGAGGTGATGCCTACTGCAACGCTGTAGAAACTGAAAGATACACGTGGGGTGAGCTTAGCCTTCAGAAACACCACAGTGTTGTAAGGCTCATGTCAATATTACCTAGCACAGTATTTTCTTAGCTATCTGAAATTTGTATTTTCAGTGCAGAAGAACAGATTCAGCAAGTTGAAAAGTGCATAAGAGGTAGCTGTGGATAAGGGAGGATTTATGAACAGAATTCATGTTGTGCCGCTGTTAGCAGCAATGGAAAGATTTCAAGGTGGAGTTTGAAAATTATGTCAAAAGCAAGCTCCACTTGAAGGCAGGTACTATACGGCTAAATTGAGGGCGTGGGACTGAAGCCAGGGGAGGGATGTAGTGCTGTGACGGGCTGTCTGGCACATGCCAAGAACTATGTCCCTGAGAAATGATTCTGGGAGACCAGACACGGTGACCTGCCATAACCTGGGTAGTCCAGGGGTAGTCAGGGGGAGACCCTGGCTCTCTATATGAAATGTATGTGTTCAGTACACAGCAAGCTAAATAAAAGTAAAACAATGCCAAACAATTGGTCCAAAAAGGAATTTATTTGTACAGGCATTCTCAAAGATAAGACTGTCATTAACTTGCTAAGTCTGTGTTAAGGGAAAAGCAAGAAAGAGGGAAAAGGAGGCAAGGCAGAGAGAGATGCATAAGTGCAAGGGCACCACCTGAGCTCTGGTCTTCTCTCTCCCAGGGTGGTAGCTGCACTGCTACAAATGGTCTCTCTTCCAGAGTATTAGTTACAGTTTTTTTGGTGGGCCTTTTTCTAGGAAAGTTCTGGAACTAAGTCTGGGGTGGGCTTAAGGAGGCTTTGGGGACTGACATGAGTCCAAGGTATCATTTTGCCGCTGCTTTCCCTACCAACAAGACTGCAGCATGACCTCCCTGGTCAGCAAGAGCAGCTGGGCTGCTTGCTAGAGTGAGATAAGTCTGAAGGATACTGCCTCTGCTGCAGTCAAAACCAAGTAGTTTAAGGCAGGAAAACAAGTGATTTAAGGCACCCAAAGAGAATCAGTCTTTTACCTGAGCAGGGGCCACCTCATGGCCAGCAGGAAACACTGTGGTGCAGACCACATCATTTCTTCCCCTCGGGACCTGAGGTAAGGCTGAAGATCCATCTGAAAACTGGATCAGTCTTTTCTCAGTAAGATAAACAAGGAGGAAACAAGGAGGTTGCTCTTCCCTACTAGTACCCACTTAAGAGGAGTAAGCTGCAGGTTCAAATCCAACCTCTTTTTGACCTGGAGTAGAAACATGAGCCAAATTCTTCACTTTTCTGTGGAAGGATACTAATCTTTCAAGTAAATTGCAGAGCATTTGGGGATGGAACAGTCTCTCCTTCACTGCTGTGGGAGCTGTTGAACTCTGTATAACCTCCTGTCTTCACCAATGTTAAATGTTCTCCAATCTGATACACCCAATCTAGCTTTAAAATTTGGGGTTTAGATCATGCTTTTTCTCAGCATCCTGATGTACAAAATGCTATACTGGGATAGAGAAGTGATCTTGTCTGGATTACAGATTTCGCAATTCAGTTGTCATGTTAACATTAT
The DNA here is from genome assembly GCA_033459285.1 of Clamator glandarius. Taxonomy (NCBI): domain Eukaryota; kingdom Metazoa; phylum Chordata; class Aves; order Cuculiformes; family Cuculidae; genus Clamator; species Clamator glandarius. The sequence continues at coordinate 1,219,884 of JAUNZM010000310.1, read as the reverse complement.
TAAATGGTTCTTCTAGTCCACCAGAAGTATTAGAAAGTTGTTGGTTATGGAGCTTTTACGGTTATCTAGTGTTTAATGCAACAGACGACTACAAGTGTTACTTAGGCAGTTGTTGTCAGAGAAAGCATTAGCACATGATTTTACATCAAGGGTATGCAGAGTGCCCTGCTCATGTCATATTAAATGTGGTAATAAATGTACAACAGTATATTGAATTCTCATATTCATAAAGGTGATTAGATTGAAGGTTCATACTTTGTTAAGTGCCCTTTACCAAGTGCTTCTTAAACAGTCTATTTTTAATATGCTATAACTAACTGCATTGTATATTTTAATTGAATAATCCTTTGGAACAAATTGGAGTAGCAGTAAAACTCTGGGTCTGGACTGAAAGTGTGGCTTAGTCACAGTAACCCCCGGAAAGATCTTGGATGAGAAAGGATACAGGAATCATAAAGCAGCTACCAATCCTCCCAGCTCTTGCTTGTGGCCTCCTCCAAAGCAGAAGACAGACACCATCCGGAGTTAACAGATTAACCTGAATCCTGCTGAAACCAGTGGGTGTTATTTAACTTAATTCACCCACTTTTGCATGGGACTTAGCACTAGGGTCAGAGCTAGGTAGTAGTTAGTGAGTGACTTTGTTATTTTTTCTTTTGATTTCACATCACTGCTTCAGTCCCAGAAGAAATCAGGGGACTTCTCCCACTTGCTTGCTTCTTTTTTAGGATGAGACTAGATTATATACAGCAGAGTGCCTATTCACTTCTCAAAAACATATTCCAGTATCTCAACAACCAACACTGTCAGTCAAAACAGGGAGTCACAGAGGAACATAGAAGCCACAGTGTGCAGCCTCACATGTAAGATATTACTTAAACTACTCATACAATCACAGGAATAGCTTGAATCTCTCTGACTGCAACACTTGCTGTTTTGATTTGTTACAGAGTTAATTCATCCAGGAAACAGAAATAATGCCACATAATGTGGGTAACTAACTGACCACTGCACAGCTGAAAAGATCGGTTCTGCAGCTGAATGCATTAACTGAAATTTCAAAGAGTTATAAAAAAAAGGGGGGATGTGTGGCAGTGGCGGGGGAGGTGGGAACCAGAAACTCTGTCAAACTGAAATTAGCTGTTGAATTAGCAGAAAACTTGTGAATTTTTTTTCAATTATTCATTCATCACTAGTCACAAGTTTTGCCACAACTTCAGTGATAAAAGTGGCACAGATGACTCAGTTCAAAGAGCATCTCATTTCTCTCAGACTGGGGCCAATAGCATTCACACAGGTTTTCTCTTATGAGAAATGTTAAGATACAGCAAATTGAGTCATTGTGGGCTGTTCTCTGAATGTCAGCTCAGCGCTCTGCAGCAATTGAATGAAAAATACTGCTGTTAAGACCGTAGTTGGGAATAAACTAAACAACATTATTAGGCCACATTTTAACTTGAACACGCCTCTTGGCCTTGCCTTAGAGGTAAGTCAAAGTATGAGTGCAGGAAGGATATGTGGAGCACAGACCATCCACAGAATCACAGAATCACAGAATCACAGAATGACCAGGTTGGAAGAGACCCACTGGATCGTCGAGTCCAACCATTCCCACCATTCCCTAAATCATGCTCCTAAGCACCTCATCCACCCTAACCTTAAACACCTCCAGGGACGGTGACTCAACCACCTCCCTGGGCAGACTTTTCCAATGCCTAACCACCCTCCCTGCGAAGAATTTTTTCCTAATCTCAAGCCTAAATCTCCCCTGGCGGAGCTTGAGGCCATTCCCTCTCGTCCTGTCCCCTGTCACTTGGGAGAAGAGGCCAGCACCCTCCTCTCCCCAACCTCCCTTCAGGTAGTTGTAGAGAGTAATAAGGTCTCCCGTCAGCCTCCTCTTCTCAAGGCTAAACAACCCCAGCTCTCTTATCCATATCAAAGAACATCCACAGAGAGATTAAATAAAGTATAATTTAAGGAGGTAGTAGTAGGAAAAGTATAACTGAAAAACAATATACAATTAGTTACAATAGGAAGAAGCAACTGGAGGAGTTGCTTCCATATGAGAACTGGGAGACACTCTCCAAGACAGTCAGGTGCAGATGTGGGATACACCAGGGCAGAATACCTCATGGTAGGCCCTCATCATTCAGACACTTGCCAACAAGCGACTTCACACATATAAGTAGGCCCATTAAATTCCCTGGGACTATTCAGATGCATAAAATTAGGCATGTGCAAAACCACTTCCAGGTGCAGTGGCTTAAAATGTGCTCATTGTGGCCCAGGCCTGGCAAAGCACGTAAGTGTATGCTTAAGCCCCTGAACTTCAATGTGTTTGGCCCAGCAGCATGGACTCATGGCAGAGATAAGCCAGTGATTTACAAACGTGTAGAGAACAAGCGATAAAATTACAGGATACTGCGCTCTGCAGTTTCAAGTTTATGAACTCTACAGACATGGTGAGAAGAGGATCAAAATTCTATTAGTATAGACATCTCTTTCTGATCTTTCCTTTCACCAAGATCACTAATTGGACAGAAAATATCTTATTTACGAGCATCAATTTATCATCAGGATTGCATGCAGCTATGGTTTTACTTCTTAAAACTCTTCCAGAGCAGTAGGGTTAGGTGAGACTGTCATTAGAGTATGCTGATAAGAAAAACCTTAAAAACACGCTGACTGCAGAAAAGAGACGCTTAAAACAGAGTGTAGTGTTTAGCCCCAGGCCTTGGCAACAATTGAAACAAAATGTTTTGAAACAAAGCAAATTGGCATTTTGCTGACTTTTACTGTACTGTCTTTCCAAGCAAGACACCTGGTTCAGCTACACAAAACATCTATTCAGAATTGTAGTCTGAGCTTTTGTTATGCAAAAGGTAAATGAGGGCGACATGAACTCTGTGAGAGAGTCAGATTTGGGTTTTTTTTTCTTTCTCCCTAGGGTAATCTGTCAAGAAGATACTGGTTACTAACAGGAAACCAGGAGTCTTTTGAGGATGTGTTGGTTTCTTTTTTTAGGGGGTGCAGAGAGACAGTCCAGTGGAAAAAAAGACACCAAATGTAGTAAAATACACTAGCTAAATTAACCAAAAGAAATGTTCTCACATTTGAATATCAGGTTTTGTAAATACTGTGCATGCGTATGTTCATACATGCAGAGTCATACCAGTATGTAAGTGATTTGCATATGTAAGAGGCTAGAAAGGTACCTGTCACAGCATTGTTCATGTTACTTTAATTCTGGTGCTTTCAAAAGTATCTTATGAGATCCCTTCCAGATATCTAGTCATTTGTGTGTTTCCTTGCATTCCTACTGGCTTGTGATTTTAGTGAATTCGAAGAATTTGAATCTGATAAATTATAAAATTTATTAACCATAAAGATGGACCTAAGACCACATTAACAGAGACTGTAAACTGTATCTAAACTTATGGGAGATTATAAAGTCAGGAAAATCCTTCTGCTCATTCAGAACTCCTCTTTCCTCTTGAATTTCATTAGAAGGGTAAAATACGTTATGTTTCAATATTAAATCTCGGTCATGCTGATCAGAAGCCTGAAGAGCTTGACCAGTTTGACCACTAACTCCTCAAGCTCCTGAAGCTTTCAGACTACAGCAAATTAGCTTGAAGTCCTCCATCAAATAGAGCAGGGTGATCTGTCAAAAAAGCACCAACATTACACAAAAAAACCCCCCTGTGTTTCCTCATCAAGCCTCACACCTTTTAAAAAAGTGCACAAAAAGCCTCCCATAGCTGGTGCAGCTCTTGTTCAGTCTTTTTGGAGGTTACAGGAGTGGCAACATTTGGCTGTATATACCTGTTTAACTGCAGTGGGTTGATCACTGCTGAACAGGGAGTTCCCTTTGCAGAGCCTCTCACTGACCAACGGCTAGAGAAGAGTTGCTTGGGAAAGTTTCAATAAAAAGTATTTTGTCAGCTGAATAAAAACTTCTCAAGAGGGACTTGTCCTTGACTAATTTCTCTCCTTGAAAAAGCTATTGAAATAAATAGGAGTTGTCTAAATATCTCCCTTTGTACTTTCAAAGGAAAGCTGTAGGGAGGGGGAAGAGGTTCTCTTTAAAAGTATTTTTTATTTTGTAATACAAATAAGCAGTATTTTAAAAAGCTGAAATAAAAATGAAAAAATGTTTTAAAGTAATTAAATGAAACCTGGTTTTGTTTGTTCTGTTGTTTTGTTGTTTGTTTTTTTTTAATTTCGAAAAGGTACATGATACTTTAACTATTTGTCCTGACGTCAATGGTTATTTTTTTACAGATTCAAGATAAAATATTCAAAATCTTGAAAATTTCCCATGGGATAGAAAAAAAAAATCCTACTCAGCTCTAATAGAAATCACAGCATGAAAAGACAATCCTGACTTTATGCCTGAACATGTTTTTATGGGATGGTGAACATGAAGGAGGTAAACACTATTGTTGGTGGATGCTTCAGGAAAATCAGATCTTTGCTGGAATATGGCAGACAATCCAGGCTGCAGCATGAAAAGGTCTTACTGGAACAGTACACAACAGACAGTTTACTTCACCCTTCAGATACTTATTTCTTAAGGCACAAAGGCCATTCCCCTTTGCTGGTGGCTACTTCTAATATTATTATTTAATTACAATTGTACCAGTATTGTGAAGCGCTCCCATGGCAAGGTAGAACTGCCACATTTTCAGTGAAATGGGAGATGAAAGGATCGAGTAGGATGGGTGGCATAAGCATCAAAACAGGGACTCCAGCCCAGCTGCCCTAAAGATTGGTAGCCCCCACCTGCCCTGGGCATTTATTCCCCCAACCCTCTTTTCCCAAAGGTTGTCCAGCCCCATGCCTGCCCTGGGGGCCATGAGGCTTACCAAGCATCCTTCTGCATCCCTTGTCCTTACCTCAAATCTCACACACAGGAATCCCCTGCTCTTCCCAGCATACCCTCCAGCCCTTTGCAGATTCAGAGCTGTCCAGGTCTCCACATCCACCTCACCCCAAGCTCCTACACCATGGCTCCAGGACAGGAACCCAGCTCCAATCTCTCCCTGTCCATGAAGTCTCTTCCATTTCCCATCAGGCCTCAAATGCTGCAGATGATTAAAATTAATAGAGTTAAACCCATTCTCTCTGTGCTAACAGAGACTAGTGTAGGCACTAGTTCATGCTTCTGTCCCTTGATGTAATGTTCACTCTTGGCCTCCAGCCCACAGCCCGTTCCACTAGAGGTCTTCTTTCCTTTTAGTCCCTTTCTCTGTCCTAGAGTCCCAACAGAGACCCTTGCGACCCCTAGTATGTGCAGCCCCAGGGCTGCCTTGACTGGCCAAACTTGCCTCCTTGCTTCCCCAGTGAGCCACCTGGGCTCCTGGCAGAGATTTCCAAATTCCAGACAGGAGCTGCAGCTCAAACTCCACCTGGATTGTGCCTGAAGGGAAGAAAAAGTGGACATGTCTGGGAAAAAGGAGCTTTATGGTAATTCTGCAGCAAGCAACCAGACTTCTAGGATGGGAGCCGATTTTCTAGAGGGTTGGAAGTGGATGGGGAAGCCCAGTATCCATGGGCAACAACAAGTGTGAACACTGCTAGAGGAGGGTGAGACTAGTCCTAATCTGTCTGGTCAGATCCACATCTCACACCAGATGGATGGTAATTACAACGTATTCTTCACTCTGACTCATGGCCTGAGGCTGGCAGTGACCATAACTTTAGGGGTGAGGGGTTCTGTGGGGTGTGTGTTGATAGGCAGCACTTCTCCTGAGCACCCTGTTGGTAGATGTGGCTGGCTGGAGTAGGCAGCCTGAAGGACCAAGAGTGGTATCCTCAGCGCTCTCATTGGAAAACTTCCATCTCGGTTTTGATAATACACCAGCTCCAACACTACATGGACATGGGGTCCACAGACTCCAAATTAGGCATATCAGAGGCCTGCCAAGAACACCATGATGGCATTCATGCAAAAACCAGAAGAAAATTAAACAAAATAAAGACCAGAGGAAACTCAAATGTTCGAAAGACTAACATACACAAGTGAGAAATGTTGATGCCCTCACCCAAAGCAGAGCAAATGAGTGCAGAGTGGTGAAATTTGGCTTCTGATGAACGAGTGAGGATGGGGGCACAAGCACAATGGTCAAGCAGGGGTACAGAAAGTCATTACCACAGTGCCCCCTCCTTGGATGTCTGGCAGGGCCATGTCCCTGCTGGGTAGGGATGAGGATGGACTGCCTGCATGCCTCAGGCAAACCATCTCAGACCTTTGGGCTCAGTTTATTGTTTGTTAAAACGAAGGTGATAATATCTGCCTTACAGGGGAGTTGTGAGGCTTATTAACGTTTTGTCTAGTACTTTGAGATCCACCAAGTGAAAGTCCTTTATGACTATTTTATTGTTATTGTACAGAGATCAAAGTAAGAGCTCTAATCTAATGCCATCCCTTTTATGTTTATACCACCCACTTGTATCCAGAAGTCAGCCTTACTGCAGAGTGTCTCTTCAACATCTTGATCTTTCAAGGCTGCAAGTGTTTGTTTGTTGGTAAAGTTTTCCAGGGTAACTGGCTGCTAGTCAGTCATAGTGTGAACCTTGTAAAAGAATGAGGGCAGACACAAAATTGCATCATTATTTAGGATGGCTGGAAGTAAATTATTGAGCTCAGTATTTTCCCTAGTTATGTCCTGTGTTAGATAGGTGTGGCAGGCCAAAAATGTACAGTACCAAGGCAGTGCTTTATTTGAAATAATTTTTAATTTATTTTTGTTCAACCTCATGTCCTTTGTTACGCATGGGGGGTTGATCTTGTAAGTACAGATGTATATACAGGTATATCTGTGTGTTTTTAAACTGCAGAACTCTGTAAGTCACGGAACAGAAGACAGTAAATGGGTAATGAATGGATTTTACCCTGTTTGAAGGAGCTAGTGTCAGAGTATGATCTAATCCTACAGAGATTTTTTTTTCCTGTAAGGGAAAGCTACTGCTGGGAATTTCAATTTATTAAGTGTATGTACTTGTTTTCTCTTGGACATCAATTTTACAAAGTGCCTTAATGTGTGAACTGAACACAAAGGGTTCAAGATGTTGAAGGGTGACAGCAAGTGCTCTGTTGACAGGAGACTGTGTGGTCCAGTTTTTACTGAGGAAAAGAAAAAAAGAAGCAAAAACAAAAAGCAAGGAAAAAAAAAAGAGCATGAAACTTCATGTCCAAACCTGTGTGAAAAGGGGAAAAATACAAGCTCTACGGATCATGCCATATTCCCATTCTTGGAAGAAGACCAATCCTCATGGCAGATATGTTTATTTTAATACTTTTATTGTGTAACATATTACTATAAAACCTGTTCAAGTTGACTACCAGAGGGTACAGTTCCCGCAAGCAACTTAATTCCCTACTTGTGCAGCAATTCACACCTGCCTGGGTATGAAATGTAGCGCTGTCTGGGTAATGGAGTTTGGTCTTTGGTGATTGAACTGAAAAGTGGGAACAACAAGGATTTAAGAAGATAAATTGTCCCACATTGGAAATGTCTCGATTCTTGGCAAATCAAAGAACAGCATGTTTCATTTTGGATCACTCTCAAAAGATTCTCTGGAGCCAAAACTAAACATTTGGGGTGGAGGGGATGTTTTGTTTCAGGTTACCTGCGCTTTGTAGTAAGAAACAAAGGAAAATCAAACAGTTAAAATGCTAACAAAAAAAATCTTTTTAAATGAACAATTAATTGAGATGAGAATGTAGGAATTTCACTTCAGAAGTGCTGCATTTTGATGCTCTGGAAATGTCTCTTGGTTTTGGTTGTTTTTTTTTAACCTCACCTAAAACTGATCATTGAATTCGGCTCAACTTTGTAAAGTCTGAGGCTGCCCAGGCCTGCATTTTTCACTTGTTTTTATTTGGCAGAGCAAGTAGGAGCATGTGTTTAAGTGCATTTTATAGAGGACTCAAACAATTCACAACTAGGGGGTTTATCGTGGAGCAATTCCATGGCCTCATCTATCAGTATTCCAAGACCCTGTTTCACAAAAAAATGAAAATAAATGAAAGGCTGAGGGATACTCTGAAAATACACAGGCAATCAAACCCCACATTTTCCATTAGAAGAGTTAAGGGTAGGATTATTTTTTAAAACTTTTTGTGCAGTTCAAATAAAAAGGGGTGCCATAGATAAACTGCAGCCACAGGGGCACTTCAAAGAGACACCAGTGATAAGGCAGAGGTGAAATGGGATGTAAGTGCAGCAAGGAATTTTGTGATATGGATTATTTCCAAATTATTACCTACCTACTTTCAAAGCCTCTATCAGTTGCCTTGTGTGTATATGTTTATCTATTCATATAGGTAAGCATATTTATGCATATAATTTATTCAACAGTGCCAATACCTGTTGTTAGTCATTCAAAATTGTCCTTCTACTGCAAGAAAACCCAAACCTAAATGTCTGTCAGCTCTAAAAACTTCCCCTTGAAGGATTCATGTGGGTACATTTTTGAACCAGTATTCAACATCAGTAAATCTTGCACTAATGCCCTTAGCAACTCATAGTCTTTATCTGTCCTTTTAGGGTCAGATATTCCAAAATTTGGAGTCTCTGCCTACCTCTCCTCTCCCAGTAAGGCTTTCCCCTGACTTCAAAGGTGAAAGAGACAGTCCAACACAAATTTCTCTCAAAATCCCACCCTCATTTGGCTACTCTCCCTGCCCCATCTGAGCATCTTCCGTTACTCTGTGCAGTTTCTTCTTTTTCCCAGGATGAACTTCTAATGTGCTAAAAATGCCTCATCATGGTAAAACACAAACCAAGACCTTCCTTAAAATCCCACCCCCTCTCCTGGGGTGTTTGCCTCATGCAACTCTTTGGAGTTCAGTGTGACTCATGTAGACTGTATCAACATAATTCATCTTTTCTCCCCCCTGCCTTCCCTTCATTTTCAGCACTTAAAGACAGAGGAAAATGTTTGCGAAATAGTGCAGGGTGAAAGAGATCTTGTGGAAAGCTGACACTACCACAGCATTTCCTATCCCAGTGTCAGAGACCCATCCCCAGTGTTAATGCAACCTCTAACTTGGCACCAAAGCATTGCCTAAGTCTGTAGCCAGTCTCCACCAAAGCCTACCTGTGCAGGAGGCAGGTACCAGTCTGGTAATACTTTTGGCCTGAACTTTGTCCCTACTCCTGCTTCCCTACATCCTCATTGCAGTGGAAAATTCATGTTCCCAGGCTGACAGTCAGCCCTGCGACAGCAAACATGATAAACCAGCAGCTTTTTCATCACTAAGGCATTTTAGCTTGTGTGTGCTTACTACCACAAACCTTGGTTAGCTTCTATGAGAAGAAACTTGGCCTTGGTGCCCCTGTAAATCTGGACACTTCCACCACGAATAATGCCTCAGCAGTGCCTTGGGAGATTCACATGTGTCCTCTTGATGGCAAGCAGCTGACTTGCTGCTGCACAGGTGGCAGCTGAACCACAATTCCTGGCTGTGTGCTTGCTCTTAGTCCAGTGCAAAGGCACAACGAGACACAAGAAGGGACATGAGGGAAGCTCTGTTCTATCCAAACAAGTGTCCTAACCACAAGGACAAAGCTATGAGGACACTTTCTCCCTCACCCTCTTGGCAGACCTCTACTTTTGATAAAAAAAAAATATCCCTGATGCAAGAGCTTTCTGGAGATTCAGCCCTGCTTGGCAAACAAAATCCCATCTGTATGCCTGTTCAGCAGAAATCCATCCTTGCCCATGTAGTCCTGTAGGCACAGAGCTGCATCTACCTGTTGCACCCCACTCCTCTCCTTCCAAAGAATCTTGCGCATACACGAGCAAAATCTCAGGGCACTTTGACCCAGTTTTAAGATCTACAGAATTTTTCAGTTCTTGAACATAATTTTACAAAATAATTTAATTTAGATTCCAAGAAAAAAACTCTTGGTAGTATTAATTTGCCATACCCCATGCCCTTGAGAAAGGTTTGTCTTCGGGCTTGGTAACAATCTGTCACATTAGTGACTAGATTGCAGGGTGAGTGTCTGGGGTCCATTCCATTCACTTACCAACAGCTGATAAAAGTCCCCTGCATACCCTTTGTTGTTTTCCTGTTACCCCCACTCCAAGCTGAAAATTCTGCTCATTTGGAGATCAGACTGTTGAAGGGAAGCTCTGCATGTTCAACACAACTGTGTATCTTTGTGCATCTGAAAATCTCTTCTACTACTTTGGCTACAGCAATGATTTTCTTTGCGAGGCATAAATTCCTTGGGGGAGAAAAAAAAAAGGAAAAAAAAACCCTTTCTGATTTGTTTTCTTTCAGTCCATGAGGGCCAGTAGAGTTAGTTACACTACCCCTGCAACCAGCCTGATGTGGTGATTTTACAAGTCTCAGTATACATGAGTTAATTCTGAAAGGCCAGATCCTCAACAGAGAGAAATCAAAGCAAATCTGTAGCTGCTAATCATAGCTAAGCTAGTGTTATGAATCAGTTGAAGTTTACACCTTGTATTTCTTAGGATTTTCAGCTGCTCCTGTTGAAAGCCAATAGAGAATCCTGTCCATCACCTTCCACACAGATTCCCTGGATTTGCATTAGTGGTGGTTGCAGGACCTCAGATCTGTCCTGACTGAGCCACAATGAGTATTTCCAAGGTATATATGAGAAAAAGTTAGTGGCTTTTTTGCCTTGTACAGTTAGACACATTATCATTGTATTTTCCATTTTACTCTAAAATTAGATTTAAGAGCCAGATTTTCCTGTCTTTCATTAACTTCACTAATATAAACTAGATGTACATTAGCTAAAATACATGTGAGGATACTGTGGAATTATAATTCTACACCAAATAAAGTAAGGACACTAATGCATAAATTGTAATAATAAATATGTAACCGTAATAGAGAAGGAAACTTAAGCTTTAGTCCCAGAACCGCACTCCCATAATTTTCTTCACCCTAGTTTTATTCCACTTAGCTTTATGATAATGGAAAAGCTGAAATGCAAAGATCAGAATTAAATTCTGACTTTGCAATAACTCACAGCATCTGGTCCCCCCATTTCTTCCTGGATTGCTCTCTACGTCATTCTCCAAGCATCATGCTGATGATTTGCAGTGCCACTGCTATTTGACTATATGATCTATTTATCATCACCACACTTCAGCATGCTCATTTTTCTTAATTTAGCCAATGAATGAAGTAGCCCTAAATGACAAAATGGGAAAGAGAGAAAGTGCTTAACTGAATATAAGAAAAATGCTGGCTAGCCTCCTCCTCAGGAAAATGAAATGTATTTATTTATTTTCAATCTCGAGTTTATCACACATCTTCTTAGACTGAGAAAACCTCCCTTAATAGGTTTACTGTTTTCACATTGTGTAACAGAGTATGCTCTGACTCTTCTGTACAAGTCAGTTATTTTTGGATTGGGGTCACATTTTTGCAAATTAAGTGACAGAGAAGAAACCTCTAAGTGGTAGAAATAGTCATCCCATACTACTTCTAGTCAATTACACCCTCCAGATGGTCACCTAGAGTTGGTGCTCCTGCAGGAGCAGGAGTAGACATGTTAGGACCATCCACACTTCTGTGAGTTTCTCCATTTAAACTCTTCTTTCTGTTCCCATCAAGCCCTGAGCAGAGTGTTGTGTAAGGACCAAGCACCTTCTGCCTTGCACCCATCTTCTGTAAAACCCACCTGGTGGTTCCTAGTTTTTGTATTGGAAATTAATCACCATCCATCAGCTCTGCCATGGTCAGCATCATTGGTGTCTGCTGTGCTAAAGAGTCCTAAACCAACGATTCATTCTTAGCATGAAAGCTGTTTGCACATGATTGATGATCCTTGTTACTGTCCTGTGTGTCCTTTCTTGTCCCAGTATGATCTTTTTTGAGGGGGATAGCTGGACTGCACATGGTATTTGAGACAAGGACAGTGGTTTGGTTTGTTTTTTCCTTTCTCTGAGCATGGAGCTGATATTTCCATAATGCTCTTGCCTCAGGACTCCATTCCTGGATGCTCACCGGTGACTCAGTGCCAGCACTGCCTATTTGTAAGTTAAGGGTATTTTTCCCAGGATGACATAATTTTACAGTGTTGAGATTCATTTGCCACTCTTGTCTTCAGCTTAATTTCCTTCTGCAAAGTATGAATGAGCTCTTATATCTTAGGGTTCAACAGTGTTCACCATCACAATGTTTGTAAATGTCTTTAGAAATGGGATGTTGGTAACACATTCTTAGTATTATGATCGATCCCTTCTATTGCCTAACATCAAATGCAAAGTACTTTCAAAGCCAGAATTTAAAAGAAACCGCACCAATGGCCATTTGAGAACTGTGGAAAAAAAGCAAATAATTAAAAGCAGTTGATGCCGTCCCTGATTTTTGCATGCAAGCCAAGTAAATTATCCACAACACACCATTTTTTCCTACTTTGAAAATGTATGTACAGAGAAAAAAATTCCCAGGCTCATTAGATCATGTTGAAAAAAGGGTACAATTGTGTAAATATTTTTGAAATATTTTTCACTTCTTTGTCTTTCATATGAATTTTTGAAATTTGTATTTTAAAAGTCATCATACTTCCGTTTTTGGTATCATTCCGTTACATATATATACAGCAAGAGGGAAAAGAATAATACATTTTAAATGGAAAGTGACGTTTTTTTCCTCTAAAAAAATCACTTAGTTTTGTCAGAACTACATATCCAAAAAAATCTTATCCTACTCAAAAGAGGCATCATGGAATGAAGGTGTAGAAAAATTGAAAGCAATTAAAGGCACTTATGAGCAAAAATAGGCCAAAGTCATAGCTCACAAAATGTGTGCATGGTGATGGACTGAGTAAAGATCAAGGCTGAGAGTTTTTCAAAGCAAAATATGAGAGATTCCTCAGCAGAAGGACAAAGTTCAGTGTGTGAGGAAATTGGAGCTCCTTTTTGGAGAAGATGCATCAAAATAATCAACTGCAAATGTATTTCTTAGTCTCTCCTTGACTTAGGATATAAATCTGTGATATTATCTTTTCCTCCCAAAGACATGTATGTGACTGTGATTGGTCTCAGCCCAGCGGTCCAGCCTGTTCAGATCCCTTTGCAGAGCCTCCCTACCCTCCAGCAGATCCACACTTCCACCCAGCTTAGTGTCATCTGCAAACTTGCTAAGGGTGCCCTCGATGCCTTCATCCAGGTCGTTGATAAAGACATTGAACAGGGCTGGACCCAGCACTGAGCCCTGGGGAACCCCACTTGTAATTGGCCTCCAGCTGGATTTAACTCCATTTCCCACCACTCTCTGGGCCCGGCCATCCAGCCAGTTTTCCACCCAGGAGAGTGTGCGCCTGTCCAGGCCAGACGCTGACAGTTTCCGTAACAGAATGCTGTGAGAAACTGTGTCAAAGGCTTTACTGAAGTCCAGAAAGACACATCCACAGCCTTTTCCTCGTCCAGCAGCCGAGTCACTTTGCCATAGAAGGTGATCAGGTTAGTTTGGCAAGACCTGCCCTTTGTAAACCCGTGTTGACTGGGCCTGATCACCCAGTTCTCTTGCATGTGCTTCATGATAGCACTCAAGATCACCTGTTCCATGACTTTCCCTGGCACTGAGGTCAGACTGACAGGCCTGTAGTTCCCCGGATCCTCCCTGTGACCCTTCTTGTAGATGGGCACAACCTCAGCCAGCCTCCAGTCCAGTGGAACTTCCACAGTCTTCCAGGACTGTTGGAAAGATGATGGAAAGGGGTTTGGCCAGCACATCTGCCAGCTCCTTCAATACCCTCGGGTGAATCCCGTCTGGCCCCATGGACTTGTGGATGTCTAGTCGGGCTAGCAAGGCTCTGATCACCTCCTCTTGGACCATGGGAGCCTCATTTTGCTCCTCTAGATAGTAACTAACAGAGATGAACACACCACTTACAGATCAGGAGTTTCAAAACTAGCACAAGTGATTTCCTTGAAACAGGAGAAAAACTGAGCAGAAATCTTCAACCCAAATGAGTAAACCTGCTTTTGAAACCATACCTTGCTGTGCTTAGCCCTGCTCCTAGAGCACGGTGAGCAGGACTGGGAGCTGTGCTGGGCATATGTTAGGCTCAAGTTTTGCTCAGCTTGCCCCCAACAAGACCAGAAACCAGGCTGTGGCAGTGTGGCTTTTGGCAGTAAGAGGGGGTCACTCTGTGCCCGTGGGCATACCATGTCCTGAGATGGGAAGTTGTTTGAAAAAAGCAGGAGCCAGAACAGTACAAATCAGAGTTTGCAGCAGGAAACCTCTCAAAGGAAAAAGAAATGCAGCATAGTGGATGTGACGTGAGAGCTAGAGTAGGAGGACAGAGTGTGTAGCCAGTCGGGGGCTGGTTAGTGGGAAAGCCTGGTGTGATACAGGAGGCACATCGAGGAACAACTGTGCAGTAAGTCAGGCTTGGGAGAGAAAGGCTTGAGACAGTAGGGGAAGAGATGTGTGTACAAATGCCACTGTCTGGATATACAGATACGTCTGGATATGCGCTATGCAAATTTATTAAGCCTAAGCAGCATTTCTGGCTGAAGATATCACATCTGCCCCTCTCCCCTTGTCTTCATATTCAGTTTTCTTAGCTGGGTTTGGCTGCCTGTTTTAATCCCTTTCTTTTCTTGACTGGAGCACTGAAGCTCCAAGGGTTGTTAACATACAGTCACCATGGAAAATCTTGAAGGGAGAACAAAAGCATCCCAACTTTCCCCAGGGTGGAAAGGCAATGACTAGAGAAGCATTACTTGGTCACGAGGCAGGAGGGAAAGCCAATGGGCTGGCTGTGGGCAACCGCAGGAAGATGGGAGCAATGGTTTGAGAGAGCAAGTAATGGCATGTGCAAGAAATGATGATGAAATGTGGCTGAACTAAATATTTAGGGCTAGATTCTTGCTTTTGTTTCCTAAAGTCAGCAAAATTTAGTTGACTTTACAAAAAGCCAAGCAGGGCGGAGAAATCAAGTTCAGTGTTATCCAGTTTTAACCACCCCAAGTATCTGCAAAGTGTATGCAAGATTAAAAAAAATTTACTCTAACTCATATTTTAAGTGTCTCTGAACTTGGCTGCCCACACAGGAAACAGTTTTGAGCAGGTGGTCAATGAAGCCTGTGGCTCATGGCTGGCTCCACTCAGGGTACTTGTGGGTTACTGACTCACTGCTGAATTATGAGCCCAAACAAAAGGCTTTAAGGTAAACTCAGAGTAAAGAAACTGAAGAAGGTGAAGGAAATAATAATCCCAGCTTGTGTTCTGAATGCACAGAATGAACAAGGAGTTAGTAAAAAGCAAAATAAACCAAGGGGCTGTTGTGCTGGGGTTCACTCCTCCTACTTGCCAGGGCACCTCAAGGGGAAATCATGGGATTGTGACAAGAAATGGCAGGTGAGGTAAAGCTGTTCTCAGTGAGTCATACTGCTTCTAGCCTGCTAGTAAAAAAAAACACAACAAACTTCGCTATAGTGTAGAGGATATTCCAACCATCTCATTTGGCTCAAATGGTTAGCTTGTGCATATTAAAAATGTTTAAAATCTTACCTAATAAACACTCCTATGTTAAAGTCTTGTTAAACCTTCCAGAAATTATTCCTAATGCTGGCAGGTTTTTCCTTTGTCACTTTCTGGAGCTAAAAATATCCTAAATGGAGACGGAAATCCTACCACACTGGAAAAAGTTTGCTGCTTATTTATCAGCCATGTCACATGCTGAAGTTATATGTGAGTATTACTTTCAATGTATTCAATATTATTAAAATAGGTGCTTTTATTTCAGACACCATTAAGAATTACAGGCATAAGGGCATAAGAGAAGTCAGTTTTAGATGAGAGTATGTCTTTAACCTGCCTCCCTGTGCTCTGGTTTTTCTATGAATGATATCCAGCAGTTGATTTTAGGCAGCTCATGATTTTGCACAGTGACTCCAAGCCCTAAACTTTCCACACTCTACTCCATATCTACAACACGCGCAATATGATTGTGGACTTCGGTGGCTTATCTGGTGTCCAAAAGGACCCCGCTCAGGTATATCCTCTTAAGCTAGTTCACGTTCCTCTCTGGAATGGAGAAAGAGCAAGCTTTGGGGAGCTTGCAAATGGGAGGCTTGGGGGAGCAGGGGCAAGGGAGGTGAACACAGCTAATGCTGTGCATATATTTACTATTTCTTCCAGGCATCCCTGCTTGGTAGGGGTTGTTGTTTCGTTCAGGGCCTTTCATTTTTCTTACTTGGCCACAAGGCCTGCTGTCACCCCAGAAGTCCCCCACCAAAGGGACCCAAGGGGTATGGACAGTTCCAGCTTCTGACCAGCAGCAACATTTATTTAGTTTCTGTTTGTTCTACCGGCAGGTGTCCTCCCTCTTACAAACCCTCCTGCTGCTTCCTCAACAGCATTGTTTTATGACTTCTCATTGACTTGGCGTATAAATCCCTCCAAGAATAGGGCTTTACATTTCTGTTGAAAAAGAGGAGAAACTAATAACATTTCCTAAAAGGGGAGATCTCATTCAGAGAGTACAGATTGCATCATGAGTTTGCATACTATAAACTAGGTCTGTCTAGATGACTCACAGTGGTTGCCAGCAGACATACCTGTACAAACACACCCCCTGAAGCGTTATAAATCAATGTAACTGTCTAATGCACTGAGTGTCTAATACTGCTGGTAAAATATGTGCCAGTTTTGCTAGCACAGGGGGACTTCGTAAGATCTGATCTGCAGCCAGTTAAACTCAGCAAGCTTTAGATCTAGGTTTAGATGGTGAGAAATGCTCCAATATAGCTCTCACTTAGCAGAGGACTTCAAACTGCTAAGGCAGCTCTTTCCATGCTTCAAGTAGGAGTTTAAATACCCAGCAATATCAGGGTCTGTATAGCTACTCACTGATGCTAAGAACATGCGCCCTACTTCCCAGATTCCCTGATTTTGTGTTACAAGCTTGGATCAGGGTGTGTACCATAAACACATGCCAGTGTAGCAACTTAGTTTGGAGGTGTTGACTCTGACATGCATTTTTATGCCAGGATGCTATGTGAGATGAGCTTTATCACAAAAACAATCACAGCTATTGTAGGAGCTTTTGCTGGTATTGAAGTATTATGAAGAATTGTTCCCCTCTACTGTATATTTTCTGTGGCAGACCAGGACTACAGAATCATTTATTAAAGTTAAAAATGTAGAAGCCCTATTGCTGATCTGTGCCGGGGAACTCTTTATGCCTTATATCATGTGGGTGAAAAAAAGATGATGTCTTACCCTTTTGGAAAGAGTGGTACATTTCCACTTACTTTCTCTGGCTCATCTTCTTTCAGCTGTTTTAAATCATAAAGATATAAAAATGCAGCTCTGCAGAAGTCTCTTTTCTGATTAATTTGTGCAAAAATTTCAAAGAAAATTTCAAATGTTCTTTCTAAACTTCCCAATCTCAAATTATAAAATATCCAGCCATGTATTGCTTTCAAAGATCATTTCAAGTGACATGTTTTCAGGAAAAAGACTGCTACTTGGGAGTTGGTATGCATTAGAAATTCAGTGGTCTTTTACATCTTATTGAAAATTACTTAGGGTGGAGGGTTATTTCCACTACCTTAAAAACCTGTGGCTCTGTTCTTTGCTCCAAGTAGCTTTCAGAGCTAGGAAACGGGGAACCGAAACACTTTTGAGAATACAGATGTCCACCCACTGTAATGCCATTTTTCAAGACATCCATTTTTTTACCAGCTTGTGTTCCTTTATGTCAGTGGAAATAGGACTGTTTCTCAGTGAGGCAAGCTTCATTGTGGTTACAAGCTGGTCGTGAGCAGTCAGGGAGGTTCAAATGAGTTTTATGGCAACGAGCTTGCACAGTGGAGCAATTTTGCCTTAACAGCATGAAACTCAAGGATGAGCTACCTAGTGCCTCTAAAATGAATTTCTGAGTCCCAGAGAGTTGTGTGTTGCCTGCTAGAGCCAGCCTAATGCTGAAACCCAGCTGAATGTTATAATTGCACAGGAGCTTCTCTTCATCCCTCTATAGCAGCTGTGATAGACCTCCCCTTGGCTAATTTGGCCCTCTAACAGGAAGAAGTGTGGTTATCCCTTACAGCATTAGCAGCAATTCCATAGCTTCCTTCCAGAGGTACGCAATTCCCTTCCTTCATTATCCAGGGAGCCAAAGTAATCAGCTGAGACTACAGGTATTGCTTCATTCACCTGCAGCTGGGTGAAATCGAATATTTCCTTCTTCAATTCTGAGACTACAACACCATGAGTAGTTCCAACATCAGAACCCTTCAGCTTTTACTATATCTATATTTTGCTGCAATTTTCCACATTGAAAACACATTGCAGAGATTGTTTGGGGCATATGTTAGTGTCAGGTCTGTTCTGTAAGTTTCTGAGGTTTGGTATTCGTATGTTTGTTATACCAGACAGCAGTTTCTGCATTAAGTTTTTGCTTTGGTAGTTTGATGCTGTCTCTGAAACAGATGGGTATTCAATTCCAAATGTCATCCAGAGCTTTGTTTTGAAAACACTAGGAAAACATGAAAAAAAAAAAAAAAGAAGAAGAAGCAGCTTTAGTCAGATCTTTGTTTGGATCATCAACCATTACTAAAAAGTGGAGAGATGTTTAAGAGTTTTGTAGGTGAACTTGAACGCAGTAACAAATGCAGTGTAGCTTCCAGGTATATCTGCAGGATAATTGAGGAAGAATTTAACCTGAAGCTTTTTTATTAAAAAGTAATTCATATTTTGCAATAATAAAATATTCTGGGATGTTTATGTCAGTTTTGCCACATTGCTTGTATCAAAAAGGTATTTGAAAGATGCAGGACTTTGATGAGTTCTGTTGGAGATGGCCTCCTTATTACTTTCTTCCATTACCATTAAAAAACCCCAAGCATTAAAGTGAGGGTTTTTAAGGGATTTAACTACAAAAGGTTTTTCTGTTTCTCGTTCAAGTAAGAGAGTTCAGCATCCAAAATACAGAGTTTTACTTGTTCACACCAAAATCTTTCAAGCAAAGTTCCTTGGCATAATATTGTGTCTTTTCCATTAAGAGATAATGTTGGAGAAATTATTTGTTCCATCTTTACCCAAAAAAAGACAGCTATGGATTCATATGTTTGGTCCTCTCAGCTCCCACTGCCTTTTTTTGGCACCCTTTTTTCACCAGCACAGAGCTGCCACACACAGCTGTACCTCCTGCCCCACTGTCGGGACATATGTGCTCTCAACCAATCAGTGCCAGAAAACTCAAAATTTGCAGCTGGATAAGTTCAGACAAATTCTCCCTAAACCTGGCTTTCCTGCTAGTAGAAGCTGGTTCCTGAGACTCCTCAGCATCCATCTTGGGGATGCAAGGAAGAGCTAGGAAGAGCAGCCCAGGTAGATATCTCAGGCTCAGCCCTACCTCTCACCCATCAGTCATCAGCATCAGCTACCAGAGCCATAAAGGTCTCAGTGGAGAGTTGTGCAAGGCCCAGCAATAGCATTCAGACCTTATTGTGAGCCCACCAAAGATGTTTCTAAAGCAGTTGGGTATTAAGGGGAGAATGGCAACTGGACTACCGAGTCAGATGACCGTCTTTCCCCATGGAGATCATCACAGGAGAGAACTAAAGATCTTTAAAAGTTAGCTTTTAATACTGCAACTAAAAATGTGCATAGATATCTATTTTATACCAATACCTTTAGTAAGAACATTGGGTGGTTCCATCACCTTCCAAGTTTTTTTAAATTAGCAAAGGATTTTATAGAAACCCGCAGGCATGCACATGTGCATAAAAATGCACACATTTGTTTTAACCATTAATGCAGAAAAGCTAAATATTATATTGTCACATTAAAAGCTAATGTGATGAAAAGATCAAGGCATTTCATGAAGTGCAAAATTCATCCTACTTGTGAAATAAAATGTTGCACTCTCCAGGGAAAACTCTGTACAGAAAATGTGACTTTTTAATGAAGTTTATTCGTGTCTGTTTAATATTGTGGATCATGAGAAAGTATTTTGTTGTTGTTTTGGCATATTAAACAGTGCAGAGTGCAGGACCACTTCATTTTTTCTACCAACTTGAACTTTTTGGCAGGCAGCCCTGTGTGTGGTGGATTACCTCTCTACTTTAATGTTCATTAGTAGATTTGGTCATGTGATTGGGGAGGATAGTAGAAAAAATTTAAGTACTTCCTGGCTGCTGTACATTCAGTTCACCTCCCATCAAGTATTGGGAACCCAGACCTACCACAGAGAATTAAAAAATCACATCACTGAGTATGCAGAGATCAACAGTGTAAGACATTTAAAGCTATGTTATAAAGACAGAGTAAGCAATATACATGTAAAAGAGATATCCCTCCAACACAGGCAGCTGTCTGTGACCATTGCTGCACAAGTAAAATTATAAAAACCTCTGATGGAGGTTTGCAGGGATTGCTCAGCTCTACACTCATATGCATCTTGTAATACTTAGATTCAGTGACTGAGTGAGCAGCTTGATACCACACAGTATTTTATTTGCAGTCAAGTACACCTCTATTTCTACTCTGCAATTTATTGCAGAGAGCTAAATTTCAAATTCTTTGTCTGAAGGATTTGGAGAAAAGAAATGCATTACAGATGAATGCTTTCAATAGTTTCCACAGATTCAGTCTAAAGCTAAAAATCACCTGTTCCCTTTTCCTTAGGTCATTTTCCCATGTAGCTGAGATTTGTAACTGATGCTATCCGTATAATAAGTGACACTATGAAACTATTTATTTCCTGCAATAAGGAAATTATGTATTATATCACTCACAAGAGGCACGGCATATTCTGTTCTTGGAAGTCTATATTCATCTGTCAGTTTTACAGGAACAAAGTTGTCAGAAGCACTGAACACTCCTGGCCCACTCGTGAAGTCAGTGTGAACTGGGGATTTACTTGTAGTTATCCGAGTATGATGACAGCTTGCTTTCGGGAAAACCTGAATTACAGGAGCCATGCAGCAGATGTGGAAAGCCTGGACAACCTCATCACAATTGTCTGTAGAGGAAGGAATGCTTCAGTAGACTTAGAATTATTTTTAAATTCTAGAACATTCATAAATCTGGAATTTGTGGGAGAGAGGGAGAAATCTTCACCAAGCCATCCTCTCACTGTTATGTCTCAGAACTGGGGTTTCAGAAAACTATTGTATAAAATTTTTGGTGTAACTGTTGCAAGTACTAGCTTAGGAAAGACCTCTCTCATTTGGGACTTCTCTGGCTCAGAAATATTTTTACCAGGAGATATGGTGGATGCTAAAGAAGAGGTGAAGACCTCTCTAAAAGTTTCCATATGTTTGGCTATTGCTGAAGAAAGACCAGCTCTAGTGAGGAGAGCTCTGGCATAGCTGAAGATTAGACCAAGTACCTAGGTGTGAACAAAGTCACTCAGCACTATGAATCCTGCTCCCCTTCTGTATGTCCAGATGTTTCGGTACCATCTTGCTGTCCCCACCGCTGGGGAAGATATGTAGGGGAATTCTATTGATTTAGATCCACTGCAAAACACAGTGACACAAATCCTGTAAGGTTCTAGCAGGAAGCAGGGAGTCAAAACTTACTTACTAAGAAGTTAGACACGGCTGCAGGTGTTCTGGGAGTACCCTTCACCAACACATGGTTTAAAACACGTGGCCCTCAGCAGGTGTTGCCAGTTTCTAACTAGGAAAAGTGCAAGTCTACTGTTTTGTTTCAGAGTAGAGGCTGCGGTTGTGGTAGTGTTTGCTTTCATAAAGTCATTGTATGAGAGGCACAGAAAGTATAAGTGGTAGTGTGTGTCCAGAGTTCAAGAGAGATATCGATAGAATGATTATATACACCCCAGCCTTGATTCATTACAGATGAAATGGCAGAAGAATAAGTCTTTCATATTCATATGTTAACAGACAGTGTAAATTCACTGCTTAGAGCTAGCCTGCAAGGGGGATTTTGCCCTAGCAGCTATGCCAGTGTAGCTTTTTTTGTGGACTCTATTCCAAAATGAAAAATAATTTTACTTCTTAATAACATTTGTACTCACAAAATTGAAATACTATTCTTGAATAAGGGTATGTTTATTCTGGAGTACCATCCATATGGGGAGTCACATGGAATAGTAACAGAATACCTGTTCGATCCAGAATATCTACTCTGGTTGTTTTTTTTTTGGTTTTTGTTTTTTTTCAAAGGAGAGAGCCTTGTGATAAATACATGCGGGTTGAGCATGCTGGGTGCAGAAAGCATATCTAAGGTAGGAACAGATCTAGAATAACTCAGAAAGAGCCATTTGTTTTTTTAATTTAGGAAAAATGTCATCTTCTACTACCTCTGTCGCATTGAAGTCTCGTGTTGAGTGCTGGAGTAGATTAGTTTTACTATCTCTGTACAAAACAGATATAAGAGATTGCCATATTGCTGATATTTTGTCATAAGATGGGTGATAAGTACATAGCTCAGCTGAGAGGATGCAAGTCACAAGCATTAGCCCAACACAAAACACTGGAGTTTTGGAGAATGTCTACAGAAGGAAAGCAGCAACCTTTGGTCTGTACTTGGTGCACAAAAATAAATCTGTGATCAGAATCAAGCTTACAGTTAAGTGGACAATCCAGATACTAGGCTTGCCTATAAAACACAAATACACAGATCCAGCAGTTGAATAGGTTAAAACAGAGGCTCTTCTTTACAGCTGCTCTTTCTGTTTAATGAATTCTGTATAAAACCTTTTCATATGTCTGAAAAGAGGATGCCTGCTTTAAATGATTAGGGTGCTGTCCTCAAGGGAAGTTAAAGATGTCCATGGTAACAAAATAAATAATGGAGTAAAAAATGGGTCATGCTTTATTACAGCATTTCACTATTACACAGATCTTTTTTTGAAGTGTTAAACTGTGTCTTCCATTTAGTAAAGCATACCAGCCAACACTGGCATTTGACAATCTGCAATTTATTAGCCGTGATCTTCTTTCATCAGAAGTAATTCTAAACAAAATTGTGTCTGGTTTTTATTTACTGTAACTCATTGCATTCACTAAGAATGATGATCTGGCAGGTGACAGTGAACAGCAGAGAAAACTGTTGGAGATTTTTCAGATGGAGCATTTGCACTGCTGGGAATGTTACAGGGCAATGACAAACATGCAGACAGGTAGCAAGGACTCCACATGTAGCATGTTCCTGACATGGGCAGCAACAATGGAGACATTTTCCACCAGTGAGTTTTGCTCCTCACTGCAGATTCTCCTCAGTGACCCAGAGCAGCTGCCAGATGACAAAAATGAGCCTATCACTGAATTTCATAGAAGTTCCTGAGGCAGTTGCAGGAGAAGGTTCAAGGGTAAGGCAGAAAGTGTTGCCTTCAGAATTTTGCCAAGCAGCAGAAGTTCTCCTCTTGAATTATAAAAGCTGGTGCTGCGAGCAGGGTAGAGGCTTAGGCTTCCTGAACCTATTTTTAATTAGTACCTCATTTTCTGGGAAACGGACGCCCTGGGATTTACCTTATGTAAAGGCAGTGCACCCGCAGCAACATGAATTGACAAACACTTCAGGGAACGACCTCAGAAAATCTTCCCTTATTTTTTCCAACTGGCAGATTACCAGTTTTTCTGAGGCACATGTAAGGAGAAAATCGTCACTAGCTTGGAGCTGGTTGCTCCTCAGAATGATTCCAGCATGGGAGGAAGCCTCCTGGCACTCAATAGAGTCTCTAACTCCTGGTTTCATGCATCTGGACTTTTACATTCCCTGCTGAAAAGCTAAACCTGACAAAGGTACACAGACATCCTGCCTCCTCTGTCTTTTCATCTGTGCTATCGCTGGGAGGGCTTGCATCCAACTTTCCCACTTTTCAAAAATCTGCCCAGTCAGGCAGCTTCCTTCACCCTCTATGCTTTATTGTGAGAATAAGGGATTTTATGTTTTTTCCTTCGAGTCTGAGAGAGGGAAGATGAGGAATAAATAAGTGGTGCATTAAGACCCCAATATAGCTGCTGCATGAGTAACGCAGCTGCCACGTCATGGACACATGATGTGTCTCTTGTAATATCTTCAATGGAAGCATAAACAGGGTTTTCATGAGTTCCTTGTCAGGTGCCTCTCTGGATGAATGTTACCTCTAAGTACCATCCCAATATGCCATCACTCTGCCAGTCTCCAGCCTCCAGTTTTCCTTGTTTGTTATGTGAAGAGATGTGTATTCAACATCACCTAGAAGTGGGAGATAGAGCCCTTGCTCCAGCAAGCTTGCCACCTAAATGATACCTCAAGAGTACAGTCTGGAGATCCAACAAAGAACCAAGATATGTAATAAAGACAAACGGAACCTTTGATACAATCATGGCAGGACTCTTAATGTATTTTTCCTCTCTTCTTGGGTTATGTCTTTGCAGACAGACACAATTTGTTTTGCCCATGTGCTGAGCTATATATGCACAAGCCAACAGTGAACCAGAAGCCACATGCTCATGATTAGTGTAGCACTGTGCTCAAGCTAATAAAATGGGCTCAGAGGCAGAATATATTAAGCAGGGCTTACTGTCACTGGTACAACAAGCAGGCAAGGCATAACATCCTTTTCCTTCAAAAGGCCATTCAGCTGCATCTTCAGTTAACTTCCTGATAACTGGGGGTTAGCTCTGGAGGAAGGAGCACGCTGGAGGAAAGAAATTAAATGGAGGTGTCCCTCTCTTGCTGGGCAAGGAGAGTTTCTCTATGGACTGTGGTCATCTTGAAAGAAATGGGAGTTAGGAGAAAGATACAGTAGGAGCAGCCAGGACATGCAAAGGCAAATGGAGAAATAAGGACTTCATTCAATCAAAAAGGTTAGGTTTTATACTGGTATAGGTCCAAAGTCCTGCTGGTGACTGAACATGTCGAGATCACTAGAACTCATCATTCACTGCCTCAGCCAGGCATGAATGCCCTGAGCAGTGGATACCTCTCACATTGCCATCCCATTGCTTAGCCAAACAACAAATAAAGGATATTTTTTTGTTTTCCTTCTTGGGTTGCACCCAGAGTGATACCTTGTGGTCATGTCCTAGTCCTCCCTGCACTGGTCCCTGGAAGGCCCCGTGGTCAGAGGCGCCCTTCAAATCTTACTATCAGCTAAGTCCAGATGAATAGGTGGAATGAAAGCTAGTATGGGAAATTCTCCCATTCATTTCCCCCAGCCATGGAGGTTTGTAAGATTTTGTGTGAGAAAATTACCAAATGAAAAGTCAGACCTGTTGTGTTGGATAACTCTGGAGGTGTAGGACAAGAAAATTTGCCTAAACCACAAACTCTATGGAAGTGGAAGCCACGAAGTTTTTTGTCTTTCCTTTCACTACCTCTCATATCTTCATAATTTCAATCCATCTTGTACAACTGCTTCCTATTTATTTCCCTCCTGTGCCTCTTGAGAATTTGCCTCACAACTGCAGTATATTTGATGGACAAGTGTTGTCTACTTTCCAGACCAAGTCACTTCAAAGGGTGAAGCACACTCACACTCAGGTGCAGAGCATCCAATCTGCACATCTCTAGTGAGCTAAGGAATAAGGAATGATACTGCAGAAGTCAAATGTATTCCCCATGGATCACCATAAACAGCTGTTTTATTTTTCTGCTACCATTAAACCACCCTAGAGCCTCCTAAACTTCTTTGGGGCAAGAAGTCTTCATTTTAAAAATAGATCCAAGGGAACATATTAATCTGAATCAAATTGGAGGTGGAGGATGGGTTGAGTTTTGGCCTGTTGTAGACAGAGGACTCCTCACACAAAAATTTTGAGCTTGAGCTCGATACTGCCACAAGAGGGGAGGGGACAGGAGGAGGAGGAAAAGGCAGAGGTCTTCACAGGCTCTCCTCTGGGGAGCTGTAATAGATTCCCACACACTCAATTAGTGTGACAGAGAGTAGATTAAAAACAGATTATTGACACTGCAGCTCATGCTGGGTAGAATCTTTGTTCTGCTGAAGATGTTGCTCAGATGTGAGCCAGGGTGGCCCTTTACCTTCTCAGAACTGATTGAGGAGAATACTACCTCTCCCTTCAGAATGAATTTGGCCTGTGAATGTTCACAGCATTTTTGTAAAAGTGGCTTCCTGTGAGACTGCAGTTAGTTAAAAACAATTGTATTTATCCATTATTCTTTCTTTTTTTTTCCTCTCTCTCTGAATGCTGTGTTGCTTTTAATCCATATTAGAAATTTGCAATTCCTTTAAAGCAAAATGTTCAAGGTCATTTGCATCATAACCATGCAAATGTGTGTAAACATCCTGCTTTCTAACAATACTTTCTTCTTTGGTGGAGTTTGGTTGTGAAATTCTGACCTGTATCGTATTTGTGTTTGCATCTTAACTCCTTCAGCAGGGACACAGAAACAAACAGGCTGCACTAACCCTATTCCTACACAAAGCACAGTAGCAGCAGCAGCATCAACAACAGACAGCTTAGATAAGAACAAATCTGATGGGAAGCTTTTCAGTCCAAACTTGGGTGTTGGATGGAGTCGAGGCATGGTGTGGTAACCTCAGAAGTCTGTCAAAGCTTTGGGTAGAAACAGGAAGCCAAGCAAGCTGGGTGGCAACCTGCTTCACTGCTAGCTTGTGAGAAGTCCTGTCAGGCTGCTTAATACTCAGGCTTGGAAAAGTAATTTCTTCTCTTTTTGCCCCCATTCCCTGCATAAAATTGGAGTGAATGCTTCTTTCTTTCTCCCCTTTCATTTATTTTGTGCAATGAGAGTACAGGTTCAGCCTTGTTTCTTGTCCTGTAGGTAATGAGCCCCAGATTGGTCCTGCGGATGCTCCTACCACTGTACAGGCAAACAAGATGGAAGGAAAGCTTGAAGCAAAGAAACCCCTGAAAATGAACCTGGAAACGGAAAGGATATATATTAATTGATGCTATAAGTTGCTATGATTCTTTTGAATGAATTCAGATTGAATATGCTCCTCTCGGCCTAAAGATAAAGATGTGATGCCAACAATAAAGACAGAGATCAGAGAAACAGTATCCTGTGAATGACAGTTAACCATACGCGATGTAAAATGAAGGATGTGGCCCAGGCAGTAGCCAGAAATATTTGCCAGACAGAGGAAACAGAACTCCAGGAACTTGAAGGGCATGGAAGTGAGGAAGGGTACAAACTGAAAAATGCAAACATTTGAAGAGAGAAGAACATTAGACCACAAGGCATGAAACTGGTCCTGAGAACCTAGAGGTGACTCAGAGGACAGAGCACACTTCTCTGTCTGAAAGATCTGTTCTTAGAAATCTCTGTCAATTCATGTGGATTTACTGGCACCAGACAAAAATGCAGACAAAAATCCTTTTAACGCACTTTTAGTCATTTTTGGAGGAGGGAGGGAGCAGGAGAGGATATACGTATACGAATATATATTTATACATACACGTATTTATTCATGGTAGGACCTTTGTGTTGCACTGAAGAGACCATTTCTGGGCACTTCTCCATATTTAAACCCATGTTCTGGCATTTCAAGAGAGTAACACCCAGCCACTTCCACTTTGGCCTGACACCTTCCTTTCTTTCCTTGATTTTGTATGTCTCCCTGTAACAATGTGCTAAGCGGAGCCTAGGGGCTTGCCAAAGCAAGCCTCCTCACCACAGTTCCTTCCAGACCCCCGAAGGCTACCTCAGGCAAACTCTCCAAGGAAGCAAATTCCAGAAGCAAGACATCACCCCTGGAGCCTGCACAGAGTAGGGAATACTCCTCTGATGCAGAGGTTTCAGATACATTGTTTCTGGCCCCCATCTGGCACCTGCAATGTGTGATGGTATATAAGTGATATAGTTGTGCTTTGTATAAGATAACCTTCCTTTGTTATGTAAATAACTTTCTAGTTGTAAAACAGATCTTTCAAAGGCAACACACGGTATAATGAGGTTGTCTGGAGTTCATGGATAACATGAACCAAAGCCTCAGGAAAGTAAGAAGTTGCCCATCCTGTAAACTTTTAGCAGTGCTCACGCAAATGGGTATATTTGAGGGTACTGCATATGGACCATTTTTTTGCTGACTGAACCATTTTTTTGCTGTAAAAAGAAAAAAAGCTTTTTCTTCTTTGTCAAATTGTATTGTGTGCTTTCATCCTTGTTTATCAATACTACAGTGAAAACAAGATGAAAGAAAAAATACAAACAAGGTCAAAAAAGAATGGGATATAAAGATTATTTTACCAGAAGTCGATACTGAATGCAAAAATATGACATCAAATGAACACTAGTGATGGTATACAGATGCTAGTATTTTTTTGCTTTTACATAGGCAGAAGAAATCTCCCAGGCTGGGAGAAAGGCACAGTGAACTTCAGTCCTGGTGACTGGCTAGAGGGTGTCCTCCTCTCTTATAGGGCCTGGGGACCAGGGGGCACATTCAGCCTTAGAGCTTGATCCTGATGTCATTGATATCTGTAGGGTTGTCTCTGGAGAAGTGGCTGGAAGGGAGGCAGGTGTGTCAGAGCACCACAAATGACAAAGCATGCCCTTATTTAAGTGAATGAATTTTACTCTTCTTGACTGGACCATTGTTTTGCTGTAAAAAGGAAAAAAGGTTTTCTTCTTAGTCAAATTGTATTGTGTGCTTTCATCCTTGTTTATCAATACTACAGTGAAAAACAGAATAATTAAGCAACCAAGATGAACACTCTGCATTTCTAGGTTGTTTTCCAAGGGAAAAAATACCTCTCAAGCCACATGATCTTGTTGTACCCCTATAATAAGTTTTGGAAGGGCAGCTATTTTCAACCAAACCTTTGATGGCATGGAAAAGTACTAGAGATTAGCAGGAAGGGCAAGTAGAGCTCAGCCCTATCTGTCCTGGGAGACAGAGGCAAGCTCAAGAACCACAGGCTGTGGTGCAGCCCCAACCACCAGCTGAGTGCTGTACAGCCCTGCAGGGGACATGAGAGGAAGAATAGGACACATGGGAAGGAGCTAAGGGCATTGAGTCTGGGGACAGGAGACAAAGTGGTGTGAAGTTGAGGATGATTAGAGGTCGTAGAGAGAAAAGCTGGTGATTAAGAAGAGGAAGATGGAGAGCTGGGGAAGATCTGGGAGCTCTACTGGAGAAATTATGAGAAACCAGACATGACAGCTGGAGGAAAGCTGCTTTCAGCAAGAGGCCTTGCAGAATGCAAAACCATAATACATAGCTATGGAATAACTTCTTATTTTCAGGTCAACAAGAGAAAGGAGGCACACAGCTGTGCTTAATAGGAAGGCTTGGCCTTGATGTGGTCAAACAAGCAGTGTCTTCAGACAAAGGCCGCAGGTCTAGATCTACACCTCTTCTCAGAGGTAACTCTGTTGTAAGCAAACACCAGCTCCAGACTCTGGGTTAGCTGGAGAAATGCTGTTCACAGGATTGCAAGGTGTATCCTCCACCTCAGGATGCTTCAGTCCATAGAACACATGGCAGCTCCAAGGGAGTAAGGGAATTTCCTTAACTGGACACTTTCCCTCCCCCTTTTAAGCCCAGTTAGAGTCTCAAAGAGAAAGAGACAGACTGAGACAACTGCAATGACAGAGCCTGTCTATGGAAAAGTATAGCAAGCAATACCTAAAGTCATAGTCATTTGAAAACACACCAACCCTAGGGCTACAACAGCCAAGCACTTGTTTTAGGCAGCTGACAGTGCACGGCTTTTGTTAGCAATGAGGATGGTCCACAGGTGGCAGCTGTGTAGTGGTGGCCCTGGCCCCCACCACCGAGAGAGACCAAGGTAACTCAAGACTGAGTTGGGAGATCATTATCAAGTGGGAAAGCCATGTGTTGTAGTGAATGAACTTTTTAAAAACTCATTCTGTCCTGAAAGCCTGAAACTTGTTGGCTTTCCACGGCTTTGTTGATACAAAAAAATAACCAAGCAGGTACGTGTGTGTAAGGTCAGTCACAAAGAAACAGACTTGTCAGGACTTTCTCTTCTGCTATGATGTTGAAACGCTAACAACTCTGCAAAATAAATCCATAAGGCTGCAATGGTGAGTCAGCTAAGACTCTTCCAGGTTACAGAAACATAAGGAGAGAGTCTTTGCAGCTTACAATTACAGGGAAACACGAGTGGCTTACAGCAATAATATTTCCTGTCTGCAGTTTAAACATAACGTGGCAGCAGTCTTTTAATAAAAGCAAAACAAGAACTGTTCAAAATAATTGTCTTTAAAACCATTTCAACAATGAGTAATCCGCACTAGTGACAGCTTTCATAAAGTTTCTCTTTGAGAGAAATGCATCGTTTCCCAGGAGCTTGAGGCATCTAAATGAAAATTTTGGCACTTATGAAGTCTGGTAATTGCTTAAAGAGTTCAGACATGAGCCTTCCTCTGGCTTTCAGCTAATCTTTTTCTTTGGGTGAGATATTTTTTGCGTATCTCACAAAGATGCAGAGAAGCTTACTTAATCATTTTGTAAACCATTCAAAGTCCCATGGAACTGCTAGGTGTTAGGATTGTTGTGTGCTGTCTGTGGCCACCTTTAGACATGACCCTTTCTTTGTTCTGAGAGCAGACAGCGCTACAGGAGATGGTCACTCTGTAACATTTTCTTCCTAGGAGCCACCATAAGAAAGATGCTTAGTCACAGCAGTGATGTCCAAATAATGTTAAATATCTGACTAAGTCCACAAGACAAGGCAGTTTAAAAGTTCTGACTCAGATTTCATCCTTCTTCCACTACTCCTGAAAGTTAAGCCAACCGTATTTGCATTCCCTCGGATGTATATGCAGACCATCAGGCTGGGAACCATCTGACATCTGATACACACAAAACTGGGTTTAAATGATAAAATGTTCCACGTCTTCCAGCAGTAGATGTTCTTGGGTCTCTGACAGCTATCTACATACCCGTGCATGAGAGGTAGGGTAAGAAAGAGGTAGGTTGCTTTGTGAAAAGTAATTAGTGACCACAATACTGATGGAATCTATTCAAGGTACAGTGTTAACTATATGTTTATATATGTGGGTTTCAATTAAATAAACTATCAAGGATAATTAGTGTGCTTTTAACCTAACTTTACAGATCTCTAGTGTATCACAGGAGAAACATACCCACACAGCTCCAACACTGAAATAATTTGTTATACTGCCAATAGAGCTGTGATAAGTCCTTGCAGTTAACTATGCCCTCACAGTATTGTCCTCTGCTGTATCGTTACATATATAACATTTGAAATTAATTACTTGACAGGTAATGCTTGATACATGAAGCACTTTGGTAAATACGAATGTATTTCCTGTAGAAGGCAGGAACATTTTTCTGTCCTTATCTAAGCTGCGGAGGAACCAGGACAGAGCAGTTAAAAGACTTGCAAGTCAGTAAGTCGTGTACTGTTTTCTGTCTGTTTAGTAAAAAATGCAGATGAGACACAACCTCCCAAGTTTTAACCATTGCCTTGTGCACCGGCTTTGGGTCTACCCCCAGCATTTACTGAGGGCTCCACGGGATGACAGCTGACCTGTTCACAAGCTATGTAAGGAGACACAGAGCAGATGAAAAAACAGAGAGTGCAAGTTTTTAGTGATATTCAAAACAAGTTGCATGTAGCTTTTGTGTCATGTTTTCTGCCTGCAGTCTAGTGCCTGAGTCTTTTCTAACTCTGCAGTGAAGTTGCGTAGACTGTTTTTCAGCTTCCTCTTCCCCGAGTGCCTAGAAATAAATGCCACTTACTTCAGTAGGTCTCAAACTCCCAGCAGATAGGTAAGCCTGGGTAGTTTTCAGGAGAGAATAGAAAGTTTTCGTACACTCATTAGAAGAGTCAGGCTTTGCCCTTAGCTGTGTGTGGGACTTCTCCAAAGCAATTGCTCCAGCTCCAACATGAGGAGAATGAAATAGATGTTTCTGTGCTTTAATATGGACCGTTGCAGACTGAAATCTTGCTGGTTTGAATAGCAGACTCTCCAGAGGAGTCCTTTTTCCTGCATCTAAATTTTTACTGTTGTTGTCTTTTTTATTCCATCTATACTTATTGAGTGAAGGTATTTAGAGGAATGTAAATGAATGTATGTCCGTAAATATATGAATGAATTTGGCAGTCCATGGTCAAGTAATCTGTTAAATGTGTTCTCATGATCATACTGTGTTTTGAGAGATTTAGGAACCTGCCTGGTTTCCACTCTTACTTTCGCTCATTCTCTGTCTCACACATACATTTACATTCACATTTAAAACTCAATTGAACCAGGCAGGCACTATATTTGGCCGTACAAACTGAAACTTCTTTTAGATCTTGAGCACTTAAGTTAACCAGTTACTTTTACATAGGTAGATGGATAGACAGATAATTTGTCTGTAGATTACCAGATGGGTAACATTAGTTTTCTTCTGACATCTGCAAATGGCTCAGCTTTGCAGGCTGACAGGATAGTCGTAAGTGGAGTAAATAAAGATACTGCTTGTGTGTCCTACAGCTTTGTCACCATGAAGAGGTTTTGAAAGCTGTGAGGGCAGTGGGCAGAGGCCCCAGAAGCCAGGGTTTCTGCTTGTCTGCTAAGAGGCAGTCTATCAAAAGGAAAAAATGGAGCCTCTAGAGTGCATATACTGTCTAATATATCCTTGAATAGGAAGTTTAGTCAATTCTCTGCATATGGTCATCCATCCTACTAGCCAATAATGTCAGGTACTGAAAAAGTCCCTCCCTATAAATTATCCCATATTGTCTAGCAATCTCTTCGACTGCCAAGTAAAACAGCAGGATGTTTGCTAGTTGTTTTAATAAGTTTCCTTGGGCAGCAGCAGCATCCACATTACCAGACTTGAACAGTGAAGAGGCCACTCTGAGATTATATGACATGTTCTAGGAAAGCGAGTTTTGCCCAGAAATTAGGCTTGTTTACTGAATTTTCCTGAAGTGAGAAGAAAACTGGTCTCAGAGCCCCCTTTTCTCCCTCTTCCCTCTCTCAAAAAACAATGTTTTTCCAGACTGTTTCATGAGCAGGTATGTTTACATACAGCAGATTCTACCACCTGCTGACTTCTGACCTACACAGCCACCACAGGGGTAACAGTCCCCAGCCAGCTTGCTGAGCCACACTCCTACAAAAGGTCCACCTCACCACGCTGGGGGCATACTAGAGACCTACCTGCTGCAAAGGCAGCTGATGTCATCCAGGAAACAGCCTTCTGACAACTGGTTAGTCCAGAAAGATCTTATCCATTGCACTAGCAGTGATGGCTGTGAACACCGAGCTTTTACTGATTTCAAGGGTGTACTTTTGTTCCGTTCATAAAAAATATGGAAATCCTCCATGGTTGGACTTGATGATCTGATGGGTCTTTTCCGGCCTGGTGATTCTATGATTCTATGACTCTAAGGAAGTGTGAGATGTGAGCACAGCAGACAAGGGCCAGTTTGAGGGGTTTGGGAGCTTGGTTTAAATATACATACATATGTAAATAATAATAATAATAATAATAATGAGGGGAGGAATTACTTTGTTTTGAAGGGGGGAAGGTGGAATTGTTTTCAAGCTGCTCCATGGGGCCTGGTAAAAAAAAAAAAATCTGTGTGGGAGCAAGACAGTAGGTACTTTCCTCAAATCTTTTTTACCCCAGTGAATGAATTGCTAGTTTTGTTTTGTTTTCTTCTTAATGCAGGAGAACTATGAATTTCCAGATCTTCCATACTAATCCCATGTGGTTCAAGAAATCCTGATGTTGTCTGTGAAGCCTCTATTTAGCTTTCACTTTTGACCACTGAAGACCAGGCAAGTTTCAGAAGGGATAAGACACACGTCTCTGATGGGAGAAAAGGTAAGAGATACTGGCAGCTCCCTTTAACCACCCATCACATTCCAATCAGCTGTCATGCCCTGCTGCTTCACACATTCCCTGGACACCAGCTGAAGCAGACGGAGCTTCTTCGGTGCTAAATCAAGCCTGTGGTTTGCAAACATGTTATTGCAAATGAGGCCAGTGACCAGCTCATGTGCAATGTCAGAGGTGGAGTACTTGGACTACGCCATTTTCTGGAGAAAGCAGGGAATGTCCTAGGAAGCTCTGGTGAAAGGAGAATGATGGGACACCTCTGCAGCTATGCAACCAGCTCCAGTGCTTGCTGACTGGGAAAATGCAGGGAAGGAACAGAGGAGAAACACAAACAAAAGCATCATCTCTGAAATCTTTACCATCTAGCCTTAAGAAGACGAGTATATGATGGTTTTGGTTTTTCAACTGACAAGCAGAGGAAATTGGGTGGGAGGTGTCCGAGTTGTTGGTTTTTTTTATTTTTGCATTAGTGTCTTTGACATGGGCTCCTAAACTCCCTTATCATACCTCTTTCCCCTTGCTTGCCTATGCAGAGCCATTAAAGTCTTACAATGGAAATATTTTTCTGCCTATGTAGTGGAAAACATCCGTTTCAACCGGATGTTTGAGATCAGAAGGACTGACCCAGAATCTGCACTGGAGCAGACATGAAAGCATGAAAATTTCATTCACAAAGGTTTTCTGGGACCAGTTCTCTTCTGCCTAAGCAGAGTCACGCACATGTTGGCTCCGACACTCCCACAGTGTTTCCAGAGCAGAATCAATTGCTTTTAAAGCTATGCAGGGCTACATCCTTAATGGACAGAGGTCATGGGTGCAACTGGGAACAATTACCAGCTGAATAAGATCTTCATCTGCAAGGGGTGCACTTCTGCCAGCTACTACCCTTGAACAGCCCAGGGAGTGTGAAGCATAGTCAATCCCACGCCTTCTTGTTTTCCTTCCCTTCATCGCCGCAGTTTCAACTGATTTTGATTACTCTGGCGCCAAATAAATGGAAACATTTCATAGACATGTAATCATCCATCACTGTGAAGAAAGGAAAAATGTTTGCGTACTGTATATTTATAAATATGTTTAATGAAAAAAGGGATAGCTCTACCCTTCCCAGCCTTGCGCAGCTGTAGCCAGCATAGTCGC
The DNA here is from genome assembly GCA_033459285.1 of Clamator glandarius. NCBI lineage: Eukaryota > Metazoa > Chordata > Aves > Cuculiformes > Cuculidae > Clamator > Clamator glandarius. Next base: position 1,185,010 of record JAUNZM010000310.1, on the reverse strand, counting down.
ATGTCATGTTAGAAAAGCCGGTTGCTGCTTACACCCCAACAAGGTCTCTGGCACAGCTGCGGAAATGGCAGCACAACAGAGGGATGCGTAGCTCTACCCTTTTCCTCCGACCATGATACAAAGGTTAGTGCTCAAGGAAAGGTAAGTGATGTGAAGTTTCAGGAGGCAGGAGTGCAGCCTGTGCCCATGGACCACAGCAGAACACAGCAGCTGGGAAGAAGCAAAGGGAAGAGAGGAGTTGAGGAGGGGAGGAGGAGGGAAATAACTTGCAGGCACAGTGCTGCAACTGCTCAGTTCCTGGCCAGAACCCGACTTGGATACCACCAGATCAGGTGGCTTTGGTGTTGCCAGGTGAAAGGGAAGAGCAGTCGTTAGCAGCTGTATGACAGCCTGCATGCTGCTCTCATCTTATGGGAGGATCCAAGTTGTCACATAAACTCTGTGTGCAGATGCTTATCAGGAAGTTTTTCTGCCTGTTTGGCAATGGACTTCCCTTATATACCCATTCATTTATTACTATGGGGGAGTGATTAGTTTACCTCTGTTTTGAGGAGTGGACTGCTTGTTGTGTCTGGCTAAAAACAACTCAATACAAGAATGCCATGCCCTAAATGCAGCCTTTGAAAAGGCCAGATCTTCTTCTGTATGAAGAAAATAAATGTGCAAAAATATCATGAAAAACTACAGCTAGGATCTACCCATTAAGCACTTTCGACACTTATTCTTTGCATGTCAGATCTGCTGATAGGTTACTTACAATCTGCCTTGGACCTATGAACAGAGGCATACTGTTAGCCTTTTCCACATTATTACCTAAACCACAGTTTGCACAGATCATTCAGATCAAATTGTTTTCCCTTTGAAGTTATTGTGAGTATTGAGTGGAGACAAGTTAAAATTAAACAGATTAAGTGGGCAAATATTGCGGCAAGATGTCATGCAAGGTGCTTGTGGAGGTGGATCCTGCTGCAGGAGCAATTAAATTGCACCAAAGTGTGCACTTGCAAGACTGTGGTGCACAGGGAAGGAGAGAGATTAGATTAGATTACCAAAGACTCCTCCTAAATCCCTACACTCAGCAGGAATATGCTGCAATATCTGAGAGATGCAAGCACAACCACTACTCTGCACACAGTTCAAGTGCTCTTTCTAAGGCATAGGCAGCTTGTAATTCATGTTTTTATTTCTTCTTTTTGTTTTTCAATGCTATGAAGCTGAGACAGCATTTCGTATTTTGTGACCCTGTTGTAAAAGTAGCAGTTCTGTGTTTTGCTGGAAGCACTACGTTATGAAGAAGAAAAAGATTATTTTTTCAAAGAATGGTCAATGATTTAGTTTTCTTTCATCATGATGGGAGATGGCTTTAAAATATTTTCTCACCACGCATGCTTCAAAGCCTGTGTTGTGGCTTTTGGCTGCTGCCTGGTGATACCTGAAGATTTTAGATGTGGTACCAACACCACGGCAAGAATTGCTGTCTGACGTGGTCTGTAGAGTAGCATCCTGACTTCCAAAGTGTAAAATGGCCCGTTTTTTTACCTTGAAGCCAGTGCAGCCAGACACAATAACTATCCTCTGAATGTAAGCTGGCCAACAACACAGATATGTTACATGGAGGGAAGGGCTGTCTAAGTTCTATCTCCTGATAGAAACATAGAGCTAGAGAGTTGGAGGATATATAGAGGGTCATCACTTCTAGCCCTGAAATATAAAGCAGGACCGGCTATATCAAAGGGCACTACCAATATCTCAAGCATTCTTGTTCTCCTAAACTTCCAGTGGTGGTGAATTTGCAGCCTCCCTAGACTAGTGCTTGATTATGCTAACTACAGAAAGATTTCCCCCATGTTTACCCTTAGTCTCCCTGCCTGCAGTTGAAGACCATCACTCCTGTTGACCTGCAGTGAATACAGAGTACAGCTTACTCCTTTTCCATTTGTTAGCCTGTGACAAGTTTGGAGAAATATCAGCTCCCACTTGAGAGAGTGGGAAATAACCCCATCTGAATCTGTTCTACAGACCATGCTTTTCAAAGACTTCTTCACTGATCTCTCCAGTTTGCCCACATTCTTGAGCTATGGTGAACTGTGGAGGGGATAGCACTTTGACTGGAGTCTGATCAGTACCAACTGAAATAGAAAGATTTTGTTGGGTGACTTGCTCATAACACTCAGTACTCGTTTTGTTCTGTAGCCACACAATGTGTTTGCACCATGTGGACTACAAGCCCCATATCTTTTTCTGCAGGCTTTCTACCAAGCCAGCATTTCTCCAGACTGTATTTGTATATCTTGTTATTGCTAAATATATGACCTTGAACTTGCTTTGATTGAATTTCACCCTTTTTATGCACACTGTTGCTCATTAGGTCAAGATCTCTTAGGATTTTAGGCTTGCCTTTCAAAGTGTTTGTGGCTTCCACTGTTCCAGTAGCATCAGTAATAGTAGTGTGTCTTGCCTTTCCCTAAGAGTTAATACAGAGGAATCATATCTGATGCTTGTTTTCTTTGTCCTTGTTAGCTACTCCTCTATGTCATCTTACTTTCTGCTTGCCCATAGGCAAATGGACCAGGAAAACATCAGATATCCTGGAGCTGGCTTCCCTCTTTTTCAGTCCTCTGGGAATTTATCTGTTACCTCAGGTTCCCAAAGGTAATTGCTAACAACTCTGGGATGGTTTCAGCCCAGCTATCCTAGTGTTCACTCTCATGCAGTGCATCCAATGTCAAAATGCCCAAGGGTGCACACCCTTGACACATTGTGAATCAGGAGTGTGTGTTTGAAGCAAAACTCATGCCTGCTCCCTTAGCAGAGCTTTGATTCACACCATGAAGCTCTCACAGGGCACATGAACAGGGTAATTTTCAGATGAAACCAAAATGCAAGGTGTGCTCTGTCCCCACCCAGTGTATGGGCCAGACTAGCACCAATTTGAGGTTAACTTCCCCGATATACATGTGATGTAGAAGTTGAAAGTCCTCAGCACTAGCTGTTCCCTGGCACTACTACTTCTTGCAATTCTTTTCTATGTAAGCTTCAACACTTGCCTCTCTGTCAATGAAAGAATGGTGTATGCCATGTAAGCCTCATAGCTGACTTATATGGAAGATGTAAACAACTCTGTGATTTCCTCTGTGATTTCCTTTTGTCAGGTTTCACTCCCCAGTGAACAGCAGACTTACTCCTTCCTTGGAGGGCAAGTGTTAGATTACTGCTTGTTTGACTCATACATGCACGTGCGTACAATATTCATGGAACTGTGAAAATGTTCCTGGGGTACCAGTCATCTGAAACACCCATTGCAGCTAAGCATCTGGCTGTGACTGAAGTATGGTTTAACCCTGTGAAAAAGCCCTTCTTTCCTCTTACCATCATAAAATACAGAGAGCTCAAATGTATCTGAAAGTGTCAACAGGTGGATATGTTGTTGAAAGTGTTCAGAAAGGACAGAAATATCTTTCATGCACTCATGTAGAAATGAGTGCAGACTTGCTAAAACTCTACCTCCATTCCCAGGAAAGTAATTCTCATCTGGTGACCAAAGTAAAACAGTGCTGAAGTAAGCAAACCGAGCAGGTAACTTAAAGCAGACCATAACTGTTTAAAAATACATAAATTAATATTGACATTTATTCAGGAAATTGACCAAAGTGGTTTTTTACACATATTCCTCGACTTAGACAATTTCAGGGCTGCTGTCCAGGCTCTTATATCAAGACATACATAACTGGCTAACTGCTACCCTCTGGAAATGCTATTTGAGGTTTTTCTTATGATATTATGTCATTGTCCATGGCATAATATTTCAATAACACATAAAATACATGCATTATGCACTATTACTACATTATATAGAAATGCATGAAGTTCCTGAGTAATACAGAAGGAAATCTATTGTGGATCACTTCCACTCAACTTTGATGTATATTGTTTTAATATTCTATGTAATTAGCATTTACTACGCCTTCCATACAGCAGCTGTCTTTCCACTGAATGTCATAGAAATGTCTGAACAAAAGAACAATGAATCTAAACTGATCAAATAGCTTCTATTTTGCATGTATGTACAAGGTACATTTGTATTTTGTTAGGTACAAGGGGTTTTTTTTCCAAAGGCTTGTGTGTTCAACCTTGCAGCAAATTTATTCTCTGACTTGAAAAGGAATAAAAGGGAATAAAGAAAGGACCTACTTTTTTACAAGCAAACAAAAGTAAATGAAAAGATAAAATTCCAGTCTTCTACAATAATTGCCTCCTACTTTGTAGAGCCACAGATCAATTTGCATTTGGGGAAAACTTCTATTTGTAGTTGTTCTTCGCTCTGCTGGCTACATGGGAACTGAGGCCAGATTTTCATCATGCTTCACATCTAATCTTCAAATACGTACATCAGCTCATCTTGTACTGCCTTTTGGAAGAAGACAGAATTGAAGTACCCTTTAGCTTAAAATCATAAAACTCTCAAAATGTCTAAATAGAAAAGAAAAAAAAAACTCAGGCATTTATTAAGAGCAGGCAGAGAAGGCAAACTTAAAGAAAGATCTGGCATATATTTGGCCTGTTCAGCCATAAAGAGGGAAGCTCTAGAAAGCTGGTTTATTTGCAGATCAGCCAGAGTAGAGTTTAGCCACTTTGATGTTGAGTTTTCTGCCCTCTTGCAGACTTCCTCAGCAAATTATTGCCACTTGCTGTGTCATTGTCCAAGCCTGAAGGGATGAGTAACATCTTCTGCACAGTTTAAATTGTAAGCTGTTCAGATCAGAAACAAAAACTTTTTTAAACAGTTGTAGAATGCATAATCCTCAGAGGCTGGCAATGCAGTTCCTAAGAACAGTTACAGAAATGCATCACTGCATTTCTCTAATGTACCCTCTTTTTTATTTCTTAATCTGCTTTGGCTTTGAGGTGCACTCCTTGATCTCTGTGCCTCTGTTGTCCCCCTCCTGTCACCTCTTTCAGGTGCATGGGTGTGTTTTGACAATTTTTTCTGCCCTCTATCACATGCAGATCAGAAGGCAACACTAACCACTCTGTCATGCTCTCCTCCTAATAACAGTGCAGTTTTTCACCTGAATATACATAGTATCCATCTCATAAAGTCATACCTTCATACGCATTTGGAACTCCTAAATTATTTCAGGAGCTTAAAAATGGTTGGGAACATGAGAGATCCCCCACTGAGAACAGATGCTACCTCCAGAGCAGTTTCTGTTGTCAGACTCCTGAAGAGCAATGGGTTTTCCCAGCAAGATATTTACTTGCTGGACAAGAATATATATATGATTTATATAACTTTATGAGTAGGTAGCTTTGGTGGAATATATCAAATGTCAAAAGCCAACCTCTACCCCACGGCTAAGGCAGGTAGGATGGACTTTGTAGGCAAAGTTTTGTGACAGGTACAAGCCCTTTCAGAGAGCTACGAAGGGAAGCTTAGCTACAATACTACCAAGCCTGGCACACCCAGAGAGTGCTCTTTCTCTGTCCACCTGGATACATGGAAGATACCTAGTACCTACAATGAGAGAGAGGTTAGTTAGACTTAACTTTTGTGTGGTTTTTCATTAACTGCCTAAAGGGGCACACGAGGAAATAATACTAAGTGCTGATTAGTTGACGTGTTAGCCCTTCTCAGGCTTCACAGAAGAAGAAATTAAATCAGACCAACTTACAATCGTTCTTCAGATTTTAAAGAAATCAAAATAAACTGCAACCATTCTCAGTGGAAGTCCTAGGATTCACTGTAAGGAAGAAAATATTCCCTTCCCTTGACCATGTACCTTAACACTTCTTTTATTCTTAGTAGTGTTCACAGTCATAGGACCTTAAAGTCAGATAAATGTATAGATAAGGAGATAGTTCTTTTTTTCAAAGGAAGAGAGCAAAATAAAAGATCTGTACTGTACCCTCTTAAAAGGACAAGTCTGTGAGGGGATTAAGTTGCAGCCCCAGCGTGACCGGAGCAGCATACAATCTCACAAATGCTACGTAGCTATCTTTAAGCAAATAAGCCATTACCAGCTCTGAGAGACAAAATAAATAAACCTAAATAAAATGTGCTTATTTTAAGACTATGGTTCAAAAACCGGAGGCTCCCTTCCAGCGACATTCTTTCCACTGAGTTCAGTAGGCCTTAGTGCAGGCTTTCATACGTTTGACTGGTGATTTCTGTCGATATCTCAGTAAGCAGTCTCTTTTCATGGGTTTCCTTCTGCTGGCATTTTATCCATCTGTGTGGTCTGTTCGGAAGTTTGATGTACCATGCTGCTGCAATCAGAGGATTCCCCAAATGCTTTCCCTTGAGCGCACTTGGCATGAGAATTTGCCAAGAAATTTGCTGCCTTTGAACACTGTTCAGTTATACATTTTCAGAGATGAACAGGCAGCAAGTAGCACTCAGAGGTTTAGTCTGGGAAACATATCCCTGCCCCATTCACTGCAGTTCTCAGACCCACACACACATCCAGATAAGGGCTGTTCAGTTACGCTGTGGGACAAGAAACTTGTATGTTATGAATTGACAGTGAAATGTATTTTATCACTGATCCACTGGCAAATTGGGCCAGAAAGATAACAATGCCAACTTCTTTAAGGGATTTGCTACTGTTGATGGTTAGTAATGTGGAGCAAAAGAAAATGAGCTCCAGGGTATTCAAAAGTTTCCATTGTTGAAGCTACTGATTGCAGCAAGACTTGGCAAGACTTCTTCCCCAGGAATCCCACCTTTCATTCCAGGCCTTTGCTTCATGTTATTTTGTTCAGTTAGGTTCTGGCAGGCTGGGAGACATCATAATCCCTCCAGCAAAATGGAAACCAGCACCAACTTTCCCTGAGTGCCTTGAATGTTCACAGAACCTAAACCAGGAGGAATTACTTATTTAACAGAAATATCCACAGTAGTTCCTGGGAAAGCATACACTGTTGCTGAGAGTTATATTTTGACTGAAATTCAGGAACAGGGACTTAAAAAAAAAAAAACTTGATAGGTGGGAACACACTATGACCAAGAGTTCAGAAGCAGGTAGTGGTGCAGTGCTTCTGTTTTCTGATAGCTTATTTAAACTAAATTAAGGGGACTTCATTTTTGGAAAGGACTTCTTATTTCTAAATTTTTCCATAGGCTCATGGGGACAGTAAGGAAAATCCTTAACTGCTACAAACATTTTCACAATCAAGTCTACCGGAGATCTAACTGAGGGATCAATTCAATGAGATCACCTTCCCTCTCAAACTGAAGGGAGTTGCTTGTTTTTCCTACAGGTGTATTAAGTGCATAGCACTAAACCTCTGTCAGAACAAAATGCAGCTTTGCATATTGATACCTTGTATATTGAGGTATGATCTTCTTATATGTGTGCTTGCAGTCTAGGGTAAGCAGGCTCTAGTATAGTATTTCAAGGAAAGTTTCCCTCATAATTTCTAAGTCTACTGCATAAAAAGTTGCAGATACAAAAGTGAATTTCTGTTCTCAGTAACTCTAAGGTTGTAACAATGCAATTCCACTGATATTGTGGTATTTCTCTGTATTTAGCTATGGAACAAAGAGTAAAATTTAACAGAGATGGTTGGATGTGATTCAGTGCTTGTAAAACAGAATGAAGATGTTTGATTTGCAAGTTTCCCTCCCGTTCTGGTATCTGTCGTTTTGTTGCTATGCTCTACCTTGAGACCACAGGGAATCTTATACAGCTGTCATTGCAGCTTTGTAGGTTTGCCAACACATGACAAGCTTACTAAGTGATGTAAACAAAGCTCTGTTGGTAATGACTGTATCTCTCATCAAATCACATTCCTATTCAATGATTCACCAGCACTTCTTTCCTTTAAATGAAAAATCACGTAAAGACTTAAATGAAAGTCACATTACAGTTAGCTTTCATTAACTTTCTACAGGGTACTTCATCCTAGTGACATACACCTATACACTTAGCCCAATTTTTTTAAAGGTTAAGAGAAATAGTATGTTGATTATGGCACCACTAGCACATCTGCATTACCAGATATACTGATATTGTGTGAAACAGTGGCCCAATATAGGAAAATCTACACAAGAAACAGGACTGAAGCAACACACTCCACCACATCTTGCTTTCAGCCGTTTTATCTGTCGCGTGAGTAAAGGCACGGATGTTTCGTGGGCGGGAAGACTATAGTCTCTGGGAAAACAAATGCATTCTTTGCCTTCTCAAGATATTTTTCTCATCACAAAAAATGTGCTAAATGCAGCAGCTGCTGGCTTTTTAGGAAAGCCCTCTGACAGATCAGAACCTCCAGTCATGCCTGTCACTGAACTGCCACACATGCATAGGAGCCAGGCTGTTTGCTGGCCTCCAGGTGAAGGTCATAGGAGAGGGTATAGGTTTGGAACGTTTTTTTCCCCAGCCATTGCCCTAACAGGGTCCATTTTGATATTTGTAGCCATGGTAATGGTGGAGATGTGCTCTGGCTGACAACAAGAGAAACTCAAATATTGTTCTGCAGGATGTGCCCAACTCACAACTTCAACTTAGCACATCTCCAAACCAGCAATTAAGACATTCAAGCATTCCGTGTTGACAAAAGGGGAAAAAAATCCCAGACATCGCATACAGAAGAAAAGGCAAGTAAACCAAACGTGGGGAAATAAGGTAAACTACTCGTCTGACCACACTTTCATTTTGATAAGCTGTTTCTCATGATGCAGTCATAGTCTTAAACCTTTCCTTCAAAAAATCTATGACAACAACTTCTTTGCACTGGTTCAGGGCAAACTGTCATGCCTTTCCTTCAGTCATGATCAGATAGGTCAGGGAGGCAGATAAAACTTGTTATGTATGACTTTTACTAAAAACACGTAAAGAAATGCTGTGGGCATTTTTCAGCCAGCTTCCTTTAGCATTGTAAAGTGCTGGCACTTGTCAGTGTGAAGAGTGGGCTGGGACTCTGGCTGGCATTTGTGCCCCAGTATGTGAGAGAAAAGAAAATAAAAAAGTCAATAGGATGTGGAGTTCTTTTTACCAGCATGCATCACTTCTAATTAGACACAACCATGTCTGTCCCCAGGGAGTAGCACATCCCTGTCACTCCCTGATTTTCACAGGGAATTTAGTGATGTGCAGAATAGGTCTGAATTGGGTCTTGCCTGCAACCACTGCAATTTGCCAAAAAATTAAACATGCTCAGAAGTTTTATGTGAGATACCATGAGCAAGCATCTTTAGGTGCTTTTCTGGATTTTTGAGATTTTCCCTTTTCTCCTTCTTCACCATAAGTTTCTTGTTAGTTCTTCTTTTCCCCACTTCTCTGCCTTTTTCCCCACTTGCCACAACCATTTGACTCATTTCAACCCACCAACAAAAGGCTGACAAAAAAACCCTCTAAAATCTATTTCTAAAAATAAGCTATTGGAAATAAACCAGCTTTTGTATCCAGAAGAAAAAGGGCCAAAAGTGATGGAGTGATCCTGGTTATGTTTCTATATCAGAGCACTCTGCAGCAGCACTGATGCAGTGTTTCTGGTTTGGCTGCAAAACAGGAAGAGCAGAAGTATACAGTTCATTTAGGTCAGTCCTTTTTTTAACTTAGACATTTAATCTGGGTCAATTTTGAAATGAAAACCTAAAGCATTTTATTTTGAAACTGCCAGAGTGAGAGGTTCAGGTGTTGTTTTGAAATGTTTCCATGTTCTCCTCTGTTGACTGACAGCCTCAATTCACAGGCAGATCCAGTTCCTCTACAATGTCCTTTCTTGGTGAATTTTTTCCTCTGCATTTGTTTTAATTATTATTTTCATAACTCTTACACCTCATTCGCAGATTTATGCAAGGCCACTGTAGGCCAGAGCTCCCTGGTGATGGCAAATGAGTGTTAGCAGCTCCAGCATACTATAATATCAGTTTAGTGTTCTGTAGCTCATGCTTTGCCATTCCGTACTGATTTTGCACAACGACCTGGCCCATGACATTCTCAGCCTCTCAGAGCTAACTCAATAAGTGGTTCAGACTCAAGGTTCCTAATGCTGTCGTCAATCAACAGAATTCACTTTTGGCACACGGTAAGGGTTTAGGTTAACAGATTGACAGTTTTTTCTATTAGAAACACTGAAAACTTAAGGATTCTTTCGGACACTGCTGGATAGAGGAAAACTTATGCAGGTGTTAGAAGCCTGAAGCTTTCATTTTGGCTTCCAGAAAAGCAGCAAGCAAGGGAGAGTGTTGAGGGAAAATACAAACTATATACCGGTAGCTTCTAACCTCCTCTCAGTTTCTTCTCTGCAAGATCCCTGCCAAAAGCCTCAGCATGCAAAGTTTTGACAGGGAGAATCTGGGTTATGTGTCTCTTGGGTATTTTGGGGGTTGGTGAGAGGGTGCTGTGAAGAGCAGCATGGTGTGTCTTGGCTAACTAGAACCTTTATCCAGGCTCTAGTGTGCAAGATTTTGTTTGTCCTTGCCCTCAAGCCCCAAAGAAATTTTTTGTCTTTTCAATGTGATCATTTACTTTTGTGTCCTGTGGTTGGGACAAGTAGATGTAAAGGAGTGGCATTCTCATCGTATTCTTCTACTGCAGTTCACCTCAGTCATTTAGTACTTGCTCATTTGAACCCAATCAGATTTGTCCAAGGCTGGCCAGGAACACCATGCATTTCACTTTGTGAAGTCCAGGCTTTGCTTGTGGTGGAGCAGAGTAGCAGAGTGCATCTAATACACACAATATGCCCTGGGGTCAAACACATCTCCTGCACTGAGACGTAATGTGTCTGTCTGGAAGATCTCAAGGGATTAAATCCAGTCTAAATTGAAAGGAGGATGAAAACTGAGAGGCTGCTATCAGTGAGGAAGCCTTTGTTTACATATAGCCGGTCACTTGTAGGGCAGATGGAGAGACTACACACCTCCCTACATTGTTGTGTCAAACCTCAAACTGTAAACCTGACCTCCTAACACCTCCTGAGAGCGCCCAAAATAATCCCTTAATCATTCTGGTTCGGGCCTCTCAGTATCTTGTGGGATTTTGCAGCCTACAAGACGGCTAGCCTCTGAGGCAGGTCTTGGTGGGGCCAGGTGATTACTGTCCTCTTCAAGAGGAAAAAGACAGTTCAAATGTAAACATTGGTAAATTTAGATGCTCAGAGTTTTCCCTGTGTTAATTTATTGTTTCTATCAGCGAGACCTTAAATGTTTGCTCTTTTCAAATAATAGACTTCTGTTGAGGGTTTGGGGAGGGCCTGGTAGTGTTTTTTTCCTGAAAGTTTAGCCACCTTATGAGATTCCAAATGGGATCTGTAGGCCAGGACTTCAGAACACGTACATGCCTGGTGTCAGGGCTTGTTTTCTGGAAATCATTCTCCAGTCAACAACTCCAGCCAACAGGGCCACACTCTGCAGTGCTGATGCAGGAAACAGACTCCTCAGTACCCCTTAAATCCTACCCCATGCACCAAATTAAAAAAATGACTACTGGCATAATAATTTGATCTTTCCATTGTCACATGGTTGCCTGTTAATTTGTTTCATGATGTGTCAGTTTATAGATCTAAGACTGATAGTACTTCCTTAAGGTTAACCATTATCTTACATTTTGTCAATTAGACAGCAAAGGAGTTTTCCAAGGGTCTCTGCTTACAGTAACTACAGAATAGCTTAAAAAAAACATTGAGATTGGCATTAGTGACAGCACAGCTCACATAGCAACATTTGGATGCCTTCCTTGGGGCATGAATGTGAAATGATCCGGTTTATTCCTTTCGTCTGAGCAATGCCAGCTACGCTAACAGTATATTTCAACATAGATTTATTGTAATGCTGTATGGACAGCTGATGTGGACTCAGTATAAAATGGTACTCTGGTACATTGAGCATTGCCACCACCCCTCGCCCACTTTTCTAGAATTCACAGCTTCTCTGGTGGGGATAGCAGTGGAATGCTTGAGTGCAGCACAGACCCACGTTACACAGTCCTTTCCTTGAGAATACAAGATAGTTAGACCTTAATAAAGCATATTCCCATGCACTATTTGCAGTTGACTTGGCAGAGCAGATGCCAGTGTGGCAGTCTACATGTCAAAACACTCAGGCTTTTCCCTTGCATCATCTGCCCTAGCTATGAGATGACAAAATGAGCCCAACTGTTGCTTGTCACGCAGCATAGCTATGCCACAGCCTTCATGGCAGATGACTGAGGTGAAGATATTAACATAGCTGACATTCGCCGTGCACTGGCATGCTGTGCAGTCGGGTGCTGCCCAGAGAGCTGTGGATGTTCGCAGCACATGCTCTAGCTGTCTGGGTGTCCATTCCAGCCCTGGCAGCTCTCCTGCCCCAACCTGCTGAGTACTAGAAACAGAGAAATAAAATGAAATAGTGATTTAAGGCTGTGATGGCTGCTGCCTTCTGAAATAGCCAGGCACTACAGCTCCTGCAGGAAGGGTCTTTGTTTCTCAGGTGCCAAGACAAATGGTCAGAATTAAGGGGGTTCCTGCCACAGCAGTGAGCTTGCCCAAGCACATCCCTGCAGCAGCTCGGTTCCTCAGGCTCGCTGGAACACACTCCTGTTAGCCTCATCTGAAACCGCTGATGTCATTTGAGACCTACATAATACATCCTGCCTTTTGGGACAGAGCAGATACATAACCACAGGTAGCTAAGCACATCATATATCTGATCAGTTGGGTTTGGGGTTTTTTTTTGTTGTTTTTGTTTTTTTTTTTATATGGGACAGATCTACCTGAAGCTGGGGGGGCTTGTCTTATACTCAGGTGAATATGCCGTAAGGTCCTGATTCTGCTCTCTGAGCAGCTGAGTTAAACGTGTATAATTAGGTTTCTGGGGCAGTTAAACCGAGAAAGCGAAGCCAAAATAATCCTAAGTGCTGACCAAACGCACAGGCGGTTTCTTTACTTCCAGCTGCATCATATCATCCTATGGCACAACACAAGTGCCTGGGCAGCCGAGGGATGATTGGAGCCAACATCGTCTCCCAGCTCGGCCGCCTGCTGGGTCACTTGGGCTCCACACTTGGCCTGGCTTCAGGCTGCCCCCCTGTCCGAGGGAGCCGCGCTCCCCAGGCTGCGGGCTCCTCCCGCCGGCCCCAGCTCCCTCTGCTGGACCCGGACTTTCATCTTAGGTGGGTGCTTGCTGAATTATTTACACGGGAGTGGAAGGTGTCCAGCTCTGGGAGCGGAGAGAGGTTTATACCGGACAAATCAACAAGTTGGTTTGGTTGGGGTAGGCAAAAAAAAGCCATGCTTTGAGTTACTGGCCTGATTCAAGCACAGCAGGGATTTGAGGCTGGGCTCGACGCATGGTAGCAGTGTCCCATCCTTCCCATCCTTGCTGCTCAAAATTGCTCTGTTTTCTTAATGGAAATTAATTTGGTAAAATGTCCCAGTTTCACACGGGATACGTGTCGCTAGAACTGCCACAGCGTCTTCCATCATGAGAAGGTTCTGTTTCAGCAGATTGACTTTTTCTGAGGAAAACCTACTGCACGTACACACACAGGTCCGTGTTAACCCTAAAAGGAAGCCAGGATGCCTGAATGAATCATAGAATCACCAGGCTGGAAAAGACCTATCAGACCATCGAGTCCAACCATTCCTATCAAACACTAAACCGTGCCCCTCAGCACCTCATCCACCCGTCCCTTAAACACCTCCAGGGAAGGTGGCTCGACCACCTCCGTCGGCAGCCTGTGGATGCATTTATGCTGGAAATGCAGGCAGTGTCAGTAAAAGGTATTCTACTTCCATAGCTGCAATAAGCAGAAAAAAATCCAAATGCATTAAGCTCTTAATCTTGTCTTGGGGTTTCTGCTCCTCAGTGTGGGAGGTGCTTCTGCAGAGCTCCACAGAAGTCTGGCACTAGTTTGTGCAAGCAGTATCTGTGTGCCAGAAGGTTTGACTGTGAGGTCGTTGCCCATGTGTTCTTACATATTTGTGCTCCACCTACGAGTATTTTTGATAATAACTGCAAAGTTTTCTTACTTTTCTTCCAAGGGGGCTCTTTCACTGTGGTAGTTGCTCAGAGGGTGAAGGGAAATTCTCGGTCTGCTATCAGTGCTGTCTTTTTATTTCCACCAGTTTCCTACAGTTTCAGGGGTTTCAGCATGTGGAACCCCAGGCTGTACAAGTGTGAGGTGTCCTGTGGTTTGCAGCAAGGTGAGAAAGGGCTACTGCCCACTGTGCAGAATAAAGGAAAATGAGATAAAAGGTGGCACAGCAGCCACTTCTCTGTGCTGTAGTAAACCAGAACTACCAGCTGATTATTAGGTTTAGGACCCTTTTTTTTCATATTTTTGTTCTTTTGGGGAGGGAGAAGGAAAGGGACGAATGTCAAACAGGGCAGACCTGTTAACAACTCAAGGGATGTTGAGCTCAATCTTGAGGATTTTACTCAGGTTGTCTCTTGGGTAGGGATCTTTCTGATGGGAACATGAATTGTACTAAACAAGGACTGCTGGTTTCAACCCTGTGGATGTAACTTTCAAACCATTTCTGTGGGCACAGAGACTAGTGACCTTAAAAACTCCTTAGAGGGTGATATCATACAGGTTCAAATAATGTCGGGGCTTTTTCTGGTTTTCTGTTTCTCCTGACAGTTTCTTTTTTGGTTTTTGGTTTGGTTTGGTTTTTTTGGTTTGTTTTTTTTTTTTTTTTTTTAGGAAAAAGACCCTTTTAACAGTGTCCTTTCTCTAGCTAGTGGTCTTTCCTACAGCTGATTCCTAATGTTTTGCAGGATGAGTTACACATCCTGTCTTAGCAGCAGATTAATACCCGGGTTTGAATTACTATTGAATAAGCAGCAATGAAATCTCTATCAAAATAATCAGTAGTTCCAAAACCCACAAACAACAAAACAAGCAGAGCTGAACTAACTCAGCAAGACCATTTGTAGCATCAGGGATGGTGAGTCATTTTTATTTTTCCTCCCTCAGCAGACTCCATCGCTGCCTCGCGCAGCCCCAGGGAGGGCAGGTGGAGTGGGTAGGGCATGACTTCAGAAAGTTAAAAAAAAAAAAAGTAAGTCGACATCACTCAGGTCACATGATGCAAAGGGACCAATGGGGACAGGTTCTGGAAAGAGGAACAGTTAAATTTGTAATTTTGGTTGTGTGAAACACTTCTTTGGGCCTCATAAACAACCACAGAACCACAAGTTGGGTACAGAGGCAGTCACACAAGAGCGGGTCCGGGATATTGGTCAGCAGGCAGGGCGAATCGTTTTGACTGCAAACCACAGAGTTTCATAGAGTGGTAAGCATCATCAACCACAACCGATCCGCTATTTTTTTTTTCTTTTTAAGAAACAATTTCAGAGTTCTTTTAGCAAAAGGACCTAAAGAACCTCATAATACGCTTTGTGCTGCTCCTGAGGCACCAGATAAAACAGACTATAATGGCTGGGAAGAGGGTTGTAGCAATGACCATTCTTCATTTTTCACTCCCCAAGGTAGAAGAAATCATATATTCCTTCACTGTAAAGAGAGAGTGAGTTTTAAAGAGGAAACAATGGCTTCAAACGGCTTATTTGAGTCACTTCCTTCTTACCAGCACTTCTTGAGAGGTAAGTGCCATTCAGACTTTCTAAATATACTTTTTTGCTTTCCCATACTTAAGAAAATGCATGTTTGGAGAGTATCTGGGGACATTCTAGTAGTACATGCTTTTTCCCACTTCAGTTTTCTTTGAGGTGCTCTCATTGCAGCTAATATCTGAGCTTGCAGGAATACTATCTCATTACTTATCAGTCTGTTAAAGAGATTATAACAAGGACTCATTTAAGCTGTTCAAACAACCATTGCATGCTTGTGAATTTTCTCTTCATAAATCAAAGTGGGCTAAAATAACTTACATGAATTACTGCCGATACAGTAGCAGTAGCACAAGCCTCTTTTGAGTCTTTTTTGGCAGAATTATGACTTTTTGAGCTACTACCATGAAAAATGACAGCCAGCAACATACAACATATATTACAGGCTGAAACATGGGGAGTGATCAGCAATCTGTTGTATACAGCCAGCAGAGCGTGATGCTGTCTCACTTATTCTATACCAACAGCCTAGGTAAAGGCATGTTCACTGGGGAGAAGTCAGAAAAAGCTTAGAAACCTGCTTAAAGTTAGCTGCAACTCACATGGCTCAGGAAAATATGCAATGTGGATAAACTCAGGGTTTCTGTTGGTGCCATGCAGGTCTCGGATGACTGCAAATTACCGGCTGCAGTCACCCTTAGAGAAATGATGTAGTCCTGTAAAGGCTGAGGGAGGGGATTATGGACTTCACCCAGTAATCTTTTTTCATCAGTGACCAGGCACTTTCAGAGGCTCCTTCTAATGTTCTCACAACCCCCTGTGGAGCTAATGGTTTAGTCATGGGCTATTCATACGAGTAAGCCAGGGACTAGCACGAGAAACTTGTCTGCTTCCTTGTAACTACCTTCCTAAATAGCTCATGCTACAGCTGAACTTTTCCCCTTTCCATGCAAGCCTTCTGACCACTCAAGCCGTTTTTGCAGCAGGGCTGTGCCCACTCAGTTGATGAGGCACACAAAGATCTTCTCAGACCGCTCATCGAGCTTGGCCAGCTTGCTGCCAGAGAGCAGCACTTCATGACTCTTTTTAGTTACAGACTACAGTTTCCCGGCCTTGCTGGTGGTGTCAGTGTGAGTCCTGAGTCACTCGTATTAATAAGTGGGTTGGGGAATGCGGAAGGCTCATCCCAGCTGCTGTGTCACAACAAGCAGCGGCTCCCCCAGCACCCCTGTGGCTCCTGGGGATCAGTGCTGCCTCGAGCGGGATGCAGGTGGAGAGCAGCCTGTTGAAACGCTAGCCTGCACGGTCCTTTTTTTTCCCCCCTGTCTATGTCAAAAGTTTTTCTCCATCTGTATTTCCTGGCACTGGAGGAAAAGCTAATAGCAGCGAGCTCACCTGAGTCACTTGTGCTTGCAGCACCTTCTAGGCTGGGCAGGGGAGATGCTGAAGGGTGAGCAAGAAGTGGCTAACTGCTCTCTGGCACTCACAGTGCTGACATTGCCTCAGCAGCACTACCAAGTAAAGGAAGCAATACTACTAGAATAACAAGAAGGATCTTCCTGCATTTCGTCAGCTTTTTTTTCTACTTTTTTTTTTTTTTTTTAAGCTGACCCAACTGTTTACTGTTTAATCTGCAGCACAGGAAGACTTATTGAGGAAATTTTGTGCTCCTGATAAAACAACAGAGTGAACCTCATGGGACAGTGCTTGCAGTGAGTGCCAGAGCACAGCCAGTCCAGGAGACAGGCATGGGATGGCAGGGGCTGTGTTGCAAGCAGGAACCCAGAGAGCAGGTGGTTTGAGACCAAGGATCAATTTGTCCAGAAAAGGAGTTAATTCATTAAAGCTGTTTAATCCAGCAAGTGATTTAACTCAACAGTTCGCAATGGGTTTTATTATCCTCCTTATTACTGTTCTCATTATTATCGTTAATGTTACTACAGTACCAGTATTTTGCATTTCTTCATGGACTAGGCTAGAAGTCTTGTGCTAGATACCTTGCAATATTTTTTGAGTTATGGCAATCCAGGTACATATCCCAGTATATTCCCAGCACAAGCAAGATCAAGCTGCTGCTGTACAGTGCTAGAAAACCTTGGGTGACAGCGCTTCTGTCAAGTTAAAAAGTAAATGTTTCAGCATTGCAAAAGTATATTATGTTTGAATGTGGAAGGCCGTGACAGTTTTCCAGCAGTTCCCCTTTTGTTCTTTTCTTTACTCAACTTAACTTTGCACAATTTCAAAATCCTGGACGCAGCAAAAGTAATGCTGCAGCCTTGGAGAAAGAAAAATAATCATCCCTAGGGTCAGTTGTTCTCACTCGTATGTCTCAATAGTGTTTACATAGACTGATCATTTGAAATGTCCAAAACTGTCTCTTCTTTTTTTTCCCGCCAAAATTTATTGCACTTTCTCTCATTTAACGAAATCATGAGGTAAAGGGAAAAATAACAAGTTGTTTTCTGCCGTGGATTTCACTTTATCAGTCCGTGCAGTTCTCTGAGAAGGAAATCCATAATTCTTTTTTCGCCTGATACTCTGTGAAAATTGGGAAAAAAAGAGGGGAGTGGGGAAGCAGAACCATTGTTCCTGCCCCTGGGAGCAGTGACAGACATAGAAAGCCTGACATATTAATTGAATGTGGTACACCACAAAGGATATGGCCCTTTTTCTATCACACCACACCAGCTCCTCGCTTCTGCCACTAGGTAAAGAAATGAGGATTATACTGAAACCTCGCGTTGCATGCTCTGCATGCTGGACACATTCAAATGTTTACCAGCTCTGCTTTTAATGGCAACCTTCTTTTCCCAATGACCTCTTTCAGTTTATGGTCTGGGCTTGGTGTAAGGAGTATGGGGTCAGAGCATTTCTAAGCATCTTGCTGCAGTACAACCAACAGGAAAACAGCGCTTCGTCTCTTTCTCAAATCTAGGACTGCATCAGTAGCGCTGTGCGTTATATTTTTAATCTGGCAAGACTCGTGGTGTAAGGATGAATTTGCTGGGTTTACTGAGGGTTCAGTACAGGTTAATGTGTATAGCTTGGGTCAACACAGTTATGTCTTTTGGGCAGGGGGACCAAAATGAGACCTGTTGGAAAGTCTTGTATTGAAGAGGGCACTAACAGTTTTTAAAGGGTGCCTAGATAATTACATGATAATACCCCACCCCGTAACTTCTTTTAATTTCTTAAGTGCATTAAACAGTCCCGTAAGGTTTCCTAACAATTTTGCCTGCAAAGGAAGACAGAATAACTAATCATATTGCAGGGGTTTTATGGGGCTTTAAATAGCATGAAGCAAAATATTTTCCAGGAGGACACTTTTTCCTCATTTTTCCTTTTGCTGCAGGGTCTAATTATTTCAATATGCAAAAAGTTTATTATTGGGTTTGCTTTTGTTGTATTTTTCATTAATTAATCAAGACAATGAAGACTTGTGGTGCAACATTTTGTTGGTTTCTTATCAAGTGAAATGAACTTCATCAGAGCACTTTTACAACATGGAAAGTATACTGTACATGCTTTATTCTTATTTTTAATATGGCAAGTAGTGCCCAGCCATTGTGGATTTCTTCTTTTGCAAATGCTAAATAAAACTGTAGTAAGGAGTTCTTCCTGCTCTGAAGGGCTTCCTTGTCTTGATCCATTAACCCCTATGCATAAGCATACTGCTTCTCATTGAAAATTAGTGGTTCTGACCTATCTTGAGATGGCATTTGTGCTGGTAGACTTCTAAAATCCTTGGCACTTTCTGTGAGTGGAGGGGTGAGGCGATCCTTATTATCCAAGTCTACATTTGCAGTTTTATACTGTCAGCGTATAGGACCTACTTGCGATTAAATGTCCATCTGCACAAGGTGCTGTGTGAGGAGGAGGCACCAAACTGGTAGTTATTTCAGCCCTCTAGAATTGGTGGCATTAACAGAAGTGGTCATATGCTAAATGTAACTCCAACAAAGGCATGTTTCTCTGGGAGATGCATGGTACCAAACGCTGCGATATATTTTCATTCACTCACTCAGTAGAAGAAACCTATCTTTTCACAGTAGTACAAATTATGTTGTCACTGCATAGGGTAGAGACAAAGTTTTCCAGGACTTTTTCAGACTGCCTGAACAGTAACAAAGAGTTAATTTGTGTCAGCACTATAAAATACTTACTGCATCTTGTGAATAGGAAATTGAACTAAAACTCATAAAAATCTTGGCTTACTAGAAGAAAAAACTTGCACAATGTCTGATTTACACATTCTCCTCTCTGTTTGAGCCTTTTTCATTTAAAAGCCGTAAGAAACATTGCAAGGCCTGAACAGAGGAATTCCTGTGAAGTAAGGGGTAAAATGTCTCACACAGATGAATACACTGCTTTGGTAAGATCAAGAGATTTTATCATAGGCCAGAATATTAGACTGAGTGTTTAACCATTTACTCTCAGCATAGTGATGTGTTGTAATGACAGCCATAGCAAGGACTTAGGGTTATGGCTGGCTTGCAGATCTCCCAAATCAGCTTGCTCTTTCTTGTGTGGCCATTAATAAGAGGCTGTTGGATGGCAGCTCTGCTTTGGACCATGTTTTACTGCTAAAGCCAAACTCCAGCTCTGATGTAGCTCTCTGGTGGGAAATAAAAGTGTCTTCCCCACACTGCCAGTGTAGGCAGTGCAGATAGAAGAAAAAAAAAATTGAAATTTTTTCATGGCTAGTAGTTAATCCTGGTTTACTGCTAAGTTATGACCCCAAAAGAACAGTTCTCTTATCTTTAAATACATATGAAGGCCAGTGATATTGGCAAGTTTATGAAAGTAATTTATAAACTCTTAAAAAATTCTACTTCAGAGTGCAGAATGAGCACCTGCATCATCCTGTTGTTTGAGAGGAGAAACACTATGCCTAAACCAAGAGTAGCGAAGAAATTACCATTCTTGGATTTAAAAATAGACATACCTGCTTTTAAAGCTAAGCAAAAGCAATCCTAAGAAAACAGTGTAGGCATTTCTCTGTAAAACTATAGGGTTGTCCCACTAACAGGAGAAGCTCATCCAAATTTGACACCCTGCCACATGTGGAGGAGTCACGCTAGGTCCCAGTGGTCTCTGCTGCATGTCTGAGGTGGTGCCTGGAGAGCTGGACAGGGCTGTTAGCCTACGGTCCTCTTCTGCACAGAACAAAGGTGAAGTGTAGAGCGGGATCACGAGCTTAGGGGGAATGCCATCTGCAGCAAAATGTTAGGGTGGCATGGTGCTCTGCAGAAATTACCAGCTGTGGTGCCTTGGTCAGCGATAATTGGAGGTTGCTCACCTCTGTGACAAGACAGGGAAACCTGTCTTCCTCCTGCATGCACAGGGCAAGGATTTGTATGTAGGAGGCTGCCACAGAGTGTCTGGCTGGCTCTGTTATCTCGGTGGAGGAGAGCTGTACCACAAAGCTATGATGACCTCTGTCAAGAGGCTTGAGTTGTTTGTGCCAAAATGTGTGGGTGCCTGATGGACTGCTGGATGAGGGCAGCACGAGGGGTCCCGCAGCCTTGGCAGGAGGGCAAGGAAGAGGTAGTTCTGGTTCTGAGTAAAAGAACGGATTGAACCTGGCTGGAGTGGGACCACCTGCTCTTTGAATCCAAACCCTGCCTGGCATCTGTGTCTTCCCTGGAAGCACAGGCTTCCTGGATGCAGGGTGTGAGTTTGAATTTGGATATGCAGTGTTTTGGATGTTGTGGCTGCCATGAGTATTAGGCGGAGCACAGAGATGAGATGTTCCGGTGTGCAGTGGGGAAGCTCACAACAAGCCACACAGCACTGGCACTGCAGGGACATGAGCCTGATCATCATCACAATGAGTGATCACAGTGCGTGATTACAGACTAGAACTCATTGCCATAAAATACCATTGACACCAAGAGTTTAGCAGGATCCTTAACCCAGCTGGGTCTGTATATGTCCATGTTTCTTAATATATACCAGCCAGCTAAAAAAAAAGAGGGTTTGGAAGGGTTAAGTTCTCCATTCAACTGTCACTGCTACATTTCAGAGTACAAACCTATTTCTGTTAAAGCTTGGAAAGAAAGCTTCCCATGTAAGCAGGTCTGTCATCTGCAAAATAAATTGTGGCTTCCTCTATGACATCTGGTACTGGCTACAGAGAGAGAGACAGGCTGCTGGCTAGGTGAATCACTGGTCTGAGAGAAGGACAAGAAAACATTCAACTACCTAACTACGTCTTCTGTCATCTTAAGAGAATGGATAATATTTTTATAGATTTGAATCAGCTTCACAAATACTATATGAGTAGTAGGAATATCTCGTCTCTGAAGTGTATTAATGAACTGTATAGAGTGACAACAGTGGTGGTGTTTGGAGCAGTATAGCATCTACAAACATCTGCAGTATGTCTTGGTGAAGTCCATGCATGCATCAGCTTAACCACAGTGATACTGAATGCAAAACACATCAGTCTTGCCACCACTGAGAAGATTAGAAATTATGTATACAGATTCCCAGGGTAATAAATTTTCAAAAGAAATGCCTTTTCTACCACTTAGGTCCTAGTAAAGTAACACCTGGGCTTGTGACCAAGACATCAAATTCTCTAAAGAAAACTGTATTCAGACAATTGCAATCGGAAAAAAAAAAGGGGGGGGGGGCATAGTAGAACCAGCTGTGAAAGCAGGGAAGTAGAGACTAATAGTAGCTGCTACCTGGTAGAGTTTCCAATTTATCCATAATTCTGTCAGCAAGGCTCATCACTTCTGCTTGTAAGTGAAACTCTGTGAAATTAGGTAGTTTCACTTCATGAAGCTCTATGAGAGCATTTGCTCCAGCTTTGATCAATCTGGGGGTTTTTTTCAGCTAAAAAAGCCCTTTTGTTTTGAGTTTCTTATTCCACTGAACCCAAAAGCAGTCCAAGGCTGGGGCTTGGGTTTTTTTCTTTTGCCTTCTGAGTATTTTGTCCTGCAGTGTGTTTTGTGTTGTCTGGTTTCACGCTGAAGCTGTGATTTTGAGATGTGCCCAGAAGCTGCCCTTAGGTAGGGTTCTGACTCTAAGTTGAAAGGCTTACCTCTCTTACAAATCTTTCCATGAATGTGATGCGAGGAAACTTGAAACCTGTCAAGTTTTATGTGATTTGCTATAAACATTTCATTCATCTATACTGAGGGCAAGCCTTACCATCCTTGTCAAATAAGCAACCTCAGAAAGCATTGACCCAGCCCTTCAAGTGCCTTTTTGTAGTGTTTAAAAGAGAAAAATGACTGTTTGCAAAGTACCTTGCATGTTCAAGGTGAAGCAGCACAGAACATGGCTGAGCATGTTTGCTTTATGACAAATGTACGAGCTGGCAAATTGTTGTCATAGTCTTCCAGAAGGGCAGCAGTGATGACCCCAGTAACTACAGGCCTGTCAATCTCATTTCAGGGTCTGGTAGGATTATGGAGAAGGTTAATCTGGGAGCTATTGAAACACACCTAAAAACCAACAGTCATTGGTCCCAGCCAGAATAAGTGAAAGGTCCTGCCTGACAAACTAAATTTCTTTCTATTACAACGTTGCCCACCTAGTTGACCAAGGCAAAACAGTTCAGATTTTTCTGGATTTCATTGAGGCCTTTGATACTGTCTCTCACATCATCTTCGTAAACAAAATGTCCAGCATACAGCTGGATAAACACATAATGCAATGGGTGAACAGTTGGCTGACGGGTTGAACTCAAAGGGTCATAGTAAATGGGGTTGCATTGAGCTGGCGACCAGTCACTAGTGGGGTTCTGTAGGGATCCATCTTAGGGGCAGTACTTTTTAATATCTTCATAAATTACCTGGATTCAGGACTTGAAGGTTTACTAACCAAGTTTGATGATGACATGAAAGTGGAGGGGAGCTGTTGACACTCTCGAAGGCAAAGAATCCTAGCAAAGGGATCTAGACACACTGGAGAGCTGGGTAATTGCCAACAGCATTTAGTTTAACAAGGACAAGTACCAGATTTTGCACCTGGGACATGGAAATCCTGGATATAAACACAGGCAGGGGAGCAAGAGGCTGGGGAACAGTCCTGCAGAAAGGGATCTGGATGTTCTGGTTGACAGCAAGCTGAACATGAGCCAACAGTGAGCTCTGGCAGCCAAGAGGGCAAGCGTGTCCTGGGGTGCATCAAGCACTGTGTTGCTGTCAAGGGAAGGTGACTGTCCCACTCTTTTCTGCACTGGCGCGGCCCCACCTTGATTACTGGGTGCAGTTCTAGGTGCCACAGTATAAAAACTATATAAAGATACTGGAGAGTGTCCAGAGGCCATGAAGTTGGTGAAGGGTTTAGAGGAGGAGTTATATGAAGAACATCTGAAGCCACTTGGTCTGTTCAGCCTGGAGAAGAGGAGACTGAGGGGAGACCTCGTTGCAGCTTACTGCTTCCTCACAAGGGGAGGAGGAGCAAGTGCTGGTCTCTTCTCTCTGGTGACCAATGATAGGATCTGAGGGAATGGCAGGAAGATGTGCCAGGGGAGGCTTAGGTTGGAGGTTAGATTCTTCACCCAGAGAGTGGTGGAGCACTGGAACAGGCTCCCAAGGGAAGTAGTCACGACTCCAGGCCTGACAATATTCAGGAACCATTTGGACAACACTCTCAGATATACAGTGTGAACGTTATGGTTGTCCCATGCAGGGACAAGAGTTGGACTCGATGATCATTGTGTCCTCCTTCCAACTCAGGTCATTCTATGATTCTGTAAATATCTTGCACCTTCTCAGCCCCAGCACTACCTGTATCTCTTGTAAGTCCATTTCCTCGTCAGTTTTATGGCATGTGCCTGTACCGTGAAAACCAGGTGCATATCGCAGAGCTAATGTGGCATTTACAGAAGCCTTAAAAAAGCACCAAAGAATGTGTAGCTCTGTAAGCATTGCTAAAGCCTGCTCTGGTGAAGGCAAACACTGCAAGAATGCTGAGCAGGAGCTGAGGTTGGGGTGTCACAGCCTCCTTGCCTGCCAGGGCTCAGGTGTCTGTTTATACTTGCTGCAGTATCAAAGGGTAGTGGAAGACAAGCTGGCACAGCAAAATGAGGGCTTTCATCTGTCTAGCAAGGATAATGCAGGCAGATGCAATCGCATGGGTGTAAGTCACTGCCAGTCAACCCCTAGAAGACCTCGGTGCACACAGTGGTGATGAGCGGGGGCGGGAGACATACCTCTGGGTTTTTACTACTGTTATTATACAGGCTGGGTAGATTTAAGTTAGCAGTGCTTTACTCCCACATGCCTGTAGGCATGCTTCCCCTTTTCTCTGTTGACATGACCAGGAACAGAAAGCATGTCGCAGAGCCAATTCTTAGGGTAATATCCTGGCTCCACCTAGGCAGGGACAAAATAGCCATCAGCTACATCCTTCCTGGGTCTGTCTTATATCTTATAAGAACAGAAAAGACAATCTGTCCTATAAGAACACCTAAAAGAAAAAAAAAAAAAAAAAGAAGATTAACATGGACAAGAAGTGAACAGGCGGGAGGTAAACCCTGAATGCCAGTATTGACACAGAGGCTGAAAGAAACACAGCATTAAGGTGTAACTATAATACATGTAATTCTGAGTAACACAACCACGGCTTGAGAATGACATTTTTTTACTCTTTTACTTAGGAAATACTGTTGTGGAATGATTATTTACAGCATATAATGCCTGGTTGTAGAGGAAGTTGACTGGGATGTTTTCTTTGGTAGATAACTGTTGGTTTGGTACTTAGCTTGTACATTAAGGATGTATACCGAGCCCAGTGGACAGGTGAGATATATTTCCTCACTGAGCAGTAACAAGAGACTCTGGAAAGCAACCTTAAAAGTATTTTCTGAGTTAGAGGCAATAAGGAGGAGTCCTCACCTGTGCAGTCAGTCTCCACAGAGCAAGGTTGCCATGGCTGCTGATCATCTGTCCACGTTGTACTTCATCCTGAGCCAGATACTGATATGAGACTACATGCTACGCCCAGTGCATAGGAAGTGTGATTTATTTTGCAATACAGTTAGCAGATAATATCAGACTTCTGTAAAATGCTTCTGTTTTTCAGGAGCTATATGTAAATGAGCTTTGGGTTTTGCATAGCTTGGGTGTAACAGAATTCATACTGGGAAGACACACTCAGGTTAAGACCTCAGCAAATCAGTTACTGCAACGTAGAGTGGTTTATTAATTGTTCAAATGCTTCACAAAGAAATTCAGTACCACTTTGTTCAGTGTATCTCTGTAGACTCTGGGGCAGGGAGTTGCAGAGGTTGCTTCATGAGAGGTCCTAAGCAGACCTACATCCACCACATCACTGAGCACACTTCTACATGAGCCTGGTCCCTGTTTCATTGCCAGTATTTCATCCTGAGCATGGGGTGCAGATAGCATGTGGAAAGAATTCTGCTCATGCCTCCAGCTAGTGAAATAGGGTCAGCCTGGCAACTCATTGGGTAGGTCACCCTTGCTCTAGAGAAAGGACAGCACAGAGAGCTGCCATGTGGTTTGTCCCCAGTGTGTTTTCTAAGGACTCCCATTAACACAGCCTGGAGATGTGGCAAAAAAACCCAACACACCTTATTCTCTGCACCAATACTCTATTTAGCTTCTGCATCACACCTGTAAAAAGTGATAATATATGGTGCTAAACACTCACACATTTTTTACACCAAGCATAAAATAACTTGCATATTGAAACAAAGGTTCAAGTCTCATATACAAACAGGAACTTGTTCTGGCTGTACCAACAAGCAGAACTTTTATTGTTGTATTTGGGTTATTTTCTCATAATAGGGATTGAAATGCAAATATTCATTTTTTTTACAGTTTCATACACAGTCCAAACATCTTTGAGTACTATATCTGAGTAGTGATATTATTTTGTACTGATGTTTTTAGGTGCATGTATTTTACTAGGCAGCAGAAAAGCTACATTAGCTACATATAGTTTCTTTGCTTTACTACATAGGAATAATTTTTACTAGTATGAACACTTTTACACCTACATAAATCCATTCCCATCTGGAAGAGTGCTCTGCTGTAACTAGACAAGTACCAACATGAAGAGGGATTTACAGCTTCCCTATGGGTGAAATTAGGTCATTAGACATATGTTTATGCACAGAAAGATGATTTAGGTTCACATTTTACTGGGGCAACTAAAGCAGCCCAGTGTTTTGTGTATGTGACACCTGATCCAAGAGCAAATAAAACCAGTGGACAGACCTGGTTGACATCCTTTGGCACCAGATGAGAGCTGTGATGGATATTCTCCTTCAGATAAAGGTGTTAACAACCTGAAGTCACATCACTTATGGCTCAGGTCAGCAGTACCTTTTTGTACAGTTATGCTTACACTCCTGCTCACGTGAAATACAGACAGGTGAGGGTGGCTCCTCTTCTGTGTGACAACCTGCCTTTTCTTTGGTGTGGCATCCTGGTGCTTTCTGCCCTTTTTGGCATCCCTCAAGAGATGCTGAATGAAAAATGGCACCAAAAATGTTGTAAGTTAGAAAGCACATTTCTATCCCCTTGCTGACGGGACAACTCCTCACAGGCTCATTAGGGCAGCCCCCTCCCACTCCTTCCCTCCTCTCTAACAGCTCCATGCTTCAGGCACATTCCCAGCCCACATGGAGGCAGGCGAAGCAGATCTGTAGGCCTGCATCCTTAAGGTTTCGGTGTGTTGCTCCTTTGACTAAACCACAGCAGCTGGAGATGAAAAGCATTACTTAAACAGAAGCAGTTGGAGGTTTTTCAGGCTATTTCATCTCCCCTTTCAGCCTTCAGAATAGTCCACTAGCCAAAGGGATTAGGAAATACAGTAGACACCCACTGTGTCTAAGGGGATTAGATGGTGTCATACAAGCTCAGGGCAGTGGCTGGACAAATAGAGCCCCTCTGGTCTGCCTGCCACTTTTGTGAAGTTCTGTAAAGGGCACTGGGGAGCCAGAGCTGCCCCTGCTCCCCACCCAGGGTCTGGATGTCCTGACGTATGGCTGGAAGGTGGCTTGCCCATTGGGCACCTCCACCTGTCCTCAGCTCTGGTCAGAAGTAAGGACAAAATCTCACATTTTGTTCCACATTACCTCTGGGTAAGTAGGAGCTCCCTCACAACAGCAGTGGGGGTTGGCTTCACAACTCTGGGCCATAATTCTTTAACACAGTTATCAAATCCAGCTTATGAATTATTTCTCCCTATCAGGCATAGTGTCACTTATTATTTGCTAATTTCTTCAGCAAATATTGTTTGGTCTCCAGCTTGTTCATGAACAAATACTGGTATACCCCACAATCCTCACAAGAGCAACTTTCCTGCGCGAGTCATGCAGCTGCCAACCAAGCAGCACACACAGTCAATGAAGACAACATGAAGTGCCAGTTCAGTAAGTTTTCTCCCATGTACACAGCTTAAGCCACTAATTAAGCATTCCTGCCTAAAACCATAGCCTTCTCTGAAGGCTTAGGCTAATTCATCTTGTTCACACAGTCATCTTCGTAAAACATCCAAAACGTGATTTAACAGAAATTTGTTGTCAGATTCCAACTTATCTTCAAGGAAAATCTTTCCTCTGTTCCCCAATTTTTTTTCTATTTGAAGTCCCCCACTTGTTAACATCTCAGCTCCTTTTCTTGCAAGGTCCTGTTGAATGTGGTTTTCCCGCAGGAAATGCAAGCAACATTGAGGCATCCCTTATTTGAAACTGCAGTTCAAAGAGGGATTGAAATCAGAATTAGAAAAATAACTCCTAGAAAAACATCAACTGTCCTATTCTAGGAGGTAATTAGCTGGAACAGAGTTTCCTTCATTTATTTTTCTTTGGTGAGAAAACAAACTACCTTGTCATTGAGGTTTTTATAAAATGCTGCTGTTTGCAACTTTTGCCACAAAAAAATTAACCCAAACATTTCTAGTGACTGACTTACATTGCTATGTTTGCTGCTAGTTTTCATTTGTGTCTGGAGAGCAAAATGCCTTCAGTTATCACATAGTGAAGCAAAAAAAAAATGTGGATCATATATTTGACTGCTAAGGAATATGCATGAAAAAAATCCACATCAAGCATTTCTTTCCAGAACCCAGTGCAGAAGGGAGGGTTAGAAAGTCAGGAAGAGAGCAAGAAGGGGAAGTAGTATTTTATCTTGTGGCAGAAGCGTGTGCCTGATTTAGCCCCTGCATCAACAAAAGTACTTTTCCCTCAGCAAATCACTGGGACATAGTACTATTTCCACTGGGTACTGCATTTTCCATCTTGAATAGGGCCTAATACCGATCAATTGTAGCTGACAAGATTTTGGGGGATTGGTGGGTGTCAGAGACACCAGCCCCAGCTGCTGACATTTGAGACACAGGTGCTTGGAGCTGCCTTTGCCAGCCATCCAGCCAGAGCCAAAGTAATGCAATATAGGCAACTCCCACAGCTTATGCTCTGAGAATAACCCACTGGCATTTTTCCAGGTTTTTTTAGAAACTCAGTGTTTGAACTGAGTCCCCTGTTGTTCATAACGTCATCCTACCAGCTTATTAAATTATCGACCTTTTCTTCACTGGTATCTTCTCACTTTGGTTAGAATTAGATGAATACAGGTGGCCATGAGAAATGATGCTTCTGTGCCTAGCACCTGGTACCAGCCCCTTTTGGTCTTCATTAGCAGCATCATCTCTTTCCAGTTGATACAGAAAGCCAGAAAGGGATGGAAGGACTGGATTCTTGTGGTACTGGCATGCAATCCTGCTCTTTAATCTTTAAGCTTGCAGATAGTCCTGAGACAACACACTGTGTATTTGGCTCTTTCCATGTAAGTGGTTAATAGCCGTATGAGGTTTCTAATTTCTTTTTTTTTCCCAAAATCTCAAGTTTAGTAAACTGTGAGGAGGGTACCATGGAATCAACATGTGTGTGTTTCTGTGGGTTCTTGCTTTTCTTTTACCAGCCTAGAAGGATTCTGCATGAGACTTATCCTGTTAGTTTAATTTTGGTAATGCAATGAAATCGATGCAAAGCTTGAAGGTGGTAGTGCTGGGTGTAGGACGGAGAACAGAGGTACGAAAAAGAGAAGTATTTCTAGACTAGTTTCATAGCTTCTTACATCTTCAGATTTAGCATTCACTAATACATGTGAAACTTAGCAGGCAGCTTGTATCAGAGATCTGATGCAAGTTATGATGTGGTACATAAAAAGTGATGAGGATATTAAACTAAAGAGTGGGTTCAAGTACTAAAAGTTATACCTGCAGGATTTTTTTCTTGTTAACCTCACTGTAGCATTACCTTTCAGTATGCCTTACAATAAATAAAATAAATCATACTAGCTTGTATGGTGCAAGGGATATAAATCCAGTACAGAGTGTGCTCTCCACAAAACTAGAAGGTCTTTTCAGCATTTGTAGTTACTGACTTTGTAAGACTTAGTGTTGGACTTCTGTATTGCTATGTCTAAGCCCCATACAAATTTATGATGCTAACATGAAACTTTTTTTTAGTGTTGTTATTTGGGAGATAATTGGAACTGGAGCATACCAAGACCTCTCTTGAGCCATGGAGGATGCTAGTGATGTGATCAGTGACATCATAAACGTTCTAGTTGTGTTGTTAAGGAGTTGTTGGGGAAGCACTTAGAATAGGGATGGATTGAGATCTGCCTCAAACATTATGGGTAATTATGCTGTGTATGTTCACTCTATTAAATCCAAATGCTCTCCTCATGTTGTTAATGTGGGCCTTCCTCACAATCATTGTAATGTGGTAAAAATATCTCATGGTACTGGATCTATGGGAAACTTCTCATGAGAATTTGTCATGTTCTGTGTTAGCTTTGGTTCACTGGAAATTTTCAAAAAGCTAATTTGCTTTGTTTGATTGATGGTGTGCAAAACCACTACAAATCTTCTCCCTTAAATGTTTGATTTATGGTAAAATTTCAGGGAGAAGCAGCCTGCATTCTGAATTCAAAGCAAGTCTAGTCTGATGCATTTAATGTTGTCCTAGGCAGAACTAGTGATTGCTGATTCCCTCTACAGACATGAGTCTTGTGGCTGCACTCTCTAATATCCGATAAGGCTTTAATCTGATTGAAGATTTTTCTCTTCTTGAGGAATCTCTAAAATCTCTCTGGGGCACCATTTAACTGGGAGGACTGACAGAGCCTCTCTGCTACTGCCATATTTTGTGAAAGCAGTAGGAACTTAAGACCACTTCTGTTCTATCAAATATAGTTAAAGTTGACTAATAAACCAGAAAAGCTAGAGGAAACACAGAGAGAACGGAGGTAATCGTACAAGCACTGCCTCTGCAAAAAAAAAAAAAACAAACAGGCTGATAAAGGAGTTTTGCAGTTCAGTTTGGTGTGCACTTGGCCAAAGAGGTGCACAAAGATAGTCAAATACATTCAGAAACTGCTTAAGATACTCTGGAAACACTGTGTTCCTCATCTTCATGGATGGAGAACCAGGGAAGAGTGATCATATCAGTAGTCCAGGTGAGAGACAGAAGTGGAAAGAGAACCTCAGGGGTTTTTTACTTACAGTTATAAGCCAAATCATCTAGATAATGATCTCTTGTTTACTTTGAATTTCAAATCTGATCAAGTAAATGTTTTCATCAGAAAGTTTCCTTAGTTTTATGCTCATTATTTCAGGGCCTAGATATTGTACATCTCCAGCTGCTACTGGGCAATGCAGTTCAAATAGCAAACCATAAAGAAAATCCAGGAAGAAAATGTTTTCCAATTACTTTTGAGTAGGAGGCCAAATTGAAAATATTATGGTCTGCTTGTGGGCAATATAAGAACAAGGAAAGAAACAAGACTAGCTGACAAACAATTTGTCATACAAGACTTGTTCAGCTCATTAGAATCTCAGATCCAGTAAGACTGGTGTATTAGGTTTTTCTCCAGCCTGGCTTGGCACCATCTTGGCAGTAGGTGATGCATTGCACTTCCCTGCACCAGCAGAGCAGAGGGGATGGTCATGGGCAGGGACAGCAGGAGTAAGGTACAATTCAGAACCTCCAACGCAGCTGGAAACAGCACTGCTTGGAGACTCCCTAAACACATGCCCAAGAGCAGCAAAGATGAAGTTTGGTGGTGTGGGACAGGGACATGTGAGAAGAAACTATGCATCCATTTAGAAGTGTTTCTTCTTTCATTTTGCAGAAAATAATTCAAAAGGAAAACCTCATTTCCTGAAATTCTCATTGTAAAACTATATTTCTTTTTCTAATTCATCTAGTGTTGATCTGCCACAGCCCTGAGCAGTGCCAGAAAATCTGGCAAATTAGAGAGCTCTGCTGCAAAACCTGCACTGCCATTGGCATGGGCTCCACCTCTGCTCACAAAAGCTACCCTTTTGCCAGGCAATTATCAGACTAGGGATAAGAGTGTGTTTTGCTTTTCCTATGAATAATTACTGAGCAGAAACCCAGGCTGGTACCTAGCTTTTTTGCAGAGGCAGTAGGCTTCTCTGTAGGATAGCCCAAGTGATCTTGATAAACATGAACTTCTTGAGAAGCGTGAGCAGCAAATCTTAGTGCACAGTTTTTTTCTAACACTGGGGAAGAAACAGTAGTAGGAGCTGCCCAGCAACAGTGCCAGGAGCCCTGGCTCTGCCACAGGCTCTGGTGTTGTTGGCTGTGAGGGCAGTTGCTCCTTTGCCTCTTCTGGTAACTCTTCCCTTCAAACAGACCTGTGCCTTCACTTCAGCCCATGCAGGTGGACTGCATAGCAAAGGAGCTGTGCTATCCATACCCCTATGGCTATGATGCAAAACATCAGTAGCTGCTGCACAGATGAGAGAGGAGGTGAGCAGCTTGAATGTATTCTTGGTGTCTGAACATAGCACAACCACTCCCTTAATAACTGCTTTTAGGTGGAATAATAAAAAATCGAGCAAGATGGAAGCTCTTCTTTTTCCCTCTGACACGGCCAAGCCTGTAACACACTCTTCTTGGTTTGCTCATCAGCAGAGGGCTGCAGGATGGAGACAGGTCAATCCCCTCCACAGCACCCTGCCCAGGGTGCATTTGAAACCACCTCCCTGGGGAAGAGAGTGGAGCAGCCCTGGGGCGGCAAGAAGGACCTGTGCCACCCCTTGCCCGAGTTACGGGGAAGCTGTCAGCCTTCTGTAGGCATCCTGTTTGTTGAAAAACAAGTGACAGTTGAAGAAGGGTTGCAAGAGCGAGCAAACCGCAGCCTCTGCGCGTGGCTGATAACAGGCCTGTGCCGCTTTTGCAGCAGTTCCGTCCCCGCCGAGTGCCGGCAGGGGGGACAGCGTGAGCCTCACTGGTGCTTTCCTGTTTCACACTTTTTCCCGCCGCCGTTTCTTGCTGTTGAGTTCTGCTACATTTTTTCAGTTGCTCACTGGTTTCTCAAAAGACCCTTCCCCTGCCACACACGACACGTGAGGGACAGGCAAGAACCTGCTCCATACAAGAGGG
This sequence comes from Clamator glandarius, assembly GCA_033459285.1. NCBI lineage: Eukaryota > Metazoa > Chordata > Aves > Cuculiformes > Cuculidae > Clamator > Clamator glandarius. The sequence goes on along the minus strand of JAUNZM010000310.1, from coordinate 1,152,092 downwards.
TGCCACAGATAGCCATAGGGATACGTGCCCCAGCTTTCATGAAGGCAGCTGCAAATAAGTGTTCTTACAAATATACCTGTTGTGGCTTGGGGTTTCATAAGCTTGCACCCATCCCTGTCTCCTTGCCAGCACTCTTCAGCCTGAGATTTCAGAATACTTTGCGAGGTTTCATTTTAACTCCACATTCAGAGCTGTTTTGGAGGCGACCAGAGATACTAATGCAAAAGGAAACGCATTTCTGTGCCCAGAGGCCTGCAGCAAGGCAAACAAATGTGTATTTAGATCTCAGTGCAAAGCACACCTAGACACCCATTCTGCAGCCCTGTGTGACTTTTGCTGAATGTCGTGGCTATTGCTGCTTCCCTTGGGTCTGATGGGAACCTTTTTGCGGTGGTGAAGTGTGTGCATGTGTACATATACGGTTTCTGTTTGTAGCATGAGCCTTGACTTTGTGCACAACTATGTAAATGGTGTTACTTACCTCTTCAAAGCTAAACACATGTATAAGGCTTAGAAAGCTCAAGCTCACAGATGTATGGACTACAAAGGTGTTGGACACGTGTATCTCCCTCTGTGGGAAACCAGGATGTTCACTGAGGGCTTCCTAGGACGTAAGTTTACTCAGTTCTGAATGTCTCACCTTAAAGTTCTGCCATTTGTTAACATAAATGGTTTTTCATTCTTTCTCTCTAATCAGAATGCTGGGGAAAGCAGAGAAGGGATTTTCTTCTTCAACCAATAATGTTTTTCTTCAGCTTTGCATAAAAATCATCAATATTATCAGAAAGCTCTTTCTCTGGAAAGATATCTCGGGACATATTGTTTAAAACATATTGTCTGTCATTCTTATCAGCATCAGTTACATAGTCCTGACATTTTTTTTTCATTTGCTAAAAGATGAGTTTCTAGCAAGGAATTTACTTTTTCAGGAAAAATATGGTAGAAAATTTCTTCAATAAAATATTCTTATTCATAATAATAATAATAATAAACATGGGCAGCATTTTAATTTCAAATGCTGCCAAACCCATTAACTTTTAAGTTTCCCAGTCTGATGTGTGACTTTTCCCTGTTTCTTGTTACTAATGTGCTCCACTGCTGTAGAAACATATGGGAAAGTACCCTGAAAAATTTATAACCAAGAAACCAAATCAAAGATAGGAGAAGGGTATGGGCTTACCAGACCAGTACTGTTGAAACTTGGTTTGTGGCAAGTATGAAATGAAACAAAAAGATAAAAATGGTTCTGGCAAGAGCTAACGTCAGTCACACAAGTGTGTGGAGGAAGTTAAGAGAGCCCTTTGTAAGGCAAGGCTGTCTGAAGTCACCTCAGTCTCCACAAATTACTCTCTGCCCATGCTTTTACTTCTCTCCTAGCTGCAACAAAACCATACGTTTTACTTTTGCTTCCATTTCTGTCTCTGTTGCAGCCTGTCTCATTTCTCAACAATTTTCAGTGGGGGCATCACAGCGTGTTCCCCTCCAAGGCCAACTACTGTCCCATCACCCACTCTGTTATCTCACCATAGAGGCAACACAACCAGCACTGCCCTTTGATCGCTTCCCCTCTCCCTGCAACTGGTAACACATTTCTGGGACTGCATGCCCCCTATCTTCCTCCCTCCCAGACTATGGGAATGCTTGTGATTTTAATTTGCCTTGTAAGTGGGAAACCCCCCAAGAAAATTTTCTGCAGAACTCAGACATTAGAAGGGCATTGATATTCATGTGCTAGCAAGCATTTAAACTGGAGTCTTCAAAGGAATCTTGGCAGGCCACCACCGATAGGCTTCAGAGTAACCTGCAGATACCACTCCCTCAGTCATTCTAAGTCTAGAGGCTTCCTGCAGCATCTCTCAGAGCAGCAGGTTCTGGTGAGAAAATGGAATTTGGATTTACAAGAGACTGCTGCTGGATCAAACTTACTGACCTCAACTTATTTGTTTAGTTCTTCCAGCCCTTTTTAATAAAGGAGAAAGCACATTTTCCTGTGTCATTTATTAGCAAGTAGGGGTAAACATACATGACCTTCTGTAGTTAGTAATCTATCTGCATTGGTTTCTCCTTAAAAGAGGTTGTTTTAGGCAATGAAAGTGTCTTGCCTTTTTCAGTGTTTCTTTCCCCTGCCACAGAGCATACCTGGAGAACAGGACAAATAGTGAGCTGCCTCTTTAGCTGTTGGAGCCAATTAGCCAAAGTTGCTACAACCAGCTGTTCTAGCCAGCATGGCAGTTTTCCAGGGCTTGTTTTTCTTGCCTTTGAATAGAGTGTCAGGCGGTGAAAAACAAGCTGGCAGCTCACCACCTCTCATCCCCCTTACCACCATATGCACCCCAAAGGTGATGGAGGACCCCTAGGGACCAGAGTCCCATCTCAGGTTCTTCAGCCAGCCAGCAGCTAGGGCTACAGCACTACTGCCCTTGCTTGATAGAGATGTTGTTGCTTTATAAATTGTGATAGCTTTTTATTTTGCTGGCATGAAAAGATAGCCCTCTGTTCATGGCTTGCCTTTCTGAAGCCTTTTGTGCCCTCTCAAAAATAAAAGAGTGGAGAAACTTCTAGATTATTCAGACAAAGCTTTTACAAGGCAGATTTTAAGGGTTGGTTGCAGGATGCTTTCTCTGAGGGGTTATGAATGCTGTAATAATAAGGATTCTTTCCACCCTTTCCCTTAGGTCATTCACTGAGAGAATTTATGGTTAGGATTTTTCCTTGGCATTCAGCAAATTTCTCTTCTTTTCATCTAAGTCGCCTAGTTACTGTTATAGTTTGTGAATGTGTGCTTTCAATATACAGCACAGAAGTATATATACACATGTGTGTATGTTTAGGTATATCCATAAACTCTGTGTATGCACTTTGTATTTTATTTACTTTACAGCCCAAATAACACCTCTTCTATGTTTTACACACTCCAAGTGTCTGCAGGATGTGCTGACCATGCCATGTACTCATTACTTGTCCAAGAACAAGCTCTCCAAGCTGTCCTCATAAACCTGTTCCACTAGCCTGATAGCTACTCACTCCTCAAACCACCTGCTCTCCCTGCACGAAGGGACTGCAACACAAACATTAACCCCACAGCCCATCCCCTGAACCCACCAGGAAGACAGTTGCAGCTGAAGTCCCATTCACATTTCTTATGCTATCTTTTGCCAACTCACATGACAGTGCTGCACTGTGCCACGTGCAGGGAGAGTGTGCAGAGGTGTGAGGGACAGCGGTTTTGCAGTACACGGCTGTAGAGGGGGAAGGAGCCAGGGGGACAAAGTGGCACATTTTGTAGCCTCATGAGGACAGCTACACCAGCCAGGAGCTTCTACACTGTCATTTTACACCACTGGGTGGACCTTGAAGACTAGACCAAATCAGCCTGTAACAAAGTTTTTAAGTGGCCCTCCATATAAAGTCCTGAATGAGACCTGCTTTGAGGGAGACGCTTTTTTCCCTGGTGCTGGCTCAGAGCATCCTTTGAGTTGTTGTGACCCCTCTGTTTCAGGCATTTTCTCCTGTGTGCGGATCTGCCAGGCAGAGAGGGATGGGTCAAGATGTCCAGAGTGCCCACTCCAGCACTGAGAAGGAGTCTGTGTGAGCGTGAGGAGGGCAGGAGGCGAGAGGGAAGGGTCTGACACAAGCTGAAATGAAGCACAAAGCACTCACCAGGGGCTAACTTCTAGGAATGACCGTCACTGTCCAGCCCAAATAAAATCCAAAATACTCTGTTTTATAACATCTTCCCTTCACTCCCTCCTTTCAATTCCCAGAATTGGTGTAGGTAATGGTCACTTTTATTCTGAATTAAGATTAGTTCTTGTTGCTGATCAGTTTAGGAAAAGAAAAGAAAAAAGAAAAAAAAAGCCAGAGACAACAAATGGACATGCAGGCAGAGAGACAGGCTAGCTGTATGCTAACACAGCAGCAGCTTGCACCAGGTTTTGTAGGTAACACAGCAAAAGCAGAGCTGGAGTGGGATAGTGGGAAAGATAAGAGCAACAAAGGGAAAGGGTAGAGGCATTTGTTTGAAAAATCTCCTAAACTGCTGGGTAAAACCATGAAGCAGGCACCACAGGCCGAAGAGTGCATTAAGCCCTTTGATCCTAAAAGGCAGGTGATAAGCAAGGTGGGGCCAGCTGTCAGCCTGTCTTTATTATATCAAGGAAGCACCACAGGTATGTGACTGTGCTGCTTGCTGCCGTGTCTGCATGGGGATAAGAGGAAGAGTGCAGCACACTGGACACTGCAGAGCTAATGGGCAGTGTGAGTGTTTCTGTCCCTGTTCCTTCAATGGCACCAGGGTAATCTTGGTCTGTGCCTTTGGTGATGAACCTGACAGGTGTGTGTGTGAACTGCAGTCCTCCCAAGCAGGTATGAAGAGACTCTGGCACTTCCCCAAAGGATGAAGTGCAGAGTGCGCCTTCCTGGCTGCCACAACTTGCCACTTGGTACCTCTCTGCATGGGTCTCCAAAGGAGTCTGCTGGCACCTTTATCTGTAGCCAACATCAGTTCGGCTTGCTTTTATTTACCCTTTCTCTTTTATCAGTGGAAGAAGCTGTTCCTTAAAAGACAACCGTAGTCAGCAGTTTTGACTTTATGGTGCCGTGATTAGCTTTGATTTCATCTTTTAGTTACCAGAAGTGTGAATGTGATGCCACTTGCCCCAGTGAGTTTCATAGAAAGTGAAGCTGCAAAAAGTACTAGGTTTTCTATTGTGGGAAGGCAGAAGCCACGTACACCACTAAGTCCACCACAACCATTCCTTGGTTGCTGATGATAGGCAGGCTGGAGGTAAATGGGGTACTCTTCTGGGCCACAGATAGGGCTGGCTGACCTCATTTTTTTTTACATTTATTTTGCCTTTTTTCCAACCTGTCTTTTTTGCATCTGACAGAAGAGAAGTGCAGTGGTGGCAACACTCACCTCCCCGAATTAGCAGATGTTCTGGGAGCATGTTGCAGGAGGCTGAATTAAAGAGCTGATGATGCATGGGAAATAGCTTGTGTCTTCACTTGTGGATAGCCCTTCCCTGGATAGAGCACTTTTAGGTTGTTTTATTTAATTTGCTTAGTCTCCTTCCTAGAAAGCATTTCTTCGCTAAAATGCAGTAGCAAAACTAGGATCGGAAAGAAGCATGACAAGTCTTAAAATGTTGAAGTTAACCAAAGCCTGCTGTAGACATGAGATGACCATCCTCTGTTTTGACCAAAGTGCATTGTTCAAACTGCAATTTTATTTCCTATAAAAATATAATTTTAAAAGGATTACTGGATTTCACTGCATATTTGTAGTCTCCTGAGGGGCCTCTGCCTACTGGCTTCTCCCTCAAAGGTCTCTGCAAAGTTTTGCCTCTCCTGATTCAGTACAAACTCTTGTACTCTGACAGCTAGGTTCAGCTTCAGAATTTCAGTTTGGATCACAGCTTCTAGTTTAGGCTTTAAAGAAAAGCTTGTATTTTAAGTTTAACCCTCAGTAGAAGAGTTGCTTAGGTGTGAAATGTGAACTTTTATCAGCAGGTTTTAAAACAGACTATATGGTGGTTCATTGTCTATTCCCTACCATCTAATTTGCAATACAATTGGCTTTCTCCTGATAAGGTTTTTCCTCTCAGATGACCACAAAAGCTATTATTTGTTAACTCAAGCTGCTGTCAAAAATAGGTCCACTTCCCTTACAGCACTAGCCAACGGGTAAGTGTCACTATTAAACAATCCTGTACTGTGTTGCTGTCTCAGAATATTTTGTTTACTTAACAGAAAGCCAGACAGAAAACAGCATGTATTAATGACCAGCCTGACAGAGCCATGCCACGAGGATTTAATTAAAACCTGAGAGGTATCACCTCTTCTGAAGAATTTGACACGAATTCTTTACACCAGTTTCAGACCACCCCTTTAAATGAAGATAAGTCCCTCCTAAACTATTTGTGGGTATCCCCAGTTTTCTAAACCCAAAGGCATCCATAAAAGGAAGTGTTTTAAGAGGATGGATATTTGGCAGATGCTACAGGGAGATCTTCAAAATTATATCTTTTGGTAAGGTCCAGGGCTCAAATGAATAGGTCCCTCTCTTTTCTTGAGATTATTGAAGTTCACTGTATTGCTTGGAAGGCCATGCAAACTCTACCAGTGTTCGCAAAACTGGAAGACTAAACCCTTTGTGTACCAAGCAGGTAAAGCAGGGGCAGCAAGCATATATCTCTCTATAGAGAGCCTGGCTAATATCTGATACGTCTTAAAAGGAGAGAGGGCAATTCACTTTCCCGTTTCTTTACATTTTAGAAGCAGGCTGTGGGTAAGAGAGGAGCCAGGAAAGATCTTGCTTGAGGTGAGACAATTGCTGGTTAAGCCTTGAGCTGAGCTACCCAGTAGGAACAGTAAACCCACGGTAAACTAAAGCATCAACTAAGGGATCAAACCTGGTTCAGATCCTACTCAGTGCAGCAGGAGAGTATAGAGAGTGCTATTCACACTGTCCTTATCTGGTCTGCAATGCTGTGTCGATTACTCTAGATGCGTTATGTGGCTGGGGCTGGTGGCCTGGATGCACAGCTTCCTAGAAAACACAGGACAAAGGCTGCTTATTGTCTACTTGATGAATGCCTCTGTGTAGTTGGGAGCTTTTTATGCTGTGATAGAGCATATATTTCAAGAAGTCCCTGAAATACAAGTGCCTGAATTCTATGAATTACCATGAATCAGCCTCTGGTAAGTTTTTTACAGAGTAAATAAAGAAGTGCATGGTGTTGCTCTGCTTGCTTGTGTGCTTTGGGCTTTGTTGTAGGCTGCAGGTGACTAACATGGGCACCACAGGCAGCTCCGCCAAGGGGATTTTGAAGCAATCCTTACTGCTGCTGGGATATGCCTTATGGAGAGTTAGAAGCAGTGAGTGGGGAGGCACTGATCTGTTGATATGATGGCACTGTTCAAGCAGATGGAAGTTTCTCCTTTTGTGTAAGAGGAAGTTGCCAGGGAGCAGCTCCATTTTCCTTGAAGGCAGGTGCATTGGCTTTGTGCAGGAGATGCTGTTGCGAGCCATCGTTTTCATGTGCCCTTACTCCAAAGTGAAATGGGGTGACTGACACAGAGGAATGTCAAATGTTTGTAGACAGAAAAAAAGGCATAGAAGATGTGAAGACAGATAGCTGTAGAACCAATACTATTATTCCTAGTTTAATGAAAACAAATTGAAAAAAATTTCTGACTTCAATGAAACTGTTGTCTCACTATGCTGAATAAGCTATCTTTTTTTAGTGCTATGAAATAATCCCATCCCTAACTATATGCTATATGCTTCAACAAATGTGTGAACTCACACTGCAGAAATTTCAGCAATACTGACATGACTTCTCTGCTTATGAACCTGCCCCTGCCTCTTCAAGTCAAGTCTTCTAATTCAGGTCTTAAGATTCTGCATTTAGAGCAGAAAAATGCAAGCTATGACATCAAAGCTATAAAAAAGCAAGCAGTAGTGACTGGACAAGGTGCCTTGGGTAAAGCTTCTCCTTTGGATGAGTTCCCGCTCAGGGCAGATGTGGCAGAGATGATCATAGGGAGGGCAAAGCACAAAGAGAATCAGATGGGTTTGTACAGGCAATGAGGGACCACAGAAGAGCAGGATAAAAAAAGAGACTACTTTCAGGGGAAAGTGAATATTGGTGGAAGAGGGGAAATAGAAATCAAAAAGATGTGGAGGAAGGAAGGGAGAATCTGCTGGAGAAGCACATCTTTCCCCTTGGTATCTCCAACACAATAATCCCTCTCTGGGCTTTTGCTTCTTTGAAGTGTGAAGCAGCTTCAAGTGTTCCCAAACACTAAGGAAAACAGTCTCTCACAAGTTTCCTCCTACTGCTGCTCCACAGAAAGTTTGGTCTCTTCTGTGAATTGGTAATTCTTGGTGAGCTTTAAAGCCTAAGACCCCAGTTATGTCTTGCATCTTCATATTGACAGGAGATTAGTTCCTATTATTTTACCACTCCGATGCCACAGCTTCCTAGTCAGTACAAAAAATCTAGTGTCCTATATTAGACAAAAAGGATGTGCTACAGCTCTGAGTTCATTTCCTGCAGCACAAGGTGGCAGAAATAAAGCTGGATGTCCTTGCTCTTGCTTTAGTGCCCCTTTGAACATGGTTTGGGATGACTCCTGCCAAAAGCAACTGTTGTGCTGGTTCAAGTTTGGGGATGTTTTTCCTTAGTCTTTAAGGGTGAACTGACAGCATAGTCTCACAGAAAGTATTCAGAATGAGAGCATGTTATTTCTCAATTATATTCCAGAAAACAAAACTTTAATATGATTTTTAATGAAATACACAAAAAAGATGACCCTTTCTGCTACAAAATCTCAAATCTCTGGTAGGAGATGAGAAAGATTGCACAGTTGATGATGTTTAATTAAAGTAGTGCAAAAAAGCTCCAATTTGGAGTTTGTGCATGGCTCCCTTAATCCAGCAGCACCTGCCAAAGGACATCCAATAACCCACTCTTTAGCTGGGAAGGCACATAGAAAAGGGAGTGTGGGGTGCAGGATTCACGTTACAGGCCAGCTGCTCACTAGGATTGTAAGGTATCTGGAGGAAAAAGGGTCCAGATCTATTTTGTGGCTTTCAACAGAGTTTATTTAGAAGTTGGGGTGGGGAGGCAGAAACTGTATGTTTAAATACTGAAGAAGAAGAGCTAGTTTATAAATAAACTGAGAAAAATTTCTAGACTTGGATTTTACGCATCTTGATCGCTGGTGTTACTGTTAAGTTTTAAATGTTAGGTAGCACTTATTCATTACGTATAGTTCATCCTTCCGCAGGAAACAGGCTATAGCTGGCTGTGGTAACAGGTTATGGTGCAACTCTGAAGTGATATGCAATATTTTGTCTACTTAGAAGAAAACTTCACATTTCCAGAGGCTCCTGGGGGAGTTAGGAGTCCATTTTCCACTTATTTTCAATGAAGTTTAAGTGCCAAGCTTGCCCCACATCTTTTCTGAATCCAAAGCTGTGAGGGGGTCTCAGGTTCAGAAGGACCCTGTGCTGCTGTCTGCCTGCAGAGGAGCAAACCTACCCAATATCAGTGGAAGTGTCATGAAAGGAAAGCAGAAGGTGCTTTTATGAGAAAAATCTCTAATTATTCTTGTCAGATCCCACCTTGAAACAAGTGTGACTTTGACTTTCAGATTCTAGCCACAATCACAGATACAATAGCGTTGGAAGTATTTTCTATGGTCTCTGATTAAAAATAACAAGACCCTCATTATGGGGAAGCATAGACGCAACAAGCCCAGCCAAAAATTCATCTGGTCCCATACTTTCTCCCAGAGAAAGGCAATTTAGTAGATTCTTGAGGAAAACATGTAAGAAACATAGCAAGCATGATATGCTTTCCCTGACTTGAATAGGGGCTTTTTCTGCCATTAACTTCCACGGTTGCTTTCAATTGTTTTGACATCCTCAGCTGATTGTAACTTGAATTATAGATTGTGTGAAAAATATAGACCCCCTCCATGAGAGGTGGTGCTCAGGATTTACACAAGTAGATTAAATAACTTGTAGGATTCTTCAGTTCTGTCAATCCTCCATAATTTTTTTAAGGTACTTAAGGTTCCTCAAATAAATTGAAGAGATGGATGGATGGATGGATGTATCCTTTTTAAGGATATGAATATATAATGGAGTTTTATGTAAGGCAAAGAAAAAAAGTAATCCATTTGTTTAGTAGAAAAGTCTCCTTTTTGGAGACTAGCTGCTTAGACATGGTAGCTGCATAAGAAATGGAGTTTTTAAGGAACCTCAGTACTCTCTAGCTTCAAATAAATTTGATTCGACAGCTTCAAATGAATACGATGCAAGTGATTCTTAGTGAAAAATATATTGGTAAAAATATACTGAATATATCCATTCCATTTATTCATTACATGCTTCTATTGAAGTGGTCTTTTAAAAGAGAAATGACAGTTCATAGGCTTGAAGGGGTGTTCTTTTAATTTTCTGTGGAAGCCTAAATAACTATTTCTTTTCCATTTTATTCCTTCCTCACACACACACTGAATTAAGTGACCGCAGTGTGCCTGCTGTTCTTTTTTCTCCATTTTGCCTCAGACTTTACACTGAGGAAGCTGAAAAAGTTATAGTCCCAGAGACAGAGATGTATGTTTGCTTTAATCAATCTGTAGCTGTTCAAAACCAAAAAAGTTTAGCACACTGACAGAATAGTAAAAGAAAAAAAAAACAACAAAGGGGAGAAAAGAATTAACAACTCATTCAATATATTGCACTCAAGAAAGGGGAAAGTAAAACTTTAAGATAGAAGTTGTTTTTTTAAGGTAGTGTTGAGAGTGCCCAGATGTTCTGTTTCAACATATTTCAGATGTTTCATGAAACTTTTCTTTATTGTTGACCAGTTGTAACCCCCCAGAAAACATCAGTATGTCCATCAGTGAAAGGTTGCACTCAATTTAAACCACTGGAGGTCTGGGTTTTTTTGAGAAAAAAATAAGTCCAATGTACTGATTACACTAAAGAGAAAGGGGGGAAGCTTCAAGGAAAGATTACTAAAATATCCTGATGAAAATGGTTTGCCTGAGGTTAGAAGCAAGTGAAGGCCACTTCATGTTCTCCTTGGAGTCTTTAGTAGAGGCACCATTTCAGTCTGTAATTTCTATTGCTGAGCACCTGGTAACTTTAAAAGAAATTACAACTCTGGTCAGAGATAGGGTCAATGTAATGACACTATACTATGTAGAAAATGTAGAAAAAGATGGATTGATTTCTATTTGTGCTCATAGCTTGAATATAAATATTAATCTGAACTTTAAAAGTTAGTACAGCAAATGCCAAAGGGAACAACAAAATCACTTGGCTGAGAAATACTTTTCTTTAAATATTTTATTTGTTGTAACACTTCATGGTAAACACGTTACATTTATTTCACAGGCCAGTGCTTAAACATGAATAACTGTGGCTTTCATACCTTAGTCTTCCTCTAGGGCAGAGAGCATAGCTGCCAGATACGGCAAATAACTTCACATCTCACAGCTTGATGCCAAAGGATGGGTGTTTTTGCGCAGGCTGTCAGGTAACAACACCGTGTTGGTGTGGGACCCACCAGAAGAAGTGCAAAGATCTGTCTGCAAAACATTCCCATGCTTTCTCCTGACTCAGCCAACCCATGTTATTCCCTAGCATGGGAACAAATCTAGCCAGAGACAACAGTTTTAGGAGCAAGAACTCCTCGCTGGTATCTCAGTCCTGATGTTTTTCTCTTGAGTTTCTGGCTTGTCAAAATGGGTTTGCACTGCTTAACTGCACACACACAGAGGTGGGCTAGTAAAACTTTCTTTGAATTTTCACAAAAAACCTAACTGTGAAAAGAAACTGGACCCTGGTCAAGACAAATTGGCATAGAATTAAAGATGTCGTACTGTTTTTCCACCTGTAGATCAAGTTTCCTTTTGATGCCTTTCTACATTCTTTAGGGCAAACTGTAAAACCGCCAAAAGTTGCCTGTTATTCAATGCACATGCGACCAACTTTCCCTCTGAGAGCCATACATCTGCCTCTCCACTACTATCACGAGATTTATATTTTTTTGGACCAATGACTCTTTTTATGTATGTGTCTGATGTCCTAAGACAGTGAAATTTCATCTGGCCTTCTAAGCCTGTCACTGTTCAAACCTATTAATTATCAAACCATAATCACAAGAGCCTGTTCATTTTGCTTAACAGCGTGTAGTCACTTGCTCTTTAGTGTTTACACTAATTATGTTATTGCTTTGTCAAGAACTAGTATTGGGATAGGTGGAGCAAGTCTGTGCTGGGTCTCCAAGGGGATGCTCAGGAAAAGGTGGAGTCCAGGAGTATAGGGATTGGAAGTGCTGTGGCAAGGCACTACTGGCTTGTGCCACCTGAGTCTGTAGGCAATGAACTCTAGGAGAGACATGATGAAGGTGGATTTTAGAGCAGGGAGAGAAACAGCTGACAGTCCACTTATTTCTGTACAAGGGGATTCACTCCTTCTCTACTGCTTTGAAGATGAGGACCAGTGAGCTCAAGAAACTGTCCCCTATGCAATTTGAAATTGTTTAGAAAGGTTATAAGGCAGGCCTTATCTCACAGTGCTGGAACCTCAAGCAAGAAACAGATGAAGAGTAGCAAGTGGGGACCCACCACCTCCTATTTTGCTGAAGGGGAAGTGAGACAGAGGGAATAACCGTTTTGTGCAAAGTCATAAGGGAAGTTCATGCAAAGCGTAGAGTTAAAGCCAAGCTGCATGAAGAGAGCTCTCTGAAAAAACCAACTTAAGTGGTCAAGTCCAACTCTTCTTTTTAATTCCATTTCAGGCTAACCTAAATCGTAATAGAAATACTTGTATTTTATACACAATTTAATATAGTATTTCTTTCCACCAAAGAAGAAGGAAAAAACTCTTGGCCTTTAATTAAACTTTTAACTGGATACCAAACCTTCTTTCATACTTTCAGTGACGCAAAGCATTACTGGGTCCCAGGTGGTGTTGACAGAGCAGCAGAGCGAGGGGTGATATGAGGTCTGTCCACGGTAAGCCAGGGCTGAGCAGTCATGCACAGGAACAGGAAAAGACTTTTTGCAAAGCCTGACTCAATGGCTGGATGACTCCTGCCCCATCAAGAATTAAGTTTACAGCTCAATATTTCACACTTGTGTTTTTGTTTGGTTTTCCAATGAGCAGTGAGGTGTAGGCAGCAGTCTGCATATGCAGGATTAGCCAGAAAAAAAAATTAATCATTGGGAATTATCAGGAGGCTTCTGTTGCTCTGTTTTTAAAAGCCCAGAGTGGATGTTTTCCTCTTGGCCTCGTCATGTTTTCATAGCCACTTGGAAACTCAGCACTAACATCATCTGCAGTGATCCAAGATCCCCTGCTGCCAGTGCAGGATAGTTTCCTACTCTGCCTTTTTGATTATTTTGTCCTGTGTAGTTTTAAATGACTCAAGCTATGGTGCTTTCTACCACTTCCCTTGGAAGACAAGTTTGCTGTCTGAAAAGGCTATGTGGTAGCAATTTTTCCTCCTATTCAGCTTAATTTCTTTCCCCTCAGTTTCATCCTGTAATGCTTATTCCAGACAGAGGTGATGTTGTTGGAGCAGGGGTAAGCGGACAGAAGAGCTGGCAGGACTTGCGTCGGCACCCCTCGGTGATGGAAAGAGTGACTGCTCTTCGTAACACAGGTGCATTACTTGGGTGCGATGACAGGCCCTGGCTACTGTGACCAAGTGTTGAAGAGCCAGCAAAAGCCAAACCCCTCTGCTACCCTCTCCAGCATCATCATAAGAAAGTATTATGGAGCAAAGCCAGGGCTTTCCCTACCACAGTCTTATTTTCTCTCCTTCCAACAGTTTATTTTCTTTTAGTCAGACAAAGGGAAGCAACTCAGACCTGTGGTGTGCATTGACCTCCTGGTTTTAATTGTCTTCCTTACATGAGGAAGTTTCTCATTCTTCACCATTTCAGTCACAGTATCACCCTGTCCTCTATCCTTCCAAGCACATCACCTTATTCCTTCCCTAAAGTGCACACTGCGCTTTAGTAGCATGAAGGAATTAATCTAAGTCACTTGTACAGGTTTTAAAATATTTTAGCCAGGGGCAGGGAAAGGAAAGCATTTCTCTTCCTTTATTTTTGTACTTGGTAGATTTCTGGTTTGAAAAAAAAAGAGAGAAACTTTTTGAATAGAAAAGGGGGAGGGGAAAATCTTTCTTAGAGGTCGTTCTAAACATGGTACGTTGAAAGTGGGTTTTCTGCAAATTGTGTGTTATGTGCAGAAAGCATGTCTGTGTGTTATAAAGCTGTAGGTGGCATTGGATGGAGATTACCTCAATCAATGGCTTTGCCACTCACAAGTACTGCAAGTTTTTCAACACTCAGTAGTTAATCTAATTTCATATGCAATACATTAGAATTTGTGTGCGTTTATTATATTTACATATAGCTATTATATAGGAAGTAAATAAGTTACCCACATCTTAAATTAGACTCTCAGGCCGTGTTTTCCAGTACTGGTGACAGACAAAGCCCAACAGCCATGGAGTCGCAGGGGAGGAGACTGCATAGATACACAACTGCATCCAAATCATACAGCCCTAGCTTGCACAATTTTGAGGGTGCCAGGGGTCCCCTCCAAAGGACTGATGTAAATACTCAAGGAACCTATGTAAAGACATCACGTAGGTCTTTGCAAATAGCCATGCAGGGGAAAGCATGTTAAGCAAAGCGAGGGAAGAGCAAGGTCCATCTTTCACAGAGTGCATGCTCACATGCCTGTGGTTTGGGTAAATGCACTGCTGGCTGTTTACAGCTTCATGCTACAGCGTAGCCACCCCTGGCTGCCCACCTCACCTCATACTGACGCTGTCGTAGAAGCCAGGCTGTGGTTCCTGGTGCCTGCACATCTCCCCAGCCCTAGCACAGCCTCTTGCAGAGGGATTCAGAGGAGAGCTGAGGATCCTAAATCCTAGAACTGATAGAGGTTTTTTGGAATTCTCTTAAATCACTAGGTAAAAAAATGGGCTTTTTGTTTTCTCCCTTTTTTTTTCCCCCAAGAGCATGGGAGGGGTCCAAGTAGGGCACAGAACATGAGAATGTTCTGCCCTTGTGCCCACAGGAGAAAAGAGGTTATCTTGGTAGCCAGTGAAAGTCTCAGTGCAAACTCCAGGCTGGAACAGGCAGTAAAATCAGGATTATAACACTGGTCATCTTCAGCTTGAGAGGACTATTCCATTTCAAGAGCTTAACTTTGTAGAAATTGTCTTAGGTAGAAGCAGAAAGATGAAAGCTACAAAGTTGTGTTCAACTAGCTCAACTAGTTCAGCTGTGTTGAAAGGAGAATGAGAGTCAAGGGGAGGGAGATTAATTTGCTAAAGCAAAACTATGGGTTTTGAGTTGCTTTATGAACTACAGGACTTGCAGTGATGTTTCTTGTACTAAAGCAAACTCTCTGTGTTGTCCAGTCTGGTCCAGGGAAGGATTTACATACCTAGAAGTACTGAGGTTGTGCAGTATCTTCATTCCAGGAGGTGTTGCCTGTGTCAAGGCAAGACTCCTGAGCATGATGTCAGGATATAGCTGAACAACATATTTGTGGGCACACGCACCTCTAAAATGCCCAAGCGTACCAGACGAGCACTGTAAAGAGGAACTGCCTTTTAGAATTGAGGCAGGAAATAAATGGCCGTGTTATCTCAATATCCAGTAACCCAGTGGGTATTTATTGTAAAATATGAGGATTTATTTTATTTTCTTCCATTTTTTTTCAGATGTGCAGCCTAATTAAATTACATAGAGAGGGGAAAAAAAATCAGTTTGATCTGACTTCAATTTGACTGAAGTCTGGAACTAAAAATGTGTTTCTTTGAAAGACAGAATAAGCAGTTTCCTGAGTCATAAATTGAGTCACATAGACCCCTAATGGTGTTTCCAGGACTGCAGACAAGCTGTTGCTTTTAAGACAAAAGGTAAAACCTTTAAAAATAAACTCAAATTTGTGGCAGATTTCCAGGGAGATTTGTAATGTCCTGTGAGAGTCACTTCAAAGGTACAGATCCTGCCACTGTAAGCCTGCATCTTTGTATGAGGCAGGCAAAGGGAAAGCTCTAGTAATGTGCAGAAACAGAAGCTACATGGTAATTACAGTAGATTTGTATCTGGAGAAGCCCAGCAGTAGAATACTTTACCATAAGCCTGCAGCATGCTTAAATATAAAGTTGTTATTCCCTGAGAGGCTGGTGGAACTAGCGTCCACTGCAAGCACACAAGACCTCGAGCATGTGCTTGTGCACATAGTGATACAACCAAGCAAAACATCTCCATATCTTAATCCGGCTCACCCTCCTGGAGGCTTTTCAACAGACAGAATGTGATTGCTGCCTGTCTGTCCAGTGACCATTCCGAAATAAACAGAGGCCACACTGGACAAAGAGGAAAAGCAGTCACAGTTCTGGTGTAAATGGCCCAATCCAGCAAATGTTTTAGGAATGTCATGAACCATCTGCAAGACAAGGTAGCTCCTTCGTGGAAGGAGTGGACTGCTCCTTATCCTAACTGTGAATCTGCTGGCAGACCCAGCAGGGACTGGGCTGCCTGTGTGTTCTGCAGTGTCTTCTCTGATCTCTGAAGCTGGTCCTTGTGAAAAGAGATGCATTGTAGGGAATGGTGAGTGGCAGAATTGTGTGCTTTTTCTCTTTTATGGATTAACTGAGGATCTTAGGCTCCATGGCTATCTGTGAGTCAGCCTTCATAAGCAATAAATTCACACAGCCACAAAAATGCTGCTTTATATTAATGCTTTGGTGCTATTGTTGATGATTTCTTACTGCAAACTTTGCCAACACCACAAATATTCATATTAATATGGGAGCTGCCAGCTGATGGAAAATAGTTAAGATAAGAAGAAGAAAAAAATGCCAGAATTAATCCAGAGGCTCCATCTTTATTAAAAAAAAAACAATAATCCTAGAGCAAATGTCTTACACTTCTGACCTACTGATGTTGTCTGAACCAGATTTGGTCTTTACTCTTGGCTATAATTCATTGTTAGTTATTGTAATTAAACTCCAAAAGGATGTCAGGGAGAGATTGTCTCTATGATATAGAAGCAACCTACCACCTCATTCTGATTTCAGGTATGTCCCATGCATTCTACTTGAGGTTACAGTAAGAATTTAGTCTATGGAGGATGCTCCAAAGCAGCACCTGAAATATTGTCCTTTGTGCTGCCTCATGCTCTGGTGTGTGTTCCATGTTACAAGAGGATCTTTAAGTCTTGCAGCTGGTTCCTAAGCAAGGATACCTCCAGACCTCCATAACCATGTGCTGCCTATTACACCATGGTGTACCTCTCTAGGTGTCCAGCTCATGGTCCTTTCTGACCTCCTTTACCCTTTCACAACCACCTCATACCCTCTTCCCTTTTAATCCACAGTGATTATCCTGCAGGTCTGGTCTGATTATACACACCTCTCTCAGAGTACTTACAGTGTCCTAGTATTGAGTCTCAAGTGTGACTTGCCTTGGTTTTGTGCCTGGAAATAGAAATCCCAACCATACTGGAAGGGGTTTCATTTTACTTTCTTGAATACACTACACCACTCTTTGGCAAGGGAGAACACATTTAGAGAAGAACAGACAATACACGTGGATGTGGACCTGTCATAAAATTAATTTGAGTTTCCAGTTGAAATTACCTCTGCTAAGAAGATCTCATTACCATGTGGTCTGATGGCATAAAGCCTTGTAGAAGAAAAAGGCTGCTACTGTGAGACTGGAGGATGGAAAATGACTGTAGATAATCCAGAACCTATGTTTTCTCTGTTTTCACCAAAATCCTTCAAACTGATGCAGAAAATCCAATCTACCACGAGGACTAGGATATGGAGAATGATCATGAAGTCACATGAAGTCACTGGCATTTTTCATGTGGATTTGGAGTGTCTGGTATAAGCATATGCCTGGCTTTGCCCAGTGCAGTGTACCTAGTTCAACTCAGGTGTGTATGGGTGACACTCTGGCAGTTTTCACTCAAGATAGGAAGGGCTAGGGAGAAAAGGAATTTGTTCCCAGGAGACCCCATGGCTGCTGCTGTAGAGGAAGACAGAGCCAGTGATCTGGGTCACCCCTGCAGCCTTAATCAGCTATGAGTATGGTTTTTACAAGCCAGATCAAGGATGCATTAAGTAAAAAAGTGCAGGGACGTGCAGCCAGAATCTCTTTCAAATCCATGCTGAACTTGGACAGAGCAAGACCAGCAGCAGCCCTGGCCCTGGGACTGTACATGGTCACCTCCTGCCCTCTGGTGTGCAGCACCAGGAAGGGGCACGGGCAACCTGTGACTGGGACAGAGGCAGACACTGTGCATGGGATGAGATGCCCCATGGGATGTCCCATCCTGGCAGCAGGCCACCAGCTCTCACTTAGAAGCGTGCACTTCCCCAGGTGCCCTTAGTCACTGTCTGGTATGTAAGTGGCCATCACACACATGCCTGCATCCAGCAATAAAACCTAGCAGGAACCCCCAGTTCAGAAAGCCCCAAAGCTAGAACTGGCAGCAGTGTGCAATGGCTCAGCTGAACTAGCTAGCACCTAAAGCCTGAGTTTGCAAAGACATTTAGGAAGTTGTCCCAGAGATTTATTTTTTTTTTAAATATCTGTTATATTTACGACTACGTCCCAAAATGCTTGTTTAAGTAAGTGCAGCCAGTTGCTTTATTTCAAGATGAATTTGTCAGTTCCTCTGTTTCAGTGCAAGACATCTCTTCTGCCTTTGTAGTTACCCTCTGAAACACTGCTTGTGCTTTCAGGACGAAGACATGCTTTTCCCTTTGCAATCATTTTTCCACAGCCTTCAGACTATATAGGACAGAAATATTTGATTTCTTTTCAGGTATGTTAACATATCAAATTAGGCCCTCCATTATTTCCATGTCCATCTATGGCCCATAAATACAATGTGCCTGGAGTTCAGCAGTTCAGCATCCACCAGCTCCCCTCTCAAGCTGGCCATGCTGCTTTGGCAGCAGCTAACAGCATTTTCATGGGCCTTGCACTCAAAGGAAAAGTTTTCATATATATTCCTACCATTGGTGATGTCATGCAGCAGCACTCTTTCACAAGGGTGGTTTTATTTTTCTTTTTTTTTTCGAGAAAAAGAAATGGATGAGTCATGTCTTACAGACAGCTCTTTCCTTTCTTGTTCACTCATCATCAAAGTGCAAATCATGGCTTAACTATGTGCAACTGTAAATTGGTTTGGCATAGTTATGTCTAGATCCACTGCGTTTTCCACTTGTGGGAGTCTCCTGTTACCCTTTCTCCTCTCTGACTCACTTGCATGTGTAGCAGTGATTTCACTACCAGCTGTCTCACTGCACCAAAAGGTCTAAAATGGGATATATGTATATATTCCCTGAATTAGATATCTATCTCTTTGCCATTTTGGCATTGTGTGCATAACCTAGGATACACCTCAGCCCATTGACATATCACTCCTTTTTAATATTAAACTTGGGTGCAGTAACTGCTTTTGCAGACTGGAAAAGTAATTAAGACACATATTTCCAAAAAAGTGTGTGGAGCATTAGCCATTGACTCTAATGGAGGATTCATATCTAAAGCCTTGTGCAATTGCTGTGGAAATTTTAGGGGAATTTATCACATTATTTATTACTGGTTGAGAGGTTACATTATTATTTTACTGGTAGCCATAATCACCATAATGAAGTTAAGCCTTAGAAAAAGGTCAGAAAATAAATGTCTTCTAGCCATTACACTAGAGCTGTTAGTTTAGTTTGCACAGCTGAAAAAGACTTCTCATGTATGATAGATAATAACTATTTCAGATTTATGTCAGTCTTACATGTCTGGGAGTTGTGCTCTGGATTTGCATGCCAGAAGACTGCAAGTTCCAAAAAAAAAAAAAAAATGCACAGCAAAAGGTGAGACTTAGGAGAGTTGTAAAGTAACAAGATGTATGGCATGAGGCTCATCTCACTTAATTATCTAGCTCAATTTAGTCTATTCTCTCTTCTCTAGTTGGTGGGAGGAGAGAAGGGGAGAGGCACCTCCATATAGGGTTTGTTCCCATTAGAAGATAAGTGTCTAAGATAAGTAGGTTGAATCACCCTCTGGCAGTGCCTTTCTCACCTACAGTGACTATAAAGGGAGCATAGTTTAGACCGGCTTAGACAAGACAAAGCTAAAATTAGGTGAGACATATCCCACCCTAAGCTTTGCACCCAGAAAAATTGCTGTACAACAGCATGACTGGGGAATCTGAGACCAGGAGGTTAGGACTGCTGACCATTTAGTTTCCATGCTCTGTCATCCTTGGGCTACCATCTTGCCCCCTCAGAGAGAGAGAGCACTACCCTACAAGGGAGTCACAAGAGTCTTTACTAAATCTTAATTGAGCCTATGGTCCTCCTTGATAAGTTACATGAGTAAGTGTTCTTTCAACTTGTAAAGCTATGAAATGTGGGAAAACTGGATTTGAATAGGATAATCATAAGAATTTTTACCAGTGCTTTCCCTTGGCCTTTAAAAAAAGGAAACTTTGGCAGGGATGCAAAACCCTTGAAGATCAGTCCACCTTCTTTCTCTCTAATCTTATCTACCTCTTCTGTCCTGCAGGCAAAATACATGGGATTCCACAGGCTGACATTTCCTCCTTAGTTCTAGGAAAGTACTTAATTATCTCAATCACTTCATAATTGACTCACTTCCACTACTACAGATTGAAGCCATACCAAGGAGACAGAGTTGGAATACTAAACCCCAAGGAGTATAGCTGGGCAGTGAAAACTTGCCAATTTCTGTAAGTGTGCTTCCAGGAAACCTATCTCTGTCAACAGTTTGGCTTTCTGACTTCTGTCCCCTCATTACTCACTGCTATCTTTTAGGTTAGTGCCCTTCTGATTTGCGGAACTGCTGTCAGCATGCAACTGTGTTTATGTTTCAGATAGTTTGTTTTACAAATAAAAAGTGACATTGGAAAAGTGTCCTGTTCAAAGCCAACAGTCCTAGAGAGCATCTTGTTTGGATACATTTTCCCCCTACTTTCATAGAGCAGCTGCCATCAACAAGGGCATCACTGGCATCAACGTGTTGTCATCCATGTTTACCAAAATGCTTATCTGTAATGAACATAAATCTCAGGTCTCCAGAACTGGACTGGAGTTGTCGCAGGACTGGGATTGCTCATGAGCTACCCAGCACTTCCTATTCTGGGAGTGCAGGATAGCCTATGTCAACGGATTTGGCACCTTCACCTTAAACCCTGTCCAGAGGTCTCCATCCAAAGTTGTGCAAACAGTAAGTTCAACTTGTAAATCAGCTTAGAGTGATAGGCTCGTTCATACATTTAGAAACCCATTTCTCTATACTTTCTGGTTTTAAAATGTTACAGAACAAAACAAAAATTTTATTGCATGGTGAGAGTCATAGGATTTTTTAGATCAAAGGCATTTTAGAACTGTTTATGTAATGTCAGCATTTGTAGCAACTGAATGTACGTACAACCATTCAAAAAGTAGTATTGTCTGAATTCTCATAAACAGGCATACTTTTTTTTAATATGACAGTTTTAGGAGACCCTAGGAAATAAAAAAGGAATGAATTTACCATCAATTAATCAGTACACTATAAAAATTCCTAGTCAATTTGCCATATCTACATAATTAAGAGTGGTGGGCTATAACAATTAACAATTAACTACACCACTCTGGAAACTATGACTTTTCACTCTAAATTTCTGTAGTTGGCTTGTGGCTCTTCTTTTAACTTTGACATTAAAATAGTAAGAGATATAGCAAAAAGTCAAATTTACTTTTATGTGCATGTTGAGATGATTGTGGTAGCTATTTGTGGAGTCAGCCATTTTACTCAAAAGTACAGTCTGAAATTACCATATTTTCTCTTGTAACGTAGATATGAGCAGTTTTTGCCTGGAAATGGCCTAGTCATTTTACTCATTCTCTTATCCTGTCAGAGCTTTAGCCCCCTCTTCCCAAACCCAATCCCGTTTGCAAAGGAAATATCAGAGGAGTAACTAAGGAATTAATTCACATCACATTTTGACAATGAAGCAAACTGCTTTGCCCCGATGCTCACTGAGAGTATTCACAAGAAGAAATTAGTCTGAAATATCTTGTGCACTGTGAGTTCACATTCTTGATTACATTGAAGTTCTTATGCAAAATGAGACATGTTCAAAGCAAGCCAGTGGCAGAGGTTTATAAAGTTAATCACAGTTATGAACAATTTTTTGGTGCTTTCCAGTTTACACTTGGACTTTGTGATATGATCTCATAATCCAGACCCAAAATGTGTTTCCATGAGTGAAAGCTCATTAGAAGGGTGACTACAGAGTATATATTAACAGCCTACTGGCTAACAGCAAGACTGACCAACCAATTGTGACTGCTCCTAGAAATCAGATGGTTTTATCGTGGCCAGCCATTTCTTTTGAAGGAAAGGAAGAAGTCTGAGTCATCTGGATTTCCTTGATCTCAGTGAGTAGAAGAGGGTGAATTTTGTAAAGCTTATGTATTTCATACCCGAAGTTATTTTAGAATCCAGATGATTTTAATTCTCTTTGTATTTATAAAAATAAAAATATCCTTTAATGCTTAATGAGAGTAGGTAAAACTTTCTTAAGACTTTTGAAGATTATTTAAATATTTCAGATGCACCCTCTTTTGTTATGGGAAATTAGTGGAATTAACTGAGCTTTTACCCAGTTACATCAGAACAAGATTTTTGCTGAAGTTCCACTTGCCTTCTAGGTCAAGATGAAGGGTTTTGCTCTGCCTTTACCAGATAAATCCCTCTTCCTGAGCTGCTGCCTCTATCACGATATCCTAGAAGCTAGAGAGATGTGAAATGCTTAGTCTGACTGTTTTCTGAATTAAATATTGGCAGAATAGGGCTTTCAGTGAAGAAATATTGTCTCTGACAGCTGCTGGACATCTTGATTTGTAAGCAAGCCTGCCTAATTGACCACTCTTGCTATGAGGAGGGAAGCATGTAGGGACAACGGCATGTGAGGGATGGAGATATTGAGTTTCTTGGTCGGGAAATAGACTTTCTTTCGGACAGCTCTGCTCAACATTTTAAACCAGCTTTACAGACTGGGGGAAGACTCTGTGGGAGGTTTTGGTGTGGATAATAGAAGTGATGTGTAGGCAGTTCTGTGGCTTCTCTTTTGAGAAAGGCCTTGATCCTCATTGTTCTTTACCTGCTGAGGATTGCTCATGCTGAGTGCAATTGAGCTGACAGTGCTGTGCAAAGATCCAATGCCTTTCCTTCTTTCTGATCTGAGTGGGAAGGACCACAGTTGGGGGCCTTGAGGGTGTTTCTGCTAGGAGGAGATGCTGGTATTGGAGCCAGATATTTGTTTGCTATAATTCTGTTTGTTTACAAATGCTATGCAAAGACTTGTTTTTCTGATCACAGCAAGAATCAAGCAGTTGATGGTTTCTTTGATGGTGGCTCCAAGCCCCTCTCAGCCCTACCAATGTTGAAAGCTTTTGTAGGTTTTTTCATTGCAGCACCATGCAATCACTCCATCTCTTATAGTCCCTCTTCCACTGGCTTTGGCATCCTCTTATTTAAACCCTGTAGGACTTGACTGCCATCTTCGCATTTGTCCTGAGTAGAAGATTGCTCCCAAACTCTTTAGAGGATAAAACTCTGGGCTACAAGGTTGCAGTGCCCTGCCCATACATGCCACTGCACAGCCTCACGTTGACAATTTCATGATCTCAGCTGGCCTAAGTCAGCTTTGGCCAGGGGAGCCACAAGTCCATGTTAACTGGCCTCAGGCTACATGCACTACCAAGGGGCTGGGGATGCCTCTCAAATCCTTCCAGGCTGGAGCAGGTTCATATGCCAGCAAGCAGTGTCAGAGGATCAGGGTCTATCTGTTTATGGGTTGTGTAGATGTTCTTCTCAGTTACGCCAAAAAACAAGTGATTTTGCAAACAACTTGTTAAGAGAATTTCTTGAGCAGCAGCGCCTTTTTTGTTTTCACTGAATGGAGTTATTTGTTGGCAATTATTTCAGACCGGAATAGCTGGAGACTGTGGAGTTGTATCTGCATTTTTGTTCAAGTGCCTGCACATGTACTGCACACTGTGTTCCTTATGAGGCAGTCACTTATTGTCCAAGCTTTGATTTCCACAAGCACTCAAAGGCTGACTTAGGTTTGGAGAACAAAAACTGAACAGCCATACTGATATAGAGCCACACTTTATTATTATTTAATTATTATGTTAAGCAAACAAGCCCTAAACCTTCTGTAAAGTGATTGTTTCTTCCCTCTTCTCTATTGCTTTCTCATAAGATTGACTGCCAGTCAGACTGCTG
This sequence comes from Clamator glandarius, assembly GCA_033459285.1. Taxonomy (NCBI): domain Eukaryota; kingdom Metazoa; phylum Chordata; class Aves; order Cuculiformes; family Cuculidae; genus Clamator; species Clamator glandarius. The sequence continues at coordinate 1,128,212 of JAUNZM010000310.1, read as the reverse complement.
AAGTGTTCGGTTAGCACTAGAAAACTGCCCCAGTGGTCCCTGAAGAATATTCTCCCCTCACATGTCTGAAGGTGAATCTCCCATCCGGCATCTCACTGCTCTGCTCTCAAGAGATGCTGAGTTCCAGTTCATGGGACCTGTTCAGGAACTGGATGTAATTCACACTTCAGTCATTCCCTAGCATTTTATTTGTTAAGGGGTCCTGTACAAGCCTGACACTGAGCTCATGGTTTGAGCAGGCACTGGGCATGGATCTCACTGAAGCTTCACAGAAAATACTGGTTTCTGAAATGAAATGCCTAACTAAAGTGCTACCTGCTCATTCTCTAGGTAACAGTAGAAAAGTCTCCTGAAGACTGCATGTATGGGTTTTTTATCTTAGCCACCATGGAAAATACAATGTGAGCTAAGTCAAGTAGTGTTTACTGTTGGCAGTCAGTGCCAGTTTTAAAGGCAGCAAAAAAATGACCCAGAAAGAAGGTCTTTAACTAGGGCTCATGCAAGAGACTCTTCCAAGCTCTCTGAAACAGATTAAGACCCTAACAAGCTAGAAAGCAAAACTCCAAAGTGGGGTGGAAAAATTAAATCAAGAGCAAAATTCTAGCAAAAAGTCATGCGTTTATAAGCAAACATGAACAGTGGTTCCAGCATGTATTAGAGTGCAAGCTCTCCTTGCTTTGGTTTGGTTTTGATTTGTTTTGAGGAGAGGAATCAGTAGAATTATTCAGTTTGCTGCTAAACCAACATACTCTCAGCTAAACTAGGTCCCCAAATCTCTTTTACATTCACTTCTTTCAAAGAAAAGGAGTGGAGATTCCCTTCTCCTGTGTGGTAGTTTCCAAAGGCAATCCCCCACCCCTCAGTCATCAGCCAGTGATGTATCCGCCAGGCTGGAAGTCAGGACTCAGTATTTTTTTGAAGGAGTCACCTTCTAAACTCAGCTCCTACATTCAGAAATAAACATTTATATTGATTAGTATGAAAATGCATTCCTATAACATCAAATCAGCACCTTCTGTCTCTTCAGCCTGACAAAGTGCAGCATTCACAGCTCCCCAGTAAAATTTGGAGAGGAATTGTGGCACAAAGGTGTTCTCTTAGCAGCATCACATCATGCAGCCTGGAGGGGTGGCAGTGGGACCAGTGAGAGCAGAGGTGCTAGATGTGCTCATTTTCTCAGAGGATAACCTCAAACCCCATAAACTAAACCACAGTGTCTTCAGCATCCAGCTTTCCCCCCCTCGCTTCTCTCTGCAAATCCTGTATTCCTGAGATTTAACAGAAGTTTTAGATAAGAGTGGGTTTTGAGTGTTGCTGTTTGGACTTTGGTTGGTTGGGATTTTTTTGCTGTCCTTTGTTCTTTCTTTTGGGAGGTCATAGCAGGACAACCTTGAGGGCAGCTAAGCCAGCCAGCAGGTCGCAGGTGCTGCCATCAGGCACACTAGCCCTATGCCCCAGGCATGGCTACCATCTGAACTGGTAGGAACATGGGCTGCAGCCACAGAGCAGATTAAATGGGATTTAATTCAGTCTTCAGGAGGCAGTTCACCGAACAAAGACCTGACTGTGCCTGGCCTGGCCCTTCTCAGTGGGAAGCCTGTGGGACAGCCTGCCTGGACTGAACAAAATTTACCAGTCTGGCACTGATTGAAGTTCAAAGCCCCACAAAGAGCAGGAGTAGTGGGCAGGGTCAGTATGCTGTAGCGAGGCAGTAGTGCCAATGTCATGGGACCTCTATGATTGAGCCTGGTTTACCTTTTGTCGGTGCTGCAAATGTTAATTCTGCAGCAATAACAGCCTCCCTTCTAAACAACTTGACCAGCTGAAAATGTAGCAAGTAGCTTGCAGATTACTGCAGGTTATTCCCAGCACAAAGAAATTACCCATCATCTATCATTGCCTCAACCCACTTGTTTTCATCGCCCTCAGCCCACTTTACCTGTGACTATGGTAAAAGTAATCCAGGATTTTACAGGCTTTTAGTTTTGTTTTTATTTTAATTTTCTGAAATGCCTGTGATTTCTGACAGATTGTGGGGTTCACTTAGCAGCTGCAGCCCCTTCTTGTGGAGTGACTGGTTGCAGTGTATCTCCCCATGCCTGGTGTATCTCCCAGAACAGGGGAGAGAGCAACATTGGTTGCACCTGGAGCACACCTTGACATTTCTTTCACTTGTCCTGCCAGGAGAATGGCATTTTTCTCACCCAAGAGTGCTGATCCCATCTCCTGTACTCAGCACAAACAGCAGATGGGGTGGAAGGGACCTCACACACATTATTTGCTATCAGTTGCAAGCTCTTTCTCCTCTGCATATCAAGGTTAAAGCTGGGGACAGGAGGAGAAAGTTCACATGCCCATAATAAGGCCAGCAAGGTATTCAAGCCAGTCCTCATTTTCCCATCTCCCCAGTGCAGGGTGTGATAAGCATAAGCTGGCTTTCAGACCTCTCCCTCTGGATGTTGTTCCCTGAAGGATTCTCTCCATGGGCCAGAGTGGACTTCTGGGCAGAGCTCGCTTGTACTTACAAGGCAGCAGAACAAATAAACTCCAGTAGTACAAAGCTATTGTAATTTTTCCTCTTTCTAGGCTTATTCTCTTCCTCCTGCGCTTTTTTTCCTCCTCCTTGTTTTTTCCTCCTTGCCTTTTCTACCCAAAATCTGAGGCTCAGCACTCACTGCTGGTTTCAACACATGCACTCTCAGCAGAAAAGAATAATCAGTGGTCTAAAGTACACATTTCCTTCCCTGCTCTTCAGAGTAGTTTTATTCTATGCAAGTATCTTAGCCTTGTGCTATGGAATATACAAAATTAAAGACACTAACTACCTCCTGTTTAAATGTCATGCCACTCCACATCAGGATGAGTAATCAAACTGAATCCTGAATCCTCCCCACCCAGGCTGCGTAACATGTGAGCTTCATTAAAAGCATTTAAGCAGTCAGTCAGTCATGAGAGAAAATAAAACTTAAAAAACAGCAACAGCCACACTGGGGAGAATTATGGTGTCAGCACTTGCTGCTGGAGGGCTATTAATGTGCAAAATGTTGTCTGTGCTTGATTAGAGCATAATCCTGTCCTGGCCAGGGGTCCCAGCTGGTGCCGTTGGCAATGCGTTTGCTGGGGCCCAGATGTGCTGGTCTGGGGCTGTACAGCAGGATCCAATCCCTCTCACTGCTCTCCTCCAGCCTAGGGGAAGAGGGGACAGCAAGCAGTGGGAGGGGGACATTTTGCTGTTGGGGTCAACAGGTAGCAGATCACATATCATTCTAGTTTGGCATCCTCTGTGACTTTTGCCATCTTTGGGAGGGGATTATGTTGAGCTGGCTGGGGGGTTTTGCAGAGCATATGTTCACAGTGACAGAGGGGACCTCAGTTCCTCCGAAGCTATCCCTTCCAGAGGCTGGTGCCAAGCTTGTGTCCTCCCTGCTGCAGCTGAGCAGCAGGACTGCCCATGAGGACTGGGTCCTGGGTGCTCTGGCCTGTGCAGCCACACATCTGTGAATGTTAATTCTGATGGTGTTGCTTTTTCTCCTCACCTAGCTCTCCAGATCGTGTCCAGAGAGTAGGTGATGTCTGGTCTAAATAAATACACTGGAGAGGCTGAGTTTCCTGCCTCCTTCTCCCCCATCCCAGCACATCTGTGCCAGAAGAAACCTAATTTAAGCTCTATGTGTCTGGCACAAACGAACAGGAGCTACAAGCCCTCGGAAAGAGTGAACTACTCTTGTTTTCTTAATGCCTTCTTAATTCTTGTGGTTTCAGGTCTCGCTGCATTTGACAAGGGGGACAGCAATTGCTTTTCCAAATGATTTTGATTTTGTATGCTGGAGCAGTCTCTGAGTGGAACACTGCTGTATGCAGGTTAACTCTGCCATTTTGTATTTGTTTAGTCTTTCAGTGGTCACAAGAATCCCTCCAGCCCATGTGTCCATCAATGAGCTTGCCATGGTTTGAAGTGGGTTTATCTCAATCTGCAGAACATGTAGCAGTGCATTAGTGACTCATAAAAGGCTCAATCCTGTAAAAGCAGATGTGTAAGCACATGTTTAACTTTCATCACATTACTATGTCTCAGAGGAGTCAATGGGACAACTCACTTTCTTAACGTCTTGTTCTTAAGCACTGTTGAGGAATGGAATCGGGGAGCTCAATATCTCACATGAGAGAGCCCATAATGATTTTCTTTTCTTGTCTGTGTAAGTCACGTTCCTGAAAATACACTCCAAAGGATCAAGTTCTGCTACTGTGAATATAACACATATTCACAGATAGTCTGGTTTTAATCAGTTGGTGGATGACTTTGAGCAAATAAGATTCCCCTTCTTAAAACTAAATTTCCCATGTGTAGAGATAATGAAACTTGCCTTGTTTACAGAACACTTAAAGAATTACTGAGAATTCACTCCATAAGAGAAAGGATTTGTATGTGAATCTGCATAAATCGGCATTAACCTATTCTCATACTGGTGAAAGGAGAATCAGGGCTGGGAAGGTATCTTTTTTTTGTTTTATGCAGTTGCTGGCTCTCAGCTGTAGGAAAACAATCTTTTTATGAGAAAGCTGGAGAGAAGTTTTGGGGGATATCTTTCAGTACAAGAATCACAGCCTTAAGGGAATAAGTTCTCATTCTTCCTAGGTGCTTACATGGTAAGGCAGTTACAAACTGCCTAATAGCCAAATTTAGGCTTAGTAAAAGAGAAACTTTCATGCTTGTGACACACCTTTTCCTATGAAAGTAAGAACTGTAAGGCACAGTGTTTCTGCCACTCCTGGAGGCAGATCTCCACACATAAAATCTGAATTTCCTCATGGCTCAGAGGTGGTTGAATGTACTTCCACCTTCACGTGAATGAGGAAGGATGATGTGCCATGTGCCAGCTCCTAGGATAGAAACATGTTGACGTGTCCTAGCTAAGGATCGAGTTCTTTACATTGACTTGTAAAGATTTTAAGTAAAAGGAAAAGCTATCTATGAAGCATATTTTGAAAATGGTATTGGAAAGATGACATTGCCTTTCATGGTCTCATGAGCAGACAGTTGACATTTACCAGCAAAATTTACCTTTACACCTTTCTAATGACACCCACATCACACTGTTACCTTTAATTCTGAAAATTCTTACGTATTCATGTTTCACCCTCTATTTTTAGAGTCTTTGGTTATTAGAATATGGATTATTCTTGTTTTCCAACCCTGCAGAGGTAACATTAGTTGACTTTTAAACCTGTAAGTCCAGTTTCTGCATTTTCCACATCTTGGTGTTTTCTTTTCAATAAAGATTTTGTCTGCCATGTAAAACAAAGTGATTATTCAATCCAAATCTTTGGAAAATTCTGTTCTTTGGCACAGTGTTATGTTGTCTGATACTTTTTTTTAAAGTTTTAAATTTCTGGAAGGGAAACCCTTCCTATGAGGAGACTGCAGTTTCCATCAGTCATGAGAAAAACTGTTCCCTCTGGAATATTAGAGGTAAGCTTGGAAGACAACATTAAACAGAAATAAAATTCCAGATTGCTTCATTTTGAATTTCAGCCCTGCTTCTTTGGAGGGTTTATTGTTTCCAGAAAACACCTTGTTTTTTAAATTTTCTTGGCCTTTTCAAGTTTAGTGCACTGACTGAAGTAGCCAAGACTTTTGGATATGCAGCAGATGGCAGAAATGTAGAGCATCTGTCAATAGATAAATATACACGTGTGTGTTATACAGAACATAAAACTTTGTGTTGTGCTGCTATAAACACAAAGCAGTCATGAAATGTTGCAATATTGGCTTTCCCTCTCAGTTGTTTTTCTTTGACAAAAGAGTATTGGAGATTCTTGCAGAAAGTTGTTTTGCGGATAACTTGTGAAACATATGTAAAAAAGTTTCATATAAGTTCCCTGAGACTTTCATGGTTTGGATGATCCTACCTTCTCCCTGCATCTTCTGGGCTTTGCTCCTACATCTGTAATATGTAGTTCAGGCATATGCGAGTTCATTCAGATTTTTCTTCAATGACTCTGTAAAACGTGATCCAATCTTTCTTAAGACTAACCTTACTTCCCTTGATCCCTGAGATGTACGCAAAAGCTTCTGTTCTGATAAACAGACAGTGATGTGGAGCTATCAGTACATGCTGTCTGATTAAAAAAATGCTGAAGCCCACGTTCTTCTTACAAGGACTAACCGGGTGGCAACTTAGTCTTGGGGATAGGTGTCCCTAAATAAGTATTTCCTAATTCCACTAAGGTCTTGATTCTGTTGCCCATGCATAGACATCCGGTGCCATTTGAGATGCCCTGGGATTTTCCAGATGGCCTCCAGCTGCTGCTTGGCATGGCTCCCTTGTGGTGTTGGTCCCTCATAGGTCACGTAGGATGACTGCTGTCACAAGATGGACATCCTGGACTCCTTACAGCATCTCAAAGGGCAGTAGGTGCCTGGTAGGTGTATAAGAATACACTCCTAGCACTCCACTGTCATTATCCCATGATGTAAATCATCTGAGAACAGAGGTTTTGGCACAGGAAAATATCAGCTATCCTTACTTCACCACATATTATGGCACATTTCATGTTGTTTCAGAACAGCTTTGCTCTCTGCAGCTCTGGAGTCACTGTGACATATCAGACACTATAGAGAGGGCACTGTATGGCTTCCTTTATACAACTGATTCCTAAATATTTGCCTTGGAAGAAAACAATCATGTTGTTTCGTATAAATGAAAATGTAATTTACTTCTCCTTTGATCAAACTGCAGCCAGTCACATGACAGGAGCTCCGCTAACACACGCTGTGTATCTGCTTTTGTCTATTCCCACTAGGCAAGTAGAGATTGCTTTCAGTAGCAAGGCATCCTAGCACTTGGGCGTGGTGCAGAGGAGGGTTCAAGTAATGAGCAAGCTTTCATTTCTCTCAGAAGACCTGGCAGAAGGCCCCGTCTATTCTTTAATTACATTTCAACAGCTGTTTTTTATATATTTGCGTTTCCTTATTCAAAAGTGGCTTATGAAAAAAAGAAGGGGGGAAAAAAGCTAACTATGAGCATGCTTTTAACCAAGAAACACAAAACTGTGCAACACAAGAAGCTGTCATGGACTAGCCAAAATCTTTCCAAGAAAAATTATTTCCCTCCCAGACCCAATTCAGTGTTGATGCCACTACGGATGAGGCGGAAAGAAAACAGAGCAAGTTGAGGCGGGCTTAAGGGCGAAGACTGTAATCCATACTGACTCGTAAAAAATAAAACACAGTTAGTTATCAGTCAGTCACCCTGATAGCAAAGTAAGAGCCCTGCATGATGGCACTGACTGGATGATGGGAGAGGAACAACTTTTCTGGCTGTTTCAGGGAATCGCTATCAGTAAACAGCAGCTCCCAGACCACAACTGTAGAGCTGTGCTTGGTTTCAGGGGAGTGATTTGCAATACTTTCACCCACATGCGCACACACCTTTCCCCAGACATCTACTTCACTTCTAGGTCAGGAAAGCTGCGGTAGGAAGGGGAGCTTTGGCTGTGAACATCACCTCCATCCACAGGGATTATCACAGCCACCAAAACGCTATTTCTCCTCAAGGCTGATGTCAGCCCATCTGTCAAGAGGTGTGAAGGCCCTTTCAGAAACTCCTTGAAGATCAGCCATTGAGAAACAAAACTTACTGCCCATGAGCTTAGCTGACGTGAGCTAAGGGGAAAGTTTCCCAGCTGGGATGTGATAATCAACTTTGTTCCAGCAAGAGTAAAACTGAATTAGTTCATGCCAAACTCAACATACAAAGGCAGACTTTTTGTTTAATGAAAAGAAAAGAAAGGTTTGCCCTCTCTAGGCAGCCTCAGACTCTAAACTAAAGAGTGAAACTGCTCTTTGGAGGTTCACTTACGCATGAGAAGTTGTCTCATCTCATACATCATGTCTATCTTGTCCCTTCTTCACTGTTCAAAGTTGTAAAAATAGGTGTGTAGGAATGACATCGAAGGGTCATATTGTCTCCAGCAATGGTGAGCAGCACATGGTTACAGAAGGTATGTAGGACATGGTACTCATGGACTTTCACAGCTTCTACCAGTCAGCAGTGTAGAGATTTCTTGGGCTGGAAATTACATATGGACTATAGTGCTTATTAGGCAGTAACAGATCTTTACTTACAGGGGTTCATCAAACATGTTTAAACTCCTTTTAATTCATTTCTAATTTGGCCTCTACAGCATCCTATGGCATAAGTTTCACAATTTAATTAAAAGCCCTGAGAAAAAGTCCTTCCTTACTTAGCCCATTACAAAAATGTTACCTGATAAATTTTTGGGGTTTTGTGGTGAGAAATAGTGAGTATTTTTTTCCCTTCATCTTCTTCACTATATTTATGATTTTATAGACCTCCTTCATACTTATTCTACCAGCACAAACACACACAGAGTCTTTTCTGGTCACCAAGAGGAGGAGAAAATGGAATGCAAAACCATCTGGAATACAAGTGGCTACATGCCATCTGGTTAAAGCAAGACAGTTGTTCATAATTATTTGTGTAGACATCTGTGTAAAGGGAAATAATGATAAGAAGAAGACTCAGTTATCTTTGTTGGTTAATGAAGAAATGGCAAAGAAACAATATATTTAAACTCCAGTGAGACTAGGTAGGCAAATAGAAGGACAAAAAGTCCTGGCCTTTGTTTCCAAAAAGGCTAGTTGTGGAACAAGTTTAGGACCAAGACAGCCAAGTCTGGACTAGATGTTTCTTACCGAGGAATGTGGTAGATAATAATAAAGTCCATTAGAAGTGGCATCCAGGCCAAAGGGGATAATAAAAGTAAGAGTACAATTGTCTCCCAAAACTGGTACTGCACTCAGAAACACAGTGTTAATGGAATGCAACAAAACTAAAAATATCTTAGAAACAAATGTGCCAAAGTGTCACAATCAGGTGGTGAAAAATAAGTACAGGCATTAAAAGCAAGTGCGTTTCTTGTGGGAGGTAAGAGGGTAACCTCATCTTCAGAAGAGCCTAATATAAAATCTCTGGTTGGTCTCTGGTTTCATTTAAAGGGATATGCTTAAGCACCATTAACGTATAGTTGTTTGCCTTTGTTTGCACAAGTGAAAGCAACATATGTTATTTTATGAACTGCCAGACATCATGGCAGAGAAATGAGCTCTACCCCTATGGTGCAGTGGAAGGGGTTCCAGTGCTTACCAGTGTTACCAAAAATACTCCTGAAAAAAAGATGAAGGGAAGGACAACCACCTTTCAAGAATCTCCCATCTCATTCAGTGCACATATCCCACCTCAACCTTAAAATACCCATAAACTGAAATGCTGCAACCTAGAGAAAAGGTCTCAAGAAGGTGAGAACGCAGACCTCAAGATTTATAAAGTACTAGAATGCTGTAGCTGCTATAGTTCATCTTAGTGTTTTCAGATTAATTTGTATAACAGATTGTTCATTCTTGAAAAAATATCCAAATATCCAGAGCAGATTTGGATCTGAACATTGTAAACTGCTCATTCAAAATAACTGAAATGGATTGCTTTTGCTAACTTAGCATGACACCAACCTTTGGACTTTCTTTCAGTTCTCATTCCTTTTTAGCTTATTTGTGGAAACTTATAATTAGATTTTACTTTTCCTCTTCTCTCCCCACCCCAGCTGATAAAGTGCCATAAATCCTGGACATCATCCATGAGTGCAGTCATTTATTAATTTTGCTATTTTTTGCACATTGCACCATATGTAAGACAAACTAACTTAGAGGCACAGCTTCTTATTCCTGGCATGCAGGAGAGTCACTGAGAGATATCATATGGTCTCCTGGCAAAAGTACAAAGTGGTTCTTATTGTTTGATCTACTGTCTTAAACTTAAATGCAAAATCTGATAATTGGGTCAGGCAGGAGAAGAACCTTACTAATAAAGCTCTTTTCATTTCCTTTTCCTATATTTCCTCTTTTCATCTTTTCTTTCTCCCATTCTAGGTTGATCTGAGGAGCTGGAATCAGCTGTTAGCAAAAGGTTTAGCAGTAGAGCTTGGCTTATGGAATTTCATATTCTCCCCAAAATCCCTTTCTGTCTGTCATCCTTCAGTGTATGCTATTTTCTTGGCTGCCCTGCCAGTGGATTTGCTTGCTCTCCTGACCTTGCTATGAATGTTTTCTCAGAAATATCTCCCTCTTTACAGAACCTGAATTACTGAATGCATGGTAAACATTCTCCAAAATCATTGCCTCTTTAAAAACAAAACAATTCTAGGAATCTCTTTTTCATCTAGGAATCTCTTTCATGCTGCTTTTTAAAAAGGCAGAGATTTATACACCCAAGGATACAGAAGTTAATGGACACCGAACTTTCTTTGAAAGCGGAATGTTTCCATAATATTAGAAGCTGAGACCTCAGCACTCACTTGGCTGGGTGACTTTTCAAGCAGTAATAGAGCACTTCTATTCTCTCCTAGGCATAGCACGACAGGAGTATTTCATGGTTGGTTTAATGAAGGGAATTAGATACTCGATGGTCTCCCATGTAATTAGATTGGCTGTATTTTCCCTCTATGACTTTGCCTAAACTCCAACAAAAATCGGAATTCTGAAAAATTATCCTACACACTTTAAAAAGCCCTTTAGCTTCTGAAGCAGCTGAATTCCTCTACAGCAAACAGGCAGCCAGCACGTGAAGTTTGTGCTTGCAGCTTCATCTGCTGGGCAGCCACTGTTGTAGATTCATCAGCCTGGCACAATTGCTACAGAAAGGCTTTTAGATCACACTGGAGAGGGTTGCAGGAGCAGGCAGTTGTTGGCCAGGAATGACTGAGTAAGAACACTTTAATTGATCACTAAGCATACCTAGCACACAGGAAGCCTAGCAGGGCAACCAGACCTATGAAAATGTTAAATTTTACTACAATATGAACTCTCATTCAACTTACCACACTCTTGGACCTATGACTTGCCTCCACATCTCCCATCTGGGAGGCCTGGGAGCTCTTCTACAGGCTGAAAACAGATTTCATGTTTGATCAACAACCAAAGTAGGTCATTCTCTCCTCAAGTATTGACCGAAAACACAAAGCTGCACAACAACAATCAGGAAAATATTCCAAAAGCTGTTTCTCTCTAGCCAGTTAGATACACAGCAGAGAGGTTTTGTCGGTATAGCTGTGCCTGCTCTCAAAACTGTATCCTGGCTGGTGTATTTATGGGAGCAATTGCCCAGCTGGAGTCCTTACAAACCAAGTAGTCTTGCTTGTTAAGAATTCCTTAATAATTCCTTGCCCAAGACAAAAACTTAGCTGATGAAAAACAACACACAAAACAAAGCAAAATCCTTTAAAAAATGTGTACTAAGTAACGTGTATTGGAAGAGGGTATTCTTAGCAAAGATCAGTTGTGCTGCATTTTCACTGTTGATTCCAAGTTCAGCCTTAAATATTGCATGTTGGTCTGTAGAAGGGACACTCGAGCAGCTGGACAATTTCATAGAAGAAAACATGAGAGCCAGCAAGTACAGGATATGTGAGCAGGAAAATAAAATTAAAACGATGTAAGGGACCCTCAGGATATGTGCTGAAAATGGAACTCGGGAAGAATATCAGGGTTTGCAATTGTTAAATAAGAGGGCAGACTATTAATGCAAGGGGGTCTAAGTATATTTTCCTTGTTCCTAAAACATTTTTTTCCTGTAGTTCTCATTTGGAGAAGATTAAGTAAACTCATACAGTGAGGTGATAAGAACACAAGCAAGGGCTGTCAGCAGGGCTTCTGGGTTATTTTTGCTTTTGACAGAGATAAGAGAGCTTGGCTCCCAGTCTGTTACATGTGATGACTTAGACCTTAGAGGAAGAGACAGAAAGAGACAATAAAAATTTTTAGCTGTTTTAAGTCCGCCAGGAATTGCATAGCTTTGAATATAACTGATTTGTGTTGTTTGGTTTCTTATCAATATTATGATGATGATGATGATGCCAGATTCACTGGTTCAATACTTAATTCTGTCTAGAACTTTGGTTCCTTCTTGCACATCGGCTGAAGATTACCAAAACTTTTCACTTGTATGTGTTTACTATTTGACTTAAAAATTACTTGAAAGGGCAGAAGTAGTACAGTGTTGTTTTAGTTCAAAAATAAATGTGAACAAAACTACTCCTGACAGTTAACAAATATGAAATACGCTTGACTTCTAGGCTATTAAACAAGAGCAGCAAAATGTTCCCAGCAGTTGCTTAATGCAATTACTTGATTAGAGAAAGGCATTTCATTTCCTAACCACTACAAGAATAAGCAATATAGCTGTCAATAATTTTGCAGTGTGGGCTGAGGGCTGGTGGTCAGCCTTAAACCACATCTTTGCATGGTCATTAGTGCATATCCATCAATGCACCCAGCAAAGCCTTAAGATTCTTAAGGGATTTCAGCAGTATGTGAATGACCTTTTCCTTCATCAGTTTCCAGGGTGTTTTTCATTACTGAATATGCAGCACATCATAATGTTTTACATCAATCTTCCATTTAAGTCATATCATGTTATTTTGAGAATGAACTTGGCTGCCTTTTGCGTTAAAGAGTTGATGTGTTAGTGGGACAGTTCCCTATCAGAAAGCACCATCAATGATCTGCAAAACTTTGAAGGTGGTAGTTCTTGTACAAAATATATATTCTATCAAAAGAAAGAGAGATTTGTCCTTTTTGTGACTTGTATTGCAGCAAATGGCTAGCGGGACAATCAGACAGCAATGTCGTCAACTCCTGGATCAATGTTGATACATTTCTGACCCAACTCAATTCAACTTGCCTTTCCTTGGACAGTTCTGAGGGCAAAACTGATTCCATCCCAAAAAGGCAGCTTTTCATTACCTGTAACGTCTGCTAGTGGGCAAGGGTGGGCCTTTGTTTGCATTTTCATGTGATCAGGGCTGAACCGCTGAAGGGCATCTCCCAGCCATCCTACCACAGCCTTGTGGCGCATATCATGGAAGGGTCTCAGTGAGCATAAGCTGGTTCCCTTTCTGCCAAAATAAAATTGAAAGGCAGGATCCAGAGGTTTCAAATACACATCCTGGCCACCAAAGGGCCCAGGCTAGCCTCAAGCACACATCTCAGACACAAATAGTGTGGCTGTCAGATGTACGGTACCAACAATTTCACTCTGCAGACCTACACCTGTTGCTCAGCTCTCCTTGTACTACAACCATAGCCAGAGTGCATGCCTCCCATATTAAAGAGCAACTGAGACTGTGTATGGCAGTGGACCACAGCAAAAATATTCCTCATTATCCTTTTGGTCACAGCATGTGCAGCCTAACCCAGCACAAGAGCCAGGTGCTAGTAGCCCGACAGTGAGAGTCATCTCTGCCATGAAGAGCCAAAGCCTACATGTGCCTACAAAACCATGCACACGCAGAAACAGTGACATCCCTTTGCTTAAAACTAGGCTTCATAGGCAACTATGGGGTGGCAGGGCTGAGTAGTCCATAGCCAGAAAGGGCTGTTCACATTTCTGTGCTCCCTATGGCCTGAAAGGCAGGAGCATTTTTGTTTCCATGAAAGATGGAATAGTTTCCCTCATTCATCAGTCTTACTTCAGTCATATTTCTAAATACATTCTCTCTGTGTAACTAAAGAGATGTCTTGACCATGTGTTCAAAATTTTAAGTGTGAACTCATGGTGTTCTGTTGTACATAAATATTGTCTGCCACATTGTCATTCCTCGTCTTTACATTGATGCCTTTAAACTCATTTATGGTATAAATAATAATGCTTCCTTTTATGGGGCTAGTTCCTGAACTGAGAGAAACACTGTGCATGGATTTATCAAGAGGATGGGACAGAATTAAAAGCAGGTTTTTCCAGATCTCCTCTCAAGCTCCAGGTCACACAATGCAAGAGGAAATAGCCAGATCTGCTGTAAAATCTTCACCTTGCTGAACTCTATCATGACTGAATTAATTCATCCAAAGGAGCTGGATAACTGATGAATTTGGGAATTAATTTCTATATATTACAAAAAGTCACCAACAAAAAAACCCAACCCTAACCTCAAAAAAATAAAACCTAAAATAAAACCAAAAAAGAGAAAAAATTTTGTAGAAAAATTTAAAAACTAGAAAATATCAGTTTAAGTGGGTGAAAAATATTTTTGTTCAACATGACTGCACATGTTTGACTGGGTTTGATTTAACGTTGTTCTATATTTTTTATTTCTTTTTTTTTAATGTAAACCAGTCTTCAAGCAAACATCAAATAAAAATCACCAAAATGGAGAGTCAAAATATTGATTGTAAAAAATACCTTAGTGCAATTTAAAAAAAAAATCTCATTTAGAAATTCTCAAAATGAAAGCAACTGCTTAAAAACAATTTTTCCATTTTTTTTTACTAAATCTATATGCAAATTTTATTCAAAGTTGTGAGCTGTAGTTCATCCCCATGAAATATCAGATTTCACTGCAAAAAATTGCCTTAAGCCCTGCTTAGAACTTTTCCATTATTTATCTCAGAATGGGGGTATTTCCTGCATTTTTCCATTCTGCTGCACATCAACACTGAGGAAACTATTTTTTTCCCTTTGCCATCTCTTTCAGGTACTTATGTTTTGAGTAAAATTCCCTTAAGATACTTCTGAAGTACAGCTTTTTCTTGGCCAAGTCAATGTACGTGATACAGTTTAGCTTATGCTAGGATTTGGGAGGTCTTCAGTGTTAGGATTACTTCATGCATTTTGGAGAGATGTGAAATCAAGAAGTTCATGGATTATAAGCAATACATTTGCTAACATAGTTTGTAAGATCATTAGCATGCAGCTGCATGCAGGAAGCCAGCATCCATCAGCAGAGAGTGGTGCTACAGCTGACTTCACTGCCTGTGGTTTTCATTCTCCTGCCTCTCCCTTATCAGTGACTGAATTATCACAAATTGGGTTCAGATCCAACATGACACAAGGAAATCAGGAAATCACGCTGTTGCCTTCAGCATGCTGACAGAGCAGGTACTAATGAGCATGGAGAGGCTCATGCAACCATCAGACATGGAAAAGCAAAATCCCCGCTGCTGGAACAGAAGGAAAATCCCCACTGTTGTAACCACTCAGCTCCCAGCCAGCTTCTGGTGTGGCCCAGCACATGCACCTGTTACCTTACTGCACACAGGAGTTGCTTTCTAATTTTACTTCAAAAGGAACTTGAGCATCTGTATTACCATAGTTGGGGAAAAATAGAATCCGGAAGTGCTTTCCTTGATGTGTTATTCATTCTCCTACTTGATGTATTGAGGGCAAAATGCTCTCTCTTTTCTAACCCTGAGCATAGATCAAAAGGGAAAAAAAAGGTCCTGTATTTGCTGTTTGCATTTTTGGGATCCAGCCTTTACACATATGTATACAAGAGTAATGCTTGAAAACTGTAGCTGAGAAAACTTCTGTGTGGTTGTAGCAGTTAGCGAACAAATTAACACAGCCCTCAGTTCTCTAGAAAAGTGGTATTTGTAATTGCAGTTCTGGCTACAAAATGCTACTGTGCTGAGCTGAGTGGCCTCCTTAGACTGGATAAGGAGTCTTTGCACGCAATACTCGAGAGGCAGATATTGCATTGGTAGTTAAGCATCAGAGTTTTATCTATCCAGTTCCTGGGCCTGCAATTAATTTACATGCATGAGCAATTTCACTGAGTTTTCTCTCATACATGGGTTTTTATGATATCAAACCCCTATCTTGCATTCATCACTGATTGCCACACTTCTTATGAAAACAGTAGGGAGTTTAAGCTTCTGAAGTACTTTTTCCTCTTCATCTGTTTAGAATTCAACAGTGTTATCATAGGCTTCAGTTTCTTTTTTTTTTTTTTCTGTCTTTCTGGGTGTGTGCATATTCATATATACATGTGTGTGTATACATACATTTGTAGAACGTGTGCTTGTAAAAGTTTGCATACACAAAACCACCTGTGTGCAATGCAATACATTTTTCATCTGAAATCACATAACACAACTGCCACAAGGATTCTTATATCTTGTAAGAGGAAATCGTACTCCAAGAGCCTGAATTCCACATTTCTTTATCTTACATACTTTCTCAGGCATTTCTATGGCAAATATGAAATGCATCATGTTGGCAAATGTGAGGAGAGATGCTTACTTTCCAAATCTCATGCCTAGATCTTGCCCAGTGCAACAGCACAGTGACAGTGCATTAGAAGCACTGGAATATAAAGCAGTTTGTAAGGTGGAACATTATTCCTTTTGTGAATGAAAAAAATGGTAGGTGGTTAGCTTTTTTTAAAAGGTGTTCTGGAGAAACCGCCTCTCGCTTTCTGAAGCTGGGGGTCTTTTGCCCAGTGCTGTTCGGCTCAATTACACCCTCGAGGTCCCTGGCCCCAGGCAGCGGCTGCGTGGGCAGACCTCTCTCCACCCCAACCAGCCCACAGCGCAACGCTTTTGAAGTGCTGCGCCTGGTTCACCCACCCGCTCACCCCTTTCAAACCCAACCCATTCTAATTTAGGTTTCTTTAATCTCTCTCTTTCAACTGGTGGGCATATGGGGGTGCCTCCAAACACAAACCACGGGGCACATGCCTCCCCTGGCTGCCCACGCTGCCTGCCCTGGTGCCTCAAGAAACCCGGGCAAGGGAGATTGGCGTAACTCTGGCCTCAAGCGTCAGCTCCCCCCTAGCCCTTCATCATCACTGGTGTCTCGCCATCTCCCTTGTAGCCCCCATGCACCGCCAGGGCCCTCCACAGGCGTCAGAGGCGGGGAGGCTGGGTGCTCACCCTGGCTTGGACTGCACCATTATATATCTATACATCTAGGAGGAGGATTGCTCTTTTGGAAGGAGGAAAGAGAAAAAAAGCTTTCCCTTTGGATAGCATTATTAAGCAAAGCAAGTGAGGAAAAGCAAGGGGTGGGGAGGGGAAGGGGAGAGAAAAGGAACTGGAAAACTCACATGAGGCAATGCAATTGGATGTGAGAGCAAGGGCTTTGATGTTGGTGGAGGAGATTAAATGTCCACATAAAGGATTGGACTCGGGTGGTCTGCGCTGTTTCCTCTCATGTGTGCAGCAGTGTGACAATTGCTTTTCAAACATTAGAAACTTCCCACCTTCTAAACCAGAACTTTAAAAAGATAGAAAAAAAAAAAACGACAAAAACCAAAACAGACATCAAAGCGGGAGGACTTGTGGGCATGGGTTCATGTGTCACATAGTCCCTTGGCTTCCCAGTGATGGAGTGGTACAGCACTTTTGGAGATGGAGTGGAAATACAGCTGCACTGTCAGGCAGAAAAAATGCCACTGTCAAGGCCCCCACACAGTGACGTGTCCTGAAAGGAAAGGTCACCAGCCGTGAGCTGTTCTTCCCAACCCCCTGTGCTGGGCTCCCAGGCTTAAACCAGCATGCACGCACTCCTGAAATGACAGAGGAGCTGCTAGAAACCGGAGGAACCCAGGGGTAGTGTCATGCATACACTTTCTCGCCTCGGCTCCCCTTCACAGGACAGCAACTTCCAGCACAACACTTAAGAGCTTTCCAGATTTTAAGCACATTCTTAAGCCATATAACCTCTGTAAAACCTTAACATATTATTAATCTTTATATTTAAGTGGTTTGTTAAGTTTAAGCCAGAATCCCTGCCAGTGTATCTGCAAATCTTGAGATGTGAACCAGGACCTTATGAACCACCCCACATAAGAGACGATTTATTACACTATTATTATTATTCCTCAGTGCAGATAGTTAGGAAAATTGACTTTGTACAAAGAGGCAACAAAGAGTCCTTACTGCTTAAGGTTTAATAAATTGTACAGAAATACAGGGAGCATAAAGTTTTTCCCCTTTGACATCATTCCTCCAAGCAATAGCTTGAAACACAGTCTCATGCTTCAGTATACTCAATATGACCTAAAGAAACCCATGGATGTAAACATGAAAATTTTGATTTGGATCAAGGCTAAAAATAAGAATGGAAGTACCACAAGTGACAAACAGCAAACCCTCATAAGTAGAATACTGGCGGCTGAGGCTTTTGCCAATGAAGTTGAAGTTTGAACTTGCAGTAATTTGGCTAATGCTGTTTCATGCATTTTCTGCTGCAGTCAGCATTTTTATTCTGCTCTGATTATAGGTGCATTTGAAATTTTTGAAGACATGGGTAGGATTTTTTTGCATTGAACAAATGCAGAATAATATTTACTGTTATTTCTTCAAACATTTTTTACATATTTTTACTTCACTTATTTATTCTGTTCTTTTTTCTTCTGCACAAATTTTCTGCAATCTGTATTTTTTTGCAAAGACCACTAAGCTTAACATTGACATATATTTTGAAAAAGACAGAAAGCAGAAGTATTTTCATTCAGAAAAGTAATGTAGTAAAAGTCTGTTTGATTTTTATGCCAGGGGGAAAAAAAACCCAACATCCTACAGATTAAACCGAACTGTGGAATATAACCAGACACTCCATGCTTTATCAGGAAAATGTATATTCACTAAGTATGCCACATGCGCAGCATTTTGAAGTAATACACTAAAATTTTGCTTGAAAATAAATGCATCAATGCATATGCACCTCATCTATTTCAGGTTAATAAACTCATTTGAAATACATAACCTAATACTAATGCATTTTGTGTGTAATAACAGTCCTAGTTACCAAGTTTTCACTCCCTACATAGCTGTAAGCCCCTACTTTCAGTGTCTACTTCTACTTAGACCATAATTCTTCAGTACTGAGCAGTTTCTCTTCACTAAAACAGAGAGCAAGTGAATGAGGTGTTGAAGGTGAAATTGGTTCATTTATGGGAAAATCGCTAAGGACAAGTGAAAGTTGTGTAGTTACAGTGGTAATTAGTTCATATTTTTCCCACTCTTAGAAGGAAAGTTTGCAAATTTCCCTAACAATTGTGCAAGGAGTGAAGGCTTGGTCATAATTGCAAGGAAAATATTAGAGTCCATTTGATGTATGAACTCCAAAGCTTTCCTCTTTCTCTCTTTCTGGTATCTCTAAAATGGATTAGACAATTGTACTGCACAGTTCAAAATACTCAACATTAATCAAAGGATTTAACAGAGAGAGTCCTAACTTACTAAGCTTAAGTAACAGCACATGTTTTTCATTAAAGGATCTAATCCCTTATCTTCATAAAAAAACCACTGTCTATAAAAACCATCAAACAATAAAATTATCATAAAATTATCATTAGCTTTCTAGACCATTACAAAATGAGAATCCCTACCTTAATCTTACCATTATTTGGTTTTAGTAAAGTAACCTTCAAAAAGAGTTGGGGTGAGGCATTTGCAGCAGAGAAGACAGCCTGACATTTAAGAGAATTCTCCAGTTTTACTGTAATCAACATAACATCACATATGTAGAAGTAATGATTTTAAAAGTAAGTCTGGAAGATAAAAATCTCTGTTGCTCAGGGGAAAGACCATGAAAACATTTAAGAAAATGGCCAGACCATAGTGGAAAACATAGGATCATCCTAAGGCAAGGAAGTCATCGAATAAAAGCATACTGGAAAAAAAATTATTTGTGAAGAGCATACAGGTAGAGGCATGTCAGCTTTGAGGTAGCTCTGTGAATAAAAATAATTCCTTTACAAGTTACTTGCAAGAAACAGGCTCTGAGGATTTTCCCGGGTGAAATGTATAAAATACAAACAGCAGCTACTTCTGGCTGGAGATGCTGCAGGGTGGGTTTTTATCCAACAGCAAAGGGGCAAAGGAGTGTGCAACAGTAAGACTGAGCCTGAGCATCAGCTCTTGTCACCCTCACCGAGAAACCAGCAGCAGCCTCAAAGGGTTCAAATGCCAAAACTAGCTGGCAGCTTGTGCTGCCAGAAAACCTGAACGTTTTAGAAAGCAACACAGCTGCTGTGGCAGAGGCTCCTTCCTTTTGTAATCGCCTTTGTTCAGCACCCAGGAAAATCAAAGGGGCTGGGTGGACGTCAGAGAGGATGCCAAGGAGGGGGCAGGAGTGCTGCCTCCATGCCGAAGAACAGGAGCAAAGCTCACATTCCCCAGTTAGGGGGTTTGCCACACCAGCCCCCCCAAAACCCCCAGGCAGGGTGTGTTGGTGCCTTTGCACTTAGTGCAAAAATCTTCCACTGGGATGCCTTTTCATTCATAACTATATTATTTGGTGCTTCTGATTATTTTTAGTTCCTAATGGACAAATACAACAAAATACAGCTATTTGTGATGCTTGGATATCTCTAATTCAGAACACATTTAACAAGGATATTCAAGGACAGATGAATAACTACCACATGGCAGACCACGTTATTTTCTCCTTTCAGCTGAAGGATTTGGAGCCTAAGCTAGAGTGGATCCTACTATTATTAATTATATCCCAGATCATTAAAATCCATTCAGCACTCTCAATTCATTGATTTTTTTAAACATTCTTTTCAGGCACCCATGCTACCCTGTGCACGCTCAGCTATTTGATGTAGGGAGGATAGCAGCAAAAACCAAGAGGAGTCAGCTAGGTGAGGACTCTCTGGATGGGAATGCTCTGTTGTCCATCTCCTCAAGGTAGGGGGGGACACTGTAAAATGTTTGTGTATGTGAACATGACTGAGAAGGTTTAGCGATAGTGGGTAGATGATTTTGTTACCTCCAACTGAGATTTCTCCCATTTGCATAAACCAGGCAATGGCTTTACCCGTGGAAGAGTCTTCCAGGTTAGAAGTCATCCACTAGATTTTGCTAGTGCTTCAACACGAATCTTGAAGAAACCATAAAATTGCAACAGGACATAGCACTGGGCTCATAGTGCCCCTGCCCCTGATTTCTTCCTGCAAGCTGCCGGGTAACTAATTATTCTTTGGGTTAAAAAGCTCCTGTGTTCCACCTCTGATGTGGTTGCACCTACTCAGTGCTTCCAAATCCTCTGTGATCAGAAACATTCAACAAATTCTTTGGGATGAAAAGAGTTACATTAAGGAAAAATAGTACTATATGTACTGATAAAATAGAGGGTAAAGAATCTTCACATTTGCAAAGGCAAGTAACAAGGTATTGAAAACCCTACTTAGATCACCCTAAGTTTTTTCTTTTGATTGCATGTTCATAGGACATAAAGCAATAACAAACTTACGTACCAATACAAATTTTGCACATGGGAAGAAGTAGAGTTGAACAAAATATGCAAGAATTTACTGCAATGTCTTGGAGCCAATATTATTATAATATGCAGTTCCAGAGAAACACACTCCACTGCTGTCAGCTTTTTTTAATTTATTCATTACTTTGAGAAAGAAGATGGACATACACAGCTTCATTCCAGGCTGAGGAAATGAGAGATCAGACTACGAAGAAATCACTTTCTTTTTTTCTCCATTCAACAAAAATCTGCTGGATCCAAAGTGGAATAAGAGTGCAAAGTAGATTATTAGGTCCTGGCATTTTCTTTCTTTCACTCATACAGCTAAAAAAGAATAATTTTCCAAACAGAAATTTAATTCTAAATGGTTTCATAATATAATCTAATTGCTTAGATAGTAGACAGAGCATGAACTAAATTCAGACTTGGTATGTACAAACTTGCCTTGATTAATTCTACCTAGTTGCTGAAAGGGCTGGGTTTGGCTGCACTTCCCTCCACAACCACCCCACATCATAAAATTAAAACTGGTGCCAAGTGAATCTGAAAAGCTGCACTAAGCTAGTGAGAAGCAAATTACCAGTTTTTGTCTCCTTCTTCTCCAGGCTTAAATAGGGCTGAGAATAGTATAAGCTCTTCAAAAAAAACCCACCTTCTAACCCACAAAAACAACCCTAGGAGAGTTTCAGCTTTGCAATATGAAAATTTTTTCCCTCCCTTCATACATTCAAGAAGTGTTTATTTTCAAAAGCACCTCAGCTTTTTGATTTGTTCCTACACTCTAATCCTTTAAAGCATGATAAAATGCTGAATGTCTCCTGGAAAGTGTGTGATGTTTTCTCTCTACAGAGGTCTCAGGGAATTCTGGGGTAACTGGCATTATGCCTGTGACTCTCTTTGCTGTTCTAGGTGTCCAGATAAAGAAAAAGGTATCAATGTGTCTTACAGCACCCAGGAAATCACCCTGGTCTTTTGAATAAGTAAACCATTAATCCACCACTTAAATTCTACTCAATAAAAGTGTCTTTGACTTACAGGTGTAGAGGGGCTCTGGGGGTTTTTGTGACTGTTTAGCCAAACAGCATTAAAAGATCATCCCAAACAAAGAATAGGCAGGAGGAGAGGAATACCTGACTTCAGATTAGACTTTGCAAGTGCAGCACACTGTGCAAGCCTGGCAAAGAGAAGTGAAGGGACAGCCCCCGCGAGCAGGAGCAGGCAGGAGCCACCCAGGAGAGAGGTGCGAATCTAAGCCTTGTATTCTGCACCTGGGTCCAGCATCAGAGGCTGGCACAGCATGAGGCTCAGTGTACACCTCTGCTCCCACGCTGCCTCACACCCCTAGGAGCTTCCTGCTCACCTCAGTGGTGGGAACTTGGTCTGCCCTTCAAAACTTCAGTGCTGCTTTTTGGTTTCCTGCCTTCCCTTGTTGTCAACTGCAGACGTAATATTTAAGTTCAATTTATTATACCTTTTCAAGTTTGAAATATGAAGGGGAGGAGAGCTGGAGGAGAGAGGAAACCATATGTCAAGAAGACTGAATCAAAGTGAAAGTGGGGTGAGTGCACGCATTGGAGGAGGCTAAGTTCAGCCTGATGTTTTTTGTTTTGACTATTGGAAAATTTTGGTGAGAAGTGGGCTTGGTGTGACATCTGTTTAGCTTTGGGGAGCGTGTCCATGTCCGTGTGTGTGCATACGTGTGTGTGGCAGGGACTGATGTCTTTCTTTGTACGTAGCTGCACAGTATCATGTGGGGATATGAACACCCACTTAGAAAATTCATGCGGAGTCTCTTTATTCTGGTGGGTTTAACTCAGGGGGCACAAACACAAAAACTCTTTTCACAGTCAATGCAGCATCTAGGAAAGCTCTACATCAGTGACATCTTGTGAACCAGTGAATGTTTTTAAAGCTTCCTTATAATCAATCCATCCTAACACATTCATCAAGGCTCTGAACAAATATTACAACAGACATTTAAAGATGGTGCTTCGGTTCATCTAGCCTCCCAGTCTGCCATTTACCCTAAAAGATGTGATATGCATGATTGGCAGAGGCATTTCCATCTTACATCTCCCTTTGAGTCACCCCTGGAAATCAGGCCACTGATTCTTCTCCTGACACAAAATGAGACAACCACCTAAACGGTTTGTTGTTGGATTTTTTTCTGCTTTCACCATATTAACAGTCCCAATATTTGTTTATAAAATAAGTGCAGGGGGGAGGACCACTAACAAACCTATTTAAACAGTATTTATAGAATGTTGTGTATGGCTTGCTGAAAACAGAGACCAACACTTCAAGGGTAATCAAGTGCCTGCAAACCAGCTTTTCCACCACTGCTGGCAATAATTAGCCATTCAGACTGCACTAAAAGCTGCCTGAAGGCTGAGACACGTTACTAGTTTTGTGAGTTGCTTAAAAAAAAAACCTATCAATATTTCTTTGCCGCTGTTCTGCTTTAATTTCATCCCATTTTCTGTGACGTCTCTGTACATCCTGGAAATCTGTGGTGCCCAATGAGCAATACTCGGTGTTTGTCAGTTTTTCAGGCACTAAAGCATTTGACATTAGTGTAGTTTCTATTTTTGTGTAAAATCCCAAACATCTGTTGCACAGGAGATGGGTTTGCTACCAAGCACTACTGTTAGATTTCTCGCCAACAAGTTTCATTGCTTCATGTGGTTTGTGTTTTGTTCTTTAAACAGTTAATTATGTTTTATTCTTTCTTCCATAAAAGCTAAATTTAGCCAAGATCTTCTCTAATCTGAAACATTTTATGGAAATGACAGTGTTGTTAATAAAAGCATTCTGGGTAGAGATTACAAATGTATAAAATAAGTGAGCACAGTGTCCTTTACATCGTATCTCTGCTCATCTCTCCATCTTTGATGATATGGGCAAGGGCTGTTATAAATGGAGATCAAGTAGCCTACTACACATGCACATGTGTGTACTAGCACGCTCGCACACATAAATGGATGCACACGCACATACGCGCAGTTGTTTATATGCTGCTGTCAGCAACTGGTCCCTGATTCCCTAAGCTCAAACAGGGGGGAGGGGAACGTGGTTTATAAGAAAATTCTATAGTACCTTAGAAGAGCAGGAAGGAACCTCAAGAGGTCACTCCATCCATTCTTCATCCCTAGTAAGATCAACTTCATCTGTATTATTGCTGAGGAGTGTTTCTATAACTAGCCAGTGGAGATATCTCGTACAGGAGGTTGCACAGCTGATCTCTGCTGTAGTGAGGGTTTGCTTTTGCCTTGCAGCCACCTGCATGCTCTGTGTGTGCCCTAGGCTGCATCCCGGTGGGTACAGAGCAGTGCTAGCTGGATGGGAGCCAATAGTCTGAGTTGGTAGAGTGTTCCCGAGCTTATACAGCACATCTCTGATGCCCAGAGGATCACCTCAGGAAGGTAGTTTTGTTATTCATTCATGTGGCACCAGGATTTCAGCTAAAACATACATGTTTACCATAGGGACATAAAGTACAGGGACAAATTCATAAAATACAAAAAACATTACTAGGAACACTAGAAGTCTTACATATCTGCCCCTTCACTTTTATCTGTTTACAAGAAGCTGCTGAAGAATCAGTCTTTAGTGGGTGTGCTTAACAGCTTTTCCAAATATTCAGCATCTGTATCTTAAGCTGACTCCTGCATGTTTTGTATGTTTCATTTTTCACTCTATGTACAGATACAGTTTAATGCCCCCATCATCTCTAGGATGATTAAATGGACAGCAACCACTTTTGGCAAATGATATGTGAATCCTTGTACTTCAACTCCATCAAGACACCAGTTCTACCTCCTTACACTCCATTTGACTCAACTACTGCCTTCTTGGTCAGACCACACAGTTCTAGCTAGGTTCAAGAAGCAGAAACTCAAGTGTTCACACTATGAATCTTCAAATATTTTTCATACCAACCTCCAGAAAACAGGGAATATTCATATGGAAAACTCTGGGAAGCTCATGGCTGTGTATAACCTGAAAGCCTTGCATGGAGGAGGAGCTGTGCTCAGCCAGCTTGCATCATCCTGCTGCCGTCCCATGCATAACAGCGGGGCAGCTGTATCTGACTCTCTGGGTTGGTAGCCACAGATTTCTGGACTGCTGTACCTCACACCTAGTGCGGGGTGCTTCCCCGTAAGGGGAAACCAAACAAGTCCACTGCAAGCTTTGCATGGCAGCGCATTGGCTGTGACCTGCTGCTACTGTTCCACAGGATGCTCCACCACCTCCTAGCAAGGAACGAGCTCAGAAAATTTGTGTGGAATTTGCATGGGCTAGCAAAGAAAGGCATGACTTTCGGGCACTGAGCCCACTAAACATAGCCTGCCCTTGTTTGATGGAGAAAGCAAAATCCTTATGGTGGCCACAGCAATAGAAAAATGCAGCATACAAAAACCAGGTGAGGTTGTGCTGGATCTTGGCACAGTGTTTTCCCATTCATGCTAGATTTTTCAGGAACATTCCCAGCAAGCTCATGGGGGGGGGTGAGGTGGGGGGTGGGAAACAAAAACAAAGGCTAAATTTCTGTGGGACAAAAGAGACAGTGGAAAGCTCATCAAAATGGCAGCTAATACGTTGTCTCCCTCCCAGGACTCATGGTGGGACCTAGTCATGCCAGAGGCCTCCCTGACAGGTGGTTCAGAGCTGGCCCTGAGTCCTGTTTATGCCCATGCACATAGCTCCCAGCAGGTAGCCCAAGAAGATGAGGGAACAATGCCTGAACATGGGGCATTTTAGTCATTCAGGGGAGTTTTAGGATGCTACAGCCCACGAGATTTCTGGGGGCTGTGAAACTCTATAAAGATCAGTGCTGCCACTAGCTCGCTCTCCTGTTGTTCATAGGTTTTTAATACTTTTGACAAGAAATGATAATGGGCTCTGGGCACTTGTAGCGTACACACCCTTTTTAAAAAATATATATGTATTTCACTGATTCTTCAGGAATCCAGCAGCTTTGACCATCTGCCTTCAGCCCTATGACCCTCAGACATCACTTAGACTTTGCTAAAAGACTCTGAGATTTCAGAGGCAAGGGGCTTTTAGTGCAGGGGAGTCCTATTCAGTATCCCTGAGCAGGCATTCTTTAAACATCTAGCAATTCTAATGTTTGTTCTGCGTGGAGAACCACCTGTATCACAGTGTCATGTGCCTAATGAAGAATTACATTTAAAATGTGCACCAGCTTCTGAACAAGGGCTGGACTGCCTGCGCCTAGTGCAGCAAGGAAATGACAGGGGATAGGGGTAGGGAAATATTCCTTTTTCTGATTCATATATATCTTTTGTAACACTTTGTTGCTCTGAGTCATTATACCTTTTGTAAGGAGCAATGCTGTCTGGAGGCAGAATTCAGGTCCATGGCATACTTGACATCAGAGCGCGTCCTCCTGTGTGCTTGCAGGAGACTGTCCTTGCATCTGGCAGCAGTGTAGCCTCTGTTCTCTTACTCAAAAAGAGATATCAGTTCAATTCTGGGCGACTGTGGATATCATGGTGTGTTCCATGGTTATGAAGTTAGTTAAGCAATTAGAAATATATACCTTTCGTATCCAGGGATTAGGTTTCCCCTGTATCCTTTCTGTATGTGTGCAATGCATATTTATGTCTGGGTTACACTTTATACTAGGGAAATGAAAATGAGCAGAAATGCTATGGAAATACGCATCAACACCCTATGTTTTCTCTAGAGCTGCAATATCCTTCTGTGCTCCTCCCTTCATTACTTTGCATGTGTTTGCAAACTTCCACCATCCATCTTCCTAGGAAATGTGTGACACATCCTTCTGAATTTTCTGTTCAGTGCTATCAAGCTTTAGCCTCAGAAATACCTGTCACTTCCTGGATATAATTTTGCTTTGACTATAAAACAGACAATCGAGGAGAATGAAATATTGTTCTCTCCATGGTAACAATTAAATGATATTTTTCAGTACTCAGACTTCACTGGAAAGGAGCCAGATGTGTGGTGGGATACAAACCACTAAGAACTGAACAAAGACCACCAAATACACTCTTCTACAGACAACTCATCAGCAACATACAAAGACATAAAACAGGATGCCTTTCCCACAATGTGAAATTGTTGCTGGAATTTAGCAACAAAATTTGAATAATTCTGCACTGGATTCCTCATCTTTCACTCAGTGCTATCTATCATTGCCTTGCAGGTTTCCTTGTGAAAATCAGCATTAATTAGTCTTTCCAATGTGCTGTAAACATTTCTTGACCATCTTTTCATCTCACCTTATACTGCCAGGCTTTGCTTTGCTTTTATCTGCCATCAGAATGGCATTAAATTCTAAAGTTGTAGGCTTTCTGCATTGTAGATAAGCTCACCATTGTTTTAAACCCCTGTCCCAGTGCCTGGCTCCACAAATACCTTTTTACAGAAAGCAGTCAGCACTGTCCCTACTCGAAGCTTTGTAGAAGGGAGACCCACACTTAGATGGGCTGAGAAAACACTTTCCAGAGCCCCCTCCCTAGTATGAGTGTGAGCAGAGGTCTTGGCTGCTGGAGCCAGTTGCTCACCTTCATGTCACCAGCCACAGCGTGCTGCCACCTTACATCCTGGTTTTCTTCTCACTATTCCTGTTGAACAAACTCACTGAATTTGTGTATCCTTCTTCACCAAACCTGCTGTGTTGAGATGCTACTAGTATGGCACTTATAAGTCCTTGCATAATTTTCTGCTTCACACTCTTCGAGTGGAAGGAAAAAAGTAATAAGTCCTCAAGGGAAATGGCAGCATAAGCAAAGAGATTCTATTCCTTGCTGCTCTCACATAATCTAATTCAGGGCACATTATGACAGTGGTTTGCACCACTTGATGCCAGGAATCATTTTAAAACTATTCTGAAGGCAGCCAAGGTATTTAGGGCACTGCTGGATGAAAAGTTCTTCCTCTCCGCACACATACATAGGCACACAGTTTCCATCAAAACCAAACTCCCCATGAAATATTTCATAAAACAAAAATAAATATAAAATGTCACTCATATTTATGTGGTGTGTTTAATCTTAAAACACAGAAAATACCATCACAAACTCAATTTTAAAATATTTCAAACCCAGAAGTGTAATTTTACCTTATTTGTATAAGGAAACACAATGTCAGTTGTTAAAATTTCAGACTATTTTGAAAATATTTTCAAGTAAATTGTTTTAAGGAGGTCCTTTTTTTGTCATGAAGAGATCAAACTAAATAAAACAGCATGTGAAAAAAAATATTGCATTGAAAAACTGACATCTGACTCCAGTATGGATCTACATTCTCACTATATCCACAAAAGTTAGCAACTGCAGAGAGTTACTGAATCATAAAATGGAAAATCACCAAAGAGATGATAAATAATTTTTTTTTAAAAGAAGCCACATATGGAACT
The DNA here is from genome assembly GCA_033459285.1 of Clamator glandarius. Lineage (NCBI taxonomy): Eukaryota > Metazoa > Chordata > Aves > Cuculiformes > Cuculidae > Clamator > Clamator glandarius. The sequence continues at coordinate 1,099,742 of JAUNZM010000310.1, read as the reverse complement.
AGAGTCATTCAAATACAAATAGGTCAATTCCAGAATGCTGTTGCCTTAAACACGACATCATTCAGCAAATTTCCAGTGCTTCCATAATCTTTTCACCTTTGGCTTTACAGTGTAATCTGTTAAAAAAATGTGAAGGGCTGACTTCCACTTTTCCTTCTTGTGGCTCCAGTCTCCAAAGGCTAATGTGGGGGCTTATTACCCCAGCTCTCCAGAAGAAAATACATTTTATTTTCCTACTTTGGGCAACTGATTCGTGAGTATGGAAAGGACAGCAGTTACATAAAGGCTAAAGGTGGCTTACTCTTCTCACAAGCCTATAATCGCTTCTAGAAAGGAATATGTCTTTTTTTCTGCAATAAAAAGCAAGATAATAAAAAAGCACCTGAGCCTTTGCTACCTATGCTGATCTAGAGTAATAAAATTTCTGTGTATCCTGTGAGTTTGTGGTTTGAAATACTGAACTGAGGTAAAGGCTTGAAAGATGCTTGGGATTCATTCTGACTTTTGGTCAGACTTGTGAGAAATCTTTCAATTTATACTGTTTCTTCCACATCTACACATATAAAGAGGAGAGAAAAAAGTGCCGCTTAGAAACAATGAGACCAGTGATGTCCAACATCCCTGTTCTGGCTGACAGGAACAGTCAGAGAGATATATAAAAGCATGTATTTCAGAAAGGAGAATTGGTTTTAGATAGAATGACTGGAGCTGTTCTGTCAGCTTTAGTTATGTTAAAAAAAAAAAATTGTAGAAAACCTGAGAAAATAATCTGTTTCACATTGACTCAAAGCAAATCACTAAGAATTTAGGTATATAGCTTTAAAAATTAACCTAGAACCAAGAAAAATCATAAGAGTAATTATTTCAGCTGCCAAGGCTTTTAGAACAATAACAAAATAAAATTAAAAGAGAAGTATTACTTCCAGTAAAAATATTTCATTTAAAATTTCACTCTGAAAACACTTGCAAAGTATTTCATTTTTATATTTTTAACTGTTCCAAGAGAAAAATAAGTTAAAAAAGATGTATAAATTCATGAAACGTCATTTCAGTCTAAATCTGCATTATTTTGATGGGAAAAAATATTTTGGTCATAACATTTTATCCACCTCTATAAAGCAGGATTTCTTTAGTGTGTTTTTTTTTACTTATTCATTCACCCCAAAATTTTTTGCCTACTTTTCCCACTCTTTCTTCACTGTAAGTATTACTGTGGGCTATATAATATGGTATAATCAATGGTGCATGAGCAGTGCTGGTAAGTGAGAGGAGGAATCCCATTTATCAATGGATCGTATATCTGACACTACTGTTCAAGTGGCTACTTTCACGTCTTTTCAATTGTTGTGTCAGAAAATCAATCCATGACTTCAGCAAAATCTTGACACTTTCTCCCATCTATAGAGAGGACCATTAATAATTCATGACCTCTCTTCTTTTTAAAAACTCATTTATTCTGAAGCTAAACACACCACAGAATGCTCATCACTGAATCTACTGCCATTCTTCTATCACTCTTATGAAGTTAAAATAAGTCATAACAGGGTTGCAGGTATTTTTAATGGCCAGATCTCAGGAGATGATTGTTGATAAATAATCCTGAGGATGGAGATTGTTTTGCTGTGTGGGGCTCTCTTCTCTGTCACGTACGTAGAGTCAAGTCAGCTAATACTGTAATTGCATAAACAGGATAGTCTTGGTGAAGTTAATTTCCCCCTCTTCTAGCTTTTGTGACAAGACTGAATGTGTATAAGAAGTGTTCTCATATTTTTAACATGCAACAGATAAAAAGTAGCAGGCTTTCTTGAGATAAATATGGATATAAATAGCTAAAGATGTGTTTATGCACCAGAAAGATTCTTGGGTTTTCCCCAGTTTTACACCTGATATAATAAAATTGCTTACTTCTTCTCACAAATATTTTAACATAAAATATCCATAAAATATTGATTAAAACAACACTTCCAGAGAAGAATTGGTCTGTTCCTCAGCCTATGTTTCTGTGGTGTTTCGTAGCAAGGGAAGGAAGGAGAAAACAGACTCTTTGGAAACAGAAGTAAAACAGTGTTTGACACATGAAGTATTCTGGAACACATGGAAGTTAGGGATTTGACCTTCTAAGTTATCCTTGGTGAGATTATCTATATTAAAGCAGAGATGGCAAGCAAATAAGCTCATATCTTCTATAATGAATGAAAATATTTCCAATAGTGTCCCTGCGCACTATCTATCTGGTTCAGAATTTTCAAGCCTAAGTACTATAGATAAACAATATCTGAATTTGTGATTGTGGAGTGTAATAAATGCTCCTAAGTTCCTCAGATAATTTCATTAAAGCCAGGAAAAGCTGGTCTTTCTTTTATCTAGTTATCTAACAGAGTATGACTGGTTTGAACATTTTGACCACAGTAATTAGTTTGTTGCCACCCAGCCGTGGTGTTTATGAGCACTGGTGACTTACTGTAAAAATAAAAAGCTGTATAAACTACTGTTAATCTCCTGAAACAAGTTCTGTCGTTTTGTCATCGTGCTTCAGACTCATCCAAATATGCCTCTGTTATGCTCCTGAGTTTCAAACATGGTAGGCAACTTAGTATGGAGAAAAGAGATGCTTCAGCAAACTCTCTCAGTTCAGCTACACATACACACATAAAGCCCTTCTGCAGTTCAACATGTGCTAGTGTCTCCAGCTGACAGAAACTGTGTTTTCATACCTATTGGATGTTCTAAATTTAAATACTATCCGTCTACTGTAAATAACAATGGAATACTTTACTCTGACAGCATTGGAGGCAGCATATGGATTCATGTTTTAGACAACACTACATGTAAAATGCCTTTCCTTTTATAGCAGAATATATTTAGAGTCTTTTAAGCTCAGCTCTAGTCATCCAGCCCAGTCAACAGCAGAATCACAACTTCATGTCAGTGCAATACATTGTTAACTGATATGTCAGAAAATCAATTAATTACTTTTAAGTAGCAGTTAAGAGTATCCACACAATACTGCCATGTGAATTATTAAAGAAAGCAAGGTTGAGTTTTCTCCGCAATTGAAATCCTGTCTTAGAAGAAAGTGCAAAATGCTGCTTCTGCCCTGAAGCCTAATCAACATTATTGGGCAGGCAACAAGAACCAAAAGAGTGGTCAAGGGCACAAAAACTGGAAGGATGGTACCACTCAAAGCAGTAGCACCAGCAATTTGTAATAGGTACAGCTGTTAAGAAGCCTGAGTGATAAATCTTCTCTTCGAAAGTTCAAGAGTCTCCAAATGGGAATAATGGCAGATATGTTTCTGAGAGTGCAGCAAGCACAGCAGCATGAGAAGGGCAGAAAGGACCTTCTGTATCCTTCTATAGCTTCACCAAGGGACTTGCTCAGACTTTGTGAACTTCCAGTCACTGTGTGTTATAGATTTTCTCCTGGTACGCTCCCCTGGCATGCTGAAGGGAAACATAGCCTTAGTGGGGCATCATTATCATGAAGGTTTCTGCTTTCTTCATGTCCTGGCCTGTTGGAAATGCTACATGGGTGAATGAATCGGTGAATGTGGAGAGGTGACTGTGAGGTGGGATTTGGCTTGGGCTTCTGATTATCTCAACTCTCATGGTGAGAAAGCTTCAAGGACCAGGGTCTGGAGGCTTCAAGTAGGTCCTGTCAGAGAGAGTGCATATGGAAGGTTATCCCATCAGTCTGCTACCACCAGTGAGGCTGGGGAGGCTGTGTCCTGGTACCTGCTCTGCAGGGTGGGACCATGCCCTGCGACAATGAAAAGCTGACAGTATTTCTTGTGGCATCCCTTTCATATCCAGAAAAAAACATGATCCTCTTGATCCAGGTTAGCCACAAGTAAAAACATCCCATCTGAGTCTGCGAAAGATGGCCCTCAGTCTTCTCACTCCTACCTTTCTCTTTCATTTCCTTCTGCCAGGAGCTGTGGGAAGGACTGGAGTGGGGTCAAAGAGCGACCGCATGCTCAGCCTCACTTTTCTGGCATTTATCGTCAATGTCACCATAGCCAGGGAGCTCCTGTTGGGTGGAATGCTGCAAGGGAGGATTCAGAAATGTGTCTGTAGTTCTGGGATGTTACCACTACTCAATGCCTCAGCACGTGGTAGGTTCAGGCTCCACGTCATCACAGCAGCAGCTACACCACAGACACCAAGATTTGCTTCCTGAGGGTTTCAGTCCTAACTTTAAACTACTCAGCAAACCTCCAGCAGCCTTTGAGACTTGACAGATTGCTAAATGGAGATCTGGGAAAGATTTTTCTCCAGCAGCTAATGAGTCATTGTGCATCTGTGGCGCTTGGTTTTGCTTGTCTACATGGTTTGTAGGAATTCTGGTTTTGCAGGGCTCAGATAAAGAGGTCCCAGGTTTGGTACTTTCCAGGCAGCTGCCCAGCACTGGAGGAGTCTAATAAATTGCTCAAAGTCATACTTGCCAGGGCCCTCTTTGATGATGCTTCTTCGACTCCCCAAACCACATCCGTCCTACTGCCTAAGAAGATAAATGATAGGTAATTTTGTACACATACAATTTATTTATTTTTTTGGTGTTAAAATGTCAGGTCATCAAAACTAAAGTTTTTCACAAGACCATATATACTAGTTTTGACCAGAAAACTTCCTTCTGCTTCTGGGGTGGGATATTGTGTCAAGCTAGATACTATGTCTGCAGCCCTGCCTCGATGTCAAAGGCCCCAGTTCTGTCGCTGCTCCAGCTGTACTCAGCTGTTCCTGCAGACCTACTCTAACAGAAGATGGGAGAGCCAGCTGCTCAACAGTTTGCATTGTGCAATCTTCACTTCCTAGATGTGGAGGCCACCTACACAAGCCCCCTAACAGCTGGGAAGGTTTGAAATTTGAAACCCCACACAGGAAGAAAATTTCCAGAAGTATCACACTCAGACAGGACAGGAGCTCCAAGTTAGCCCTGCATCAACTCTCTTGGCAAACCTCAAGCAACAAAGAAGTGTAAGGTCTTCAAGATGGTGACAGAGATATTGGTGGCTTGTTGAGATCTTGGGAACAGCTGTGCCAAGCTTCTATGTGTGGTTTCATTTGTCATTTTAGCATTTTAGCTGTACTGTGGGATATGTGACCACTGTTGCTCTCATCTCTTTCCTGTGGCGATGTAATTACAGCCTGGGATAGCTCTCAGTAGAGGAAAGAGAGGTGAGAACTGCTCATCTGTGCAGATACAGCTACTGCAGGCATAGTAGGACAGAGACACTGGCACTTGGTGTAGATAGAGTTGGTATTTGGCATCAGCACAGGCTGGCTGGGTTGGCAGTGTAGCTGGTCATCCCAAAGCTCCCTCTCCTGGCCAGCACCAACCTGAGACCTTGTGTTTCCCTGATCCTACAAACCTGCAGCAGAGCTCAGCATGGGGATGGCCATGCAATGCAGAAAAAAACGCAAGTGCTATATAGAGTGTTTGCTGCTACTGCCTCCAAGACTGCTGTCGAGTGATGCAACAGTAAGCGCTAGCAAGGGGAGGTAGCTGCTCAATGGTTTCGCCCTGAGAGAAGCAAGTCAGCAAACATATTCCCAGGTTACAAGGCTTCGTATTTTTCTAAAAGTAAATCTGGTGTCAAAAAAAAAAAAGAGAGAGAAAAAAAAAGGATAAACATGCTTTTGATCACTTTCAAATGTCTAGTAGGCAGCTCCAAAACAAATGAAATTTTAGCTGTTGTTCCAAATGTCTCACAGAGTTCAATTTCACTGGAGAACACATCTAGCTTCAACGTGATGAAAGTGCACATAAATATTATCCTTATCCAAAAAAGCCCTGGTATTTGAAATTTCCCAGTAGCCATGTGTATTTTTCAGTGAAATCCATCTTCATCCACAAGTCTGGCAATGACCTCAGAGATGAAGGCAAATACCTGTGACATCCCGCTTCTAGAAAAACAACTTGCTTCAAAAGGGTGTTGCTAAATGCTCTGCAAAGAGGATGTAGTGCTTCAAAGCCAGTTAAAGATGGTGTTGCGTGTCGAAAACAGGACGTGTGTTCCATCCTGTTTCATTCTTACTTGCCTCTTTAGGTTTTTTTGTGTATGTATGCTTTTTAAAAAAATATGTCAGTTGTTTAACTCAGTTCAAAGAACCCTAAAAATACTTCTGTTCGTAAAGTGAAACTATCTGTGCTTTATTGGGTAATCTCTGCACAGTCTTGAAAAGATTGACAGAGGCTGGATGTTAAGACAGGAAAGGAACAGCAGATTGCATTCCTTTCCTTGGATGTTTTGTTGTATAGCACAGGCCACAGAAGCCCATCATTTCTGTAGATAGCCTAGGCCCTTGTGTTTGATAAGTTCATCAAAGCACTGAAAAGTATGTAAAGGGCTGTGTGTTGGAACCCAGTCATTTCAGACTTCTTCTGCCATGCATATTTAGTGAAGTAAAGGCCTTATTGTTAACACAGAGTTGGTTTGGATAGGAGTCCTGCAGTATGTGTGGGGACGTTAAGAGCAGTATAAAACATAAAATGCTGCATCACTTCAAGAAAGCCTACTTATGTTAACAGGCCTGTTTTTACAGCTCTGGAAACCTGTATGGCTAATGTCCTTCATTCTGAAAACAGAAGCCATTAATATGTTTTCAGTTTTCATATTACCTGCTAATGAGACGCCGTCAAATTGCACAGTGTTCCCAGATACTTCCATTTTATTTCAGACTGATGTTTACTTTTGCTTGACAAAACAAATTATAAAGCCCCCCAAGGACTAATCTTAAAATTTGTGCAATGCTTCAGAGTACTGAGATTAAGAAGTTAACACAGTACTGACTTCCAGATGATCAGAACACTGGTAGCTTCTCTGTGAGTCCATAAAAGTGCAGATGTTTAACACCTCCAGAAAATCAGATATCCATTTTTTAAGCTAATGCCTCACCAAAACGTATGTCTTCATTAAGTAAGTATTGGGTCTGAACTTACATCTGGAGCAACACTTGCAGCATATATATACAAATTAAGAATACCTCTTTTCTTGGTGCTAATAACCTCTCTGACCTCTTCAGGCTAACTCTGTAGTATGCATCTGAAAAGTGGCCAGTGAGACAGTGAGTGGAGTTGATGCAATAAAAATTTGGCTGTGGTTTCACCTGCATGTTCATTTCACCACCTTTATGCTGTCAAACACATGTATTGTGAGTAAAAAGCATTGATCTGAAAGAACTGATAGCTTTTTCCTAGACTCCAAACATAACCAAACTAAAATAAGCGGTAAAGAAAGTTTTCACGGTCTTTTCCGTTCTCTGTCAAGTAAAGTATTATAATAGTGAAGAAAAATATGAAACTCAAATCCATCCTGAGTCTATAGTTTAGTTTTCTCTGGAGATCCATCTTCTCTGATGTCAACAGAAATGTATCTCGCACAGAATCATCATTCCTTATCTTTATGTAAATGTCCACAAGGTGCTCACGCTCTGATAGATGGGCGACAAGCAATAGGAAAAGGAAGGTGAAAACTGATAATAAAAAAAAGATACATGAGAGCACCAAGGACTAAGGGTTTGTACATTTCAAAAGCTTAAACCTAACACTATATGGAGGGATGGAAAGAAGGAACTTTTTCTGTAGAGTGAGCATCTGAAGATAGCAGCTAGCAGGGGGTGTTTTATCTGCCCTGTAACAGAGGGGCTATTGCATCTCTGCTGAACCACTGTCTGCAAAGCCCAGGAAACATCTTGCTGTGCAGTTGATGAAACATTTGCCTGAGGTCTCTCACAGTCCTCCTGTGGCAGTTAAATAATGTCATAATCCAGGATTGTGTAAGAGTTGCTGGAGTGGTAGAGATTGTGCTGTTTCATTTAGTGTCACTGGGCTTTCTATTGGGTTTGGGGTTTTTTTCTCTTTCCATTTTTTTCCTTGGGAAAAGAACTGTGTTTCTTGTGCAGATCTCTCCTTTACTCAGGCATTGTCAAGACAAAATGCAAAAGAAAGGAAAACAATGTACCATTTTTTGTTTTCCTGTTCAGTATAAGAACAACAGACAAACAGCCCCAGAAAGTTTCTTGATTAGCCTTTCCCAGAAGTACATTTTATTTCATTGTCCCTTTTGTACAAGCTGTGGTGCAAGAGTTCCTGTGATTCCACAGGAACTGGAACTCTTCCAAAGACTGACAGCTTTGGTCATTCCAGGAACAGCTTAAGCCACACACAATTTTACTCACTGGCAACATTGTATGTGTTCAGGTGTTTGTAGGGCCTATAGGTTTGTGGGGCCATATGCTGGCAGGTGAGGCTTTAACATTTTTATGGAATGTCATATTTAAAACACTAACAGTGTTTCTGCTTTAAATGTTAAATTTGGCCTGCAGCAAATCCCTAGTAAATATCACAGCCTTTTTTTTTTTCCACATGTGTTCCCTGATTTCATTAGAAACGTCCCATCCTGGAACTTGGAAAACACAAAGTCATAAAAAACAAACAAACAAACAAACCCATAAGCATTTCTTTTTGCCCATCTGGATCCAACTGCTCTTACTTGATTTTGTTTCTACTTATCACTGTCTATGACCATCTCTATCTTCTAGAAGGAGAAATGCTTTATAGAAGGTGAGAAGGGAAAGTGCAGGGAATACATTTGGTATACTAACCAACACTAACCTTAAACTAAAAAAAAAAAAAAGTAGAGAGGGAAGAGAGGAAGAGGATCACCATGTGGGTCTCTAAGTATGCAGGGCTTTTACAGTGCAGCAGTACAAGAGCTGCTCTGTAAATCTCCATTGCACCTAGCATCCAGTCATCCACCAACTGCTTCTTGCACTCTTTCAGTGACTGTGGCATTTTGGCATGCTTTGCAAAGCAGTTAGACTACACTTTGGGGTCCAGTTTAAGGTTTTATAAAATATCTCTACCTGTCCATCCATTACTCTGTTCATCCATATATCTATTCATCTTCTCATGAATACCCTATAAAACTGCAGAATTGGTGGGCTGTTACGGAATATATAGCAACTTTTACACTTATACACTTCTAGGAAGGATTATTTTCTTTTAAACACCGGAGAACTGAGATATATATCACTTCAACTACAAAAGAAATTTCAAGCTTTACAGATACTGATTTGTATTTACTGATTTATCAGAACACAGCTGCTGACTTCTGTCACTGTTTCTCACACAAATTTCCATCCCAGGGATGTCCCTGGAATTATTGCCCTGTACAAGGTGAAAGAGGCTGGGCTTCAACTATCCTGTTTATCTACTGGAAAAAAAAATCTCCTCCTCATAGTCAGGGGTGTTCTCATGATACCACTCCCTGGTGTCAGTGGCTATAAAATACTCTGGGCAGGGGAAGTCTGTAGAAAGAATTGTTATCAGTATCATTACACTACTTACTGGTAGTAGACCCTTGCACCTTTGAAACAGCGCATCTCCCAAAACAAGAACAGTCCCAACCTGATTTCTAACTGCAAAACTCTCTGAACTTAAATCTTCATCCACTTCCACTCTAATTGGGCAGAGAAAAATCATTGGAGAAGCTAAATGAAAATTACTAGCCTATGAATGCCTGAGGCAAAAAAAAAAGAGAGAGAGAGAGAGAGAAAGAGAGGGAGAGGAAAGAGAGATGGGAATCCTCATGTGAGTTTGGTTAGTGGAAGGAAAAAAAAAACACTTACTAAGTATGGCTGCATGTCATTTTTCAATTTGCTCATGTTAAATAACGATCTCTAGGGCAGAGAAAGAGTGGAGTGAAAAAGAAGAGCTCTGCCCTCATCTTGTTTAGTTTCTGCTGGTCTTCTGCAGTGTCTAGCCACTGCCTGGCTGTCATATAAACTTAAACATGAACCACGGGCAGTTTGGTATGTCTTCTCCTCTATGCTGGACCATGTACCTGATGAGGAAAAACAGAGCAGCCACTGGCTTTTTTGGTAAAGACTTCTTTATTTTCCTTTTAATTAGTTTCTCTTTGTGTTGTAATGAAATAGGAATCTTGATTGGAAAAATAATAGAAAGTATTTGATGAAAAAAACTCTTTAAAGTAATATAACTTCTGTTGGAGCAAAATAAGGAATTCCCTCACTGTGTGCATGTGTGTGCATTAGCTTCCACAAGACAGTTAAATACGTGTGGGGGCTTTCACTATTCTGTTAAGTGTGTTGCAAGCCTTTTTAACTGAATCAGTTTCTTCAGAGGAAATACTTCAAAATAGTTTTTATTTCAAATGCTTGGGATAGAGATGCCACCGAAGCCAGCGGGAATTGTGGTGCTGACCATGGCAGTGGAAGGTGATGGCATTTAATGTTCGATGGTTTGCAGCTTTTCAAGAGCAAAGTGATCACAGAGGACCAGCTAGTGCAAGTGGACCTTGTCAGTTGATTTGAGTCCCAGGCTTATAATCACTGGTGATGTTATTTTATACAAACTAAAGGCTTAGCCTATAGACCTGACGAGCTTTCACTCCCTCAAAAATGGCAATGGAGTAAAAATTTTCCCATCAGAGCATTCAAGATAATGTCTTTTCACAAGGATATTTCAGATAAACAATAGGAATTTTAATAAAACATTGACAAATTGCATAGATGCCACCATGGTCCATTTTGCTGTGTATATGTGAAGAATCAGACTTCTTTTTCAAGCATCGCTGATGCCTCTTGTACAAAACCGTGCCAGAGAGAAAGACATCATATGTCTTTTTTAATATTTGGCATACTGTGAAATTTCTTTCTTTTCTGTAATCCTAGGGCTAGCTTTGTTCTTAGTGACTCTCCTGCTGCTAAATATTTGCTGAACTAAGCCAAATTGTATACATGTGCAAAAGGTTTTAAATATTTTTATGGATTTCAGTTTTAAAGAGACAATGAAAATGAAAGACAGTTGAGAGTGAAGAAAGGAAGATCTATTTTTTTCATTCCCACTCAAAAATTCTTTCACTTTTTCTCTCCCATCCTATGTTCTAGCAAGCCTACGTGGCACCTTGCTCAAGGGGCTGCTGTTAACATTTACTGCAGCAAAGCTTCTGTTTTCAGTTATATGAAGGGGCAAAATTTCTTCTGATTTTTAGTCCATGAAGTCCCTGAACTCTGAATTCGACTCATCCTAAATCAGTGCTGAATTGCCAGGATCCCCACTTGTTTTTGCTGCAGAGCACTTGGGAAGATGGCTTTGAATCATTTTGCAATATGCCTAAGTGCTAGACAATAAAGCCTGACACTGCGGACTTACCATCCTAGCACTAAGAGGTGATGTGCAGACTGTGACTGCCAGAGGAGCAGCTATGTGCCCTCCCCCTGGGACAAGTTTGGCCTTTCCCTGGTTTGCTTCCACAGAGCTTCACACAGAGTGCAAGCACTGAAAAAGCCTTCCACGTGGCTTGGTGATTTATTAGGAAAAAGCAGGCAAAGCAGTGAGATATTGTTTTCCTGACCTATCCAGGGTATTATGACCTGTGTCTAGAATAAATCTTGGTGTTTGTGGGATGCTTTCTGCTTTGTAAGGTATGAGGATTCTTGGTGGTTATGTTTTTCACAGCATCTGAGAAATTTGCCTCTTAATTTCATGCTTGCTTAAGAGCATGGAATAAGAAGCAATTTCCAAAAGGGTTACAGAATCCCTGAAGATTTCAGGCTGGAAGGGACCTCTGGAGGGCATCTGATCCAGTGCCTGTGCTCAAGAAGGGCTACCTAGAACTGGTTGCCTAGGACAAATGTGAGTGTCAAGTTAGACACATTTGTTGTATTTTAGATTCTTTTTTTAACAGTGTACATAACTCTTGCTCTGCAAGACACCAAAGATACTGTAGATAAATGGAATGTTAAGTGGATGTCACAACAGATGGTTTGTGTTGTGCATAAACCAAATGGGCAACTACCTTTATTTGATATTGTCCTGTGCAGGTTTGATTCAATGGTGGTAATTCATAGCTAAAAGTCATGCAAGAATGTTTTATGTTGGCTAAGAAAGGCTAAAACATATTGCTACATATGTCTGTTGCCTAACAAGCCTAGAACTAAGGCATTTACAGTCCTAAATTTCATAATTGTGCAAATGAGCTAGATGAAAAACATTAAAATATCTGGTTGTCTTTTAAAATGAACTTCCTAATTTATAGATGGCACATTGTGCCACTGGGTATCGTGTGCAACATCCGTAACTGGAAAGCAGCAGACGAATATGATCTTAGACTAATCTTGTTAAGCTTTGTTCACTCTACAGCAAATTTCCTTTTAAAAGAGTTGTGTATTGTAGTTGGTATTCAGGGAGTCATTTATTATGACTTCCTGCCAAGAATGTTTCATACTGTTGAATATTCTATAAGGTTAGGGTACATTTCAGGGCAGATTTGTAGCAAACTTAAGTTAAAGGTCTGGAATTACAGCTTTTCTTCTCACCTGTCCTGATGCAAATCAGGAGCTCACAGCTAAATTTGAGTAAGCAGGGAAGCAGGTTCATGGAGGACTTTGTAGCTCAGGGAAGATGGGAAGCATCAGGTTTTGTTAAATCCCACTAGAACGTCATCATACTTCATGTCACTTCCAGGCCATGGTAGGACAGTCCTAAGGTGGTACAAACCCAGCATCATTGTCTGGGGAGAAGGAGGCAACAGAGAAGAACGGACAAGGGATTGCCAGCTGCCTCGTTATCCCCACTCAGGACACACAAGGGGACCTGACTCACCTCAGCTGCTCCCTCCGTCTCCCTGGACAGTACTCTTTTTCCTCACTGGCACAGAAATCTCATTTATGGACAAATGAGAGCAGAGGTTTTGGTACCAAGTTGTGCCTTATTATGACCTCGGGGAGATCTGTGGTTGAGATCAAAGGTAGAAGATTACATACCTGGTAAATTAAAAACGCATTAAAAAAAAAACCACCCAAGAGGAGTAGCTAGGATTTCCTCTAAAACAAAGTAACGCTTTTGTAGCAATTACCTACACACCTTTTAAGTCCAATTACTAGTGGTAAGGGATGCCAAAGGGACAGTCGCAGAAATGCTACCTCCAGCTCCCATGGGAGCAGCAGTCTTCTCCAGGGCTACCTGCAAGTCCTGCAGCAGGACAGCCCCGGGAGGTCCAGGTTTGCCCAACCTGATGCTCCTGACAGACCTGCTTCGTGGGTCACACTGGCAGTTTGGCCTGTCCAAGCACCCCAGAGACCTCTCACCGTGTGCCTGTATACTGATTTTCTTCCAACACAAGGCAAAACACAAGGAGGGAGGTTATTCATATCCTATCACCCCACTGTCACACCTGCAGTGCATGCAGGTAACATGGTTCAAGGAACAACTCTGACATCCCTTCTGTTTTAGTGGCTGCCAGAGGGAAGATCTCTGTGATTAATGAACGAGGGCCATTCCTCTGTGCCCAGTGAGGCCCAGATACCCTACACCAGCCATGCATGAGATCAGTAGAGCCACATCTTAAAACTTGCTGGGAGGGAGCCCCCGACTTCTCCAGGAAGCCTCTCCCTACCTCCCCTGTTGTTACCAATGGAGAGACAATCTTTTTCTCCTCTGCATGTTAAGCAGTCATTTTGCCCCACCCCCCTAAACACTGTGAACATCCTAAGCCCCACAAGAGGTAGCGACACAGAGTGAAGTCTTGGCTTAGTACTGATCAAGACTGGACATGGCCTGGGGTCTGTCTAGCATGAACTGACATGTGCCCACCCGTTGAGCAGAGGCATATTGTCATATACTGCCTGAAGGCTACTTTTTAAAGCAGAATTCTGTGCTGGAGTTAAATGAGAATTTAGTCTATGAAAAGCTGAAGGAACTGCCACAGCTTAAACAGAGGCAGTGGTGCAAAGAGGTAATTCTTCAGTCTCAGTGAGGGTGGGGTGAAGATAAGCGTGATACCAAGAATGATGCTGAGACTAAAAAATTAGCTGTCTTTCCTAAAAATGAACCCATCTCTAGCACTGTTGTGCTAGGGTACCCAGACCTGGTTTGAGATATCTTTGGGGCTTTGAGGATAGGCTCAGGACCACCAGATCCTCAAACTGGCCTGTAAGATGGCAAAACTTAAGAGCTCAGAATAGCCTGTCATGGACAGGAATGTCTTGCAAAGTCTTCATTTAACTGACTGATGCAGACAGTTCCTCCAAACATTTGCAACAGACTTGGAGTCTTCTAAAATAATCAAATTGTGAAAGTCCCTTAAAATAATTAAACTTTAAAACAGTTTTATGGTTTACATGTACTTGTAGTACCAAAAGAAAGTAATACTGATGTAAAAAAAAAAAGACGTAAAAGGAAGGACACTGTTTGGAAAATACACCTGTCCTTACATTAACAAAAATAAAACCCAGGGGCTAGTGACAGGCCACAGTGAGTATCACAAAGAATAAACCAGCTGAGTAATTTTGATACCTCCTGGCTCTGGGAAGGGCATATTTTGAAAAGAGTGCAAAATCAAGCCTGCAGATCTCCTGCTTCCCCTGCTTGTGCCACTGTGGAATTAAGGCATGCAAGATTTTAGTGAAGGGCAATATATCTAGCTACACGTGCCATTTACAAACCCCAGGGCAACTCAGGGAAGTTACTCACTAAAAGATCCCAAGACAGAGTTTCACCTATTATTCACAGCCATCAACATCAGTTCATCATCTCAGGCGTTGTTTTGCCAGTGAGACCAGCTGAGCATCAGATCTTTTATCTACAGGATCACTAAAAGCAATCCCTGAGCAGCTGATACTAAAGTATCATAAATACGGAGAGATCTGGCAATACTGGTTGTGTGCATCCTGCACAAACCATGTTACACACATACACTTGTACTAGATTTTTCTAGCAAATTGTTATTATCAAATCAAAAGAAGGGTTATAATCTGACACACAGATAAGATTAGTCCTAGCATATCCTGCTTTTTCCTAGGCCTTTTACTGTAAACACATGCTCAGCCTAAAACTGCAAATGCGTCTTACTAGGTGAAGTTCAGCAGAAGCTTACATGTGTCTATGTGGCAAATGTTGATGCTGTCTTAACAGGCTTTTTAGATGAAGTTTTTATTGTTAATCACATTCAGTATTGCATAGATATTTTCTCTTCTTTTCACCATCATTACGGTTTATAACTAAAGAGTTTGATAACATGTATTCCTGAAACTTTTCTCATTGCTAGCCCATGCATCCACAGTGGATTAGCTGGTCTGTACAGGGAGGCTGCTCCCTGCTGGGAACAAGGCAGCTGGTACAGGTTGACACCAACATACCCAGGCTCAGACATGCTAAGCACAGGCAGAGGCAGGCCCAGGTGGGATGTTAAGTGGAGTAGAAACAATTCAGGAGATTAACTTGCGGCTTCATCTGTGGCTGTGAGAATGCATTAGTGGTGCTTAAGTGTGGTTAATAGCGCCTTCGCATCTCAGTCAGGCTATTCTTCCCCATCCCCAGTTTCATCAACTTATGTTGCGGTAAAAGTCCCAAGCACAATCCCTTTAACAGCTCAGAAGCAAAACCCTTTTCTGTGTGAAGTCATCACTGTGTGCATGAAGTCATTGTTGTGCTGAGGAGGGTTAAATATAAAGTGTGTTGGTGAGTGGAGTGGATATAGATGTGGAACAGGCTCAGTTGCCATCTGAAGGCACTCACCACTCACAGGGTGAGACCAGCCCCATCGCCCAAGACAGACACTGGGAGAAGCCTAAGAGGAAGGAACATCTTATAGCCAAATCTCTCCCAGTGCCTCCTGCAGAAATGAGGTTATCTGGAACTTACTACTCCCCCAATGGCACTGAGTTTCACACCAAGAGAAGCTGTGGGCAAGGAGGCAGCAGTGTCCATCCCACAAACAATCCCTCTCCAACCACGGCAGCTCCTGTTGAGGCTCACGTAGAACAAGTACTGCCTGCATTCCCTAGAGGACTGCAAAAATATTGAAGGAAACTGATTCTGTTTCACCACCACATGCTGTATTTCAAGTAGTAAACTCAATTTCAGACTGAAATGCAGTTTCTGTCTTGCCCAATCAAATTCAACGTGAAACTTGAGCTGCAATAGCCTCTCACCGTGCCCCCTCTGCAACCTCTCTTGGCCCCAGTCATTTCCTTGCTGCCAGTTTGTTGGGCAGATACTGGAAATGCTCCGCAAATTCACTGCATGGAGCATTCCTACACAGGCAATGAACAAGCTACCAACATTTACCCCATCATCCTTGAATGGGTCATGGAATAAGGTGAAATGGAGAGAGAGAAATAAAACCCATCCTAGTTGTTTAAAACAGGAGGGCAGGAAAGGACAGGAGGGGCAGAGAAGGCATTCCTTCACTGAATGTCTTTCCTTAAAATATTAGCTGCTGATCACAGTGTCATATAGGGAATATGGTCATAATTTTCTTCTGAACTCTTCTAATTTCATTGTTCTCAACTGGTATAGTTTCTAAATCATGAAAGTAATGTAGGAAGAAGAAGGATGCATTTAACATCCTTATTTCTCCCAGCTGTTAACTCCAGCCCAAAGTGTTGAAAGACTACAATTTTTTTTCTTGTGAGCCTGGGATTGAGAAAGCCTCCTCTGGAAACTGTCGATCTTCCTTTATATTATGCTGCCAGTTTTCCCTGGGATCAAAACATTTCTGCATCTTGTTGACCTGAACAACAAATCCCTTATTTAGAGGGATAATGGAAGGACATTTTGGATCTAAAAGTCTTAATTTCACTGTCTTAAATTTGTGCTAAAATTAGTAGTGGTTTAGGCTTCTGTACAAAGTTTCAATAACACTTATTTATTTGCTGAAAAAAATGTTTATGTTATAAAACTCCCCTGTAATTGACTTCTTTACTGGCACAGCCTCCCAGTAAAGAGGTCATGTACAGTGTCTCAAAACTTCCCAGGTCAGCAGTGAAGGGTAGAGGGCATGCCTAGGAAAGCAAGTTTGTCCCAAAAGTACACTGAGGCTGTCAATCTCCTGCTTATGACCCTATAGGAACCTTATAGTTGATACTTAATTTTGATTGAAACCAAAGCAAACTGATCCTGAGAAAGACAAACCCATACCAAGTAGTTTGGATTAGATGTAGCATGAATGCTGCCATTACATTTTGCCTGTTAGCACCATGACTATAGTGAATTATTTTTCCTAGACTGAGTACATTCAGTGGCCTAATTCTCTGTCTGGTCTGTCACCACTAACTGCAGAAGCAAAGTCTGGGGCACAGGAGGAAAATCTGCCTGCACACCTCCTAGCACAAATCAAAATATCATCAGGCCTTCTCCGGTATGATCTGAGCCATACAGAGCACTCAGGGCTGTGCTCCACCAGCATGCCTTTGCCCTCAGAGGTGCTAGACAAGGGAATAAAGTAGTTATATTAGTTCTCTACCATCTGCAGAATCTTCCTTATGCCAGAGCTGTTCCCTGCTGTTCAGGTGGGTCAGTTTTACTGCTGTTCTGGAATGTCCTGGAACCAAAGGACACAGACTTTTTTCTTTTTTAATGTTTTTCCCCCCCATGTGCTGGTACAAGGCATCTGTAGTGTTCCTACCAGAGCAGAAGATCAAAAGCCCAAATGTTACAATTAGTGCTGGAGTTTGTTATGATGTGAAACTCAGTACATAAAATGCCACAGAGAATAGTAGGTGTGGATGATGTTATCGACATTAATCTAGGCATGTAATGAGCATAGTATAATGGTACACAATGTGTATTTTTTAGGTTTCCAAACCAGAAAGTACTTATACCAGATGGCAGCTTTTCAACAATTTCCATTCCCTTCTCCACCCCATACTCTTAAGTATTTCAAGTAATTGGCTTCTCCTCTAGGGATTAGCCACAGTAGAATCATATTAAATGCCTAATTTTCCTCCCGCCCCCCTTCTTTTAATTTTGAACTGTTCAGAGCAAGAAATCATCCATGTTTTGCCTGTGTTTGTTTTTCACAGCCTTCTAGAATGGCCTCAAAATCATCTGGGCTTCTAGGTCATGTCGTACATCCCAGTACTTTTTGGCTTCACTTCTGCTATTTCTTAAAGCTTCCCCTCCAAGGTGCTTGTCAAGCTCTGACTTGAAAAGTTCAAGTGATGTTGAATCTGCAGCTCCCCTGGGAGCGTGTTCTCCTGCCTATTTGATCTTAGGATCAATGTTGCCCTTGCTCTTAAAACTGAACTCATTTTACTTTAGTTGGCATCTGTTATTTCTTGTCTTATCATTTTTCACTAATGAAAACAGTTCCTCCCCTTTCCTCTTTATAGCTGTCTTTCATGTACTTGTAAACCACAATCATGCTGTCCCCTTGGCTTCCCTTTTGTCCCAAATTATATGTATGTATTTAATTCCTTTAATCTTTCCTTATAGGTAGTTCCTTCCAGACCTTTAATCACTGTGGCTGCCCTTCTCTGTAATCTCTTTCATTCACTGATACACTGCCAGTAACACAGTGGCCAGGACTAAACCCATTGCTCTTCCTGGGATTTGAGCGCTGGGAAAATCAGACTGGATGCTCCCTTGCCTCTAGACATAATCCCTCCACTTCTGAACCTCCAGATAGCCTCTCCCTGCTTATTGTGTATCAGGTACCCAAATTTCACTTTAAAGAAGACAAAATGCATTGCATCCCAACTAAACAGTACTGCATTTCACACGACCGGTCCATAGGTATGAGGAGCGTACACAAGACAAACCACCACGAGGTATTTTTGCAGTGGAAACTTTAACCCAGTCTCCTTTCCTACTCACACATGTATCATCAGCCATGTAAGACCAAGGAGAAAATTATCTCATTGGTGATATTCTATCAAGCATTTTTAAAGCCAGGTTAGGATGCTTCTTGTGAAGTGGAGGAGGAGAGGGACCTTCCGCTCTGCTCTGTGGCCCCTGGCTCTGGGTGCTAGCAACAAGCACATGCCGCACACCTGCACACTGACACATGCCCAAAGCAGTTGAGCACAAGAACGAGCACAGCCTTGGCTTTGACCCTTAACAAACCTTCCAGCAAAGCTGAGCCAGTCTGACTAAGCGGGTAAGGAAGAGGGAGCATCAACACAGGCTGCTACTGCAGTAACTTCATGATTATTACAGTTCCCCCTTGAAGGACTGGTGCCTTGAAGAAATGCCTCCAGAGGTGGAGGCACTTATGAGGTCCTGTATCAGTCACACAGCTGGGTTCAACTGCATTGCCGAGCACTGAGATTGCATCCATGCTGGTAGGAAGAGCTGGCCAAAATCTGTTTCGCTACTCATCCTTTTGGTGCTCTGCCCAGTCTGAGCTCCTCTTTTGGCTGTTGGTTTGACTCATTCCTCATACCCATTGGCCTGCAAAACCAGAGCTAACCCTGGATGTAAATTCACAGTTTAGCCTCTCCTGAAAACAGTCTTTCCCCAGGTGTACACTGCTCCATGCCCATTGCTCCCACCAGCTGATAATTTGAGTCAAGCGAGATGCAGCTCTCGGGGCTGTGGTTTCAAAATGATGAGGAAGGTGAAATGGTAAAAGGTATCTCCCTTCATATGTAGGTCTGTATCCCTGCCACCCATGTCTCCAACAACATGCTGACTACTCAGGAAAACCATTCCCCGCACCCTCAAACCGGAGTCATGTTTACCTTCTGAAATATTTTGAGTGACGAGAGCATAAGCATGGTCTGGCCTGTTTGAAAAGGAGGCTCACAGCTTCTGCCCAGGAAGAAAGAGATAGGCTTTTGACCATTCTTATCATCTGGAGGTCCTAAAGAGAATGGAGAGTCCTTGTGAACTTTTTTAGTGGTAATCTTAGGTCACAAGCAATGAGATACCCATATTAAAGGTATTGAATGAATATATGTTTTTCCATCCCTCCTCACAACCCCTCTGCTTTGCATAAACTAAGCTGTAGCCAGTTGCCCCTCTTCCAGGGTGAATAACCTTGTATCAGTTAAAAGAGATCAAAAATGAGATCCCTGGAGGGGTTTAGGCACTTCCCCCTCCCAGAAACTGAGGGAAGTTAGACACCATACACCTGTATAGTCCTGGCCACATTTCCCCTGTATCATGCTGGCCCCCTTGCATCTCGTTCTTGAGGTACTCTGTGTGCCAAGATGAAAGATACATATTTCATAGCAGTGAGAGATTTCTGCAAGAAATCGGGAGCATCTTGTCTTTTTATTTACTAGCTGCTGCTTTTCTCTGTGCAATGTTTCATTATTCCAGTAACCCAAAAATAATTGAATATATCACCATAGTAATTTTTTTCAGGTCAGTCAGTGGAATTACCCATGATGGTAAGAGCTACGCAACAAATACTTGCAGGGGTAATTCAGAAGCCTGGTCCTACAGATTTTATTCAGAGGCATTAACCCACTGATTCATCACTAGCACAAGGAAGACACACACCACTACAAACATCTTTAAAATGGCCTTAATGCATATATTAAGGTGCAAGAGGTTGGAGCTGACCCACTGGATAATGCCACTTCAAGCCCAGATGCTCCCAACAATTAAGTTTATGTGTAACTGCAATCCCCAGAGATTTCTATTGCATTCAGCAACGAGGTTAGGCATGTTTCTAAGTGTTAGCAAGGTAAGCGTCTGTAGCCAGATCTCTCAGTTTGTGCTCATATGATATGTATGCCAGGTCTGTTAAGGTCTGTCCTTTTTTTTCTCCTTTAACAAGATGTTTTGATACCTGCCTTGTGCAAGTTTTCTTCCATCCCTCAAAAATTCAGTCCGCTGCAAATAAGTGGCCATTGCTGCCTGCTTGGCCAGGGAATATTTACCTGTGCAGTGGGAACTTGTATTGTGTTCAGGCTCCAATTCACCTTCTGCAATTTAGGCTGCTTAAAATTCATACCTAAATTGTTGTTCCCTCTCTCCTATTTCCAAAGCTTTTGCCTAACTGTATTATGTAAAAAGCTCACTGCTTTGTGGTCGAGCAATCCTGCATGACAGAAGCAAGGCATGGTAGATAGAGATTCACTTGTGGTTTGTTTATGGCTGTAATAAATTGATGCCAAAATACAAATGTAAGCTGTGCTGAACGTGAATTGGTAAAGTTATAACTCCAGTCGTGATTCCTGCCTCAAAAGGGTTGATGCAGAAGAGACTGACTGTCCAGTGCAAGTCTTACCATGTGGGAGAAAAAATCAGCTTTGAATACCCTGCATCGTTTTCTTGCTTTGCCTTATCACTGATATTCCCACAAGCTGCTTAACTCATTAATTCCTATTCTTCCAGAGGACTTGCACAAGGTAGAGTAAGGGGACAGTAAATTCCTATGAGAATTCCTCTCTTTGTCATGCAAATACAAAATTACAAGGAAGACTATAATAGCTTAGCAAACTTAAAAAAAAAAAAAAACAACCAACCCACAAAGAACCCACGTGTAGTACGCGTAGGTAGTGCTAATGGCCATGCAAAATACATAGCTCGATCTGTATCATAATATCCTTACCCTGGTATTTTCCCTGTCTACCCTCTCTTACTTAACTCTGCAAATTAGTTTGTAAAGTCTAGGCTTCTTATGCAGTTAAAAAAAGAATACTATCATCTTAAGTCTACATTAACGTCCTTCATCTCAGCATTGATAATGTTGCTAAGTTAGAGAAAACTGTAAGCACATAGTAATTTCTGCATCTTCTGTTAAATCGCGGCATTTTGTATCTTTTTGACTACCCATGTGTGTAATAGATAGGGTTGATTTTGTATTTAGAATAAGGAGTTCAGATTATGACAGGATGCAGAGCAGCAAGTGAAATTCAGCTCATTTATTTAATTCATTAACTTCATTCATTAATTTACATACAAAATACTCCCTACCTCTTGGCTAAAACAGGATGGGGGGAAGAGGAAGGAAAAAAAAAAAAAGAAAAAAAGACAACTACATGAATATTTTAACATTTTAAGCTATGTATGTAGGTGTAGGTGCATCAGTAAAATAACTCTTATCTCTACAATGCCCGTAAAAAGTTATCAGCCATAAATACACCCCAGATGTAGTTTATAACAGTCATTTGACTGTATATTTTAAGCTGTAGTTTATAACAGTCATTTGACTGCATATTTTTTTTCCTTGAAACAGAAAGAAACCTCTCCCTAACAATTTAAATTTGGGACAATTTCATAAAACAAATAAGTAACTGTGTCAAAGATGAAATAAAAAAAAAAAAAGGAAAGAAAAAGAAAAAAAAAGAAAGAAGGAAACTCTAGCACAAACCACTGACACTTGGTGAGAAATAGAGAGCTTCCCGCACCAGATTCGCCTGCAGAAAACAGGGACCCGCTCCAAGGGCGGCAGGAACGCGGGCTGAGAGCAGGAGGGCACAGCAAACCAGCCCCGCGTCCCTCGGCAGGTGGCAAGGAGGCAAGGGGAGAGGTGATGCTGCGGTGAAGCCGCCGTCCCTCGGCGCGGAGGTGCCGCGGGGCAGCCCCGCAGCCGCCTCGCCGGTTCCCCCGCCGAGGGACGGTGGGGGGGGGAGGCGATTTGCGAGCTCCTGGGGAGGGGAAAGAGCTCCAGCCCCACGCTGGGTGGGTGCGAGGAGACCTACGGCTGGCGCTCGCACCGTGCGTTTGGTGCATTTCCGAACTCCCCGCGCCCCCGGTGCATCTTGCTCCCCGGCGGCGGCTCCCGGGAGCCGATTCCCCTCATCCAGGGCGCCCAGCCTTGCTTTCAGTTTAATCGCGTGTAAACCAGCGAGCGACAACAGCAGGAGAATAGAATAGAATAGAATAGAATAGAATAGAATAGAATAGAATAGAATAGAATAGAATAGAATAGAATAGAATAGAATAGAATAGAATAGAATAGAATAGAATGGAATGGAATGGAATGGAATGGAATGGAATGGAATGGAATGGAATGGAATGGAATGGAATGGAATGGAATGGCTCGGTGGGAAAAGACCTTTGACATCATCGGCTCCGACCGTACCTGCCGCCCACTACTCAAGCACATCCCCGAGCGCCTCATGTCCCCCGTCTTTTAAACCCCTCCAGGGATGGTGACTCCACCGCCTCCATGGGCAGCCTCAGAGAACTCTTTCGGTAAAGAAATTTTCCCCGGCGCCTGATCTGAACCACCCATGTCGCAACTTGAGGCCGTTCCCTCTAGTCCTGTCGCTCGGGAGAAGCGCATCTCCCTCCCCCCCGCCCCCTTCCAGGCAGCTGCAGGCAGTGCCGAGGTCTCCCCTCAGCCTCCTTTCTCCCAGGGTCCCTCAGCCGCTCCCCATCGCGCTTGTTCTCCAGCCCCTTCCCCAGCTCCGTTTCCTTCTCCGGACGCGCTCCAGCCCCGCTGTCCCCTCGGCCGGCGGGCGGCGGGCCCCCTCTGCCGGCCGGGCCGCGGAGCTGCACTTCCCGGTCCCGGCTCCCCGCGGCGGGAGGCGGCTCCGAGCGCTCCCGGGGCGCCGCCACCCACCCGCGGCTGCTGAGCCAGCGGCATCGGACGCGGGGGAACGAGGGGAGGGGGGAAATTCCACGTAGGGAACCCCGAGCCCGTGCCAAGAACGCGGCGGGGACGGGAGGAGGCTCCGTGTGGGGATCGCCCCGCTCCCGGTTGGGGTTAGCGTGGGATCGCGGAATGGTTTGGGCTGGAAGGGATCTTAAAGATCATCCAGTTCCAACCCCCCTTGCCGTGGGCAGGGACACCTCCCACTAGAACGCCAGCACCGAAAAAAAAAAAAAAGTAAAAAATACCCCACAAAACAGAAAGAAAACCACTAAACCCAAAAGAAAGTAATTGCAGCCCAGCCCGGCAGGGCAGCCGCGCCTCCACCCGGCATCCTCGCTGGGTTCGGGGCTGGAAGGTCCCGGCGACGGGGGGTCCCGCGGGGTCCGGGAGCGGCGGGGCGGGCGCCCCGCGGGCTCCCCGCGGCCCGCAAGCGACGGGCGAGCGGGACCCGCGGAGCCGGGGCCACGCGGAGCCGGGGGCGGCTGCGGGAGCGCCTCTCCGGGGGCGCGGTCGCGGCGTCCCGCCGACCCGGCGCTCACCCCCCGCTCCCCACGGTAGCGGCGGCGGGCGCGCCAATTCCAGGAGCCCCTGGCCCGCGGCCGCGCCCCGGCGGCTCCCGGGGAGCCCCGCGATTGGCCGGCGCCCTCCCCGTATGCAAAGCAGCCGGGGGAATGACATTCCTCCGCACTCCGCCCGCCGCGGCCGACTCGCTCCCGGCCACCTCCATTCATCCCGCCGGCGGCGGCGGGCGCGGGGGCGCCGGGCGGGCCCCGAGCGGCGGAGCGGGGACCGGAGCGGCCGTGCCCGGAGCCTGCGAGGTCCTCGCGTTCCCGTGGCTCCCGAGAAGACCCCAGAGCTTCTCCGCTGTGGAAATGCGCGTCCTCTGAGCTGCGCTGCGGACTGTCGCTTCTAGCAACTTTATTTTTTTTTTTTTCTTTGCGGGGGAGGCTTGTCTTCCCCGGTTCTTCCCGTCTCTCTCTCTCCGTAGGGATCCGCGGCTCCTCCACCCTGACCTATTTTACGGAAGGAAAGCTTTCAGTCGTTCAAAAAAGTAGTGGTTTATCATATATATATATTTTTATATATAAATTGTGTTGGGGTTTTTTAATTGTTGGTTGCTTTTGATTCTTAGTGTGTGCGTGGGGGCTCCCCGCACAGGCTGGCAGTGTCCGTCCCGCTGGCCGAGGGATGTTCCCGAAAGCAGGTTTCCACCTGCTGCGGTTAGAATATTGTTAGGAGGCCGGTTCCTGTGGCCGAATTAGAGGAAGATTGTCTCAGATACCGAAAAAAAAAAAAAAAGAAAGAGAATTGGCAATGAGTGCCGAAGTTGTTGCAGACTGTTGGTTTGACTGCTGAGGAAGATGTGAGTGAGAGAGAGAGAGCGCTGTTGCACACACAAAACCACAGAGAGAACCCACAATTTAACCAACATCCCCAAACCCAAGTTTTCAGCTGTGGACCTTTTAGCCTCAGAGCCTGCGATCGGCTGCGACCTTTCTATAATCTGATGGAAGATGTTATGCTAAAGACAAGTACAGACGTAGAGACTTAAAGCCTGAATACCTTGCACTGAGCTCTTCCTTTTTTTTTTTTTTTTTTTTTTTTTACGGAAAAATGATTGAAAGGTCGTGACATGAGTAGTCTTAGAGCGATGCGAACCAAACTACTGAAGCTGATTTTCAAGGCTGCTTAAAAAAAAAAAAAAAATCTTGCCGAGAACATTAATGGATTCCTGTTGTGTTTAAATTCTCTACAGATTATACTGTAAATATTTTATGAAGGACAGTATATGTGTGTGCGCGCGCGTGTGTGTACGTGAATACATATATAGGCAGTTGTAGCCAGCTGACCTTTGATCAGACAGCCTAGCTCTCCTACTGCCTGCTCTGAAGACTGACCCTGAATTTCCCTCCTGCCTACGGAAGACGCTGAGGCTTTTTGCTTTCTCTTGGGACTGTAGAGAAACCACCTGGAAGAAACCGATAGGCAACCGACTCTCTGGGAAGCCCGGGCTTTGCGCGTCTTTCTGGCCGCGTCTCGTATCTGACTCGCCTCGTTTTCTTCCACGGCGCTTGGGGTTTTGGAAGGCGCTTCCCCTTCCCCGATAACTTTTCGCAGCCTAGATGCGCGGGCACCGCGGGAAAGCCCCGCGCGGACGACCCTTTCGCTTATGGGATTAAGGCGATCTGCTCCGCAGCGCCGGGAAGCCAAGAGTTAAGTCTCGGCGCGCTCGCTATCTCAGCCGCCTTCAGCAAAAAATTAACTTCGGGGACTGGCGTAGGAGCGCGTTTCCCCCGGGTCCTCTGCCCGTATCCGTTTATGTTGGTCCCCGGGGAGCCGGTCGCCGAAGAGTTGCTCTCGTTTGGCTGTTTTGTAAAAACCCTGCGGAGGTCTCTCACTCAACGGGCTTGTTGTGATGCGTATCCCCGTAGATACCAGCACCAGCCGCCGCTTCACGCCGCCCTCCACCGCGCTGAGCCCCGGGAAGATGAGCGAGCCGCTGCCGCTGCCCGGCGCCGAGCACAGCGCCGCGCTGCCCGGGAAGCTGCGCGGCGCCGACCGCAGCATGGTGGAGGTCCTGGCCGACCACCCCGGGGAGCTGGTGCGCACCGACAGCCCCAACTTCCTCTGCTCCGTGCTGCCCACCCACTGGCGCTGCAACAAGACGCTGCCCATCGCCTTCAAGGTACGTCTGGCGGCCGCTGGGGCAGGGGGCGGCGGGGCAGGGCTGGGGGGAACCCCGGGAGGGGAACCGCACCCGGACCGGGACCCTGCGGAGAGGACACGTCGGGGCCAGCGATGGGGCGCAGCCGACCCCACGCTTCTCCCCGTCCTTCCTTCTCCCCATCCTTCCTTCTCCCCGTCCTTCCTTCTCCCCGTCCTTCCTTCTCCCCATCCTTCCTTTTCCCCATCCTTCCTTCTCCCCGTGCTTCCTTCTCCCCGACCTTCCTTCTCCCCGACCTTCCTTCTCCCCATCCTTCCTTCTCCCCATCCTTCCTTCTCCCCATCCTTCCTTCTCTCCATCCTTCCTTCTTTCCATCTTTCCATCTTCCCATCTTTCCGTCTTCCCATCCTTCCTTCTTCCCATCTTTCCTCCTTCCTATCTTTCCTTCTTCCTCTCCTTCCTTCCTCTCATCCTTCCTTTCTTCTATCCTTCCTTTCATCCTTCCTTTCTTCCTTCCATAGAATCACAGAATAGTTTGGGTTCGAAGGGACCTTAAAGGTCATCCAGTTCCAACTCCTCTGCCGTGGGCAGGGACACATCCCACTAGATCAGGCAGCCCAAAGCCCCATCCAACCCGGCCTTGAACACCTCCAGGGATGGGGCAGCCACAACTGCTCTAGGCAACCTGTGCCTCACCACTCTCATAGTGAAGAAATATTTTCTTCCTTCCATCCTTCTTTCTTTCTTCCCTTCCTTATATCCATTCTTTCTTACCTTCCTTCTATCCTTCCTTCCATCCTTCCTTCCTTCCTTCCTTCCTTCCTTCCATCCGTCCCTACGCGGCCGCTGCCGCTCGGGACACCGTGGGAAAGCTCTGGGGCGAGCGGGCGCGGCGGGGCAGGCTTTGGTCTTTGCAGGCTCCCTCCAGCCTCTGCCTCCCTCTTCGGCCCATTCATAACTCTGGTAGCCCGGGGCGGCTCTGCCCGAGACGGGAAGGAGAGGGAAACGACAGAAAATAAAATAAAAAGATGGCCAGACCCGAAAAGTTTGGCTGTCCTGGGGAGCAGATGCCGGCGCAGCCCGTGGCAGAGGGACGCAGGATTCCCCAGCAGCCGCCCACAGCCGGTCTCTTTTCAGGCTCTTCGGAAAAAAATCATATATTTCATTTTTTTCGCGGGCTGTTTTTTTATAATAGTAAATATCGGGGCCTACCCTGGAGAGCCCCTGCAGCCGCTCGGACTTGTCCCGTTTGCAGAGCCCTGCAGAAAGCTGCGTTTTCATCTCTTACTCGGCCTTGCTTGCCCGCTACCCAGGTTTGAGTAAAATTCATCCCTGCCTTGCTCACCCCCCACCCCCCCCATTTTTTTTTTAACTTGGTCTGTCGCTAACTTCTTGCCTGCGCTGCTTTTCTTGCTTCTGATGTAGATCCGCTTTCGAGAGGGGAAAGGAAAAGAAAGGTAATTCTTCTCGTTATCCTTTTTAGGAGGCGGGAGGCGCGGAGACACGCAGCTGCCTAGGAGCCCCGGGGTTAGACTTAGGATCAGGATTTGTAAAGTTCACGCTTTGTTTTGCGGTCACACCGACCGCCTTCAGTGCAGCTTTTTTGAAGGCGACCAGCCCCGAGATTTTTTGAGGGAGGAGAAATGGGGGAGAAGGGAACCAAGTTCAGCTCCCAGAACTTCGGGAAATCCTGGGGAGGAGGCGCTTTAGGGAAAAGTTTTAAGCCTCAGTCTTCTGGGTTTTCGCAAGTCTGGGGGGGGGGGGGGGGGGAGGGAAGGCAGGAACGAATCAACAGAGTCGGGCTCTAAATTCACACATTTAGATTAATTGTTATACTGTCACCCACGCAGCAGGCAGCTGCCGCTAATGACTCGGGAAGCTCCCCTCCTGGAAGGCGCTTAGGCGGTGGAACAGGCGGGGAAACCCGCAGCCGCGGCTGCTCCGGGGGGTCCCTGCGGTGTCACGGGTGGGGGACGCGGTGTCACCAGCGGGGGACGAAGCGGGGGGGGAAAGGGAAACACGACGAGGCTCTTCCCGCTGCTGCCGGGGAGCCGGGAACCAGCAGCGGCCGGGACCCCGCTGCCCCTCGCCATCCCGGGCAAGGATGCCCTGGTGATGCGACAATAACCCCTCGAGGGGGCTGGTTTCCAGAGAGATCCAGTGCCGCCCCCATTCCTCGTTTCCCTCCCTCCCTGCAGCCAGTGCAACCCTCCGCTTTAACTAGCAAGCCCGCTCCCAACTTCTGCAAACAGAGCAAAAGGGACAGGCTCGCCAAACAGCGTTTGTAACGCGGGGGGAGTTCAAACCAGAAATACGCAAGCACCAAAAAAAAAAAAAGCAAAACCAAACAACCAGGTTTCCTTATAAGCTCCCGAAACGCTGTGCGGGGAGGCACCTGCTTGCCCGAGCACAGAACTGCTCCTCGTCCCCCCTAAGAAAAAACGCTCCCAAAGCTGAGAAATTAGTCCTGAAACAGGCTACACACGCAAAACCATCGCATTGGTTTTATACTGAATCCTGAATATTCGAAAAGGCGTTTTTAAAAGCCGCGATTTTCAAGATCACTTGGAACGGGAACTAGAAAATTGAGTGCAGAACTATGCTGCCAGTTTGCATCTGACAAAAAAAAAAAAAAAAAAAAAGCGCTGGGTTTTGTCAAGTATTTGCTAAAGACAGAGACAGAATTTTCTCTTCATGTTTCCTTATAAAAATGCATTCTTGATGTTTGTAGTTTAGGATCAGCATATTATTTCAAACCGAAATGATCATTTCCATGAAATATTTTTTTAAAAAAAATAAAGAATGATTCTGAGAAACTCAGAAAATAATGCAGAATAACTCTTGTAAGATGCCATATAGGCTCATTGTACAAATACTGCTAAGAAAGAATCTAAATCATAATTTTAAAGGCTACTTTTGTTAGATTGATGCGGCAGGAGTGGTTTATTTATACACCTAACAGCGCTGCAACTCTGATACTCTTCTGACTTCTCTAGAAATACATATTTTTAAGAGCAAAGGAGTACAACAGAATACTAAATATCTCCAGTCAGCAAGTTCAAACTTATCTGTTTATCCTGTTTTCTGGTGTAAATATTTGTTTTCCTGTTTCTATTATCTCTGCCTTTTAACTTGAGTTTCTTTTCCGGGCTGTGCAATTTTTATACTTGTTTCTAATATTTTCTTCACGTGTCTTATTCCTGAGGTTGTCTTCAGTGTAATTTGAAAACAGTATTGTAAGAGACAACTAACACTGGTTTCACAAAGATTTTTCATCCCTTAAAATGCTAGCATGTATTTCCTTAAACGAAAATGCAAAACCATGCGCATCACAGGGACCTGAGGGTAGTGTCTTGATTTTTCTCTTTCCCTTTCTTATGCTTTTAATATATGTACACGCATTAAGGTTTTATAGTAACTTTTTAAGAACGGGGTGAGCCCATTGGGTTCACAGTTGCTGGTCTTCGGAGCCAAAATGCCTTCTTACACAACACTGTGCAAGGAGAAAACACTAGCTTCAACATTTCAAGCAGGGGCTTATTTTTGCCAAGATCAGGGAAATTTGAAAAGCGCAATGCCGAGCATCGCACAGGCCACAGAAATGCATTACAGCACACAGAGGAGAACAAAAAAAACCCAAAAGCCTGGGCTGCATAGGAATGGGAAAGAGGAAGTTGAAGTAGATATCGTAAAGAGGGAATTTTGACACAGTGATTTTAACTTTGCATGTGGAAGTGAAAATAAGGGTTATGGGTAACAAAAGGAAGAGCACTGAAGTGAGAAGCGCAGCCTCCTATAGAAGGAAAGGCTGCGTAATACCAAAGACTGGAGACCTCTCTCATATTATCAGAGATAGCTGTGGCTGGGGAATAAGCATCAGAGATGGAGTGAGCGAAGGTGCAGCTGATCCTTTTTGGAAAGGAAAAGTATGATTAGAAACCAAAAGAAATACGACTGGAATGTGGCAAGTTTCAGTCAATTATAACTGCATGGACATAAACTAGAAAACACTAAGAGGAAGGAAAAATATTGAGCTGCAACTCAGAAGACACGATGCAGGACTACTTCCTCTTAGAACATGTAAAAGAGGAAACATAAACTAACTAGATTTTTTTTTTTCTCTGTTTTCTCTTTTTTGGTAGTAGTCCTGAGGTCATTACTGTAGGCTTAACTGGGGGACAGCAACGGAATCAAAGAAAAGTATGATAGGGGACCTAATTCAAGGTCTTACTTTTGCCAAAGTAAATCAAGAGATGCACCAGACATCCATTTGATTGTGGCAGGGTAAAATTGTCTAAGAATTCAGTCCCACTCAAGATACGATAAATTTTTTTTTTTGTCATTTAGCAAGTGCGGACATTGTAGATGAAAGTCAGAAAATTTAAGGTTAGAAATCTGTGTATCTCTCAGTACATTGCATCAAAAATTCAGCAAATACTATGTTCCTAAGTATTTGTTTGCTAGATCAAGAAGCTGCAGTGCAAATACTTTGGACGAGGTGAAAGCCTTTGTCAGAGCGACTGTAGATTTCATTAGTTCAGCCCATGATTTCCATCCATCAGGTTGCGGTGAGGTCTTAAGGCAATGATTTGCTTTCATGTTTCTAAAGGAAAAAAAATAAATTGTTCAGTAAGTTGTGATTAAACATTTGGTTGAGGCCTGCTTTTTCCATGGACTTACTGAACAGAGCGGTGAGAGGAGAAGATAGGAACAGGTGCAGTTGTGGGCACTCTCACGCTCTGTGTCCACGAGATGATTAACTTGGTTTTGTTTTCTCTTGAATTTGATTTTTCCGTCATTGTGCTGACTCTGCTGTAGCTTAAAAGTAGTCTTACTGATGCAATTCAAAACAGAATTGGTTTCTGCTACTGGAATTTATTTATTGACAACTACAGAAATATATTTTGGCATGCTTATTTCTTGTATACTTCATGTCACCATACACATTTTCTGTGTATTTCAGAGGTGCACCAATGTAAAAACTTTTACGTAGCTCTGCGAACTAGGGGAAGAAGCGATTCTTGTTTTCCCCGTGCAGCTTCTTAGTCTTCAAAGATTTTTGCTGTTGCTGCATCCTCCTGTTTTATCATGTTACTTATTGATCTTCTGCACCTCAAATTAAATGTTGCATAAGCAAGCTGAGACTTCTGCTTCTTGATCTCACAGGTGGTGGCCTTGGGAGACGTGCCCGATGGGACGCTGGTAACTGTGATGGCTGGAAACGATGAAAACTACTCTGCAGAACTCCGGAATGCCACAGCTGCTATGAAAAACCAAGTAGCAAGATTCAATGACCTCCGATTTGTGGGTAGAAGTGGAAGAGGTATGTATTTTTTCTCAACTACACTTTGGTCATGTTCATTAGCTACGTCAAGTTCTGGTTACATGCGGGGAATTTGAAGACGGCATATGTTGAGTTTTCTGCAGCGGGGAATGCTGCAAGATCTGGAGTAAGCCAATTCAAAATTAGCTATTCTAATTACCACAGAATTAGCTATTTATTTTTCCTTGGTTTATCCTAGCCTGTCCACCATCTTACTTTAGTTTTTAAACAGTAAAATCCCTTAAAAAAAATAAAAAACACATAAACAACAAGTCACATTTCTGGAAGCTGCCCCATCAAATTTAGAACAGTGCACTACTACTCATGTTTATCTTTAAATAGCATATTTTCAATTTAAAATGAGAATTTTTAGCTTGTGTAAAGACTAATGACCATCTCAGGGCTCCCAGGCACCCTCTGAAAACCTGTTTCTGTAACAGAGTGAGTCAGCCTAAAATTGCGAGTAATTCCTGCACAGATCTAAAAATTTTCTGAGTTCATCAAGACTTGATAAAAGCGCAAGGTACTTCTTTTTCTGACCTTTCTTTTGCTGAAATAACTGTAGAATGATATGCGCTAGTCCTGTTATATAATGTGTTCCTGCAAGGTGGATAGGATAGACCATAAAACAGATGAGTTTAATATCCGTATCTCTGTGATAACCGGTAATTACTAGTATGTAAATAAAAAAGACTTTATGAGCATAAATAACAAATAAGCATCAAAGCTGACTTAGACTAGAACTATATAAAAATGTTGTTAGGAATCTACAAATAGTATTTGACACGTGCGGCTCACATTGCATGTGAGTGGGCAGGTGTACAAAGCTTGATCCAAAAGCCTGTAAAATCAACAGAAGGACCCTTCACAACTCCACTCTTTGGCTCCAGTCCATAGTCTTAAACCCCATAAATTTGTAGCAATCATGTTTACCTTTCTATTACAAGATTATTTTAAGCGCTCTTCTTGCATTACTGCCCTTGTTGCTGTGAGTGGGTTCCCTTCGCATGGGTAAGGGGGGGCGGTCAGCCAAACCCTTAGAAGAGAAGCTGGTGAGCTGTTGCTCAGAGAAGGCTTGGAGAAAAGATCAGCTTCTCTGTTTTAAGGTCAAGAATGAAAAATATTGCATCTTCCGTGTGACTTCATATGATATCTACGTATGTATTCTTTTTCTGTTTCATTCCTAGTTCCAAACACCCTTGAGTTATTTAGGGACAATTCAGTGCTTTAACACTAAATCTCTCTGAAGCACATTGAGTACTCGGGGCTCATTAACCCCTTCTCACTATTTTCCTTTCCTCTTTCTTCACGTGAGCATCCGAGCCATCTCCTGATGTGCAGTTGCATGCGTAGCTCTTACAAACACAAACGGAGTTATGGGTGTGCTTCAGGAGAGTTACAAAGGTGACCCACTTCTGCTCTCTCACTCTCAAAATGTTTTATTCCAAATGAGAGGTGGATCAGGAGGACAGAGGAAGTTATTCTGATTATTCACCACAGCCTTTATTTGCCTTTGAAGTGAAATGCATCTGTAGATATTCTTCCAATATAAATACAGTCAGCAATTGTGGAAGAGTATGTCCCTGTTCAAACTTAAGAGCAAGCAGTAAATACATTTTAAGAATAAAATACCAGACTGAACCCTCTGTATCCTGCAGCATTTTTAGCTGAGGATACAGAGGGAAATGTCTTTTAAATTGTACTATTTGGGCTGTCTTAAAAATGCACTTGGTGGAAAACACCCGCAGCTGAGAACGTAGCTTCATAATGCTAGCAAAGAATAATAATAGGGTAATGCTGAGAAAATTATATCCATTTACTGAAAACATGAGAGATGCTGTAATGTCTAAAAGTATCAGTCATTAAACATGTTCATTTGTTATATTAAAGGTTCCACCTTTTCAGTAAATGGAATTTGCATTATGATTCAGAGATGACTGTTTAGACGATTCAAATGAATAGCTGGCAAAGTGGCAGAGAAGCTAATAAAAACAAACCTGTAGTTCTGTTCCTGGCCACGGTAGCAAAGCTAGAAATCATAACAGTGAACTGTGTGAGTTTCAAGGTCAAAATCCAGCAGCTGAGAGAGAACAGCCCTTATTCATACAGAAAAGCTTGGCAGGGAACATCGCTGAGCCCCTTACCGTAAGCGGTTGCTAGTAGCTGTGTCTTGTGCACAGACGTACTCCTTGTACGTCCTATGACATTCAGGTGCTTGGGATCCTTTAAGTGATGGAGTGATTTGAGAATGCTGCATGCTATTAGTCAGCCTTCGAGGTTAAGTCTCATCACCTCCTCTGGCTGCCCATCTTTGGAGCGAGTGACTAACGTATGCTTTTGTTTACTCCTTGAACAAGAGATTGTTTTCCAAAGGTGGGGATTGTTTGCATTTGGCACGGGATTTCTGAGGTGCTGTTCTGTTGAATTTGTATAAAGCTTAAAGCATAAGGTAGCTGCTTCAAAGGGCATAGCTTCCTTTGATACGTTGCTGGAGGAAAATTAACCAAAACTTTGTTTGCTGTGTACTGTTTGAGTTTGAATAAGTTCAGTTCCCACCAGTGATAATGTGATGCCAGGAGTATTATGTGAGCAGTGATTGAAAGTTCATGTCGGTTATGGTCAGAGTGGATGCTCTTTGTGAACCTTGGGTGATTTAAAATCCTCCTGGAGAAGAAGGAATGGCTTCAACTGGCAACAGTTCCCTGTGCATTGGCTATCGCTGAGATGTAACTATCCCCATTAAAAACCTTGCCGAATGGACAGCAAGCCACTGCTCTGTCCCTTGTAATAGAGCAGGTTACTATAATTCTTGACAATTTTAATAAATCATTAAAATTTTCTTCTGTGGGCTTTAAATAAAATCTAGAAAGACAATCTGGCAGCTATTTCAAATGTAAAACTATTGTCCACATTTTCATCTCTCTGAATAAGAAGCTCTGTGCTGACTGTGAGATTATTACAGTGATTCCCCTCACTTGAGGGTCTGATCCTGCCTGTCAAGAGGGCAGAGCAGATGCACCAACCAAATATTGGCCAAAGCTTAAAGAACTGAGCCGTGTTTTAGCATTTGTTTTGAAGCTAACAGCAAGCAGTTGCTTCTGCCTGTGCCAGTTATTAAGGATTACCAAAAAAAAAAAAAAAAAAGGCACTTTTTCTTGACACTCAGAATGGGAACACTGAATATTGCAAGTTGCCTGAAACATTGAGACATTGCATTAAAGCATTTTGGCTCACTTTCCCAAATAAAACAGATTTACATTGGAATTGGCTGGGCTCCAGAGTTACTATTCCTCACCCTAGTTTGAGAATGCTACTGGGAAAACCTGCCTGTCTGCCTTGTAAGCCCAAGTAAGTAATTTCTGAAAGAAAAATGTAGTTTAAAACTTCAGCCAATGTCAGCCTCCCTTGCCTGATTACCTGGTTAAAAAAAAATTAATCTTTATTTTTCTCCCTTTGTTCATAAACACTTCAAACTTCAAAATGCTACTACTGCGAAGTAGCCTGTTTTCTTAATGTATAATGAACCGGTTTAGGTTACTATGATGAAATACATCTGATGCAAAAAGCCTGACACCATAGAAGTTCATTGGATAAAATTAAATACAAATAGTTATTTTGGAGAGGGAAAACTCAGTGGCTCAGAAAGCATTACATATTTTCCTCATGGAATCATTAATGCCAGTAACAATCTTCTTTGTAGAATGTAACATTAAAAAAAAACCCAAACAAATAAACATGTTTTCCAGATGAAAATAATTATTAATAGGTTATCATAATAGTAGCTAGTGGAGAAGTGCCTTGGCTTGCTGTAGAAGTTCTCAGTCTAAAGCTGAGAGCTGGAGCTTCATGATAGCTTTCCAGCAAGGCCCTTTTTCAAAACTGCATCTTGGAAAGAACTGGAAATTAAGCCTACGTATATATTTCCTACTAGCTATCTGGAATGAATAATTTTGCAGTAGTTTTCAGTTTCTACAGAGCCAAAGAAGTACTCCTTTTTCACAAGTGTAGCTGGTGAGAGAACATGACAGAGAGAGGTTACCAGGCATAATCAGAAGTTTCTGCCATCAGGAGTCTTCCCTCTGGATATAGTTTTGGGGAAGAAAAATCGATTTAAGCTGGAATGTCAAAAATCTTTAAAACCCAGAAATTACTGGCCTGGATTCTGTGCGCATTTATTTTTATTCCTCTTCCAAAGTCAGAATTTTGCCCTTTCTGTGCAGCTTCAGCCTGTGGTTGCATTATTTGAGCGCTTTGTTAAAATTTGTTTTATTTTTCATTTAAACACATTCAAAATTATAAAAGTATGTGCAAACCAGAGGAGGATGCTATTCAACAGGATCATAAAATCAGTGTTAGGCAGCCGGCTGGGTCCTGGTCCAAGCCATTGGAATGCTTCAAGGGACACAATATCAGATACTGGAGTAACAATGAACTGTGCTTGCCAGGCAGGACAAAAATAGAAAAAATCCAACAGCAATCAAAACTGGAGAAAAGAGTCAATTGATGGAGTTTAAAAGCAACTGCTTATTTATACTTTAGATTGAGAAGTATGCAGCTAGCAGGATGGCCAACGGGAGGGCAGTTTGACCATAGAGAAACCGGCAGCTCCTTTGAGCCACGCTGCAGCTCTGTTGTCTTGCTAGAGTGGCCAAGGCTGGCACAGCCCTTGGGGTAGGAAAGCGGAGCATCTCCAGCACTGGTCACCCAGTGATGCTGCTGCCAGTCCTACGACCCACAAGCAGCAGCCAAAGGAATGGGTCGTGCTGCTGGTCCTCACCCTGTGTCTGTGTGATAGGAATAATCTTTAACACAGGACTCTTCTACCACCAGTCTGGTCTGAATGGTGATTTTTTTCACTAAAAGACAGAGGCCAGAAGCAATAATTTTATTTTTAAGTGACTTAGGGTTGCTTAGTTGTATCAGTGATTTTAATTGTGATCAATGCGTAAGCTGAGTAGCTGCAGAAGAATTCAGCATCCTGATTCCCCACACTGGTACAGAGGAGCTGGTTCCTATTGCAAGCCTGGGTCAGCATTAAATTGATCAACAAACTCAGCCCTTTCAAGACGGTGACTGCCTTGGTGCTGGCCTTGGGCAGGGACATAGTGGCAGGAAGAGGGGAGAGGAGAAAACTTTCTCATTACACCAGTGCTGCCCGAGTTGTCTTCAGCACACATTTGCTACGTGCAGCAGGGTTTGCATGAATTGCTGATTGTGTAAGAAAGTATACGTATGATGCAGCTCTGCGTAGGGGTTTGTCTCTAAATATCATGTGGTCTTTGAGGCTGAGCATGACTGTGACTGGCTTTGCCAGCTCCCAAACACTCTCTGCTGGGTTACTTAAAATTTCATCTGGGTGAAAAAACTCTCGATCAGAAAGCGTCAACAGGAGAAAAATAATGGGAGAGCGATTTGGAGAACTTCCTGTCTCCGGGAGCATTACTGCTGTAAACAGTGGCTATGCCAAGTGCTGAACGACTGCCCTTAGTCCAATAACAATAAATCTATTTTTTGGTTCTGCAGAGCTCTGCTTGTACATTTTTGAAACTCAGGCTAATGATGAGGATGAGGCAGACGCTATCCTCTGAGCAATTTTATTTTTTTTTTTGCCATGATAAAAGGAGTTGGGCTTACCAGGATAATGCTTGGGGAAAATAAAGTACCTCGAAGAGGTTACATAGTTTCAAGAGATCTGTTTGCCCTTAAGCTTTTTTTTAACTTTGTTTTTATTTTGCATTTTATTTTAGTGTGTCCTTCTTCAGAGACTGCTTGAGGTCTGGTAAAGAAATATTTATTTTTGTGTGTACCTATATACCTATGTACCTGTGTTACAACTCAAGTAACAGCTGGTATTTTGTAAGCAAAACAAAATCATTTTGAGAGATGAATTGGGACCCTGGCTTCAGGGCTGGCTAGTGAACTTCAAATGACTATCCTCTGGCATGCAGTTCTTGTCAGCTCACTCAGGATTATTGAAAGAGAGGATACTGCAAATCAGTGGCTTACAATTACTGCCAGGAGAGTCTTTTCCAGCATAGTCATGTGCTTAAAATCTCATCAGTCTGAATCAGTCTCTGTTCCCTTCTAAAAACCCTTTTGGGGCAGCAAAGATATAGACATTTTTTTCTATTACCTCAAGGTTGTGTGACTCTCTACCTCTTTTGGTCCCATTTCTCCCATATTTCTCCCATATTTTCTCCCATATTTCTCCCATATTTTTCCCATGATATGATTTCAATATCATTTTCTCACCCTCTCCACACTGACCTTATTCCCTTCATCTCTGTCCTGCATCAGTCTTTGTCTCTCGTTCTTCCTCCTCTGTTGATGCTCTTCCTGTTTGTCCCCCTTGAAAGCTGCTGTCTCTCAACACAGGCTGGGATTCCTGTGTTAGCCTTTATCACAGGAGCAGGGGTTGGCCCCAAAATGTGATGCTAGGAACTATCCTCAATTCCTTTCACTCTTTCTTACCATTCCCTTCGAGCTCAGGGAACTGCCTGCTGTGCAGTGCAGGGCGGAAGGCAGGGAGGAAGGAGAGGGAGAAGGTTCTGGAGGCCAAGGAGAGAGGCGAGGAGGAATGAAGCAGCTGGTTTGAAGGCTTGATGCCATAAGAGCTCTTCAGCAGGGCGGTGCTTGGAGCAGTGTGTGTGCACATCAGTTCCCTGAAGTTTAGGGAGGAACTGAAGGAAAGGCTTTGGCAAGGCCACGAAGTTTCCACAGGCTAGACTTTAAGTACTACAACTGTAACAAAGCTGCATCCATATCTGGGGCCACAGAGCTTGCTCTGTGCTTGAAGGTTGTCTCTGGTGGAACTTGGCACATCCCGAGTTTGTAATGGCAGTGTTATCTCCCCCATCTCTGACTGCACGGATATCCATCGAGTGACCCAGACCTCTTCTGAGCTCTGAAATCAATGCACATTGCATTAGTGTAATGACAGCACGGAGGAGTCCTTCCTCTAAGAAAATAAACTCGGAGTAAACAGTCCCAGTGCGCACTCCCATGCTCAGCTGGCTACCGAAGAAGTGACTTGTCAGATTGTCTTCTGGCATTCGCCTGCTTCAGGCCACTGCAGGCGGAAGTCCCTGAAATGGC
Organism: Clamator glandarius; assembly: GCA_033459285.1. Taxonomy (NCBI): domain Eukaryota; kingdom Metazoa; phylum Chordata; class Aves; order Cuculiformes; family Cuculidae; genus Clamator; species Clamator glandarius. The sequence continues at coordinate 1,061,354 of JAUNZM010000310.1, read as the reverse complement.
CCTGATGATCATAAACGTGCTCCTTGCCTTTCATATTCAGAGCAACGCATTGCTCTTCCAGTGAACCTACAACTTCCTTGTTCCTCGTACCTATTACCTTTCCCTGCAGCCACACGGAGAGGTTGTCTTTTTCTTCTCTCTGTACGGCAAGGAACACATTTGTTCCCAGCTTCAGCTCCGTGCCCCAGCACTAAGACATGCTAGCATCTGTCTGAACAGGTATCCAGGCTGGAGCTGGTCCTAAATGAAAGCCAATGCTGGAAAAGGGAGAGGGACTCAGACAAAATGCGGGTCTCACAGTGCTTTGCCTAGGTTCACAGGACAACGCACCATGAAAGGAAGATGCCTCAGAGTAGGATCTTTCAAAAACCACAGTACCCATTACATGGAGGTTTTTCTGATCTCAGGATTAGGACATCATGCCAGGAAACTGCCAGAGTTGTGAACTCTGCCACCTCACTGCAGCCATTTGGCCAGGATGCGCTTCAGGAGCTGCAAAGTGTACATCTGAGGCACATCCTACAAAGCAAAGAACTTCCCTGGATACAATAAGAGAAGGGTCCACCATGAGGGGCTGTGTCAGAGTGTAAGCCCTGAGCAACAGCTCTGAGGAGAGGGGCAGGGGAGGACTCAGACTGTGGGTCAGAGCCAGACTGACCACATTGAGATGTTTCTTCCCATCAGACTGACCACACCGACATGTTTCTTCCCAGAGGTTGAGCTTGTGGCCTTGAAGTCACAGGGCTGTTTGGCAGGTGAAGCTCCCCTCAGGTATCCACTGCATCTTGCTGCCAGGCATCATCTGGATTGGGGGGGGGGTGGGGTGGGATGAGGTGTGGGAGAGGTGGGGGGTGTCATCTGGGACTTCAGCATTTAAGTCAAACCTGAATCCCACTTCAGGCAGCTAAATCCTCTTGCGAATATGGGCCTGAACCTTTTCATGTCTCTCTCGTTGCCTATAAAGTGTGGGTGATAATTTCTACCTCAAACAGCTTATTTATGGTCTGAAATTATAGCTGGGTTAAGGACTATTATTAGACTTCAGAATTGCAAGAGATTTTCTGTGAGAAGATGGTAGCTTTGCATTTAAGTAATTTTATTTTGAACTGTCCTTTCCATCTGGTTCTCCTGTTGCTGTTTTTCCCTTTCCCTGAACCACTGAGCAGTGACACAGCAGTCTACTGAAGGATCATTTCTTTGCTCTGCCTTAGAGCTGGATACACTTCATGGAGGCATATACTCAGAAACAGCCCAAGTTCTGATATAGAGAAGCACTTCATTTAAAACTAAAATTATAATGTACTGAGGAAAAAAAAATCAAAATACTCTGATATGTGGTAGGTCACAGCTTGAAAGCAGAGGTTCAGATTTTGCAGTAGGTTGCTCACAGGAGCATGAGAGATTTCCGTTGGAGTCATCTTTGGGAAAAAATTGTATCACCATCTCAAAACCTGTGTTCAAACATTAGTGACGTGTATGTTTGTATATATTGCATATATACAATTCAAGTCTTAAAACTATTTTAACAATAAGCATTGCATTTTAAGACTCAAAATGTAATCTCTTTGTGCTGCCACTCCAGTACACAGGCTGGGCACCCCATAGCATCTCATTCTTCCTGTGTTGTAATTATTGCCTCCACCCAGGTTATTAAGAATTTTATAGTAGTTACTTCAGCAACCCCGCTTATAGTTAGAGGCTGCTTGGCTTTTCCATTAAAAGGCCTTCCACTCCATCCCAGTCTTTTAATGCTTCAATCCATTTTGCAAACATGATCTGTAGGGCTTCTGCCTCAGAAGTCATGCCACCCCAAAAATTCAGTTTAAACAGGTCACTCGGGCTGTCTTTCAGAACACAATGAGAAAACCACGTTTTTTTTAATATTGTCAAGCATTCTAGTTACTCTGGTGTACACTCACATACACACATGAACGTATTGCCTCTATTGCATAACCTAAAAGCTGGTATTTATGTAGGACTTAAAGCTAAAGATGCTAAAGTACAAATATTGTTCCTGCCAGCCAAATTCCTGACACAGCTTGAAATAGTCTCTCTTCTGAAATTAGACAACATCACAATATAGAGAGATCCTTGTTGGTTTTGTGCATTTGCGGATTGTTAATGTGGGCCATACAAAAGTGATTACTGTCTGAGTTAACTACAGAGTGTCACCCTAAGCTGGCTGTCACAGGACATTCTGTCTTCAGAGACCTACTTCTTACCACCCCAGTCCCAAATATTTTGACCTTGTACCTCTTCTCCTCAGTTCATTTGTTTATGTCCTTTCCCATACACTCAGATTTATCCCCCTACCTGTCTTCTGCTGCTGCTGCTAAGAGGCCAAGATCATTCTGTGTCCAGACCTAGTATCTCCTGCTACTCAACTACCAGTTTTTCTCTGAACAGAAACGCGTTTCAAATCCAAGTTTCTCAAGCAGAGAAAGGCCATCAGGTGCTTCACAGGCAAACGGTGGAAGAGCGGCTGCACTTTCACACACATTGTTAGGCTGTCAGGGAAAGGATTAGCACAGAGGCCCCTGCAGGGCTGGAGGAGGCGATGGATGGTATCATCATGACAGCACATGGGACTGGGAAGTGAAACTGCTCATCAGTACAGAAGTGAAACTGGCTGCACACAAACTCTTGTCAAATTCAAATGTAAACATATGGCAAAAAAAAAGAAAAAGAGAGAAAAAATGTGGTTTTCTCAGTGAGCTGAGTCCCACCCTTGCAATGCTTGAGAATGTGAGTGACCCCTGTTTGTGCAAGGGAGAATCTCTCTTCTGAGGCTTTCAGATCAAATACTAAAGGTATTAGTTGTTACAATAATGGATAAAAAGCAAATATGTAATTTTTTTAAAAGACGGTGACATGTTTCTGGGATGCTGACATTTTTTTGTTTATTCCAGCAAGAAGATGTTTTTATTTTCTTCTCTGGGGAAAGAGATTTGTACCACTGTAGCACACACAGCAAAGTAGGGGAAAAGCTACCTTAGGCCGTGCTACCTGTGTGGGAACTTTCCAGTGCAAAGGGAAACATGTAGTGGATAGGACAGGTCTTGTAACATGCCTGGTGCACACGATGACAAGGGGCATGCACAGAACATTGTTGTGCATCACCAGTATGTCTTCCAGACTAGCTACTGAGAGCCAGAGTTACCTTTATTTTAACAGCTGTAAGTTATATCAAATATAGAACCAGCTTCTGCATCTGCTTGCTTAAATATTTTACATCTGCAGCTTGCACACTTAAGGTTATGTTTTTGACTTATGAAATAAGAAGATTGTTAGCAACAATTTCCAGAAGAGTGGCAGAGACTATACTTACCAACCAGATGATGAGCTTAAGGTAGAATTCAATTTTAGTGCCTGCTTAGGTTGACAGAGTCTCTATTAATATTACTTGATTTCAGTTATGTAATTTTGGTTGCTTAATATAGTTCCCGTGTTGCCTTAGGTTAAATGTACATACACTTCACCAAAATAACGCCTTGAAATTGTTCCACCCCAGACACAACCTTATTCCAGCCTTCTAGCTCCAGGAATCCCTACAGCTTCAGCAGGAGAGACAGGCAGCTCTGCTGCTCTCCACTACAGCATTTGACTTGTTAGCTGGAGAATGGGGAGGGAAGAAGAGAAAGTGAAGTTCATATCTTGGTTAAACACTCAGTAGTGCTGCAGGGAGCTGGGAAAGAAAAGGAAATGAAGCCAGTGCCAGCCACGCTCCCACAGCACCTAGTTGCTTTTCGACAACTTATTGCAAAGCAAATTCAGTAGTTCATAGGTGGGTCCAAGTTTGCAGCAGAGCCACTTTGGGCCATTTGCATGACAGCTTGGCCCCATATAAAACCAGAACAGAACACTTATTTATTTAATGCAATGGAGATTTCATTCTGGGTAAGTAGATGCTATGTAAACACAGATAGAAGAACTTCCTGGAGTGAGACACTTGACAGAAATGTTCAGAAGTATATCTTAATGCTGACCCAGGCTGGCTTGGCAGGAGGCAACTGGATGTATTTCTCAAATCTCCAACTTGACACATGACCTATAAAACATCCGTATAAATACACAAACAGATCTGTTGCCCATGCAAGCAACTGCTTTGCATGGGCAATTCTTGCTTTTCTTTTAGGCAGTCACCCCAATTTGCCAACATCTCCCCATGTTCACATTTATCTATTTGGACTGTTGGTTTGTGGTGGTCACAATTTGTAAACCACTTACAGTGTGGTAGCGGATGAGGTGAATAACAGTTTTTTCTCATATTTAAATGCAGTGGTATCTGTGGTACTTATGGTTAACAAATTATGTTATTTTTTGATGCTGCTTACTTCAGCTGCAGCTTTTTTTTTTTTCTGATGAAATAGTCACTGGACCAAACATAACCAGCATAGTTATATTCTGAGTGTGTGATAAGTTACTGGGAGCAGGACAAAAGAGTCACCATGTGAGTATAGAATTTTAACTTGTGCAGGTTTTTGCAACTGGACATACAACTTAAAGAGCTACAAAAAATATTTCACTTGTATGATAAGCAACATTTAACTAATGATCGGTAAAATTATGTTAGCCCTTCTCGTCCTACTAATTGTACTTGTAGTATCCAGGAGCTTAAGTGATAAGAACAACAAAATTTGACCAGTGTGTCATAGCTGACGTTTGAGAATGAATATACATTTGTATTACATCCTGCCCAGAGATATAGTTAGATATGTTACTAAAATGCAGTAGACATCTTCATTTTGGCAGATACCCAGGAAGATGTTGTGAGAAATTGTAAAGATGTATAAAACTGATCATTTAGTATGGTTTAATAAAAGTAAGAACATAAGCACTACTAAGTAGAAGCTGGATTAAAAGAAAGTACTATAGTATTTCTTACTAGAACCTGGAAGTCTGTCACTAATATAATAGAAATGTCTGTAATACAATTTCTATTGCATTTGTGTATTACATTTTCTATTTTGCCATCTATACTTTTTGTCCTTGTCAGCACAAGCATTCTTGGCTCCTTTCCCTTTTTTCATCTTCTTTTTATTTAATAGTTTACTGTAACAATTTTTTTAAAAACCCAACAACCACAACCCCCCCAACTTTTAATGACACATCTGTGATCATCAGAATAAATCTCAAAAACAAAAGATAGTATTTGTAGTCACATAATCTGTTGGCCTTCTTTTCTTTTGCACCTCCCCTTCACCCCACTCTGGGCAAATTTCTGAAACTTTAACTCCATTTTTCCTGTCCTCATTTGGATTAGCTTTGGATTAACTTTCATCAATGGAATCAACAGCTCTTTTTGCCTGAGAAAGGGGTGGATTAAAATGAAGTGATAGGTTCAAGATGTAGCTTTTTTTTTCCTAAAATGTGTTTGTTTTCATTCCCCTTTGCACCTGCCTATGCAGCTACTTATATTTTAAGTGTGACTTCTCACCCCCAGACACATCTGGTTATGATGCAGCGTAGGGATGACTAAAGCTGCACTTAGGATTCATTTTTTTCCCCTTGGTTCCTCAAACATTCCCAGGGGCCATAGCTTACAAGCCTACTGCTCCCTCTAGAGCCCTCCAGTGCAGTTCTGGGGGATCACTTAAACAAATCTCTCAGCATGCTAGATGTGAGCTCACCAAGTGTTTTGCTTCCAGCCTCTGTCATGTGGGATGCAGACCGAATGCAGACTTTGAGTTCCTGTATCACAGCGTGGAGCAAGGGCACAGTGACTTGAGATGCTTGTGCCTTGGAAGCTGTTCTTCACCTTTAGCTGGTCCAGGGGCAGTACTGCTGAGCAGGGACTGGTGGATAATATTATGCTGGGTGATTCCTCTTACATTTTTTGCAGCTTTGCACAGCATCAGTGATTCTCAGGAGCAGTCCTGTGAAGTCATGAGCTGAGGACAACTGGTTTAATCCACCAGACTTCAGCTGTCAAATCAGCAGTGACTCTTGAGGGCACTTTAAATAGTACAGTCTCCAGCAAACCCATCAATAGAGCCTATAGATATCATTCCAAAAAGTCAGTATTGTATTTTAGCCACAAATGCTACTGTTTACATTACTTTTCTAGAAAGGTTTTGACCTTAATGCTCTTGCAAAAATAAACATTACCAAGTAATTTTTCCTACCATAACTGTGGGAGAAGACTTGATAGAAGCAATGAGTCTTGTGCTCTGCCATTATATGTATGAGGGTATGCTCTGTGGAAAGGGTTTCCAAAGGCAGAGCCCTGTCCTACATATGTACTATTTAATCCTTGCACTCATTAGGTGCTATGTGCTTAATATTAGGAACTGACAGGGGTAGTTATAGAGAGAGTAGCAGTCTCTGAAGTAACGCTGAACCTGACATTCGATGTCACTTGTCAACCCTACCACCATCAGCAAAAACTCCCATGACGATGCAGTAGCAATTGGCTTCAGTATACTGAGGCATGCATCATGGACCTGAGCTAATTTGCGTATGGTTTTTTGTGGATTTATGGGACTGTTTAGCCTAGAGAGTCTCAGATTTTGATGTTAGCTAGTGGAGGACTATCTGCTAACTTGCTATGACAGCTAGGACATAAATTCTCATTATGACTATTGGAGGTGTCCAAACCAGACCAGTGTTTCAGAATGCCTTCTTGGGGTGTTTGGTCCCTCTTTAAGTGTAAACTGAGACTGTACTAGAGAAGTCAGCCCATCACTTAGGCTGTCTTACTCAGTTTTGGTGTCATCCACCTCTTTCAGAGTGAAGCAGATACGTTAAGTGCTCGGTGTAGGTCTTCTACAAATAGTTAGGAGGACTGCTTACTTAGGCATCAGTAATCATAGCGTCTAATATAGTGTCCAGTGCTAGAGAGTCTGAATACAGCCTCCACTGACTAATCTGGTATTATTTCCACCGATTCAGTCTACTGCATGTTACATATGTGTGTGTGTATGTGCACACTCCTGTATTTCAGTGTATTAAGCAAGCATATGCTGAAAATTAAAACCACATCATTGCTGTGTCCTAATACTTAAAAGTAAGGAGAAGATGATGTTTAGTACTTGATAGGAATGGTTGGACTCAATGATCCGATGGGTCTTTTCCAACCTGGTGATTCTATGATTCTAAGAGTCTATGATTCTATGAGTCTATGATTATAGTCCTACTGTCATCCCAAACTAGGTATATCCATAAAAAACAGATTTCACTAACAATACTCCAATCTAAATCCACCTTTTTCACCAGACACATAGATGATGAATAATGTAGGAACTATGAATAAAAGTGATAAAACCATTTAATGAAGCTAAATGTAAATGAGAAAGAATAACTAGAGAAAAAAAAAACCAGCCAGAATTATTGGTAAGCAGCAATGAGTGACATGTAGGTTTATGGTTATATAGTCTTGTGGTTAACCAGTATGTGGTTAATAGATAGTCTTTGTCATCAAGAAGTAAGCTAAGTATCTTCCTGCTTTTGCCAACTTGTGTCACACCCTTATATAGGCTCTGAGATCTAGTCTGTTCTGTAGAAATCTTGAAAGTAATTTCACCTCCCTCTTCTTCTTTATCCTGGTCTTGTAGAATGCTGATGTTGCTGTAGTTTACTACATTTCACTATTGATATGATTTTTTTTTTTCGGCATTACTTTTCTATCTGGAAAATCCACAAGAGCTGTCTAAAAACATAAATTGACTACATATTGTAGCAGAGCAGGCAGGAGCACCTTACCTAATCCATCAGTAGTTGCCAAAATAAAAACCAAAAACCCAACCCAAAAAAATAGGAAGCAAGATGGAAATACTGCAGATTAATAAAGAGAATAAAGTACATTTTCAATGTCTCTTTCAGTCTTAGTGATATAGGTGTTGTATGTAATGATACAGAGGAATTATTTTCAGAAAGAAGAAAGATCTATAGGTGCCTCTGTGGTATTTATTAAGTCTAATGCTGTGGGTGATAAAGTTTTTTGGAAGGAAGTTTATTTAACTCTATGACTGGTGCCTCATAAAAAGATCTGTTGTGGTGGTGCTGGAGAAAAAGTAACAAACCTGTAAAGCTTTATAAGGTAATTTGATACTTGATCAAGAACATAGCCATCTTTGGTCAGGGTAAATGTAAGAACCAAGAGCTGAGGTCCAAAGGCCTGGAGACAGGGATCTGAAATGACTTTTCACAGAATCACAGAATCACAAGGTTGGAAAAGACCTTCAGGATCATCGAGTCCAATAATTCACATCAATCACTAAACCATGCCCCTCAGCACCTCATCCACCCATCCTTTAAACACCTTCAAGGAAGGTGACTCAACCACCTCCCTGGGCAGCCTGTTCCAGTGCCCAGTGACCCTTTCTGTGAAAATTTTTTTCCTAATGTTCAGCCTAAACCTCCCCTGGAGGAGCCTGGGGCCATTCCCTCTTGTCCTGTCCCCTGTCACCTGGGAGAAGAAGCCAACACCCTCCTCTCTACAACCTCCTTTCAAGTAGTTGTAGAGAGCAATGAGGTCTCCTCTCAGCCTCCTCCTATCCAGGCTAAACAACCCCAGTTCCCTCAGCCATTCCTCGTTAAGACTTGTTCTCCATCCTCTTCACCAGCTTTGTTGCCCTTCTCTGGACTCGCTCCAGAGCCTCAACATCCTTCTTGTGGTGAGGGGCCCAGAACTGAACACAGTATACGATGTGCGGTCTCACCAGTGCCGAGTACAGAGGGAGAAGAACCTCCCTGGACCCACTGGTCATGCCTTTTCTGATACAAGCCAGGATGCCATTGGCCTTCTTGGCCACCTGGGCACACTGCTGGCTCTTGTTCAGTCAGCTGTCAATCAACACCCCCATGTCTTTCTCCTCCAGGCAGCTTTCTATCTAGTCTTTCCCTAGTCTGTAGCACTGCTTAGGGTTGTTGTGCCCCAATTGCAGGACCCGGCATGTGGCCCATTGACCATCATCCCGTTGGTCTCATCTCAGCAGTCCAGCCTGTCCAGATCCCTTTGCAGAGCCTCCCTACCCTCCAGCAGATTGACACTTCCACTCAGCTTAGTGTCATCCACAAATTTACTTAGGGTGCATTCGATCCCCTCATCCATTTTGCTTCTTTTGCAGTTCTTGCGATCTCAGGGGCTGCTCCCTGGGGAGGATATGGAGGAGACAGTGGCCTGGGATTTGCAAGGCTTGTGTTTCAGATTCTTTTTTGTCAGGGCTGTGATTCAGGGTTATGGTCAGATTTAGTTGCAGCAGCCAAAGTGGTTAGCATCACTGGCCACAGGCGTCCTGTGAGATCGTGGCCAAGACACTTTATCTCCCCAGAGTTCCTCATCTGTAGAGTGGGGAGAATACCTCCCTAATTCACAGGGATGTGATGAGGATAGTTTCCAGTAACAGCAGTGTATGTGCGCTCACTGTGATGTTGATGCAGACCATTAGCACCAAAGCAGGTACTGCATTAAGAGCAGTGTTGAATTGCAAGTGAATGTGCATAGGGAAGGAGGGAATGCTGTTGCTAGAGACAGGAATCTATATTTATATTTATATTTATATTTATATTTATATTTATATTTATATTTATATTTATATTTATATTTATATTTATATTTATATTTATATTTATATTTATATTTATATTTATATTTATATTTATATTTACTTGTGTAGATAAATGAAGCAAACAAGAAAAATAGGAAGTCATAGAAGGGAAGAAACTCAGCACTTGGGAGGAATGGAGCCAAGTGGTAAAATGAAGCAGGCAGAAAACTCACACAGTATATACCCAAAGGAAGCGAACCTCAGTTTTCTTACAACAGTTCCTGGTTATCTAACTTGGGGTGACGTCCCTTGATGTCTCTTACTGATAATGAAGATTTCTGTCAGTATCTGAGTCCTCCTTGATGTTGAGAGAACTATAAACCTGCTGACAGACAATGTTTTTATTGTTGTCCAGGCCAAAGCCATAATGAATGCGTATATGAGGTCTTATCAAAGATGCAGAATGTTACTTTTGTTATTTAAAAAATGCATAAAGTAAATGCTGGCACTGGCCAAAAGCAACTCCTGGATCTGAAGGCATTGGAGTCCCAAGGGGTTATGAAACCCTCCCCCGCAGCCATCAAAATGAGTACTTTTCCCAACTTAGAGCCGTGGTGTGCACTTAACAATTTTGAAAAGTTTTCTTACTGAATAATAGAGAAACCAAGCATAATGCTCTGCTATGGTTTCATAAAATGTTTTAATCCTCTGTAGGCAAGCTGCAGGGATTTTTTACTATTATTTTTTTCCATTCCCTTGTTTCTTGGCATTGCAGTAGCAGATTATTTTTAAAGGGTTCTGGTTCACAATATGGAATTGATCTAATGCTAGCTTCAACCACAAAGAGTGGGATTTTACGATCTGCCTAGGAGATCTGAGCACCCAGTTCTCTTTAATTTTAACAAGCACTGTTGATCAGATTCCTGTGGCAGTTTGGAAAGTCAGCCACAACTTCTAAGCCTCTCTGAACTAACACCCTTTAGAAAGTACAGATAACATACCAGCCATCATGTAGATCAGATAAACACTACCTGTTAAGAGTAACCTACTTTTTTTATAAGCAAAGTGTAGATCATTTAAATATAAACTAATTTTTTTTCCAAAAGCTTTGAGCAGTTGCCACAGAGGGAACGCATCCAGCACCAGGGAGATCTGAAGTTATGCACCTCACTCTGTGGGCATATATCTATCTTCAGATTCAGACAGCTGACGTGTTTCAGTGCCATTTCTCAACACACATACTCAGTAACATTTTTTTTTCTGTTGCAGGGAAAAGCTTCACACTGACTATCACAGTCTTCACAAATCCACCACAAGTAGCCACATACCACAGAGCCATCAAGATAACAGTGGATGGACCTCGTGAACCCAGAAGTAAGTGAGCTAACAACAGCCTTTTCAGGCCAACTTGTTGGTGTGGCATAGGGGTTTGCCACCAGTCTTAAGAAATCCAGCAATATACGATGTATATGGAGCAGTGGATATGTTTTAAGCCAAAGCTGTACTATGAGTGGTTTTAATTGTACGTTTCAGAAGCCTTATTTTTCATGGGTGTCCAGCTGATCTAGAATATGGCTTGTATTGCATTTCTAAGGTATCTGCCTAGGGATGACTTGGACCATATACAAAAGCTGACAGAAGGGATGCTGGTAGAAAGTGAGCAGCATATACCTTATGCATCATTTCTTGCTAGTCCTGCCTTTCAGATGTTAAGAGGACTTTAAAGCATTGGAAACCAATATGTCATTGATCTAACTTCTCAAGCTCAGAGAAAGGACACTTGGTTGCTGCCTTGTGGACTTCACTGTATCTCATGCTGCCATATATCTTAGGAGCACCCATTTTCATAGACAGCCAATCTTTCCTCTTTTTTTCTTCCTTTATTTTTGTAAGAATTAAGTACAAGGAGTAGATGAATGGTTTGCTGTCTCTAGGGGAATAGCCGCACCTTTCACACAGGTGATTGTTTTGTGCAGGTGGTGAGGGCAGGCTGTTTTGTCTGCAGGGTAAAGTGAAGTGAAGGTGGAGCAGATTTGCAGGTTTAGATGCTTCTGCAGTACATGCACTGCCTGTTACCAGAGGCAATTATTAACCTCAGTCACTAGCCCAAATGGGGCATTTTCATATTTTTATCAAAATGCTCTGATGTAAATTGAGGTTTGTGGTTAGTTTCTTGCACTCCTCTCGCACACTTTGCAGAAGTTCTGGCTGCTGCTGAAGTGGAATCATCCTGGGAGAAGAAAGCAGCAGGACTCAAACACCCACTAGAGAATGAGACACGCAACTTGGGGTTGCATAACTAGGGAGAGGAAGAAAAGAAAGATTCAAAACTTTAACTAAATTAGCTTAGAAAACTCATGTCTTGCCTGTGTGTTTTCTTCTCAAGCCTTCATTTGTCTGAGTTGCATCATGATGATGCTGCACGCATTTAGTGGAAAAATCTGACCTATATTTTTTTGATTTGTGGCCAGACTTTAAAACAAATACTGCTGTTCGGGCAAGGCTTCTTATTTATTTTATATTTATTTTTAATTGGTTGAATTGTCCCTGAAAAATATCCCCAGTGAAGGAGGCAGCTGTGCGCATAAAAAAAAAGATATTTGTATATGCAAGTTACAGATTTGCATATGCAGTTACCTGGGCATGTTCATACTTTGCAGACAACAAATAAGCTGTAGTTTTCTTCTAATATGAGTCTGGTAGAATGGTAAGGAACAAAATCATCCTGCAGACATACTTACTGTTTTAAATCAATCTTCAGTTGCTATAATAGTTAATATTTAATAAGCTTCTACATTGTATAAAGGAAGTAGAGGTATGATACATAATGAAGCAGCATACGTATCTTCCAAACTCAAATGTATGTAAAAGCTTCCTTGTAAATAATTTCACTTTGTTGTAGGCAAATCAGCTGCTGAGTGGAGGAGGCTTTAGGCATGTCAGGAGAAGAGGTGAGACTCTCCCCTCAGTAGGAACGCACAGCTCCTTTTATTGCTATGTCATTCATGATGCAGTGTAGAAGAGGAATTATGCTCCTTTCATTTGTAAGAGGGCTGCAAAGTCCTTTGGTTTGACTTCTTAAAGGGCTTCTGAACTGCAGTGGCTGTTGCCATCAGCCCGGTATCTCCTCTTCTCTTTATACACTTGATTGAAACACAAATTGGCCAGGTTGTGAAGGAAAAAGTACTGGTACCCAGTGCATTCTCCATTCTGAGACAGTTCTATCAGGTTTGGCTATACATTTATTTTTCTATACTCTTGCTCGGTGGGTGTATCCTATTTTGCATTGGTTCAGTTAGAGCAGTTATATGCATAGCCTGTACAAAAACAGATTGCAGGGCCGTTACCTCCATTAACTCACATACAAGATTTACAGTTAGATATCAAAACATGCATGCTGTGTACCGATGGGATTTAAAATTATGTCAGCCTTCTCATATTGTGGTTAGAATAAAAATAAGACTTGTTAGATTGGAATGGTTTTAGCTTGAGTAATTGATATACGGGACTTTCATGCTTACAGATCCATGATGCATTCACTTGAGCTAAAGGAATTACAGAAATACTGAGACGTATTTTATACTTTCAGAAGAAATCTGTGGAAGACAGTAATAGGAACAAAATTAGATAGTGCTGTCTTACAGAGATTTAGAAAAAAAGCACGTTGATATCCAAAACCAACTCCAGCAACACTTTTTGATTCATTTATGTTTGTAACATTTCTCAGATAATATGAATTCTAGTGAGTGCCTGTGTTCTCTGTGAAAAATGCTAGAAGGTAAGGAGCAATTTCTGAGGTTGAACAGCATCTGAGACAAAAGTCAGAACTTCACAATGGGTCACCTTTTAGTCAGTGTTACAGGACACGGAAATACCTTTTTTAAACAACCTTTACGATAGATTAACAGAAACATTTTCTTTTGTCTTCAGAGAATGTCAGATCAAGCAGTTTCTGAGCCAGAAATAGATGGGTTCTTAAAGTGGGGTTTTTTAGTGGAAAAGGACAGCCTCTTCAGCAAGGCATGCTTGGGGGAAAAAAATTTTTAAAAGTAATACAAAGCAGGATTTGAAGCCATTTTTGGAAAGCAGCAGAATATTAGAATGAAAAGCTCCAAAAGAAAACACGCGAAGCACAGACTTTTTTGCTTACTGGGATTTGTAGAGATGCCACGATAGCTGACACTAACACAGTGTGTATTATCACATGTGCCACCTTCAGTCTCCACAAAGGCCTGCAGACTTTGGGCTCTTGCATGTCCCATTGTACGTTTGGTCACAGTTTTGTGATGGCCAGATCTTTGCCTAGTGGCATATTTACCTATGTAACTACTGGATTTGCATTTACAACTATGATAATTATTCATGCGTAGGACTTTCACCATTGCCCTTTTTTTGCTGTTGAATTTCTGGCTGGGCTTATCCAGACAATACTTCTCATCAAATCATCATGGCTTGTAGGGACAGCCAAGGTACTTAAGAATCTGGCTTTTCCTCCACTGCTTTAATTATATATTTCTAAAATCTGTTTTGAACTTAACATTTTTATTCTCCAGTTCTAAATAAATGCTGATTTCCAATTTTTTTTATGAAAAGAAATAATACTGCACTGTCAGGGAGAAGGGCAAAATGACCTAACCCATCATTTTCTTCTCCAACTTCTATGATTCTATGATTCATAAAGCAATTCATGTTTTTATGAGCTAAGTCCATGGGGAAAATCATTAGCAGTAACCAGATCAAGAGTAGTGCTCCTGATGAAAATACTTTTGGTTAGGAAACTTGGTAGAAATAGTCTGACTCTTAAATTAAATATTTCCCTTAGGCCATTTGACCTACTGTGTATGTCTACTGAAATATTACGTTTTTCTTCTTTCGACTGCTTCTTTCTATTTTTCTCATTGAATTGTTTTAGCCTACATAGCTCTGAAAAAATCACTGATCGACCAGATGCCTGAAAATGGTGCAGAATGAAAAGGCTACGTGGATTTAGTCCCAGTGGGCCTGAAATGTCCAAGGTTAAGCTAAGCATTAAATGTGATTATCCCGTATTGGATATGTGGTTTTCCGAAATACTTTTTTGGCATCCTTATATCAAAGGACAGGATGCTGAGAAGAGGAGGAAGAGAGGATATATTGCTGAGCAGGATTTGAGAAGGAGTTGCTGGCCCAAGACATGCCTTTTTAGGAATGGAAATTTCCTTTTGCCTCCTGGCAAAGCTAGTCGTGGGCGGGGTAGGTATACCTATGGTCAGCCACAGTTAAGGACACCCTCAGACCCTGGTCTGAAGTGACCCTGTCTTACTTACAAGGTTCAAAGAAAGCTGATGGCCAGTAGCTGTTCTGAAGGAAATCTCCAGATGACCCCCCTGAGGTCTTTTCTAGGGAATCCTCAAGGGCTGGTGGTGTTAGGGGTACCTGGTCTGCTATTGTTTCCCCTGCCCATCCAACATTTGCTTGGGATCCCAGAGCAGCTTCTGGGAGAAGAGCCAGCAGAGCCCATGAGGGGCCAGCATCCCCTGCACCATGGCAAAAGTAAGGAAGACCCTGCATGTGTCAGTCTAGGGAGGAATGATTCCTCTGAGGGTTTCACATCGCTTCCACCTTCAGGCTTTTATGAAAGGAAAAGCCAAAACTTTCTCCAAAACCTTTTTTTTTTTCATTTTATACCTTTCTGAAAGCACCTCCATCTGTTGGAAACTGGGACTAACATACCAACTAACAGTTCATGGAAAAAATAAATTATCTTGTTTTTGGAGGAGAGCCACCATTTTAATTTCAGTGATGGCTTATCAGATCGTTCCATTCACCTGAAGACTTACAGTGCCTAAAGGTTACTTAGCAGAAAAAGTGTAGGGGAAAAGGTGGTGCTTACAAGCTGATTGACCCTATAACAGAATTACAGGTAGGACTGTTTCTTCCTTTGCTAGCACTAGCTGCGTGCACCATAGCACACTACCCTCTCAATATCACAACCTAACCTTGCTAATCGCTTTTTAAAAAATCTTGGCTAAGGTACTTGCATCCGAGAGCTTCCAATCTAAATAGACCATGTACAGACAAAAGAAAGGGATGGGCTGCAAGAAAAGCCAACAGTTGTGCACTGCTGGGTCTGTGCCTGTGTGTTTGTGCCCCCGTGTCCTATTGTCTGGGTGACACTGACGTGGGCGGACTGGTGCTTGAATTGTGGGTGCACTCTGGGGACGTTGGCAGTTGGCTTGTGCAATGGTTATGTGCAAGCATGCAGTGGCTGGGGAAAGTTACAAAACATCACTAGCTCAGATTCACACAACGTGGCTTTATGAATTGCTGTCTCTAAATCGGTATGGGTAGGTAGGGGATCGCTGATGGTTTCCTGTCTCTCTGTGTGCGTGTATATCATTGAAGGATGGACAAAGGAGAGCAATTGAATCCATTTAAATGAAATAAAGTGATATCACAAGGGCATGCTTGCAGACCAAAGGAGCTGTTTCTGAACATGCAAGGATAGTCCTAGCACACACCCCACCCCTGGCAGCCAGGCCAGCTCTGTGAACCCTCGTAGCACCAAGGGAACAACAGCCTGAAACATGTGTCCTGTGGTTGGGCACGTCTTCACCCGCTGTGAAAGCTGTGCATGCCACCAGCCCATTTTTCATAATGAAAGTACAGAAAGAATGAAAAAGCAGAGAGCAGTTTGTCCTTTTGTGACTTGTTTTTTTCTGAAGAAAAGTGAAGAGTGAGGGGGAAATTGGCCTGTTTCCACTATGCATGCACTTTCACACAACCAGCCTGAATTACTCCAGCGATATAGCTTTGGGTCTTCTGGCTTAACACAGGAACGTCTGACACAGGAACATCAAATTGCACAGGATCACCTCATACTGGATGTTAAAAGTTTGGCTGCAGAACAGGACCAGAGGTCACGTGTTTGAGTGCAGTCAGTTCTGCAGAGCATCCCCAGGCACCTCTGTACCTCTCGGGTCTCCAGTGTTGCAGAAAGACTTCTCTGTGTCCCACATCCCAGCTGCTTGACAAGCCCCTTCTCTGCTATGAGGGGATGGTGGGGCACCCCCCTTGGGGCAGAAGAAGCTCTATGCTGAGGTTGCCTCCCCCTTCACAGCAACTGGTAGGGCTGGCATGCTCCAGTCTGTTGTCTGAGTTCTCAGAGTCCCTTCATCCTGGACACCACGGGAGTCTTTTCACTAGCAGAGGAACTTGAAACCCAGACTTTCAAGCAGTAGGTGTCAGATAGAAATCGTATATACTGACCAGCATTCCAGCTGCCCATGAGCTGAAAAGAGTGAAGAAAAAGACCAGTAGTTGCTATAAATACCCTAGTGCAAAGATCCCTCAGTGTAGTCAAGTTGCAAGCAAGACCTGCCTCGTATGGAGCTGGACTGACTAGCAGCTACACCCACAGCTCTTAAAACCAGTGCTGGTTGTTCTCCATTATATGTGAAAAGTATTATGGATAATTTGTATGAAAGCTCAGCACTTCCTGGCGTAACAGTATCACTCAAGATCCTTTTTGTACTACTCAATAGGTAGAATTCAGTTTTTAATACCAACATCCTTGAGGTTTCATGATGCAGATTCTTCTTTTCCATATGGAAAAGATGGAACAGGATTATTTTCCCTGGCATTTATCAGTCTCACTGCTGAGTCAGCTAGGAGGGTTGATGTTGGGTGATGTGAGGCAGGGAATTCGTCATTTTGGTTCAATAAAATTGTCAAATATGTACAATATGAAATCTTGTGTCCAAACTGCTCTTCTGGGAGTGCTATAGCGTGTGTGTATTTGCTCACCTGTATTTGGCTGTTTTTTTAAAGATACACAGTAGTGTCAACAAGATAAGTTCCTTTCTCACTAAAGCAAGTAAACAGGAAAACAGAGTTGCTGCAGTGTAGGTTAGGAGTGGCAGTAAGACTGGCCCAGTTCTATAGAAATTATTTCAATTCTTTTTTTTCAGTCACTTAATCCCACACAGCTCTCACCCGTCCTTGAATTAGTGTGATTTTAAATTAAGAAGAGGTAGGTAGTTAATTTTCATTTCTTTAACTGTTTTCATTTCATCTTTGTCAACCTTTTATTTTTGCCCTTAATATTCAATGTTTCATTGCCTAGTGGCTGAACGGCTACAGAGACTGTGGTGTTTAAGTGTTTACCTATATTTGCGTGGTGCGATTTTCGAGGGATATGCAGGCATGGTTTAGATCTGCTGAAATCAGTGAGCGAGTACTCTGTAACTGTGCCAAACACAGAATTAGGTAAATGTTAATTATTTCTGAAAATGCTTCCTAAGCAGTCAGTAGGTCAGATTTTCTCTTGTCAGTTGCAGTTTACCTGCAAAGTATTTAAGGCTTTTAAGATCAGTTAAAGTGTCTTTGGAAGGGCAAGAGTATTTTCCATAGAAATATGAAAAAGACTGCATAACTGCCACTTCTATTTTGTGTGTGTGTGTGTACACGTAAAGAAAAGCATTGATGTGCAGCACCCTCACAAGTAGGTTGGCCATAGGAGATGTGACTATACACTGCTTTCCACTGAAGAACCTAGTTTACTGGTGTGCCAGTTACCTGTCCTGTGAAGTTAGTTGGTGCTCTGAATTAAAGATTACTTAATTTAGTCCTTCATCCATCATGTTTCTTCTGCAGCGATGGACCTGTGAATGGCAATCATTAAACAAAAGGTTTAAAGTGGCTGCTGGGGCTTTGCATGAGCTAGGGGAGGATGGACTTGTAGTTCAAACCCCATGGTGCACCTGTCTCCTGTGGGTTTAAGGGTCTCATATAGCCCCTGCCCATACTAGAGGGAGGTTAGCTAGCAAATCTGGGCTGTTGGAACATCAATCAGCAATCTAATTTCACCTCCAAATCCTTACCTCACTGTTGACAGACAAGAAGGTTTCCTGCAGAGATGGGTGGGAGGGCAGCACACAACCTCTGCAACCCACTTCGATCACCTTGCTTTCCCCAGGTGGTGAGACAGGGGGCTTTCTCTTCCTTAGGCTCCTAAGGGAGCTGGGAGAAGGGGTGGGGAAACTTTCACTCCATCTGGAGTGGTCAGACACTCCCATTCATCAAACAAGCTTTTGGCAGCGCAGGACATTTTCTGAAGCCTATGTTTTTGAGGAGTTGTCTTACTTATGGGTTTATGAAAAAAACACGTATCTAAGAGAAAGGCTGCATGCAGCTGTGCAGCACTTGCAGTGAACAGTCCTGTTTTCTTCTCGGAATATAGCTGGAAAGGATGAAAATTCATCTGCACTGCAGTCCCTCCCAGCTTTACCTGCCCTGCATTATCAAAAGGTGCAGCAGTTTCCTCCTTGCAGGCCCATACAAAAGCACTGCAGTCCCCTGTCACCAGTTGTGAAGAATGCAAAAAGAACTTCAGCTCTGCATCTCCATTTGTGCCCTTGTTCTTTACTCATCTACTGCTGCTGGGAACTGTAATGCATTTTCTGTTAGTGTGAATCTCGGTCAGACTGTTGCTGTGTCAGTGCTGCACAGGTTTGTGCAAAGCACAAGGAAGATGCCATCTCAACTCTGCTTCTGAATCGTAAGAAAGAGAATTGTCTGTTGTATGAGGGCATAATGTGTTTGTTAAGCCTGAAATATCCTAAAGAGAGGGAAGAAAGGGGACATCTTCCTCGCTTTCTTTAATCATGAAACAGATAAGGTACAATCTGTAAAAATGGGAGGAGACACAAGAAAGAATTTAACAAGCCATAAATGAAGAGTTAATACGTATCTATATATGTATTTAATAGCACCTGACCTTTATTTTTCCTTTGCAGAGTGTTGTAGTGTGAGTCCATTAAGTACAACATACACCAGGCCATCTTCTCAAGGCTGACCAGTCCAGAAAAGCCAGGCTGTGTCATAACCTTAGCACACAAAGCTGCAGAAAAATTTATGCGACAATGTTGATTTAATCATTAAGGATTCTGTTTGTCTGAGTCTGTCTGCCTCTCCTACCTACACCCTGCATTATGGGCTGTTCTTCATTACCTGCTCTACCTATCTTCGCAATCTAGCCGCAAACAGTTTTGGTTGACCACACCACTTCCCTCTTGAAAGTTAATACTGTTTGACTCATTCTGTACTGCTAACACCAAGCCAAAGAAAACAAGTCAAAGAATAACCTGCTTGTATGCAGTTTGGAAACTTCTCAGAGGCCCTGCTTTCAAAATACTATACAGTAGCTTACTATATCTCTCTGCAGCTGCAAAGAAAATGAGGAAAGCAAAAAATGGTTCAAGAACCTAAAATAAAGACTAGGCAGAACCACATGAAAATTACGAGCTTTCAGTGAACTGCAGTCCTGTGTAGGCACAATGGAACATTAGTACAGAGGAGGAACTGCTTAGTAACCTACAGATTAAAATATCCAAAATAATTGCTTTGGAGAAACAGGTATTTTCCTATCCTGCATAGAATCCTGGTAAAAGTAAATGTCTTCAGTTGAAGAGCAGTGTGTAGTCTGACTATATACTTTTATTGGACCAGTGCACAGTTTTTTTACGAGGCATCAAAGTCTGAATGATCAGTATCCATGCAACTAACTTTACTTTTGCGTTGCCAAATTCTCCTGGTTTACGTAAACAGCGAGCCACTGGACTTGACCTTTAAGTTCCGGGTCCCTTGTTCAACTCAGTCTGAGACTGAATGATGAGACCTTTTACTGTCTAGAGATATTTTCGGTGGACTGATTAAATGGATTTGTGTCTAGGCTAGTTCCCTGATGTCCAATACCATGATGTTTGTACAACTCTCTTTCCAGTTTGTTTGTCTTCTTGGAGGCACTGCAAAGGTAGCAAATGCTATCATCCCTCGCTTTTTCCATTCCAGTGGAGGGAGGAGGTCCAGATTCATCCCACCTAAGCTTACACATTTGATTAAGACACCTGAATCAGGAGTCTGGTCCCCTGTGCTCAGCAGAGAGACAACCTTCTACCAAGGGCTGCTCAAATGGCGACTCAGTCTTTGCAGCCTGAACCTTGTGTTTCTGCAGATTTTCTTTGGACAGAAGTGTCTTTTTTGTGCCTTTATTTTTCTTGGCTGCTTGTTGAGCTGTTGGTTGACTGGTTATGTCTCAATCTGCACCTATTCTTTCATACGTATCTTCTACTGTGATGTCTCAGCCCATGGCTGGAGGGTATTCTTATGGCAGTTTGTACGTGTGGGAAGATGCAAACTATAAAGAAACAAAAGAGGCTTTTGGCAATGCAGTGC
Source organism: Clamator glandarius (assembly GCA_033459285.1). Classification (NCBI taxonomy): domain Eukaryota; kingdom Metazoa; phylum Chordata; class Aves; order Cuculiformes; family Cuculidae; genus Clamator; species Clamator glandarius. Next base: position 1,040,652 of record JAUNZM010000310.1, on the reverse strand, counting down.
TTAAGTTGGGAGTCATTCAAACTTTGTCAAGGAGTCAAAATTTTTTTTAAGTATATACATTAACACAGAGGAAAGGGAAAAGAAAGCAAAGGTTATAATTTTGCTGAATAATTTAACTTCCATAAACAACTTCTTCCCTTCAAAATCCTGACGCTTGGTTCCCTTACTTTTACTTTGCTGCAATGATCTAATTTCTGGGGTCAACCCACAGAATAATTGCACTTCCATGACAGAAATAGAGGACATGTATGTGTCAGACTCATCAGAAGTTTTGGTGGATCTATGACAAGCAAAATAATTGTGTTTTAAGAGGAAATGCATTTGTGCGTTGCTGTTTGTTGCTACAACTCAGGTCTCACCAACAGAGCTGAAGGGAGAGGAAGCATGTTTCCTGTCTTGAAAAAATTGTCAAGATTGCTTTTTCTGGCTGTGGTACCTCAGGGTAGACGTGAGGCTTTTCGTATGTTCATTAGGAGGCAGGGACAGAGCTGTAGGAACCCAGCCAGGAGGAGCCCAGTCTCACATGGTAGGCTGGAGTGAGGGAGACTGGCAGCCTCTACTTGTCCCTTTTCCTGGGAATATTCCCTGCTGGAGCTCTCCCAACAAAGCTGGCTAGTGAGTGAATCAGTGGTGAAAAGGGCTTTCAGCCTGCAGTTAGGGCACACACCTAGAAAACAGGAAACCAAAGTTTGTTTTCTAGCATAGACCAGGCAAGAGGGGCTTGATCTGGACTCTCCCACCTCCTTTCACTTGTTCCAGGGCAGGACTCCCTCTCATTGCAAATTTTGCTCTATCTAGAGTGTCTGTTTGTGTGTTTGTTTTGTTGGGGGTTTTTTGTTTGTTTGTTTGGGTTTTTTAATGATTTAAAAAAGAAGTAAGAAAAAAACATTGCCAAAATATTGTTTATCTACTGTAAAAGCATATAGGAGAAAAAATGCTACATTTGCTCAGAGTGTATGTCGTTACTGTGGAGGGACTAACCCCTCAACAGAGGTGCGAGAAGGTAGCCTGGGATTTCCCCCAGGCAAAATGCAAGGACCTTGCCATATGAATCTTCGCTCACCTTGTTTTATCACTGGACACTTGTTCAACACAGCCAAATTGGATCACCTGGTGGAAAATTAAATTCTAAGCAAAGGATCATACCTGAAGTGTCTAGTCTGTCTGCAGCTACAGGGAGTAACAAGCAAATTTTTCCATAGAGACATGGAAAGGCTGAGGCTTGCGAGGGAGCTGATAGAAGAAGAACATCTGGAAGAGCTTCCCAGTGTCAATCTGTCTGTGCTTGGCATTGCTCGGCATTCTGCTTTGCAAGGGCAGCTGGGTGTCAGCCTGGTCATCGAGTCACATAATATCCAGCCTCACTCATACGTTTCCCAGCACCTTATGCCTACGGTCAGGTTCAGTCTGATGACTGACACTGATTCCACTGGTAATTACAGACACAGGATGAAAACATTTAACATAATATCCTCTCTGCCACGCTATTCTTACTGTCTGGAAAGAAGGCTTGTGTTGTACAGTGCCTAAGAAAAGCAGCCAAAAAGATACAATTGCTGATGAGTCTACTCGAAGCTCTGACTACCATCACCATTTTTCCTCACCAGAGCAATAAGATTTTTAACCAAGAAAATGGAAGATATCCTACAGTGTGTCTAATTAGTTTTTCAGGAACTTTTTCACATTACACTTCTAACATTGTACAAGAGGTTGGTGAACTCTTACACTGTTCCACACTGATCCTTTTAATGACTCAGTGCAGTATAAGTCTTCCAAGTGATGGAGGCTATAGAGGAAATCGCTCTACAAGTTGGTTTTATTTTCAAGTGTGATTTAGTAGAGCTCTGTGGGCTGCCATGTAGCAAAGGTTAGTGCCTTATGCTAAGCATATGCATGCATCTTTGGTCTGCTCTGTTTGAAAACACAGCAAACGGTATCCTAGAAAAGTTATACTACTTGCTCATTCTGTGCAGATAGGAAATCAGGGGTAAAGAATGTGAACGTGTGAAGTATTTTATATCTGATATATCTGGCACATAGAAATATATTACTAGTTTGTGCACATAAGGCTCTTGTGAGCAGGATACCTGACTTTCAAGTGTTTCCATTTCCCAGCTGTGTAGTAATAGACACGTGCTATACTTTAATTCACTTTTTACAAGAATATATAATTTTTTGCACTTAAGATAGTGAGCTCACTCCCTAGAATAATGTGAAAGAGTATATTTTCTTCTCATTCTTCACTGTGTACAAAATAATTGGATTTATTTTTGCTCCATGGCACAAAACATTGTTTACCACTTTATTAACTAGACACAATGAAACATGGCTTATTTTCTACCCCACTAGAGCTGGAGTCAAACCAAAGCCCTGAACACAAACAAACCTTAAAAGAGGAGATGTTTGGATCCATGTGATTCCTCAGCAGCCAGCTTGCATTAAACCAGAGTGCCTGGTCTCATCAATCACTGCCTACTTCAGCAAAGTCTGGCTGAATGCAGTATTTTCCTGTGTATAATCCACTTTTTGGGCATGAAAAGTTTCCATTTCCACCTGGGAAAAGGGCAAAAAAACTGTGGCATTTCCACTCGGGTCTGCCTCTGGCTGGGATGCTCAGCAGCTGTGAACCACTGAGTCTCCATCAGACACCTGGTCCCCCAAGCCCAAACTCTTTGCGGGTGTTAGTACCTCCCAGCACATCAGCTTCAGATAGTCAAATTTGTGAGTGAATGAGAGCAAGCAACAAAAGACTGTACTCATCTTATGATTTGGTTAAAAGAGACGAATAATGTCCATTAATCCATTCCATCAGTGTTTTGTAAAATGGCCTTGGGCACCCACAGGAATTTTGGTAGCTTCAGCTGGCAGAGAGTATTGATCCCTTTCCTTAATCTCTGTCTTACCTTTTCCTCTCCATTCTGAATCGTAAAGGCGTCTGTGATAAAAGGAAAGTAATGGGAGATTTCTTTCTTCTTCTGCACCTGGAGGCAGCCCAGAGTGCTGCTATTGTCTCCATGGGGCTGACCATGATGTGAAACCCAGACCAAGAAATGATTCCCAATGAGTGCCCAATGTGCACAAAAATGGAGACTGCCAAGACATTTTTTTCTTGTCATTTCCACATCCAGAGCCCCAACCAGATGGCCACAGGCCAAGCTGAGTGCTCCATGGTCTCTTAAAGTCTATAAAACTATGTTTCCCTCCTATTAAGAGGAAAAGGACTTTAATCTTGTGTTGCTGTAAAAGTATCAGGAAAGCTAATGTTTTCTCTGCACTCCTTGCTTAATATTCTGTTAAAAAAAATCCTCCTGGCTTCTCTGAAAGGCATAAGGCAAAAAAAAGAAGCCCCAAAGCCCCCAAACCCTGTGGTTTAACCAATGAGGCTGGTTTATTTATTATTTTAGTAATTATTATAGTATTTATGTATTTTATTTATTCCCATGTCTGAAACACTGACCTTGGAACTCAAGGCAAAAAACGATGCTGCCTTTTTCTTTCCTCTGTTAGTAACTGCAAACTGCTCTTGACAAAGAAGTATGGGGATATAGGGAGAGAAAGAGGACAGTGGTCTCATGGCCAGCCAACTCTTTCATCTCGTTCAGCAGCTGGATGTTTGACTGGCTTCTGTAAAGTCCTGTCTGATTTGTTAAAGTGGCAGATCCTCATAGTCAAACCTTCTGCTCAGCAGAGCCTCACCAGTTTCCAAGCACCTTCCTTCTGCTTCTTTTTCATCCTGCATCACGCTGTTTTCCTGTGTTCCCCTTCTCAGACTTCCCCTTGCCTGGGCTTGTGGTCATCACACTGAGTTGGGAGGTGAGCGTCTGCCACAGGGTAACTGCCTGACCACAGGCAAGTCACCTCATTTCTCTGTCATTCAGTTTTCCACCTATAAAAGGGGCATAATAATAGTCCTGGAGTTTACAGGGGTGAACTGAGGATAACTTGCCTTTTCTTTAAGGATTTAGAGGGTAACTTCAAAGTAAAGCTAATAAACATGGAAGTACAAGCAACCCTAGCAAAACTCTGCCTGTGCGTTTGTAGTAGCTTGGGAAGAATACTTATATTTGTTACATTTTTCTAACACAGTTCTTTTCTACTGCAGACCTTCACGCAGAGCAGATTCTGTGCTGCTATCTGCAGCAGTCAACAAGGGAGAAAAGTTAAACCTTTATTCTGATTGTTGTGATAAAATAAAAGAGCCACTTTTGGAGCTACACCTTGAGATGACAGTTGCCTAGTGTTGATCCTGGTTAGTTCCCACCAAAAACTGTAACATACGGACAAAACTATCTGTTGGTGCTGGTCTTTCCTTCTCGAATCCATATAGGCATGAGTGGGATTTCCACAAGCCCAAGGAATGTGGCAGATCTCAGATTCAGCAGGATGATCTGGTGCAGCAGAGGTTTTGGAGGAGAGGGGTCCAGGAGTTTTTGTTTGGTGGATATGCAGTGCAAAAATAAGAAGAGATACTCCTATCAGCCCAGGGAAGCTGGCCTGGGAACGAGGTGCCCTGCAGTGACCTCGGGAGGATGCTGTGCCTGGGTGAATTTGTGCTGCTCGCTGCCTGTGAGCTAGATTTTTCAGAGCAAGCTCAGGTTTGTCTGCTCTGCCTGGCATTGTGCCAGCTCAACACAGATTCAGCACCTGAATCAGATTCAAAGGGGGAAGGTTAAAACTTACCTCACCAACCTTAATGAAGCCGTCTTCCTGTTGGCTTCAGAGGAGCCACTCACATCTCTGCAAGGCTACCAGCACACCAGTCTGGGCTGCTGGGATGCCTGGTGGTGTGCCAGGCAGGCAGAACTCCAGAAGCTGGGAGGGCAGCACCAGGAAGGTAGGATAAGAAAGTAGGGTAGCAGGAGGTCAAACTTGGCGTCGGTGCACTCACTTAAAAGCAGATGATGTCTGAGTGGAACTTGAAATTAGAACAAATTACATTGAGAGGGTGGATTTGGAAGGATCTGACTCTTGGCTCTGCAAGCCTTGGGTTCAGCTGAAGCTTAAAGTAATCCAAATGTATGAGGTATTCTACACATCTTGTATGACTCCACGTGTTTGCATTCAAGTCCAGTGTCAGGAGCCCAAGGCTTGAGGCAGAGTCCAGCTTTGCACTGCTGACAAATGAAGCATTTGCTCTTGACCGACCAGAATGTCAGATAAAAGTCTTTTTCATCTTTCTTCGCTTCTTTGGAAGCCCTAATGGGTCTCTTTAATGAAGAAACCACTACTATATAATATGTCTTTTTATACCTTAATTTTTCCCTCCCCTTTTGGGATAATTTACAGCACAGTGTGGAATCTGAGACAGTTCAAGCTGTGCCAAAGGGCCTGGCAACAGGAAGAAATGCCGAGCCACTGTGATTTGGAGCCATAATACAAGATATAAAATTTAATTTTAGAAATGCAGCTACTGGAAACTGCTTTAAAATGCACATTTTCCTTTTAGTGCATAAAATGAGCCTTTGCCTTGACTGAGCTGTTAGAGTGGCTTGAAAGAGTGCTCTGTAGAGTAAGGGGCATACAAAGCTCTTCAGAGATCTTTTGCTGCTTATTCACTGGTACTCAAAACTGGAAGCTGGATGTTTATGTATTAAATACTACAGGGATGTGTAGAATTAAATACTACAGGGATGTGTGGAATAGGGCACAATGGATTATTTTCAGTTGTTTTGTGCCAGTCTGTTTCACTGCTGTAGCCATGAGTTGAGAGCGGACTCACCATAAGAATAGAACTGGCTGCCTCCTTGCAGGGAGGATGGACATGCAGAGAAAGCTGCAGAAGGTAATTCTGCTCAACAAGAAAATTAAAATCAGGAGATGATAGACAGAAAACTGTGGTGCTCAGCAGAAACCAAGGCTAAAGCTACCTTCTTCAAGGAAACAAGAAGGAAAAAAAGATGTTTGTCCTCTGGGTTAGAGATTTGATATGCATTCCATTCAGGGTAACAGTGTCCTATGGGAAGAAGGGGAAGGGATAAGCCACAAAGATTCATGAGACAGCTGATTTCCTGAGACAGATACAAAGTGCAGAAATGGGATTGGATTTGTGGTAAAAAGGACAATGACATCTACTGCTCTGCAAGTTGATTCCCAAGTAGAAGGTATGAAAATGATGGTTTTGGGGTTGGAGATGATACTTCATTGACAAAATTAAAATGGGGTCAGGGTATTTTCTCTGCAGTCAGTATCTGGCCCTCCATTTGGAGAGAGCTTCTTTGAAAGGTCAAGTTGTATGCCAGAGACAGTCTGGTTTTGAGCTTTCTGCTGTGGGGCAGTTTTAAGAGGAAAAATCCCTTATGGAGATGGGGGGAAACTGCAAGGGCAAGTTTTGATTCCACCTGGCTGGGAACAGACTTGAGCCATCCCACTTCAGACATTTCACCAAACACAAGTCTGCTAGGGAGGCCTCAAAATGCAGTGTCAGCAGCCTTCCAGAATGAGACACCTTATTTTTGAAGGATATCTCATAAGGCTGGAAACCAATGGACATAGAAGTGGTTTGCCAAGTTGTGACAATAGATTAACTCTTAAGAAAGTGTAAAGAGAATTTAAAATTTGTGTTTTCCTCATGCCAACCAGAGACCAAGTGCTCCAGCATATGAGATTTCCCTCTTGTATGCACCGTGTGCAGCTCTTGTGGTTGCAGGTTGACACACGAAGGATCCCAAAGCAGAGAGCACCTACAGGCAATGGTTAGAATGTATTATCTTAGTCTTTGAGCACCACTCACTCCTGCTAGCTAAGGTTTACCTTAAATCCAGTTCTGCCTGTGCTGAATTACGTCTCTGCCCTTCCAGCTGAATCTGGATGTACTCCGATGCTGTGCTGGAGCTGAGCCTTTCCAGTATTTTCTGTGACCCCTCCAAGCTCCACAGGGCTGCAGCACAGGAGCTTCATGGGGATCATGATCCAAGGGTTGCCCTGGGGACTGCTGCGCCCCTTAACTCCTGTGTGGCCATAGCCAAGGCCACTGTGTGCTGGCCCATCCTGTAATGTCAGTATCTACTCTCATATAGTCAGATGTGTGGTGGGACTTCATGTTTTAGAAGCTCCTGATACCACAGAGACTTCATTACCCTGCAATTTCCATTCTACCAGGTTCTAGGATCTCTTTCTTATTTCTGTCTGTAAATTGATTGCTAAAGGATTAAAAAATGGGATTTGTTTGGGTTTACTCTCTTATAATCCCTTATCTAATGATGGTACCTTATGACAATCTGGGACTGAATTTTTTATGAGTTACTCCAGTGAAGGTTTAGCACAGGGGCCAGTAGAAGTTTCTTTCTGTAACGCATCTCCACAGATCATCTTTCTTTTGAAAACGCTTCCTTTTTCAGAGAGAGGTGTAAGAGGGCACTGTAATTTTCAATGGATCTGGTTTTTAGAGTAGGCCATGTCTCGGTCTGCCCCGTGATATGGTTACAATGCATGACTGGCTTGTGTCTCCTGTGCTTGCAGGGAGGTGGTTTCAGTTCAATTTCAGGCAGCTGCTAGCTGACTAGGTACTTCGCCAGTGAATGAGTGGTTGAAAAGAAAAAAAAAACAAGAAAAAAATTTTTAAACAAAAAAAAAAGTCAACAGACTTCATGTACCAGTGAGATTTTCTGATCTTTTTCCCCCCCTCCCACAATAGGACATCGTCAGAAAATAGATGAGCAGACAAAACCTGGGAGCTTGTCCTTTTCAGAGCGCCTGAGTGAACTGGAGCAGTTGCGTCGTACGGCCATGAGGGTCAGCCCACATCACCCAGCCCCCACACCCAACCCACGAGCCTCCTTGAACCACACCACTGCTTTTAACCCTCAGCCTCAGAGTCAGATTCAGGGTAAGTACCTGAAATCCTCGTCCCCTGCTCACTCACCTCCAACCCACCAGCCTGCGGAGCACAGGGGATCGCAGGCGCTGCCTCCCTGTCCCTCCATCTCTTCTAGACTTCCCTTGGCGACTTTTAATGAGTGAGAGCATTTAATAAGTGAAAGGAGGGGCTTCCTAATATATGTGTTTATTTCTAAAGACTCAACAGAATTTAAGGACTCCATACTGTCTTCCTGGTGTCGGTACAGCTCATGGTTGTGCTAACCTCACCCATGTTAGAACCGTGACATCTTGAAAGCCTTTTTTTTCTTGCAAAGATGCATTATGCCAGGCTTTTTTCTGTGTGTAGGTGTATCTCACAATGGATATTTGTCAATTCTATCGTGTGCTTGAATGAGAGAAATACCGTCAATGTCTTGCTTTGACCTTTCTCAGGAAGGCAGCAGCAGAGAGATCTTTGCAGTGACCTTTCCTCTGAAGACAACCTCTTAGTGCTAAGACATTAATACTGGCGGGCTGTTTTGGGCATTAGTCTTTGTCTAATCATTATCCAGTGGGTTTTAAATGAGTGAAAACCTGCAAAACAGTGTCTCAGGAGTCTGATTTCCTGAGTCTCAGGCTCCGGTAATGCCAGTGAAATCAAGCTGTCTAGCTTGAAGAGCTGACTCTGTCCCTGCTAAAACCAACTCTTTCCCTAGGATCATCTGGAATTTGGTGAACAGTGAATGAGGGCACTAAACTGTCAGCTGTTACACGTTCTGCAAAACACATATCAAAATGTAGATTCATAGTGAGAAGCACCCAAAGGGAGGATGTGGGGCAGCATTAGTTTTATCAAGCCTCTCTGTCATTCCAGTCAGAATGAAATGGCTTTAATCAAGATTCTCTGGTCGGGTTTTGGGGAGAAATAGTTACCATGAGTTGGAATGAGTTCTTTTTCTGGCATTTTTTTAAAAACTAGGGTACTCTGTTGCATGCAGAAAAGATTAATGCTTATCTAAGGCAAACACTTGTTGCATCCTTTTATTCCCAGGCTAGGAAGGTCTTTGGCTTAGTGGAGTCTACTGGAAATCTGTTGTTAGCTTTACTGTGAGCAGAGGCAGGCATTTTTGAGAAGCAAGGAATATAAATCAATACATTGTCATGTAGGAAGAGGAGGGTATAAAGACAGCTGGAAGGAACACCTAGCTCCTTTCCTCCCTGAAGATATGCCAGGTCAGCTCATGCAAAGGATTCAGTCCTGCACCACTCCTAGCCCATGGTAATCCCCTCAGTTTTCTGATTTGCAAAGCAAACCATGTTGGGTTTCTCCTGTGCACAGCTCCATTCCTATAAAAGAAAACACACATATTATTATGGCTACTCGGCAGCCAGAGCCTATGTGGGTGGAGGTATCAGTCACAGACTTGCATTCTTCAGCTTCTTGGGAACACTATATGCTTAGCAGAGTATCGGGTTTAACGTCGAGTATCCCTCTTCCCTGGTTCCCTGTGAAAGTGCTTTGCTTTTACAGCTTCAGAGCGATAGACTTTTCACGCTCAGTCGGGTATTCAGCTGCTCTCTCCAGAAGTGGTTTTAGTATATTGCTTTGCTTTGCTCTTTGCAAACAAGATTTTAATGTGTACACCTGCGGACATAGCTCAGAAAATGATAGCGATCAAACTGCTAATGTTTCCTCATTGATACCCTCCTCTTCACCTCTGGAGCTGCTTTCTCCTGGTTTCCCTTTTCCTCTGCCTCCAAAACGTGTGTGTTATCCACTGCGCAGTTTGTTGAGGCTTGCTGTCGCTATCAGTAAAATAAGACCCAAACTAAAGCCTCCCTCATTTGGGACTGTCTCTGCTGCAGATGCCTTTTAATTTCTAGAGCTTGTCCTTTCAGGGTCACTCTATCACAATGGAGGAAAAGGGCTAGGCTGGGAAGGACCTACAGCACCATCATTTTTTCCTGTGTTCAGAGGGTAATTTGTTTTCAAGCTGATCTTCTGCATGACCTCTAGAGAGTCAGGATATTTCCTTTTTTTAATTATTTTTATTAAATAGCACTGTGTTTCAGAATGCAGGCCCCCAAAAATAAAATGCTTCTGACTTGCCACACATCTGTCTGTGATATCTATCTACATATCTTTGCATCCTGAAATACTTCTACAGAAATTCTCCCACTGAAGAGAGCACACGCTGCTTTTTACATAGGCATAAAATGAGACCTAAAAATTCCACACATTGCTAATTTCCAAACAGCAGCATTAAACATTGCTTTAACTCACACCAGTATGAATCACAGGCTACTCTTCTATTTATCCAAGTCCAATTATCTTTAAAAAAAAAAACTAACTCCAAATAGACGTCTCAAACTAGTTCCTGGATTTAAAGGGGCAGGTTGCCATGCCACTAAACCACTGTTTATTTGTTGAGGTTTTCATCTGTAAAAGGATTGAGGTTAATTTTAACTTCCTATTTTACGAAGTCTTGAATTTGAGCACAAAGCTGCTTGTGCAACGGATACAAGTTAAAGCAAGTTCAGAAACCATAAATTGCTATAATCGAGTTTTATGCTTCTTTCATATCACAAGGAGGGAGAAAGTACACCTGTTCAGTTAAAAGATCTAACCATAGCCAATTCACAGACCAAAGGGGAACAGAAGGGGAAAAAATGCATGTACCACATCACACGTGGTTTAAGTTGAAAGATTGCTTTGTGCTAGTAACAGGTATATCATGACAAAGGATTTGACCTACACTCACAGAGTAAGGAAATTCAGTTAAATCTGCAAACTCAGCCAGCATTTCAACCTTAACTCAGCCTTTCCTTTGTACAAAGGGGAAAGGAAAATAAACAGAGACATGTGGCTGGGCTGGGGTGTTGGTTAAAAAGTTCAAGACTCCTGGTGAACATTTAAATTTATATATGTAATAACTATAAATACATCTATATATTGTGGTTGAGTTTCTTCTAACACCAGCTTAAACCAGATATTTAATACATAATTACTGATTTTACAGTGGTTAATGTTAACCAGACCAGGTAGATCTGTAATTCAAGAGTTTTACATAAATACGAATTATATGGTTCCTTTACAGTATAATTTTTTTCAGGACCAAAAGGAATACTTTAAATGTGTAAGTCATCAGACCAAGAAGGTATTCTTTTGGAGGCACTAGTGTTGAATTTAGAAATTGCATAAATAAATTTCTAACTAGTGGGGTTATGAATACCATCCAAAATCTCTTTTTTTCCCCAAATTAGCCCAAAAAATATTTCCAACTGGTGATTTATTACTTACACATAGGTAAAAAAAAAAAATGTAACAAAGATATTTCTTCAGTCCAGGGAAAACAAATGATCATTGTAATCACTTCAAGGTACATCCCTCTTGTTCTTTTTACACTTTTATAGACTTAAGTTATCTGAGTTTGCTCACCTCTTGTTTCTCTTTTTTTTTTTTTCTTTAGTTTTGTAACCTTATATGTTTAGTTTCAGCTGGGACTGTGCTTTTATGACTAAGTCTAAAATCCCTGGAAACAAGAGGCTGTAATAAAATTATTGACAGATCTTTAAGCAAAGCAGCAGAATTCACACCAATAGCAAAGCAAGAGAGATCATTTAAAAATCAGCTCTTTGAATTAGCATGAAACATAATGACAGAGATTATTTTGTTACAAGCCAGACTTTTGTCTTCCTCCAGGTGCAATATGCTTTGTTTAAGAGACTTTTCAAGGTCCTTGCTATCGTAATCTTGTTCTACCAAAAGCAGCCCAAGTTTATCAGGGTTCCCATGAACTGGTGAAACACGGGAGTGGAGTCAAGGGCAGCGCCTAAGCCCAGGGAATTAAAATGACTTTGTTCCTACTACAGCTGTATCCTTCCCTGATTTTTAATATTTCCACTTTTAAATCAGCTTAACGGGCCACAGGTTAATAGAGTTAGAAGTGTTCACAAAGTAGTGTGTCAGAGTGAGCTTTAACAGGTCTGTCACTCTTTTCTCCGTGTCTTGCTGCTTCAAAATACAGTTTTGAGGCATTTTGGAGAATCCGGATTGACGTGCTTATAGCTCCCTGCCAAAACCGATAAACAGACTGTCAAGATTAGGGGCTTGCCAACTCTTTCCATTGTGCAATACGCTAAATGCCAATATTTTTATATTCTCGTTGGACATGTCTGCGTCTTCTCGTCTTTCTTTAACCTGGCACACTTACAGGGTGAGTTCACGGTGCTTTAACGGCGCATCGTCCCGTTTCCACTTGATTAACCACCTGACCCCTCCATCCCAAAATACACTCCCCAGCATGTCGAGCGAGTGCCGCCTGAGCTTGGCACCTTTCCTATCGGCGCTGCTTCTGCCTCCCCCCAGCCAGTGGAATAGCAGGGGGTGAGTGGTGCCAGCATGCTGGCGGGCAGCATGGGCAGCGTGGGAGCTGGCAGCAGGTACATCATTTCCGATCAGCATGGCTGAGGCTGCCAAAAGCTCCCTGGCTCCAGCGCTTCTCCTGGAGGTGCAGAAGCCCTCCTGCCCAGGCAATTGAATACAGTTTTCCCGCCATGAGTTTGGTCATACACATTTTGGTAGCAGCTAGGGTACATCCTTTTGATGGAGCTCCCCTCCACCACCCATCTTCTGGGGCAAGAAGCTAACTTGGCAAATGTGTGCCAAGAACCCATTCTGGGTGAGGGGCAACAGATGCTCCTTCTTCTTTCCCCGCCTTTCACTGCCAGTAGCCACCCGATATCTCATGTGTGGGGAAATGCAGGTGAAGCTGCCGCTGTGGTGTGGCCCCAGAGCCTGAGTACTGCAGCCGTGGGGAGGTCACAAGAAGTTTGTTGAAATAGTGATATTTTCCCAAAATGTTTTGCAAACCAAATCTGTTTATCTGGACAGTTTCCAACTGGCTCTATCAAAAAGGAAATTTTATAGAGACAAATACCTTTTTACTGAAAGTACGGTGTGTTTCTTTGATTCACAATTATTCCTCAGCATATAATACTTTTATAGAATGCCATGAGTAATCTCAGCAGTTTTTCTTTCTAAGGGGTACACTGTCATTAGCAGCAGACTCACCCCACTGTCTATTTATTGTGTCATAAACAAGCTTACATCTGAAGAGATGAGCACACAAGCATGTGACCTGAATTAGCATAAGCAAAACAATTCTTCTTGCATTTAGTCTAATGAAAGTCCACTCTGGGGAAAATCCCTCATTTTCCACACCCTCTACTAAAAATATATATAAAAACCTTGTATTTAAGGATGCCTGAATCCATCCTGTAGCTCTGCAGGCACACATGCTTCCATGATTGTCCAGTTACTTGTGTTGGACAAACTGGAGTAAGTCTTAGGAAGCTTGCTCTAAAACATAAACTAAAAGGGAGCAGCAGAATGTGACTCTTGCCATCCACAGAAGCACAGAAGTAAGTTGCATAGCATCTCTGGCCAAATGAGGCTCCTTATTTTACTGTGAAACGAACACCTTCCCATACTTGTATCTTGGAGAATGTTTGTGCTGTTACAGTAAATAGAGAATATATTATACATACTAGGCAATATTGGTCTGGTAAAGATAACCACAAGATGAACATAATATAGCTAAATAACCTGCAGTTTCAGAGTGTCCATTTTTAATTGGCTACAACTCTCAGCATCTTTTTTGACTAAGTCATCCTATCTCATGTGGAAATAAGCTCTTTACAGCAAGAGGTATGCCTTCCATTTGATTTGTAAAGTTAGTAATGCTATTTGGGTCAGTAATGCAAACACTAATTTTGACAAGGATAAAATTTTGTTACCATGACACATTTTCTCTGCCAAGACTTTGCATATCTGCAGGACTGGTTGTGCTGTGACACAAGAGAAGTGGTGATATCCAGTAGCAGCCCAGGAATGAAAGCAGTCCTGAGGAATTCCTTCCATCCAGGTGTTAGATATTTCCTCTCTTCCATCCTTCCATGCCAGAAGCAGGCCACCATTTTTGCCATTTTGAGATACCATAGGTGGGGTACTGTATTAATAACAGTATAGGAAGTTTTAGAAAAATCCCATCTAAGGTTCAGATGAAGTAATGACTATCTAGTATTCAAGAAAATATAATTCAAGCATCAGTGAGTGCAAAGAGGACCTGTTAGTATGACAAGAGGTCTTGCTTTAAGGAAGAGATTAGCATAGCCGGGTTTATTTAGTATGCCGAAACAGAGGCTGAGAGGAAAGATAATTGCAGTTAACAACCACAGCAGAGAGGTTCAACACCAGAGAGGAAGGAGAACCATTTGATCACTGGATCATAGAATCATTAAGGTTGGAAAAGATCTCTAAAGATCATCAAGCCCAGTTGTCAACCCAACATCACCATGCCTACAAAACCATGTCACAAAGTGCTATGTTTTTTGAATACCTCCAGGGACGATGACTCCACTCCTTCCCTGGGCAGCCTGTTTCAATGCTTCACCACTCTGGGGAATATCACTTGCGCCAACTGCATTTGTCTCCTTTCACCACAACTCTCTGGGACTGGCCATCCAGCCAATTTTTGACCCAATGAAGAATACACCAGTCTAAGCTATGAGCTTCTCTAGGAGTATGCTGTGGAAGGCAGTGTCAAAGCCTTTACTAAAATTCAGGTAGATAACATCTACAGCCTTTCCCTCATCCACTAAGTTGGTCACCAGGTTATAAAAGGAGATCAGGTTGGTCAAGCAGGGCCTGCCTTTCATGACCGCATACTGCCCCCTCCATGCACTTCAAAGATGCATCCCTTCCAGCCACAGATTTGTTCCTTTTCCATCTGTTCCCACTGAGGGCAGAGTAAGGTGAAGAAGGCCGTTTCTCATCACCTGCCCATGTTGCAGGCAGCATGCCTAGTTTTGGGGCATAAGCTTTGCTCAAGAGCTTCCCCTTTCTCCTTACATTTAGCTCTAGAAAAACAAGGGCTGGGAATTGTTTAGCTTCTTCATCTACTTAAGACACTAATGGAAAGAGTTATGCAATGGTGTTTAATCCAGAAGGTTTCCAAGTGTCGATATATTTAAAAGATACCAATCTTCATATTCCAATTGTCTAGCTCTTCATGAGATTAAAAAAGCAGTAGATAAGGCAACAAATATGTTCCCAGTCCCCAAGCAACATGTCTGCTTACACAAATTTTCCTTCTTTTTTTTTTTTTTTAACTTTTGCCCTTCAGACAGAACATCCTAAAGGAAGGCTTTAACTAAAGAAAAATAAATCTTGGTTTTTAAAGCAGAATATGAGGAGTTTAAAGAGCTGTATTTTGTTCTAAGTTTTGTCAAAGTCATTCTGTATTTATTTAGAACTTAATTTTTCACAAGGTATTTAGGAAAACTCAGCAAATGAGAAAGATGCTTTAGCAAGATTTTTGACAGTGCCCAAACACCTAAGCCCCAGAGAAATCTGCGACAGCTACAGAGAAATTTGGAAATATCTCTAGCTGTCTATCTTAATTTTTAGGCACCAATAAAATCTGGCAGCTTGTGCCCAGACACAGTTTTGGTTTTAATTAATCAGTCCTTGCCTTTTACCACATGAGAACAACACTGAGTTTATGGACACTGAGAAACAGAGCTTGCAGGCAAGGACAAGTAGCCCCATTTTAGACAGCGGTCCTCTCTCATTTGTTTTGTTTTGTCATCTTTGACTCAGTGTGCCAAAGTCCCTTCTTCGTTATGTCTTTGCACAAGTGGAGCTGCTTTCTGACCCACTGCAGGAATCTTGTGCTGCATTGATGCTACTAGCCTAGTGTCATTGCTCTCAGTGGTCACTGCGATTGCCAGAGAAAAGAGTGATGTAGTCAGGCTCACTTCTTGCTCCTGTAGCTCTGTTGTGGTACAGCAGTGCTAGAGTCATTCCTCTGAAGTGGAGCCTCATTTCTGGGGCAACTGAGAAGGTTCTGCATCTTTCAGGATGGCAGCTTAAATGCACTGTACTTCAGGGGACATTTCTATCTGTTGTTGAGATTAGCTAAGTCACTAGGTTCTCTTACTTTTCCATGGAAACACATGATTCTGACTAACAGCTTCTCTTGCCCAGCATTGAAATCTCACCTCTGGCATTGGTGTGCTGAAAATGTCTAAAGCAAGTATCTCTGCCTGCCCCAGAGACAGGTACTCTCACTGTCCTCACCTTTGGACAGTAACACATGGTTGTGTGTTTGATAGCATTTCAGCATCTGAGACAGCTACTCCCTTTGTTTTGGTTATTCCTCACTGGCCCTGTAAGCATATTCTTGGCCTTTGAATGGCCCAATTGAGAGGAAGATTAAAAGCGCTGATTGCAAAACTCCAGTAAATAAAATATCTCTCAGTTCCTTACTGACAAACCCAGTTTCTTTCCATAGCATTCTCCTCTTTAATCCCCTCTTGGCAGAACACGACATGTTTTGATACCAGAGCTCAAATTACCTTCCATGGTAAATAAAACAAACAAAAAATAAATAAGAGCTCCTTACCCTAAAAACAAACACCCACTGAAATCAGCTTATCATTTAGCTGATGCTGCCAATGAGCCAGAGTGTATCACTTTGATTTTGTAATTGAATGTATTTTTCCCTCAAGTACTCAACTGAGCCTTTCCAGATTTGAAATGTTGAAGGATTAGAGCAGAGTGACCAGAGACTTCCTTACTGTTTGTCATCTAGAAAACAAAGAAGGAGGAAACAGGGAGACTAGCACACAACTTAGTGTTCAAATGTTTATTTCTGAGGTGAAAACCCCACCTCATTATACAAAGCCCACCTGCTTTCTTCACCAGTGGGATTTATCCACAAGGCAGGGGTCTCCTTTCAAAGCATCAAGTACAGACATGCCCTCGTCTCTTCTGCTGCTGTGCCTTTAACAAGATATTGCGTCAAGCAGATCTTCTCTAATAATCCCACATGGTTAGAGGGTTCACAGGGATCCTTTTACATGACTGCGTACACAGTACACCCTGAGCAAACTTAATCATAAGTTTTCCCTGTGTATTCAGTATATTATGACCCCTATAAATGGAGATTGTTCACATGCAAAGAACAATGGGCTTGGATGTGCTCAGTAAAACAATCAATTACATGGGGAAGTGCACATTATATAGTCAGATGATCATCTCCATCTGACCATTTTCATTCTATTTATACAACTCTTCTCTTAAAAGCATTGAAAAGCAAAAGCATATAAAATAGATACATTAAAAAATTGTGGGTTTGCTGTCAGGGCCAGTTTGATTTCCAACAATAAATGCCCAGGTCTGTTTCAGAGGTTTAGTTGATTTATCAGTATTGGGCAAGATACTCAGTTCAAGATCAGTGATTCTGAGAGATTCCAGGATTTGATGCAGAGCACCAGGCACTTTAAAGAAGCCTGGATTTCTGCATAAACAGATGTTTTGAATGTCTTTATTTAGGTACCCCAAAATGGAACTGGATCACTAAGCATGTTTTAGAATATAAATGGTTGTTTGCATCCTCTGTGTTTTAAATAAGTACAGTTATCAGAGCTTTTAGATATATCTTGGCCAGTTTTGGTTCCCTTAGCTTCTGGCAGATTAAATTCAGGTGGTCATTACCAACAAAAGCCAATGAAACCAAAAATCCTTGCATAGCGAAAAGTTATACATTCATTGCTTTATTCATTGATAAGTTTCCAGTATCCAGAGATGTCACTATAAACTGATACAGCTTGTAGGAAAGACAATGTTTTGTCAGAAGTGATTCTTCATTTTATTAGTGTAGTGATGATTTACAGCTAGCTGAACAAGTGTAATGTTTATGATTATTTGAGCTCTCATTGCATAAGGTTACTGAAGTATATTTAATTTTTAAAAACCCAAGTCCAAATGATGATCCTCATTCTGCAGTAAAGCATTTGAATAACTGCTCAAAAGAATAGTCTCTTTGATATCCTTGAGACCTATATATACATGAGCAATTTTACATGCAAAACCATTTGCAAATCCAAACTCGGTATTAATTAGTTCACGGGGAAAGGTATCCACCAGAAAACAGTGCTGCTCTGCCATACATTATAAAAGTGAACACTTGTATTGACTTGAAAAGGAACCACAGAAAGGGCAGGGAGACATTTCAAGTGAGAATAAACCAAGATTTGCCAACACTCACCTAAATACAAATGGATCGCTAGTGCATGGTCAATTTTATCCTTCCTCTGCAAATACTTTTTTGAAAAGCTCACTCTCACCTCTTTTCAGCTTTTAAGCACATGGCCCATCCAGCAGATAAACCTCACAGATGGATGCATCAGGGAACCAGCCTGGGATTTGTAGGAGTCAAGGAAGCTTCTTGTTGGTCCCCCTTTCACTCAGCAAGGGACTGGGAGCATTGTCTCTGTTATGAAACGCAAGAGCCCCGTGTGCTCCGTGAGGAGAGAGGAGCTGGGGAATGAAGAAGGGCTTGCTGCTGGAATCAAGGGCAGTTAAAACTGAGCTTCCAGGGCACAGGGATAAACCAGCCAGAGTAGGGCCTTGCTGTCACCAGTGCATCTGTGGGTCACTCACGAGCCTGAGGTGGCAAGATGCCGCATGGGATCTCTCCATGCACGTGCTGGAGACCAGGGGAGGAGCAGGAGGCCACCAGCACTGCCCTTTCTTGCCCTCACTGGAGTGACATAGCTAGACCTAGAGCAGGTACTAAGTTGAAGGAAGTAATAGGAGTAAAGACAGAGGGGAGAGAGTGTGAAAACAGGTTTTCCTAGAAAAGTGAATGAAACATATTCATGGGAAAAACCAAAAAAACAACCAAACAAACAAAGTAAAAAAAAGAAAGGCAGAAAGAAAGAAAAACAGCTGTGCTAATTCTTATGCTTGTTTGATCATGTTCAGAGCCTCCTAAACTCCCATGGAAGGGAATGATTTTGTTTTAGGAGGGTGGTGCGTACTGAGTGTGCATCCATGTGATTTTTGTATTTGTACATTAAACATTTCCCCAAGATGTAATTCCTTCCCTCCTGTACTTGGAATAAAGTGACTTTACAAGAAGAACTGCCTCCAAACAGCAAGCAAAGGAGGGCAAGATAGGGCAAATGTAAATATGTCTGAGCTAGCTGCTCCACCCAGCCTCTCATCTTTATATTAAAAAAAAATAAAAAATAAAAAAAATTGTTTCCAATAACTGAAACAGGCACGGTCTGATCTGTACAGACGGTCTGCAGGCATCTGCCCAAGAAGCTGGCGGTTGGCTGGTACATCCTCATCTGATTTATGTTGTGTGTGTGTTAAGCCTTAAATTGTTGAGTCTCTGGCTGGCTGCAGTGGTATTACTGGATGGTTGGTGTATGTTTTCAGCACACAGAGCTGGCTCTGATACTGGAGTTGTTGGCACTGAATCAATTCCAATCTCACACCTGTCTGAGACAATGAAGGCCTTGTTGCACACATCTCCACCAAGGGCTGTCATACAATTTATTTTTTACATTTGAAGAAGAAGGAAGAAAAAATAAAGGGAGGACTGAGGAAGTACTGTCTCCTCACAAAACACATTCCCCATGCTTGGATGCAACATGCCCCTTTTTTCCTTATGGGAAAATATATTTACAAAATAAAGCCAGTGGAGTACTTATGGAAAGTATAGCTTAAATGTGGCTAAGGTTTGGTCTCCAGGGATATTCTGTAGGATCGTGCCTGGTGCTTTAAGCATGGGAGACAGGCACACAGTTTGTTGCCTTCTTGCTGGAAAGTTTACCACCAGCTGGGTTAGCACTATTAATAGCTTCTTATCAGTGTGCCTAGCACCTCTGCCATTTACCTAGCATTTTGGATCCATTTCTTGAGATCTCTGAGGTTTTGAAAGGTCCTGGGCACACATGCCAGCACGGGGGAAATCCTCTGCTCCCTGGCACTGAAGCAGCTCAGCCTGGGTGGAGGATCACCCTGGATCTAGTCACTATTCACTATTCACTCCCAAGTTGAAGACAGGAGTCTTCATCTTTGTCTTGGTCATCCAACTTTGTCCTTGTGGTCCCCCTTCATTCATTCTTCCTCCTCTGGTTCTGTTGAAAGATGTTAGGTGTGCACTTTCTGGAACCTGTAATGTTTCAGATACTTTTCCTGCCCTTTCTGTTGCACCCTACTTCCCACAGTGAATGGGTAGCAGAGGGAGGCAGGGGCTGCAGATCTGTCTCATGCAGGTTTTTTTTTTTTCCATTTACTATATTTACGGCAATTTTTGTGGCAACTCAGACAGGAGGCACGTGGCTAGGCATTTCCTGGGAGTGAGAGTTTGCACCTTACTACTGAAACAGCCCGAAAATGCAGAGTGTTCTCCCAGATTCTCCCTGCATACCTGTTTGCCTGTATCAGCAAAGACTAACTGAGCCTCCTGAGTCAGCTGAACTGCTGTGGTGCTCTCAAAAGACTTGGTCCATCTGTCCAAGTTAAAGACTGGTTGTGCCATTTAGTGGCTTTCCCATGTTCTTTTTCTGTCTTTCTAGCCTGACCTCCTCCAGCTTTGCCACTACCATCGCTGGTTGCATCACCAGTGCAGACAGGAGTGGGTAGATGGAGAGCTGGGTGGGAGGAGAGGCAAGAAATGCAACACAATGTTGTGTTCTTTTCCTGGACTTCAGTAAAGCCTTTGATACAGTTTCTCACAGCATTCTGCTTCGGAAACTGTCGGCCTCTGGCCTGGACGGGCGCACACTCTCCTGGGTGAAAAACTGGTTGAATGACCGGGCCCAGAGGGTGGTGGTAAATGGAGTTAAATCCAGCTGGAGGCCAGTGACAAGTGGAGTTCCCCAGGGCTCAGTCCTGGGTCCAGTCCTGTTTAATGTCGTTATCAATGACCTGGATGAAGGCATCGAGTGCTCCCTTAGCAAGTTTGCAGATGACACCAAGCTGGGTGGAAGTGTGGATCTGCTGGAGAGTTGGGAGGCTCTGCAAAGGGACCTGAACAGGCTGGACTGCTGGGCTGAGACCAACGGCATGAGGTGTAACAAGGCCAAATGCAGGGTTCTGCACTTGGGGCACAACAACCCTAAGCAGAGTTACAGACTAGGAGAAACCTGGCTGGAAAGCTGCCAGGAGGAGAAGGACCTGGGGGTGTTGGTTGACAGTGACTGAACATGAGCCAGCAGTGTGCCCAGGTGGCCAAAAAGGCCAATGGCATCCTGGCTTGTATCAGGAACAGCGTGACCAGCAGGTCCAGGGAGGTTATTCTCCCTCTGTACTTGGCACTGGTGAGACCGCACCTCGAGTCCTGTGTTCAGTTCTGGGCCCCTCACCACAAGAGGGATGTTGAGGCTCTGGAGCGAGTCCAGAGAAGAGCAACAAAGCTGGTGAAGGGGCTGGAGAACAAATCTTACGAGGAGCGGCTGAGAGAGCTGGGGTTGTTCAGCCTGGAGAAGAGGAGGCTGAGGGGAGACCTTATTACTCTCTACAACTACCTGAAGGGTAGTGACAGGGGACAGGATGAGAGGGAATGGCCTCAAGCTCTGCCAGGGGAGATTTAGGCTTGAGATTAGGAAGAAATTCTTCACGGAGAGGGTGGTTAGCCATTGGAACGGTCTGCCCAGGGAGGTGGTTGAGTCACCCTCCCTGGAGGTGTTTAAGGTTAGGGTAGATGAGGTGCTTAGGAGCATGATTTAGGGATTGGTGGGAATGGTTGGATTTGACGATCCAGTGGGTCTCTTCCAACCTGGTCATTCTGTGATTCTGTGATTCTGTGATTCTGTGATTCAGTTCTCGTTCCATTTCATCCTGACTCTTACTGCAGTCTCTGTTCTTTTCCTCAAAACGTCTTCTGAGAAGGCAAGTCAGAAGGAAAAAAGAGGATCATGAGGCACTGCAACCCTGCTCATGTCCAGTGAGTTTTGAAAGGTGCACAGTTAGATCAAAACACAGCTCTTCAGCCAATGTAAGCTGGCCTTGCTATGTTAATGAGGCCAGCCAAGGATCTACCCTTACAGCTTGTCAGGGTGGTCTTAAGCATAAAAATAAATGATTAACTGTGTAATGAGTGAATATAAAGACAGAGGGTAAAGTATACTTCTGTTGGTACTTGCATGCCTTTGTTTAAGAATACAGAAAAAGACCCTGCGGTGATGAAATGCAGACAGGAGCATGATGTTATCTTGCACCTACAAACCTTGCTCTGAGTCCACTGGTGGCCACTATCCAGAACTGCTGAGTTCAGACACACTGGCTTGTACTAAGTAGAAGTGATGCTTTAGGTTTTCAGTAAACAGCATTTTTGCTGCAGGGCCCAAATCCTTCAAACATTTGCGTAGGTAATTGTCTGGTTTTACCTTCTAGTGTTTCATCATCAGCTTATCTGTAAATTCTGACTGGCTAAACGAGCTTGTGAAGATAGGGGAAGAGCTGGTGGAGAATGGGGGACTAAACCATTCCATATTTAATTCACTGGCAGGAAAGCCTAATGCAAGTGCAGCTAAGCAATCATTTTAGGATCACATTGGGGAAAAAATGAGTAATACAGCATATTAATTTAAACAGATTAAAGAGCTGCACAAATAAACGAAGGGGCCTTTTGTTTTGTTCTTCTGGCAGTTCCAAAATATCAACAATTGCAAAATAACAATGGTAAATATAAATTTTCTGGTCAAATTTAAATTAATTATTGCAATGGGTTTCCAATTTTTAAAACTGTGAAGATTTAGACATAAAAAATATTTCAATTAGGGCAATTTCTGAAGTTGTTTTTTTTTTCACTGACCAAGCTCACAATTTACAACCTACAATAACCTTGTTTCTTGCCATTGCACTGGATTTTTACTTCAAAAGTAAATACTATTTGGTCTTATGCTGACTCTTACTTAAATAATTATTTAATATTTGCTTACATATCACCATTAAGTTTATCTTTGAGATTGTTTCTTAAATGGGAAAGTGTTCCTTTTGCTTATAATGATGACTTCTGATCTTATTCTCAGTGCCACAGCTGCCTAAAACTGCTCAGTTCAGCAAATTCAGTAGAATTAAGCTGTTTTTAGCTAAGTTTCTAAAATGTTTTTGATGTGTCAGTGCTTCATAGGTTCAGAACTGCTAACGGAGAACAATAATATTACATGATATTTCTAAGCAGACAGACTAGTCCCAGGATGTAATTTGAAAAGAGGTTGTAGCAAGCTTGGCTTTTCAAGCTGTTCAGAAGTGTTTTGTATATTAAAGATTAATTTTTCAGATTTTTAATACAGAAAGTGAAACAAAACTGTTATTTTGATAGAACATAACATATTTCCTATTCCAAAATGAAATCTTCCTTAATCTGGCAACACAACAGCTGCTTGGAATTACTTTATTTCTTCTACATTGGAACATTTTGCAACATTTGACATGTGTTGATGCTTCTTTTCTTTACTGGATTACAATTTTCCTTCAACACTGTTATTCCTTACTCCACCCATTCTTGTAGCATCCACCTGAATACAAACCAGAAAATATGATCAGGATATAGGTACACAAAATCTGGGGACCTAGCACATGTTTCCGGGCAGCCTAGTTGTTCTGGTCCCCCTGCAGAAGGAGCTCCAGGAGAAGGGGCAGGGAGGTGTATGGGAGTTGTGACATCAAGAGTGTCTTCTCCCAGTGTCTTCTCCAGGCTTGGTGCCCTGATGGATGGCAGAGACGTACCCTCCCTGTTAGGAGCAGACTCCTCCTCAGCTACCCTGATGTGGAGTGCATGTTCAGGGCCTCGCTGGCTGAGCCCTGCACTTTCAAAGCCCTGCACCCTATTATTCATGAGTCTTATTTTCACCCCTCGCTTTGGAAGGACTGTCGAGGGGTTTCAGTCTCGCAACAGCTCTGTGTGTGTTGATTTGCTGAGCTGCTCCTTGGTATCTTCAGTAGCACTAAAGAGAGAAGCACTTTTAACTCCAAAGCTGGTGCTACTTGCATCTTTTGCCCTTTGGATTTAGATCTAGTCTGCTTTGAAATCAATTCATATCACTTCCAAATACAGCCAGCAAAGTGAACATGCAGGCTGAGCTGGACCTAGTGCATGCCTTGAGCACTCCTGCTTCCATTGCTGTGGAGTAGGGTTGGAACAAGAAGATGAATCTTTACCTTCCTTTTAATCCTTCTCCCTCTGGCTGTACTCCTCTGGTCTCTCTGATTCAGGGGGGAGCCAGGGGAGATGTCCTGCTGCCACCTGCCAGTACTATAGGTCAGGTGGAATTGGTTATGGTTGCAGGGCGGCAGGATGTTGCATTCCTCAGTTACAAAGCAAGTGCCAAGGGATTTCGTAAAGGAAGCAAAACATTTCTTGAACTGTATTTTTAATGTATTTCTGGACTTAATGCCTCTGACAACCCAGTGAGTTGGGGCTTTCAGCACATACTTCTAGGCTTGACTCATTTTCCGTTTCAGTTTTGCAGATCTCCTCAAAACCAACTTGACAGTTTGGAGGAGCAGATCATTTAACAGAGTTTTCAACAAGTCCATTTTGGTTTAGTACTATAACAAGCAACAGTTTCTTAGTTACCCACTTTTAAAAAAATCCGAGCATTCTAAGTCAAGATGACTTCACAAATATATGTTCACATGAAGACGACCTTACTTCCCCTTGTAAATCAAAGCTGTACCCTGGAGAGAGGTTTCGTACCACTGAGCTCAGTATCATTTTTCTCAAGGTGACCTCAGTTGTTAAAGTATGAAGGTTGCATTTGATATGTCACTTACTTTCTCTAAGTCAATAAAATGAACTACTATGTCTTTAGATCATCAGAGATGTGCTTATTACCAAAAATTGTTTTAATCCTGATTTGTGTTGGAATTTAAAAGAATCCAAGCAGATTTCATTTGCCATCCTGAATAAGAGTTTGGAGAGTGGTACTCCACTGTGTGTGCAGAGTGCCCCTGGATGAATTCTACTTTATTAGTTTATAGGCTTTCTTCTGAGCACTTGGGATGAAATCATGAAAGTCTAAATGACTGTTATCTTCAAAGGCCTCTTTTATGCTGACAAAACTCCACCTTACCAACTTGTATTAATAATCTATTGCAATCCTAATTAGTCAACATCAAGGTCAGTATTTTGTGGTGGATAAAATGACTGTAAGCTCCAGAGAGTAAGTTTTTTCTTCCACTATTTTCATGTTGAAAAAGAGGAGGGAGCACTACAAGTATAAAACGAGAGATTGATGAGAACTTTTCTGTTTATCTGTAGGCTACAGAACTTTAATATAGAGTAATTAGTTCACATAATCAGGAGCAACCTGTAAGATACCTGAGGCCACACTGCAGTCACTCTTTTGTCCCAGCAGACTGCAGAGACTTCCTCGTTCAATTCTGCTCCTTTTTTTTTTTTATAGCATTGGTTTTCAAGTGGGAATAATCATTCCAAGGAACTTTCAGCCTCATATTTAATTGTCTTGGGATCACAGAATCATAGAATTGTTTGGGTTGGAAGGGACCTTAAAGCCCACCTAGTTCCAACCCCCCTGCCATGGGCAGGGACACCTCCCACCAGCTCAGGCTGCCCAAGGCCCCATCCAACCTGGCCCTGAACACCCCCAGGGATGGGGCAGCCACAGTCCTGCTTCTCTTGTTGCAGCCCAGGACACAGTTGGCCTTCTGGGCTGTGAGTGCACATTGCCGGCTCATGTCAAGTTTCTCATCAACCAGCACCCCCAAGTCCTTCTCTGCAGGGCAGCTCTCAGTCACATCATCTCCTGTCATGAATTGAAAGTGGGGATTGCCCTGACCCAGGTGTAGGACCTTGCACTCGGCCTTGTTGAACCTCATGAGGTTCACACAGCCACACTTCTCCAGCCTGTCCAGGTCCCTCTGGATGACATCCTGTCCTTCTGGTGTGGCAACTGCACCACTCAGCTGGTGTCATCTGCAAACTTGCTGAGGGTGCACTCAATCTTGCTGTCAGTATCATTGATAAAGATATTAAACAGCACTGGTCCCAGTACAGACCTCCGAGGGACATTTATCTAGGAAATGTTTCATTGCGACATGAACCCCTGACTGTCTTTTTGAACACCCAAAGGCAGAGTCCCACTGAGGCTCTGGGGCTGGGCACCAGGGTATCGGCAACCTCCTCCCAGGACCAGCCAGGGTCAGGACCAGCCCACAGGCATGAAGGATATTGCCCTAGCAAGGAAGATGCAGGTAATCCTATGTCTGTAGATAGCAGCTCAATGTGGCTTCCAGGTCTTGGACTAGGAGATATCTCACCACTTCCTTTGGTCTTGCTCCACCCCATGAAAGAAAAACTGTAGAAATGCAACTAACCTAGGATTCATTTCACCTAATTTTAGGCACCCACGTTTTGTGTATCTCTGTCTGACACAGTCATCTGGTATCTTTACAATCAGGGAGAAAAACAGCTGTTCATCAGGTGTGATTCACCCGCCTGGATTGGCTTGGATGTCTTCCTTAGAATGAAATTACTTGTACTCCACAAGTGTCTGTTTTACCCTTTTGGCAATAAAGTCTAGAGTCTAGACAGGTAGCTCAGAGGTAGACACCTACATTGTAGATCTTTCAGGTGGGATGAATCCTCCCCTAAGAGCAAGGGCACAAGGAGACAGCATTGCACTTTGTACACAATTAGCATCCTAGTTCTGTGTCTGCATTTCCAGGGCGTGATACACCTGGCAGGCTGAAAGAAGCTGCTCTCACCAGCAGCGAGGTAGTGAGATAGGCTAATTGACCTGCTTCTCAGTGAGCACTGTACCCCATCTGAACCCTGTGCTTCACGTAGACTGCTTTCAAGATTTGAGCTAACTAGGACAAAGTGGATACCTCTCCCCCAAGCGGTTTTTACTGGTGAACTTTCCCTGCTGGGGTGACATCAGGTAATGCGCATGTGCTTAAACTCAGCCAAGCACTGATCTCTGTGCCCCGAGTGCTCTGCTGAACCAGAGCCTTCCTTTCTGCATGCATCAGTTCTCCGCTAAAATGAAGACTGCAATAATACTCTTCCTCAGGGGGCAGAGTGAAGATCAAGGAATTAATTAGCTAGGAGATGATCACATACTAGTATGGTTCAGGGAAAGGCGAAGAGGAAAGCAGTAGCTGGGACCTAGAGCAGCAATGAGGAGAAGCTGGGGAGGGGACAGGTGGGACAGGAACTGAAGTGCTCTCCTGTCCAGCAGGGTTTGTCATACAGGCTGGGGTAGCAGGTCAGGGGAAGCTGCCACAATCCACATGCAAATTCCGTCTAGAGTTGGAGAGATGTAATTTCTAGGTGTGGAATTACTGAGGTGGATAAGGGAGTAGAACTCTCCTAATAGTAGTACTAGTAACTCTCCTATTAGGGTCCACCCCCTAGTCCCTGTGCAGGACATTGCAGATCATACACCCTCCCAGCAAGACCTGCTCTCTCCCTGGCACCTCTGAAGCTTGAGAAAACTGCAGTCCATGCCACAAGCAGACAAGTGTGTATGCGTGTACACATATATATGTGCATGTACACATGTGTGCGTGCTTGTACTGGCATCCTTTCACCAGCAATACACACATGCAGAGCTACAGGGTTCTCTGTATTCATACCACCTCCTAGGCCTGGCGCAATGGGACAAAGGGTGAAGTCTGCTCACCACTGACATCCATGTGGTATCTGCCCCTGATTTCCTCACTGTTTCAGTTTGTGCTTTAGCCGTACGCTTAGAGATAGTGAACAGTGCAGCGACATTGAGTCTGGCGGCATGTCTCCTCCAGGGGAGCCAAGAGTGGAAGGTCAAGGTTGCATTCTTTTTACTTCATTCCTTGTTGATGTGGGATGAGAGGAAAAGGAGGACGGGTGGTGGAATGGAGTCTCCCTCTTGAACAAATAACTACAGCTCTCCAGGGTGACTCATACCTCTGAAGACAAAGAACAATGCATCCTTAATTTGCAAAACTCAGCTTTCCAACTTCTGCATGTCACTGGCACCCAGAGACTCTTGCAGTTTGCCCATAATACCATCATGTTCTTCCAAACAGCAGTGACGCCAGTCCAGAAGGAGTGTGCTTACTCAGGAGGAGAGATGGTTTATATTTCATTTGAACAGCTTATGTGCTAACCTGCTAGGGCAGCACACAGGTTGATTGTGAAATCAGAGTTTTCACAGTTCAGTATTTGGAGTTGTCTGCACTTCCTGATTCTGGCACCAAGTTAGCAACAAAACCTGAGGGGTTTTTTAGGGGACGCCACAGCCAGTTGTCATTACTAAAATGCTACTTGTTTCTTTACGGCACGTTGTGCATATACAGTTCTGCTGGTCTAAATAGCTTATTCAGGCAGCTTTAAACTTGAAGGAGTACACACTTCTCCTCTTATCCCCAGAATACGCATGGCTAGAACAGATGATTTCTCCTGCTGCCTTTGGTATCATCTCCACAAAGAAAGTGAGGGAAATTCAAACAAACCATTAGGATGCAGTTGTTTTTCTCCCTTCCCTACCATCTATTTCTAAATAAAAGCTAGCAAAAAAATCCTTATGTAAGACTTCCAGTCTTTCTCTACATTCAGCACTGGAGGAGAGATATCCTCAAAGGCACTGACAGATATTCATCATTTTTGTCCTCAAGACCCTTTCTAGTTCAACTTTGGAAAGAAATTAGCTAACATAGACCATGAGGTGGGGGTAGATGGCACAAAGAAAGTGAATGCAAAATACTGAATGAACAGTAGAAATGCTGTGCGCCCCAGCACTTTGTCCCATCACTCTTTGTAGTTTTCTGTGGTTACCTTTACTATATGTTCGATCCTTCTCGGTGGCTGGTGCCTTTCTGGACATTAATGCAGCACCTAGCCTGATTTGGGAAGTTCTGCATCAACGCTAGCACTGCAGCTAGAAAAAACAGTCTCAGTAAGTGGTTTTTGAAAGGTTTCTGCTTGAGGGTGATAGTTTTCTTCTTTATTCTCCAGAGTGTGATGCCTCAGTGTGGTGAAACTCCCTCAGTCTCCTATCCTACAGGAGGTTTTTTTAAAGGCTAAAATACCTCTAGAGCTTCTCTAGTCTTTGCAATACTCCACAAAGCCACAGTAATATCGAAATAAAATGAAAGTAAACATTGAGGCAGGAGGTCGTTGCCAAAGATCTCTCTTACAGAGAATAGCTGGGGATTCGGGTGGCTCTTTCACCCCATCCCCCCAATTTAAACATTTCCAGACACGCGATGTATCTGTCACTGTCGTTCTCAACCAGAATAAGTCCTGTCACCTGTTAGCAGTCTAAAAGGGGCTTTTCAAGGCCATAGAGAGGAGCGAATGCTCATCTCCTATAAATTCCCGGAGGAAATTGGAAGACTTTGAAAAACTTTCCTTAGGGGCAAATCAGAGCTTGCACCCATCTCTGTGAAACCAGCAGGTCTCCCAGCTGTTGTGCTGGGAGGTAGCTCTGTGGTGTGACAGTGGTTTCCACAGCCTGGCACATGGAGGGAAACCACCCTGCAGGGTGAAGTAGCTGCCGGTGGAATTTTACAGTTTGCTCTGTAATTTTCCAGCTCCTCATGTTCCAGCACTGAGGGGTATGAGAATACCAGCCTTGTGAGGCTGCTGCTCCTGCCAGTGATGAACTTGTCCTTTGGAAAGTCCCCCTTATTTAAGCTACTGACTAATTCTTTCAGCTGCTGGGAGATGACACACCTTTCCACAGTGCTGTATTAGGTTGAGGATTTGCTGGATCCTGGAGTGAGGGAGATTGAGTCATTTTGAATGCCTGGCTTCAAAGACAGTCTAGGTTAGACCCATGTAGGACCACATCATGGTCCTTTGTACTTCTGAAACCTTCACCTGAAGCTTCTGGGTCTAGGAGGTAACAAGAGGAAACAAGCAAGAACAAGAGATAGAGACAGGCACCTAAGAGATGTTGGCAGAGGGGGGAAAGAGGAAAGACTGAATTAAAGTTTTTAGGCAAGCAGGATCTTTCTTCTGAGCCTGAAACTACAACGAGTATTTCTGTGCTCATAGTCCATTTCCTCTGTTAAGCAAGACACCTCTCTGAATGAACAAGTCTAATCAAGACCATTCCTGCCTTACATTCAAAGGAAGGGAAAGTCACAACTATAAAAATTGTTTCCCTTTAGAAAGATTGGCAAATCAGACGAGGGAGGGGAGCAGGATGGACAAATCTCAGACTCAGAGAAGCTTTTCAAAGCAGTTAAGGATCTGACTCTCTCCTCATCTGCCTCTGCGTTCGACACCAGTAAACTAATCCCAGCTTTCATTCACCCCATGTCTTCTGCCAGTTGCTGCCTTTAAAGTGCCTGCCAGGATGGTGGAGGAATTGCAAAGCTCGATGCTATGTGACTTTCAGGGTTGTTGCGTATGACTGACAGAAATTTTTGCAACTTGAGAAAAAAAGTCTGGCAACAGCAGTGGCTCTTTCACAATTCATCTTCATCTTGCTATGCCAAGGATGGGGGGATTTTCACTGACATAGACAGTGGCTAATTAGCAATCTGTACTTGGAGCTGCCTCCTTTGTCTCCTTTGACCCCAGCTTGGGAAAAATTACTTGTAGAACTTTGTCGAAGTTGTTATATTTTCAAGCAGGCAGGTTTCATTTCTGAGGTGGAGGAGCAAGGGAGGAGAGAGGAGGTGCAGGCAGTCCGTGGGCAAGTGCAGCCTGGCAGGGAGGGGAAGGTGGAGAGGCAGCCTGGCTGAGTCAAAAAAGGCATACCTGCTCCCTCCCCGGCTGCTGCCTGCTCCGTCGCCGTCCTGCCTCGCACCACGGCCTACTGACTCACATCCTGCTGCTCCTTTATGAAGCTTCCAGGAACATGCTGTATCATACTGAGATTTGACTACGCAGCGCCTCTTGGCTGGGAGCAGGCAGCAACGTCTGACCTGCAGTGACACATAGTGAAATGGATCTCCCTGCACTCCAAGGGCATAAAACAGATTCAGGGGGGCATGGGGTCCAGCCCAGCACAAGCCATGCACATCCACGTAAGCATTTTTCCTTTTGGCACATAGGTGCGCAGGGACCTGTAATGTGATTTTAATTCAAAGATTAAAGCTTTTAATATTCCAGAAAGAACTGTTTTCTGATCAGAATACAAAATCTTGCAGCGTCTTTCTTTTAGGCAGCCTGGTGTGGATTGTTTTATCTGTTATATAGAAATGATGAGAGTCATTTTTGCTGTCATCTCAAGCAACATCCTGAGGTGGCCCTATGAATTGCCACAGCCCCACTGAAACCTTCTGAGTGCCAGACAGCATCATATTGTTTTCTTTTGGAAGGAGAGGAGAAGTGTTGTTTTGCATTTTACAGTGTGTGCCTCCTTCTGAAAAAGAATCACTTAGAATCATAGAATCACCAGGTTGGAAAAGACCCACCGGATCATCGAGTCCAACCATTCTTATCAGTCACTAAACCATGCCCCTCAGCACCTCATCCACCTGTCCTTTAAACACCTCCAGGGAAGGTGACTCAACCAACTCCATGGGCAGCCTGTTCCAGTGAGAAATATCATTCTGAGCGGCTTCACATTTATCATGTCCCAGTGATTTCTATGTCCTGCATGCTCAGGATCGGTTGTACAGACTAAAGTGTGTTTTGTGTGAGCTCAGGAGATACGCTGCTGTTTTGACTGAGGTCTTGACCCATCATCTTGTGCGCTGGGCACAAAGGGAGTTCTTCTCTTTTTGCATTTGACTACTAATAATAACTCTGGAAGCCAAAATATGCCCCGTGCCACACCAGGACAACTCCACTGCCTGGCAGGTATTTGTTTGCCCTGCTTATGGTTCTGCTGAGCAGGAGTATCTTCGGGTCTGGGCGTACACATCTCTCCTCTTGGATAACCACAGAGCCCGGAGCTGCTCCGAAGGGAGATGCTACTTCTTTGCCGAGCTGGGCTGCGCTTAGACAGCACTGGCGGAGTCCCGGGTGGGAATGACTAATAAGCGTTGCAAAGGTCGTGTGAAGGGCTGTGGCTGCTCCGGGAAAATTCATGCTGGAGCTGGTTATTTTACAGCGGGTCTCGGAGGCAGCCGGGCGCTGGGGGAGAGGAGCCGGGGAGCCGCGGGCTGCAGCTTCTGCAAGGGCTCCACTGCCACCTACTGATGCGCTGCTGGCCCGGAGAGAGCTCCTTCGGGGCAGGCTTTTAATTTCCCACGTAGAAAAATGGCTGGAAAAAATGCTAAATACGAGGACCAGAGGGAGCATCATGAAAGGAGAAGACAGGCTTTTTTTTTAAACTTTTTTTTTTCTCCCTTTGCTTCATTAAACTATTAAACATTATGCAACATTTGTAGAGCTTAATTACAACTTCTTAAAACAAGCCGAACGCAATCTTTTCATGGCAATAAAACATGACGAGGCATGAAAGATGGTTCAATACTTTCTGCTTAATAGCTTGTTAGGCATGAGGTTAGAGGCCGAGAGCTCGTGACTACAGAGCAAGGTGTGAATTATTGCACCATAATTCTTGCCCTGGAGTGTTTTATTGCAATTAATAACTGTTTTCATGTTTTAAATACATTTTCTCACACCATAAAAAGCAGAAATGGAAAGTACTTGCTAATGGGAGAAATACCAGGAGGACTGGGCACAGCTCACCAACTGGAGCAACCTCCTTGGTTTCGTGCTGTTTTGATCTGTCTTTAAATGTTTTTGGAATCCTGTTTGTCTTTAAAACCATGTGGCACTGAAGCCCTGTTATTTCCCTTTGTTGAAGTAGCTCTCCCTGCAAATCTCTTCACAGATATTCAGAGTTAGGAAGCAGCTCCCATTTATTTGCAGCATTTTTTCACCAAATTGACTTTGGCCATACAAACCCTCACATTCAGTTCTCCGCACTTAACTACTGAGAAATGCACCTCTTTATTCTGAAAGCGGAAAAGAGATGGACTCGGAAAGAGTTTGTTGCCTTTTTTAAATAGCTTAGTTCTGTGACAGATTTGAACCTGTTCCAGTTTAATTTTGGGAAACCTAAAAACTGAATTAAAAAAGATATCTCAAAAATAACATGCTGTTTCAGGACCCCTAGACCAGATCCCACTGGAGCTGCTGGAAATGCAAACCTTGCCTTTCCTTGGAGATGAATTTGTCTCTTGATACTGAAAAGCTGCCATTAAAAGTCTATTACAGTGATACTTTTCTCCACCTATTAAACAACTGTGAAGGTGATGCCTGGGGTTAGTCAGCACAACCTTCTCTAATACGTGGATATAATATAACGTACTATATTAACATCACCAAATAGACTGTGACTTGTTAAACCAGTCTGATGTCAAAAGGCCAATCTTTAAGAGCAAATACAGGGATTGGGAATACAGATACCAAGACAGAAAGTTGTTTGGTAGTTTGAAGTTTCACTTAAGAATGACTTAATGGGATTAGAATATTAATAATGGGAGCCCCTCGGGCTGTCTGTCACTGTTTCTAAGTGGTCAGTAATAATAGCTAATGGATAAGGTAGTTTCAGATACCTTGGTAATCTTTTTTCAGATGTTAGTAGACACGCATTTGGTCCATTATCGAGTTTCTAGGTGGGAGATGACATAATGCTAATTCTAGTAGCACTAAAAGAGAAGAGACTATATTTCAATCTAGTCTTGTCAGTGTTTAGTAAATCTCTGGCAATGTCTTACTTCCTTTTCTGCCAATCTAGTGGCTTCAGTGGCTTTTCCTGCATCTTCATGTATTTGTTGAACTTGGGGCAGTTTTATAGACCAGGATCCTATGCATGCTGAGCATGGTACAGGACAAAACCTCTACTAACAAGACAACAATGTAAGAAACAGGAGAAAAGTGACAGTGGCAAGACCTAAGGACGGAGCACATGAAATCAAATGATAAAGCATTTCTAGCCAGAAGGGTTCAGTGGCTTCTGCAGTGACAGTATAGAGCAGAGACTTTGAAAGAAGCGACAGAGGGGAGGCTCTGTCACCTGTGGTGACAGCCTTGGCTGAGCACATCAAGTGCACCCCAGGCAAGAGGACTAACCAAGGGAGTTTCCACCCCTGGGCTGGGACCCCTCCAGTACATGTCAAGATTCTAGTACTCAGACTCATTGCTGAACTGAAATCAATGGGATAGTGCACAGTAATAAAGGAGTAATGATTCAATCGACCCCTTTCTTAGAACCGAAACACAGAATGTTCTACCATTACAGCACTTACTCTGCCAAAACTTTGTGGTATTTGTCCTACTGCTACCCCTGGAGACTGAGTACCCTCACCTGTCTCACTGTGGTCTTTAATAAACACTGACCATAGATTAACAATGAGATGATGTTGTAATTCAGGATAAGACAGGCTTTGTGCCTATGTCTTTTTGTTTGTTTCTGCTGAAGTCTATTCAATCCAACTGGATGTTGCTTTTAAAACAGTATGAGTCGATTGAATTTATTTGGAAGGAAGTTTGCCTGAAAAAAAAGAAATATTAATAATATCTGACTTGTAATATATTACTTAGCAGAAAACTCTTTACAAGGCTTTGGTTTATTCTGCAAGTGACTTCACTAGTTATTTTTTAAAAAGCTTGGAGTATCATATAAATCTTTCCTTCTAAACAGATGAAACAAACAAAATGTAAAACTCATCTCCATGTAGCACAACAAAATAATTTCCAGATGGGCTTTCTGATGGAAGATCAAAGTCCTTCATCTCGCTCTTAGGAAGTTTCCCTTCCATGTTGATATCAGTTTTATCTGAATGCATTTCATCTAATATTTGGGGTTTTTTTTCAAAAAAGCAATTAGCTAGAGGAAGCTGCAGGACAACGTTCTCAGAGCTGAAGAAAATAGAAAGGATTTTATTAGCAATAGTAAAAAGAAACCTCTGGGTAGATAAAGGGGGATGAAATCTTTCTCGCTTTGATTTACTAAAAAAAAATAGACATTTCTGTACACTGAAGAATGCCAGCCTCACATGCAAATATTAAGTAAGCAGAAATGAATTGTTTCTGCATTGGTGCAACTGGTTTGGGTGAGCTCCCTGCTGTGCATCTCTGATTTCAAATATCAGCCAAACTAGTCACATGGACAGAAAATAATAGGTCAGTGTTTTTCTGAAAGTGTTATACGCATCTGTGCATTTTGAGATTTTACTTCTAAGAAACAGTGGTTTCTACAAAAAGTCTGTACTCATAGGGTGTCTACATTTTCAGCCTAGCAGTGGCATCGAGTTTGTGTAAGGCTTTCTGTTTCTAAAGTTCAGCAATTGCTAGTAGATATATCCATCTCTCTGAATTCTATTTCTGTATTTTAGCATATATAAAATAGATGTACAAAATATCGGTTCAATTCATTAAGAATGGAATTTTCAAAATATCAAGAAAGTCAAATTCATCCACTTAGGAGTCTGCCTTCTGGAGGATACCAGTTTTACTCTCCATCTCTGTCTCTCTCATACATACATATTTGCATCTTGGTTTTCTCTTTCTACTTACACACTTGCACAGAAACACTCACAGTTCAGTATCTTTGTCTCCTTGGTGCCATGAAATACATGACTTTTTGGCTAAAAGGACCATGAACACACATCCTGAAATACTAATGAATCTCAGCATTTAGTAGACTTTCACCTGGGAAAGTTTAATCTGCTTTTTCCTGACTGCTTCTCACTGCCCACTGTCAATGTGAAATATTAAAAAGCTCCACAAGAAAAAAGTAGACAATCAAAACTCACAGAGGCACAAATAATATTTTAGAAAGCAATTACCCTGAAGATCTCTTGACAAAGGGGATTAAGGAGCTGAAATGTAATTATCTTGGCATTTAAGTTTCTATTTCCACCATGTGGTTTAGTTCACGTATTTGATTGCCAAGTTTTGTCATTCAAAACAGCCTATAGGTCTCTTTTTCATTGCAGACACAAGGCAAGTACAGCCATCTCCACCATGGTCCTACGACCAGTCCTACCAGTACCTGGGCTCCATTGCCACCCCTTCTGTGCACCCCGCCACACCAATATCTCCTGGCAGGGCTAGCGGCATGACATCCCTCACCGCAGAGCTTTCAAGCCGGCTGTCAAGTAAGTATCTAAAAGTTAGTGTCCCCCCCACCAAGCGTCATTGAAACCTCACGGCTGACTCCAATACAAACCAGTTGCAATGTCCTAGGGTGCTGCTGCAGCTTTTCTCCAGTTGCAGTGAAGCCAGTTGTGGGCCCTTTCCAGTAGGCCACCTCCGACTCTTTGCTGGGATTTGTGCAAAGAGTAAAAAATATAGTTTAGGACCCAATATATCATTGTCAAAAAAAATATATAAAAAGAAAGCAGCACTTTGAAGATGTGTGGAACTGTAAAAATAGTTTGGAATGCTGAAGAGTTATCGTATATAACAAGAAATGAATGCCACAGATATTTCAGTTCTGTTTTCTTCCCTTGCTCTAAATTCAGAGTACAGCAGGTTATTAGTGGACACACGGACCACAGAGTGGTAGAGTTTGACATTTTCAGTGTTGCACTGGATTGTCTTGTTACATCTTCATCAGATTGTACTGCAGAACTTTACAAGCCAACGTAAAAGTATAGCATGGAAGTGAAAGTTACTTCCCTGGTTTCCACCATACTCAACTGACCATCTGCTGACTCAAACCCACGCATATTGAACCAATATGTGTGTGTTCAATAGCAGGAATTTTCTTAAAATGAATGAGAGCCATATAATACAAATTTGCACATGGCTTTTTCAAAAATATCTTCTTTGGCTGCACATATTGCTCTCATTTAAATACTCAGAGCTTCTCCTAAGATCAGAGAGAATCTCTTGAATATGCTCCAGCGTGTCCTATTGTTGTCACACAGAGCCTGTTCTTCAAGAGTCACAGGGACGATGCCCACCAAAAGTAAATTATTTGTTAGGTCTTGGTGCTAATTACATCTTAGAGATAGCTGAAAATACAGGAAACTTTTCAGAAGAAAAAAAAAGAGGAATTTTTTTTTGTTTTAAAAAAAAGGTCTATAAAAATTCTCATTCTTTATTGACACACTCTTAAAATGAAAAGACTTCTTTTTGCTTTCTCCTCTGTGTTTCCCTCCCTTTGCATTCCTTTCCACTGGCAAAATGCTGAAACAGAAAATGGACAAGGATGAAAAAAGATCATAGCAACCAGAAAATTTCAAGTAAAATAAATTATTTCATCAAGATTTTTACTTAGAAAAGTATTTTTTTCTTGACAGAATTGATTGAAATCAATATTTACTAGCTATTTTGATTTTCAAACACTATACAAAGGTGCTTGATGCATGTGTACTTATAAGTGTGGATACATTGATCAGACTGAATGGAGATGTTAATCACATTTTACCTTTACTGGTGTGTTGACTGAGCTTGCACTCAAATGAGTGAATTCACTCAATATTGAAATACAACATTTTTTTTGCATCGCTGTTGCGGTAGTGCCCAAATGTCATCATTGTGTGTCAGGGCCCTTTTGTACTGTACATGGTGTGAGAAGCAAAGGCTTCCATGGTGGCTGCCCCCAGGAGTGGACAATCTAAGAGCAGATAGCCATGTATGCATGGAGTACCTGCACACTGCAATTCTTTTGTGGAATACAGTGAGCATGGAGGTAGAGCACCAGCTTTAGGGCTTGTTGGTGTTTTTTGTGCCCATGGTCAAGGTATTTTAGCTTTCTTCATGACTTGTGAAGGAACCTAGAAGAGCTCTGTTAACATGCCAGCATTATTTCTTTCCTGTTTTACTTCTATATGTGGGTGCTCATCTTTACACATCTTAAGTGATTTTTTTTATAACGCTTCTGCATATTTTCCAATAATTTCTCCCTAGTCCTAGTGCTGTCACACACACCTGCTGTCTATCTATGAAATTTCTTCTTATCAGAACAAAAAGCAAATCTGTGGTGTTTTTTAGGCTTTACCATCTCAAGACACAGTGCCTCAAAAGAAAGAGCAAAGATATGGGACATACTTGAAATATCTTGACATTAAGTCATATTATTCTGCTTTTTGCTAGACTAGGCAGGAAAAAAAACCCTCATCTGTAAAGTGGTGTGTCCAGACAATTTCAAGAAGTTTGCTTTCTTTCTCAGGAAGGAGATGTGGAAGTACTGTTTAAAATCCATCAGGCTGTAAGATGCCACTTTCAGCCTTAGCTACTCTGAAACTCCCTCCACTCATTACCATAGTGTATCTTGCCGTGTTAAATCTAAAGGTGCTGGGGTTTAGGGGAAGGAAACATTGTCAGGGGTACCAGTAATTTTCCTGAAGAATATAGAAAGCAACTCAAAAATGAAGTATACAGCATGTGTCAGAGCTTTTTTAAGAAATCTATAGAAATTCATCAAAGTGTGCTGACTGTGTTGTTGACGAGCTTTGAGAACTTGGCTCTAGAGTGTGTCTGCTCTAGCTTTACAACCAGTCAGAGCCAAGAGCTTTGTTTTCTCTCCTCTTCTTCTCATGAGTATTTCCTTCAGCATATGGCTCCACTTCCGCAGACTCCACGCCTTGTCTGACAGAAGAAGTTGTCTCCTGGAAAGATTTTTTCTTAATTATTATTGTTGTTGTTCTAATCATGCATAGCAGCCAACTCTAGGGACTGACACCTTCCATTAATCTGAGTCATGATGGAGATCCTTCCTAAAGAGGTCATTATCTGCTACGCTTGTTTAATCCTTGCACTCCGGAGAAGGAGACAATGGGACTGGGCAGGCTTCCACTGATGTCAGACAAAGCAGAGCATAATTTGACTGTCTTATAAAACATTTCACTTAGCAGGATGAGAAAGGCTTCCAGCACACATGAAAGGGAGAAAAAAAGCCAACCCCCAAATATATAGCTCTGCTTTAAAAAGGCATTACTATTGTTGTTCTTTATATACTTACTAGAGCCAAGATTTTCAGAACAATTATATAGACATCATATGAGGACTAAATTTTGAAGACCTTAAGTGAACCTGGTTTATCTTGACTTTATCTTGGTAGTGTTGAGAGCCATTGGGGAACCGCACTCCTAAGTGCTGACAGTTCGTCTGAGTCTGTGTGTGTAAATCCCACCTATGCAGGTTCATGTACCCAAAGGACAATTTCTGCACCAAGGAACTTCTCATGTGAGTTGGCAAGTAAAACTGGATACAAGTAGAAATTATGCAGAAGCTGGACAATTTATATTTATGTCCCATCATTGTCCCTAGTGAGTCAAATGGTGGTGGGCAAGGAGCTTAATTAAGATCTGTGTCCCTGTTCTCCACCCATGCACTGAGGATGAGAGCACTCAGGAATTGTAAATAATTTCATGTGCTGTAAGGTCTCTAAGAACATACACCATACAAAACAGAGCAGGAGCTTGGCACTCCTCTTTGATTGCTGCTATACTGAAATTAATCCAAAAGATCCAGATCCACAAGCACTACAATGACTACATTGGAGAGCAGGTGAGCGATAACTGATCTGGAAGTAGTAGCACTTCTTTTGTTTACCGTAGACCAGAGTTTGTGTGTTGGTTATTGCCTAGAACAGGTGAACATCCATTCTGGCAGTTCAACAGTTCTTTTTCTCCCTTCTCCATTACCCAGGTGCTTCTGACTTGACTGCGTTCAGTGACCCCCGGGTGGGAATCGACCGTTCCTTCTCTGCACTCCCCTCAATCTCTGACCCTCGGATGCACTACCCTGGAGCATTCACCTACACACCAACACCCGTCAGTTCAGGGATAGGAATTGGTATGTCTGCCATGTCCACGGCCACAAGATACCACACTTACCTCCCACCTCCGTACCCTGGCTCGTCGCAGGCCCAAGGCAACCCATTCCAGACCAGCTCACCCTCCTACCACCTCTACTATGGAACCTCTGCCGGCTCCTATCAGTTCTCCATGATCTCAGGGGGAGACCGGTCCCCCCCACGCATCCACCCACCCTGCACCAATGCCTCCACAGGATCGACACTCCTCAACCCCAACCTCCCCAACCAAAGTGATGTAGTTGAGGCAGAAGGAAGCCACAGCAACTCCCCCACTAACATGGTGACCACAGCGAGGCTAGAGGAAGCGGTGTGGCGACCATACTGAATGAATTTTAAGTAGTTATGGGCCAGGACTAAAGTGCTTTCAATTTTCCAGTGGCCGCAGGTATCCCATAAACACCATCTTTCTTATGGGCCCTGCCATGTTTATACATCAGTTTCAGAAGCAAACCCTCCAGAAGTCAGTGCTCCCAGGAGAGGTGGTGTGTGTTAGCCAGCCCCTGGCAGAGTGAAGTCGCTCCAGCAAAGCATCCCTTGTGGGGGACTGAGGTTCTGGAAAGGAGGACGCCTGAGTTGGTGGTCCAAAGGTAGCAAGGTTGGGTAGAAAAGTACCCAGTCTGTTTCCAGGCCTGTGGCTTTCTACCGTGCCTGGGCTTGAAGGTCTCCACAGCTCTAAAGAGAGTTTTGGTTCAGTTCTATTTTTAAGACTTAAAACTTAAAAGAATCTTAGTGAGTTTACTGCATCTTATGGACATATTAACTGTAAGAAAGTATAGGAAGATTCCCAGAGGGAAACTGTGAACGCTTCTATTTTAGCAATGCTGTGAATGAGAGGTTTTATATGTTGAACTTCATTCTTTCTTCTTTTTCTTTTTTTTTTTTTTTAAACACATTGTATATTCCAAAGAATATTGAAATTTTTTATTGCTGGGGTTTTCTTGTTTTGTTTTGGGTTTGTTGTTCTTGTTTGGGTTTTTTCCAGATGCAGCTCATCTTGCTTTGCATCTAATTCATTTTATTTCTTTTGGCACCTTATAAATTGCAAAAAAAAAAAAGATTTTGCTCATTTTCTCTCATAAACATGCTTGCTTCTTTCTTGGTTTGTCAACTGAAAGAATCAGCCCCTTTTTCAATGAGTTAATTTAACTTTTTTTCTCTTGGAATTTTTTTAATACAACGGCTACAGCCTTGGGTCATTTTCAACTACTGTACTACTCTGATGAGTTCATTGATATTTATGCTTGCTATTTAGACTTTTCTTATTTGTTGATACTATTATTATTTAAATATGCCTATATTAAAAAAGAACAGTAATTGCCTTTTTTGGTAGCAGCCAAAGTCAAATTTATCACATTGAAAAAGGCTAGAGTAACGATGGGTAAAGTGACCTCCTAATTACCTAGAAAAATTGTTTACAATGATCTCACTCTTACTTTACTCAGCTAACTGGGCTTAGATGCTTAAAGGCATTTAGGCGCCCAACTCCCACAGAATGATTATACATCAAAATCCCTGCGAATTCCTGTGCCTTCCCACCCAGCGGAGTCATCTACCCCTACTCTTTCCTCACGTTTCCTTCATCACCAGTGGTGACCATAAGAATCAGCAATCAGGATGGACATATTTCATAAAGCAGACTCAATATTCCATAGCTCATATGGCCCCATTCTGCTTGCCTGGGCTTCCTAACAGTGCCAGCCGAGGCCTCCTAGTCTTTCAAAAGCAAAAGCCAATATGCAGTTAGCATGGCAAGGATGAAGTCCTGGCTTCGATGGAATCTGTATGAGATTCGCTCCCGGCTCAGCGGAGCCAAGATTTCTGTGCAGTACAAAAGCCACATCCAGTGCACTGGAAAATAGATCAGTTCATGCATCACAAAATAATGAACTAAGCAGGGTTGTCAAACTCATCTGGAAAGCAGGCTAGCAAAGAAGGGGCCTTAGTGGTTCCTCCGTCACCATCTTCTGAAGGTATTTAATGGTATTTAAAGCTGGTGCACACAATATTCTGTCCTGTAGCAAATATGTATGGCTTATACTAACAGCATGTTAATACAGAGTTGTCATTGTTGCCCATCGTTACAGCACAAACATATCAGATGTCACTGTAAAGTTTATGGCACTATTTTATTTGAGGGTTTGGTCTGAATGCAGTTGTTGTACTACTCATTAATTGCAAACTGCTGATGTTGACACGTGTGTGTTCCAAATTAGCTGATTATTATTTAATGTACCTCTTAAATGAGTGAAACAATTGCAGGTCAACTCAGAGAGAGTATTTGAAAGCAGGACTTCAGATCAGTGTTTGATGTTTAAAAAAAGTAAAAGGATTCAAATTAAAAAGATCCTTGGCTGCAGGCAGCAAAACAGCTGGACTTATTTAAAAGCATTTGTTTTTCAAGTTTTCTTTTTTATATATAAGATTTTGCTTCTTTGTTTAAGTTGGATGCAGTAGCACTTTGGTATTGAAAAGTTACAAGCTGAAGAATTTGCATTGCCGATAAGGTCATTTTTGTGCAGAAAATAGGGAGTGTTTCAAGAGATTTCAGCAGAAGTTCAAAACAGTTCTGTTCAAATATATGCATGGCCTTGTGCTTTTCATTTAGCATAATATTCTTTATCATCTTCTAGAGCTTACTCTGAACAAAAAAGGCAGAAAACATCAAAATTATATCAGAACAGTTAAAAATAGGTTTTGGGATTATGGAGACCGTGCTGAATATGGAAATACAAAGAGCCTACCTATTGTGACATTTACATAGTTGGAATCTTACCTCTTCACTAGTCTAAAAAAAAAAGCCCTTCATCACTGAACAGTAGCTCTGTTGCAGAATCTATTTTACACATTCTCTGTCGCTATGCAATTAAAATCATAATTTTCTAGAACTCTCACATCTGCCTTGTGACTGGACCACCCAAGTGCATAGTACTGTGAGCATGAACAGTGAGGGAGAGGAGGGGACCTCGGAGGAGCCAAATGCCTCAGCGCAGAGGGCAGGGCTGCCATGGCCTGGTGACTTCAGCCCAGTGGCAGAAGTGAGGTTGATGTGGGTGGTAGCTCCCAGGCCTGTCTGTCACCACAGACTTCTTTCAGCCAAAGCCCTTTAGCCCATAGTTTGTACAACTCCCTTTTGAAACTAAAAGATCAGGGATTCAGAAGAACAAGGAGCGGACATCTCTTAACCTGCAGATTAGACCTAACACTGAACATTCCTTATATCTACATATCTGCTTTTTTCACAATTGTCCTAAAGGTGAAGTTTAATTTTAATCTCCCTGTTGTGAACAGGATGAGAAACTGCAGAACTGTTCACCACACTTACTCCATGTCTTTACTGACATGCAAAAAAACCCTGGGATTTCCCACTGTCATACTTGTGATACTTGCCATCAACTAAACTTTTGAGTCTAACCTCTCTGTGTATGCCGAGCACAGCACAAAGAAACACCCTCTTTACAAAGTAAAAGCCAAGTTCATTATCCCTTGCAAGGAGTCCATTTAATCACTGTGAGTTTCACTGTATTCACACAGGAACTTATGAGAAACCACAGTTTACTGAAATCTGTATTTTTATAGCCATCCCCTATCACACTAAGGACAGCAAAGATTTTTTGAGGCTGTAAAAATGCTCTCATGTAATTCCTTTCATATCTCAAGAGCACTAGCAGACAGAAGGAGGACATTTGGACAAAACATCTCCCCTATTCACACGTCTCCGAAATATAGTATATTATTTTTATATATATAATATATATTTTTTTATTATTTTTCATCCCAATACCTGAATGGAATCAAAAAATAACTATTGTGCTTCTGTTCACAAGTCACAGTCAGCAGAGTGCCTTAGATACCTTCCTCTATCAAAACAGAGTTAATGGAAGTCCTTACTATCAGCTTGTGTCTTCCTTTCAGAAGACACGACTCGTTGTCCCAATGCAGAGGCATCAAACAACTTCAAAGAACATATATGACTCAACTCTAGTTTGCTCTAAGCCCCATTACTTTGCTCCCAAACAACATCTATGATTACTTCAAGAGTTCCTGCTAAACTTCCAGGGTGATGTACAGGAGCTTTAGTACGAGGGAGAGGGGATGCAGAGTGCATCCCTGCTGCAAAGGTTTGATTTATAAAATTATGCCAGATTATCTGCTGGAAAGGAGAAAATCCCTCTCCTCCAAATGGCTCACAGTCTGTCAGTGTTCCCAATTG
Source organism: Clamator glandarius (assembly GCA_033459285.1). NCBI lineage: Eukaryota > Metazoa > Chordata > Aves > Cuculiformes > Cuculidae > Clamator > Clamator glandarius. Next base: position 997,085 of record JAUNZM010000310.1, on the reverse strand, counting down.
CCTGCAGTCTTGAAACATTCCTTACTGCTTTCTGGGTGACCTTTTCCACTGGTGTATTTGAAGATTCAGGAGAAATGGATCATTTTTCTATTTGAGCAAAACGCTTGTTTTCCTGCATCATAACATCTTATCTTATTTTTGTTAACCTTGCTTGGTCAGTACTGATCACTTGGCATATTTTTCCTTGTCCTAAAAGAGTTGCATCAACAGAGTTACTTGTATTTATGTATGTAAATAGATTTCAAAAGCTTCATAGCAAAATATTTAGTGCTTGTAATTACTCTGCATTTTTTTCATTTTTCTGTGTTTTTAATGAACTCACCTTTGTGTTTGCTTAAATACTGTAGTGAGACTTACTTCTTTCCAAATTAGTTATGTTAGGCTTCAAGATTAACTATATTTTATTCACTTTTGTAAACAGTTATCGCATGGTCTCTATTCAACACTCTTCACTTTTGTGGTAGAGGAGAAATGAATGTGCAAAGATCTGTGGGTTATTTGTGGTATTCTGCATTTGACAGTTACATCTTTCTTTAAAACAAAAAACTAAACTTTCAGTCTGAAGTGGCCGTATGGGAAGTCTGAGGGGAGGACACAGTGGGAGATGCAGTCCTATCAGAATGGCATCAAAGTGAATTTGTTCAGCATTTACTGGCTATGTTTACAAAACAGACGCTGCAGCATCCTCCAGCAGTCACATTTTCCCTTGACACAGTCATGCTGAACATTTTCAGAAGGTGAAACTAGCAGGTTCTGGAAGTTTGCTTTTGTGTTTTTGATTGCAGGGGATTTTGGTTTGGGGGGGCAAAAGAGGAGGGATGGCTGCTGCGTTTTTGGAACCAGAGAGGAAAAGAAAATAGAGTAGATTTTTTTTCCCCACTACAGGAAGTCTCTAGATACCACGTCACAGTAGACTCTTGCTGTACATAAGGATGGCTGTGTCCAGCGCCACAGGAAAATTCATTACAACTAGCACACAGAGCAGCTGGACTGCTGCGTTAGTTCTAATGAATTCTTTCTTTCTTTCTTTCTTTCTTTCTTTGTACCACAGTTTCCTCTGTAAATTCAATATCATAATTAGTGTGAATGACAAATAAAATGTTTGACAAGTATGTATATTGGCCTGATGCGTTCTTTCGTCGGGGGAAAAAAACTCTCAGAGAAAAATAAAAAATTTAAATAAATAATGAAACAGCAGTGTTAATGAAACATTCATATGGGGGAACCAAGCTTTCAAAATGTGAAGAAACATCCCAGAGTCAATATAGAAAGTTCAATCTGAAAGCTTCTGTGTCTATATGTATGAAGATATATGTATAATATTCTAATATTGACCCTACAAAACACATTCCATCATATTAAAGCAGCTTTCAGTAGTGTCCTTCTACACAATAATGTATATGTACAAAGACTAATTTTCATCAACTGCTCTCAGTAAAGTAAAAAGCAAGTTACAAAGCTAACTACTAAAGGTGTAATTTTTTTCTGACTACTTGTAAGGTAGCACTTCATCTCTCAAATGATAATTCATGTTATCTTCTTAAAACTAGGGCCAAGACACTAAGAGAAAACGGTTACTGAATTCCAGGTACCTCTTTAGAGGCTGGAATTGCTAACACACACCTCTGGCATAGTTACTGGTTACCCTGCTCAGTATGACCATCTGGTATTTCTTTCTTGCACAATCCCATGTTATGCTAATCATATTGTACTTATATTTTTGCTAGGGTCTACAATTTTCCCTACCCTATGAAACCCAAGAGCCCTTCTTTAGAGATGGGTGATGAAGTAGAGCACATATTTATTTTGTTTCTTACTTCAACACAACAGCAAAAGAAGCTACAAATAGTGACAGTCAAAACAAACCCAAGGGCATATCGGCAGAAATATTTGTTGCTAGATTTTGAAGACTATATAGAGGACATACCAGCAGAGTTCTCATTTTGTATACAGGGTAACACATCAGACTGCCATGGTCATTTTAATCAGACGCACATATCCCGCTGCTGCTGAGGCTGCCCATCCTTGTGAGAAAGGCCATGTCTTTCTTACTTGACAGCAGGAGTTCAGGTATTTGTGCACTCGAGCTGGACTGAGGCAAATCCCTCCTAGCCTTAAGCCTGCCAGCTTTCACAGCCCCAAGCCCCAGGACTGATGGCACCCACTGTCTGTAGGGTGAAGGGAAGGAAGCATGGGCAGCTGCCCTCCCCTGCCCCATTGCCTTCCTCTCTGCCCAGGGGAGCTGGCAAAGAGGAGAATCCAGAACGCACAAGCAGGCAACTGTGCAGTTAGGGCAGCTCTCTCAGATCACTGGTCTCTCAAGGTGGATCTGCTACGCCTCTTTGGCAACTGAGAACGGCCAGCACGATCCCCCCTGCTGTGGCTGCTCAAAGGGCAGAAAGGGCAAATAAGGTGATGAAGATTTAGGCTGGAGGCTGCTTTTTGTGAGAGGAGGGGCTGGCAATGGTGAATGCAAAAGGTTGCTGATTTCTAGTTGTACCTCACACCCTGGCTGACAGCCTTTAATGACCTTCAATTATAAAGGCCATTGTCATGGGTGTTCTCCCACACTGCTTTGTTTGACTTGTGCAATGAGGAAACAGCTCGTAAGCCAGACTCTGGAGGAAAAGCAACTTATCAAATACCATCATCCTGCAAGGTAGCATACAATTCAACACAGATGTCCTGGAAAGACAACACAGGTGTGTTACCACCAATGTACATGGCTTTTTCCCTCTTTTCAGTGGCTTGTCTCGCAAGACAACAGGTTTAGATTATTGGTGCAGTTTACTGTGCCCAGAAGTGATACCCCTTTTTGCTAAGCAGGCATAGAAATGCTGGTTACTGGCACAACATGTGCCACAGAACAGACAGTAAACTCTGTATTATCTGCTCTGAGATAGACCTTATTCACAGCATTCATAGCTTAGAAGCCTGTCACTGCTACAACTGCTACGATACTGGAAGACCTTCTAATGGCACTGTGGTTTCCAGACATGACTAAAATATGACTCAGTCCAGCACTGTAAAGGGGCCAAAAATAGAATTTGTCTGTGGCCCCACATCTTTTTAAAACTCTGTGCTTTTAATAGTTCTGTAAGATGATTTGGGAACACATCTCGACATTACTTTAGGCATCCTCTTCTTCTCCCTGGAAGACGGCACCTTTTTTCACTGTTTAACTATGCTGAGGGCTCACATTAACTTTGCCACTGGGATGCCCCGTGGAGCACAGCTTCAAATGTAGGCAGGATCTCAGGGAAGGAATGTTCGAATTACAGTTCATCTCAACTCTTGCTTGCTGGAGGAGGGAGGCACAGTGTAGATAAAAGCATGTTTAACCCTGAGGAGAAGGAAAATAAAAGCTCAGAACCTACAGGTCTTCATTGGAATGTCTAGCTACTGAATTAGGAAGCTTGTTTTCTAGTTTTAAGTTACAGGGACACCTAGAAGTCTCCCAGACTGGATTAGTCAGCACGAGTCACTGTCTGGGAATTGTTTGGGTTTGCAAGAGAAGGATAAAACAATTTAGAAAGAAAATCTAATACACAGATTTAAAGCATAGTCTGCTTTCAGAGCAGGGAGGGAGGTAGGTCTGATGTGTGGGCTTTATAAAATGCTAGTTCCTAAGGGCAGGAAGACAGTCAAAGAGAGAGAACCTTTTCCCTGCTGATGCAGAATTATTTCCTGTAGCATGTAAAAAGTGCCTCCAGCTGTTTTACTCTCAAATGCCCCAAACACAGGAACATCTGTAGTTTTTCTGTGAAAGTTTAGACACTGTTCTTACTATTACCTGCCACTGCATTTGACACATCCTGTAAGCAAAGAAGAGAGACTGTATTCAGAGTAGCCTGCAGCTACAGTTCCTCAGGAGGTCTCTGACATCTGGGTATGCCTCATGTGACCACCAGGTTTATGCCTGCTGGCTGCTTGGACCTATTTCCCCTGTTTTCTCACACCTGAATCCTTCAGGACCAAGAACTCCCAGTTCCGAAGGCAACTCCAGTTGTGGTCCAGCATAATACGAGCACAAGGTGTAGGATTCCCAGCCCTAGCAACTCAGCAGGTGCATGCTTGAGGGGCACTGAACCCCATGCCATGGAGGCCAGCTTGAGTATTCCAATGTCCTCTAATACCAACAACCATTCAGCTTTTTTATCGCCTTCTTCAAAGGAGCCCAGTGGTCAAAATATGCTACATCTTTTCATTGAGCAAGAATCACAGGTATGAAAGTCTTTCAAAACTGGCTGAAAAACAGCTACTTGTCACTGAATTCCTGTGTGAAGCCCCTGTGGCAAACTTCATCCTTCCTCTTTTAAATGTCTGTGATGAAGAGTTGCTCTGAAATAAGGTGACATGGGTTATTTTACACAGGGAATATTTCCCTTTTCACTCTCACTGTGTAAAACAGTAGCTAAATTTGTGGAGGAGGAAAGCAACTGTTCTTCTCTCTTTCCTTTCCTATTCTGCTCCCTCCTCTAACACACTCGCCTTTGACATTTCTCCAGTCTCTTGCAGAACTGGGAGCCCAGTGATGTCAGTCCAACACACGTAACTTTGGTGGATGTACGACCATAGCCAGTCAAATGCCAGCATGTCCATCCCATGGGCATTATGATCCTGGGGCTGGATGAGAGGGAGAACAGTTGTTCTGTTTTGGAACAGAGAGTCGTCTTTCCCAAAGTTTCTGCACAGGGCAAACACTTGTCCATGTGGTCCAGAAATAATGTTCAGTAATATCCTTTTGAAAATGCTGAAACCAAAATGATCTTGGTTGCCAAAGACTGGAGCCTGCCAGCTTAGCTGGGAATCTTGGGCCTTCCAGGCTCTTTACCCTGTAAGAAGCAGGCAATGCTGCTGATCGTCAGTGACAGTGACACGTTTGGAGTGAGTCAGCACGTTGCACCATGGTTTATCAGAAATATTTGCAACCATCTCCGTGTACGACTGGCCAAAAGCGAGGTCCTCCTAAATAGGCATTTTGGTGACTTTTCAGTGCTGTCAAGACTGTGGCTGTTATCACATGGGTTCACTTGGGTGACCTTGCAGATCTAAGGTAAGAAATGGGCAGACATTTTGATTTGTAGTTCTGCCTTTCCAGCTGTCACCCCTTTAGTATTACTTGATCAGTAATATTGCTTTGCAATGCCTTATATACTTCCTAACTCCCCTGGGTCTTTTAGCATATCACCTCCTAGAAAATATTTGTGTCCTTTCTCAGTGTCCAGTAGCCAAGATTGACATTTTCTGTTTCCTAAAGTCTTATATGCACCTTAATTCTCCTTATGACACAAAAGTTTTGGGTTGCACTTCTCTTACTTCTCCCAAGGATAAAGTTAATAAATGAGACGTGAATATGGCAAAGCAGAGGTGCCTTTTACTCACAAACAGAATGAAAGTGGCTTTGAAGGCTGGCAAGCTACTTTGCTTCAATGAGTAGCCTATGGCTGAATTGGTATTTGGCTTCAGCTGCTGTCTCTGGAACAAATACCTGCCAGTGTTCTTCCTCACCCTTAAAGAGATGGCTTCTTCTCACTTAAGTTTGTTTGTACATAAGTTTGATACGGTTATGCCAGTCCGTAGCTGGCAACCAATGAGGACAGGAGATGGGGAAAGAATGAAGGGAAGACAAATTATGAAAATGATGGAGCACAATTTGGAAAATGAAAACTACAAGTATGTAGTCACTTTGCAAAGCATGTTGGTTCTCCATATATGCCTCAAGCAATGGTCTTTAGGGCAATCTTTGTTGCCATGTCTCTGTTGCTGTCTGTCTCACAGGAGGTGACTATTCTTTGACTCTCTGATATCTGCTCATCAGATTTTCAGTTCTTAAGATGCAACATTCATCCACACCTTGGTGTAGCATTTGTACAATTGCATGGTTTGGTCAAGAAGTTCCCAAGTCTTCATTCAGCCAGTGTGATTCTATTAAAGATGAAAAAGGAATCACTCACTTCCCGAGTCCCCTTCTTAGGGATGGTTAAATTTGCCACTTCTCAAGGCTTCTGATACAACAGTATAATGACACAGCAGCGGATGGAACAGAGAGCACCCTTCAGTCACTTCTGTGAGGGATATTTTTGTGCCATTTGCAATAATATCAACAGGTACATTGAGATTTGCCTCCCACAAGAAGCTGGGTGGTTTCAGTAGCACAGCTACATATGAGGAAAGAGTGAGTTGTGTTTGGTCTGTCTTTTGGGAGAGAAGAGTGGCAAGTGGGACATCAAATTTATTCCAAATCTTTAAATAACTAAACTTATGTTTCCTGTCTATTATCTCTCCCACCTGAATTTTGCAACTAGGAAGAGGAAAAAAGTTCTAGCAGAAAAAAACACGTTCTGTTAAAGAGAATGAGGTTTTTCATTGTCTGTTAAAAAGGTGCAAGAACAGTCCTCAGAGTCCTTTCTCCTTCCAGTGCAGAAAACTGTAAACAGATGAAAAAAAGGAAGAATTCCAAAGGTTTTATTAATGTCTTTGATAAAACAAACACATGTCAGAGCTAAACCATCCTAGGAACTATGTTGTCCTCTGTGATGATAATGGAGATGGATGCTGCAAGGAAGAGGATAATGTCTTCTCACAATGATTGCTCAGTATCTCTCAGAATTAAATTCCTCAAGTGACTCTTTTCACATTTGTACCACCGCTCACACCACTGTTGAACTTTATGATCCAGTACTCTCAGCTGCTGGTAATTACCCACTATTAGAAACTTACATGGTTCCCACAAGCTGCTTATCTCCTCGCCAATTGTTTTGATGCTGTATTAAATGCAGCTATTCTCATACTTTCCCCACTCTTCCTGTCCCTCAGAACAGCTCTCTCTCCATTTGTTCATCTCAACTGTGCTCTTCCATCACTTCTGGCTTATGTTCACCCCTGTGTGGTCTCATCAGATGCATCTCTTTTTCAGATGAGTCCATGGGCCATACAGACACCTAAGAGCATGATGAGGGGGTAAGCCCCTGCTGCTGCAGTAAGATGTGCCTCATCTCAGGTGCCATTTATAAATCTAGGCTTATATTTGCTGAGTGACATATCCTAGCACAGAATGTCCTAAGGGCCTGCCCCTGGCTTCTTCACTTGCTATAGCAAAATCCCTTTCCTCCTGTGCCTTGGTTTCCTCATCTGCAAACAGGTACTGACACTGACCTTCTTTGTGAAGCACTTTGAGCTGCACTGATGAAAATGTCCACAGAGAGGAGGTTGTTGTTATTGTTGTCTGGAGTTTAAAAACATGCTCATAAATCATCTTTCAGATGGTGAAGGAGGTTTCATTGGCTCTGGAGCTAGGTGACTGAACAGAGAATAATTTCCTTCTTTGGCATTTTCCCCAAGTTTTAATGACTTTGAACTCTTGCTTTAGATCTTGTTTATGTTAGGCTGGTTTAGTATCTGTGTGTCTCCCTCCAGCAATTGTCTCCTTCTTCCCCACCTTCCTTAGGTATTTGGTTTAGGCACCAAACATCTGAGTCAGGTCTTCCTGAAGAATGACTGAGCTGGGGTGGATGGAAGAAGGAATTATTTTTCCCTGTAGGTGAGCAGAAGGACTTAACGGGGAAAGGAGGTGGAGGCTGTGACTGCCATGGACATGGGCCCTTGGAACATAAAGATCTGGGCTGCTACCACACCCATTTGGCTTCTTGATGAAAATGTTAAACAAAAACTGTACGGATGGACTGTGCTAAAAATGTTCAGGTCAAAGAATTACAATGGGCTCTTCTAAGCTTTACAAGACACAAGGCTGTGATGCCAGCCTTCCAGGGCAGGGAGGGGAAGGGAAGATTCTTTGAAAGCAGCAGGTCATAAACAGCTCATAGTGCCTCTGGTTAGTCACACACATGCCATTTCATCCTGGAGAAGAGGAGAATGAGGGGAGACTTCATCACAGTCTACTGCTTCCTTGGAAGGGGAGGAGAAGCAGGCACTCATCTCTTCTCTTTAGCAGCCGATGATAGGTTCCGAGAGAATGGCAGAAAAATGTGCCAGGGGAGGGTTAGGTTGGATATCAGGAAAAGGTTTTTCCCCCAGAGGGTGGGGGAGCACTGGAACAGCTCCCCAGGGAAGCAGTCACAGCGCCAAGCCTGATAATATTGCAGAAGCGTTTGGACAAAGCCCTCAGACACACGGTGTGAATGTTGAGGTTGTCTGTGGAGTGACAGGAGTAGGACTCGATGATCCTTGTGGTTCCCTTCCAACTCAGGCCATTCTCTGATTCTATGATTTATTGTTTACTGTCAGGGCGGTGAGGCCCTAGCACGGGTTGCCCAGGGAAGCGGTGGCTGCCCCATCCCTGCGGTTCAAAGCCCGACTGGATGGGGCTTTGAGCAAACTGACCCAGCGGGAGGCGCCCCTGCCCACGGCCGGGGGGCTGGAACTGGATGATCTTTAAGGTCCCTTCCAACCTCATCCACTGTCTGACTGCGACCACCAGGCAGCCCCTAGAGGGCCTCCGCGGGCAGCTGCCGCCGGGGAGCCGGGCGGGCCGGGGCCGCGCGGGGCGCCCGGAGCGGCGGGAGCGGGGCCGGGGGGCGGGGGGCTGGGGACCAGGGGAGGGGAGGGGCAGGGATGGGGATAGCCATGGACGGGGGGTGGATACAGAGCGCCTAGGAATGCGTTGCGTGAGGAATCGTAGAATCATAGCATGGTTTGGGTTGGAAGGGACCTTAAGAATCGTCCAGTTCCAGCTCCCCTGCCGTGGCCAGGGACACCTCCCACCAGCACAGGCTGCCCCAGGCCCCATCCAGCCTGGCCTTGAACACCTCCAGGGATGGGGCAGCCACAGCTTCCCTGGGCAACCCGTGCCAGCACCTCACCAACCTCTTCATGAAGAATTTCTTCCTAATGTCTAATCTAAATCTTACCCCTTCCAAATTTAAAGCCATTCCCCCTTATCCTGTGACTACAAGCCCTTGTAAAAAGTCCCTCCCCAGCTTTCCTGCAGCCCCTTCAGGCACTGGAAGGTCACTATAAGATCTCCTCAGAGCCTTCTCTTCTCCAGGTTGAACAAGCCCAGCTCTCTCAGCCTGTCCTCGTATGGGAGGTGCTCCAGCCCTCTGATCATCTTTGTAGCTCTCCTGTGGACCTGTTCCAACAGTTCCATGTCCTTCTTATATTGAGGATTCCAGAACTGGACACAATACTCTAGATGAGGTCTGATGAGAGAGAACTAGAGAGACAGAATCACCTCCCTTGCCCTGCTGGCCACACTACTCTTGATGCAATCCAGGTTATGGTTGGCCGCCTGGGCTGTAAGCACACATTGCCGACTCATGTCAAGCTTCTCATCAACCAGCACCCTCAAGTCCTTCTCTGCAGGGCTGCTCTCAATCACATCATCCCCCATCGTGTATTGAAAGTGGGGATTACCCCAATCCAGGTGTAGGACCTTGCACTTGGCCTTGTTGAATCTCATGATGTTCACAGAGGTCCACTTCTCCAGCCTGTCCAGGTCCCTCTGGATTACATCCCATCCTTCCGGAACTGGGCATAATACTCCAGGAAATAAAGCTTTACAAACCTGGAGTATTGTCTAGCATGGGTGTTAGAGAAGCCCTGCATCCATATGTGAGATTTTCCCATTACCCAGCAGCTGCTAACCTGCCTGATATTTCCCTTCTTCCTTGCACAGAAATGGCCGCTTTGTTAACCACAAGGCTGGAAGGCACCAGGGGTCAAGGTCTGCCATTTGTTCTTAGGGTGCCCTTTCATAGGGTCATCACCCTCAGTTGGTGACAGCCCTTTAGAGCAACTAGAAACTGGAATTAAACAAATATAAGTAATTGTGAGGTATTAAATCTAATAGTACATGAAGGCCAAGCCTCTCACAACAGGGCTCTGCTGTTTGCTGCAAAGCTAAAATCTGTTTGCTGTACTGTTAAATCAATAAAGGGAGAGGGTAGAATTTGCCAAATTTGTTTGGCGTCTGTGAGCTTAGCAGATAGTTTCTCAGTTCACACGGTGCTGACCTGCTGGGTGTAAGTTGGAAAGGTCCTTATAGGAAGTAGCAACTAGGTGCTGAGGAACACTGTAAGCAGGAAGGCAAAAGGGTGCAGCCGTTCACTGAGTCTTACCATAGAGCCTGCATAGTCCTGCAACTCAGTAAGGTTGCAGCCGGGCACTGCTGAGAGGAATGGATATGCGTTAGCAGGAGCTGTAGGAAGGATAACAACATGCTTCTCCCGTTGACAGAAGGGAAGTTTTCAAAAGCCCTTGACCTTGTCTGCAAGACATTTTCGCCTGCTGTGTTCATTGCTGCTGGACAAGGTTTTCAAAGCCGTGCCAAGAGCGTATGTAGCTATATATCTCCTGTGAAAATTAAGGGAACGCATCCATCTGGTGTTTTTTTCCAAGTTGCAGCCACGGATTGTTTATTCACTTCTTCGTCAGAGAAAAAGTCTTTGTCGTCCGCTCTGCCACCGCGTGGGGGACTTGAGCAGTATCACTCAAGGAAAGGATGGCCTGGAGCAGCCTGAAATGTGGCATTGCAGGTAGGAGAACTGAAATTCAAGGAAGAAAAGGCTCGGGCATACAGCTGAGATGGATTAATGTAAAAATACTGACAACTGCAGATCTCTACATTGGAAGGAAACAAAAAAAACTTTACCTTGGTTTTCCCATTAAAGTTTTTCTAATTAACTGAATCCAAACCTGGCAGTAAGTATTGTATCTCTGGGCTCAGGACTTATAATTATGGCCCATTCAGAAATAAATTCTGACCTTTCCAGAGATAAATTCTGATGCCCAGATCAGACAACCAGCACAGCTATCCAGCAAACAGATCCATAAATGCTTATGATGAATAAATTTCAAGAAGTCTTGATCAAAACTGTCAGGAACCATAAATGCATCCAGATGGGAAATAGCTCAAAAGAACTTCCTATTGCCACATCAGAGACCTGGAAGCTTGGAAAATGTTGCAAGTTGACTGTAATATGAGGTTCAAAGCCAGTAGGCTGGGTTATCTGCAGTAATGTGTTGTAATTTCAGCAATGCATCAGGCACACTGGCTGTCTGATAGGAAGATTTTGACTCCTGAGGCAAGCCCCTTCCCATACCTTCAATAAGATGCAGAATACTCGTAGTCATTGCTTGTCATTAACTCTTTCACATCCAAACTTTAGGAGTGCCAAATCATCCTGGATCTGCGAGACAGCTTAAACCCTGTGACAGTACATTTCTAGTCATATCTGATGAGCTGTCCCTGAATTTTATAGCTTTTTTCGGTAGAAATCCAAACTGATCCAAAAATGATAAGAAGGTACCAGATGACAAAACCAGGTTGTTCAGACATGTTTCTCTGCTTTATTGGTATTGTATCATCTACATGTTTGGTTTCACTTCAAGAATAAATGAATTACCACTTCACTGTAACTACAGCAGCTATCAAATAAGTTCACTGGAGTATTCCTCTTGCAAAAATCAGGACCTGTAAATGTCAGGCGGTATTTACAATCTGGCAAGCAGTCTTTTTGATAAAACGTTGATCTAGATCTAAACATATGCTGTATCCCATTCTGCAGGTTCAGACACAAAAGCTAGGTTGTATCTCTAAGAAAGAAGGTAATCAAAGGGAGAGACTCAGTGGCAATATTTATCTCTGATGAGGATTTCCCAAAGAGGAGCAGATTATTTTCCTGGTCAAAATCAGAAGTTCTGATTTTGGTACTGTCAGGCACTAACAGGCTTTAGTGTCCCTGCTCAGTGTCCCCTTGGCCCACCACTACCCTTGCCCATGGGCTGGAAGACTAATTTCAGTACTGGCCTGGGCTTCTAGTCCTGTCTCAGCTGTACTTCTAAGTGTGTTCAACTGTAGCACTGCTGCTGGCCATGTATTAATCCTGTTCCTGGATCACTCCCTCATGTGGAAGGCTGTCAACGGACCCTGCTACCAGCCTCTGTCTGTGACTCCTGCCTTCAGAATCTGCAGGACAGTATGTGTCAGTGAGGGCACTACTTGCACGCAGGTCACCGTTTCCTCCTAATTAAAATTCAATTTAAAATAAGATTTATGAAATCCTAAAGAAGTTAAAAGAGCTATGTGGTGAGAATCATAATATTGTAATGAAAGAAAGTTGTAATTTAATACAACATGATTTTGGCAGATTAGAGTATAGAATAACAGAATCATAGAATCACCAGGTTGGAAGAGACCCACCAGATCACCGAGTCCAACCATTCCTATCAAACACTAAACCATGCCCCTCAGCACCTCATCCAGCCATCCCTTAAACACCTCCAAGGAAGATGAATCAACCACCTTCCTGGGCAGCCTGTTCCAGTGCCCAATGACCCTTTCTGTGAAATTTTTTTTCCTAATGTCCAGCCTGAATCTCCCCTGGAGGAGCTTGAAGCCATTCCCTCTCATCCTGTCCCCTGTCACTTGGGAGAAGAGGCCAGCTCCCTCCTCTCCACAACCTCCCCTCAGGTAGTTGTAGAGAGCAATGAGGTCTTCTCTCAGCCTCCTCTTCTCCAGGCTAAACAACCCCAGCTCTCCCAGTCGTTCCTCATAAGGCCTGTTCTCCAGCCCCTTCACCAGCTTTTTTGCTCTTCTCTGGACTCACTCCAGAGCCTCAACATCCTTCTTGTGGTGAGGGGCCCAGAACTGAACACAGGATTCAAGGTGCGGTCTCACCAGTGCTGAGTACAGAGGGAGAATAACCTCCCTGGACCTGCTGGTCACGCCATTTCTGATACAAGCCAAGATGCCATTGGCCTTCCTGGCGTCCTGGGCACACTGCTGGCTCATGTTCAGTCGCTGTCAACCAACACCCCCAGGTCCTTCTCCTCCTGGCAGCTTTCTAGACAGACTTCTCCTAGTCTGTAGCACTGCATAGGGTTGTTGTGCCCCAAGTGCAGGACCCGGCATTTGGCCTTGTTAAACCTCATGCCATTGGACTCTGCCCAGCAGTCCAGCCTGTTCAGATCCCTTTTCAGAGCAGATCTACACTTCCACCCAGCGTAGTGTCGTCTGCAAACTTGCTAAGGGTGCACTTGATGCCTTCATCCAGGTCATTGATAAAGACATTGAACAGGGCTGGACCCAGCACTGAGCCCTGGGGAACCCCACTTGTCACTGGCTCCAGCTGGAGTAAACTCCATTTCCCACCACTCTCTGGGCCCGGCCATTCAACCAGTTTTCCACCCAGGGGAGTGTGCGCTTGTCCAGTCCAGAGGCCAACAGTTTCCGAAGCAGAATGCTATGAGAAACTGTCTCAAAGGCTTTACTAAAGTCCAAGAAGACTACATCCACAGCCTTTCCCTCATCCAAGAGTCTAGTCACTTTGTCATAGAAGGAGATCAGGTTAGTTTGGCAAGAAAATATAGAGTAGAAAATATTGGTATACTCAAGTAACCTAAATTACATGTTAATATTTATGTAGCGTGGTGGAAAGACCCACAAAGTTAGCCTGAAGTACACAGAGGAACCTAAGTAAAACAAGCCCTCTGAGATCTTCCCATCTGGTCACCTGAGTTCCTTGCCTTTGCCTCTTGGTATTAAGGCACGTGCCTAGAGCTAGCCATCAGTGTTATTTCTGATAAACATCATGCTAAAGAAAGGCAGGACCTACTATTTCTACCTTGCAGGGTGTCTACAGAAAAAATTTAAGCAACCTCTGGGGTTTCTTACTGTGTCCCTTATGCCCTTTGTTTGAAACCCTGGTAGAGACCTAATCTTCTAAAGCAGTGTGCCAGTACCCTGCCAGGCAATACCATTAGGTAGACTACATTCCTCTTGGTAGCATTGAGCTGAAATGCTGTGTTTCATTGCCATGCTTGACTTTTAACACCAACCAATTTCAAACATAGATGTAGACTGACTAATTGTGGTTGCATGGAAGTAGGTGCATATTCTTTGGCTTGGTCCAGGCCTCAAAAAGAGAAGCTATACAGTAAAATATGGAACAAGTTCATTTTCTCAACAGCACATGTTTTCACAGTAGAATATATTTTTTATGGTAAAAAAAAAAAAGAGAAAAAAAAGAAAAAAAAACAGGCAAAGATTTATATACCTACTGCCTACCAAAATTCCTCCTCTCTTTCACTTACATATGCCTGTCTTCAACATATAGCAAAGTAGGTTTTCAGAATCATTAATGCATTTATTTTCACTGCTGCTCTGGGAGTAAGATACACGTGAACCGTAATTTTAAGTGCTGTGAGTTCACACAGCTGCATAATAACTAGGAGCAGCTCTTACTACTGGCCAGAGCCATACAAGATGCAGGCCTGGGCAGCTTCTTCTTCAGGAGGTTCCAGAAGTGCTGAGGTTTCTACACATAAATGCTGCTGACCTGAGCTATCCACCCAGCAGTGAAAATGGCCCCTGGCTGTGCGGTCCTGTTTGCAAATGTGTTGTCAGGAGATTTTTTTTTCCTTTGATTATTGTCAGCCTTGCTTTAGCGGCCTAAAAGAAGGAGAACTGGCCACACTACACCAAGGAAATGCAAAAAAATTAGGGAGTTCACCATTGACTTCTGGTAGAGAAGGGGGTACATAAATGAAAAGAACTGATGGGCAAGCCTGAGACATGTTTACTTTACGTGTATTACTTTATTATGTTTGGGAGCCATTTCTGGTAAGGAAAAAAAAAGATCATAATTGAGTGGAAGAATGCTTGTAATTGTTACCAAGGATAGGAGTCTGGGCCAAGGACCTACACTTCAGTGTCCCTGGGGTAAGTTGGTTGCCCTCGCCAGGGCAATAGCATCCAGAACTGGAATGCAGAAGTTAGAACCTCAAAAAAAAATAAAACTAACAAAAGCAAATTTGCAGAGAGGCAAAAGAAAAAGGATTTGATTAAAAGCCTTCTTTAAATGGTAAAATGGGACAGAATCTGTTTAGAAAAATGGGGTGAAAGGTTTTCTGCATATACAGGTACTGGGGTAATCTGAGATGTTGCACACAGTCTTGCTGAAAAGCTGGAAAACAGAAATTGTCTCCATCACTAGCTTGGACAGTGAGGACTGATGAGAGGGAACAGTAAGGGAGGCCACAGCCAGAGTCAGCCCTTGCTGCTCAGCAAGATTTGACGAATCCAAGCTAGAAGTGGGATGTTACTGCAGGAGACAGGGAAAAAACTGAGAGTTGAGCTAACCAGCTTCCCCAGAAAAAATGACTGTTGAATAGTAATACACCAGGAGTTAAATATTGTCTGCTATGCTGTTTTCCTACCTTTCTTTTTCTTCCATTAATAAAACATTGTTTATTGAGTCAACTGAGTCATGTTTGCAAATGAAGAAAATTAGCTTACTGAGCACCAGAAAGTTTAGTTTTAATTTTCCCAAGTTTCTGGATGAGCATCTGGATTTAGAAGTGACCTGTAGGATTTGAACTCAGCCCTTGTTGCCAGTCAAGTCCTAACAGAACAGTTATACAAGTAAATTAAGTTTATCCGGCCTTGTCCTGCCCAAGGCCTCAAACAGCAGCTTCAGATTCTTCTTTACATCCAGGCTGTGTAGAATCCTGTCAAAACAATTCACTAGTCTCTTTCTTGTGGTTTCCTTAGCCAAAAGCACAGCAAAAATCTGGCTATACTCAGCTCTGACTGCTTGCCTAACCTTTGGTTTCAGGCACTGGCAACAAACAAGGAGGCAGTATCATGCTGAAATGTTGGCTCACCTGAGAACAGCCATGAATGACCAACCACAAACTGACAAACAGCCGTGCAAACCATTCTGAGAAACACAGGCCCAGATAGACTACTGTGATGGCTTGGTATTCTCTCTTTCAGTATGAAGACCAATCCTCTCCCCCACCAGTGCACTTGCAATACATTGTACTTGTGCTAGAAGAAACAGAAAAAAATTGTAGTGAAGGTATGGGAAGAGAAAGCTGTTCTTTGTTCCTGGTACTGCTCTTGGCCTTCTCACTTTCGTGGGGTAACCACAGCAGTGGACATGGAAAAACCTATGAATGTGATCTATCTGGATGTCTACAAAGACTTTGATACAGTCCCCCACAACATCCTTCTCTCTAAATTGAAGAGATATGGTTTTAATGTGTGAACTGTTCAATGGATAAGAAACTGGTTGGATGGTCATATTCAGAGAGTAGTGGTCAATGGCTCAAAGTCCAGATGGAGATCCATGACAAGAGGTGTCCCTCACGGGTCCATACTGGGACCAGTGATGTTTAATATCTTCATCAATGATACTGACAGCAAAATTGAGTGCACCCTCAGCCAGTCTGCAGATGACACCAAGCTGAGTGGTGCAGTTGCCACACCAGAAGGACGGGATGTCATCCAGAGGGGCCTGGACAGGCTGGAGAAGTGGGGCTGTGAGAACCTCATGAGGTTCAACAAGGCCAAGTGCAAGGTCCTACACCTGGATTGGAGCAATCCCCAATTTCAGTACAGGATGGAGGAAGATGTGATTGAGACCAGCTCTGCAGAGAAGGGCTTGAAGCTGCTGGTTGATAAAAAGCTCAACATGAGCCAGCAATGTGCACTCGCAGCCCATAAGGCCAACCATATCCTTGCCTATGTCAAAAGAAGCATGGCCATCAGGTCAAGGGAGTTGATTCTGCCCCTCTACTGAGACCTCATCTGGAGTATTGTGTCCAGTTCTGGAATCCTCGACACAAGAAAGATACGAAGCTGTTGGAATCGGTCCAGAGGAGGGCTGCAAAGATGGTCAGAGGGCTCTCCCATATGAGAACAGGATGAGAGAGTTTGGGTTGTTCAGTCTGGAGAAGAGAAGGCTCCAAGGTGACCTTATAGTGACCTTCCAATACCTGTAGGGGGCCTACAAGAAAGCTGAGAAGGGACTTCTTACAAAGGTTTGTAGTGATAGGACTAGGGGCAATGGGTATAAACTGGAGAGGGGCAGGTTTAGACTAGACATAAGGAAGAATTTCTTCACCATGAGGGTGATGAGGAACTGGCACAGGCTGCCCAGGGAAGCTGTGGCTGCCGCATCCCTGGAGGTGTTCAAGACCAAGCTGGATGGGGCCTTGGGCAGCCTGGTCTGGTGGGACATGTCCCTGCCCATAGCAGAGGGGTTGGAACTAAATGATCTTTAAGGTCCCTTCCACCCAAACAATTTTATGATTCTTTACATGATGCTCAGCAATATTTTCCATGCAGAGAAGCCCCCTTAGTCAGTTAGGGAACCCAATAAGTGGGCATATGGAGTTAGTTTCATATGCCACATTGCAGTGGCTCGTATGGCCTTCTGCCAGGACCGAAAGGCAACCTTTTGCCTGATCAAATGGCAGTGGTCACTCCAAGCTTGTTTTATCTTCCCATTGTGGTTGTAGGACTCCTTTCCCCCATGTTACACTTCCTGGATTTTGGGGAGGTACAGCCCAGGGTGTATTATGAAGTTCAGCCACTGTTCTGCTACTGAGAATGCCTCTTGTAGCCTTTCTTCTGGAGCCAAAATGCCTCTGACATACAGAAGGAAAGCTCTTGCTACCAGTTCTGCAAGCTCAGGCAAGTTCTGGAGCCAGTAGTATATATCACTCCCACTCCACCTTTAGCTGCCGGCAGTCGAGTGATTTAGTGGACAGATTAATCCAAGCTGGTCTCACCCCTATCTCACATTTTTATTTAGTCCCCAGGAGCACATGACAGAGTTTAGAGGCTTTGCTATTTATTCAGTTCCTCGCTGTTTGCTGTGCTTACAGTTGGCATCACTGCTGTGTCTCCTGAAGAAACAGCCCTGTTTTTCATTTGTTTTTGTTTGCACTGCTGCTGTTAACAGTGACTTTTCTCAGTTCCAAAATTTACATGTACATTTGAGATTCTGCTGTGCAAGCAGTGATAGCCCTCAGTTAAGTGTTTGCTCGGGCAGAGAAAAGGCTTCTGGTGTTTGCAGCTCTATTGCTAGAGTGGCACAAGGCAAACCATAGAAAACAGAAAAAAGCGTGTTGCCAAATATCAAAATGTAGATCACTAAAGTGAACTGGATGTGAAATTTGTTCTTTGGGTAATGAGGAAAGGCTGAGGATTTATCAGGCAGGAGATGGGATGGTTAGTTCAGCCACAGATGAACTGCACTTGAAGGAGGTTTGACAGGCTTTATTGGTAGAGGATTCAGCACTCAGAAGATCCTGTTTGACCACAATGGCAGCCAGGATGTTGGCTAATATTCTTATCACCGCAGTTATTTCAAATGGTTTTCTAGCAGTTGCTTCTCCAGTCATGCCTGGAAAGCCACAGCGTGCAACAGGTAAGATCTGCTTTAGCGCAGGATCCCAGTGCTATCCTGCAGTATGCCTCAGTAGGATATTGGTCTCCTATCACAGGTGTAATTGTTAACTGGGATGGTTGAAACTTTATTTGACAGATGTAAATAAAAAGAATGAAGTCAAGATTTTTATATTATGGTAGAGGCTACTAAAGTACAAAGTAACATTATCTTAGGTACATTAACTCTCACAGCTCTGCTGAAGAAACTGGCTTGCCAGAGATGTTGCATTCCTTTTAATATATCCTTTCTATTATTTAATATTTATTCTTTTAAATTAAATAATGTAAATAATGCCATTATCTAGGTGTTTTTAATTATTATGTAATAATTCATTATTTTTTTGTGTATTAAAGCTGTGTACTTCACAGAAAACTCTATCACTGAGCTGAAGTGCACTAGAGATCTGCATTTTCAGTAAATGAAAGGCTACGTTTTTGAGGTAAAGATATCTAAGAAAAATCATGTGTGAATCTAGCCAAACTGTAGATATAGTTTTACATGTGACATTGAAGAACGTAAGACTGGTCGTTGTTTTTTTTTTCCCCAGCGAACCTTAAAAGCAGATGACATTGGAGATCCCCGAGGCAGATCAACAAGAAAGGATCCTGAAATTTTTGTCATTGTTTGATGAAGTATAAAAAAGTGCTGTTTCCATAGCAAATTCTAAAATCAGCGGAATCAGAGGTAACCGGCAAAAAGTAATTAGTCTGGAAATTTGAGAATCCGCTACAGTTTTTGCAGAGACAAAGTGGCTGATTCTGTATGTGCCTTTTTCTGTAACATCTGTTAGAATTAGGTAACAAAAAGTGACAGGCATCTTTTTAGTGGGTCAAGGTTCTTCCTCATTTCCTTGACTGTTGTTTTTAAATGTGATGTTGTTTTAAGAAAGGGGTACCTGTATGTTTTAATGTGTGTTATGGCACGTTTTTTTGGGGAAGGAGAGGTGAGTAATAAAATTGTCTGCACTCAGAAGCCTTATAGGCAGGCAAGTTTTCAGAGTGTTGGAGATACTTCTCTATGACAAAATCTAAACATTGAGAGAACAACCTTACTGCAAGCAAAATGTCATTGCAGATGTTCTTTGAGTGTTTTAAGGGCACCTCATTTATTAATGTTCATTCTATATGTTTTACTTGTAGTACAACTTGCCATGTCATTCAGCACTATTTTCACACAGCATGAGTCAAATATCAAAGAGAAAATGATCATATCTGCAGGGCAGAGGTCATGTTTCAGCATAACTGGAAGCAAAAATACACTCAGAGAAATGGAAGGATTTAAACAAGAAACAAACCCACAAGCCACAGGATTTCCATTGACTTCTATTTGGACCAGTGATCTTTTGCTTTTGAATTTCAGAAGAGGATAAATAATACTTTCTACTAACACTTGTAGGTCGTATTCCAGCCTCAGAAGGTAAATGCTATATAACCTGATGCATGTACATGTATGGTATTATAAACAAGTGTTTCCTCACTATATTCTAGTGTGTCAGATCTACCATCTGCCTGGTTAAACAAGGATCTCACTTCAATCATAAACTTAGAGCAGGTTCAATATTTGTCCATAGTCCTCATAAAACTTTTCCACAAAGTAACAAGGAATCGATTTTAACTTAATGAGAGCTGAAATTGTACAAATGGAAACAAAGAACAGGATTTATGTGCACAGTTGACATTAAATTTCTTATTACCTGAACATGTTTAAATGAAAAACGTAAGCACTGAACACTGTTCCGAGTCATTGCATGAACATCCTGCTATGAGAACCAGCATTAAATTTTAATAGTCTGTAAGCATTACAAATTATGCACAGCAAAACCACCCAGCTAAACCCAAACCAAAGAGAGCGAGATTTGTAGATTCCTCCGGTCAAATTTGGTAGAAGTCTCAGCATAAGAGAATTTTGTGTGAATTTTATGCCTTGTCTGTAGGCACCTAAAAAGCCTGTCCATTCTGCAGTCAGCTGAATTAGACTGTGGTGATCCCTGTCGCTGCCAGAGCTGCCACAGTGCCCAGTAGGGTTTTTGAACAGAGGCATTTATCCTGTGTGGGCAGCTTGGTCTGAATCAGTCTGGGTTTCTGCTTGCGTGACCCAGATTGTCTACCTAGGTATTTCTGTACCAGGACAATTTCAATGATCCCATCAGAGCACTGAATTGCTTTCCTGGAGACTCAAGACCAACATGTGTTATCTTGAAATGTAACTTTTGCACAAGTGGAAAAAAGCAGTGAGGTTTATGGCAGCAAAGCAACTGATTTAGCACAGAAGAGTACAGGTGCCCACCTCCCCTCCACTCCCTGCCCTGACTCTACTTTCAGTTAATTGCTTTCTGATTTAGTATTTGCTTCAGAGTGTACTGTGGGAAGTTTTCTGTCAGGTGCATCTACGCTGTTGCAAATGCTGCATTTTAAGCAATATTTTTTGTGGAACTGAGCCATCATGTGCTTACTGGGCAGTGTTTACACACACGTGATATACTGGTGTGTAAATAGTGAGTACACTCCACTGCCTAGTGAATTTGAAAAGTTGGTTATATACTACTATATTCTTTGCTCCTCTTTCCAGCTTTGGTCCTCTTTGAATTATCTTCAGGGAAGAGGAAAGTTATAACTGTTTTCTAAACTGGAATTTTCATTGCCTCAAGGATTCTTTGAGGATTTGGCTAAAGTTCTGTTATTAAACTGACTTTGGAGTAGAAACCAAGCATCCTATTTGAAATTATGCAGTTTCTGTAAAGCCTGGAGCATGCCAAAACAGGGAGCAGCACCTGAAACTTGTGTGAAAGTAACTCAGCAGGTGCTGCTTGGCACTGAAACTGAATATTCTCCTCTCTCAATGCCTTTGGAATTTAAAATCTTAAACACATGAAGCATACCCTCCATCTGCCATTTAAAGGCATTATCTTTTGTGCCTTTGTGCGTAACATTGAGTCTAGATGATTGTGACATCTCTCAAGAAGGGGTTTAAGGCTCTAAGCATATATTTGCTTCTATATGTCTGATGTAGTTTTCTTCAGTCACTTGTGGTTTGATGCTTTTTTTGCTGTTTCTATCTGCAAGTAGCAAGGCAGTGTTTATCCACTACACTGGCTAACCATGCTTCTCTAGGCAGAGCAAGAGAGCGATGCATTCACCTGGCACACTCCTGATATTGCTCTTCTCAGATCCACTGTCCACAAGCAGAGACGTTGACTGAGAGCCTCATATACATGTAGTACTTTGGTGCCTTGCTCCTGGCTGCCCTATTGCCTACTGCTCCCAGATTAGGGCTTGGACTCTTTGTAAAGCCTGCAAAAAGCTATATGCTTGGAAACTTATCTGAGAAAGGAGCTACCTACATAAGCAATAAATAAAATACAGAGCAAGTGCCTCAAACTGAAAATAAGCCTTTTATGCTGTCACATCAAGCTATAATACCTTATCTTTAGTTAGACACTTGGAGATCTGGTGTTTCTGCTGATTAAAAAACATGGAGACTTATTGCTTATGTGAAGCAGCAGCTAGCGGTTTGAGCACTTGTTCAAAGACAGAGTTGTTAGGTTCAAATTCGTCTCCTACTGAGCCACAATGGTGGTGTAAGACTCCAGAAAGCATCCTGTTACCAAGATCTCTGTCAGTCTTACCTGTCATACAAGTGGTAAAATGTTAATTGTACTGGAAGGAGTCTAGGCAGCTTCTTACCCACTGCAGAATGTCTCAACAACTCAGTTGTTCATATCCTAATCATAGGAGTGATGCTGAGGTGAACATGACCTTTGAGGACACATGCTAATGCTACATTTACAGAAAGCTGAGCTGTGGGAAGAGCCAAGTGTGCTGATTTTCCTCATGGATGCATCTTGTTCAATGACAGGTCATACTGAAGTATGGAAGAAGAAGAATCATCGTCTTCCAGAACAGCTCCTAACTGTGTTCTGTTTTTTGCATTCCGGCTTACACCAAGATGTATGGAAAGGAGGAGGCTGAGAGGAGACCTCATTGCTCTCTATAACTACCTGAGGGGAGGTTGTGGAGAGGAGGGAGCTGGCCTCTTCTCCCAAGTGACAGGGGACAGGAGGAAATGGCCTCAAGCTCCGCCAGGGGAGATTCAGGCTGGACATTAGGAAAAAAATTTTCACAGAAAGGGTCATTGGGCACTGGAACAGGCTGCCCAGGGAGGTGGTTGATTCACCTTCCCTGGAGGTGTTTAAAGGATGGCTGGATGAGGTGCTGAGGGGCATGGGTTAGTGTTTGATAGGAGTGGTTGGACTCGATGATCTGGTGGGTCTCTTCCAACCTGGTTATTCTGTGACTCTGTGATTCTGTGAAACAGTGAGAACAGGCAGCTCTGCTTTCTGTTATTTATTACACTGGTTGTTGTCTAATACCAGTATAACTCTCATCTTCATTCAGTAAAGTAAGCAAAGCAGTGCTTTTTCTTTCCTGGATTGCTGATGTTCTCAGTTTCGAAAGGCTGCCTCACTGACATTGTCCTACATTTGTACTGCTTTGGACAGGAAGGTGTAAATGAAGGTCCATTTGATCCTCTGTTTGAACTGAGCAAGGACCTCCTGGAAGTGAATCCTTTACACAGGAGGAATTTCTTGGAGCCTTCACTGCTAATCTCCTGGAAAATTGAGAGAGAGAAGACTTGAAGACTGATGTTGTGCTTTGTCTGGCTTGTTACTGGGTCACTTTGGCACCATAGCTAAAGTTGTGGAAGGTGCTAGAAGTGCCTAACTGAAAAAAACCATGTAGTATAAACCATAGCTTTCTCCCTGAAACATCTTATTCTAAGATATATCCATAGCTGAGACATCAGTTCAGTCTCTACAGCCTTCCAGACTCTGAGTACATACACATCATACTAAGCGTTGATGAGGCCCAGAACAAAGAAGAGTATCGCTAGGCTGTGAAAACCACTGAAACAGGGAGGAGACATTTCAGCTGTTACCAAGTTGAATCTGACCTTCTTTTGACAAAGAGAATAGAAGCACAGCTTTCCATATACTTGTAACAAAGTCTCTCTCAGAAAAGCCCTCCTCCGATTGGAGTTAGAATGTCAGAGACTTCACTTCACCACAGTTTGTCTCATGTCTCTGGACCAGAAACATTTTCTTTGTGCCTCCTTCAGTTCTGTGAGTATCGTAGAATCACAGAATGGTTTGGGTTGGAAAGGACCTTAAAAATCATACAGTTCCACCCACCCTGCCATGAGCAGGGACACCTACTGGATCAGGCTGTTCAAAGATTCACGCAGCCTGGCTTTGAGCACCTCCAGGAATGGGACATCTACCATTTCTCTGAGCAACCTGTACCAGTGCCTCATCACTCTCACAATAAAATATTTCTAATAACTAATCTAAATCTTCCCTTTTTCAGCTTAAAACCATTACCTCTCATCCTATCACTGTCAAATAGTCCCTCCCTAGATTTTTTATGGGCCTCTTTTAAGTATCGGAAGGCTGCTGTAAGCTCTCCCCAGAGCTTTATCTTCTCCAGATAAAGCTCTTGCAGCCTGCACTCATAAGGGAGGTTCTCCAGCCCTCAGATCATCTTCCTGGCCTCCTCTGGACTTGCTCTAACAGATCCATGTCCTTCCCATGATAAGCATGAAATAAGAATAACAGATTTCCTTTTGTGACAAGGGTGTTGTTGGTGTAAGTATACTTCTGAGGCATTCAAACACTACATCAGTAGGGGTGGGATAGGAAGCTGGCTAGAAACTAAGTGTTTCAAAATTTTTTTGGCATGAAATCTTTTGAGATTTTTTTCAAAAGACATCTCATTTTTAACTGTCTTTCAAACCTTTTAAAATGTCATCCTTACAAATGAGATGTTGTTTTTAATCCAGATGAATGATTTTGACTGATCCTCAATTAGATTTTATAATATAATTTCATGGCAAGTTCTGAAATGCTGGGGAGGAGTGTTCCGTTTACAACTTCTCCCACTTCTATTTTGATCATGTAATTTCTTACAAAGTAAAGTATTGTTCTTGAACTCTTAAAGGCATATTCTTCAGAGATAGATGGATAGATGAAGCTTGCATTCTGTCTGAGAGAAGGAGTGCAAACCTTAAAGGCACTCTGTGTGTGCATATACAAAACATTGTTTATACTAGATACATGCAGTACAAACTGCCTATTACTCAGACTATCTCCCTTTCCTTGTCTCAGGTTCCCTGTTTTTAAGGTTTTTTTTCTTTCATCTTCTTCTTTTCCACTTCTCTTTTTCCTTCTTGTCTATCCCATTTCCTCTGCTTTGAATTTATGTTCCTGGTAGGTATATAGATCAGTAATTTACTACCTAACTAGCAGTTCATAGTCCAGAATGGAAGTGAGAATCCCATCACATTTTTCTTTTTTATGATTTGTAATTAATTATTAGCCTTCTGCTCATACAGAGAAGCAGGCAACACAGAAGAGGGAACACTTACTTCTTCCGTCACACCTTTTAAAGTCAGTTTATTATTCCAAAGGTCCAATTCATTATTTTTGCAGCTGAAAAGATTGATAGTGATGGATGTGCTTCACTTCAACAGCATCTCAACATTGTGCAACATATATTTGATATACTGGAAGATTTTAAAAAGCCAAACAGCAAGCAAAAAACAACTACGTAAGTTGAAATGGGCAGAGTAATGTTTTAGAGCTTGTTACAACTTGGTCCCTCTTTCTGCACACTGAGTATCCCTCAGTCTTGCCCCAAGCTGTCCTTGGGTGATCTCCTTATTCTTGCCCATGGGGTTAAAGCACATGAGACATTCACTTCAGTTGCGTGCCACACTGTAGGACCAATATTTCTGTAGGCCCTGGGAGATCTTCTAGCTTCAGGTGTGCGCTCAGCCCCAGCTGGTTGAGACCTGAGTGAGCAGCTCCGCTGCATGCCCTAAGCAGAGACTCTATGCTACTTATGCCAGGAACAAGAAATCCACTCTTTGTATTAGGAAAAGGAGGATGAAGACAAAAGCATTTCAGTCTTCCCACATTTATCTAGAAACAACTCTTAAGTCAGTGAGAACCACCTTCCTGTGGTATTAGGAGGGTGTCTGCATGATACAAGCAGGCTTCTGTGGATACCCCTGCTCTGCTGAGAAGCAGGGTCTTTTCAAATAAACAGAGCATCATCTTGGTGAAGAAACACAGGGTAACTTAGGTTCTTTGGACAGCTGAATCAGGTTGGAACACTGTCACAAGCCTGCAGAGCCAAGTTAATCAATTATCTTCAGGAGGATGCAGGAACATGGTTTGCTGCTACAGCTGCTCTCACCTCCACAGCAGCTGCAGTTCAGCAGGCTGCTTGTTTTATCAGCCCATTGATGTGGTTATCTGGGTGTGCCTTTGCTACCACAGTTCCCAAGGCACATGCTTTATCTCGAATGAGATAGGAGAGGGAAATAGGAGATGGGGAGCGGTCTTCAGTGTTGCTCAAATCACATCCACGGTGAGCTCTTTCAGAGGAGGGTTTGCCAATACCAGCAGAGGAGCACTTTTCAGGAAGACTTGTACTGATGCAGTGGTAGGACTTTCTGTCTGCATCACAGAGTATTATAATGAATCCTCTTACTGCACGGACACATTATTATTGCCTTGCAGTCTGCTAATCACATCCCTAGGCACAGAGGGGCTTGTAATGCTCTACCTGCTACAGAGGAGTTATGCGTGAGGCACAGAGAGCCTGTATGTTTTTTCAGGGGGCTTGACACTCCTTGCAACCTGTCTGTGGTCTGACTCCATGTAGCCTCTCATTTGAGTATGGCTTCATTACTGGAGCAATTTACAACTATTTCAGTGTCCTATAGCAGAGTGAGCAGGACTATCTGTTCTGTGGTTATTCCTGCAGGCAAAGGAGCAGGAGTGTTCACCTCTAGAGACCCATGCTCTTCACTGCAGATCTTTTGAGAGGAATTAAACTTTAGATAGCTTGATGCTGGTCTAAATGTTTTCAAAATTACAAGGAGTAGGATGAAAAGAACTTTTCAAATATTTTTTAATAAAAGAAGATATAGGTTTAATTCCTGTTTTACTTTCTGATCTTGAGTGGAAAACCAAGGTTTGGTATTCTGTGGGATTTTTCTTCTCCAACATTACTATTTTTCATTTTTCCCCTTTCACCAGTGAAAAAAAAACAAAATAAAAGGGAAGAATATGATAGAAAAACAAAACCCAAGAAAAGCAAATCAGAATCACAGAGTCACCGAATAACCAGGTTGGAAGAGACCCACCAGATCATCGAGTCCAACCATTCCTATCAAACACTAAACCATGCCACTCAGCACCTTGTCCACCCATCCCCTCCAGGGAAGGTGAATCAAACACCTTCCTGGGCAGCCTGTTCTAGTGCCCAATGACCTTTTCTGTGAAAAATTTTTTCCTAATGTCCAGCCTGAATCTCCCCTGGAGGAGCTTGAAGCCATTCCCTCTCATCCTGTCCCCTGTCACTTGGGAGAAGAGGCCAGCTCCCTCCTCTCCACAACCTCCCCTCAGGTAGTTGTAGAGAGCAATGAGGTCTTCTCTCAGCCTCCTCTTCTCCAGGCTAAACAACCCCAGCTCTCCCAGTCGTTCCTCATAAGGCCTGTTCTCCAGCCCCTTCACCAGCTTTTTTGCTCTTCTCTGGACTCGCTCCAGAGCCTCAACATCCTTCTTGTGGTGAGGGGCCCAGAACTGAACACAGTATTTGAAGAGCAGTCTCACCAGTGCCGAGTACAGAGGGAGAAGAACCTCCCTGGACCTGCTGGTCACGCCGTTTCTGATACAAGCCAAGATGCCATTGGCCTTCTTGGCCACCTGGGCACACTGCTGGCTCATGTTCAGTCGCTGTCAACCAACACCCCCAGGTCCTTCTAGACAGACTTCTCCCAGTCTGTAGCACTGCACAGGGTTGTTGTGCCCCAAGTGCATGACCCAGCATTTGGCCTTGTTAAACCTCATGCCGTTGGTCTTATCCCAGCGCTCCAGCCTGTTCAGATCCCTTTGCAGAGCCTCCCGACCCTCCAGCAGATCCACACTTCCACCCAGCTTAGTGTCATCTGCAAACTTGCTAAGGGTGCCCTCGATGCCTTCATCCAGGTCATTGATAAAGACATTGAACAGGGCTGGACCCAGCACTGAGCCCTGGGGAACCCGACTTGTAACTGGCCTCCAGCTGGATTTAACACCATTTCCCACCACTCTCTGGGCCCGGCCATCCAACCAGTTTTCCACCCAGGAGAGTGTGCGCCTGTCCAGGCCAGAGGCTGACAGTTTTCGTAGCAGAATGCTGTTAGAAACTGTTAAAGGCTTTACTGAGGTCCAGAAAGACACATCCACAGCCTTTCCCTCGTCCAACAGCCGCATCACTTTGTCATAGAAGGCGATCAGGTTAGTTTGGCAAGACCTGCCTTTTGTGAACCCGTGTTGACTGGGCCTGATCACCCGGTTCTCTTGCATGTGCTTCATGATAGCACTCAAGATCACCTGTTCCATGACTTTCCCTGGCACTGAGAACAGACTGACAGGCCTGTAGTTCCCTGGATCCTCTCTGCGACCCTTCTTGTAGAATGTCCCCAGTATTTAAAATTAACATTTATTTTTATTTCAGCTTATTGGTTTGATTTAATCAAAAAGTTGAACAATTTTCAAATTTTGCAATAAGACTCTTGTTTCCTTTAGTTCATTTCCAGAAGATATTTTTCTGTTTGCATTCTGCTCATCACTGAAACTCTCTTAAGCAGTAGGAGTCTAGTTTAGGCCAGGACCTGGAAAAACCTTGCTCCTTCACTTCATTGCCATTTGCTAGAGAAGGAAAATTGAATGCTGGTCTAAGCCATGCATTAGCAACTGTCTTGCTTTACCTAGTCACTCCTGAGCAGAGCTTGTATTTGAGTCTTTGTCACATCAGATAACTAAGAGTAGTTCAGGGATACAATGCCAATTAAGGCTGCTGACAGGAGAACATAGCAGTGAGCCATGTGGTAAACCTCTGCCTTGACAGGTCTTTGGGATTTCCCACCAGGAAACTAAGTTTGCAGGGCAGCAGCTCCTGTGTGTGATCAGAAAAGTCACAATGAGTGGCCACAGAACTACTATGAAATTTTAAGTAGCTTTTATGTGTCTGTGAGGGTCTTATGGGTAGTTGGCAGCATTTAGGTGATAGCGGCACTTGGAGTGGCTGATTGAAAGCAATGTTTGCTAACCTAGTCAAGGCTGTACCATGCTGTGGATAGTTTCTGTTGACTTGAACTTCCAGGATAATGCTGTGCCTTAACAGTTGATTACCCGTTCTTTACAGCTTAGAAATAATATTCCTAATAACCGAGAAAAAATGTTTTTTAAACTAAACTTCAACCAGTTTTAAGGGGCTTGTGAAATTTAGATTTTTGCTTATACTCAAACAAGTGCATGTTGATACAGATGAGGAATACTAACATGCTTTCATGGGGTTACTTTTTTTCATCGCTTTGAAGGTATTTAAAAAAAAATAATGCATTGCGGAGAAACATGTTACAGTCAGTTACCTTGCATTTGATTTTATTTCAGCTTGCTTTTGGAAATACTGTGTTGAGTGCAAATAGTGTTTAACCTTCAGGTTGATGCATCACGATGAAGACTAAGATACTGAAGCTGAGAAAGAAGCCTTCAAATCTTGAAGACTTTCCTACACAAGTGGTTGAGAAGCAATTAATAAAGAAACTGTCTGACCATATTTGCCTTGTGCATAGTAAGTATTTTAAAAGGGAAACAAAAAACTTATATTTAACATTAGAATAAATACATTTTTTGTTCATCAACACCACACAGAAGACTTCTCATGCTAGTAAGCATTTTGGAATCAGTAGCTCTGTCTCTACAAATACGCCTTTAAGTAATGGAATGTGATCTCTGCCCTGGAATGGGATCAAGAACTACAAATCTGTCTAGATATTACATCTTATTGCATGTCAAGGCCATTCAGACCGCTGATAGTACTGTTAACACCACAGCTTGCTTTCTTTCCTACTTTATCTTATCTAATTTGTTCTCCAGTAAATTGTTTTAAAACAACCTTTCAATAGTCTTTTAAAAATAGGATAACTCAAATGTGAACAAAGGTATTTTCTTGAAATTATGTGTTTTATAAAAAGCCAGATTCAAACACTCAAAATGTGTAGGAGATAGAGATTCATTTACTCTGGAGTTGTGTGGATACTTCAGCTCACTCCATACCAGGACAAATGAAGTAACTACGGTTTTCTGATATGCTGGGTCATTTCTGTGACTTCTCTACCCATATCTTCCCTCTGTGCTGCCATAAATATGCAAACATCAACCATACTGCGCTAGTTTATGAGGCATCGTGTGCACCCAACAATCCATCGTGAACAGTTGGAGCCATGAACTTCTCTTGCATGAGCAGGAGGAGTAAGGAAACCACAAAACGTTAGGTTTCAAAACTATCAGTGACTACAAGCATTAAATCAAATATCCTTCCAAGCAATGTTACATTATAAGAAAAAAACCACTTGCGTTTGCTGAGTATCTGAAGCTTTTTTTCCCTCCACCTGACAGTACTGGAAATGCAGGCATGTGATTCTGATGAAGCCTTTGAAAAAGAGGACAGGACAAAGGAGGTTCAATCAGTCATCTGGAGGCAAAAATAAGTTTCATGGTGTCTGTAAACCACAAACATGGGCATAACACAAAGCAGCATGGTGTTTCATCAGGCAGATATAGGTCTTGCTTTTTTCAGTCAGTAGTACAAATGGTGATGGGCTGCTGCTGAGCCCTGGCACACCATCTCCCGAGCTGCAGACAAACCCAGTCGCTGACACTAGCATAGTGTTTAGCTTTGGAAAGCAGGCAGGGCCATGCCACAGGGTGGTTGTTACCATGGATCCAGGGACAAGAAGCCAGTGTAGGACCTTATGGAAGAAAAGGGTGATATATATTCTAAATGTCATATATTTTACTCACTTTTGGTGTCCTATGGTTCATCTGTGCCCAGACACGCACTTGGACAGTCTGTGTGAGGAGGCAGGCCAGTGCCACCAGCTGTCAGGTCCTGGCACAGCTCTTGGGTTCTTTGCTGGTGACAACAAACCTTTCTGGGTGTGCCATTTATACCCCCTAGGGATGTGTAAAGATCTTCAAGTCAAAGGCAAATTCCTGCTTCCCATTGTTCTGTTGTTTTCTTTATCAGGCTGTTTTCTGGCTCCCCTTCTGTTTCTCCCCATCCCTTTACCTTAACTTGAGGCTTCAGTTTGTTCTTTGCCTTCTTGCTATCTGTCCTTTGAATTAATTTACTTCTACAAAGTCCTGTAGCAATTAGCCTTTTTAACATTTGTTGCTTTGTTTCTTTTAGTGCTTTCACACACACACTTCCACTCATTTTCACTGACCTCAAGACTTGCATTACAAATATTCTGACCTGCGCCTAACAAAATTACTCTCACCAGTGTCCAGGCTTGATTTGGAGTCAAGCACTGTTCCTCACAACCAGCATGGCCACCCTGTTTCCAGGAGGCAGAAAAGAGACACATGGATGTGAACCACACATTGCTGCACATTCTCAGAGCCAGCAAATAACCCAGCTTCTCTATTATTTATTGATTACCGACAAAGAACCATATCTCTGTGTATGGTGAGAAGTAAAAAAGGGCCAGGAGTAGGTTTATGCATTTGGATTACTGCAAGAGCTGCCAAGCAGCATGGACAGTCCCCACCGCTCTCAATCACCCCAAGTGGATCTCCTGAAGACCAGTTACAGGTAGCCCCAAAGCAGCATGGATGTGGGACAGTTTGTGCTAGGTGGCTTGGCGAGCAAGGATTGCACACTGGTCCTTGTTTTTCTATTAATCAGTACTAGGCACAGCCAGTAGGTATTGCTCCCAAGATCTCACTGCAGGGCTGCAACATATATGATTCCTCCAAAATCAAAGCTGAGTGAAATTCAGCCTCTTCTTTCTTAAAATCCAGGCCACTGTTGGAACACATCTTACCGGGAAATTACCAAAGAAATAAAGACAAAAAGTACTTATGAATTTGTATATTCTATTTAAATTTAAATTTGTAAGGCATATGAAAAGCTTATACAGATTTCATTTTTATACTTTATATATATATAGAGAGAGAGCATGAATTTTAAAATACAAAGTAACAGTTAGTAAGATGTGATGCGTGACTGCTCAGCTATTGACCCCAAGGTGAGAGTTCACAATTGAGGGTGTTTTCACTGAAGGCAAACAAAACCTGTGCATTTAACACTCCTTACAAATAATTGTGATGACAGATTATTTGCATCAGAACTGTGTAGTGTTTAAGATGAAGACACCACAGAAAACGTAAATCTGAAACCAACTATTACTGTTAAGTAATAGTGTTTTGTTAGAAAGCAAGCATATATTTGACATGAACAAGGAGGAATGACTACTCTATAACAGTCTTTATGTGGATGTAGGTGCTGCAAAGGCTATTTTTAGCCATTTTCTCATCTATTTTGTACATACAGGCAAAATCTATCAGAAGGAAACTTTCAGGTGACCCTGTGACTAAACCAGTGCACTCTCTACTCCTATGTGCTTGCTGAGGGCCTGCTCAGCAAACAGCAGCTGTGAACATCACTTTTCATAGTCCATACATCTCTAATAGTATGAGATGGCATCTGCTGCCAGGCTAGGACGTGTTTCTCACCAGTACTGGCTGCCTTGAACACAGACATCATCATGCACAGCTGAAGGGATCCATCTAATCCACTCCCTGCCAAAGGCAGGAGGTAGATCTGCGTGGTTCCTGCTAGATACTTATCTGATCAGCTGTAAAGCTCTCATCAATGAAGAATCCTAACAGCTGCCTTGGAAAAGGCAATATGCTGGAACTCAACCAGGAAAAGGAAGTATGAAAGGATTATTTCCTTCTTAGACCTTCTCCTCTTTGCTTTCCAAAACCAAATGAAAATCATGGAAGGATGACAAGGAAAGATCCTACATCAGTAGCCAGGGGAAGAGAAGTTTACCCATTTCTTCAGTCTACAGTAACAAATCTCTCCCTCTTCACTTGTCAAATATCTGTTTTCAGGTAGCCCATAGGCCAGCGACCGTCTTATTTCTCTCTTTGGGAGCACCAGGAGGGAAGTTGATGGGTTATGCAGCCCTGAGAGAGGAGAAGGCAGGATTGTTTGGTTTCAGTACCAAAGAAGACTCACAATGTGAAAAAGACCTGCCCTTTGCTGACCTGCCCTGCAGGTCTCTAGCACAGAGGAGAGGGCTTCTGGGACGCCTGATGGTCCCACCTACAAACTGGCCTCCCTCCTGGGTTAACCAGGGTGCTGAGTGGCCACCAGCTGGTGGCTTCTGGCACTCTGAGGCTCACAGAGAAGCAAATGGAAACCCTCTCAGTAACTGTGAAGTTTGGCAACAACTGTGAAACAGAGATCAGAGGCAGCAATAATGACAGGTTAAATGTGTGTTACAAAGAGGGCTATTTCTTCTCAAAATTCAGTGATTTAGCATAAGTCGCTAGTCTGTAATATTGCTCTAACTGTGTGACCTACACTGTTTCCCTAAGTTCAACAAATGCTTTAATAGGGACTGATGCCTTTAACTTGCAGTACACAACAGATATTCATGTGTGCATACATCTGTACAGAGACACAAACATATACATATATAATTTAAGAATGAGCAAATAATGCTATACAATCATTATAAAAGGATTGGCCAAAAGCAGAACTTAAAAATACACCGCATGGTGTAAGCTGGCTTTTTTTTTTTAATCTGGTCTGGTGCCCATCCAAATCCTAGAAGCAATAAAAAGCGGAGGCATCTTCTGTTTACTTCATTCTCTTTGCAACATCCAAATACGCATACTCAATTTCTTGATCGGCAGGACAAGTATTTGTGAATTCGTCTCTTGCATACGCATTGTTCAAGTATCTTGAAATCCCTGTCATTTCAGGTGGAAAATCAAAATTTCTATATTTTTTTGCAACAACCTTTTATTAAAAGAAAAAATAAAAATATCATTACACACATGATCTGCAAAAATGACTAAATCTAATATTTTTGCACATTTTTAGTATTCAATATTCAAGTCTGTTGCCATATGCAATATGGGGGAAAGAAGGAAAGAAAAAAAAGAGAAGACAGGGGATTAAGAAAGTAATCTAACAAGCTAACATACTTAGAAGGTTTTATTTAGTATAAATATTCTATTAAAGCTATGCAATGCTACATGGACCAGTGGACTACCTCTGGAAGAGACACAGCTTGAAACAGTAAAAGTGCTAGCATAAACCAGAATTAACAGAACAATAGTACAGCAATAAACTGACACACACTTCAATATTTTCATTGAAACAGAAAGGAAAAACTTGAATTAAAATACTGAATTACAAATGGCTAGGGAAAACAACTACTAGCCAGTTCCTAATACCTTCCTGTTGGCCAGCAAGGATTGTGTGATGCTCATCCTTTATCATCCTTCAGACATTCACCTGACATAAGGTGATTCTCCTTGTACTGGCTCTGCTGACCTTTGCTACCTTTAGAACTTCACTGTCAGAGCTTTGCGCGGGCGTGGGAAAGGGGTCATTCCCTTGCTGCTCTCTCTTAGAATAGGATCAATCAGGACACCTCAGGGGAAAGTCTTTACTCGCGGTGGTGTCAGAAAGCAATTCAATCCATTCCTCCTCTAAGACAATAGCAGTCAAAAAGGAAACTTTCGGAAGTGACCTTATTTGTTTAAAAAAACAGATGAATTTCCAATATGTCTTTTCCAGAGTCTAGCTGGCTCCAGAGCAGAATAGGGAAAGCCTGTGACAACACCCAGACATCTTGATCACTGGGACTTCTAGCTGTGTGTGGATGCTCCATGGACTTGCAAGAAGAGGCTAGCAGCCTTGGCTGGAAGGCAGTGGGTGGTGGCTACCATGCTGGCATTATTGATACTAGCGGGGATAGTTTGCAAAGCAAGAGAGTTTTCGATTGCAGATGAGAGGTTCAAATTTCAGCTTTTGCTGGTTTCTTCAGTTGACATGGACAAAATAACTTAACCTTACAGGTCCATGGTACTTTGCATATGAAATGCAAATGAAAGCACTTCTCCACAGCACTGAATATAACATTCATTTAATAGTTGTGAGCAGCTTAGCGAGTGCAGGCACAGCCCAGATATGAAACCAGATATTCTAGCTCCAGAGTCATCAATCTGAAGATCTGCCTAGCTGGGCTGTAATGAAATGGCCTTGTGCATTAGCATTGTGTCCCTGTACAGCTACTGTGTACATTCTACTCAGAATAGATAAAGGATGCCTCTTCCTTTTAGAAAAGCACTTGAGGTTCTGTGCCACTCTTCCCTTCAGAAAGCTAAAAAGCAAATGCAAACCTTGATTATATGGAGCTTTGGTAGGAGGTTGCAATCCGCTAAGGTGAGCTCATCTCCATCCAGGAATTTCCGGCTGGAAACAGTGATCTCCTCAGTGCTGTAAGCATCAATTTCATCAGGCAAAGGGCTGTTTAAATAGTTGTCCAGCTTCCTCAGGGCTTTAAGCAAAGATTTTTCCAAATCTAGGTTAAGATAATAAAAAGG
The DNA here is from genome assembly GCA_033459285.1 of Clamator glandarius. Taxonomy (NCBI): domain Eukaryota; kingdom Metazoa; phylum Chordata; class Aves; order Cuculiformes; family Cuculidae; genus Clamator; species Clamator glandarius. Next base: position 962,357 of record JAUNZM010000310.1, on the reverse strand, counting down.
TCATTCAAGCCTGTACCAAGGTCTCTCCGACACCAAGCAGAAAGGAGACTCCTGCATCCTGTCTCCTGGCACCAACCCAGCTCACAGACCATGCCAACTCCTGCAGTTCCTTTATCCTAAGCTTAAAACTTAATGCTCGGATAAGAGCTTTAAGTGGCTAAAGGCGGGGGTTCTGAGCAAAAACAGACTAGGGCTCTGTTTCCAGAAATGGCTCCTCAAACACCTCCATGGAGTGTGCCGTTGCAGAGTGGCTTTACAGCAGAGTGGCCAAGCACACAGGAGTGGGATCAGGGCTGTAGGGGCTGGCAAAGCTTGGCTAAGGTTTTTGTGGGCTGGTGGTGCCCTCATGCCACTGGTGAGAGTGGAGAAGGGAAGAGCAGGGGGAAAAGGACTGAAAGCTAGGGGGCAGAAATAAATTAATCCATGGTAGTAGTGAGGGTCCTACTCTAGAGAGATGTGCCATGGGGCTAGAGTCCTCATTATTTACAGCAATAGAGTAGAAAGATAAGAGTTCATTTCAAGTGGGCTGTGCTTTTAGCAGAACTGTAGGGGTGATGCAGTGTTACAGGCTTGAAAGCTGAAGAAATGAGAAGTTGGAGTCGATGCTACAGTGGTATTTGCATAAACTAACTTCAGGAATCTTCAAATAAGAGAGTGAATTGTCACAGATTTCCACAGCCTTTATGATCTGGAAAATGACTGTTTAACCTGAGCTGTAAATGGGATATGTCCAGCACAATGGTCTAGAATTGTATAGCTCTAATTTCCTCCAGTAACTACCAGGGCCGACAGAAGGACTGCAGCACTTACTTTCATTAGCATCTTTTCTTGGGTTCTTTATGAAGGCAGAGAATTTTGCAAACACATCATTTCCTGCAGAGTTAGACTCGGGGTGGTTTGGTGCAAGTTTGGGATACCTGAGGAATGAAAAGAAACAAAAAGCAGTTATAAAACTAGCCTTTATCCTCATCTCCATTAAATACATTATTTACACTGCAGTGTCACAAAAAGGCCACACAGCACTCTGAAAGAGAACCATTCTAAACTAAAAATCACTTAGCAAGCGTGAACTTAAACCATACTTACACCATGTGGATGACCTCCTTATCCTGAGGGAGATGGGAAATGACTGTTTATGCTGCAAATACTGCCCAAACAGCCCAGTGCCTCTCCCAGGTCTCCTCTGATGAATGTAAAGCTGTACGGAGCATCGCTCCTGCTATGAGGCGGAGCAGAGGGAAAATCCCTACTCCAGCTGCTGTTCCTCCCAGCCTCCTCATCTGCACCTGCTGGTGCATCAGCAAACTGAGGGTAACCAGCCCAGTAGCTGTTGTTGCCTGGGGCTGGTAAGAAGGGAAAAGTGGAGGGGAGCAGCTGCTTGACTAGTTTAAGTCAGGTTCGGATTCTTGAGAAGAGAACACTGTGGAGGGGGCTGTTGTTCCAGGGGAGAGAAGGGTGTGCATAGGGAACATGATGCTGCTGATGGTGGGACAGTGGGGTTTGAAGAGAGGTGGGAAGAGCTGCTGTGGTGGAAAAGGTTAAGTCCGAAACCCAGACACTGCTGTGTGTTAAGACAGGCCCTCCCAACCACTCAAAATGAGCCCCAGCATATCTGCCATTTTCTTCTAATCATCTCCTCCCGGGAATCATAATTATTTGTATAGTGCGAAGAGGGAAACATCAGACAAACACGAGCAGAGGCAAAAGGTCAGCTTTCTGCAGTGCCACACACGCTTCTGCACATTCTTGCTGCAGCGGAGTCTATTTCATGCCTTGGAAATGACAGCAGTAATCTCGGGGCAAAGGCAAGGGCAGCGGGAGGAGCACAGCCAGCATCTCGGGGACAACCCAAGGGACATCCCCTCCATGGTTCCAGGCTTCAGCACTGTTTCTTTCCAAAGTTACCTCTCCCAGAAAGCTGCACCACAGCAGTCTGACCAGATCCCCTGTCTCCAGCCTCCCCCACACAATTCTAACACGTGCAGTTCATCGAGGGCCCACCCCATCAAAACTGAAGGCGTTCGGTCACTGACCAACATCAAGATCTGTGAGGGACTAAAAGCAACTAGGAATACGGTACCGGGGTGGTGCTAGCTTTTCTTCCAAGAACTCCTCGATCTTGTTGACATCGGTTTTCACCTCGCCATCAAATGTCATGAAGGGAGGGTTTGTTCCTGGGGCAAGGTTCTGGAGGTCAGCAGGTTTTCTAACATGAGGAAAGAGATGGTGTTAATCACAACAGGAACCACATTTGCAATTTCTACACTTAACTGCAAGAAACTGTTTCACCTTTAAAATACTAGGCTGTGCTACATCTTTCTTACAAAATAAAGCTTAGCCAGCTGCCTTATAAGAGTGGTGTGAGAAAGCATCAGTCTGTAACTGAGTATGCTCTGAAATGCTCTAAAAAACCCCAAAATCTTCTGTGTTTTGTTACAGAGACCTGCTGCAAAACAGATTATAATCTCAACTAGTGAACTATAAAGAGAGCATCCAGACTGTTAACATAATGCCAAGCCACAGTGCGCATTTCAAATATATAAGAAGCGAGCCACCCTTTCAAATCATCATTTTAGAAAAGTTGTTCTGAAAAGGAGAACTCTGGTTACAATCTCACCTTTTCAAATCCACAGTTGTGACATTAAATATGACACCTTTTAGCCACAGAATCATAAAGAGACGCTGAGAGAATGGGCAATTTCCAATACTTTCCCCATCGCTGCCAGCCTACAATTAAAAGAAAAAAGGTATACATACATCTGTGATGAGAGCAAATTTTGATAATAGATGCAGTAGGAAAGCAGAAAACCCAGATCTGCTACCAGTATGTACATAGCATGTTACTCATCTCTACTAATACATGTTTTCATGCAAAGTTTCTTTACATCCTTCTCCAATCATGCACATAGATATGTTGAAGAATCTTGTCATCCTGGAGATGTTGTTCTTCATTAAAATGCAATATTGCCATAAATTAGAAAACAAACTTGAAATCATAGGAGTCCTTCTGAAGGAAATAGTCTCCACCTCATTTGCCTATGTTAACATAGATCTACTTAAGTCACTGCAAGATTAAACCAAGTTTAAATCAGTTTATGATCACAGGAAATGAGCAGAGAAAGATTTACTAGCATAAATTGAGCTGTGACATCTAAAGCACTTACGGGAATAAACAGAATAACTCAAATAATTAAGATTTTCAAACTAGACAGCTGTGGGGACCCCAGAGAAGGAGGGAATTTTGGCAGTAGCCTTGCTCAAGCTGAACCCACCCATCTCTGCATCCTGCTGAACTGACGACTAATGAAGCACAAGTGCTGCATCCACCTGGCTAATCCTCCTTGCTACCGACCCAGGGCTCCCACATTTAAGATTTAAGTTTGGCCCTATCCAAGCCACTTAACCTCTCTTCCTCTGTGCTCCTGTAATGACTTGGCTAAACAAATCGCCAGGTGTTACTGTTGAGCACAAGAGGTGCAACTCACTGTGTGGTCACAGAAGCGTTACTCATATGTACTTCATATTGCATTCTGTTAAGAGGCTTTGTTAAAATTAGGCAAAGTCTTGTATAGTTGCTAGTGGTTATCTGGCTTCACACAACAGTGCTGGAAGAGAGCAGAGGTCTAATTTTTAAGCCCATCATATGATTCTCTTAAAGCACAATTTTAAAACTTAAGATTAAATGCAAGCCTGCAGAAGTAAAAAACCAGGTGTATAATTTACTTAGTTAATAGGGTGGTTCATTAAGGTTTGCAAATGTTATAACCAAACAACACACATTAATGAAACCAGTTCTGCTTGTTCTTTCACCTTCCTCAACGCTATCAAATTAATCTCAAATAAAGTAAAAAGTTCTCCGTAAACAACTGCCATTGGATTGCTTTACAATGCTCACCTTCACAAAGAGTTCTATGTCTGGAAATGAACACCTCGTCTGGAGCAGGCAGGTTTCCGCCATGGAGCTGGAGGGATGCTCCTGCGGCTTGATAAATGATCTGATTTTCCGTATCAACCCAAAGGATTCCTCTCTGATAACTCTGCCGCTTTCTGTCCCTGGTACTGTAACAACCACTGGCTTGCTTTGGCAATGAAATCCACAATAGCCTATTGCCTTAAACACTGCTGGGGGATGAAAACTTTTAGAAATGCTAAAACAGCTGGACTGCTGTGTTAGAGAAGTCTTGTTTCGTAGGTGGCAAAAATGAAAGCTGGTCAAAAGCTTCTATTGTATTTTTCCTCCTACTCAGAGCACTAACTTTACAGTGCTGTACAGTTTACAGCAATAAGACAGAAAACAACTGTGTAAAAATGTGTAAAAATGAGACTACAAATGCTGCTAGCATGTACTTGAAGTAGAGCTAAATAGAGACACCACCATTTTGTCTCATCCTGCCTATTATGTCAAGTTTTACCAACCCTCAAAGGAAAAAGAGGGGTGAAGGGTATTACTGTGAACCCTCAGTGCTAGCAACAGGCATCCCTACCCTCTGCCAGGAGAGAAGCAGCAGCCAGGAACATAATTTCAGATGTGCTGTGTCTGGAAGAGGCTCCTGCCCACTTCTTTCCACCTGCCCCGTGCTCTCTGACTGTGGAGGTGGCGCTGCCACTGCTTCCCGGCCCACTGACCCTGCTTCCCAGCCCACAGCCCTCACCCAAGCTGTGCTGCCAACAGCCACCCACTCACCTGAGATGAGCTCTCAGGGAAACCCCTTGAGTGGGACTCTGAGGGAACAGCAGCCCAACCTGGTACCAGCCTGTGCTTTGGTGTCTTAAACAGTTTATTGTAGAGGAACTCCAACCGTTAAGCTCAGGCAGTGAGGAAACCATCTTACAGTAAAAGATTGCTATGGTCTGGTGAAAGAAAGAACAAGTGTCCAGAAAACGAGTTCCTACAACTGATTTGATATTTTCATTCTGCCTTTGATAAGAAAAAAAAAAGTTATCACAGCAGGGGTCATGTACCATTTAGAGAATTTTGCAGATAGCCCTGTGACCAAGAAAAGCCATGTGACCAAAGTGACAGTGGGGTGAACTTTTCCTGATCAATTACTATCTTCCAGTGGCCATTAAATACTGACATTTTGCCTGGCTCTTTTTCATTTTTACTGCTGGAGCTAAGGAAACATGGTTGTTGCTTTGTTTTGTCCCACATCACCTTGGTGACGGACCATGGCTGGACAAAGCAGCCCCAGTCTGCTCTTCTAGGGAAACATCTACAGGTAGAGTCAGAGATCCAGGTCAGGAAAGACGTGTTATTATAACAAATAGAGGTGCTAAGTAGGCACTGAGTCCTGATTTGTCCTCAACCGGAATGACAAATAGGCAGCCAGGAAGATGAAGGACTGGCAGCCCTGGAGATGTTACAAAGATAATGTCCTGTCTTGTTTCTCAGTGCAAATATTTTAATGTTCATACCTACTTAGGAGGAAAATTTACCACAACACTACTGATTTTCTATTTTGCAATTGATAAAATAGGAAACAGCCGATCTCTTAACTTCTACCTTCATGTCCCTCAGCTTCTAACCTATCATACACAGAGAAAAAATCATTTGAACACTGAGGAACTGAATAAAACAGGGGATTAAGCATCACTGATCACAGCAATGCTCTGCCAACTCTAATGACTGAGATGATTGCTTGTTTTTTTTACTACTTCTATGGGCTAGTGCTGATGGTGTTAAACACACTGATGAAGTCCAAAGGACTTCTGACATTCACATTCTGTGCTGTCTCCCCTCCCATGCTGCCTAAAGGACATTAGCAGTGTACTGCTATCTTATCTGTGCTCTGTACAATACAGTCACCGTGGTCCCTACTGAAATGCTGAGGTGTTTGCCCAGGTTTACTGCCTCTGGTGGTTATGGAAAGCACTTGGCTTTTATAGAAGGAAATAAATTCACAGGAACTAGGGTGTTTCCCCATATCTGATGTGGCCACGCTCCTTCTCACAGGCTAAGGAGAAAATCTAAGCAGTCTCCTTGTGAGACCACTGGTGCAGTTTACTAATATAAATTAATTCTAAAAGCCCATGCTAAGACAGGGCTTTGTCCTCTAGGGCTGCTGTGCATGGACTGATAACAACAGGCAGATCTTCAAAAATTACTCAGTCAAAAGCATTGGCTGCTAAGGTCCTGTGGTAAAGGAGGTAGCAGCCGTTCAGGGAGGGACAACTGGGGAATTGGTAAGCCACAAGGAGCTTTAGAAATGTGAAAGCCAGGGGTTTGAGCTCTGAGTGGGAGGCGGAGAGGACAGATCTCTAGACTTGTCACTCCAGGGCTGGTGGTGGGTACCTCCAGGTCTCCTTCAGTTCTGCAGAGCTGGAGGCTTCCAGACCAAAACTGATTCAGACCTTGGCACAGTTTGACCTGGCATCTCAAAGATACTTCTGTTTCCTATAACATTTGCTGAAAGCCCAGAAAATGGGTATTTTGGTCTGCTACGGAAAACAGGGTGGATATAGCTAGCTAAGATGCCTTCAGATATGTCAACTTGCAATTTGGCTTACAGGAGAAAACTCTGTTCCTCTAACTCAGCCCATCTAATCCAGGGAGCTACAATTACTACTGGACATAAAAGCATCAGTGTCACATGCCAAAGTTGCTTGTTCAAGTTTCCAAAGACAAGGTCTGCCATGATGACACCAGCCATTCAAAAATCACAAGCTAGGACACTGAAATAGCTTTATAGCTGTGTATCAAGTAAGACAATAATAGCTGAACTACACTATCATAGTACAATAATGTACCTTCCAACAAAGGAAGGGTGGCCTTTTTACAGTAGCGAGACTGTGTGCTGACATCTTACTTTGCAGGATCACAATGCAGCAGTGAGAGAACTGGAAAAGACCTGCCTGTCCTCATACTAACACCCACCGAAGATAGCATAGCTAAGGGCATTGCAGCCTGGGTGCAAAACTCCCTGCATTTTCCCCCACAGCACAACTCAGAGATGTGTAACTTTGAGCTGTTCTTGGTACACGTGCAGAATTTAATTACACTTCCTCACTGTTCTGCCTGGGGATGAGAGTAAAATCTTAACTCTGGTGAATTTAGCAGTAGTCTCTTGCTGTTGAATCAATGGAGGATTATGTTTCCAGGCTGGTTATAATCTAAATAACCAGGCAAATGCTGCCATAATTGTAGGTAATGCTGCAAGTTGGCCTCCGCCTGCAGCTGTTGTCCCATTCTCTTAATATCCAGATCTTGTGAGTGAAGTGGGCCAGATCCCTAAAACACAAAGATGGTTTTTACGCTCTTCTGCTACTTAAATAAATGGCTAACTAGAGTCTCGAATAAGTGGCATTTGCGTTTGAATTGTGATTGGTCAAGAGGTCAGTATGCTTTTCCCAGTAATACTGGGATTTAATGAGTTCATTAATCAAACAATTAAGACAGCTGTTGCTGCAGAGTTAAAAAAAATGTCAGGCTGTGCATAGAAGCTTTCATTCAGAGCCTTTAGAGCCTTAGGCAGCTGTCATATATAGTGACAGCATCTACTTATGATAGCTCTTCAGAATCACGTGCCATTACTTAATGGGATTACTAGCCTACACTCCCTGTTTTCATTCATTTTTCACTGTTCCACACTCCCTTTGGTCTTCTATTTTTTTGTTGTTGCTATTCTAGGTCTTACTCAAAGATGCTGGGAAAGGTGAAAAGCTCTTCATACCCTTCTTTCCACTACTGCTTAAGCTCACAGGTAGGAATACAGCCATGCCTCAGGCCAGTTTCACTAAGCAGCAAGACCTTATGCACAAGACACTAAAGAGTGTCCCAAAAGAACTATATTCAGTTTCTGGATCTGTTGCTGCTGCCACCTTGATTCTGTAGCTCTGCTTTTATGAATGGTCTTGAAGACATCATTTGCCTCCACATCCTCATCATGGCAAGAAGATAATTATAGTGACTTTACCCAGGAGTCACACACCACGTGTCATTCTAAAGCCAGTAGTTTGGGCCCTCTCTGAGCTGGAGTTGCTCTGCCCCTGGAGCTGTTGTAAGAGTTGGTTTTGTAACAGTTTTGTCCGAACATCTCAGGAACCAGATTTTTGTAGGTTCTTCCATTGACCTCAAATGTTCTGTGCCTTCAAAATCATGATGACTGGAATTTGGTTTTCCTGGACTTTTTGTTTCCTTTTGAAGGCTGAGCATGGAAGAAACAGTTCAGAAGGAACAGAGAAGACTTTTTTATTTGTTTTCATGTAATCATATAATCCCTTTGAAGCTACAATGAAAAGGAGAACAAGGAGCCTACCATTTTTTTCCCAAAAGCTAAACTCCAATTCCATTTTCTTTCTTCAACATAAGGAAGCTAAATTACCCCCTTTCCTATATTTATGCTGGCTAGGAGGCAGGTTTATCCAGCAAGTGGAGCAGAACTGCTGCCTACTGGGAGACAACGAACTGTCCAGCTGGGACCAGCATCATGGAACTGCCCTGTCTGTTCTGTTGAACTAGCTGTTTCAGACTGAGCTGGGACTTTTCTTCAATTTTCCTTATTTGATCTTCAGCTATCAGGCAGTTTTTGTATTCTCTTCCTTTTCATACCATACCAACAACTCCCCTCTCCTTTTTCTTCTAATGTATTTGATCTCCTCTCAAAGAGTAGGAACCACAGCACCCGCTCAAAACTACTGCCTGAAAAACTACAAGGAGTTTGCAAGCTTGGGCTGCCTGTGGGAAGCAACTTTAAGGCTGGGTGCAACTTCCAAGACCAACAGCTATTTTGCTTTAATTCCTTCTACAGACCCATTTGTTATGCACTGGCATGGATTAACTGAGCCCACTGCATTCCTAGCACCGAATTTTGCCCCGAAGTAAGCCCTGCAACACCAGAGCGACTGCAGGAGCTGCTGTGTAGCTACCACCAGTTCTCTACAGGTAGAAACGATGCAAAAAAGGCCCCTGTGGTAGACAGCTCTGCTAGCCACTCTGCTGCACAGCTGTGAACTGCTGTTGAACCTGGCTACATGATAGCCAAGGAGAAAGAGGAGGGGAGCTCCCAGTGCCTCTCCTCTCCTCCATACCTCTGAGAGGAAATCCCACTGCTGTCTGGATTACCATGAAGTACTCAAGCCATTTTTTTAAGAACACAGGCAGAAAGACAGAGGGAAGCGGTATGACTGCACTCACTTACTCCCACCAGCACAAAGACCTCTTTCAGTCTTAGCAATAGGTTTTGAAAATCACATGGGCTTGACTGCAGCTACCCTAGAAAAAAAATATATTTTCTAGATATAACCACGTTTTGTTAGTATGCTGTGACAGATGTATTGTTTTAATTTTTTTTTTTAAAAAAGCACCTACTCCTTCAGGATACAAAGTATGTTTTACATTCTCGATGCCTGCTAGAGTGTACATGCAGATTCCTATAGTATCGCAACACTGAAAAAAAGCAAAATTGGCAACATTACTTATGTTATGAAAACAATAAAAATTTACTTACAAGTCATTCTGGTTCACTGAAGGCAACTATAATGCACTATAATAACACATGATGAAGCACCACAGGCATGTCATTTGGAAAAGGTCATATTCAAACCAAAGCTTTTTGCAAAGAAACAGACTACCTGGAATGTTCTCTATCTAAGTAGTATGTTCATTTTGTGTCCTAGGGCTAGGGAATGAACAACCAAAGAGTGAATTTTAGAGAAAACTTTTGATGCCACCTACTGGGCTTGAAATGTAAATCTTAACTTCTGCTCTTGGAGTGATAACGACTGGCAGCATTAGGCGTTAGCATATCTCATCATGAGAGGTTCTGCCTTGGAGCCACCTTTGTAGCAAGATGCCTTGCTTTTTGCTCACAGCGCTCCTAGAGTACTTGAGATGCTGAAATTGTACTTCCAGATAAAGCATCCATAATTAAAAATACTTTTTTATGGACAAAGTAAAAATGTTGCCACTAATTACTCCAGTCAGGTAGCTTTGCCTGTCTGCTAATATCCAACACTTGAAACAGATGTTTTCAGCCAAATATCAGAAATATTTGTACTTAAAACATGGCTGGTACTTGAGATTCCTGCACATAAATTGTATTTTTGGTACTTGCCAGTGTAGACTTCTGTTGTGTGTGACATCGACAATACTGAAGTTCAATGAGAAAGCTGTGTTAAACAGCAATTGGACATTTCTTCAGGTAAAAAACTAAGTAACCCTTCCCTTTTTCTCTCTTTAAAGAGCAAAAAAACACCTTGATATTGAAAGCGTGCCATGTAGTTTTTTGCTTTAAAGAGAAATGTATCTTCTTTCATATTTAGAAATATTAATAACATCTATCTTTCCTCTTAAATGCTATTACAGGGTTCAGAGAACACAAAACATACTTAAAGGATTTCAACTTACAACACACAAGTTCAGTAACAAGTTTTTTGTCCTAAATCTTAATTAAGCCTTCAGGTTAATAAGACAACAGTAAAGGTAACTACAAGCATTCTGCTAAAAATAGCTTCTTTCTCTTTTTTATGGTGCTAAGACAAAAAAGCACTCAGGGGAATGAAAGACTAAGTATCCTAAAACGTTTTCTCTAAAGAATAAAGAAGTGGCTTGGCTTTCACCATCCTCTCCTACCAAGTCACTTGTAAGACCCCTTTTTCCTGCTGAAGCTGGAAGTCTACTCTTGCTGACTCAAATGCAACCCCGGACAAACCCTGAATGTTCTCCTTTCAACACAAACAGCTTCTAGTAGTTGAGTAGCTGAGTCTTCGATCAGAGTAGCGTCCACAGCGAACTCCACCTCTGTAAGAAGCATGGCCCTTTTCCACCTGAGCAGGAGTAATCCCTTTCTTTACCCACTGCTCCCTAGAGAAGAAGGACCAAGTCGGGGTTGCAAAGACTATCACAGCTGCAGCTTTCAGATACGTTGTAGACGAGTTCTCACTCTATATACCCCTCCTCAAGCATGTGCTTGGGTAGTTCAAGATATATCTCAGCAGTGAGATCATTCAATGGAAGACTGGATGGATCCCCATGACCACCCATCCAAACTAAACCATGCCAGGGTGTTGTAATAGATCTTACAGGACATGCAAAGTCAGTAATCTGGACGGTCGGCTGAAAAATGGATGGGGCCTCTGGATGTCTTCCACTTTCTCTCATTTCTCCTACCTCTCTTTCAAACCACAATCAGTCAATGCATTTAGGGATGACTCTAACTTTTAAGCAAGCAAGCTGGCTGAACAACTGCAAAGAGAAGAATGGGTCCTGTAAGTTTTTTATCTGCTAAATATCACAGAATCACAGAATAATCAGGTTGGAAGAGACCCACCGGATCATCGAGTCCAACCATTCCCACCAATCCCTAAATCATGCCCCTAAGCACCTCATCTACCCTAACCTTAAACATCTCCAGGGACGGTGACTCAACCACCTCCCTGGGCAGACCGTTCCAATGCCTAACCACCCTCTCCATGAAGAACTTTTTCCTAATCTCAAGCCTAAATCTCCCCTGGCAGAGCTTGAGGCCATTCCCTCTTGTTCTGTCCCCTGTCACTTGGGAGAAGAGGCCAGCACCCTCCTCTCCACAACCTCCCTTCAGGTAGTTGTAGAGAGTAATAAGGTCTCCCCTCAGCCTCCTCTTCTCCAGGATAAACAACCCCAGCTCTCTCAGCCGCTCCTCGTAAGATTTGTTCTCCAGCCCCTTCACCAGCTTTGTTGCTCTTCTCTGGACTCGCTCCAGAGCCTCAACATCCTTCTTGTGGTGAGGGGCCCAGAACTGAACACAGTACTCGAGGTGCGGTCTCACCAGTGCCGAGTACAGAGGGAGAATAACCTCCCTGGACCTGCTGGTCACGCCGTTCCTGATCCAAGCCAAGATGCCATTGGCCTTTTTGGCCACTGCTGGCTCATGTTCAGTCGGTTGTCCACCAACACTCCCAGGTATATAAATGCACATGGTTGGCACAGGTGGATTTAATTTTGTTGTTAGAATAAAGCAGAGGATAAATGACAAAGCAAAGTATCGGTTGACTTTACATCTCAGTGATCCATCCTGCAAATTGAGGTTAGAGGATCTGTTAAAAAGGGTAGGTGCCCAGATCAGCGAGCTGCACAAAACTTGAAGTCAGGTGCAGGAAGAACTGCAGGAAGGAAAACTGCAGGATATGATTAACCAAAAAGCACATCTTCTAGAGCACCAGGGTAGCTGGAAGTGGTTCAGATCAGTGGGTATGCTGGCCTTCCGGTTCTTTTCCTTATCCTCACAAAAATGAAAGTGCTCACTGGTCCATGAAAGAGCTTTGGAGGTCCTATATGGCATTTCAACAAAACACAAGAATGAGTTTCAGTCAGAGAGATGTTGGACAATTATCTAACGATAACAACCAGACCTGCAGATGGAACCTGCAACCTAAGAGGCGTGAATGGTGGCAGCACCACCAGTGGTTTTTTGGAACAGACTGAATACCCAGCGAATTGACAATCTTGAGTGCTCAGACAATGGAAAAGCAATGAAAACAGGTACAAACTCTTATGTTACACATTGAAGCTGGAAGACACCTCACACAAAGTCAGCCAGAAAAAAACAGGTCTCCAGTCAGTAGAGAAAGAGACTTTTGGAGACCACTTATCAGCTTGAGAGAACTAAAAAAAAAACCAGACCAGAGTGTGATATTCCCAGTGTATCGTACCCAACTGCCAAATGAAGCTGTAGGGAAAAAGTGATGTTGCCTTAGGTTACATCAAACCTGGCACTCCCATGCAGGCAAGGCAGCATTCAAGCCACAGCACATGACACTGTACGTTGTCCTGAAGAGCCCTCTGCAAAATTCTGGTCCTCCACCTACGTGGAATATTAAATCAAATTCAGTCAAGTGCTAAGATCACAATGAAAATGAGGAACCTATTTTACAACAGAGGACAGGAAAATCTGTTCTTGTTTAGACTTGCAAAGTAAAGACTGAGGGAAGATACGATCACTCAGTGCAAGTATAATTTTTACCCTGATAGCTGGGTGTGATACTGAAACAAAAATAAAGGGGTACGAACTGGCCAGGAATGTTTCTAGCTGACAATTATTAGAGATCCAAACCACTATAGCAAAGAGATTTTAAACCAGATTTCCCACAGGATTGACAGGTGTGTGAACATGTACAGGAGGACAAAAAACCATTTTGTCTCAAGATGAGATCTGATACTTTTCAGTAGGGACTTGAACCTATCCTCCACTGAGAGGTCCCTTGCAGCCCATTCTTTCTTTGCCCACAACACAGACGTCACTCCAAGGACAAGATGATGGCAAGAGCCATGCTTTTGTATTCCATGCTACTGATTGTGTCCAAGTGTATGTAATGCATGTAACCAAACTCCAGGTCAATGATGGAAGGGAAAGGTGTTGCTCGGTAAACTGCAGAAGCCAAATAGAGTTTACATTCGAAAAAGCTGAATGATTCCTTCAAAAAGGAAATAGATGATGCATAAGGAATCTCCGACAGCAAGTACCAGCCAGACACCAGAGAGGGTAGGAAGCTGTTGGCCATTAAGAGAGTCCATGTGTTAATGTCAGCCAGCAGCACAAAATAAACTGTGCTAGAAGTTACCATCTTCTGCAGAAAAACAGGAGAGCAGTTAGCACAAAATGGCATGTTATTTAAAGTGGCTTGAGCCAATCACTGGAAATCTAAGTGCTGAGACTGTTTGGTGCGTGCTTACAGCTAGGGATGGATATATGCTGAATTGGGCCACTATTCATCTACTGGCCAGGCACAACTGCCCAATTTACAGAGGATGAGGAGCAATGCAAGGAACATATGGATGACACTTGAAAAAAAAAACCCTCTCCTCAGCCCAGTAGCCTCACACAACATTGGCAAATGGCAACAGAGTCTGAGCTGCAATGGGACGCAAGCCTTGAGGTAGCTACAAGATCCAAATGAAAACCAAGACAGCTGCAGCAGCATCATCCTGTCAGACAATGAGCACATCCAAGCAGCTCAGGCCTGATGGAGCACAGGATGGTTCAGGAGGTATCTCAGCCACCAGCTGGCCTGATTGTGGATAATCAAGTTATAGGTGTACATGCTACCAGAATGTCACAGAGAAGAACAGCAACGGTAATGAATAGGGAAAAGTTTCCTACCTGTAAAATAATACCATCAAAGAGTGGCAAGTTGACTTAAATATGAGCATACCTGGAAGACTATGAGCCACCAAAAGGTTGGTGGTAAGGAGTGGTAACTTTTAGACAGGTCTAAGTTGCTGAGTGCCCGGATCAACACCCTGAGGCTGCTCTGGGAACTTGAGGTTTGCCACTGCTGGATCAGAGCATGTACGGAGCCAATCTTCTTGACAAAGAACAAGATCGACAGCTGAAACTTACCAGAAGTTGTTTGTACTCATCAGATGTTTACATCCACCCCCAAAACAGACTACAAAGATGACATCTTAAGAGCCCTGCCTTAAAATGTTGTTAGGATGCGGAGCTCCAGGGAACAAACTGATGCAAATACAGACCTATGGAAAAGGTGTGGCTGAGATCCTGAGATAAGAGAATTGCTTAGTCCAGTTTTCCTTTTCTCCTCACCCAGACAGGGAAATGTAGACCTTTATAGTAGCATCTAGGCACTATAAATTAAGCACTGTGCAAATACAGGATGACAAGACTGCTCCTAGCTTAAAAAAACAAACAGAAAAATTATATGTAGACCGTTAGCAGGGATGTGGGAATGCCAAAGGATTTTTTTGAAGTCTTTCATAGAATGCTGTGTAGATTAAGGATTTTAGCCAAAGCTAGGGCAAAAAGAGATGCCAAAGAAAAGAGAATGGAAGAAAACAAGTGTAGGTGCAAAACAGTAAAAGAAAAATTTTTCACCCGCACACCTTCAATTGACCACGGAACACTATTAAAAATGTTTTTTGTTTGACCATGGATTACAAGTAGCAGGCTAAAGGCTATGCCTACCTACAAACAGGATGACAATTTAGATATAGTCATCTAATGTGTTTTTTATGATGCAACTGCACAAGTAGTCATCTCATTATTAGTTATGTGGCTATTATATTATTACTGATAATAAAAGATGGGCTCTGTCCTCAAGCAGGGGTCTTCTGGCACTGAATGTGAGTTCAGGCTGAACTCCCACCTGCAGAAATAATCAAACCCTTGCTACCTTACATTTTAACATCAGAAGCTTGAGCAAGATTTACGTCTCCTGGATTGGCCACCTATTAAGATTTCATAACATCTTGTAACAACGTCATTATGAAGGCTTTTCTCATTCTGCTGGGTTTCTGAAATTACACTATACTTTGTCTCAGGCAGTGCTTGCGTTAACTTACTATGATTATTTTGTTTTATTAGATTTCATAATTCATACATTCAGTAAGGCTCTTTGTGATTATAGAAATGGTTATTTGAATACTCTTGGTCCTCAGTTCATGATGAGGGATTAACAGTGTATTGGAGTTTCTTTATGGGATATTTTCCCTCAACCCTGCTTTTATGTAGTGAGCAGTGGTCACAGCTTAAAGGGGTTATATACATCTGGAAGTTCTAATTCTCTCTAGATGGCAGGAAGGAAAGAAGTCTGAAGCCGTAACTTCCTCTGGTTTCAGTTCTCTCTCTCCTCTACACACCAGCAGCCATTTCAGAGCAGAGAAAGCCTCCTTTATTCTAACTTTAGCTGCGATATGTACTTGTTCACGGTCTGCTGGGTAAGTAATTATTGCTGAAATTAACTTAATTACTTAGTAAGTAATTAAATGCTTTTGATGCATAGGAAGACATTTTCCTCCATTAAGAAGCAACTTTGTAGCAATAAACTTTTTACCTTTGCCTAGTTACTCTATAAATAAAGAGAAACAAAAGGCCCAAACTCACTCCTGTTGCTTAGGTGAGACACTCATTTACTCTTGAGTTCGATATCACTGTCTGCCCAGTATTTCTACTGTGCTAGTGGGTCTGCCTGCACCCTGCCCTTCCAATTTTGACAAAGCTTATGAAGAAATAAACCGTTAAATGATAATTCTGTAAAATGAACAAAACACGAGAGAGCGCAGGTGAAAATTAGAAGGTGTAAAATCTTGTAATATATTTACACAGGCTATGGTTTTGCTAATATTCATCCTCACTTACGTTAAAGAGATGAAAGTTTAGAATTATGTGTGCATGCACTCTTAGAAAAGCAAACCAATTCTTTTACACACGCTGCTCTTTCTGGCTTTGGGCAAGGCCCTTCACATTGTCACAGGTATTGTCAGCTACAGCTGTGGGTCTCCACAGGCCAGTTAAATGCAGTCAACAGGTGCTCTTAAAAAAAAAGGAAAAATGCAAATTACAGGTTTATTTTATTTCCTCAGATATCTTGCAGCTATCTATACCAGGCTTGCGAATAAAGCTACTGTGGTATTTAGCATAATCTGGGATAGTGCTGAGTGAAACCATTGTCACCTCTCATGATGGGAAGGCAACTAATTAAACACAAAGGTTGCTCGCATCCAGCTGCCTGCTATCCACAGCACGGTAAGTATGTGGTTACAAGGCAAAAGTGATCAGCAACCAGGAATCCACTGCTTTGTGATCTCAGCAACAATTTACTTAAATAATTAATAATTTGAGTAATAAGGCCAGGCCTTATTATATGCAGCTCTGTCTGAAGGAGACTCTTTGCAGGACAAGATCTTTCCTAAATTGCGCTGCAAGGAGACAGAAAGGGAAATCAGATGCTCCTGCAGCTACTCCAGTATTTGGGGCACATGAGAAAGAGATTTCTTGTCTCATACTCTTGCTCAGTTATGCTCACCCATCCTGGGAACCAAGCGAGGGGGGCGATGAGCCCTTGTAGAGAGCTGGGCAAAATTCAGCATTTTCCCAGGCTGATATCTCTGGGTCATAGCGCAGCAATCATGCGCGGCCTTCTCTTGGCAAGATACTAAACACTATACGACAAAGTAAACATCCTTTCTATTGTTTTTCGGATGGCTATCCCTAGCAACAATGCATGAATATAGTAACTGTTTGTGACAGTTTACTCTTTGTCATAAAATAGCTTGGAAAATTATTTCAAGAAATAGTACTTTATCCCATTCATACTTACAAACACATTATTATTTATTTATCTCTTATTTTACAAGGCTTATTTAAGTGACAGTGACAAGCAAGCTTCCAGAAACTATGCATGGCAAGAACAGAGGCAAGGAAAGGAAAATTAAATGTAAAAGTAGGTAGGAAAACAAACTTGTGACTAGAAAAGATTGAAAAATTTCAGCTACAATTTAGTGGGTTTTAAATTAATCATGTCCAATTTAGGAATATCATTCTCCTATACAACTAAATCTCATATTTAAATAATTATATTTGGTTTAGGTCTCACTCAAAATAGCATTACTTTCAGTCATCACTACATGTTTGCTTTATCAGTATATGATGATAATTAATTACATGTGTCTTACTCATGCACAGTGACTGAGACTTCTCAATACAGTGTAACTAATCCATGCCACTCCTCCAAAGTGGAAGCCTTTTTTTTTTTAACGGGACAGAATCTCCATCTAACGTGACAAAATCTCCATTGCTTGTAAAAAAACCATCCCGGGTGGTTTATTCATAAAACAAGGTTTTAAGCAGAGGCAAAGGGGAATGGCTGCAGAGGTGCTCCCATTCTGCTCCTCCCAAAGTGACGAGAGACTCTCATCATCTGCTTTAACCACGACAGAAATATGCCAGCTAATTAATAAAAATGCACAGCCCTCAAACACATCACTCCCTCTAATCCTTATCCACTTTTTATTTTAAGATACAAGATTATTTTCAAAAAACACAGTGGCGTAAGAAAACTGAGAGCCTTTTAAACAAACATGGATGAAAGTCAGAGCTGGGAAATGTTGCTTTGTTACAGATCATTGGCTTAATCCTACACCAACTAGTTCAAAAAACCAAATTTCTTTCTGCTGTGCATTCTGCCTACAGAGTTTGTGCTGTCTGTGTTTGTGTTGTGTTAATGGGAACATTACCAGGTCACAAGAACACAAGCAGCAAACCAAATGCTATTAGCTATTTATCCTGTTACAAGAATTATGTTTAAATACCTCAATGCTATTTCTAATCCGTATTTAATAGCATGGCAAGATGCCAGCTGAACATTCTACATGGAGACAAAAATCTTATATCCTTTTAAAATTCTTACAGGGAATTACTTCAACAAAAGAGCATTATATTCTCGAACACATTATAGGTCTGGGAAAAACAGATTAACTAGCATTTCAATGACACATCCTGTTTTACACTTCACCATATGATACTTAACCTGTGACACACAGCCACACTGTTTCAATCTAAATGCAAAAAACTCCATACACACATAAAATGCCTGTGATTTGTGTTGTAAAAGAAAAAGTAAATAAATAAGAAGTACTCAAATAAATAAGCTATTTTATGCAGCTTCAGGGAGGTTGTTGAAAGTTTGGTGAAGTGATTGAGAAAATAACTTGCCACTAGTATTCCTAATTCTGACATCTAACTCATGAGGTGAAAAATGAAAAGATTGGTTTGGGTTTTTTTTTTCCTCTCTAACAGAAGTGATATATTTTTCCAAGTAGAAATTAATGCAAATGACCAGGTAAAATATTACATAAAAAACCTGTCAGTGCCAGTGGGAACTGGCAAGGACGTGTCCTGAAAGAGCAGTTAAAAACTGGGCACAAATACCAGCAAAAACCATTAGGTTGACAGAGAGAAGGCTGGAGTTTGTTCCTTTCCTGGTATAAATTCAAAGCTATTCATCCTGCTTTCCCTACCACCTCACTCCCATTCCCAAGCTTCAAGAAACTGAGAAACACAATATTGCTAATTAAAATATAATTTTTCAATAAAAATATCTTGCATGAATCATAGCGCAAGCCAGTCAGCCTCAATATTTATAGCCATAACATGGTATTCCTCAAAACAAGGACTGTCTCCGAGGTCCCAGACTCTAGGGAGCCCTTGGCCCCTTCACTACTCCTGACAAAAAGGAGGCTAATGATTTTGCGAAAGTGATTGGTAGCGTGTTTGTTTCTGTAGGCAGCATACAACCTGTATTTTTTTAAGTTTCATGGGTATATTTGGATCCTGTTTCAAGTTTCACCTGCTACCATCATGGAAAGAAACTCAATTTTTTACAAAACACTCAGGTTCTGTAATAACTTTTAAAATGACTACAAAGCAAATGTCAATGCTTCTCCAAGACAAAAATGAGGATCTTCTGAAGTCTGAGTAAACATTTAACTTCTTTGCAACTATCCCATTTGAATAACTTGGGAGAGGACATGCACTTGTGACACCAGAGCTGCCGTGATTCACTTTGCAACAACTATATCTCTAGTCTGTTTTGAGTATTCAAATATATACCAAAATTTCTGCATATGAAGAGGGAAAAAATGAAATGGGAAATTTCCCTTTTGCACCTCTACCTGTCTGTGAGGCTTTGCAATAACCACCTCCCTGCTCACGTGTGGTACGCCCCACAGCACTCAGCACGCAAGTCACAGTCTCTTCACAGGTAGGAGGTAGCAACAGGTGCCCTCCTCCCAGGGAAAGGCGCCAGTGGCGGGGTGTGTGGCAGGCTGCACAGGCTGCAGCCATTTGCTTTGAAAAGCTAAATATTTTTATGAAGGAATTAAAACACTTGAGTGCTGACAAAGTTGGTGTTATTGAAAACAACTGAAAAGGAATCACTCGACTTGTTCGGATTTTTATCAGTAAATATTCAGACATTCCAAATGGAAATGCATACAAGTCCTTATCATGGCATGATTTTATTACCTGAGTGAGAAAATAATCATTTAACCTTCACATGGCATTTACATTCCCTGGTCAGAGTCAGAGGAACATGCACTTTCTTACTTTCTAAAAGAAGCACTAGGACTGTTTCAGGGGAGAATTAGCTTTGGCTCAAAAATGAAGATACAGAGAATACAGTCAGTGAGGGCACAGGAGTAAATGTTCGCTTCCCCTTCCATAAAATAGGTATAACATTCCCTTTCACTTACTCCCTCTACTATCCCTGAAGATGAGAGGCCTGTCTCTTGCTGAAAAGTATACAGCCACAAATTGGAAGTGACTCCACCTGAGATAAGCATCCTAAAAAAGTGTGGTCATACTAAAATTTCCACCATCAATTCCGCTTCACAGTAACTTAACTTTTAAAAACTAGCCATAAATATGATTTTGCATGGACGTATACAATAGAGAGCACAAGACTGTAAGAGAGGCCGAAATACAGAGACCCTGTGATGGCTAATTCTGGCTGGTACCTGTCAACGTGAAGAGCCCAAAAAGGCAGACTTGTTTGTGGAAGGGGAGTGATCACAGGGTTGCCTCACACCCTTCCTGCCAACAGGGCAGCAAAATGCTGGACAGAACTGATTTCAAATGTAAGAAGACATGGAAGAAAAAGCTGGTTTGGTATTCAAGATATCTAATGAATAGAATTAGACTTTTTTTTAATCAACAACAAGATTTATTTTTGCTGATAGGATGCTAATAAAACTAAAATCCAGATTCCCAAGTGGACTGGTCATGATTTATTACACCCATACTGGGAACAGGCCACAATACCTTTTCATCTTTTTAAGGCTTCCCACATTCTGGTTTCTCAAAGCATGTGGGTAACACATCCCTTATCTCACAAGCAATCCCAACATCCATAGGAACTAAAAGCTACTGAATACCATTTAAAACCCACATACTGCTACAACAGGAAGCAACAGCAAATAAGCTATAAATTGCCTAACCATAAGGATGCTGGGTACTCCTGGCTTGTTGCATTTCACCTTTCTGATGTTGCCTCACTTTGCATGTAATTATTACATGCTGACTGTGTCAAAGAGAGAGCAGGAATAACTCTAACTCTGTGTCTATGGCACTGACCGGGGAGAGAGATGAGCATTAATCTTCCACTTATGGTCCCCGTAACATCACAACCTCCATCAGCCACATCCCGTATCAGTGTCCTAAGTACAGGGATAATGATGCAGCTACTGCTGCCCTTCTTCATGTTAGCAACTACACCTAAGCTCCTCATGAATGACTGTAGATCTAACACTGACAGGCAGT
The DNA here is from genome assembly GCA_033459285.1 of Clamator glandarius. NCBI lineage: Eukaryota > Metazoa > Chordata > Aves > Cuculiformes > Cuculidae > Clamator > Clamator glandarius. Next base: position 941,328 of record JAUNZM010000310.1, on the reverse strand, counting down.
GTTTTCTCAAAAAAAAGCTCTTGATTTTTATTTAATTAAGACAATTCCCAAAATTTCACCTGAATTTATTAATAAATTAATTTAAGTATATTTATATTTTTCAACTAACTGGCTAAATCCCTTGCCCAGAAAATTATTCACCACATTCTGATGTTTTATATTTGTGAATGTCATGAGTTGTCTAGACTGGTTTGCTATTCATCTATATGCAAACATGAATAAATTTTCAAATGAAACAGACAGACACCATGAAAATTCCCAGGAACAGCTGCATGGCAATCACCTCATGCAGAAATCATCAATGCTTCTTAAGCAGTCTGCAGTTCTCCAACAGGATTTATGAAGTGAAGGTTCACTTCAGAAAACCAGGGACCAAAGGCAGAAGGCAGACAAGGATATCGTCCGTCCTTGCTTCTAGTCTGTGATGATCACAGGTCAGATCAGCCTTTTAATGAAGACAAAACTCAAGGACCAGAGGCAGCATGGTTGAACTTTGGGTAGGAGGCTGAGCTTATCAGAAATTTCTCCTGGTTTCAGCCAGGACTCAATCAGGAAATTATCCCCTGTTAGGGAAGGGTTTAAATAGAACGTGATTTTGAGCTTGTGCCTAAAGAAAAAAAACACACGATAAGGTCCTTTACAGAAGCAGTGAGATGAGAGCAAATAAAAATAAAAAGAGGTCTAGGATCTTAGCTGTGAAAACATTTACTTTGTTTCAATACTGTTTTTGCTCAAAACAAGCCTGCAAACCACAGAGCCCGGTGACCTGCAGTCATACTGAGAATAAATTGACGCTTAAGGCTTGTACAATACTATGTGCACGTGCATTTTTAGGACAAAAAGATTACTTCAGGAAGCATGACAAGATTGTAGAGAAAAAAAAAGTTAGATGCAACTTCATATTTCTGATCACTTATGCCCACCTGTAGGTTTGTGTCTTTCTGGAACAGGACTTGGCCTGTCAGTTGTCAGAACTGATGAAGGCAGAAACAGGGTACACTACTGCTTCATGAAGCATCACTCCAGAAGCAAAGAAGCAAAAATGATTTTGGTGTAGATCTCAAAGCTATTCTTTAGTCAGCGGCTCCGAGGAACCTTGGTTTTTTCAGCAGTCTAAGCTCTATAAAGGCAACAACCTAAACGGCAAGAAAGGGAAGTCTAAGAAGTAAAAATGAAAAAGACTGCGCAATCAAAAAAATTTGCATAGATCTTTCAGAAAAAAAAGATTTATATCATTGCTTTTCAAACCAAACTCTAACAAGCACAGTTTTATCGAAGACTGCTGGAAGAGTATTCAGCCCTCAGAAAAAAAAGGGGCTGCAGGTGCACCCGGCATGCGCAATAACCCGAAGGGTTATGAAAGGAATTTGTAATGCCAGCTCCTCCTAAGCTGCATTAAGGAACTTGAAATTGCCATATTCCAGCTGAAAAAAAAAAAGTAGCTGAGAAAGGACAAATACCCATGGGAAGGGAGCCAGCTTCCTGCTTTGTACGACAGTATTGGGAACAAAACTGTAAAATGTCTTTGAACAAGCGCACCTCTGCTGATTTGGTACTTTTGGTACAGCTGTATGTAGTCAAAGAATCAAAATAATCATACAACCTGCTAATTAACCAGCAACCAGAAAAGTGGGGCTATGCTGGTTTTGCTGGGTAGCCCCACAAGTCCTGAGCAGTTTTGGCTTGATTCTTATTTCAGCAGATCTAGTCAAGTGGTGCTCATGCTCTGCTCCAGCAGACGGGCTTTCCCCTGAATGATTTTTTTTCCTTGTTCTGAGCTACCTTTCAAAACTATTCAGTTATAAAAGCAGAGAGGTCTCACAGGCAACTGTAGAAGAAAATACCTGAAAGAACAGTGGAGGGAAATAACGTAGGATTTTAGTGGCTGCAATCTGGTACCTGCTTTCTAAACAAGGTACCTGAAATGGAGCTCACAAAGGATAAAAACAGAGAGTGAGAAGAAGGGAGCAGATGTGTTCCTCAAGGAAAATAAGGCACGGTTTTGACAGAAAGTGAAATGCAGCAGCACTGGTTGGGATGGGGGAAAAAGAGAAGCCGTCTGTTTTCTACCACTGCCCAAAACGTACCAAACGCTCCCCTGTTCATTCCATGGTAATGTGTCCTTCTGTATCACCACACAAGTCCAACACACTCACGCTTGGCGAGCTCTGGGTAGCTCCCTTTGCTTTGATAATCATACAATAACTAAACTTCCCTTCAAACCTCTTTTAAACCATAAATAGGAAGCTAATTCCACACATACAAATCTTTACTTCACATTCCTGAGGTCATGTAAATACTGGGTTCCTAAGGTGAATCTACACTATAAAATGACAGTAAACACCTGTCTGCTTTCATTCCTTTACAGGATGTCAGTTATTCTCCTTAGAAATCACACTCACCTAACTGATTTACAGCCTAATTGCACCGATGAGCAAAAATCAAGATCTTAAATACAAATACCTACACAGTGATTATATTTACTAATGTTTACATCAAGTATCACCTACAGCACAGAGTCCACTGAATGGGCACACAAGCTAGGAATTTTTTTTCCAGGGATCTGAGCTCTGGTTGCCCATGGACTTCTTACCAACAACACTCAAAGCCCAGAAGGTCATTTATACTTTAAATGTAAGTTATCTATAAGTCAAGATCCATCACATCACAGAAAAGGAGATTCTTTTTTGAGCTGTAGTATGGAACACTCGTTAACATTTGAGTAGGATACGCTAACGGTGGTGTATGGAGACACAGATGCAAGCATCTGTTGTTCCTATGTCTCTGCTCACATCAAGGCTTTTAATTTCTTGTTTATCAGCACTTTTGATAATTCAGCACAGCTTTAAGTATGTCAAGTAAGTCAACCACATCTCACGAACAGTGCAAGGAAATTCTCTATCAGTAAAGTAACCTTAGTTTCTAGTAGGAATGAAAAAACTCTCTGAATGAAAATAAATTACTTCAATTTAGATACCACGAAAGTTACAAAACTGAATAAAGTCTAATACTTTTAGTTGGATAAAATCTATTATCTTAGGCTCATGGGCAGCTTTTATCATACACCATTTAACCCAGAAAATAAGCAAGAATTGTTTTGAAAGATGAGCAACCTCAGAGATGGCCTTGTGCTAAAGCTGGGTTCTCTGGCTGACCGTGTTCAGCACTTACAGATAAATCACTGTCCCTAGAAATCTTTGGAATTATTACATCTGCAGTTGTGACTCTGGTATTTAAGCTTTCTATCCGTAGGAAAATTTGAAACTGTTTGGTAGGCAACCTTGGAGGTCTGTTGTTGCTTTGTTTCTTTTAACTTAGAAATAAATTCCTAAGTCCTACACAAATGTTTAAGTTGCTTAAAATTAACTGAATCATTTTAGTGAGACTTCTGCTACATTCAAATAATAACATAAATATATGGCATTTACAGACGTTTTCTGACAAATAAATACCTTTTGACACAGAAGGAAAAAAAAAAGAGCATACATATACCATTGATTAGAATACCAGCTAGCAGGATCCAACATCCACAAGGTGTCCTACCCAAGACTCCAAATATACTTAGCCAAATTACCAAAGACCAACCAGAGAGTGTATCTGGATGATCTTTGTAAATATTTGACTTTGAAACAGCAGAAATATCAAATACTACTGTCTAAGGGAAATACATGGTATGTGGTTTTTCATGGGAAAATGGAAATCAAATATGCACCTAGTGAACCCTTCAAAGAAATTTTGATATGGTCTCATGCTTACAGACAAGGAGTCTTATGTATTTCAGCTTCTTAAGGGCACAGTTCATTTGCCCAAAGACAGACGTCTGCTGTCTTTGGAGATGTTATAGTGTAGCTTGTCCAGCATTGAGTTGCTGGTCCTGAATGACATTATCTTCCATAGTCACTGCTGACCCTGCTAGCTGCTGGAGTATCTCACATAGTATGAAATCTCAACATTGAGCCCTAGGTGTCTGCGTTCAAATCAAATAGCACTGCACAGCAACTCAAATCAGCCTAAAAGCACAGTCACTGGTACCTATGCTTGTGGAGCTAGCAGGCACTTTGCCATCCACCCCACAGCATAAGGCACGTGATATTCACATTATTCAAATACATATATGCAAAGTTAAATCAACCAATGCAAAGCAGCAGGAAGTAGAAGAGAAATAGAATACAAAGACCTCTAAAAAGAACTAGCTTGATCAACAACAGCAAAACTAAGAAACAAAGCAGTATGTGAACACTGTGATTGCTCATCACAGAGGTCTATCAGGAAATTTTGCTTCTGATGGTGATTTTTGTGATTGTTATTCTCAAACCTTTATTACTGAAAGACTACCAAGTAGTCTAACAGTCAGCCAAGTCTAGTGTCATGCTTCCTAGCAGGGAAACAACAAGAGTCATTCAATCACTAGCACTATATTCCTTTCCTGTGAGTTTTCTCCTATTATGGGACTTACTTTTAACATTACTCTGCATTTGTATTGTGCTATCAAATCAGAGCACAGATCTCCTCTCTCAAGCACTCTGCATACGAGCACAGAAAACAGGCAGACAATCCTCACCTTGACCATTTGTGAATAAGCCTAAAATCAACAGGCAGTTGAAAGGAACAGAAATAGGCACAACAAAGAAATTAGGAACAGGACAGACAATAATCTCAGTGTTGTAAAGTCTAATCTCTTCCCAGTTTCTAGTGGCATTACAAAAAGGTAGAATTTTAAACAGAAGTTTGAAGAAGGTCAGGTAGCTGATGGATAATGTATTTACAAGGAAGCCATCAGCTGCATGGGAGAAAGCACACAAGGTGCTTGCCGAGAAATGCAGCAGAAGGGTGAAAGAGGTCAGCAGCACCTGGAAAGCAGAATAGATGTCAACACCTCAAAAGCACGTATGAGCTAGTAGGGAGGTATAGAATAGTGATATAATTGAGCAAGAAGTGTGGTTAAGGGGATCAGAAACACGAACGTGAAAGGAAGTGTTTCAGGCTACAAATAGACGTTTGCATTCAGTGTCACTCCCTTAACTCTTGAATTGTAGCACATGCTTGGGAACAAGCATCGTGTCTGTGGACCACATGGTGTGGTCAATATTCCCGAAATACCACACTATATGCTGTCCTCTGTTAGAATCCACTCTCTTCCTTTTTCCCACCAAAATACACGACCAGCTATTTAAGCATAGCATTATGTACATGCTCTTAAAAAGCGCTTTAAGCCACCACAGATAACTTCTAGTCTCCACCTTTTTATACCCCTTTACTTGCTGCCAAGAGAATGGTAGAAATACAGTGAGCATCTCTCCAGGTAACACTAAGAGCAGCACGAACTCTCCCAACAGTGGGAAAGAGAAGCACTTCTTACTTCCCAGAACTGAGCTCCTGGCACATTTTGGTAACTGAGGATATTCTAAGCCCTTCAGTAGCTTTTTTTTCCCATTAAACTGGAGAAATTCATGCCAACCTCTAGCAAAAAAAAAATAAACCAAAAAAAACCCCACAAAAAAACCCCACAAAAATCTAGCTCCAGGTGAGGTAAAATCTCCAAGCTTTGTAATACTTCTCCGCTTAAATCAGAAGAATTGGAAGAAAAGGAGAAAAGCAGGTACGTATTTTCAAGGCATCCTTAATTTATTAATGAGAAGTCAAACATGAAAATATTCCTTCTTCTGTCTTTATTAATTAATAATATTTTCAAACTCCATACTTAATATTTGGGGATGGCAGAGTCACAACAGTTGCTCTTATTCTCATCAGTCTGCTCTCTGCTCTCTAATTTGCACCACATTGTTCTTCCACAAGCGTGCATGAGATGCAGTAATGCACAGGTAGTCTTTATGAATTTAGCCCCCCTACTAAAGCATTCCCTAAAGGTTGTAAGAGCCAGAAAGTCCATAAGTCATCTCTGCCATCAACAGCAATAGCTTCTGCTGTTTAACCTAATATCACAGATTTCAGCTCCAGCATTACCATGCAGATAGCATACACCAACCTGACATACACAGTCACCTTTAGAACTCATAATCCATCCCAGTCAACATCCTAAGAAACTACTTGAACTAGGGAGAGGATGGAGCATGTTCGCCAACATCAGTCAGTACCACTATTCATCTTTCTAGTAAGGCATCACCCTGAGCGTCTGATACTACCATATGTAAGCCTTGGAGCATTCCTTAGCCTTTTTTCATCTAACAATAATTCAAAGAAGGCTCAGCCTTGAAAAAAACCAAGTGCGCACTGAAGCAGGATAAAACAAAACATAAACATTGCTTCAGCCCTAACCTCCTCTCACGCAGAGAGCTGTCAATGAGTTTTTATTAATTAAATTTATTAGTTAATTCCAGCTGCTACAGAAGCAGCCTCAGACAACTCAGGAGGTGCAGTATTTGAATGGGAAGTATGGCTTGTAGTAGATAAGGTCTCAAATGCCTTCTGTTCCTCTGGTTTTAGTTCCTTAGTTTTAGGTCTACTCTGAGAAAAATATCCCACCCTACTCTACTCTTTATTTAGCCCAGAAAGGTCAGAGAAGAGGGAAGAAAAACACTTTAGAATGGTTCCCACACACAGAAATTCCACATCTCATATTTCACAGCTGTGGATGAATATTGTATGCCCATCAAGTCCCACTCATTTTGGTGGGATTCTAAGTACAGGCTAGAAAGAAACTCTAAGGCTTTATACTATAAAATACCAGAAACAAGTTTTAGGAGTATCTCATTTTTTTTTTTGTCCATTTCCCTCTAACCTAAACCTTCCCTGCCCAAACATGCATAAACTGGACAATTACAAGGGATTCTACACTGCTGGGCAGTTTAGTGACTCTCCATCCAGCCTGGCCAAATTTGGGGATAATTATCTAAATGTTTACCATAGTTTGTACTGAAAATCAAAATAGCACATTTTAAATTATATTTCCGAGTTTCTTCCACCTCATGCCCCATGATATGATATGTGCCCTTCATACTATATTCTGAAGACATTAACATCCCTTGAGAACTCTTTGTGTTACAAGTCACAGCGAGCGACTCCAAACAGATGCTGCTGGGTACGTTCCCACCCTTCCCGGGGTCCCAATCCCACAGCAAGGGCACAAGCAGCACCCCTGAGTCCACTGCAACCGAGATCCCCGCACACACTTTGAACCTTGAGAGACCTCGTGTAACATGACACAAAGTTCATGAGGGAAAAGGATGGGGAAGACCAACTTGCTGGTCAGGTCTGTGCTTCTCTGGGTTCTGGGTTGAGTGGTACCACCAGCTCCCAAGACGGGCAGCGCTGGCCTTCAGCCCCCATGTAGAAAGCCCTGTCTTGTCCTGCCTGACGTCTCCTTATGGAATGAGGAGCCAGAGGAAGGTTTAATTAGGGTGTCAATAACCAAATCCCCCTAGTCAGGCCAGGCTTTTGCCTGTCAGATTTAAATGCCGCTCATCACAGCAGCTTCCTGGGGCTCCTGGAGGAGGGGAGGGTCGAGAAACCAGGTTTCCCCAGCAGCCCCACACAAACCTACCTTGACAAAGAGGGAGATGTCGTGTTCCTGCTTCTCCTCATCCTCTTCCTCCTCCAGGGCGGCTGGTGAACCCATTTCATCCCCCTCATCCTCTGCCCGGCCCCGCACACCATTCAGGCTCCGATCTGCCGTGTCCCACTCGCTGCCCTGGGGACCCGGGGACTCGTGTCCTTCCCCTGTCCCCGGGGCCGAGCTCCCCGGTCCTGCCACCACCGCCACCGCGGTCCCCTCCTCGGTCCCCGCTGTCTCTACTCCGTTCTCGCCGTCGGGGCTGCCCGGTGACGGGACTTCGCCATCCGCCTCCCCTCCGGCCGGCAACGCCACCTCGGCGTCTCCGCAGCTCTCAGGAGCCACCTCGCTCCCTGTCGGGGCTGTCGCCTCCTCGAGGACTGTCCCCTCCGGGGCTGCCTCCCGCACCGCATCCTCGGGGTCTGCCCCCTCTGGGATTGCCTCCCGCACACCTTCCTCGGGGTCTGTACCCGACGGGGCTGTCGTTTCAGCTTCCTCGGTGTCTGTCCCCTCCGGGACTGCCTCCTGCACTGCATCTCTGGGGACTGTCCCCTCCAGGGCTGCCTCCCGCACTGCATCCTCGGAGTTCGTCCCCTCCGGGGCTGTCGTTACAGCCTCCTCGGGGTCTGTCCCCTCCGAGGCTGCCTCCCGCACCGCTTCCTCGGGGTTTGTCCCCTCCGGAGCTGTCGTTACAGCCTCCTCGGGGTCTGTCCCCTCTGGGACTGCCTCCCGCACCGCTTCCTCGGGGTTTGTCCCCTCCGGGGCTGTCGTTACAGCCTCCTCGGGGTCTGTCCCCTCTGGGACTGCCTCCCGCACAGCGTCCTCGATGTTTGTCCCCTCCGGGACTGCCTCCCGCGCCGCATCCTCAGGGTCTGTCCCCTCCGTGGCTGTCGCTGCAGCCTCCTCGGGCTCTGTCCCCTCCGGGACTGCCTCTCGCACTACATCCTCGGGGTCTGTCCCCTCGGGGGCTGTCGTTACAGCTTCCTCGGGGTCTGTCCCCTCTGGGATTACCTCCCGCACAGCATCCTCGGTGCGTGTCCCCGACGGGGCTTCCTCCCTCACCGCCTCTTCGGGGTCTGTCCCCGACGGGGCTGTCACCACGGCTTCCCCGGGCTCTTTTTCCGCCGGGACTCCCTCCTCGGGCTCCTTCCCACCCGGAGCTGCCTCCTCAGGCTCCTTCCCCTCCGGGGCTCCCTCCTCGAGCTCTTTTTCCCCCGGGGCTGCCTCTTTGGGCTCTTTCCCCACCCGGGCTCCCTCCTCGGGCTCCTTCCCCCCCGGGGCTGCCTCCCCGGGCTCGGTCCCCGCCGGAGCCCCCGCCGCCCCCTCGAGGTCCGCGCTGGCCGCCGCGGAGCCCTCGGGCGCGCCCCCCGGCTCCCCTCCCCGCACACCGTCTCCCCCCGGGTGTCTCCCGCCCGGGGTCTCGGCCGCCCCGTCGGGGGAGCCGCTCCCGCCGCGCTCCCCGGTCGCCGCCGCCGCCACCTCCCCGTTCAGCCGCGGCGCCTCGCCGGTGGGAGCCCCGTCCGGGGCCGCCCGGGGCCGCGGATCCCCCGCCGCTGCCTCGTCGCCTCCTTCCATCGGGACGCCGCTGCCCTCTGGCTGCGGGCCGCCAGGCTGCCCCGGGCTCTCCGCCGTCCCCGCCTGTCCCGGAGCGCGGCGGGGCGGGCGCGGCCGAGCGGGCAGCGGCGGAGCCGCCCCCGACGGGGATGGAGCAGCGCCCCGCTCCCTCCGGGCTCCGGGCGCCTGCGCACCGGCGGGGGCTGCGGGGGGGCAGTGACTGTGTGCTGGGCTGTGAGAGTGTGTCTGTGAGTGTGTCTGGGTGCGAGTGTGTATGTGTGAGAGTGTGTCTGCATGTGAGTGTCTATGCGTGAGTGTGAGTGTGTGTGCGAGTGTGAGAGTGCGTGTGAGTGGGAGAGTGTGTCTGTGTGTGTGTGTGTGAGTATGTGTGGGTGTGTGTGAGTGGGTATGTGTGAGTGTGTCTGTGTGTGAGTGTGTGGGGGTGTGTCTGAGTGTTACTGCGTGTGTGAGAGTGCATCTGTGTGTGAGTGTGTGTCGGTGTGTCTGAGTGTGACTGCGTGTGTGAGAGTGCATCTGTGTGTGAGTGTGTGTCTGTGTGCGTGTCCCTGTGCGTGAGTGTGTCTGCATGGGTGTGTGAGAGTGTGTCTGTGTGTCTCAGTGAGTGTGTCTGCATGCAAGTGTGCCTGTGTGTGTGAGCGTGCCTGCGTGGGTGTGTGTCTCTGTGTGGGGTTTTGTGTTTGTGTGTATCTGTGCGTGTGTGTCTGCATGTGTGTGTGTCTGTGTGTGTCTGTGTGTTTGTGCATCTCTCTGTCTCTCTGTGTCTGTGAGTTTGTCTTTATCTGTATCTGTGTGTGTCTGTGTGTGTGTTGGGGGGTGTCTGGGTGGGGGTGTCTCTGTGTGAGTGTGTAAGCATGCATCTGTGTGCAAGTGGGTCTGCGTGAGTTTGTGAATGTCTGTGTGTCTGTGAGTGTGTGTTTGCGAGTGTGCCTCTGTGTGTGTGCACGTGCCTGCATGGATGTGTATATCTCCGTGTTTCTGTGTGTGTGTGTGGTTTTGTGTTTGTGTGCATCTGTGTGTGTGTGTGTCCACATGTGTGTGCGTGTGTGTTTCTCAGGTGTCTAGGTGCGTGTTTCTCTGTGTGCGAGTGTCTGTGTGTGTGTGTGTTGGTGTGTGTGAGTGTGTCTGTGTATCTCTGTGAGTGTCTATGAATGTGTCTGGGTGTCTGTGTCTCTGTGTGTGAGTGTGTCTGCGTGGGTGTGTGTGTAAGGTAGCTGTTGACCACTCTGTTCCAGGAAAAAAGATATCTTTTCACACTTTTGGTAATTTATCTGGCTTACGGAGGCTCTGTACATACATTTAAAAAAAGACAAACAGCAGGTTCTGATGTGAGGATTAAGCTTTGGTAGTTTTGCCTGTAGGCAAGAACTCATTTTCTAGGAGATGCAACCTGCTCTAGTCTTTCTCTTCTCAGAAGGGGTTTATGTGAAAGTGTTACTTACTCTATTTGAACTGAAAATAGTCCTGATTTTCTAGGTGCAGAGGAAATGGTGGATGGAAAAGTTAGCTGTCAGGAGTGAGGTATATTTAAAAAACATGCAGTTAAATACTTTTATGTATGTGTATATGAAACCACATTATATATATATATATATATTTGAGAGTGGAAAGAGCAGGGTCAGACTGCACAGGCTTTTGAAATGGGTGGGAAGGGAGAGAAGAGCCAGCCAACGGGAGATTGGAAATACTACAGAATAAATGATTATATCAGGTCACATGCCTGCTCTGACAAAAATACATAGACAAGTAAACAAACAATCCTGCAGCTATGTTTTTGTAGAATTTGTGCTTGCCCAGAGGTGTGTTGCCAGTAAGACCAAAGTAGTGGGGCAGTTGTGGTCAGAAGGGATGTTTCTTGAAGATTTATGACTGAAGGCTCAGCTTCTGGCAGTGGAGGTCTTGCAGCTGGGCCCATCATAAAGTTAATTTCACTTCTGTGTTATGGATTCTGATATCAATAGAAGGACACATCTCAATTATCTCTATTTCTACACAGAAAATATCAATTTACTTGTCTTAACCAGTGCTGAATGGTTCCTAGCCCTTGGCCTGAAGGCTGGTTACATCCTTCATGTATAATACAAGCTCTGTCTTTCAGATATGAGGCAGAGCTGTTTTCAGCTGTGCAGAGCATCCACAAGCACTGCCATGTTGTCTCCTGTCCAAAGGCGGATAGGGCACTGGCTGGAAGTCTCACCTCAAGTTTCCACAGTGGGAATGAACAGCAAAACAACATCCATGGCATAAAAGTGGTGGGATTCTTGCAGAAGAAATGGTTGCATGTTATAGATATAACCAGTGAAGTCAGCAGGCTTTGTTTATATGAAGATTGCATTTGGACGCATCCTTTGAGAAGCCCTCTCCCGCTCCCCATCCCCATGAGCTCAGCTTTGCTCAGCTTTGGTGACTAATGAGGCCCAACAGTTGGGTTCCTTCCCTCTGCAGACCCACATGGCACAGCCTCCTCTGGCTCATTGGAGCTGCCCGCTCTAGAGTGTTCCTTCTTTTCATCTACACCATTTCTCTAAATGCCTCCTTTGTGATCAGTTTCAGGTTTTGCTCAGGCTGTAAGTTTGACAATCGACTTGTCTCCTGCTAATCTGATGGAACTACATGAGCAGTGATTGTCTCTCACCTATATTTATTCATTGTAGAGCTAATTCATTAACGCAAGTATATTATTTTTCTTTATTTGCCCTTTCTCTGCTGTCTAGCTCTTAGTACAAAACAAGGTAAGCATTTCAAGACTGGCAAAAAAACCCCTTTCAGTGATAAACACTGCCTGATTACTAGCATTGGTCAATGTTTAAGTGTGACAAAAGATTAGCTCTTTAAAAACTCATGGAATTCTGACAAAGGCAAGCAGAAAAGCACTAACAGCTGTTGTTAATTGTTAATTAGAGTTAAGTTGTTAATTAGATAGAGAAAAGTTTAAGGTATAGTGTTTGATACAGTTGCCATTTTTACCGTGTAATGCTTGAATAGTTTGTAACAGATCTTGCTGTGGTTTTCCTCAAGTATAGAATATATATATATGTATATATTCTAATTCTAGTTGAGCTGAGACCTAGCAATGACATGTGCAGGTACTGGGTTAATGTTGCAGCTCTAGCAGGCCATCCTGCTGGTGCTTATGTTATGAGGTCCCTGTGTAAGCAAGAGAGACAAAGTAGGAAGTCAGAGAGTGGGGGAACAGGGTAAAGAGGGATGGGGCAGGCACAATTCAGAGGAGAGACAGACAATCTGCTTGACATAATTCCTTGTCACTCTTCAGCATCATGGTTTCACAAAGGCAGTTTTGGAAATACACCGTTAAAATTAGATCTGTCCCAGTGAAATCTGGAGGCTCTGGATACCTGTTCTTCCGTGCTCCCTGCGTTCAACATTCTTCCCCTATATCTCAATTACTTAACAATTAATCTCTGCTGCTTCACACTCCTCCTGTACATTCCCTTCAAGCTCTTTACAACCCATCTGTTTCTAAAATAGGCCCTCAGCTAATAAATGTTTTCTCAGTTTGGCTTCAGGAAGGATTACTGCATACCTTCTTCATTTAAAAGATAAGTGTAGGTAATTAAATATCACAGATGTTAGACATTAGCAGACAACATGAAGATCCTTTTATAGTCTGTTAGCGTACAAGTTATATCCCTGAGGGTTATCAATTAGGCTGTACTTGCTTGGATTATTGTAACTTCCTTCCCTGACTGTACAGGGAGTTGCAGATCAAGGCTGTAGTTTTTGCATCCTGAAGGAAGGCAAAAAAGCCTCTTGCATTACAAGGCACTTGGAGAGAGCCACCCTAGCCAGCTTGCCTAACTCCTGGGACAGGTCATCCCCACTGTAAAGGGAGCAAGCTGGGCTATTTGTTCATGCCTCTGCAAGCCGACTTCACAGTCCTGTGCAGTGCCGAATACAAGAGTGTCAGATATTTAATGGTTTCCCCCTAAGTGAACTGGAGTAATAGAGCCAGCAAGGCTTTTTTTGCCTCCCCGTGCCGGTCATTGCCTTCCACAGAAGCCTGCTCTGCCTATTCCCTGGTGCCTGCTTTGGCTGAAGTTGTGCTGTTTCATCAAGATGTGTGTGCATCTGCTCTTCCTAGAGTTTACCATGTTTCACAAGTAAAGCTACAGATCCCCAAGCAAAAAGCTGCCTGCATGCGATTTGAATTATGTTTGTTTCTGCCAGATGCTGAGTAACTGTTTTGTGCTGAACTCAGTGAGAAACAGGCAAGCATAGCCTCCAGAAATCAGGTGGCATTTAGCTGGGTTCCCCACGATGAAGCAGAGGGAGGGATTTATCACAGTAAACAAAGACAGGTACAAACAGCATATCTGCAGAGCCTAGAGCCAGGAGACCTTAGTGAGCAGAGTCAGTGAAATGATTCACCTCAGCCCAGGGGAGATGTCTAAAGCAGACCAGATGGTCCTTGACAGAAGAGCGCCTATTTCTCCACAGCAACTGTAGAAGGACCTGGGAGTGACTGGCTCAGGAGGAGACAGCTCAGCTGGACACATCTAAATTCATGAGAGATGAATCCTGTCCCGGATGATCCCCTTACAGTCGGAAATTTGAAAATGGACAGTCAGCAAAATGCAGGCCAAAGCCCAATCACTTTCCCCCTCCATTCTGCATTATTTTTACTGCAGATGATGTTTTCACTGCCACTTCCACAAATTACTCTTGGTATAAAACACTAACCCATAAAAGCATATGACTGCCTAGCCCTTCGTAATAGAAAAGAAGAAAGACAAAACTGTGTTGGCATTTGTATGTAAGCCAATTCTCTATTCTCCTACTTGAAATATGTTATTTCAAATGGAAAAGACAAAGTTGCAAGTGAAAAACTGGTATTTGAGGACTATAATTTTAACTGCTTTCAAAATACATGCATGTTTGCTGTTTGTCCCTGTTTTCTTAAACTTCTATAGAGAAGTTGGTGTGGCACGCTACTGCTTTGTGTTTGAGAGGGTGTTCAGTCCACCTGAACAAAATGAAGAGAGATGCCTTGCTGAAAATCACAGCAGCATGCTGCATGATAAGGGCGGGTGGGGATGTGATGCCATCTGTATTTAGTGTTCTGAGCTTCCCAGCACTAAGCTGATTAGGGGCAATCGGCTCCCTTCCCAGCTGCTTAGAAGAAGTCTGCTTGGGAAGAAGGCAGGGATGTCGACACATAAGGAGGGGAAAAGCCTCATTGCTGGGCTAAGAAGCACAGAAAGCCAAGCTACCTCTAACCAAGGCTGAAAAAAAGCAGAGAGGAAGAATAGATGTACCTTCTTGCCAGATACCACCATCCATTTCTTCCTTCTGTTTCTTTCTCAGTTCCTCAAATTCCCAGCATCCCACGAAGATGCAGACACCAAAGCAACCTGAATGACTCATTCCACAAGAGGAATATCAAAGCTTTCCAAAATATTAGCTTTGTACTACTTACTATTTTTAATTACTTAAATTCTGTTCACTCTCCAAAAGTCTTTGACTTTCCTATTCTTATCTTTTACTTTTACTTTTGATAAGCAGTATTATTTTAATGAAGCAATAAATTCCTCCATGTGTTGCAGAGCTTATATGTAGTTTTTTATTGTCAAGTATCATATCTAATTCTATTCAATAAAATAGTCACTTGGAATGAACTTTGCAAGTGAACCATAAGCATCAAGGTTATAGAAAGTCTGATGACTGTCCTGCAGCCTTTGTATTGTCCTGTTTGCTAGCTAAATAAGGCCAGCTCAGCACTCATTTTGCTCTTAACAGCCAAGTCTGGCTTGAACTTTGAACCTGCTCTCATTTTGGGTAACTCTAGGCTCCTGCCCAGGCTTTTGATTCTTCTTAGGAAATCCTCATCAAACTTACTTCAGCGAACTTCTTCCTCTCCATCATTTTCAAATGCCTTTAAACGACTCCCATCCCCTACCTCATGCACCATTGCTTAGGGAAGGACGCGTACACAACACTATTTAAAGGACCATCTTCATTTGCACATGATTCAATAGGATTACTGATATGTTTAAAGTTAAGAGTCTTTGCAAGGATCTGGGTCTTATTAAGTAACTGTGATTTCATTATTGTCATCCTCATCCTCCTTCTTCTATTTTCTGACACATACTGTACACTGAATTTGGGGCATGAATTTTAAAAAGTGATGAACTGCTCCAGCTGAATTTCATCTCCCCAAGGCATCTGAAAACTAGTCCTTAAAATAAACGCTCTTCAGAGAAGAAAACATGCCTTTACTTGTTTTGCAACATGCCCAGTACATATTTACATTCAAAACTAAATGGATAAACTACATAACCTCTTCCATGCTTTCTGTGTTATAAACACTGCTTTCCTCATGACCTGGTTTACAAAATTGTATGCAGTCCTAAGTATACCCATCAGAGCATTTTACTGTGGAATCTGGAAATAATTCAAAGCTTTTCTGAAAGTTCAAGAGATTTTCTTTCACCTTTAATGAAGTGTCTAGATTTTCTTGAACTCCTTTTCTATTTTAATTCTTATTACATTAAATTGTCATTTATTTTCAATTAGTTTCCTATTTTACTATCTGTTTCATCTTGAAATAATTTCTTAAAATATAATCCCTAATCATAGCTCATTTGATTTTTTTTTCGTTCTTTTCTTCTATTTTAAATTTCAGTTTACCTTTCATAGCTCTTGACAGCTTTTTTTTTTAAAGAACAGTCACATCCTATACCATTTCCACTTGAACTTGGCTTTTAATACAATTCCTCTTCGTAAAACTCAGAAAACTTTTAAAACTATTATAGCTATTAAAATAATTATAGATTTGGGGAATAAAACTTCTTAGAATATTACAAAACAGTCATATAATTGTTTGTGTCAATAACTAACTGATAAAAAAGTTACATTTGCATTCAAGAGGTGCAGTGATCAATTGCCTTTTATTACCAGTCTTGCAGTACTTGCAGATTGGTTGTTACACTTACTATTAAATTATTCAATTCAGATCAAACCAGATCATTTATGCACGTATGTAGTTACTTACAAACTCATATATACACCTTAATTTTGCAGAATTTTGTGAAATATTTTTATACAGTGTAATAATGTCCTTGAAAATACCTTTTCATATCATCAATAAAGAAAATGATATTTTTGCAGCCTTGTAGTGAAAAACTGGAATAGGTAATCTCCAGAGGTCTCTTCAGTTCTTCTTCCCTTTTGCTTAATTCAAATTTGGAATTATTTTGTTTTCTTTTTCTGAGGGGATGTTTAATGAAGCTGGTTTTGGTGCATAAAGCTCAAGTAGTGATGATAAAGAATAGAAAACTGTGGATAAAGGCAAGAATCATCTGCCTTGGGCTAGAATTACACATAGTTAGTTTTGTATGGGGTCAGGTCCATTTTTAACTAATGTTAATTTTATTTTATTTGCATGGAGTTTATGCCACAATCTCATTTTCTTTTTCTGCCTTCTTCTTTTTTTGTTTTTTTTCTTCCATTATTTTTCCTCTTTATCTTTTCCTTTCATTTTTCTGCTATTTTTTTATTCCTTTTCCATTTTTATTTTTTATCCTTTTCCTTTTTCTCCCTCCCGCTTCTTCTTTTAATTTTTTTTTTTTCACCAGGATTAGGAAACCAATCTTACTCTCTATTAACAGCTTAAACACAGTTTTTGTTAAAATTGTATCATACTTATTGTTCCTTTTCTGAAGCACTGACCAAAAGAACTCATTTGTTCTACTGCAGTTGTTAATGAGCTCTCTGGTAAATAAGTAACCAAGCTTATTACTGATTGCTCCAGAAATAAATGGCTCTTTTACCTATACTATGTATTATTCTTTTCTACCTAATTTAGGACCTGGCTTACCAGAGAGTATTTTAAAAATAAGTAAGAGGCATACAATAACCCGCTCCATTATTACAAAGAAAATCATGTTATTGTGAGATCTGGAGTGGAATCCAAAGGTGGCAGTGACCTTGGGAGTTCAGCCCTGCCAGGCACAATGCAAATATAGGAAGAGGCATTCCAGAGCAACTTACCATCTAACTGAGAACAGTGGCAGGGAAGGAGCACAGTGAACCGTGGGAGAAGGCAGATACATATGAAAGAGAAGAAATTGTGCTGACAGACATTTAGCAAAACAACTGATCTGAATCTGTTACATGAGCTTTGTACACTACCTGCCACTTAATAAGCCTCAGCTTCTGCACCTCAAGACTTTTTTTAGCCTCTTACTAATACCAAGTTAAGGAAACCTTAGCTTCACTGTATTTTTTTTTTTAACAGCATTTTTATTTGTATGTATCTCCTCTGCCCTGGGACAACTTTTACTCTTCCAAATGCCATCAGTTATCTGATAAACACTCCAGCTAATTCTACCTCTCCTTTGGGTGCCAGGTCCTTCTACAAAAGACTCATCTACACAATAGGGGACAGAGATGCTATCACTCTGTTTTCTCCTTATCACTACTGTGGTTTTGAGACAAAGAGAATCAGTCTGCAACAAGGACTGTACATTGTACTGGCAAATGTAGTGAGCCAAACTCCTACCAGAAGTAACCCTTTAAGTTGTTTTGTTAAAGAGCTTTTGCTACAAGAGCCAGAGTAATGAGATATTTTCAGCAAATAACCGCTGGAAACAGCAAGTGTAGATGCTTGATATGATACAGGCTGTAGCAATTCCTTGGAGGCCGTTGGCTACAAAGACAAAAAAACCCCCATATATAAGAGTCTTCTACACTACAAATTGTTCTAAAGCTAAACGGCTTAGAACAGAAACCCCTGTAGTGGTATTTTAAGGTGTATGTTTGCCTTGGTAAGGCTTGGGGAAGGTTATCAAACGGGAGTAAGAGCACTCAGGATACCTGGTTACTGTGGTTGCTGCAGGTGTTGATGGACAAGAGGCCAAGCTAGGCAAAAAGCTGTGAAGACCACAGGCATCCAGAAGGAAAGGCAAGGTAGAGAGCATGGTGCTGCAGGGGTATGGCAAGGGCTTGGCAAGCAGCACTGGATGGCATCCAGACCCACAGTCAGCAAGACTGAAGATACTCTGAAAAGGGAATCTCTTGGGATATCAGGATTAAGTCAAGGGAAGGAAAAGGAAAGTACTGGGGAGACATAAAGACCAGGCTTGAAACCACTTTCAGTAGCACTGAGAGGGAGAACACTTTTGAGAGATTTGCAGGACTGGATCTGCTTAGCTGAACAAAAAGAATAGCAAGAAAGAACTCCAACAAAAAAACACTAAGCACTGGGAGACTTTTTGTTACAGTGGAGAAAAACATAACAAGAGCAAATGGCTATCAGTGAGAATCAGGCAATATAAGCCACAACTGAAATGTGACTTTAACAAAATTTAACATCAGAAGAAACCGTTAAATAAGGCTGCAGGTTTTCTTTGGGGGCATGTGCTTTGCTCAAACTGAGTTTAAAGTAAAATTGCTGAAATCTTGTGTACTTCTATATATTCACTTTAAGATGACCAGCTGGCTTTAAAGAGGGTCAGACCTCTCTGTCTGCAGGAAGCTGTTTTAAGGGGAACAAGTTCATCTGTGAGAAATTAATCCAGAGGAGCTGCTTGCAGATAATAAGCACTTGAAAGAGGTAAATTGAAGACTTTACTAAGTAGGATTTTTAGTGGAACCTCCTAGAAAATGAAGCCTTCAGGATCACAGGAGGAAAAGCTCTTTGGCCAGCCTGTGAAGGAACAACTGCTGTGTGGAGAGTTCCTTCTGATTCTGTGAAGGAATCAGGGATGGGCATTTCCCCTCTAGTAAAAAGAACTGGATTGAAAAGTGACTGGCACACTTAAAGTATACCCTTCCACATGGGAGTTTGAGAACCCCTTCCCTGAACCTTGTTAATAAAGATGATTCTCACAAGTCAGTGTTGTTGAACCAGTCAGGCTTTTATGAAGTTTATTTAATCTAATAAGATAAATTAAGTAAATATCTAAAACGCTGTAGGATATATGGGTTTGCCATGCTTGACTATGGGAAAAGCATAAGTATGGATCAAGTTCTTTTGACTACCTTTTAGATTCAAACAGATGATTCATTTGCTTTGAGCCTTGAAGTCTGTGAATGTGCTGGACATTTGTTGCAAATCTAGGTGGTTATTTGGTTAAGGTTTAAGAAATCAAGATTTTCTATTACACATACATACAACTAACTGATATGGCAAATACTGAAATGTCAATGTAAGGAAGTAATGAAGGACACGTGCTTTCGTACCCATAGAATATAAGAGTAATTAAAGAAAATTTATTTCATGGAAATCTGTGTTATTGATAGCCAAAGTTAATCTTCAATGTTCATATATGCGTATTTAATACATAAAAATATTAAATAAAACATTTTTACACATACAAATCTATTCTGAGGAATATTAAGCAAGCCAATGGTTTAAATGCTTGCTCAGGAAGTAAAGTCGCCCACAAGACTGCATGTTCAAACATTTTCCATTTAGATATAATCACGTTCTGTACCGTTTGGTTTTGTTGTTTCGGTGATTGGGGTTTTTTTTTCATGCTGGTTAGACACTACTTGTCACTTGAAAACTGAGGATTCTTGCCTGCAGACGTATGTAAGAAAAGCAACCCTTTTGAGACACATCGTGTTTTTCTTTCTACCACTAGATGGTAGTGTGTGTTGTTTAAAAACATTTGAACAGCACTATTGTAGTTTGCATTTAGCCATTTATCCTAGGAATCTTTTTTTCCCTGCACGTAAAGAGAGCATTACAGTTAAATCATTGACAGCTACATGAAAAGAGGCACTCTGTCACCAGAGCTGAACATTGGAGTGAAGATCTATTTTTTTTTCTTGGCTTGCCAATTCTTCTAGTAAAAAGTCCTTTAGTTCCTTCATACGTAACAAAAAGAAAGGATGCATCTGTCATTAAACCATACAATTCAGGAAATTCACGTTTAATTTTTCTTCTGAAATCTATAACTGCATGAATTCTGGGGAGGAGGTTAATTCATATTTATTTGCCATATTTGTAGAATGTCAACAACGCTTGCCTTTCCCAAATTGTCTTATTTGAACATTTAAGCTCTGGAGGCAGATAGGTCTCTGCTGTGGAGTAGTGCAGCGCATGACATTATGTCATAATGACCTTAACTGAGCATTAGGTGCTATTATGATAAAAATATCATTAATAACTTTTGATTTGTTGTTAGCAGGTTTTACTTCTTATGTTTTTAAATACATGTAACGGCAGATTGCCATTCAGGTTCCTCAAGTGGGATTTCTGTAGAGGTTAGAACTCTTGATGAAGAGAATACAGACAGATACCTTCTTCTCAAAGAGGCAAGTGTCACTGCTTCTGTCAGGATGCAAATCTGAGATCGAAGAATAAGGTTGAAAAAGGCATTCATTTGTCTGAAGGTTTTAATGCTAGTGTCAGAAAGTTTCACCTTGTTCATGTATGTGACTTTTCTTTTAAGATACCATTGATCTGAATTTTTGTGTAAACACAAGTGAGAACATATGGACTTGTGTCAACATATCACAATCAATCATGAAAATATCCTGTATCTAACATGACAGCTTATCACTCCAAAAAAAGCCTTAAATGGTTCAAAACAAACATTAGAGAGTCTGAAGAAGTTTCTAACAGAAGAGGAAGAAGACAAATGATTGTTTCTTCATGTGGCATTTTTCTCCTTCTTGTCGTATCCTGCAAGACCTCATTAAAATTGACTGAGACCAGTAATTCAGCAGTTTAAAGTCTTTGCTCTGTTGGAAAAGAAGTCAGGTGTGCTAACTTAAGAGAGGGTAACAGAGGTATCTCAACGGGGGGAGCTGTTGCCTCTGCTCTAAACTTCACACAGCACAGTCAGTAGGTGGTACAGCAACCCCAACTGTCAAAATAGATTTTTCAAAGATTCTTTACTTGCCGAAAATGTTACCGCATTTGGGAAGAAAAGATCTGTAAGAGTATTTTACTTTGAACACCATTGAAAATACACGATGCATTGTATTTTAAATATTTTTTAATGTTGCTGAATAAGCAACCCATGGCAGGAGGTTGGGTCTAGAGGATATTTAAGGTCCCTTCCAGCTCAAACCATTCTTAGATATGATTCCATGATCATAGCCTGCATTAATATGTTTCTAGTCTGGTTACAAAATGTTGTCCTGTGTTTGGCATAATACTTTTTCCCTAGTGCACATTAACAAGAGCTATCTACAAAAATACAGTAGTGATCTACAATACCAGAAATTATGAAATGAAATGACTTTTTTTCAGTCTTTGTACAGACAATGTCTGTCAACAAGATTACTCTCTGTGATGAAATGCTGCTTTCTAAGTAAGTTCTGGGACTCTGAACTATAGTATGAATGCCAACTGTCTCCTCACATCTTTGATAAATTTCTCATTAATCGTTGATGAGAATAGTATTAGCCCCTCAGAGGCTTTCTCATGATGAGAAGGAACTCCCATCTTTTGGCACCTGTTCTCATTCCTTACAGGAATGAAAGTACATTTCCCTAGTAACCATCTTTCAGCCTTGAACAGGTCTCAGGTGATAAAACAGCTTTTTGACTGATGGTGCTTTCCACTTTTCTGAACATGTTCTTTTTTACACAGCCCTACAGGGACAGAATATTTGGTTAGCGCTTTGCCAACTACTGTCCAGCATCCTCTCACTCCCTTCAGCCTTTTACTATTCTGCCTTATTGTACATCCTACAAGATATTTGAGGGAAATCTGTGAATATCACAATAACTTTATTAAAAAAACCTGTGACCTCTAAAACTCACTTTTGGGCCTTCCTCCGGAAGGTGATGCTAGGTGTACATATAAATGAAAAGGGTCTAAGTCAGTTAGGTCAGACTAAAGAGCTAAGCACATTCCTTCTACATAGGAATGCCTGGAACAATCAGCTCCTCAAGTGTATCCAAAGAGGGTGCAATTGTCCTTTATGGCCTTTTGACACAGGGAAAAGAGAAAGGTTGTAAGAAAATGTCTCTCTGACATCCAAAGGAAGGAGGAAAAGATATTGACATGGTTTTATGTGCCATCTTTCACAAATCTTAAAGTAAAAACACATTTGTTCTTGACCCAGCAACAGAATACCTTTGGAAAAAGTATAAAATAAAGGTGAAGATCAGTTGTATAATTCCTTCTTACTAGGAAATCATAGAATCACAGAATCATGAAGGTTGGAAAAAATCTGTAAGATCATCCAGTCCAACTGTCAGCCCAGCACCACTGTGCCTACTGAACCACATCCCGAAGTGCCATATCTACATGTTCTTTGAACACCTCCAGGGAAGGAGACTACACCACTTCCCTGGGCAGCCTGTTCCAATGCTTCACCACTCTTTCAGTAAACAATTGTTTTCTAATGTTCAATCTAAACCCCTCTGGCACAGCTTGAGGCCATTCCCTTTTGTCCTATCTCTTCTTACTTGGGTGAATAGACCAACACCCACCTCATAACCTACTTCCAGGTAGTTGTAAACAGTGATAAGGTATCCCCTCAACCTCCTCTTCTCCAGGCTAAACAACCCGTTCCCTCAGCCCCTCCTCATAAGATTAATGCTCTAGACCCTTAACCAGCTTCATTGCCCTCTTCTGGATACACTCCAGCATCTAAACGTCCTTGTTGTGGTGAGGGGTCCAAAACTGAACACAGTATTTGAGGTTGCCGCACTAGCACCAAGTACAGGGGCACGATTACTTCTCCTGGCCACATCAATCTTAAATATAAGCCAGGATGCTGTTGGCCTTCGTGGCCACCTGGGCACACTGTCAGCTCATGTTCAGCTGGCCCTAGCTGGAGTCGTATGAGGAAGGGCTGAGGGAAATGGGGTTGTTCAGCTTGGGTAAAAGGAGGCTGAGGGGAAACCTCACCACTACCTACAACTGCCTGAAAGGAGGGCATGGGGAGAAGAGTGCTTATCTCTTCTCCAAAGTGACAGGCAATAGGGAATGGCCTCAAGCAGCACCAGGGCAGGTTCAGATTGGACATTAGGAAGTTTCTTCACTGAAAGGGCTTCCCGGCACTTGTAGAGGCTGCCAGGGAAGTGGTGGAGTCACCATCCCTGGAGGGGTTTACAAGAGGAGATGAGGTGCTCAACATAAGAAGGATATAGAACTGTTGGAACAGGTCCAGAGGAGGGCTACAAAGATTATCCGAGGGCAGGAGCTCCTCCCATACGAGGACAGGCTGAGAGAGTTGACGTTATTCCACCCGGAGAAGAGAAGGCTCTGAAGAGACCTTATAGCGACCTGCCAGTACGTGAAGGGGCTGCAGGGAAGCTGGGGAGGGACTTTACAGGGGCATGGAGTGAGAGGACAAGGGGGAATGGCTTTAAATTGGAAGGGGCAGATATAGATTAGCCATTAGGGAGAATTTCTTCATGATGATAGTGGTGAGGCCCTGGCACAGGTTGCCCAGAGAAGCTGTGGCTGCCCCATCCCTGGAGGTGTTCAAGGCCAGGTTGGATGGGGCCTTACGCAGCCTGATCTACTGGGATGTCTCTGCCCATGGCAGGGCTTTAAGGGGCTTTAAGGTCCCTTCCAACCCGAACCACTCTGTGGTTCTCCCTCGGGTGTGGGGTGCCCACACTCGCACCTAACCACCCCCCACCCCGCGCCGGACGCCCTCTGCCCGCACTCAAGATGGCGGAAGCGGCGCCCCGCTCGGCCAGGCCACCTGTTGCGGCGGCGGCGGCGGTTTCCCATTGGTTCGCAGGGCACCGTGCGCCCTGGGGGGGGTGGAGGGGGAAAACGCGGCGGCGGTTTAACCGACGCAGGGGAGGAAAGAAAGAGGAGCCGGTGGCGGGGGGGTGTGTGTGGGAGGCTATTAAGTTCTGCGTGCGCGCACCAAGGCGGTAGCCGAGCCGGCGCTCGGCGTTTCCGGCGGGCCCCGCCCCGCGGGGGCTCCGCTCGCCCCCGGCCATGGAGAGCGGCGGCGGGAGGGGCCCAGCGGGGCAGGACGAGCCGCTCCGGCAGCCGCTGTTGCCCGAGGAAGCGGAGAAGGAGGAGGAGGAGGAGGAGGGCGAGGAAGAGGGGACGCTGCCGCCCGAGGCCGAGACAGACTGGAGCTTCGTTGACGGCGAGATGGAGGCGGTGTCGCTGCGGGACCTGCCCACCGCCACCATCGCATGCAACCTGGACCCGCGCGTCTTCCAGGACGGGCCGTGGCGGGTGAGCGCGCCGGGCGGGACCGCCCCGACACGGCGGGGTTGGGGGAGAGGCCGGGCAGGGCCCCGAGGGGCGGCTCCCTCTGCCGGCGAGGAGACCGCTCGGCGCGGGAGCGGCGGGGAGCGAGCCGGGAGCGCGCGCGGTTGTGCAGGACGCGGGGAGTGGCTCGGGAGCGCGCGGGATGGGGGGCGGGGGAGGCGGGGAGCGAGCCGGGAGCGCGCGCTGCGGGGGGTAACGGGGTGTATGGGGAGGGAGGGGGCGGAGAGACGGGGATGTTTCATGTCGCTGCCCTCGGGTCTTGATCCGCGAGGCTCGGCCCGGCGGGCCGGTGACCTGAACCCGTAGGTCAGGGCGGAGAGGTGCTTAAACCAGAAGGGGTGAGGTATGGGGGGGAAACCAGACTTGCTCCCCCGACCGCTCCATTCAGAGCGTTGCGGATAGAATTATAGATTCACTAGGCTAGAAAAGACCCACCGGATCATCGAGTCCAACCATTCCTATCAAGCACTAACCCATGCCCCTCAGCGCCTCATCCACCCGTCCCTTAAACACCTCCAGGGAAGGTGACTCAACCACCTACCTGGGCAGCCTGTTCCACTGCCCAATGAGCCTTTCCATGAAATATTTTTTCCCTGAACCGCCCCTGGTGGAGCTTGTGGCCATTACCTCTTGTCCTGTCCTCTGTCACTTGGGAGAAGAGGTCAGCTCCCTCTTCTCCACAATCTTCTTTCAGGTAGTTGTAGAGAGCAATAAGGTCTCCCCTCAGCCTTCTATTTTCCAGGCTAAACAACCCCTGTTCCCTGTAAGACTTGTTCTCCAGCCCCCTCACCAGCTTTGTTGCTCTTCTCTGGACTCGCTCCAGAGCCTCAACATCCTTCCTGTGGTGAGGAGCCCAGAACTGATCACAGTACTCGAGGTGCGGTCTCACCAGTGTCAAGTACAGAGGGAGAAGAACCTCCCTGGACCTGCTGGTTGCGCTGTTTCTGATATGGTTCTGATAGGGTTTAGCGAGGAACAGCAGTTCTGTTGGTGCACCCGAAGGGATTTGGTGAGACGTGAGGTGGAAGGTACCAATTGGAGACCCAAGGACGTGGCAGGCAGGCAGGGAAACACGGGCAGAAAGTTATCTCAGCTGTGGATGCAGTTTATGCTTCTAAGTCGTGAGACACTTATGCCTAATAAAAGGCTATGGATCTGTTTGTGACTGTCGAAAGGCAGAGGTGGTTACTGGGTAGTGCACACAGATCTCTGGTGCTTATCTGGGCTGAGGACCATGCTGTTTGAAAGAATAATCAAAATTAATAGCCATTGTTCCAAAGCAGTGAAAACTAACAGCAACTGTGGAATACTGTAAACTGCTTGAAGTAAACTGCAGCTCTAGTTGCAGAAAGTGGATATAAATTTTTCAGAATTGCTTATTACGTTATCTCTGGCCACCTTGATGAAGGAGGAATTAAAATTGATCTTAATTTCTCACCCTTTTAGTTGTCGCAGCTTTGGCAAGAATTAAAGAATGAATGAAACTAACTTCTCTTTTGGGTTTTATATCTGATTTTGCTATAAAGCTCTTATTTTCTAATGACTTTGATAGTGAAGGACATGTTTAGTTTTTAAACTGGTTGAAATTAAATGGAACAGACTTGAAAAATTAGGCAATAATTGTACTGGTTTAAAATCCTATTAAAGTAATTGGCTGTCTTTTTGTGAAAAGCAATTTAGAGTTGTTGTAGTAGTCCAGCAGCTCAATCCTGCCAACAGTGGTAAATTGTTAAAAATGAACTGGAATTTGGAGATGCAGCTACATTATATTCCAGTTACTTTCTAATGTTATATAACTTTTAATGACAATACACTTCTTTACGGCTTTGGGTACCTGCAGGTGTGGTGGGAATGGTACCTTTATTGGGATTTACCTGGCTTGCTTTTAATTCAAGTATGCTTAGGAAAACGTCTATAAACATTTCTATGTAGTATCATCTGTTGCATGAAGTAATAGCATTTTCTTAGTGCACTTCAAGGTTACACGAATCCATCTTTTTGAAACAGTAGTTGGATAGATGACAAGGTAGGCGCATAATCCCATGCAAGGCCAGGAAGTATCTGAATACTTAAACCGTTTTTATATCTTTATGCCTTGATTCCAAAGAATGTCTGTCTCCAGATATTTAATTTGGATTGGGACACGGTCTTGTATGTCCTTTACACTACAATAAAAAATTGGTTTAACTCTTTTTTTTAACTTACCAAGAGCTGCAGCAGGAAGGAATGCAGATTACTTAATAACGAATTAATTTGGGGTTATTCATCTCAGCCTAAAACTTGACTCAAACCTAGAAGAATGCTCCAAACCTAGAAGATTGTTCTCTATCCATCCCAAACAATGGATTAATTATAACATCTGCCTCTATTTTTTTCTGTTAAATACATCATTTGATTCTTTGCACCAATGTACTTGATTTATTGAGTGTTTCATAAACTAGGTATTATAAATTATGAACTATGAAGATACCCATATTAGCCTTAAAGAAGACAGCTGGTATACCAGAAGGAATCTAGCTCTGACAGTACAGAGCTCATTGAAGGCTGAATTTGATTCCCAAGAAACAAGACAAAGTATTCAAAGAGAAATGTTATGTATCTTCTGGAACCTAAATAAGCCATTAAAAGCAAGCAGAAGCAACTTTATATTGCTGTCCACTGTATGAACATCTGTATCTTTAAGGCAAGGGACTGTTCTGAATTAGGAAAGTTTGCTGTCTTATTTTTTCAGTTATCTTGAGGAAAACTGCTTTCCTTCTCTTGTATAAAAACACTGAACTCCTTTTCAATGATCAGCAACATAAGGAGCATTTTTCTTTAGTAGAAACTATTTTTGCTTGATTGTTTTGCATATTAAAGGTTTTGAAAAGAGATATCAAAGGTACGTCTGCAATTGGTTACCCTCCTTTCCTGTGTTCACCTAACAACTGCTCTAAAAGTGTGGACAGGTACAGTGAGAAGACAGCACCTGTGACAGTTGGTGCTGTTCTGTTATTGCATACCAGGAGATTCTTTTCCCTACATAAAACGGATTTGCAAAGAAGATGGAGCCAGTATCTCGTCAGAGGGGCCAGTAAAAGGATAAGAGGCAACAGTGTTTTACCTTAGGGTGATAAGTGCAATCAGCATAAAAGCCCAAACTCTCCATTATAATGTGAAGTCAAATTTTACGCAACTTATTGCAACAAGGAAGGTAACAAGAGACTAGTAGTGGTTAACAACATGTTAACAGTAACAGCTTTCAAGGCAATGCTTCTAATCATTACTACAAGAGAATAAGTGTAGTAATTAAGGAAGATCCATCACCAATTGCCTTGTTATGATCATCCAGATCGAGGTTGCCACAGGAGCCTTTCTTGCAGTGAGATTTGGAGAGCCCGTCGTGGACAATTTGGGGGTACTATGCAGTGTGTTGACTCATAGGTGGGGTCCCTAAAGATCATGGCAAAATGGCCCAGCTTTTATATCGTTGAATAAACAACTTGGATCATTCTAATTACGTGGGATCTCTGATCTCAGCTGTTCATTGCCCACCCCCTGCTCCCTCAGTGTGGCCAATGTTCCAAGAGTGGGAGATAAGGAAGGAGCTGGATATCTGTTATCCCTAAACTAAAGGGGCTGTTGAGGTGCAGCACTCCTGTGCAGCTCGTCTGCTTTCACACGGTGCTTGTGCTCTTGCTGATTGGTTAGACAGGTTGTTGATGGCCTTTTTCTCATCCTGTTTATGCTAAAGAAGCTACAGTTAAGGTGGCACAGCCCAATTCTCCTGATAATGCTGACCATAATACATTTTCTCACACTCTCTGTATTTAAGAATAGGACGGCTGAATTCTACTGATAGTAATGTTAGAATTTACAGATTAAACAGTACACATAGCAACACAATATGAATCATCTGTGGGTCGCCTGTTTTGTTTTAGTTCTGTCAGTCTGGCCCTGTCACTTCAAATTGTCAAAAGGTGCGTGAAGGAAGTTCAAATTTGGCAAAAGGGAAAGGTTTTTATAGTGAGCATGGTTCAGCCCTGGAGCAGGTGCCCAGAGTATCTCCTAATTGTGGTTTCCAGCTGTGTCCTGAACATCAGGCCCTGGACAATACAACAGAGCTTGGAGGTTAGCTCTGTTTTGGGGAGGGTACTTGACTAGATTGTCTCCAGAGGTCTTTTCCAACTAAATTTTGCTAGGAGTTTATAATAATGAAGCTGTAGAGAGAACTGAATTAGAAATTTATAACTCACTATTGCTAAAAAGTTGTGAATATTGTAAATCCTATTTTGAGGGGAGGCTTTGTCATTATTTCTCTGACCTCAGTCCTCTAAACTTCTCTATTAACTTCTAAGTCTTAGATATCACATATTATCCTTTATGATCCTATAACACAATTTTGGTTAGATGTAGACAGATAATGAGGGAGTAGCCGCCACGTTCTGTTGACCTTGGCCAGCTGCTGTGTTTGTGCTCAGACAGGTAGGAATTACCCAGAGTTTATCTAATACCCAGAGGCAAAAGCTGATGGCAGAGCTAACAGTCAGGTAACAACTTATTTTTAAATGTGGCCCACTGAAGTCGGCGGTGGTTTTGCCCCACACAACGGGTCTGGGACAGTCAATGGAAGCTGATATAGGATGAGGGAAGAGATGGGTGTTATCCTGAGCCTTTTGTCTTCAGATTTTTCTTTGTTCCAGAAGCTGTTTTTTTAATAAGTATCAGTACTCTTGGAGGCATTTGTTCCTCTTGCAAGCTTGCCTTTCAGACAACTTTACCATGAGAAACCAGTAAGCACTGCAATAAATACATTGCTGTAGCTAAACAGGAGTTTCCTGAAACATTGGTGGTGGTGTTGGGCTGACAGTTGGACTTGATGATCTTAGAGGTATTTTCCAACCTTTGTGATTCTATGCCAGCATGTACGGTTACTACAGATTAGCTGTTGCATGTAGAATTTAAATTCATTCCTAAGGCAAATAATGGAAAAAATATCCCGAACTTTAATAAATATATGTATCCAAGAGGGCAGAAAAAAGTCTTTCTCAAAGTTTTGTAAATACTGAAAAAAAAAATGTTGAGGTGCTTGGGACCTGGTGTCTTATAAATGTATTAGGTGTATACAGACTTTTAATAGATTGAAAAGCAGCTTAGGTTTTTCTAAATGAATCTTAGCCATTGAAATATGGAATTTTGTTTCAATTAATGTCCAGTTAGAGAGATAGCAAGAGCTAGCTCTTTAAAGGTGGAAGTGTATGACTGTTGTGTAAGAGAACTGCAGATTCATGGAATGGATACATTTTTAATTTGTTCAGTTTGCAAAATGTTAGGCAGTTGCAAAGAGAAAAGGTAGGAGGAGGCACTAAGAATGGATCTCAGACTGGATTTGTGAAAAGTGGCTTCAGCATACTGCTGTAGGATGGTATAGAAAGGACAATTTTATGTTAAAAGTGGGGAAAAGATTACAGGGTCTTCTGTGCATGCATCCAGTTTTACCTAAACATTTACCAATTTTGCCATTCAAGAAAACAAAGTTGTTTTGGTCTGAAGTGACAACTTAGTATCTGAAAATGACTCCAAGACAATAATTTTATAAGGCTATACTTCATTAAATAGTTTTAAGAAAATTCACTTAAGTTACTAAGGAATGTATACAGAGAGATCAAGCTTGTTTTTATCAGTATAGCAAATGTTTGTGTGGAACTTTCTGTGATGATAAAGGAATGAGTAAAGGTATTGTAAAATACAGTGTCACCCGACATAGTGTTTTATAAATATTCTGTGAATTTTGGTGTGCGCAGAGTGTCGTTTTCTGTTTGGTGAACTTCCTACTTTTTCCAGTGTATGTATCACTCCTAAAATACCTTGTCTATATTGTGTTTTTATCTTCTCTTCAGCAGGCCTCTTAATAATCCTGGATTGCCCTATTTGAGGAGGGTTGATCCAATCAAAGGTGAGATAGGACAGTTAGGTGATGACTGACAACAACTCTGTTTGCCCTCCCCCTTCCCAAATAGTGATATGCTCTTGAAATGCTGCTTCTATGTTCTTGCCCTTTCAATTTTTTTTTTAATATTTCTATTGAGGGGTGGATTTCACAGTTCAGAAATCTAAAGGATTTTTATTTGGTTTGCAATCATTCTCTTCAAAATAGACCATTCTTTCAAGTAAGGTAATAGTTGTAGTAAATGACAATTTTTTCTCTGCTTTATTAGCATAAGGAATCTGACTTGCTTAAATATTTTATGACTAGTTCCAGAATCTTCCAGAGAGTAGTTAAATACTTATTCTCATGCTTTTCTAAAGCACAGTTGGAGGAATACCTGTAGTTTCTGCATCTTATTTCATTTTCACTGAATTACAAGAAATTATCTTAAATGAAAAACCTTTTTCTGATCTTCAGGTTGGCTAATTACCTTGGAAACGCTGTTCTCATTTCCTGAAATGTTTTCCCCCCATAGCTCCCAGATTTTCATGTTGACTGTGTACTGAAGGAATTGTAATTCCATTTTACAGAAAAGAGAGGAAAAGCATTATTTCTTCATGCAACATGCAGATGAGTTTGATCTATTGTAACTGTTTCTGTGTACTCATTTGGGGGGGGGGGTGCGGAAAAAGGGTGCCAGTAGCTAATTACCAGAGCCAGCAATTACGCTTTTGTGTATTTCAGTCCTCCTCAACTGGTATTCAATTTTTAAGAGCCTTTTTATGTCAGTAGAGGACACTCGGGTTTTTTTATAGAACTTCTGCTGTCAAATGGCAAGTCCAGTAGGTTATAGGCTTGTTTGTATCTTGTAATCCTGGAGGGATGTGGCATACTTCACTGATGACTTTCAAGTCCTGAGAACAGCCACAGGAGGGCTAAATAACTTCATTTATGCCCTGGCAGTCTCTTGCTAAGTAGGTTACCTAAGTCTGTTCTAACTGTCAAGTTTCCATTTCAGCTTAATTGTAGACAAGTATCACTCGTTTAATTTGTGAAGAGTAAAAGTAACATGAAGAGTATCTAGAAAGAATTCAGCTTTGGGCTGCTGAGAAAAGATTTTTGTTTTTAGGGTTACGAGATGAAAGGGTTTTGATGCAGCTGTTTTTCCTTAGAACAGATTCAGTTCCTTAAGTTACTCTAAAATATCTATAATTGCCTTAATCTGCTAAGTCTTGCAGGTTACTGCAAATTAATTTAATTGCAGATCTCCTGCAATTAAAGAAAACTTAGATTCTTAGATAACTCTTGAAAACAGGCTGTTACATCATGATAATAGTTTTTCTCTCAAGCTTGCTAAGGGAAACTTCAGTAAAAGATGGATTTTTAAAGAAACTTGGCTTGATTGCTTTTAAGTGCACTAGGAGTGAGAGCCAGTGTCCTGCAGTAGTCTTTGTCCCCACGTAACCTCTGGGGCAAGCAAAAGTAGAGCTGGCTGTGAAATGATATCTGTGAAAAAAAGAAAGAGGAAAAGATTATTATTATTTGAAAATAAGACCCAAGTAAGGTCAGAAATCTCTACAGGAGCATAACCAAAGGAAAAAAGCAGTAATGGCAGGTGTATTGCATCTTGTTAATTATTATCATAGCTTTAAAATTCTCTCATTCCTTTAGCTTTATGTAGTTTCAGTATGGAAAAACTTGTTTGTGAACTGATTTGAAAATAAAGCTGATGTTAAATGAGCCGTGCTTCAGAAATTAACTGATTTACAGCCTACTGGAATAATCACGAGTTGCTGAATGTATTTTCTGTCTTCTTAAATACTTAGAGAATTACTTCTACTTTACAGGAAGTTTGTCAAATTTCTCAGGAGTATTTGCAGAACTTTCTTTATGAAATAGTACTTGAGTTTTCTGGTAATCTCTTCCTGTTCAGTCGCATGCCTTGTTAATCCTTTTACTTAAAGTTTGTTAATGCTCTTGGATCAAATTTAAAAAAAAAAAAAGTTAATTGCAAGAAGGTGGGGGTTTCACGTATTTACATTTTTGTGGCCACAGCTTTTTTTTTGGCAAAATGTTCCCCTAGCTGGAATGTAAAAATTATTTAATGGCATCTGTACTCTTCTGTTTATTTTGAAAGTTTTTGTTCTGCCAGTGTTTTTCTCAAAATCATTTTTTATGACAATATATAAAGCTATTGCTTTCAAGAAAAGCCCAAGATTGAGATTGTGGTTCAAAATCATATCCCAATAGCCTGATTTTACATTGAACAGCAGAATAATTAGGGATGACTTGTTAAAAACAATAAAAAATAAACAATTTTCCATTATGAAACTATTTGCCATAAAACTTCTGGAAGTATTTAGCTCCTGTACTTTTGGATGATGCAAACTTATTCTGTAGCTATTAACAGGTTAAGGCAGAGTTTTGAACGACTCTAAGTCTGGAAGCTGTATAAGCATGCTGCCAGGGCTGACACGATAATCTCTTACATTACAGTAAAGTGTAATAGCGTGCTGATGCAGTTTTATGGCTCCTGACATGCATCCAGTCTGCCAAGTGCACAAGCAGAACTTGTTCCTGTCTCTGCATCTGAGGACAGACATGAACTGCCGAGAGTCACTGGGATGCCTAACCCCCTCAACATCTGAGGGTTTTCAGAAAAAAATCTTTTTTTGTCTAAAAAGGTGGTATACTGTATGAATAATATGATGAGGTCTAACACTTTATAGTGTATATGCATTCTGTGTGGAAACTGTAGCAATAGTCATGAAGAGGTGAAGTAACCAGAGGGCGAAGTCAGAGTAGTCCTCTCTTTGATGACAAAAGCTATACATTTTATAGACTCAAACTAAACAGAGGCTTTTAAACTTGTTTTTTGCTTAGTGATGATGCTGTCCTGTTTATTTTGTCCATTCTTTCTATCCTGTGCCTTAATAAAAAGAATTGAAATATGAATACTGTTCTACGTATTATCACATATTAAAGTTGCATTCAGTTGTAGTGTGTCTTTTTAGTTTAAGGATGGTGTCTTCAGTCTTCTCACTTCAGTAGGTTTTTTTGGCCTGTGAGCCTAAAGTAGGGTTTTTTTAATAGTTAATTCCTAGTTCTCATTTGGGATGCTGAGAGGTGATTTGAATAAACTTCAAATAAATTACTCAATAAAATTAAGATCATAAATTTTGAGTAGGTTACTCTAATTTCAGCTGGACTAGAGGGGTTTGAAGAGACTGTACATTCTCTCTTTATACTGTTGAGTACAAAACTTCTTGGTCAAGCAGTATTTGTAGGTCTCCCAAGCCAGGTGAAAATAGTGAAACACTTAATTCTATGTCAAAAATCCTAGTACTGGTTAGGTCCTTAAAGTATGCTCAAAGAATGGAATAATCAGCAAACAGTGCAAATACCCTTGTAAGTAGAAATAAAATGGAAGTATATAATATTTATATAATATGCTAAGGTAAGCAATACATATAGGGTAAAAATAAGAGCAAGCAACAGTCAAACTTGTTATTGTTTGTGAAGAGTTTCAGTAATGTTGTATGATGTGGTTGTTGAGTGGCTTAAAATACCTAAAAATAAAAACAAATATCTGAAAGTTGTCATTAATAGCATAGATGTTGGAGATATTAACAAAAATATTTCCATGTTATCCAATGCTCTAATCATTAGCACAAAGTCATGAAAACAGATCATAGGCAGGATCTGTGCTGCGACAAGATTAAAGAGCTTTAATCTTCCTGGAGAATCAAATGGAAACTTGGAAGAACTTTGTCTGGTTTAAATCACCATGCTGTGGTCACATTGCAAGGTCTGCTATACAGTAGAACACTGTGGAGTGCATTTCCTTACGTTCTTTGTTATCTGCCTTTTTCTTAGGAATAAATCTTACTTTCTTCTCCAGGAATACTGGCACATACATACCTGTGTAGAAATAAAAATGTGAAAATAAGTGCAGAGTGCTAGTTGTGATGCAAACTTGAAACTTATCACAAATACCTCTCTAATGTAAGCATTAATAAAATTAACATCAGCAATGACCGAACTGTGCTGTGCAGAATAGCTTTCAAATGATAAAAAGACAGGCTTTTTGGCAACGATCATACAGAAAGCAGAGTTCTACAGCAGTTTGTTACTGCATACACTCACTCAGTCAGAAAATTTTATAAATATAAGGTATTATTGGTCATTAATACAGAATATGCTTTTTACTATCATAACTGAATGTCAGAAGAACTAAAAATGAAAAATCACAGAATGGTTGGGGTTGGAAGGGTCTTCTGGAGTTCACCTATTCCAACCCCTCTGCTAAAGCAGGTTCACCTAGAGCGGATTGCCCAGGAATGTGTCCTGGCAGGTTTTTAATATCTCCAGGGAAGGAAACTCCACAACCTTGCTGGGCAGACTGTTCTACTGCTCTGTCACCCTCACTGTAAAGAAGTATTTCCTATGTTGAGGTGAAACTTCATGTGTTCCAGTTTGTGCCCATTGCCCCTTGTCTTGTCACTGGATACCACTGAAAAGTCTGGCCCTGTCCTCTTGACACCTGCATCTCAGTATAGGTCCTTTGATAAGGTCCCCTCTCGGTCTTCTCTTTTCCAGGTGAAACAGAAGAAACTCACTCAGCCTCTTGTCGTAAGAGTGATTGACTTTCTCCAGTAGTTCCTTGTCTTTCATGAACTGGGAACCCGGAACTGGACTCAGTACCCCAGATGGGGTCTCACTGGGGCAGAGTAGACAGGGAGGGTAAACTCCCTTAACCTGCTTGCTGCACTCTTCTTACTGCATCCCAGGATACCCTTGGCCATAAGGGCACATTGCTGTCTCATTATCAGCTTGTTGCCTGCCAGGACTTCCCGGTCATTCTTCACAGAGCTGCTTTTCAGCTGGTAAACCCTTAACCTGTACTGGTGCATGGAGTTATTTGTCCCAAGTGGCAGGACTCTACGCTTGCCTTTGTTAACGAAGTTAATCTTCATCTCACTGAATAGCAGCACAATCTTGTGGTATATCAGCTGTTCCTCTGTTTTATGTCATCAGAAAAATTGCTGAGGATACATGCTGTCCCCTCATCTATGTTATTGATGAATATGTTGAACAAAGCTGGGCTGAGTTCTGACCCCCGGGGAACACCACTGGCCACAGGCTTTCAACTAGACTCTATGTCGCCCATGACAACCCTCTGAGTTCTGCCATCCAGCAAGTTTTCCATCCAACTCACTGTCCACTCATCTAACCCATGCTTCTTAAGCTTACCTATGAGGATGTTGTGGGTAATAGTGTCTAAAGCCTTGCTGAATTTGAGGTAAACGATGCCCACTGCTCTTCCCTCATCTGCCCAGCCAGTCATGCCATCATAGAAGGCATGATTTTCCCTTGGTGAACCCATGCTGACCGCTCCTGATAACCTTCTTTTTTCTCCAGATACTTGGAGATGACATTCAGAATGAGCTATTCATCACCTTTCCAGGTATGGAGGTGAGGCTGTCTGGCCTGTAGTTTCCT
This sequence comes from Clamator glandarius, assembly GCA_033459285.1. Classification (NCBI taxonomy): domain Eukaryota; kingdom Metazoa; phylum Chordata; class Aves; order Cuculiformes; family Cuculidae; genus Clamator; species Clamator glandarius. Next base: position 905,664 of record JAUNZM010000310.1, on the reverse strand, counting down.
AGGTCCTCTTTCTTGCACTTTTCAAAGATTTGGAGTGATGTTGGCTTTTCTCCAGTCCTCAGGCACATCTCCTATTCTCCTTAATCTGTCAAAGATGGTGAAGAGTGGTTTAACAACACCACCTGCCAGCCTCCTCAGCACTTATGAGTGCACCTCATCAGGGCCCATGGATATGTGAGTGTCCAGTTTGCCTAGATGATCTGCAACCTGATCCTCCTTGACCAAAAGGACAGTCTGCCTTCCTCCAGACTTTGCAGGGCCTGGGAAACGTGAGGGCCAGCCTTAGCAGTAAAAACTGAAGCAAAGATATTCAGCATCTCTGCATCCTCCGTCATGAGGACACCCACCTCATTTAGCAGCAGGCCCAAATTTTCCCTAGTCTTCTTTTTGGTGCTGATATACTTGAAGAAGTCCTTCTTGTCCTTATGTCCTTTACCAGATTCAAGTTCATACATGGTATATTAAATAGAAATCGCATTGTAATTTGGGGGTTGTTATTATGCATGTAAAAATGTACCAGAGAGCTGGACATGCGATTTTGGGTTTATTGGGTTTTTTTAATGGTATTTAGCAAAATTGTGCTACCTTCATTGTCCTAGAATACTTGGTGGTCCAGCAGCCTAATATTAAAAAAAGGCATGGGTTATCTGTCAAGCACAGTGATTAGGCTATAACTTAATCCTCAGAAGTTGTGAAGCGCTATTGCCAGGATTAGATGGGGGAAAAAGTAGTCTATACATATTTGGCTTTATACCTTTATTCTCTTCCTCCAAGCATTTGTTACTGTCACATATAACCAGAGTGGCTTTATTCTTTTCATTAATGATATGAGTCATTATTTGTTACTGGTCCTGGTCTTAAAAGCAGTGCTATCAATACTCATAACGTGTGTAGTAGATTTCATTTATTAAAATGTAACTTCATTGTCCAAGGAAACTTTCCTCTTCACTTTGCAGATTTGCAGATAGTTCAGAAGTTAATAGTTGGATTTGAATTGTTTTTCCTTTTTGAGGTTTTCTTTTTTGGAGTTATTTTGATGTTGGCTGACTTCTTGGAAGGAAAATGCACTCTTAGCTATTGATCTAGGAGGACACTGCAAACCTAATGAGTTGGATTTTTGTTACTTGTTCCTGAAGTACAAAAGGCCTTCTGAAAATGAAACACACGCACACACCACAAATGCCATAAGCTGTGAGACAGGACACGTGGATGCACCAGTGGGTTTAGGAGTGGTAAATGTGAACAAACTGCCCTGTTATGAGAGTGAAGCAGGAGTGAGTTCAAAGTATTGTGATTTTGCTTGTCTATGTTCAAACTGGCTGAAGGATGTTTCTGATGTCATAAACTTGAGTAATTTGGCAGACAACTGGCAAGGAGTAGGATAAGGTGGCACTTCTTTCCTGGAAGCTGCATTATTGCTGCTCTATTGAGAAGCTGCAGAGAGCTTTCATGAGGCATACATAGAAACTGCTGTAAAAGATTAATGCTGTAATAGGTCTATGTCCTGTCTTTTAGCTGTAAATATGTTGGATTGCATGTTGGCTTTGAGTGAGATTATGGTGAAATGAGAATTGTTTGATTAACGGATTGATATATATGTGTGTCTGTATATGAATTTCACTTCAAAAAAAAAAAGAACAAAAATTTTTTGTGTCGCTTAAAAAAGAATCACCCTTTGACTGTTAGATGCTGTATAGGATAGTAAAACAAAATCACTTTATTTTCTTTCATTTATAGACTACTGTTCTGGAAGATTCCATGAAGGTTTAGGCCAGCTTTCAAAACAAGGGATGGTCTGGATTAAAAGGCCTCTTAAAAGTCAGGATGCTTTCCAAATAAAAACTGTCTGAAAGGCATGGAAATTGTTTCTCTTTTTCCTAGAGCTACTGTTCTCTGTAGAGATAGCAAACCAGTGTAACTGAGCTGGTAAACTGCCAGAAAATGTAAGCTGTATTGTTACAATAAATTGTTTTTTCCCTCTTTTTGATCCTTGTACGTGAAAAAGCTGGTCATAATCCATATGGTTAAAAAAACCCACACTTCTATGGACTTCTAAAAATATGAGAAAGGAATGGCGTAGCCCAACAAATGTAGACAATATATGTTATGAAATATGTGAGGAACAACTCCTTGTTGATATTTCTTAACAGATTTTTGATAATTGATTCAGGGCTGTTGGTTTTGCTAGGAAGCCACAGTACTGATACCTCTATTACTACAGAAAACTGGGGCAGCTTTTAGTCCTGCTTTTTGTCTAAATGTAGGATTCTGTATGTTGCAAACTGGTTTGTCCAGATCAGGGAGGAGAGTGAACTTAAATAAGGGCAAAGACAAGGAGATCAGTTAAGAAACAAAATCTATATTTCTTGCAGGTTGTGATATTCATAATAAGAGACGTTTTCTTGTGCCAAGCAGAATGTATGTACTTGTGAGGTATTGTGGAGAAAGCTTGTGTGTGGTTTGTTTAAGCAATAGGGCATCAATGATGAGCGATGTATCCAGCTTCTGAGGGATGTGGATGCTTCTTTGCAGGATGGTTTACTTCTGGGTTTGTTTTGTGGTTTTTTTAATCAATTTTTAATCAATTTACTGTAGTTAGACTACTTGGCACTTTGACCATATCACAGTCAGGCTGATAGCAAAGATCGGTTGGCTAATGGAAACAGTGATTAAGGGCTTGAATTTTCCTGAGGCTTCAGGGTGATAGTGAAACAGCTGCTGTTGCAGGCAGTGGAAAGTATGAATAACTCTTGCCTGGGGTTCTATAACCAAAAGAATAATCAGATCAGAGACTAGGTTAAATCATTGTGACTTCTATTAAAAACATTGTTAGCCTGTGTGTTCATGCATCATTACAGCATATAATTTAGGGACACTAAGCAGCGCCCACCTATAAGGCATAAACAGAAAAAGTTTTCACATTAGGAGTCAGATAGTTTTCTCTTGAGAAAGGAGTGTGGGAGAAGGTTTGTTGCCTGTGATGTATAATAACTTCACATGCATTTTAGAAGTTTTTTCCTTTGGTATATGCCAAGCGAACTTTAAAAGCAGTATTAGTAAACTAGTATATAGCAGCTTAAGTGCAGTAATTCTTCACAGCAGACAGTTTCAGGAGAGATTTTGTTTTTAATCAACTACTTGAGATGCAGTTGTGTCTCTTGTTTCTTCCTTAGAAAGTTGCCAGAACAAAACTGGTTTTAGCAGTATTAAGCTGCACAATGTTTTCATCTCCTCTACTGAAAAAAGTGAAAATCAAATATTTCTAAAGGAAGGGAGGAGGAAGCAGAAGATGGAATGGAATGCAGGACTGCATTGGTTTTCACCTACGTTAATTGAAGTGTAAGTTCATAAAGCAAAAACCTTTGCCTTGAGTATTCAGAAATTTTATAATGGTTTCAGGAGTTATTTCCTAATAGTAATCTTTTTTCCCCTTCAATCAAAACAGATGTGTTCTTGTCATATAGACAAAGAAATTAAATGCATCCTGAAAGCTTTACTGTTAAATACCTTTAAAGCTTTAAATGTCAGTGGGTTTTGTTAGCAGTAGTGTTTCAGCAGCAAAATTATCCTGAGGCATCTCTGATTAGGTCAAATGGTCATATGTCTGTTTTTCTGTATCTTTTTTAAAGTCAAGATATTACCATTAGCAGCTGAAGTAATTCAGCCCTTGATTTGCAATTGTGAAGCTACTGCAATGAAAGGGTTGGTTACATAGGAAGCTTTACAGACTTTCCAGACAGGCTATTTGATTGTTATACTGTAATTGATTGTATTGTAGTATGTTTGCAAATGCAGGTTATATGATTTATCACAATATCTGGTATGTCACTACTTTAATATACCTGAGAAAATTATGATAGATATTAACCTTAGCAAAACTGTGTGTGACTTAGGATAAAATCTAGCCTCTTCTGTGGCTTTTTATCTTTATTAGTATATTTTTAAATGCTTTTGAAATGTCTGGGTGCACTTAGAAGCACAATAACTAATTTCAATTATATTGTTCTTCTGCTACCCACCCAGAACATTCTTTAAAAATATTTTGAAACTCTTCCATTCTTCCTTCTCTGACTCCAGTGGAAAATTTCATTCTTTAAAGTTCACAAAAATACCATCCTGCTTCTGAACAACTACTGTGGTTTTCTGAAGACTCAAGTGTTAAGAGTCTATTTATTTTCTTTGACTTTTGTTTTTCCCTTAGTCACAGAAAATGTAGCAGAAGAGTGATCAGAAGATGAACACTGCAAAGTTTGTAACTTTTACTTGCCTATGATAATGTCCTTGATACTTAAACAAATTCTGTTGCTGTGCTTTAAAGAACTAATAATTTTAAAAGCCCCCAAATGCATGCTCTTTTAATACAATTTAGTCTTTATCTTACTTCTAACTTTGCACTCCTTCAAGTAGTAGTTTTGACATAATATAGTTGCATTTTTTTATTTTAATAAGTAGTTAATTGCAGAAGTATTTTTCATTAGATTTTATCAGGATTATGGTCCTATATTCTGTCAGTATGACAGTTAATGTACCTCTCATAGCTGAAAAAAACACCACAACCACTTAGAAAAATGTTCTGGGGACGACTCCCGCTTTACTTTTCAGAAGTGACAGCTAAAGATCAAAAGAAAAACATTGGGTAAAATTTGGCACACATTTGCAAACTGAAAATTTTAAATACAAGCTATATTAAGTGCACCAGAATGATAGCTGTCAACATGCAGCAAAGACTACTTGTAAGAGCAGAAATGCCCCAAGTTTCCACTTTGCTTTTTGAGAACAGAGGCAACAGAACTGAAAGTGAGAGGAGGAGGTTACTTCTGTCTTATGAGAGAAGTGTTGATGAGTTAGGCTACTGTGAAGGCATCCTGGCAACACCAGCCATGCAATCTTGGAAGAGGCCATTCTTTCCGAGCAGCTGCTCTGGAGTCTAGTGCCCTTATCACTTAAGCAAGGACTCACAGGGCTTTTGAAAGCTCTGAAGTGAGCCAAGTAGGTAATAAGGCTGCAGCTGGATAGCTGCTGTGGATTATGAGTTGCTTCTAACAGCATAGTTCACAATTTCTAAGAAACGCACCTTAAAAATTATCAAATTTTGCATCATTCCTGGCATTAGGTTACATGTGTGCACAAGCTTGGCCAGAATTGTAAAACTATACTCACATTCTGGCAGGAAGGAACTGGATTTGTGTGAGAATGTTGCTGCTTTGTATCCTTCTCTTCGGAAAATGCCAAGCATACACTTAAAGGTGATGACAATTCTGAGATTTGTCTGTGTTCAGTGGAAAAAAAACCCTGAAATTACCAGCTTCTTTCTTGGGAACCTCTGAAGAGCTGCCTTCTGGATACTGCAAATGACAGCAAATTTTAATTTGCTAGCTGAAAATAATAATACCTACTATATTACCTACCATAACAAACCTCTAACAATGTAGATGATGCAGTCCTGAGGGTGTGTTTGAAACATAAAAGAAATAAAAAATATTTGCTAGTCAAAGTGAATGAACCAGTATAGAATTATGTATATATTATGTCTTATGCACTGATGTGAGTCTGGTTTTCCCTTCTATAATGCACAGAAGTTCAGCTGTTACAAAACATCACACTGATTTTGAAATTGACATTTTATTTTATCTCTGAAAATGTTGTGGGCAGATACTGAACAGTCGAGCCTCATTGTAACTTTTAATACTGACGCCATGAAGAAGAGTCTTGTCCAGCATAACTGGGACCTGAATTTAGAGAGTCCTTTGGTCTGGGAAACAGATGATGACACTGTCTGGTTTTTAAGGGCTGTTTCCTTTTCCACAGTTAATCATCTATTAAAGTTATTTGTGTTAAATTCATTCTTTTAAATGTCATGGTGAGTAACGCAACAGAAAGCATGAGAAGCTTTAAAAACTAAAGTTCATTATTATTGTTGAAGTCCAAATAGTTTAAAAATATTTCTAGATTAGAGGAGAACAAGGCAGAACGATAATTTAACTTCTGATCATTTATTGGTTAATTGTAAATTGGAAAGCAGAAGTTATTTAAATCATAAAATAGTTTGGGTGGGAAGGGACCTTTAAAGGTCATGTAGTCCAATCCTCCTGCAGTGAGCACGGACATCTTCAACTAGATCAGGTTCCTGAAAGCCCTATCCAACCTGACCTTGGATGTTTCCAGGGATGGGAGATTTACAACCTCTCCAAGCAACCTGTTCCAGTGTTTCACCACCCTCATTGTAAAAAATTTCTTCTGTCTGAATCTACCCTCTCTTAGTTTAAAAACATTATCTCTTGTTCTATTACAACAGGCCCTGCTGAAAAGTTTATCATCATATTTTTTAAAAGCCCCCTTTAAGTATTGAAAGATTGCAATAAGATCTCCTCGAAGTCTTCTCTTCTACCTGAACAACACCAACTCTTTTAGCCTCTTTTCATAAGGGAAGTGTTCCAGGCCTTTGATCATGTGTGATCTGAACACATTCCAACAGATTCATGTCTTTTCTGTGCTGAAGGCTCTGGAACTGGACCCAGTGTTCCAGGTGTGGTCTCACAAGAACAAAGTAGAGGGGCAGAATCACCTCCCTTGCCTTGCTGGCTACGATTCTTTTGATGCAGCCCAGGATACAGATGGCCTTCTGGGCTGCGAGTGCACGTTGTTGGCTCGTGTCCAGGTTTTCATCCACCAGTACCCCTAAGTCCTCCTCCTCAGGGCTGTTCTCAATCACTCCATCCCCCAGCCTGTACTGATACCAGGTTTTGCCCCAAACCAAGTGCAGAACCTTGCATCTGGCCCTCTTGAACATCATGAGGTTCACACGGGCCCACTCTCAAGCCTGTCCAGGTGCCTCTGGATGACATCCTGTCCCTCAGGCACATCAGCTGCACCATGCTTGGTGTCATCAGTCTGTGCATCTGTGCTGTCTTTGCTTCTATGTCTCCCTCTCCTAGACCTAAACCAGGTTTAAGCTTCTGAAGTTCATTTCTTGGGACCTGTAGTTAAACCATAATTATTGAGAGAGCAATAGCTTCATCACCTTGTCTTTATAACTGCCCAAGTATTCTTACAGCAAGTATAAGCTTCATGTGTGCGTTAAAGGATCCTGGGAAAGTCAAGTAAGAGGAGGACAAAAAAACCACCTGCAATGTTTCAGTGCTTCAAAACTGCAATGCAATACACTGAATTACAGATAGACTCTTGGCCATTTGTGTTAATGTCATCCAAAAGCTGAGGCAGTGTCAGTGGAGGAGCTGAGGTCCCTTTCAGGCTGCTGCACACCAGGGCAGCTCCCTGACAGGAGAACCTGCTGCTTGTGGCGCTGGGAAATTAGCACAGCGCTGGGAAGAGTTATGCTGAGTGGTGATCTTAGCTTAGAAGGTCTGCCATCTTCTTTCTGAAGGGCTGGACCTGTCTCATAGGGGTAAAGGCTAGTAAGACTGAGCAGTTAGCTGTGTGCCAGACCAGGAGGGTTTGGAGGGAAATGGTAATTGAATCGATAAACCTAAAACCTAAAAATGGCCACGGGCAAATAAGTGTTGGGAAGTCTTAATGTGTCAACCCAATGAGGTCACCTTAATTCTCAATTCTTGAAGTGAATACGGAGTCATCTTAAATCTTGACATTAATAATCTTTTTTTTAATAGATTGGATGTGGGACACCAAAGTTTTCTATTGAACAGACAGATCTGATTGTATTTATTGCAGAGTATATTGGAACCTCATCTGTATCAGACAGAAAAGGAATCACTATAATTTCTACATCCTGCAGTTGTGTTTAATTACAGACAAAACAGTGTGCAGTAGAGTAATTTAAAATAGAATTGCTCCTTGTTTAGCAGTGTCGGGTGATTTGGTTGTTTTTTTATCCTTTCTTCTATAAGGAAGAATATACTCTGGAAAGTTTTGTTGTTGCAAGCTAATTTATCTTTAATGTTGGGATAGTTTCTGAGCCTCAAAATAGGCAGCTTTACTTTTTCTGGTAGTTGATAATGTAGCTTCTCTTGTAAATTCACAATACTGTGGTTTCTTAAAGGAACTGCTGGTAAGAGAGTGGTTTTTTCCTCTCTGCATCTTCTTTTTCCAACACACTTCCCATGTATTTGCACATTATTGTTTGTTCTTTCTTCTGATCATCTCCCCCCCCCCCCTTATTTAAAGTATCACTTTTTTGCTGACTGTTCTGGTTAGTATTTTGCATTGCATATTGTCTTAAATGAAGACTGTAATTCTTTTGCATTTAAATCTGCAAAAACCTTGTAACATTTAGGTTGCGTAATGTAGAACTGGAAATGCTGCTTTTAAGCTCTTCAGATCTGCCAAGCAGAGCAAAAAAAATGTCAGCTAAAATTTTCTGGGTTGGCTTTAGAAACAGCCAAGGTAATGCTTTCCTTGGAGGTTGTCATAATCAAGTGGCTTTGAGAAGAAGTGACCAGTCTGTGGTGGTTAAAAATACACTGTTTATGAATATCTAACTCCTAAAAGAGGATCTGTTAATCGTGCACAAACTGTTTTTATGAAGAACACCTGAGCACGGTACTTTGTTTTCCTCATAGCCAAACTTGTGAAATAAAACACTTTATCTCCAGGCTTTTTACAGAAGTGTCATAGTTCAATCAAAACCTAATTCATCTGGAAAAAACGATAAGCCTTAACTGTTCACATGGGAAAGATGTCTTTATATCTGTATTTACTTAAAGGCCAAGAATACAATAGTAGTCTTCCCTTTGGCTAGGACATTATTGTTACAGTAACTTAATGAAGTTCCTCAGAAATACCTTGGAGAGTGACATTAATAGCAAACAAACTAAAAATAGCTCAGGGCAGCGCCCTGAAGGGACTGTCTGCCTTTCTTCCTTGGCTGGAGAAAAGGCTTCATGGCTGTATTTTCCAAAACAGAGTTTGGTGGACTACAAGAACAAATAAGCAAGAAGTTTGAAGGCACTAGGGAAACCTGAGAAATTATATCCATATTTAATATCACAGTGAAATTTCTTTTATTTATCCTTCACTGGGAAATAGGAACAATTGTATGACACTGAAAACCTGTTTTGATAGCACTCTTATATGTGTAAAACCCTGTGTTCCTAAAATTGGCAAAAATGAATAGAGTACAGAGCATGAACACTAAGTAATTTCACATGGGGGCTTAATGGAAGTTCAACTTTTCTGGAGCAAGGAGTGTAAAGTTCTTAACAAATTAAATTTTTAAGTCATATACATGAGAAATGTGAGCAGTGCTTTGTCAGACTCTCTGCGATGGGAGGAATTGAGTAATCTATTGCCACTTTAAGAAGGAAAGTGACTGATGAGAGAAGCCAACCTGTTACTCTTCAAATTACACAGAGGCAGCAACCCAGATACAAAGGTGAAATGATGTTACATGTAGTTTCACTATACCAGAGCTTATCTGCATACTAAACAGAATTAAGTTCCCTTAAATATCTTCGTGAAAATGGGACACAGTGAGGGTCCTGGGAACTACTTTGAAGTCTCATTTGATTAAGTACTACCCTCCTGACTCAGGCTTGATCAAACAGAGGGTAACTGGAACTTTGATCAGGTACTGAAGTCAGCCTCGCTGATGTGTGCACTGTTGAAGTAACACTACGAGGGATTGTAGAAACCAGTCAGGCAGGTAGTTGCAGGGAACTTGTAATTATTTCATAGTCCATCTGTGTGACCAAACTCTTTGTTGTGTTGTGATCTCTATGAAAAGAACAAACTTTTAGCAGAAGATGCAAGTATTCAGAGAAGCTTTTGCTAAGTTTCCTTACAAAAAAAAAGTCCTATTTGATAGGCAGCTAAAGCTGGAGTTTTAGTGAATCGGGATATATAGGAAATGGAGAGAAAAAATATGCATACATTTTGGGATTTTCTCATAATATTGGGGGGAGAATAAGCATTTTTAAAAAGCATTTAGATTTCTTTTTGAAATTTTTAAAGAAAATCACATTATACACAACCCTACCCCCCATCCACAGCCTACTCTCTTTCCCAGTTTCTCTAGATGTGTCTCGGAGAACTTGTCAGAGAATGTTTCCTTACAGATGGTTCTCTTACAAAGACTGAGTATATTTCTCACTGTGTGGAACATCATTTTCATCTAAATCTTTAATCAGGCTGTTGTTTATAATTACTACTCTTCTGTAAAGGAGAAAGAATTGTTTGGGAAACTCCAATTCTGTTTGTGAGGGTGTCTGTAGATTTGAGATTCAAATGTATATATTTTACTGTTAGTGTTTTCTTCCCACATGCAGACTGATAGAGGGTAAGTGTATTGTGTTTAAACACAGTAGCTCTTTCTAGATTAATGGAAAGGATGTTAGATCTGCTGATAGCTCTGCTCTTTGAGGCTTCTTTTTGCAGGAACTGTTTATATTTTCACTGGAGCCTCAAAGCCTCTGTCTTCAAGGTTGCCATAAAGTCAGATAGTTTTAACTTATCCTCATAGCCTCACTTTCAGTTGTATTAAACAGGTAACTTTGTATTTATTGATGTTTGGGCATTTCTGTCATATCTTTTTGGCAGCAACTTCTAAACAGTGATAAATCCCTTCTAAGGGGAGCTTACAGATAAGGACTTGATCTTCCTATCATTTAGGAAAGTGGCAATATTATGGCATTGACTTTTAACTGGGAACATAAAATAGTGATGTCAGGATCTGTACAGGCAAGAGAGGATAAAAGAGATTATTAAAGGATGTATTAAGTCTAGTTATCTGTCAAATTAGAACTGTGTGTAAGCCTGGAGTAATTTGTTTAGGAAAACAACCATGTGAATGTTTGCCATGATGGCAGTTATTCTGGGTATACGTTAACAAAATTATATTTGATAGAATGAATCACACAAATATACTGTTTGCTTTTAAAGACAGTCTCAAAGATTCGCATTTAGAAACTAGACAATGAGAATATACTGCTTTACATACTGTACAGACTTTGTGAAATGTTTTCCAGGAAAGTTGAGTATAGCCATGAATCACTTATGGAAAACCCAGTGGAATGAATTAGTCAAAGAAATATTTAAGTGACCACCCTTTGCCTTCTGCTATCAGGAAATAGTGCAGTTTTCCATGATTTTATACAAAATGTGGCATAAATAAGAAAAGCTATAGTTAGAATAGCAAGCTGTTACAATTGCTGCTCTTTGACTTTCTGATAGCTTTCTAAAAATACTTATTTTGAAATAAATATGCGATGTAGTATCAGATCAAAGCTGTGGATATTTGGGGGAAAATCTGCAAATTTTTAAGATGTTCAGGAAATTACTCTCTTCCCTGAACTTGCCTCTTCTACCTGTGTTTTCCTGCTGGTGTAATGTAAATGGGGGGAGCATTTTCATTCTTTCTTCCGAGACTGTTACTTTTCTTATCTCCTTTGACTGTCAGGCTTTTACTTTCAGGATAACAACTAAGTAAAGTCAAAGACTGTATGATTAAAACAGTTTAACTATGGAAGTGAAGGCTACTGCATCAGTATTCCATAAGTTACATATTTGGTAATGTACAGTACTGATTACTGTTGTTCAGAAAACTGACTGAAAATGGTATCCTCATGTGCAGTAAATTGGCTGAATATTTCTTTACTGAATGGTAACGAATTTTTTTTTTTCATTTTATCAGTGTCGTTATCATGCAAGTTCTACAGTGTGTGTATTTTATCCATTCAGATGCATTGAAGCATGTGAATTTCTATGCTTTTTGCACTGGCATGTGTGTTCTGAACAGTCTTAATGCTTATGGCATTACAAGACTAAAAATGTATATCAGAAATGCCAGAAAAAAGTGCATGGGGCAAGTGAGGGAGTACAGTTATGAGGCTTCTTTGGAGCGAATCCTGCAGTAGCCTTTGTGACAGTAGCTGTTGATCTCAAAGCTTAGGGGAGCTATTGGTGTTTGGAAGAGTGTTGCTTAGACTTTACTGAAAACCTTTCATAGGCTGAGTACTAAATGACCGACATGTCTCACTTTTTGCTGCTTCCTCTTCTTTGCCAAGAGCTGTTTCTGCCAAAGATGATTGCATCCAAGTTCTTTTATGGGCCTGCATAGGAAGTTGGTTTGTGTTTTGGTGAGGTTTTGTTTGGTGGTTTTGAGGGCTCTGTGGTGGGGGGGGTGTTGTTTTGTTCCTGTTTTTTGTGGGCAACAGCTTGTACGTGGATATAGTCTTGGTTTAGGCCAGTTAAGCCTAGTGAAATAGATTGAATATTTTGTCACTTTGTAAGTGAAAGGTGCATTCACTTTTCCTGTTCAGCGGTACCGAACTGTGTATTGCTAACTTACTGGGGTGGTTTTGAAAGAAAGCAATGTAAAGGAATGGTGCTTAGGCAACTTTAGCTTTGAAATTTTTGGAAAGTGGATGGATGTCTTGTTTTCAGTTAAATACTTCTGAAGAAATTTAGTGGCAAGAAAGGGATTTTAGGAGTTAATTCTTAGCCATACAAGATACCGTTGAGGTGAACGCTGTCCTCCACTGCTCTGTGTACAGAACCAAGCTTCAGCCTGTCACTGCACTTCTCCATCCATTTGGATTCTTTTTTTTCTCTTCTCAAATTTTGTCCATTTCACCATGCTCCACATAGCCACTCATAACTCTTTCTGTCACATCTAGCCTTTGCGCTGTCATTCTAAAAACCAAAAATGTGCGTACTGTGCCAAATACAGGTTTCATTGTTTGCTCAATATGCATTTTAGCCTTTATGTGCAAGTTAGGAGATGGTCCTCCTAAATTATCCTTAGCTCTCACTCATTCTTAACTTTTGTATTGTCCTCTGGAAAGCCAAGACAATTCTTCTTCTGTGGTAACTTCAGTGGTTTTTATTTTTGAAATTTTATTACAGTATGTGTATTAAATGAGCTCCTAAAGCTTGTAAATTCCTTTGTGCACTAAGCATATTTCACAGATTGTAGAGCAAATGAACAAACATCTCTTACTTTCTTCACGGAGAGGGTGGTTAGGCATTGGAACAGTCTGCCCAGGGAGGTGGTTGAGTCACCGTCCCTGGAGGTGTTTAAGGTTAGGGTGGATGAGGTGCTTAGGGGCATGATTTAGGGACTGGTGGGAGTGGTTGGACTTGACAATCCAGTGGGTCTCTTCCAACCTGGTTATTCTGTGATACTTTGCATTTGTCCTGGGCCGACACCTTCTACAAAGTTCTGAATTCTCCCTTCTTTACGTCCTTTTTCTAGCTTGTCTGGAGGCCCACATAAGCTGCCTGGCTGGCTTCTGCCAAGCAGGATAGCTGACAAGAGCTCTGCATGCTTCTTCCTTGGTCTTCTTGCTCTGCCTAGTCCTTGATATTTTCACACAACTCTTGATCACAAATGCCATCCTTTAACTCAGAATCATACTTTATTGAAACTTGCTAAGAGGCTTGAGGCAGTCCATTTTTTTGCCTGCCATCTGATGACTTTTGAGAAAACTCTCCCTGTTACTTTAAGAGATATTTTTCTTCTGTGGACTTAAACTTACATGAAGGAGCTCTTTCAAAGTAAAACACAATAAACAATGCCTTTTTTCCCTGATCATTCTTTAAAGGATTAAATAATGTCCTGAGGAGATTATCCTTGAGTGGTGTCTGAATATAGGGTTATAGGCTCTTAGTAATCCTCTGAGGGAATGTAGAGTGCTCTTCAGAAATTCCTAACCTTCTAAGATGCTATTTGTTAATGACTGTTTTCTGCCTTCCAGATGAGAACAAGCTTTATGAGCTTTCTAACTTACTAGGTATACAGTAGTCATAAAGATTCTGTGCTCTGTTCTTACGTTTCCCAAAGAGACACCGTCTACTCTGGACTGAATGCTTTGTAGCTCCCAAGTGCAGGATTGCTTTGAGGTATAAGATGAGCAGGAAGGAATTCTAGTGCTGATCAGGATTTCAGATGGCATTACGTGAATTGGTGTTAATTGAGTGTAATGGTTGCTCAGTTCATGTTAATACCTTTGTTCCAGAATGTCACCATTTGAACAAAGTAGAGGTATTCTTTAGAGATTTTGCTATAGAGAGCTTCCTTTCGTCAGCAGGATGAGGTTTTAAGATGCTGGTTTGCACAGGTGTTAAAGTATTTGAATAACCTCTTTTTGTGTAATCTATCCATATGGACTGACAGAATGTTGTGCAGTTCTTATTTACGTGTTCTGGTTTTTCTTCTTAGTAAAAATATTTTTCTCAGTGAAACAAAATTAAACAGAAGTTGTTTATCTCTTCTGAAATGCTCTCAGCATATAAAATCCTAAGATTCATTTTTGGTTTTGTAAATCTTCTATTTAGTCACTGTAATTTTGCAAATTTTTGAATGCTAGTTTTTAGCACTTAAAATTATTTTTTCCAGGTGGAATGGTATTTTTAATATTAATAGAAAAATAGTTGCCATTAAACATACTGTGTGACAATGTTTCCTTCCAGAACACTTGAATGAAGGCAAAAATGTAATCCATTTACAATGGATCATTTTAGTAAATTCCTTGCAGGAGTGGAAACACATTGAAATAAGACTTTGGAATATACTTACCATATTAAAAGTATTCTAAACGAGTCTAGTTGGTTACTCAAATATTCTGTAGTGGAGTTTCCAGATTACCACTTCTATGTTACCAGTCAGTGAACAGGAATTTAGTGTTTAATGCTTGGAAATGGAAGTGTAAGTCATGGATTTTTCCAAGGAAGGTATAAGCATACTGTACGTATTTATTTTTCAGATGGTTGGCTGGAAAATCGTCACACATTGAATCTGTAAATAGCCCTTCTTTGACAGAGCACAGCTCATTATATTCTCTTTGAACATATGTAGGCTACATAATGGAAGCACCACAACTGTTCGTATATTTTAAGCTCCTATTAAAAAAAACCCCAAAAACCTTGTAAGAGTTTATTCAGTAAAAGCAGCTATTACCCTTCTTGGAAGTGCTTTTGGAATGTGTGTTTAAAAAAATCATCAGTGTGTTATTTGAGTCTTTTCTTAATCTCTCAGTGAGTAATTGTGGAGAGGATAGCTTCTGTGTGCAGAGAAATGGCTGAATTCAGCACTTGGCTTTGTAGAAACCTTGCTGACGTCCATAAGTGATGCACACTTCTGTGGTCAAAACTTTTGATCCCTTGACTTTCTGTTGTAAGGACATGCAGCTTCAGGGTACAGTCTGTAATTGCAGACTTCAAATACATCTTTGAAATCGCATTAGGAACTAATTTGAGTAGGATTTCTTCTTTATTCTCCTTTTGAAATTACAGCAATAGAAATTACAGCAGGCAAGCTTCTGTGGAAGTTTTTTTTTTCTTTTGTCATGTGAAAAACTGTTTTAATAGCAAGAAAATGAGTACCTTAACTGGCAGTCATTGAAGAAATTTGGGTTACAATTCATATCTTCAATAGGTGAATCTTTTCAGTGAAGGGGGAAGAAATATGTTTGGAACTTTGAGGAATTATTGATTAAATGTTAAACAAAATTGTCTCACAGGTTTTGGAGATCTCTTGAGAAAGACTGATTGACTCTTCTGAAACATTTTCTGCAATTCTTTTATTCAAAAGAAAGCACTCCAAAGTTGTTATAATCGGACTGTAGGCAAGCCAGTATAGTACTTCAGCAAATGTAATCAAAGAGTAATAATAGCTCTTGAAGATTTTGAATCAGCTGTACTCGATCTGTGAGGGGGGGTAATCCACGAAGTGATACCTATGTATTATCTCTGAGTGTAAAACTATACCCAAATTCTTAACAGTCTACCAGAGTAACGCTGAGAAATGGCTTCTGAGAGGAGAGACCACCAAGACCACTGGCTTGAGTAAAAGTAGCACCTTGCTGTTATGTTTTGGGAGTAAATAAAATGCCTATTGCAGTGATGGCCCAAGCTGCCTTTTTTACTTTTGTTAGACTTGAAGAGTATGCATCTGTTCTGGATAAACTCCAGATTATATTATTTCAGGACCTTTTAATAAGAAAATGCAGGTGGAACTGAGGAGTGAATGCTATCGTATCCTTCCCTATTTACTATTGTTTTGTTTAAGTGGCCATTTAACTGGTAAGCTGTTTTGATTTCCCCACTGTGATCATGGAAGATACAGTGCGGCTCAAAAAACTCTTGATTCTGCTTGAGAACAGTCAGATAGGAATGACTGGGTTTTGTTTCTACCATCAGATGTCACTTACTTGTTTTGAAATTTTTGCTTAACATGTTATAAGCATGTCATGTTGCAATGAACTCTGAAATCAAGGAGTAGAGGCAATGGCACAAGTCACACCAAAACACAGGTTTGTGATGTACTTCTAGTATCTTCCAAAATCATTAGTAGAAATGTCAGTTGGCTTCAGAATTTTGTTGCATTAAAGAAATTCAGAATTCTCTGTCTAGGCAGTTCCAAAACACCCACCAGAGATCCTTGGTTACAGGTACAGAAACTACTGAAGTATTATTATCTGACTTTTTCAGATTTGAAAACAAAATCTTGGTCGTTCAAAGAAAGAGTAGTTAGACTTCTTAAACTGGTTTATCTAAAACTTTAATATGCAGTAATTCATGCTTTATAATGGTAACTCTTGATTTAGAGGCTGAGTAGGGAATACAGATAAGCTGACACAGATTCATTTCTTCTGCTTTTTCTCCTCAGTACTGACCTTTTTATCATTGCGTCCATTATCTAGAGTGTACAAAGTGAGATAAAAATATCTTGACTTTTTTTGGTCTTTTCAGAAAAGTTTGAATGCACATGGAAGAATATTGAAACAAAAATGTCACTTGCCTTTTAATCCTGCTTGTGATGATTGGTATGTGTTTCATAAAGCCAGAGAGCTGGCCAAATATTTTTTTCCTCAAGCAGTATTTAAAAGACTAGGATGCTGACATCAAGCTTTTACTCTAACTGACACAGACAGAGTCTTTAAAATTTGAATCTGTATCATAACCTTGCCCAGTCATCTCAAAATCTAGTTTTTAAAAACTCGCGCAAAATATATCTTCATTGTACTTATATGTGTATATATCGAAACAAATCCTAAACTACTTGCTTGAGTTTTGTAGCTCATAAAGTAATTTAGGTTCAATGTTCTATTAGCATTTTTCATCTATATTGTGGATGCTGTTTCTAGCTCGAGGATGGAAGACATGCACTTGGAAACTATGTGCTTGCTACTGGAACATCTGGATATCAGGGAGCTTTGATGATATTGGCTTTAATTTTAATGGGTTTGAATAAAATGCTCTCATTTGTGGGACTGAATTGTGACACACTGCTGGGGTCTTTTTCCCTCTTTTCACAAGACAGAACTGAGGAACCTGGTGCCTGTGTCTTTCTCAGTCTACATCCTTTCTTGTAAGCTATCATGATGTGATTGTCTTTATGCAAGAACTTCCATTCCTTGTCACTTCCTGTTTTGGCTGCTGAATATAGTTCTGATTATATCACTGTCAACATTTAAATATATCTGGGTTAACACTAAAGTCCCGTTTCTCTGAAATTTAGTCTCTGTTCAGTCTTCAAACATGGTATCTTTTAGATACCAGTGTACAATCCCAGCACCAACATTTCTGCAGTGCCCCATAGCTCACAGTAATGCATGGGCGATGTGCAGAGGCAGCATCGGAGCACAGCACTCCAGCTGTGTAAGTGTCAGAATATGTATGACGTGCTTAAAGAATGCATGAATCCCACTCTAAGCATGTGCCCTATCCTCTGGACCTCTCCCTCAGCTGAATCTAACTTATAAATAACTTTACAGCTGTTCCCTCTTTAGAAAACAAAGTGTTCTTTATCTTTAGAAGTGCCCCCTCACTCAAGAAATAATTATATGAAAGGCCGTTTTTGTTTTAGTAGCTGATGTGTTTAGCATGTCCCTTCTTTCTTTCTTTCTTTCTTGAATTGTTTCATCTTGCAAATCTACCTATCCGTTAATTACTGTCTTGTTTTTTTACCCCACACTGGTATTCAAATAAATAACCTTGAAAAGGACAGATCACGGATGATTTTTCCTGGTTATAGGGGTAGGAAGAATACCTCGTGCTTCCTTTAGTTCATAGTTACGCAGTTCTTATGAGATATTACTTTATATCTTTGGGTTAAGGGAGCTTTTTTAATAATAAATTACTTCCTTCAATTCTGCTGTAAATAGTTTACAGGTGCATTTTCTATAGTATGCAAAAATGGTCTATTAACACATTTTGGCTTAAAAGCCCTTGTTCTTTTTTTTTTAGTTGACAGTAAATGTAAATGATCCTTAGAGAATTTTCTAAATTTTTTCCCTTTCTCTGATCTCCGCTCTGAGGATGGGATTTATTTAGATAATCTATATTTATAGAAGCCTTCAATGAGTTTAAGTTAGAAGAGAAGAGTTGTTTAAGGATTTCCTGCCCTTCCCTTTCAATAGTTGGCCTTTTCTAGTGTGGCATGTGCATGGCTTACGTGATGAATTACAAACTGTAGTATTGTCCCTGTCACCTTTATGCCTTTTTTTTTTTCTTGCCACTCCTCCCCTCCTTCCCACTCCCAATATGGATTGTACTATAATATTGCTGGACAGTGCTTTTCAACTATTTTCATCTGCTTTTAAGAAGCATCTTATATTCTTGAAAGTTGGTTTGATTACTGGAAACTAAACTCTCTCTCCGTGGTAGGCGTGGGAGAAAGTTTTATGACTGATCTCCTAAGATCTTTCTCCTTCCCATTTACTGCAAAGACTTGATGTTTCATTATATACTTTTTCTACTGCAAATATGACCTGTACATAATTTTGTACTTCTAGTGAATAAGATAATGAACTTGAATAGAGGTAAAAATAGGAGAAATAGGTATAGGTTTTTCTTAAAAAAAAAACCCACAACCTCTTTGATTGGTATTTATCCTTCTGTACCTTTAGGTATATAAAGTTACTTGAGTCTTGCATCTTAAGCATGTGTACCATCCTATTAAAACTGCAGAATCTTCATAGCTTTCCTGCTAGCTTTTGCATGTTTTGCCTAGCATCTTTGAAAATGGTCACTCATTCCTCTGCTCTGTTTTATGTTTGGAAGAGGAAAAGGAAAAATGGTTGAATGCCCTAAATAAAAAAACTTTTTCTGGAAGTGGCACTGCACCCCAGATGTGTGGACTTAAAGTTTTATTGTAAACTGAGTCTAGCCCTGTCTACCTGTAATAAGCATCTACTCCTAACATACGAAGTACGCTAGTAATAATTGTGCTGAACTACTGCTCTGATAAATGTTGCTGACAAGTATTCAAGCTTGATTTCTGAATTTTCTTTTATAAGAAAATATTGTCCAATAGTTCAGTTTTATAGCTATTGAATACTTTTTTGAAACAATGCTCCTATATAGTACTTAACATAACTTGATATAGTGTAGGCAGATAGGCTTTTCTTTTCCATACCCTATTATGTGGAATCAAATGCTTAAATTTTGTTAAAACTGCACAAATTTTTGTCTCTTTTATGACTGGAAGTTTGATGACTAAAATACTTGTAAGCATATGAAATAGCGGATGGTCATGAGTTTGCTGTTCCACGTTATAAACAAAGTTAATGAAAGGAGCTGATGATGACAGTTTTAACTCCCTGCTTCATGCCCCTTTTTTCCATTTTGTCATTGTGTGGGTGTTACCTGGACTTAATACACTGCACATAGCTCTGTGTAATTTGGAAAACCAGTTTGTGTACTTGTATTGCCGTACTCTGTATGATTTCTTTACTGTAAATAAATCTGTAGATACTATTTTTGCATTTCCTTCCATGATACTAAAGACTCTTGCATGTTTAAAAGGTGTTTTGTTGCAGATGTACTAACTCAGTGTATATACTTATTTCACTTATAGTATCTTTCTGATGATCTGATTAATGTGTAGAATATAAAATCAATGAGTACATGACTTTGAAAAACTTTTTTCATAACAGCAAGTCAGAAGAAATTGTCTGGTTAACATATTCAGTTGTGTGATAATTCTGACTCCTTCCCCTCCCTTTATTTCTGATCTGGGTTTGCTTGGCATGGGAGAAATCTGTACAGCTAAGTTAAGGGCTGCGTTACTGTCTGCATGAGTAGGTGTGTTTATCCTTTCCTGTGTCCTGGATTAGATTTCAAGTTTGCCAGTCTCCCTATGGATTGTTAGGATTTTGAAGACAAAAGTATACTCAACACGGTTAATCTGCCTGTTGATTTTACTTCATAACAAATCCTGACAGACTTGCGAAAAGAAATTATGTCCAGGTTTCCTTACAGTCATCTTTGTTGGGGGTGTGTATGTGATTCATTTTTAGCTAGTAAAATGAGACTAAGAACTGTGCAGATATTTATGTTTGAGCCAGCAGACATTGATGTGACTTCTCTTGCTCAAGTAAATTTCAAAACAAAATAAACTCCACAACAGAGAACTCTGTAGAAAAACAACCCACCTGTTGAGTCCCAAGGGCAGGGAAAATAAGTTTTCCAACAATGGAGAATGTTACCGTTTCCTGACTGCAGTGTTAGTTTGCAGAGCACCCTTACATGCAGTTCCAAAATGTACATTGTCAAGGACATGTGTTCATTTTAACCTTTGTATATTCCTTGCTTTTTCAGTGGTTCTGAGTTCTGGGTTTTTTGTTTTTTACTTGAATGCATGCAGAAGGTGCACTCTAGATAAGTGTTAGGTTTCAGAAAGGAACATTTTCCCATTCTCCTTCAGCATGCCTGCCCCATGCAGACACATAGCACTGCTTCTCCCGCACCGATGGAACAGTGCAGGCTAGAAAGTCACTTGAATTCAGGTATGTGCTAGTGCACAGGGAACAGAGCTTACTGAATTTAGACATGCATGGATAGCTCTTAAAGCTGTTTACTGTGTACCCTTCCCTCTCCTTTTTCAACCACTAGGAAAATGAAACCAGTAAGTATGATTATTCATTCTAGATAATTTCAAGATTTTATCCCTGTCCTAAGTAAGGGCTAAGGCAAGATAATTAACGTGAAGACAGGAATAGAAACTATATGTTGATAGCAAAAGATCAACAAGTATTTATAGTGGGAGTACAGGGATTACGTAAAGAGCACCCTGCAAGGACAGTTGTAAAAGTCTGGCAGGGATGAGAGAAGAGAATGGACTACATTGTTCTGATTTATGGGTTGTAGGTGATCATTTGATTAACTGACAAAATTACCAACACATTTATTTTCATGTTAATTTTCTTCCTCAGATTGTTAACTTTGCTAATGTAGTTATCAGCAATGAACAGTCATTTTTGTGACTTGCCTTTTTTCCTGCTTCTGCAGCCGCATTTCCTCCTCTTCTGTGCCTTGCTTATTTTACTGTTTGTAGAGAGTATACTGTAGAGCTATTTATGGCATTCAATCATTTTGTGTTCCGACTATTCCATATGTTCCTTTGACTCCTTGTTTCTCTGCTCACTCCAAAGGCAACTCAATAACGGTCTCTGTTAAATTTCTCTGCCTGGGAAGTGCTAGTGGAGGATCTGTCAGGTGCTATTGATGTCAGAGCATACTTTAGGTCTTCATTAAGCATCTTATCTGCAATTTATAGAACTCAACTTTTAAAACTTGTGCCCCAGAATCTGTACCTTTCAAGGGAAAGGTGAAACCTGAGAAAAGGAGGGCTGACCATATTGTCATGTCATACTATTCTTATCCATTTATTTTCCCTGATTTTTGTTGGCTAAAGTACAGCAGCATCCCATTGTACTGAGGAAGTTTGAATTCTTTAGTATCAGTCTTCATTTGGTATCTGGATGACAGGATGTATCTTTAAGCAGATGTTCTCCTTGCCCTTGTTCTCTTTCTGTAGGTCACTAGGGAGTCTCAAAGAGAAGACAGAAAGTAGCAAACTCTCAGTTCAAGGGAGAAGAAAAACTGCAGTCTAGTAGTATCAGAACATCAAATCCAGAAGTTCTGATAGTCTTGCTGTGTTCTTGTTCTAGACAGTTCGTTAGCATGTGGTTCACAAATGTTACAAGATGTGAACAGCACAGAAGAAACATTACAGTACTGACAGGATTTTGTAATGGTGGTTTTATAACCTTGACTCTTGGTTTCTACAACAGATCTCAGGGCTCTCAATATAATGCTGCTGCCTTAAATAACACTTCAATAAGTTAAGCTAGGGTAGTGAGAACTAATTTTTCCTCTGAGAAACTAAGTCCTTTTTTTTTTTTCTTTTGAGAAAGTAAGCCCTTCTGGTTTTAGGATTAAATATTACCATCTAGGTAATATTTACTAATCCTTTATGATTAAATAAACTACCTTGAGTAGTGTATTTAATCCAGTAATTGAGACATAGTAGACTGCATTTTTGTTCTAATAGGTATAGCGGTAAGGGTATTAGACTACTTCCAAGTGTTCCCCTCCCAGAGTAGTAGTTCTTGGTTTATTATGTGCCATGAATGGACTGTTAGTATGCAAACTATCTTTTTTTTCCCTGAATTGTTTGTATGACTCATGACAGAACCTTATAATGATGGTAATGATAAAATGGAACAGACTAGAGCTGGTTTCTTTTATTTGTCTTTTTAAATGTATGAAGTAAAACCTAGTGTTAACACTGAAAGTCTCTAAATTTATTTTGAATCTGGAGAAGACTGAAAAATTGTTTTGTGAGGTGTTAAATGTTCTCAAAAATAGTTGGTTTGTTTACAGCTGCCACAGTAGTACAGCAGTCTATAGTCCTGTTTTAGGTGACAAACTATATCTAAAAGGTTGCTGTAGTAAGACTTATAAAGGCCTTTTCCATGGACCTCAGTACTATGTGTAGGTGGCCTTGAGGATGGTACTCAGTCGTGGGATATGGGCCTAAAAATGTAAGTCTAGAATTACAAAGGGATGCAAGTGCCGAGGATCTACCTGTCCTACTTTGAGCTGTGAAGTCCAAAATAGGGCTTTTGAAGACTTCTGCAATCACTGGACTGCTAGGAAGCTTTAACACGCTTAGCTATATAAGGTCTGCAGCTAGGTCGCTAAAGGCTTCGTTCTGTTGAGCAGCTCAAGCTGCCTCCTGTGTAGGCCCTGTGAGGCTCTACAAAATAAATATTCTTTCCACCTGTCACCCACCGAGATGCTGCAGTCACCTCGGTAGCCTCAGAGTATATCAAGTGACTCTGACTCAGTAGATTAATTGGAGGACCTTCTTTACTTTCTTACCAGTACCTATAGCATCGAGGATGTGGAAAGCCTGCTTTCCTTTTATGCTTAGGTGATTCATGGCTGAGTTCTCCAGATGAGCATCCTGACTGCTGCTATATGGAGTCATGCTTGGTGCTTCCCCTTCCGAGGTCTTTAAGACACTGGATGACCTAATTCCAGAGTAAAGGCAGGATTCAAGAGATACTTGGCATGATTTTCTATGTGTGCTCAGGTGGTTCACTGTGTGGTATGATGGCTGTTTATGAATCTGCTTCTTAAGTATCTGGGTTTCTGGGTACGTGTAGTGAGCTTGGAAACTTGGATGCGTTCTTATTATATTTGTGCCCAGCCAGATATCAACAATGTTGAGTGGCTGGGTAGCCACTGCATCCCATTTTTATGGGAGCTCAGGGAGAGAAAAGGAGCTGCTGTTTCCTTCTGTCTTTCAGGCACTCGGTACGTTAGATGCTCCTGGAGCACGGGAGGCGTGTTAACTGTTACTTTTTGTTCAGAGTTGAGTTTAATCTTGCTGACAACATCTATACCAGTTGTTGAGTTGTCCTTCAAGTCACCTTCTCTTTTCCTGAGCAGAGCTTAGCTTTAGGTGGGACTTCTAAGGAAAGGTTGGAGGTTCATTCATACTAAGATAACTTTTACACAAAGATAGCTACAACAGCAGAGTTTGACCAGTAAATGGGGATTTTGACTTGTGGCACAATAAGTGTCCTTAACTTTAAGCAAGTAAGTAGACCCCATGAAAATAGAGAAGGCAATTCATTTGAATAGTTATACATGATGGAATATTTCTGAGATAAGATTTTAAAGTTATGACGGTCTGTTATTTGCAAGTATTTCCTAAAAATTGATGCTTCTGTCATAGCCCCATGTTATAGTAAAATGAACTAAATGCAGTTATGATTTTGACTTCATTATAAATTTTGATCTAAAGGTGCATATGAAAGTTCCAAATAACTTGTAAAAGATTTAGTTTAAACTTAATGACTTACTGCAGATGCTAGTGATTTTGTAAATGGATCTTGATTTAAAAAAAAACAAACCACAAACAAAACAAAAAAAAACAAGTAAAAAAAACCAAACTGTGTCCTGTGCTGCTTTCTGAGAAATGTTCTGAAACTGGGATACAAATACCCTTAAGCCAGAAAATGTCAGAAATGTAGGTTTCATACCTCATCACTGCTGTCAGTAGTGCAGGTTCTCTTAAAGACCTGCCAGCAGATTTCTGGTGAAGCTCCTCTTCAAAAAAAAACCCAAAAAAACCAAAAAAAAAAAAACCACAACTCCAAAACAAAAACCAAAACTTCCCAACAGTCTGAGGCTCTGAGTTTTCAATAAAGTAAGAATGGTAATTCTTACAGTTGTTTCATAATGGGGGAGGAAAGTACTTTCCCAAATCAATTCCTCCCAATCTCTAAACTTCAGTCCATGTATTTTTTCCACAAAATTACCAAAAGCTATTGACCTGAGGGATTTGTTTTCCATTCTGAAGTCTTGAAATTTTCCTCCTGGCTAATTACAGCCTATTACTCTAGACTTTGGTCCTTTAGCAGTAACATTTTCCATCTTAAGATGGGTTGTCCCATTCCAGTGAAGAGCATGTTGTCTGAGTGCTGAATGGAATTACTACCAGTGGAAACTATGCTGCAAGAGGCTCGATAAAGCAGCTGCTGTGCAAACCTCAGCTGTTTTTTCCATCCTCCCGAGCGCTGGTAATTAGCATAGGGAAGCTGACTAATGTGCTGACGTCACCTCTTTCCAGTCGCAGCTTACATTTTGTTCCTGACTGCCTCAAAGCATGCAGGACTTTGTTCAGGAATGCGCTGTCACATACAGGATGCTCTGAAACCTTTCCTTTTTTTTTTTTTTTTTTTTTTTGAGGGGCTGGGCTTGTTTCCCTTATAAACGCTGCCTGCAGGACCAACGGCTTCCTTAAAAGTCAGTGGTTTCTGTGGAACAGCAAATATCACTTTGGCAAAGCACAAAATGCATTTTAGAAATTTTAACTACAGTTTCAGCTCTCTTATTGCCTGTGTGGCAGATAGTGATGTCTTCAATCAAGCAGAAACAAGGGTATGCATTATCTTTTCTCTTTTATTTCTGTGAACTACTGGAATACTGAAGTATGTGTGTGCTGTTTCAAATTGTTTGAAATACAGATATCTTTATAGTTCTTAGATTTGTAAGAAAACTTTAGTTTGATGTAGGGGTCTTGGGTCTCACAAGCTTGCAATACTATGCTCCTGTATGAGTGACTCTGACTCTGGAAAATATTAGATCTTAAGCTCTGTGTTTTTGAAAATAATTGGAATTTACCTCCATATTTCTTTATATAGTGTCTTCTTCACTTGAATATGTGTTTTCAGCAAATGTTTACATTATAAATTTGATTGGCAAAATTCACATAATTTATAGTACACTTTATACTTTCATGGGATTTTTTGGCTGGCACTGTAATTAAGATCATATTGTTAAAACTAGTCTTCCCAGATTTACCTTTGACTGATTAAAATTAATATAACATAGGCAATCCAGTCTTGATACAGTGAATTGTTAACTGCTAAGATACCTTAAGGACAAAAATAACACTTTGTTTAGTGTCATATTGCTAGCATGGCATTTATGACCTCTATAATCATATATGTTTAAAACTATATAGATTTCACAAATCTTGTAAGTACTGTCTGAGTTTAAATGTTAACTGTGAACTTCAAAATGCAGTTTAGTGTCGGTTTGGCTTAGTTTTCATGATGGCATCCAGCTCTCTGGGGTACAGGAGGCTAGCAAATACAGGATTTGTGTCAGGGGGTCCTGGTCTTCTTTCAGAGCTAATTTAGAAGAAGCTTAAGCATGGCTCAGTAAGAAGCAGGACAGCTCTGATTTTACAATATCTTTGAAATAGAGCAGTTCTGTACACAGCTGTGGCAAGTTTGTGAAGCAGAGCTTTTTAGGAAAGAAAACAAAATATTGAAGTAATTGCTGCCTTCTTGTTCAATCTCTGTTGCTTTTTTTCTACTAATTCAAAATACAACAGTAAAATAAGACACGAGGCAATGTGATTTTACGTAGTTTTTTATTTATTTTGGCTTTGTATTGAACTTCTAGTAGCTTTTATGAAAAGAAAATATCTGAAAATGTCTGAAATTGGAATGCTTGATCTATAGCTATCACTGAAATAAAGCTTGTAACTGAAGACTGTGTTCTCAATGCAAGCTTGAAACACTTGGCAAGAGCATTGCATCTTAAAAACCTCTGGCTTCTTTCTCTTCCTTTGGTCTGGCATCCTGAAGTAAATGGAAGCACTCTTCATATAAATTATAATAAGGACTAGCCAAGTCAGATTTGCATAAGTGCCCTAGGAGCACAAACCTGAAGTGCTAAATGGAGATAGCCAGCTGTTGGTAAAGGTGCTTCTGTCTTTTCATGGAGATAGGACAGCAAACTAAATCAGCTGCAGATCTATGAATATAGCAGGTTTTGGTCATCTATTCTTACCACACAGTCAAAACAGAAAGTATGTCAGAGGCCCTTCAGTAGATGTATGGTTAGTACTTCAAATTTTTTAGAGAAGATAGTGGAAGCCTTTTTAGAATTTGTTCCAGAAAGAGAAGAAGCTATTAAATTAGACTTCAGTAATAGTAAGCTTATTTTCATAAATGAAAGTAGCAGCTATTAAAGAAGGAGATGTTCATGACCTTTACTATGCATGCTGAGTCACTGAAGAAAATTACATTTAGTTTGCAAATATGCTTCTTTCATTTTTCTCTATTAGAACTGTTGTGTTGGTTTCTTTGAAAACTGCGCACTTAGACAAAGGCACACTTTTCAAGGCCTTTGGATATTAATTTTGTAAGGCAAATATTTATTTTCAATGTCTTACCAATTCTACTAGCTCTACTATGTCACTAAATCAGAGTATCATGTCCAACACTTACTAAAGATAATCTGTTTCTAATAAGGAAGGAAAAAGCTGTCATAGAGAAAACAAGCGATAGAGTAGAAAGATTTATTATAAAAAGAGAGAAAAAGAAGACTAAATGTAAGCTGTTACAAATACATTGCTATTCAAGAGTTGTAGTATGCCCTTACTAGAAACTGCAATTTATTTCTATAGTTCTTTAGAGGAAAATGTAATGTTACGTATTCACTTTCTTTGGTTCTTTTTTTTCAGGCCAAATTTGAATCACTGTTTAGAACATACGACAGAGAGATCACCTTTCAGTATTTTAAGAGCTTCAAAAGAGTACGAATAAATTTCAGTAACCCTTTATCTGCAGCAGATGCTAGAATCCAGTTGCACAAGACAGAGTTCCTTGGAAAGGAAATAAAATTATATTTTGCTCAGGTAAGTCTTTGTGATAATCCTTACAAGGTGCTAAAGCATAACTTATTTGTGATAAGCTTCCACATGTCCTCAGTCACGCTAACAAATGCTGTTAATTTTTCAGTTTGATTAGAAAATCAAAGGTTGTTCTACAGCTACAAGTATTTGGCGGTTGTTGCATATGTTGCATTTATGTCTTCCTCTGTATTGTCTTGATTAACCTTGGGGAAAAGAATAGAGGACAGTAATCAGTACGGTCAAAGAAAGAGTTTAATGTGGTGGGAGAAGCCAAGTGTGTTCCACCAACAGTATGTATGCACACACATGCATGTGCAAGTAGTATCTGAGGGAATCCAAAGTGTAGAACTGCACATTTGGGGCTTTTACCTGTTGAACCTGCTCTCACTAGTGCAAATCATTTGTTTAGCACGCTTTTGTACTTGGACATTGCCATCTCTGTAGCCCTGTAGCTGGCTAGCATCCTCTGCTGAGGATGTGAAACCCTCAGGTTCTGGTAATGTGGATACTTTTTGATAGCTGCTGAGTATTTTCCTACATAAATTTAATGGGAAAATTAATTTATGTATGTCTGTTTCAGATGTCCCTAGGGACAGTCCTGAAGGAGCCAGTTTATTTATATACCTTCTAGAATTCTCACTACTCTCACCTTGTGGTAATGAGTTTCAATGCCATTTGTCATTAGGCCTTAAAGCCCATTTCCAGCTTCCTCCTACTTCAGTGTTTTAAGGACAGATATTTTCTGGTGAAATTTCTGTAAAACTCCATCATGAGAAAATGCAGATGTGCGTACTTCATTGCATGTTTCATCAGAATTAACGACTGTGATGGCTTGTCTGTATTTTGTATGCTGGGTCTTTCATGTAGCTCTCTTCAATAATGTAGTTACATGCTGCCACCTTGAGTGCCTGTTACAGCATAACATCTAGCTGAACCTTAAAATTCCTCATAAATTATGGATTCATTGATAATAGGGTAACAGCTTTGGGATTTATGCTTTTTTCAGACTTTGCACATTGGAAGCTCACATCTGGCGCCACCAAATCCAGACAAACAGTTTTTGATTTCACCTCCTGCCTCTCCACCTGTTGATTGGAAGCAAGTAGAAGATGCTACTCCAGTCATTAACTATGACCTTTTATATGCTATCTCCAAGTTAGGACCGGGTAAGAAGAAGTAGAAACACTAGAATTTTGGTTGAGTAAAACACTTCTTAAACTTTCTGAATTTCTAGAACTTATCAAATTAATTACAATCTACTCATTAAATCTGTAATATCAGAAAAAGTATTAGTAAATAGTAGTTTCTTACACATATAGTAATTCCACAGGATTGCATGGAGGGCCCAGACCTCCACAAAGTGATCTGTTTTGTGGTTTGTAGAGAGCATTAATCTTGCTTCAGTAATATATTAGCTTGTTCATCAGAATTTTCAAGAAGTAACTTCCTAAAAATGAAGAGGCAACTGCATAGTTGCACTCATTTTGAAGAGACAGGGAAGTCCTATTTCAGATTGAGACAGTGAACTGGCTAACAGCTGCGTAGATCTGAGGTACAACTACCTCTCCATCTGAGATAGTAGTATGTGTAGGAGGGAAACTATCAATATCAACCTAATTTTCTTTTGGATTTAAGAGGGAGAAATTTCTGCCAATACTTGCTGCTTCTAATTTTCATCTGCTTCAATTTATTCATTTATTGGAAACTTTGAGATATCTTCATCCTGGAAGGAGAAAGAAGTTTATTTCAAATTCCTTTTTTTCCCAATTGTCTAAACTAAAAGAAGTATTAAGAATGTACACTTAGCCCTCATTTCTACTGCTATCCTATAAGTTGCTTGTCATTTTGGCTAGACATGCTGTATAGACTGTTTACAGGTCTATTTATTGAAAATAGATAGCACTATAGATAGACGAGGCAGTTCTACCTGATATTTGTATTTTTCAACCAAATAGATGTAAAGTTCCACTAAATGAAACTCCTATTTTGACATGGTTCAGTGATTAATGATCACATCCTTTGATGTCATTTTATACCTCAGTTAAGAGAACGTTCTTAATGAGAATTGGTGCAAATATTTCCTAGAATCTTTGATTTAACATGTTTGAAACTGTACTGTTATGTTTAGGGGAGAGAAAATTTGGCCATCTTTATAGTGATATCGAAGAGAGTAAGAGCTGTAGTCTGAATCAATATACAGTAGTATTTTTATATGCCTGTTTACCTACCAGCTTAGGGAATGTGTCTTATTATGTCAGTAGTAAGGGGTGGAGAAAAGAGGGTGGGGCAAAACTTTTAGCTTTCTATGTAATAGCTTATGGTTGACTGTATGCTGTTGACATCTAAAGATTCTAGGGAAAACAACCTGCATCTCACAAACCACTAGGGAAATCTTACCTGTAAAAATTCAGCCCTTTGTAGTTTGTGGAGGGACAAAAATCTATGCTTAAAGTGGCATAAAAATTGGGGTAGATTATTGGCAATTTTTAATAAATACCATCTTTTAGGTGATGTGTTAATTATAATGGCAAGAACAATTTATAGGAAAGATACTGCAGTTAGAAGTGGAGGTATAAAATGCTGCCACAATTCATTCGTTTACCCAGTAATATGTAAACTAGGCAGGTGAGCCTGTATGTTGGTCTTTAAAACTGTCCCTCAGGAACACTGGTAATACACTAAATATTTTTATTAAAGATTTCATTTTCCTGAAGTCTGTTTGTGAAACAGAAGTCCCATAAGACTATGCTTGTTAGAATAAAAGTTGTTTTTGATGAAACATATGGAATGAATAAATAAATAGCATTACAATTTACTGATTTTATGGAAGTTCAAAGCTTGCTCCATGGGTGCTGCTTTTTTTACTACGAGCTTTCCTTTTAAATGTTAGGAGTATCAAAGAGAAACCTGTAGGTCTTAAGATACATGCTTAAGGGATTACTGAGCAGTAAAAGTGGGTCCTTTTTCCTCTGAAAGTTCTCTTATTGAGATGCCCTGCAGTAAGCTCATTGGCAGATCTGTGATCCCTTTTCCCATGAGATTTTTCATGTGTTTTGCCTGTTGAGCCCCATAAAGCTCTGCCTCTTGACTGCAGTGTTCACTGGAACATGGAGTTTGTACCAAGGAGCGAGCAGGGGTTACTCTAGCACAAAGGCTTGTGCACTTACAAAGAACTGGAGTCAAGAGACTCCCGTGGAATTGCTCTTTGTGCCAGTTCCCCTCCCTAAACTTCTTGGGGGAACAGAGCAGAGACTCAGAACTTTTGCACACTAAAGTGTGCTGCTAGCCACAGATGTTAGCTCTTTGAACAGCTGATGTGCCGATCACTGTAGTGGTCTTAATGGAGACTGTTCTGTCCACTAAGAGGTAATGAGTACAAAGCAACAAGAAAAAAAAAATTAAGGGAAGCTGATCAGGGAAGTGATGAAAAGAACTAGTTTGTTCTTTTCCTGATCTAATGTAATTAAAATTATTTAACACCTGGTCAGATTTTGAAGTAGCTCTTTATATTATGGAAAAAATAGATTTCAGATCAGCGGTCAATAAAACTTGCATCATAGCAGTTCTACACACTGGCTGTATTATATCAGTGTTTCACATCATATATCCTTGAAGCCTGCTGTCTAGCTCTGCTGCTCCACAGAATGCTAGAACAGTATTGGAGCATCTCTGTGTGAGGGGAGAAGGATAGCATCCAGCTTTCTTAACAGTGAAAGTTTGTGAAGGGGAGGAAGATCTTGTGGTTTTGCCATCATTCAGGAAAACAAAGTTCTTCCTGGATGTGGTACAGTGGATAGACAGTCTTGTAGGCTTTAAATTGACAAAAACCCACCAGGAGGACTTATGACTGCTCATGTACAATGTTGTCTTGAACGCCTAAGGTAATTTATATAAAGTTGTTTTTAAGAGAGCTACTGAGCGATGTTGCTTTTAAAACAGAACCTAAATGCTTCCAGATGGTTGCCAATGCACCTGCCTGCACTATGTAATGTATTGTGGCATCAGGTTTTTGTCATCTGTGTATTACTTACACATTTTTGTATATTCCTTTATTAATTTCTTTTCATGGTTTTCTACAGAGTGGATCCTTTTTAACCAGTTTTGCTAATAATTAACTTTCAGGAGAGAAGTATGAGCTACATGCTGCAACTGACACTACTCCCAGTGTTGTCGTCCATGTATGTGAGAGTGACCAGGAAAATGATGTGGAAGAAGAAACAAAGAAACCGAAACCAAAAATTATTCAGACCAGAAGGCCAGAATATACTCCCACCCATTTAAGTTGAACTGCTGTTGTATTTCTAAGGGTTACAAGTAGACATACGCAAGGGAAACATTTACTGTGGAAATAGCAGGTCACAGATTTGGTGGCAACAGCAGCAGTTATGGCAGGAGAAATACCAATATAAGTTTGCTCTGAAAAAATATAGGAAGTTTCATCCTTATTTTTAATGCTGCAGGTTGATGGATGTCATGCGTGTATTCCCAGATCACTGGGAAAGAAAGATAAGCGGAAGACAACATTTTGAGATGTAACAGGACAAACTAGGATTATTTTCTGGGGGTACTGTAGGCTGTTCCATTATAAAGCAGCTGGGGGAAGCTTCCTTCGTTCTGACTCACATAAGTTCTCAAACTAATAGGCTAGTCATTTTGTGGAGTACATAGTGATAACAGAGGTGGGTTTAAAGATTAAAGTATGGGAATTATAAACCTTTGTCTTATAACACATTTTGTGCATGTGTATTCTTAGTCTTCTAAAGTAACTTTGCATTATTTTCTATAGTTTCTCATATGTTTCTGGAAATCTGGGAAATTGTTTCAAGTATTTATTATCTCAGCATCCTGAACTTACTATTAGATGTGTATATACATATATATTTATATTTGGTTTTATTGGCACTCATTTTGCAGCAGGCATACAATTTCTTCAGCACTATATTTTGGTGCTATGTAACTTGTGCTTTTAAAATTTTAACCTTTTAAATGCCTCTATAGGATTTTATCTGGCAAAGTAATGGAAAAACGTGCAATAGGAAAGCTCCTTAAATAACTTGATTTTAAATTATTTAAGTTTA
Organism: Clamator glandarius; assembly: GCA_033459285.1. Taxonomy (NCBI): domain Eukaryota; kingdom Metazoa; phylum Chordata; class Aves; order Cuculiformes; family Cuculidae; genus Clamator; species Clamator glandarius. The sequence goes on along the minus strand of JAUNZM010000310.1, from coordinate 873,162 downwards.
AATAATTTATATCTTCAATAAAATTTGTTCTGTAGCTTTGACTTTCTCACTTGGAAAAAAAAGAATTCTTAAATGTATAAATAAAGCTAATGTTGCATATTCATGGCAAGGTAGTTTTGCAGTGGTAAGGGAGAGACATGAACTCTACTCAGTTTGGGAATCCACGTTGTTGTGAGCAAAAGTTTAACAGTGATTTAAAAGTTGCACACAGAGTGTAGAACAGCTAAGAGAGATGGAGTGCCTTTTCCTTGTTCATTCCTGTTGTGAACTGTTTTACAAACTGCACACTTGTATCTTTTTCTACTGGCTTTGTATGTCCATGAATATAAATTTTCTTAGCTTTGCTTCCAAAATAAGCTGGTATTTAGAAATGCTTAATGCCAAGTAATGATGCATATGTAAGTAATTGGTTTATGTGGGAGAAGCTGTAGTGTTTTTTATACATTAATGTTTAAGGACAGTAGCTCATGACATACAAGTTTAGAGGAATGAAGCTTACAGGAGTGTATTTTATTACTGTTTTTTTTAAATGGAGGTCCTCACTTTGAAGTGGGTTTCAGTAGTTTTCTTAAGAGATAGTAGCTAATATCTGTGGGAAAATATTACTTACAGCTTTAGAGAGGAGATGTTTGAAGCTTCTCAATATATTTTTAGAAATCAAAGCATGATTCTCTGGTGGTTTGCTTTTGCCACAGTTGGCCTGAGAATGAGTTCTGTAGCTGGAGTTGATATGAAGAAGTTCATTCTGTGCTGTTTGAAGTGAAACATTTACTTAAATGGCCAGCTTCACACCTTTTTTTAAAAATACATAATATGTATTTAAAAAAGTAAGATGTGTAATGTTTCCATTCCAAGCTGTGGCATAGTTTGTAAACATGGTGTTATTGAAGGCCTGTCATTATACTAAGCAAAATGGAAACTGATATTCTGTGACTACAGAGAGCAGGAATATGTTGAACTTCAGTAATACAGTTATGATCCTGTTTTGATTGGTATGCACTGTGGATTTACTGGTATTTGGTGCCTGTCCTGGACCTAACTGAAGTAGCACTCTCTCTGTGTTAATTGTTAAAAAGAGCTAAAGTCATGTATAGCTGGAGCTGTGTTTTACAGATGTAGGGACGGATAAGGTTATTTTGTGTTACTAAGATACAAGTATCAGCCAGATACATGTACAGCTTATTAACACACAAAATAAATAAAATTGAGAGAAACTTTGTAGGTTTGCCACAACTGCCTTTAAGCATTTCCATGTTTCTTAAATTATTGCTGGACTTAGTGTTTCACTTCATTCAATTTTAAATTGTTGGAATACTTCCTGTTTTGTCTTTTTTCCGTCTTTCCATGATTACCAATCAAAGCATTAATTCTGCATTGGAAACACAGGTAGTTGCAGTTCTGTTTCCTAGCAATCCTAAGAAAGTAGTGCTACCTTTCAATTAAAAGGAATCGTAAATACCAGCCTTGGTTTTGTCATTTTAGTACACTGACATCTGCCTAATAAGGCGGGCACTAGAAACTGTGGAATTCTTAGGATGGTTATAGTGTGTTACCCCTCCTGATGGTAATTGTAAACAAAGGTTTGTGAGACAGTAACTTGCTTGTGTTTCTGGTTGTATATCCTGGCTGGTGCCACCTTTTGTTATCACTACTAGAGTGTGTTGCTTGCTTTTTCTGTTTGTTTGGGGTTTTTCCAAATGTTGAAATGGATACTTAGTTAGTATTTTATACACTTGTATAGTATGAGACATATTTAAATTAAAGTATTTTATTGTCTTCTAGTAAATGGTGTGGTATTTGTGCATGAAACTGGTTAAAGATTTTGCACCAAAAATGTGAACTTTAAGCTACCAAACAGTTCTGATTTGAAGAAGGTAAGAATATTGTCCCAGGTCACATCCTTACCAACCAAATGAATCTTCTGCTTAAGAGACGTGCATGATCTCATTCAGAGTGTGCTAATAAATAAATTGCAGTCCAGAACATTCCAGTTAAAAACTGATTATTCTGTGCCTGAAGTTGACATGCTTCTAATAAATGTATCAGCATCTTACTATTCTGGGGTTGTTTAGCCTGGAGAAGAGGAGGCTGAGAGGAGAACTCATTGCTCTCTGTAACTACCTGAAAGGAGGTTGAAAAGGAGGAGGGTAATGGCCTCTTCTCCCATGTGACAGGGAACAGAATGATAGGGAATGGCCACAAGCTCCACCAGGGGAGATTTAGACTGAACATTAGGAAAATATTTTTCACAGAAAGGGTCATTAGGCACTGGAACAGGCTGCCCAGGGAGGTGGTTGAGTCACCTTCCCTGGAGGTGTTTAAGGCACGGGTGGACGAGGTGCTGAGAGGCATGGTTTAGTGTTTGATAGGAGTGGTTGGACTCGATGATCTGGTGGGTCTCTTCCAACGTGGTTATTCTATGATTCTATAGTAATCCCTGTGCATTCATAATATCCTTACCAGTTTTCTTTTACAATATGAATAATTCTTTATTTAATGCTCTTGGAATATGAAAATGTATCAGTATTCAAATGGCTTTACCTAGTAACTGTAAGTCTTTGTATTGCAAAACATATAATGCAAAAACTCATTGAAGGTTTCACTCTCAATACGTTCAGAAATCCTTTCACAGCAGAAAGGAGTTACTGATATTAATGCTGAACATTCTTCTTAATACGTATGACTAAGAAGTATTGATGATTGTAAGAAATTGTTCTATACACAGAAATGGTTTGAAGTAGTGAAGTGCTGCCATTCATTAATAGCAGGTCCATCCAAGGTAATTTCTGCAGAGAGTAACAGAAATAACTTGGTCTTTAAGTGATGTAACAAAAGATAAAACATGAAACGGCAATTCAAGCCGAGCCATTGTGCTTTGCATGAAAGACCTGATTTTTATCTTTTTGGAAGTATAACTCATGTTTTATTTGCCCTCTGCAAAAGAATAGCATGCACAATTTCCATAAATCTTTAAGTGATCAGTAGCATTTGTCATTTTGCAAGACTTTTTGCTTAGCGATACATGTTCCTTTTGTTTGATTATGTGTTTGTGCATGTATTACTACATTAAGGACCTTATTGTTGCCAAGGTGAATTCAACAACATCTAAGGCTAGAGTTTGTTTCTAACCAGGGTTTTCTTTTTCAGAGCAACAACAAGTGTAGTAACTTTGATATTTGAAATATTGCACAAGTGTATTAGTAGTTATTCTTGTGTAGTTCAGACTTGTCAAGGGTGGGGAAGGAATGAACTCCAGCAACTCTCATACCATTTTAACAGTTACGGCATGGATTTTGCTCTAGGCGTAATCACTTGCCTAGTCAAGTTTTGCTTTGTGACACTAGAAAGAATGTCTTGGGGAAGACAAGATTTTTAAATTGAAATTGTGATTTGAATCTATTTGTATCTTGCAGCTTCTTCTATGTCCCGAACCTTCTCCCAGTTCCAAACACACAGAATGATGGGAAGGGGTAGACCTTAAGTCAAAGCGTAGACTAAGTTCAGAAATTCACTTACTAGGTCTTGGGTTCAGTTGTTGCACTTCTTCTGTCGTATTTGCTTTTATCCTGTTTTGCCCAGTGCACTTCAGAAGCATTCTGCAGAAAATCATACCTGCTTAGTGTGCCTAAAAAGAAGAAAACAAACCATGTAATAACAAAGATGAGACATCCCCCAAGATACTGTACAACACAAGGTTGGATCTGGGAGGGCTGGATTTATCTTCTCTGACAAAATTTCCATTGATAAAATAATGGCTGTCACACTTGAAACTTTTTGCCACTTACATGGTCTGTGTTTGTGTAACTAAAATTATAGTGTCTCTGTTGTCTTGCTGAGATGACAAACAGCAGTTGTTTTTTACTGTGGTACACTCCATGTGAGGTATGAAAAGAAGTAAACTGATGGGAGTTTAACTATGGAAGGTTGAAAAAGTAGAGGAAGAAACAGAAGGTCAAAGTGGCGCTTTTTTACTTCTGGCAATTATATCACTTGTTCTGTTTTGGACTTTCTGCCTCTCAAAGACTAGATCAAGAAGCTCCACTTCTTCCTTATGTTGCTTCCTGCTCCCACCCCTGCCCTTCTTCTACAAGGTATTACTCCCTATTTCCAAAAGACTGAGAGCATCTAAGGTTTACAAGCATTTTCTCAGTCTTCTTTCTGAAATCACCTTTTCTCTTACCAAGAATAGGTACAGCTTAGTGTCAGTGGCTTCAGAACTTTGTCACAGGCTTTACAATGGATTTGCAAAGGTCTTGTATGCTCGTAGCACAGCATAGAGAGAGCACTGACCAGAAATTTTTCATTAGCCTTCAGTCTGGTGCTGATTTTGCCACTGGATATGAAATCTGTCAATAATGACTTTCATATTAGAAGTAATTATGTATTTAAAGCTTGCACTTCCTAGTCTCAATCCTTTTCATAGAGTGCAAATTTGTTGGGATGGAGTTTTCTTGCCATTGAAGTTATACCAGGAATTTATTTTGTTTGCAGCTTTATTACTACCACAGCCCACTTAAATGAAACCTGTAAGTGAAAATAAGAACTTTTCCTATATTCACCCAAGGTGTTATATCCCTTCTTAATCTTAGTGAAATTATATTGGATGTTCTGTTTACTCTGTGTTGCATGTCTCCTACTGTCATTTATACATGCTTGTCATTTATTTTACTGGTGCCTGTTGTACTGTGTTCTGATGCTGTGCATCTGTAGCTGGCCAAGCCATAATCAATTCCCCATCTCATAGGGTGCATTGTACAGTACTTCTGTAGGCTCAGAAACAAATGAGACTTGTGAGTGTGACACTAGTTGCTGTGTACCTTTCTCCAAATCTCTGAAAGTTTTGATGGTGTCTATCCTACTCTAAAACTTTTTGAGTCCAGTGAGCAGCTCATTCAAAGATAAGCAACTATACAGAGAGCCCTAGAGTACTGGCAGGAGTTTGACCTTTTTTTTTTTTTTAATATGTGTCACCTTTTAATTACTTTTCAACTTGCTTTGCTTGTTAACCAGGATAGACTCTCTATCTCAGACTAGTTTTGCTCACAATTCTGTTATTTCCAAATCCATTTTGTTCAGTTTCCTATCTGAATCCTCACTATTTGAGTTAAAAGTTTTATAGAATAGGATTTCCTGAAGTACTGTAGAAATATGGAGAAAGACATAAAAAATACGTATGTCTTCTGAGTCTTTTTGTGCCAATGAACATCGTCTCTTGAATATTTGGAGTTACTCCAATATCAAGACTGTAAGAGTGCTAAAGTGGAAAAGCTGAAGAGGTCCTTTAAGTGTCATTTTAGGTAGACATTAGCATTACTTCAATCAAATGTCTTTTGTGGGAATGTCATGTACTTTTTGTCTGCTTAGGGACGCTGCTAGGGTTAGGCATGTTCTGGACCTCCTCTGTGAGGTCTCTGCCTCTGTGTATTTCAGTGGTTGAAGTGTTATACTGTCAGGTCTGTGCCAAAATCCTATTGTTACTTTCCCCTCTCTCTTACGTCATACACTTATGTCTCCTGATTCTTACTATCTTTTCAACTTTTTCTGTAATAGTTCTTTTAAAGCTTTAAAATGCACCTTTCAAAACCTGGCAGGCTTTTAAGTAGATTTTGGTGAAGTCATCCTAGTCTTGTTTCCTTACACTATCTCTCTTGTCAGGACAATTAAATAAAACAGTCTGTCTTTCTCATGATTTTAAGAGTCAATCAGTAGGAATGCTTTGGAGAATAAGAATGTAATATTATATGTACTCTAAAAACAGACATTGAATCTTATTTTTGTTTCATTTCTAAAATGCAGTTGTCTGTGTTGCCTTTTTTCCCCTTCATTCCTCTCCTTTTCATTAACCAGACTGTGTGCTGTATGATTTGGATAATAACTTACTTCCTTCATTGCAGTTCCCAACAGAATTGGGTATATACTTTTTTCTTTGGAGTTGTGAGGTGGGGAAGACTTGTACGATTACAGCTTTAAAACATCATTAAATTGTTTAATTTTAGTGAATTGAAAGAGGTATGTGGTGGTGCCCGTAGGTGGAGCTAAATATCAAGCAATGTCATTGCATGTTATTGAATAAAACTAAAAACTCAAAACTCAACCTTCAGCTAAGGTGCCCATCACAGTAGCAGATGTGGAAAGAAATAATTTCACTATGAGATTACAAAAGTACAACATTCCTTGTCTCTGATGCCTTTGAATATATTTGATTTGAAGCATATCTGTAGTGTTTAGGAAATCTTGTAGCAAAATACGTTTTTTATGGGTTATCATAAGCCATTTAGGCAGTAAGTTGTGATGCAATGTGGCGCATGGTACTCTACCTACTTTTATTAATACCACTGTAAGAGTTCAGCCCCAGCCCAGCCTGACTGGCATCTAAATGCAAGCCATTGTGGACCCAGTCCCAACCCCTGAGGAAAGAGAAATGAGAGAAAGACACTTGTGAGTTGGAAATTAAAGCTAAAAGAGCTTTAATGAAACAATAACAATTATAAGGAAAATACTAGTAATACAAAAATAATAAAAATATACACAAACACACAAAATCATTCTCTCTCTTGTTGACTACATTACCACAAACACTACAGAGCAGGCACAAGGAAAAGGTCCCAGGCTGGACTCAGCAGCAGGAGAGAGCTGAACTCAAACTGGATCCAGGCATGCATGGGTCTGGAATCAGGGGCAAAAAGACAAAAGATGTCTACATTGGACACTGGGCATCAAAGAAGAGAGCTTGCCCCTTGTGGTCCCTCTGTTTTATACCAAGTATGATGTATATGCGATGGAATACTCTGTTGGTCAGTTTGGGGTCACTTGTCCTGTCTGCTTCTCCCTGCAGATATGATCGTTTTTCTCCCCTTTCACTTAAAGCATTCTATCAGCTTGAGGATAGACTTGGTTACTATAGGAATAAGAATAGGCAAAGGCTTTCTGCATACCAGTGCTCTGTGTTAACATTTCTAGAGAGAAATGGTGTCTGTAACACATGCAGTTAACTTGCAGGAAACTACTTAGATGAGGCTTAGCTGAAAAGTTAGAAAACTGATTCCACTTTAGCTCAAACCGAACCATTTGATCCCTTATTCTGCATTCATGAGAAAAAGTTTACGTAAATGAAGTGTTTGAATCAGCCTGCTAAGAAATCTTCATTTTCAAAGCAGGTTAACTGCTGAAACACAGCTAGCAGTTAGCTTCATATCTCGACTTGTTAGAAGGCCACAAGAATGCAGTATAGGTTTTGAAGACCTTTGTTTCTGTTTGTGTAGTTTGTTCTTTATAACCTCTAAAAACATCGAACGTGTTTCCAATCTTTCACAGCAAGGTTGCTTCCATTCCTTGAGAAACATGCATATCTGAGCATTGCTGTAGGCAAGACAGCATGCATACAGTAACACGGGGTTAATCCAAATAGTAAAGCATTTTCTATGTGGGCTGTTTATACTGGAGTGTAGCGATTCTGTGGAGAGAAGTTTTTTGTCACTGCAGAGAAGTCATCGCTGCAATGCTCACTTAACAGGAGAAGCAGGTTATAGAAAGCTTTTTGTGCATTACAGCCTTGCAGTGACAGTTAATGCTTGTAGTTTTGCAGAGGTCTTCATATACCTTTTCAAACTACTGTTACTCCAATTTTTGTATTTAAGCTCAAAGAAGGTGTAACCAGCAGTTGAAGCTACCTGTTAAAAGCAGGGTATGATTTTACACCAGAGAACAGAAAATATCTGGGATACAGTTCTGTTTGTATCGCATTATCTTTCACTCTGCCAACTGCCCTGGCCTAGCTTTGTGCTATATAAACGAGATTAAAACCTGCTGGTGTTACATAGCCATTAGACATGTTTAAAGTATTGCAAGAAAAAAATTAAAGTATTTTTGTCAACTTTTCTTCTTAAAACTGTTTGCTTTAAAGGGACACATAGGACATGCACAGTGAAAACTGGCTGCTTACAAATGTGAAAGGTGAAGTTTGGATGCCCAGCTCATTATGGTCACTATATAAAGCGATGCTAATTCACAGGACATATTTGAATTAAACAGATGAGTTAATCCAAAAGCATTTCTTAGTATGACTTACTGCCAGGCTAATACAAATAGGACCAGCTGCATAAGATGCTTTTAACAGTAGCATAGAATATTCTTTGCCTTTTCCAGGTTTGGAACTGAATCATGTTGGATTGAGCCTTTGTTATGGTAAAAATTGGAACAAGCTGCCCAAGTGGTTGAGTCACCCTCCCTGAAGGTATTTAAAAGACCGTGGATATGTAGGTGTAATGCTTAGGGACATGGTTTAGTGGGAGTTGGCAGGGTTCGGTTTACGGTTGGACTCTGATCATCCTAAAGGTGTTTTCCAACCTAAACAATTCTACGATTCTAAGTAAGGATGAAATTTATAGATGTTATTTGAGCTGGGGAAATATGTGACTTGGCATAAAAAGCAGTTGTACAGCCCTTGTTACCTCTTGTTTTCCACTCTTAAAATTTTGTGCATTCTGTGAAATGGGATTTGGTCACACTGGCCTGGTGTGGCTTGAAACAAGGTGCTGAGATGATTGTTATACTCCGCAGTTACTGAAAGAGTTCAGGAGCTGAAGCACTTCTGTGTAGTAGGCCACAGGGACTCACCTCTGTTTTGGCTGATCCCCTGCTCAGTAAGGACAAACAAATCAGAAGTCAGCTGGCACTTTACCTGAACAAATGTGCCCTCATGTGTGCCTCCTCATGGTGGACACAGCAGTCCTCCATGTTCTTCATTCACCTGGCAATGCTACGGCTATAGGGACTGCTACAATGATCCCCTTTGTAATAATAGCTCTGATCCAGTAGCTGGACCTGTGCCACACGTGCTCTGCATCACCAGGTTGCTCATGCAGCATGAAGTAGCTCTTAACTCCCTACTCTCTCCTTGATTTTTGAGGCTCACAAAGAGTAAGCCTCTACTTACTTATTCTTCACTTCACCACTGGAACCAAGTGGACAGGTCTGGTGACCATACCAGTCATGGTGCTACTAATTGGGATCTCTGTATTTCAAGGTTCAGCCAAGCATGACTATGGTATTATCCCTAAAAGTACAAGTGAATATATTTTCTTAAATTATTTTTAAAGCTAAGAACTTGGGCATTTTCTGGCAGCTTTTTTTTATGCTTTAAGGAGACTACATAATTTAATCGAATAGCAAGTAAACATACACACACAATCTGTACTGTATTCCTGAGCTCATCTTAAGGGCCAGTGTTGCTGCATGATAAGGAAGTCCACTTTGATGCAGTGTGCTCACAGTAAGCAGTGAAAACTAAACTACTTATGCTGCAGGACTAGTAGTATGAGTAGAGACTTCTACTGCCTTAGATCTCAAGGCAAGATGACATGAAATACTTCAGACTTATGTAAATAATGCAGTTTATGCTGTGGGAAATCTTCAAGAAGGGGCATGGGTCTTGAATTCATTGAGGTGAGTCATGGCTAGGTATTCAGTTTGAGGTCTCAAATGTACTAAAGAACTTATTTTTATAACTTGTTTTTGAAAAATACTAAACAAATTCCCAAGCAATTTGATAAGTAACCATGAGTTTCCTAGGTGCCTTCAGCCCTGCATACTCTCCCCTTTCAGGGCAGCATTATAGAATGGAAACTTCGACACAATCTTAATTATAGGCTAGTGCTGCTATAATATAGCTCCTGTAGGTAGGTCAAAAAGCTTTCTGAGCGTAGTACAGTGTTCCAGCATGTACTCACTGAGGAGCAGGTCTAATGGCTCACTGCTTATTAAGGAGAGTAGCTCAGCAGTCAAAATTTTTATATGAGATTAAAAAGAAGGTGCAGTACGTGATGCTGTTAATCTCTCTGCCAAATTGTGTTGTGTGGGAGAGACATTTAACAAGAACTTTCCATGCTTTGTCAGCCTGCGGAACCATGCAGGGAGGGAGCTAGCACAATTTTGGGGGAGTATTGTGCTAGTTAGTAATAAATACCCAACCTTTCCTCTCCATAGAGCATGGCAATGTATTAACACATCGACATGTCCTGTAACTCCCTTCTACTCCAAAAGCTTTCCAAAATATATTTGGATAACAGTGCTGCTCAGTACCTGATCTCTCTGCCCTTGCCTCCCTGATATATCCAACATGTTGCCAGAGCCATTTCATACATAGCCCAGTTTCCACTTTAAAGAATGTCAATACGAAGGAAGGTGCTGCTGTATTGTTTTAGGGGTACATTGCTTATCAGATGTCAGTGTTGCTGAGGGCTGTGACAGATGCGTGGGCTGTGAGGAGGAGGGGAGAACAACTGCTCAGGTTAAAAGCTGTGATTAATAGTTCACCGAAGTTCACCATGATGTATGTGCTTTGCAAACACCGAGTTCCAGAAGGTCTCTGTCTCAAGCAACCTTGAGCTACTGTGTGATCAGGGAGGGACAGGATCAGACACACTTATGAGGCCAGAAAGAAGTCACTGAGTGTGAGTGAGGTGTCAATAGAAACAGCCCCATTATACAGCTTGGCTCTGAGATCCCTGGCGTGAAGGAAGCTTTCAGAGCTATTAAAGAAAGCTATTGAAGTCTTACTGGAAATCAATTTATTATACCTTAGGGCAGATAAGAATGGGACTAAATCCTGAGAAGTTGTGCTGCCACTGTGGGCTGGATGGCACAAGGTGGTGGTGAGCAGTAAAGGCAGACAGTGGGTACCAGTGCCACTCATTTCCTTGACAAGAGATACCTTCACGTGGCCAGCTGAATCAGATAGAATTTCTTGTGCATCTAAATAGATGGCTGCGTGCTAGCAGAGAAGGAAATGCACTGAAGAGATGCATTTGCTTTGTTACCCACAGTGTAACTCATTATAGCCCAAGGACACACTGGCAGAGCTGTCACCTATCGCCCTGGGTGAACTAGAAATGAGAAGGTTGCCATTTTGTTACCATTAGTCAGTATGAATGACAGCGCAGTCCCAAATCATTGTAAAACCAAGTGCTTCCTCAGCTGACATTGCAGAATCACCTAGCCTGGATCTGGAACTGGCAGACTTTGCTGATGATACCACAGCTTGGCTGGCTATGAGGCTGCTTGCTACTTGCAGATGCTAGATATTTTGCTTCCAAATATCTCAATTTCCCTGTGCGCCTCTTGATTACACACTGCCAGATGGTGCAGCAAATTCTGCACCGACTCCACAAAGAGGGCTTCAGACAGAAACCGCGTTGGAGAACTTATATTGCAGATACTCTTGCTGTCCGGCCAGGCACACAGGACTTCCATGAGAAGATGGTAAATAGACCCATGCAGGAGAGGTGCCTGCTAGTGCCTCTTACAAGAGCAAAGGGAAGAAAATCAATGTGGAGCTGAGAAGCAAAATGAGGGAGGGAAAGGCACTATCTTTCTGCAACACTTCTACCACCTTAAGGGTTTTTTTCAAAAACAAAAAAAATCCCATTGTAGAGTGGGGAATCCATAAGAAAGCAAGTTTGTTTCATCCTGCTTCTTGTGGCACAACTGGTTTAGAAATCTTTTTTTACAGGCAAAAATGATATTTTGCAATGATGAAGTTTTTTAAGTGCTTTTAAAGTATTTGGTAGAAAATGTAGCATGACTTCTTGATGCTGTTCTGCTCACGGTCTGTTCACAGAGAATTGTAGAATCATAGAATGGTTTGAGTTGGAAGGCATCTTAAAGATCACCTCATTCCAACCCCCATGCCATGGTTGGGGACATGTCCCACTAGATCAGGCTGCCCAAGGCCCCATCCAGCCTGGCCTTGAGCACTTTCAGGGATGGAAAGGGAATCCACAGCTTCCCTGGGCAACCTGTGTCAGTGTCTCACCACTCTCATGGTGAAGAATTTCCTCCTTATGTCTAGTCTAAATCTGCCACTCTCCAATTTAAAGCCATTCCCCCTTACCCTGTGACTACATGCCCTTGTAAAAAGTCCCTCCCCAGCTTTTTTGTGGCCTCTTCAGGTACTGGAATGTTGCTATAAGATCTCCCTGAAGCCGTCTCTTCTCCAGGCTGAGCAAGCCCAACTCTCTCAGCCTTTCCTCATATGGGAGGTGCTCCAGCCCTCTGATCATCTTTGTAGCCCTCCTGTGGGCCTGTTCCAATAGCTCCATATCCTTCTTACAGTCAGGATTCCAGAACTGGACATGGTTTGGCTTCTGGGCTGCAAAGACACATTGCCTGCTCATGTTGAGCTTCTCATCGACCCACACCCCCAAGTCCTTCTCTGCAGGGCTGCTCTCAATCACATCATCCCCCATCCTGTATTGAAATTGGGGATTGCCCTGATCCAGGTGTAGGATCTTGCACTTGGCCTTGTTGAACCTCATGAGGTTCTCACAGCCCCACTTCTCCAGCCTGTCCAGGTCCCTCTGGATGACATCCCATCCTTCTGGTGTGGCAACTGCACCATTCAGCTTGGTGTCATCTGCAAACTTGCTGAGGGTGCACTTAATCTCACTGTCAATATCATTGATGAACATCCTAAACAGCACTGGTCCCAGTATGGACCCCTGAGGGCCACCTCTTGTGATCAAGTGACAATCTGAATCTGGACATTGACTTCTACTCTCTGAATATGACCATCCAACCAATTTATTACCCACCATACTGTCCACCCATCAAATCCATGTCTCTCCAAGTTAGAGAGGAGGATGCTGTGGGGGACTGTGTCAAAGGCTTCACAGAATTCTAGATAGATCATTTCTGTTGGTTTACCCGTGTCCACTGCTGTGGTTAATACATCATAGAAAACCACTAAGTTTGTCATACAGGATTTGCCCCTGGTGAAGCCGTTCAGAGTCCCCAGTTAGCACTTTCAACCCAGCAGGCATCAAGCTCTTACAACTAGAAGCCATGCCTGCAGCTGCCAACAGAAGTTTTGCTGGTAGTGAAAGATGAACTTGACTGATTGAAAGCCTTTTAATTGTAACTTGCAGATTTGGAGCTGCAAAGTTCTAGTCTTTGTCCTTCCCACTGGTGCAATCCAATTCTATGACTATTAAAAATGTAATAAAAAAGGTATTTCACCCAAAGATTTTTCCAACCAGGGAAATTCCATTTCATTTGTTTTTTAGCACTTCAAAGAGTCAGGGGTAGAGCCACAGAACTTATTCCCTCCCTTTCATCTCTGGCTGCAATGTCCTGACTGCCATGTGAAGGAGGGTACTGGAAGCATCTTAATAGGAATTACCCCATATCATTATATCTTTTTTCTTTTCTTTGTAATTATTTGTACAGAAAATGCATCAGAAGAGATGTCCATATGCACGTGTAACCACAGATGCATGCTTGGAGTCCTTGTGTTCCAAATCAACATATTTCCGCGGTTTTTAACCTCAGTTAACAGCATGTTGTCAAACAAACTGAAATGCCAGGGGATTTTTACTTCGAAGACTGAACAGAAGGCTTTTGTACTTGGTTTGCTCTGGGTGGAGTTGGGAGGAGAGGGGGGAAGCACTTTTTCCTCATTTTAGTTGCAACCCCCCCCAATTATTTACACTCATCTTGTGCTGACTGCAGCTTGCTTTGTTGGCTGTTTGCTGTTTGGGCAGGTAAGTAAATTCTGACCTACCTTGAAAAGAAAATGAGCTTTGGTTTGACACAACTGTCATTGACACTGACTGACATTAGGTGCTCCCCCAACCATCAGTGACTGGAAGTCCTGGCAGTGCCTCTCCACCCCTTCCCATCTGAAGTCCTGTGTATACTGGAGAGGAGGTGGAGGCAGAACAGGTTTCCCCAGCCATGAATCTGCCCTTCAACAACTGTCAGGACATCCAGTCTTGCAGGAACAAAGCCACCTCTGCTGAGACAAAGCCACCTCTGCTGAGACAACGCTGCTGCTCCTGCAAGCAGGAAGAGCAGAGGTCTGGGCAGCCCTTGTTCACCAGGGACATATTTTCCAGAGGGGAGGGACTCATGCATGAGCAGAGTGTCTCATAGGGCATTAGATAATGGGAAGCATCACTGATTTTGATGGTGGGGTGTTGGGGAAGGGGCTGCACTCACAGGACACCTGGCCAAAGGCAACTCCAGTCCCATTTGAGGGTTTGGATGTTGCAAATTTACTAAAACATGAAAGGCTTGATATCTTAATTATTTTTCCATATGCCTTATAGGCACTTTTACTATAAGTTATATGAGAGGAACTAGGTCAGTATGAGTTTTGTTTCTTGTTACTGATAATCAATTTTGATGTCCTGGTTTACATACTAGTGTGATGTAGCAGCATTCAGATCACAAACACCTATTGATATATTCTGCGCATGACTTTTTGGATGAGGTTCAAAAGAAAATAAACCATGGGTACATTTTTCTCTTCTACGGAAATGTAAGTGGTTCATTTTGAACTTGAGATGTAGTGACGGGATGAAATCAGGTGTGATAGTGTAAACATAAACTTTGTTTTCATGCTACTGTTTTGTCCTAGAAAGATTTACTTTAAGGCATGTTTTTTTCTTTGACTTCTTCCTAGAGGTTATCTCATCTCCAACAATTAAATCGTGGTTGTCAATATGTTTAATTAATTTTCCATCAGAAATACTATTATGTTTTTTGAAGGATGAGAAAAGCTAAAGTTATCAAAGATCAGCTTTGTTCTAGCAAAGAAGAGTGGAGGAGAGTTATAAACAGCAGCTTCTATACAAAGGATTGAAGTGTTCATCCACTTCCCTGCTGTTGTCATGGCAAGCCCCTCTTTATTCCCAGTGTCACAGTGTGGGTACATGGAAAAGGAAAATAAGGCAAGGGGCAATGCGCAACGTACTCTTGATTTCTCCTTCTCTGCATCACTGGGTGAGACCTGCTGCTTCTGGTGCTGGACTAGGAGGGGCAAGGACAATCACAGGGTCACCTGCCTCTGCATGATGGTGATGGTAATTAGCCTTTGAGAGAGACTGTGGTGGCTGAGCTGGTAGAGCTGCCTGCAGTCAGAACTGGAAGAAGGGTGGCCATGGGCATCCCATGGCACACGGCCTCCAGGGCAGCCTGGTCTGCCCTGTGCATTGAGAAAGGTGTTGTGCTTCCCAAACACTCACCCAGGGGGGATCTCAATTCAGGGTTTTTTTCTACATCCAATGTACTATGGGGTAAAACATCCCAGAGAAGTCAAGCTGCTGTTGGGGTGGTGTAGGACAGGGACAGGCAGCTGGGGACTCAGCCTGCGATGTTCTGCAATACTCAAACCAAATGCTTTTGGTTCAGATAAATTACCCGAGACTAAGGTGCTAAAACATTTGAGTAGTTTCCAGTGGTCCTTGCTGTCTAGAGCATTCCTGTGATGCTCACAGGTAACGAATCACTGGCAGCTGAAACTCCTGAACCGGCAAGAATCCCACTTATATTTTGAAAGCATTTGGGTTTAAAGGTGATGCCAAGTGGAGCTTTTTGACGTGAGGGTAGCTAGTCATAACACCAGAAAAAAACCATCCTGTTGGTGAGATCTACTGGAAACTATTTGGATGGTAAATTTGTTGCATTAATACAGTTTGAGTAATGGATGGTGTTTGGAAATGAAACTTTCCAAACAAAAGGAATAAGGTACTATATCTGGCGCAAGAGTTGAACAACAGGAATTCACATTTTCCATTTCCTAGTGTGGAACAAATAGAATAGGCTTAAAAATAGGGTATCTGTTAGTCACTGCATTATGAATGGCATGGTCGAGTAATGCCACTGCTTGGGGAAAATGTTATAACTATATTCAGTTTTATAAATAAAACAGACTTGCTGCTTGACACGTGGATCTCACCTTAGTAAAACAGAGCATTTGGCATCTCACACTTGGGCATCTTCATTTGTGTGTGACAGAGGATTTGAGCTTGGATGAGAGCTTGGATGACTGACAGGAGTTAAAAAGTCCCTGAACTTTACTAGGTTGGGAAATATCTGCAAAAGGTGTTGTGGGCTGAAGCCTAAGGCAGCATGCTGCTGCCTGGGATAGGTTGCTGAGAAGCTAACAGAGCTCAAATGTATTGACAGTATGCAGACTGTCATACTTCTACCATGATGAATTTATAAAAACCCATGTGTTTTGCAGCTATTTGGGATTTCAATGAAAAAACGGCTCTCCTGTAGTAAGTCTGGGTATTCCAAAGTGGTTTTGCCTGAATTTTTTAGCTCTCAGGTCTTCATTTGATGGCAACCCATTCTCTGAGGACATTTGCTTTTCCATAATGAGAAGGCATAGGTTCAGCCAGGAATCTGTAAAAGCAGAAGAGTAGAGTAACTTGCTAAAACACCTTGGTAATGAAGTCCCACTCTTCTACAAGCATTGTTATGAAGGTCACCTCACCATTTGCTTGTGATATTTTTACCTCCAGGCTACAACTGATTATGGCTTATTATGGGCAACAAGCAAAGTATAGGCAGCTTTTTCAGCCCTAGTTGAGAACCACCACAGGCTTCAGCCTTGCTCGTTGACAGAGAAACAATGGAAATTATGAGTTCAGCAATAGTCCCTTATTTAAAGCAAGAGGAATGTGTGGCAGCCTGATTTAAGGAGGGACAGTTTCACTCTGTGTCTAGCCTATTTTTTTGAGTGGGAGGGAATTCAAAAACTGGGAAGGTTTGTTTGCCTAGGAGGAAAGAAAATGCCTGAAGTAACAAAAATATGCAGTGTGTGGAGAAAATGTCCACACGTGCACATTTAAAATGTGTGTATGTGTCTTAATATACATATAAAACCCCTCAGGTGAAAAGTAGGATCATGGAGCAGGGGACCTGAGTGAGTAGCAGCCTCAGCAAACAGATGTGGTGAGTGTCGTGGGAAGCATGCCAGGGTCAGCACCTGAACCACAGCATCCAAACAGGGACAGCAGGCACTGTGGCGTTGCTGTGTTTCTGTTCTCCACATGCACATATTTGACTTGGGTTTACCATAATTTCTTAAGGATAGAAATATTATAGATGGTGAAAGCAGGACAGAGCTTTTGTTGTCCAACAGTTCCCCTCTTCAGAGACAGAAGCACAAGCTGATTCTTGTTTTCTTGCCAGTCCAGGAACTGATGGTGTAGAATAAAAATGTTTCACAGCTCTTTGAAAGCCCTCAGATTATGTGGGTGTGCCATTCATGATCACAACTGTCAGCTGGTCTTCTGAACTTCAGAGAATTAGTTCCTTCTCTTGAACTTTTTGCTGAGCTCACACATCTGATGCAGATCTGTGTCCCTTTCTTTCTTTTATGTCTGCAGAAAAAAACCCAAAACAGGACAATATGCTGAGGGGCGGTGTTTTACGGCTGGCAGCACAGATGTTATGAATCATCAAGATGTTATGAACAATCAATCAATAATAATCCTTATTTCAGCGGACCAATATGAAACTCTTGGACTACACTTCAATATTACTATCCCCATCACTGCCTTTGACTACTAGCCACATGAGCCATCAGCTGATGTATTCTCCAGCTCTGCCTCTTTCAGCCTTGGGCTCATGTTCTGAGATGAACTGACAATAAAAGTTTGACTGACAGACTATCTACTGCAATCAATCTCTTCCAGCATGTGGTTGAGGTTTGCTTTTAGAAATGTCATTAGGTGGAGCCACAGCCTCCAGCACTTCTGGGAGGCCTTGTCTCTGTCATTCATTAAACACACTGAAGATGGACGATATCTTCAAAACTGATTAATTATTATTATCATTGCCTCTGATTACACCATGCCTAAACTCTGTGAGAGGTTTCCTAGGTAAGTGAGATTTGAGGTCTCTGCCACGAGGAAGGTGCAGTTAACACTGGATGCTGATATAGATAAGGAAGAAAAGAAGTTGCCTTGAAGAACGGAGCAGCCCAACAGTAGACTCTGCATGTTAAGCTTTGTTTCACTGCTTTACTCCTCACCTTGGTGTTGCAGACCCTGCTCTAAGGTAAGGATTTAAGTGCTCATTAACTGAATCTGCATTACTTCAGCCCACAAGAAGTCTGGTTAAGTCCTATATGTGTAGGCAGGCTGATTTCCCCAGAAGAGCACGGCCAGCTCCAAATCCCCACGCATTGCTGTCTGCAGTCATGCAGTCTGGAGCACTGACGCCAGGTAGGTATTAAACAAGAGCTGATTTTATTTGAAAGGAAGGAGAATTAGTGATATTGGGTAAAACTGAGATTTCTTGTCCACCAGTTGAGAAGACACTTGCTGGTCAAGCCTCTGCAGCATGTGTTTCTCCTCCAGACCAGAGAACAAATGGGGTAGCAGGCACATTAGTGCAGGTGTGTAGGGATGGGAACAGTGCGAGATGCTGTATAGGATGGATCTGAACTCAGCATTGGCTGCAATAGTACTAGAAAAATCTATGGTCAAGGTATTCTCATCTTCATTGCATTTATAGTCCAGCGGTACTGTGTGATACTGAATGAGTGGGCTCAGTGCCATGGCAAAGCAGAAATTTCCAACCAGAGTTATGCTGCCTCTAGTTTTGTTTTTCTATGTATATTTTGGGTTAGGAAAATGCCTCAATTGTTTTAATTATTAATTCCCATAAGTCACTATTGTCTCTAATTTCAGCAACATGTATGGAATTGTCCAACAGTATGTGGTGCTGTGCAGAAGGACCTGCTGCAGGCATGGCTGTTGGTAGCTGTGCCAAAGGCTGCTTAGCTTGACACAAGCAGTTTTCCTTAAACAAGTGCTTTGGCCACTCAAGATATTGGGTTAAATGGAATTGACCAGTTATGGCTGCTTACTTGTAGGAGCTGGTCAATATTCCTGGATGAAATGCACCATAACTTGTACCTTTGCTTCAAGGTATTTCAAGTGCCGAGTGTTCCTTCTGATATTCACATCCTGTGAGTCAGCGCTCACCCTTTGGCTTTTTTGCCCCTGATGTGTGTGTGTTAAAGCTAAGAGGAACCTGACAGAAAATGCTGGCTCCACATGGAGTAAAACCACTCCTAGGCTGACTTTTCTGTACCTTCCGTTCCTAGCCTGCAGTATTTCATTTCTTTCTGCCTGCTTGTGGTCAGAGAAGAAATATATCTTATGTGCACTAACGCCGTGTACTAACTGAGGAATGATCTTGCCCTTCATTTTATAAACCTACAAGAAAGTTGTTACACAGCCCAAGGAGCTCTCTAATATAGAGGGCTCTGTGGGATGACTTCTGTTGAGGAAAATATGGGCGATATGGCTCACGCTTGCATTTGAAGTCTGGTTTAGTTTACAAATACAGAAAGCCTTTCCTCCTTGACCCACAGAAGGATTGAGCAGCAGGCTGTTTCTTTACTCACAGCTTCCAAACTGCAGGAAATAGGAACCTGGAACTGTGGTGTGACAGGTGCCAATGGGCTATGGAGTGCCAGGATAGCTGGAGGTTGGGATGCCCCCAGTATTCACCCAAGGCAGAGGAGGGCAGGACGGATGCTGGAGAGCAGCATGTTTCTGTTGTGCAGAGCCTTGTTGGGATGATGGTAGCTAGGTTTTGAGCTAGACAAGCTGTCAGGGTGGGGAGATGATGAGACCTGTTTCACTGCCTTGTCCTTGGCTCCTCTGCTGCTGATCAGGAAGGTATTTCAGGAGCAGCTGCAAAAGTTCAGGCTTTTATGATAGAATCATGTAATCACCAGGTTGGAAAAGACCCACCCGATCATTGAGTCCAACCATTCCTATCAAACACTAACCCATGCCCCTCAGCATCTTGTCCACCTTTGCCTTAAACACCTCCAGGGAAGGTGACTCAACCACCTCCCTAGGCAGCCTGTTCCAGTGCCAAATGACTCTTTCCATGAAATATTTTTCCCTAATGTTCAGCCTGAACCTCCCCTGGCAGAGCTGGAGGCCATTCCCTCTCATCCTGTCCCCTGTGACTTGGGATTTATATTTTTGCTTTTATAATCTTTTTTCATATTACCCTTGGGGCAACATGCAAGGTCTGACTTTCTTTACACCCAACCTGGGAGAAAATTATCTCTTGCTAATATGATTGAATCCATACAAAATTGGGGTGTGAAAAGATGAGGTGCTCAGGACACTGCAAATTTGTGCTAGTGCTTTGACAAAGGCTGCAGGGCCATACTTGCATGTCCAGAAAAAGTGCAGGGGCAGCCCTGGCCCTCTTGCTCTGCTGTGGGTCAGTGGACCAGAAACACAAAGGATCTCGGAGGTTTCTGAAGGGTGGCAATTTGCTCGTACTACTCACATCTGGTATTTGCTCAAGGGGAAAAATAGCACAGCAGGAAGATATGTGTGACTGCTTCTGGAGAAAAGCTTATCTGTGCCTCGCTGTAAAACACACAGATTCTTTAGCAGAAGAAAAGCAAAAGAAAGTTAGAGCTACTGCTAGTTCTGAAAGACTTCCTTGACAACGCAGGCAAGGTTGGCCCCTGTGTGATATGCAGGGACAGGAAGCTGTGGGTTGCATGGGCAAGAGGGTGAGTGGATAGCTTTTATTATTTTAGCTAAATTAATAGAAAGGTATTTTTCACTTTTGCTTCTCAGGGTACAGGGTTTCCCTTCCCCCATGATCTGGCTCTTCTCCTGAATAGGTGCATTTTTGAGAATGTCCTTCCTAGCATGTGGAGGACTTCTCCCAGCCTTACCTAGCAATTTAGTGCAAATTCCTGGGAGATGAGAGGGGGCATTTGGGCAGCTCACTCCTTCTGTACCATTAGGAGATCTTTGATCTTTCTTCCAGCTGACAATACTGCCAGTGAAATTGGTTCCTGAACATAAAACGTCTATGCTTCTTTCTGTATTGGGAGATCTGATAATAAAAATATGGGTATAAAATTCTCTCTGATGTGGTTGGATTCAGTGGAGGAAAAGCGAAAGCCAAATATTATTTCTGCTTAAGAAACAGACTGCTGAAGGAGAACAATGCAAACCCGTCAAGTTTTCAATACTTTAAACACTGGGAGAATTAATAAGCCTCCAACAACATCGTGATGCTGTAGTGGTTTCCAGAAGCCCCTCTTGCTTGCTGCCGTGGCTCTTTGTGGATCACTGAGAGTCCAAATCATCTGCTGCCTATGCAGGTCTGGGGGGAATGGGGTGGGATGTTTTTTTGAGATCCTATAATTTGGTGTCTGTTGGCTCTTCAGTACTGAGGGATCTAGTTTGATTAAATGTGCTTTGTGAATACAACCTTTCAGTTTTGATACCTTATTGAGACAGGATCGTGGTTTGTCAGGCCCGTGTTTCCCCCTTCAAGGAAACGGGAAGGAAACTGGGCACCATAAAGGCACGGAGTGGTGAAAGGGAGCATCCTCTGGGTACCCCTTGTTCAACCAAGGGTGCTGCCATGCTGTAGGGAGATGAGGTAAAACCCACTGACTGCTCTTCTCCAGTACAGATATGCTGTGCCCTTTTGGGTTCTAAACTCAAATTGTGATGGTCCTTGCATGTTTAACCTTAGATAGAAGCAGGGAGTGAGGTTTGTAGTTACTTATTTTTTGGGTTGGTTTTTTTTTTTTTGGTACTATCTTGTCCTTACATGGTTGATTGGAACAAGTGACAATGAAATCTACTCAGTCATATGCTCTCGTGTTCTTGGTACATCCTGAAACTTGTATCTCTAGGTTGTGTGTGGTCTCTTTGGAAAAATACCATATTAATTTCTTAACAGAATCTGACATGGATTTCCACTTCAGTGGACTGCAAAGCAGTAGAAAGTTTACAGTATTTTCCGCTCACTAATTAGTGTTAGGATGATGTTAGCATCGAAGTACACAGGGGTCTGCGGTGCTTTTCCACTACAATATCTTCATAGGCTTTTATAGTCTCATAATATTTTCTTTTTATGAGTACACAGCTTTTATAACTCCACTTGGTTTAAGTGATATCTTCAGACAGCACCTTTAACTCCTCACTAAAAATATGCCTGAAGTGCTATTTTAGCTGTAGTTTGCTGAAGATAATCCTTCCTTTTGAAAGATGTAAACAGCCTTACACTTTTGTAAACAATGACAGCAAATGAGTACCTAATCCCCCTTAGCCAAACTGGGGGAAAAGTGTGGAAAGACTCATGAGCGGATGGCTCCTTCTGGCTGTGCACAGGTGGTGCAGACCTCCATGAAGCTCATCCTCACCTTCCTCCATAGTGGCAGATAACAGGGTCTTCTAGTGCACTCAACCTAAACAGTGATCCAAGTGAGAGCTGTCTGGCTCCTTCTCAGCCCTAGAGGTGCCCAGCATGCTCAGGGGCTCCCCGAGGAGATCTGCAGCAGGGGATGCCAGAGTGGGCTAGCAAATGTGCTCCTGTGGAGAATATGTCTGAGCTTGGGATCCAGAGTCTCATGCATCCGATCCCTGCCTAAACCTTGGAGTTTTGTGTGCAGCCCAACAGACATTTGGAGGATACACCTAAGATGGGCCAGGTAGGACTGAACTTCTCTTAAAACATATTTTTGGCTGCTTGCTTTTAACTCACTGGTGGTGGCATTGACAGGTTGCAGTAGTTATGTACTGAATGAATGACAAGGATTTGGTTGCATCCTCAAAAAGTCAATCATATTACCTGCTTTCCAGGGCAGCACCTTGCAGGCTGGTCACGATGTGCTTCAGCAGCTCCATGACAGCTCAGGCTCCTGTCACTCTGCTGAATATGAAAACTGAAGCAAATGCCAGAATTCAAATCTCTCCTCTCCCAGGACAGGGTCCTCATCCACAGCTTGCAGAGCAGAAGACCCTTTTTACTCCCCTGTGGAGCCAGGGAGATGATATAACCCAGCCTGAGGAGGAGAGTGCCCCACACACACGGCAAGAGCAGCAGCCTGCTCTGTGGGGCCCTGTCTTAGGAAGTGGGTGGTGAAGGCTTGAAAAGCTTTGGGGCCAAGGAAACACTTCATAGAATCATAGAATCACCAGATTGGAAAAGACCCACCAGATCATCGAGTCCAACCATTCCTATCAATCACTAACCCATGCCCCTCAGCACCTCATCCACCTGCCCCTTAAACACCTCCAGGGAAGGTAAATCAACCACCTCCCTGGGCAGCCTCTGCCAGTGCCCAGTGGCACGCGTGGCTCCAACAGCCACTGCCAGTTGGGTGGCCGCACTGGGAACACAGGTGGGAGGTGGCTGGAGGATAGCTGGAGCAAAGTAATTACTGCAGGCCATACTGGGTGTGCACTCCTGCCCATGCTATGGCATGAACAAACCTGGCATGAACGAGCAGGTTAGGCTGGGCACCTCAGTGGTTAGGCAGCAACTAACATTTTTTTTTCTTTAACTGCAATTTTGGATGGATTTGGGCAACATGCCAAGATCACCTAGGAAACCTTTGAAGGATTAAGAGGCTCTCTGTCCCAACCCATTATTTTAAGGAGCAGAATATTCTGAAGGAAATAGAACTGAACGAACTCTGCAAAGGAGTTGTTTGGGTTTTGGGGTTTTTTTTGTCTCACAAATGGATGCAAGAGTGAAACAAAAATCCCTGCCTGCACATATGCAGTAGATGTGTCAGTGGCATTATCTTGGTAGCATGACGGAGTCCCCCACCACTGGTGTTTGAAAGACCAAAGATGTGTGCTTAGAGAGGGTGAGTTGAAAATGGGCATTCTGCAGAGGGGAGTCCTGGACATCTCTCTCAACAGGCATGTGCAGAGAGGAGATGGGTCAGACACAGGCAGTACTATCTCTCTGTGGCTGCTTCTGTCCTGTTGCCATAATGCTTCTGATGGGTGAGGAGCTGACAGTACAAGCAAAGGCAGAGTGTGGGTCAGGCTGACATGATCTCCAAATTAGTTATGGAGCCGCTCTTTGCGAGGTACCACTGGGAAATGGGAAATATCTGCCTCCCCCTCTGTGCCATGTCTTCCCTCATCCCGGTGTACACGGATCTTTCTCCCAAAGAACAAGTGTCTCTGCATCAGAAATGAAGGGTCACACCTTTGCAAACATTTCAGGCAGATCCATGCACCAGAGTGGAGAATGAGCCCCTGGGCAGAAGCCACCTGATAGGATAAACTGCCCCATGACTGGCATGTGCAGGACTTGTGCAGGTGCAGGATATGTGCCAGGGCAGGCATGTTGTCAGCTGTGCAGATACTTCTGTTAGTGCAGCTCAGGGCAACATGCATTGCTGAGCCAACTTCAAATGAGGATGGAGATGTTGCAGAGCAGAGTCGGCCCCTGATTTATCCCTGTGCAGAACAAAGCTGGAGAAAAGTGGAAGAAACAGTCCAGACATACCTTAGAGGAAAGAATATGCAAGTATCACTGTCCCTTCTCAAGGGAGAAGTTTTTCAAGGAATAGTTATTCCTTTCCTTTGTAAATGAGGCTTTTTAATCCATGAAGACAGGGCTGCAATGCACACAGGTGATCTCTGTCCTCCTGGAAGCAGGAAGGAAGAAATGTGGTGGCTCTTTCAGGACCTGGGCTCCAGTTTCACTGCTTAGGGCAAAACTTGGCCTCCTTTCCTTGGGCTGGCTCCTGGGCGAGGGCAGTATTGGGATATCATTACCCAAATAACTAGCATCTTTAAAAAAAAACTCTTTTCACAGGACTAACTGTTGGGAAGTGTGGTGCATATAGAAAAAAAAAAAAACAAACCCAAACCACCTCTGGTTTTTACTTAGTTTTTACTGTACCCATTTGAGGGAGAAAAAAAAAAGCCACCATTTGTTAAAAGAAGGAATTGAATATTTTGTGAGCAATGTGCCCTGCGGGGTGCCAAGGGCCAGTGCTGCTGGTGGCTATTGAGCTGTGGCCACCTGCTTACCCAGCACTGAGCTGTGACCATTTAATGTGATTACTGTGCTCATTACCTGGCAAGACTGGGGCAATTGTGAAAAAACATTGCTAGCCAGTAGGAATGTGTCCAGGAATTTTATGGGCGTCTCATGTACCCATCGAGCATGACTGTGATTTTTTTTTTTTAATAAGGTTCTGCTTATTGTTAGGCAACTATGTGGCAGTGCCCAGGTGACCAAGCAGAGGAGACAGTATAGCTGTGCTGCATGGTAGTGAGAAAAGGAGTCAATCCTGTCACTGCACCATAACTGGAAAAGATAACTGGATATGCTGCTACTGGGAAGGGGCAGGAGGCACAACACAGGTACTGTGGTAGCTGATAATCTCGTCTTTCTCTCAGGAGACATAGAATCATAGAATCACCAGGTTGGAAAAGACCCACTGGATCATCGAGTCCAACCATTCCTATCAAATACTAAACCATGATCCTCGGTGCCTCCTCCACCCATTGACTCAACCACCTCCCTGGGCAGCCTCTGCCAGTGCCCAATGACCCTTTCTGTGAAAATTTTTTTCCTAATGTTCAGCCTAAACCTCCCCTGGCAGAGCTTGAGGCCATTCCCTCTTGTCCTGTCCCCTGTCACTTGGGAGAAGAGGTCAGCACCCTCCTCTCCACAACCTCCCTTCAGGTAGTTGTAGAGAGCAATGAAGTCTCCCCTCAGCCTCCTCTTCTCCAAGTGGGTGTGAATTTGTAGCTAGTGGCACAGCCTTCCCACAATGCATGGTGAATGGTTTGAAGAATAAACTGCAGCATCTGTCACCGCTAAACTAAATTTCCCGTGTCTGGTCATTAAAGCAATGAGTGCTTGCTGACTGGGAATGACTCATCTGAATCATCATCATAAACACTCCAGTCTTTTGTGCTTCTGTTGGCACCTCTTCAGTAAGGAATTGCAGTTAACCTTGTTATAGCGGTCAGAAGTATCTCTATTCAGTGTCTCTTCCAAAGGCTGCAGGTATCAGCACATTTTTAATTCAACATTGTACGTTTTTTCAGTCTAAATTGTATTTCAATGGCACATTGCAAATTGTAAGCCAGTTTTCCTCATCTGGTGTAAATCCACATAACTCTGTTTATTTTGCTGCAGCTCCATTGACTTGTGCCAGCTGTATCTCTGACCTGTGGCATCGCTCCTGCTGCTGCAGCCAAATTAATCTTTGTTTCATGTTTGCATAATAGCAGAGGTTGTGCAA
Source organism: Clamator glandarius (assembly GCA_033459285.1). Lineage (NCBI taxonomy): Eukaryota > Metazoa > Chordata > Aves > Cuculiformes > Cuculidae > Clamator > Clamator glandarius. The sequence goes on along the minus strand of JAUNZM010000310.1, from coordinate 847,298 downwards.
ATGTAGGGGAGCAGGTGGATGTGCTTGAATTAGTGTTAAGCTATCAGCAAGTGAATTAGTTTCACCCTCTTGGCCAGGTTTACAAAATGTAATGTACAATTTTGAGTACTTTTATTTTTGACTACCTGAATCAGTCTTCATCTGTAGAAAGCCAGTACTGTGGTTTTCCTGAAAGCCCATCCTTTGTAAAATGACTTGGATTACCCCCAATCTAAAATACTTCTACACCATTTAAGCTAAATAGGAAGTCACACCCCACAGGGGCTGGCCAAGACCTTCAGCAACAGAGCTGTTTGGTGGGAAGACATTCTTGAGATGGGGGATGTGGCTGGAGAAGGGCTCAAAGCCCTAGTTAATCCTCCTGTCCCCAGAGCTCAGCCATAAGGAAGCAGAAGCGAAAGGGCAGTTGCAGCCTGATGCCCAGCATGTGCTCAGCCCAGCTCAGGTCACTGTGTGACCAGAGGAGATGAAAGGTGCTTTCTGAGCTATTTCTCCCTTCTCCTGGACTGCTTTCAGCTGCCCTTTCTTTTCTTGTTCAGGAACCCGGCAAACTCTGCAAGTAAGGGCTTGCCTAACTCCCTGGAGATTTCCCCTGATTTTGAGGGATTAACATGACATGTATGGGAAAGTACCAAAGATAATGATCAGAACAGAAACTTGTTAGACTTCATCTATTTATGAGCAAGAGCCAAAGCAGTAACCTTTCTAAGAAAGATTGACGATTCATTGAAAGAGTAAATCACATGCTCTACACCACTTACCTACTTCAGTATTTCTTTCCTCAAAACAACAGTAGGACCAATTTAGAAACAGAAGACCTCCACATGTCCAAAAGGAACATGGTTTCAAGAGATCTCAAACTCCTGTGCTTGTGAAATGTTCTTTATCACCTTCCAGACAAAATCTGCATTTGCTTTCTGAGGGATTCCATCACTCTACATGTCGTTATTGTACTGAAGAAAATGAAACCTCAGGCTACTGACAGATCCGGGAGGGCAAAGAAACTTCTCACTCAGAATGGTGTTGTAGTGTTGAACCTAGCCTTTGTATGTTGCTATTGCTATATAAACACAGTAATCTCCCTGTCAAACATACTCTCAGGTTCCACCAAAGTCAAATAGAAGTAACACAGACGCTTCTGAAAAATAAATGGCTCTGTTCTTGCCTAATGAAGATATAATCTACCTCTCAGCTGCAATGGAGCCACACTGGTGTGACGGTGGGGGAAGTGAGGTCCCACACAGACTCCCCTGAGCCCTCATAAACACCAGCCTTGCTTTGGTTTGCCCAGCCTCACAGCTTAGCCCCTTCTGGAGCTGCATGAACTGGTGCAGCTTTGCTGAGCGGTATGCCAGTGCTCAGTGGTGCAAGGACACTATGGGATAAGGGAAAACAGGGTTTACTCACTGTACTTGCATTTTTCTTCCCTGCCACAACATGATTGCCAGTGGGATCACATTTACATATCTCTTGCTTATTTTAGGAATATGACTGCAAATATCTACTTTCTGTGATATAACAACAAATAAAAAAACCTCAGAGGTATAAAGTTGTTTCTAAGGGGTCAAAGGGAAAGACTCACCCTCATCCACCTGCCAAAGGGTTTCACTCCCTGCCAGGCACCCATTGCACTCCTTCTTGGTTTGGTAACCTCCCTGGTGCATTTGGGAGGGTAGGTTGACACCCTCATCTTCACCTGACCAGGTGTGACAGGGGATTTGTCACCCACTGGCTGCTGCTCCTTATACCCAACCTGCCTCATGTGCCACCAGCTTCCTCCCAGTGCCTGCCCCTCTCCCAAATGAAGGGTGTGGACACTGGGTCCACAGCAAAGCAATGCTCCTCTTCCCCAACACCAAAAGGAAGTCTGGGCCAGGAAGTGATACGGTCTAATTTTGTCCCAGTTTTCCCTGGTGAGGAGGAAATAGGACCTGAGTGCTCACTCTCTGCTGTCACTGACCATGCCCGCTCTCCTACTCCTCCACTTCCCTTTCTTCCTCCTCCTCTTTCATCCCCTTTTGGATCCTCTCCAGGTTTGAGGCAGTACCTTTCAGCGTGCTCAAGCTACCCCAAAATGGAGTGATCTTTTACTGTCCTAAGTCTATTTTTGATCCTTCTGCATTGCCAGAGGATTTAATCAATTCATTTATCTGTAGTGCAGTTTTGCTGCTCAGCCACATCCCATCCTTACAGAAATATCTTTTCCTGGTAATGCTCTAATTTTTGGTCAAACTCTTGGGTCACCGTTTTGTGACGGAAAGTGACAACTCTCCATAGCCAACTCCACAGCAGACAACTCTTTGCAGGACAACTCTCTGCAAGGAGGGTTAGGGTTAGAGTTAGGGTTTGGAGCTCCCCATGTACAGTTGTCCTGGCAGAAAGTTGTCCTAGACCTTTCTGTAATTTGGATGAGATCACACACACAATTTCTTTTCATTCTAGTGTTCTGGTGGACATGCTTGGCCTCAAGCTGGTGCCATCCTCCTTCAACCTACAAATACTATGCCTTCTGGCAGACGTTAAAATGAAACTTAAAAAAACTGCAGAGGGTAATGCTCTGTGGGTGCTAGAGGGTGTGTTGAAAGCCTGAAGTATCAGTTCTGGCTCAAGGCTTCCCAGAAGCAAAATGAAACTTAGTTTTGCTGCCCTGGAGGAGAGAAACTCAGTCCAGAGGAATTGTAGCAGAAGCAAGCCAGGTTTTTCCATGGCTAAATTCTCTTCTAGCAGTCGTCAGAGTAACAGCACCTGGTAAGGACAAGGAGCATCAGCTGAGGAGGGAGGATGCCATTCCTGTCCCTGCTTGCTGTGAGCTTTTGAGGGTCTCAGGGCAATGAACTGCTAGGGGCCACACAACACACTGGTGCAGATCTGCCACATCCTCAGGGATGCTGAAGGCATGTTATCCCACATCACCATTATCTTCTGAATGAGTTTAAATGCAGTTGCTTTGCAAGGCTAGTAAATTCATTTTACAGGTTCCAGGTGGGTGTTAATGGATGCTTCCTTTGGCTGATGGGTGACTACAGACAAATCATTCTCAAATGGAAAGTAGGTTATTAGGGTTTGTATTTTTTCTTCCTTTTAGGTGATGGATGGCTAGTGCCCCCTGTGGTGAGCTGTTTGTTTTAGGTTCAAGGGGCAGCACTGGATGTGGCTGTAATGTCACTGGAAGATGGACTTCACCTTACATTGTCACAGCTCCTAATCCTAGGGGATTTTGCTGACACTATTGCTGTTGCTGAAAATGCTTCTACATGTGCTTGCCTGCATAGTTTGATCCATTGTCTAGACCCAAGGACATGAGGGACACAGTGTGTTTGTGTGCCTAAGCACACAGGGCAGCAGGGAGGCAAGTGTCAGAGTGCAAGAGCAGCTTACATGGGGCCAGAGCAGCAGGACTGGCCATGATCTGACATCCCAGCATCCTCCTCCTGCTCCCTTTGTGCTGCCCTGCCTGCAGCACACAGTGCCAGGGTCTGTGGCACCTGGAGGTGCCAGCACAGGAGCTGCCCCCATGCCCCCTCAGCACCTCCCACATGTGTGCCCAGGGCTGGAGCCAGCACCTGCAGCGGGAGGCCGGCTGACGGCACCCACGGGCTTCTGCCCTCCCCCAGCCTGGTGAGTCTGGGTGTTTTCCTGTTTGCCTCTTACCTTTTGCACTGATCCTGGGGACAGGGGACAGTGACAGCCAAGGCTGCTGTCCCTGCAGGAGCTAGGAGCCAGCTTCTGCCTGTCCACACCCCAGGGGTGTTACGCCAGGGTTTTTCCAGGGCTTACATCTTCCTAATTGTCTTTCTTCAGGAGGAGCTGGAGCCCTGCACCCAGCCGTGCTTTGCTGCCAGGTCTGTACCAACACTCAGCACAGAGGGGCTGGGGACAAAAAGCAGAATGGAAGGAAAAATGAGAGGCTGCAAGAGCCACAGGTCTGTTGAGCCACAGAGCTGAACTGATGGAGAAGAGGGAGCCCAGGATCTGCCTGCCAGGTTTTTATTTGCTATTACAGCTGTGCCAGTGTTTGCCTGCTCTTTTGGGCTGGGTGTGAGCCCAAGGCAGCTGCATCTGGGAGGATAAACTTGGTTGCATATGGTTTGAGGCTATTGCTGGGTTTTCTGCTTAAAAATAGTATGATACATATATGGTGTGCATGAGAGGACTAAACCTCTGTCCTGTGATGCTTTGGGAAGAAATGAGAGTACCCCCACTGTAGGAGTCTTGCTTTCTAAAGCAGCACAAGGGCCTGAAGTGTTGCACGGGTGGGTATGGATGGATGGCCCTAAGACTGATTGGGAGAGGTGACAGATTTGCTAGAGAAAGGTGGGGACTGCAGAAGGTGTGTGCATCTTATGTATAACTGCAAATCCATCTGTACAGCCCTGCTTGCTCCTGGGCTGCGCTGTTGTTTCATCCTTCGTAGGATCACAACGTCCTGGATGCTGTTGCAAAATTTCCAGGAGCTGGAGGGAGGAAATGGGTCTGTCTTGTGCAATGATCTGGCCTCCAGAAAGTTGTCTGACCTACTCATCCCTGTAACCAACATCCAGGGAGATGAGCCAGGGAGGTCATTGCTTTATGGTGGTGGAGAAGCACATAATTGGCATAAAATGTGGAGAGGAGGGCAATGTGCTGTACTAATTTTTGCTACTAGCATAGCACAGGCTTTTTTTGGTGTGTCATCAGTTCATAAGAAGTTGCTAAAGTGCTGTGTTTTCTAGAGGTATGTATTCCTCTATAATCCCTCAGCTTTTGGTACTTGGTTACTGATGCTTTTGGCAGCAACAGGAGAGAGGTGGTTGGAGAAGCTTGCTTAGTATAAATTGAAATATAGGTCCTTTGATTTGTGAAAGCTGAGAATATTATATTAGGAGACAAGCATCTATCGTTCAACATCCACCTCTGTTACAGGATAAATATCACATTTTGACCTCAGTAGGGAAGAAAGGTGCAGCTAGCCAAAGCAAATCAGTTTGCCCACCTAATGCTTGAGGACAAAATTCCCATTGAGCTCCAAAATCAATTGCCTAGGTGCATTGCAAAACAGCAAATTGCCTCTTTTCTTTTTAAATCCCAGCAGTTGACTGAGACCCAACAACCTCTCCCAGTGTGTGCTTCACTGAAGCTCAGCTGTGGGAAATAAGCCTAAACCAGACAGAGGCATAAAGGATCATGGTGGAGCTGGCAGCTCCAGCTGGGTGCGTTCCACTGGCAGTGACATCCTGGTTCATGGAGCTGCCACCAGCTTACTTTTGAGCAGACAGTCCCATTCTGCTTTGCCTTTGTTGGGAACCCGCCAGGTGTAAGTCAGTTCTGAGATTTATGCTATAGGCAGAAGTTCTATGGAGTGCCAGGTGCTATGCAGGTGCAAATTGCTTTATTTGAACGCAAATGTCAATTTACAGCTCTGTAGTGATGTCCTCTACATGGCCCCACTTCCCTAGCAGCAGTGGGTACAGCTGTTTCAGCACCCAGATGAGCACAGTGTGCTCTCCAGGTAGCTCAGCTTGGCCTGTCTTCAGATCCAGCCAGGGTCAGGCTCTGTATCACGCAGGCAATCTCATGGACTTGCATTTTGCAGCTCTAGCACTCCATAGCTGTAAGCATTTGGATGTTCAAGTGATTAAGGTTAGGAGCAGATCTGTTATGGTACGGTCATACCGGAGAGATGTGGCCTCAGCCATGCTTAGGGATGGTTTCTGAGATGGCAGATAGACACGATGCACATGGAGCCTATCCACACTTGCCCATAGATCTCCATCCTCCGGTCCCACTGGGTGCCCTGCTTGATAGCTCCAAGAGTAACTAGGTCCTCCCTCATCTTGGCCATCACAGCCCTCAAATGCATGCAGCCTCCTTATACCAAGGAGCCTTGGTGGCTTAAAGCTTTCTTCCCCAATTCCCCCACTTAACTGTTAAAATGCAGTCTTAAGAGAGACCCTCTGACAGAGATCCCTCAACCTTTTCCTTCAGGAGGCAGTGTTGGTGCTGGGCTAGTTTTTCTTCCACCCCAGAGGGAAGACATCACCAAGAGCCAAATGGCTGCCAGTGGTTAATTTTTCATTTTTCCTTCTGAAGAGCTGCTTTCTATCTCTAGGAGGTCTCCCTTCAGCTGTGCTCCATGGCTCGTGCCCAAGCTATGGAGATTAAGGGAGCAGCAAGTACTCCTATAGGGGTTGGGAGCTGTTGAGGGGCTGAGCAGTCTGGACAGATGCTAGTGTGCTTGGAAATACACAGAATTGGTCTCATTCTTCTATATGCAGGGGCCCTTGGGGTGTATGAGGGAAGGAGGTAGTGGGTTTGGTTGGTTTTTTTCCACACCAGTGACGTGTCACCACTACAAGGAAAAGGTCACCTGTGTAAGTACAGTTGTGGGGAAACTTTTGCATGGAGCAGTGTTCAGGTTAAAGGCATCCCAAGACATAACAGCCAGCAGACAGAGAAAGCAAACACTGATCCGTGGATCTTCACTGAAGTTAGACTGAGTGCATGGTTTTACACTGCTGACAACCTGTTTGTTTATAAGGAATAATTTAAAATGCTATGGAAGTGTTAAAGTTAGGCTTCTTTCAGATGCTTTTCCTTCCTCCACTGACTGTAGACACTCTAGGCCAACCTAGAGCTGGGAAGCCTGTGTGTTGGAAAGCAACCTGCACTGAGCCTGTTGCTTTTGCTTTGGAGATCTGTCGCCTGTATTTAGTGTAACAGATGGAGAAGCAGCAATGCATCTGAGAGCAGGATATGGCTCAGCCTGCTGCCAACTTTGGGGAATTCCCCCTGAATCAGTGGTTAGTGAAAAAAGTTGCTGAAATGTTCAGTTTTGACCCAGGTAATTCTTACGTGGACAGTTCACACTTACCCCTCCCAAGGCAGGTAGGAGGGGTGACCTTCTAGCATGCGTTGAATCCTCCTGTTGGGTGGTGACCACTACTCCAGGTACAGTCATGGCTTTACTGGGATGTAAGCCACGATCATGATTTTGGGCTGGGCATGATTTTACTCAGAGCTAATCAGGGGAGTCCCATGAGAAGACTGATCACGATTTGCAGCCCATCAGCAGTTATCTGGGGAAAGAAGTGGGGAGCAGAAAGCCATTATGGATATATGAAAGCAAAAACCTTTTGTGATGGTAAGATGTCACCATCTGTCATGGAGTAGGGCAATGACAAGCCATGGCTCTTCCCAGTCCTGAACACTCCAGCTCTAAACCAGTCCTAGTATGGGTTTCAGTGAAGTCGCACAGGACTTATACAGTGGTGGGTGAGGCCTTTATGTTGGTTGACATTTCAGGAGATTTCCTGCAGAACAGGAGCGTACCCCTTCTCACCCTTAACCTCTTATGTGATTGCCATCTGAAGTGGTTACAGAGATGGGGCCACTCAGCTCCCTGCTGGCTTCCAGCACAGCTGGCTTGCAAGCAACCCCAAAGTAGACAATACCTTGCAGCACTCAGAAACCTCCTAAAATAATAGAATATAGGGAAGTAGCTGAGGATATCCAGCCTCAAAGTGTCAATTCATCAGCACTGACGTGTCTTCAGTGCTACTGATTAATTATGAAGAGAAATGATTGCCTCTCTTTCTGGAAGTTCTTCTTTGTTTGGCCTTAAAGTTACTGTAATTATTTGTTAACAGTTTTAGATTTTACAGCATCGACATGTTCTACATACTTAGGAGCAGTAATCTCAGATAAAGGTTTAAACTTCTTTTTCTCTTCCTTTCCTTTTTAAAGGATCTGAAAACAGCTGTGAAATGTGAATAGATTTTAACTATTAAGCCCAGGCTGCCAAGATGTTATTTCCTGTAGCTTTGACTCATGCAATTGAAGAAATAAATTGGATCAGAATATTGTTCTATACCAGTGATTTCTGTCTCTCTCTGCCAACGCCAGGCTCAGCTCTATTTAAAGCCAAAATGCCAAGGCATACTCTCACGTGTGCTCATTTTTCCTGCTGGCGAGGTACTTTGTGGCAGGAACTGCTTGCTAGGAGTCTGAGCTCACAGGAACCTGACCTGGGCTCCCAGTTGGCCACCTACTTGCCAGGGGATGTGATATCATCTGATGTGGGCTGGTGCCTCTCATGTCTCCCCAGGGTTGTATGGTGAGGAGAACAGGCCTTTATCATCCTCCATTAGGCATATGACCTTCATTGAAACCCAGCCCCAAATCCATGGCTACACAGCTGGGAGGACTAGCAAAAGGGTTCAGACTAAAAATCAGCACATGCAGTTGCATTGGCAATCAATTTATGTATGTTTGATTGTAATCATGTCGGCATCAATTGTGCATTTCGTCAGACTGCCAAAAGCACCTGCTAGCACAGAACACACTGGATAAATAACTGCTCTTCGTACAAGGAACAGCAGGTCACGAGATCGATGTCCTCACTTCCTCTGCCTCAGCACCTTCTTTTGCAGGACTTGCACCATAACAAGGCACAGACAATTCAAAGAAGCTTCCATATACATCTCATCTACTGCAGTGTCATCACTGGCATCTGGAGGCTGTGTGCAAACTGAACTCCCTCCCATACAGAGGTTCCGCTCAATATATATGCACCATTAATATCACCTTCATGGAGGGTGTAATTGCTGCCTTGTCCTTTTGGTGGCTTTCTGCCCAAGGGTTCATTTCATTCTTGATGTACTACAAAAGAATATAATATAGTACCTCATAAAAAAGGCAAAATAACAGAAGGTTAGTATACTTCAGAAGCTTTTGCTAACATGCTGGCCTGCTTTCATAGATTTAAAACTGTAGAAAGCCCTGACAGCCATCTTATGTGATTATTAGATTCCTGTCACAGAAGTCACCTTGAATAACAGTACCTCATTCAGATGTGTTAAGGGCAAAATCAGAAGGAGACTGTTGTCTTAATTTTCTAGAGACATTTAGATTAGGCATTGTAGAGAGATTGTCCGTACTGTTACTTCCCTGCTGAAGCTTTGGGACTGCAGTGCTGATCAGGCTGCTCATAGGAAAGGGGAAAAGTGACGATAGAAGAAATAGGACAACACACAACAATCAATGTGATCCAAGTAAAGCCATTTATTCAGGGTTCATTGTCTGTTTTTATACATTGAGCTCACTCTCGCACCAAACATTGATTGGACGATCCTGTCCTAGTAACAAGCATTCATTGGTCACAGCCCAACCACACAACCATGTTGCCAGGGCACATTTCTTGCCTTCAACAGGCAGCTTCCTCATTTGCATAACACAACAGAATCGTTATAACCTTTTATAACCTTGAGGACCCCTCTAAGGCTTCCCAACTCCACCCAGCATGAGGTCCTCAGTGCTTGGGCTGCTCATTTAATGCTTTAGCCACCCATCAATTCCCCCGTTTTCTTATTGAGCGACCCAAGCACCATTAAAAGCATCAAACCACTTAAAACTACAATAATGGCAATCAAGATAAACAATCCTTGCTTTAACGCTCCAACAAGCCATTTTCTTGACTTGTGACACAGCTTCAAGAGCCACAACTCCTGGGGCTAATAAACTGGTGAAAAATTTTTCCTCAAAACTCAAAAAATGTATTGTGTCCTCACAATCAGATCTATGTGAGGTTCTGTTACTTATCAGATTGATATTTGGTGTAAACAACGTTAACTTTCCCAAATAACAAGGTCCGCCAACCAGTTTGCTGGGTATTCCACCTCATGCTCTGTCACCACAGATTAGAAAATACCCAGGTGGGAGAGCCTTTTCAGAATCGTTATTCCAAATTCCCTTTTCTGTCAAAAGACTCCCCCAGGTTCTTCTACAAAATGCTGCTTTATTGTGATAAATTGGGCCAAGGGTAGTAACATTCTGCCAACCCTCAAACCTCATGGATGAACTAATAACAAGGCTCTTTGAATAATACCTCAGTTGACAGTCCTTACACAATACTTCTACCCATGGTTCACAATCAAAACAGGCATCACAAACTATGTCTCATTGATTTACTTCTCGGATGGTTCTTCTGATGTGAGGTCCTCTTGCTCTGTTGTCTTCCATTCTTTCTAGGGCTTGATCCACTTTTGTGGCACCCAGTAAGGTCTAGTATCTGTTAAGACACAAGCATAACCTCTTCCTGTAATTTTTAGATCAACAGGTCATTTCCATTCACCTGAGTCCCAGTCTTTGTATTGTACCTTGACACCTTGCTGGTCTTGGTTATTCAATCCTGACTCCAGTGAACGATGGTGGATTACAATAGGAGGGCTAGTCTTGGTTCTGGTTAAAAGCAAAAAATTCAACACATAAGTCGCTTTTGCAATCCTCTCACTGGGAGGTAACATTTCTCCCCCTTTTTGTTTTTGCAAAAGTGACTTTAAGGTTGCATGAGAGCGTTCTATTATTGCTTGACCTGCTGGGGAATGTGGGATGCCCATATGATGACAGATCCCCCACTGAACACAAAAATGTTTAAATTTTTGAGAAACGTAAGCTGGCCCGTTATCTGTTTTTATTGTTTGAGGTATTCCTAATGCCATTATAGCTGCATACATGTGTTTTATCACATGTTTCACAGCTTCCCCGGTCTGTGCTGTGGCCCATAAAGCCATAGAAAACATATCCACAGAAACATGTACATACTTCAATCGCCCAAACTCTGGAATATGGGTCACGTCCATTAGCCATAACTGTAAGGCTTGAAGTCCCCTAGGGTATACTCCAAACCCTCAGCCCATACCCTGTTTTTGGCAGTCTGGACAAGAGTTAATTATACCTTATGCATCAGACAGAGGAATATTAAATTGACGTTTAAGTACCTTAGCACTTTGGTGAAAAAATTCATGCAAGGCTTTGGCTTGCAGAAAGAGGTTTGTTTGGGGATCATTCCAAACTGCAGCAACAAGGTGATCAGCACGATTATTCCCTATCGCCAAACCAAAATTAGGCTGATGACTATGTATATGAGTGATAAAATACTTATGCTCTTGTTGCTCCAACAGGTATAGCAATTGCAACAGTAAAGCATGTAACACCGTATTTTTAACTTCTCTTACCATGACTCGTTCTATTCTACAAACTGTGCCCACAACATATAGCGAGTCAGAAACTATATTGAAAGGCTGTGAAGTATATTGTTGAAATACTCATACCACTGCTCGTAATTCCATCATCTGCAACGAGTCACTTGGTTGTTTGAACAATAACTTATTATTCCATTTTTCTTGTGTTTGCCACGTAATGGCGGCCCTACTAGACTTTTTGCCAGCATCTGTGAAAAATGTTACACCTTCCACCGGTGTTTCAGAGCGCATTGGTACCTGTTCAAAGGTTTGGTTCGGTATTAAAGGTAAAATTTTACTAGATGGAAATGCGTTAGTACTATCTCCTGTAAAGCCTGCAAGTGCAATTGCTATGTCATATGAATGTTCCATAAGCCACTCTAAATATCCTTTGTTAATTGGTAAATAAATGTGAAAAGGCTCAGTTCCAGATAACTCTAAACACCTCTTTCTACCTTTCATTATCGATTGACCTAAAAGTTCCAGTCTAGTGACCACAGTATTTTTTGGCTGTTATGGTAAAAATATCCATTCTATGATCTGAAACTTTTGTTCTGTCTGTCCCAGAAGACCCAAAGGGTGTTTTTGATCTTGACCAGAGTTAACCAATACTACCTCCAAGGGCTTACCTGCCACATAACGAGTTACACTAGCCGTTAAGATTTTCTCCACTATCTTATCCAATGCCTCTTTTTGACTATTGTTTAAATGTTGTTTATCATCTGTTGAACAAGTGGTTCCTAACAACTCCATCAATGGCTGAAGATCATAATTTGTAATTCCTGTCAGTGGTTGGACCCACTGTATATCTCCCATTAACTTCTGGACATCAGTCAATGTTTTTATGTTAGTAGGTATAGTCACCTTCTGGGGCTTCACTATGTTATTGGTTATTTGCCACCCCAAATAATTCCACGGAGACTATTTTTGTATTTTTTTCTGGAGCTATTTTCAAACCCTTTTGTTCTAACATACCTTTTAAATCTGTTAATACCTGATAACAACAAAAATTCCCCTCCAAGAAACTGAAGATCGCCCAATTAGTAAGGCACTTAGTCTGTGTCCCAATGATCCCTTTTCTGTTGAATCTATCAATACTACATCTGAAGTGGTTAGCACAGTATCTATTGCTGTTGCCAAGCCCACTCTTGCACTGCTGGTTGTGGTGGCGGCAGAGCAGTCCAAACACCCTGAGGCATCCCTTGCATTTGTGTTGACACGCGGGGGTATCGTCCCTCGCTCATTGACCAGTTTCCCAAGTTTCTTCAAGCCACAGTAGTATGTGTAGGACTTTGACAATTACTGCACCATTTCTTATTGACCCTGGGTTGTTGGCGTGGAGCTCGACATTCCTTTTGGAGATGACCAGCTTTAACACAATTTAAACATGTCTTATCTTTTCTACCATTTTTTTCCTTTAAGTGTGGCCCCAATAGCCACAGCCATAACTGCAGCCTAATTTTGTACAGCCACCCTATCCATGGCATCTAAAAACTGTGCTGTAGTTGCTCACTTCAGCAAAGTTGCCAAAATCTGTTTAGTCTTTTCATTAGCATTATCAAAAGCCAACATGTCTAGCATTTTGGGCTTCATTTCCTCTGCTAATTCCGGATTATTGTCTATAGCAACATGCAATCGATCTACAGACTGCGAAAATGGCTCAGACGGTCCTTGTCCGATTAATGTAAATGACGGGCTCGGCTTTTCGCCTTTTACACTTGAAATCGCTTTTCAACCTAACGCAGCAACAAGCTCGAAAACCTTCTTAATAAAATTAGCCTGCCAATTCACTTTACTGTATGGTCCTGCACCCATTAACATTTGGGATTGTATCCCATAAAGCAGATCCTCCTGTTGACGCACTTTAGCCGCTTCCTGATCACACAAATGCTCCCAAGACTGATAAAAAGCAAGACTTTAGGAGGGAGACAATATCAACATTACTAGCTGTCGAATATTTGCAGGACAAAGGGTATGACCCCTGAATATAAAATCTGAGAGACCCTGTGTAAACGATGATTGTAAACCGTACTGTGTACAAGCAGCCTTAACTTCCTTTAACAATTTCCAATCAAACAGATCCCACTCACTGCCTCCTGTTTGTGTATTAAGTAAGACAGGATAAGCTTCCATGGTTACTCCTTCTAAAACTGCATCCCTTATTACCCCCTGCCAGCGTGCTCCCGCCCCCAACACCTTGCCCCCTGACAGTTCCCACACTATCAAACCCTGTCAGCGCTTGGAGTGGAGCAATCGGTTCAGGGCGCAAATACACACCAGAATAGTCTGGTGGAGGCGGTTCTGGTGGGCAACTTCCCTTCTCCTGATGAATACAAATTTCTTCCAATTTTTCCATCATCTTTTCAAAATCTTGTCTAAACGTGGAATGCTCAGGTGGTGTTGAGTGCTCAGAATTTTCACTGAACGAATTATCCAGCCGAGGGGCTCTTTTGGAGAAGGGGATATAAGGTCTGGTGAGGAGGGTCTCTTTCCCTATCGTCTTCTTTATCTGGAGCTTCTTCACATTCCTCTAGCAGGGGAAATGGTGGGGAAGGCCAGTCTTTGGGAAGCGGTCCCCGTGTAGGCATATGAGACATACGAAACGATAATGCAGATGCAGAGGTACTGCCAGTATTGTCCTGATTCTCGCTCATAGCAGCATAAGCCAACGCTGCAACCTCTCTCTCCGCTTTCATTTCACATAAAGTTTCTTTAAGTAATCGCCAGAGGGTGAGATATTGCCAAAGGCCCTTGTTTCCTTTAGTACATTCATCAAACAACCTTTGTCCCATTTTCTCCCAAGTCTCTCTTTCAAATAGGGCAGTGGTAGTCAGAATAATGCCACTTCGATTAGCCCATCTTATCATAGACTGCAATGCAGTTTTTTCATAAACAATTCCTCTCACTGAGAGAATATATTGGAGGAGCTTCACCACAGCTATCAAATCGAGCCTTGTCTTTGGATGAGTGCGCAGACCCCATCTCCTCCCTGACCACTCACCTGGCCAAGAGCGAGTTTCCTGCTAAAGTCTTTAAGCTGCAGCTATATGAAAAATTATTTCACGAGTGCTGGGGCAGCACCCACCTTCAGTCGGCTTTTCTGTTCCCTCAATCTTATCTCCGGCGAGATGTCCCGAGCCGAATCTGAGAGGCCCTGTTTGGACGCCAGATGTGACGACAGAAGAAATGGGACAACACAATGTGATCCAAGTGAAGCCGTTTATTCAGGGTTCATTGTCTGCTTTTATACATTGAGCTCACTCTCACGCCAAACATTGATTGGACGATTCTGTCCTAGTAACAAGCATTCATTGGTCACAGCCCAACCACACAACCATGTTGCCAGGGCATATTTCCCACCTTCAACAGCCACCTTCCTCATTTGCATAACACAACAGAGTCGTTAAAATCTTTTATAACCTTGAGGACCCCCACTATGGCTTCCCAACTCCACCCAGCATGAGTTCCTCAGTACCTGAGCTGCTCATTAAATGCTGTAGCCACCCATCAGGGAAATGGACCCATCAGCTTCTTGTGTAAAAATGTCAATGCAGAGTGCCATGGCTAGGAGGCTTTGGATGTCCAGGTGCTTCTTGGTGTTACCATCTCCTGCCCTGCTCATGACTGGCAGTGATGCTCATGGAAGTTCTTCTAACCAGATAACAATACACCAGTTGGACTTGATGATCCAGTGGGTCTTTTCCAACATGGTGATTCTATGAAATTCAAGCCTTAAGCTGAAAGTAGAGAGGACTGAGGGAACCCATGATCACAATCTTCACAGCCAGAAGCAGTTGCTGCAGAGCAGGAATGAGCCACTCCTCGTGCCTGTGGAGAGTCAGGGGAGAAATTGTGGGCTTTAAATTGCAGCATGGGTGGCCTGGGTGAGTGGCAAATGGCCGGGGCAGCTGCACACTGCAACAGACTGTCTATGAAGACTGAGGAAGTTTTATAAGACAAGCAGTTATGGGGAATGGACTCAACCTGGCTAGCCTGGCTTGGAAACAGGAGGTCAGGATGTCTTTCCAGGTCCATCTAGTCATCTTGCCTCTGTGCTGGCCCCTGAGGTAACTTTTTGCTGAGGAGAGAAGCCAGTAAAGGGAGATAGAGGGAATCATGTCTTCATCTAATAACATGTCTGTTATTTTTGTTCTTTTCTAGCTGACCTAAAATTAAGGAAGAAAGAAGTGTGAAGAACAGGAAAAGAAGATGTTGGTGCTGTCTAACGACACAGCCCTGAATTCACTTCTCTCCAAGCTGCTTCAAGACCACCTGGCACATACAAATAGCTCTGCACCTTCCCAGGTCAGAAGTGGCAGCAGTGACCTGGAAATCATCTATGTGCTGCTGATGATCGGCCTCTTTGGTTTCTTCACAGTGGGAGTCATGCTGACCAACATCCGTGCCAGAAAGCTAGAGGAATCCCAGGACCCCTACAACACCTACATTGCCACAGACATTTGGAGCAAGAAGGACAGGGAGTATTTTCAAGCTAAGCTCATAGAAAATTACAAGCTGTGCTGTGTCTTTGAAAACCAGGTGGCCGTGGAGCAGCCAAGTATGCAGATTCCTGAGGCAAAGTCTTCCTAGCAAAAAGTGGGAGAAAGGATTGCACTTTGCACATGGGACAGCCCGACTGATAACTGGTATCAACCAGGGTAGCTGTTCACCCATCTGCAGAGCTACAGCCACTGGCCTCGGTCAGGCTGAATAACTGTGAACTGATGTGGAAGCTGATGGGTCTGTGATGGCCCTGGTGCTGCAAAAGCGTCTAGCCACCAGTACCTTGTTGCAGTCGCTGTAAGATAGAGGAGGGTGGACATGCAGAGGGAGTAGCTTGGACTCATCAGCTTCACCTAGCGAAAAAAGTCAAATGTTGATGTTGCCAGTGTGAACGCTTGCAGTAGTCCATGTAATTAAAACCAAATTGGATCAAACACAAGATAGAGGTGTTAACTGCCAAGTATATCCTAGCAATCATTTTCAAGTAAAATCAGTTTCTTCCGAGGAAAAATAGCTGAAATATTTCATTTGCTTTTTTGTCCAGCGCAGAATAATAATTTTGTAAATTGTAAGACATTGTGGATTACCTATTTCTTTCAGAATCGTACACCTCTTTGAGATAATATTCTAGAAAAAGATTCTCAATTTTTTTTTTGGAAAATCATTTCTGTGCAAAAATGCAGACTTTGGAGGGAAATTTTCAAGTGACTCTCGAATTTATAGCAGGTACCCCAAACTGGTCTTGCCAGCTACTTTTGGTTTTGCTTCTCATGGATGGGTGCTGATCCTGACAGTAATATCCACCCTTGTACAAAGATTCAGCAGCCCATGGGGCCTATGGCATGCAAGTGTGTAACATTTTGAGTGTTTCAATCACATTTAATTATTGCACAGGACCTAAGTGCTAGCCCTGGGTTGGAAGGTGAATTTCCACTTTGTGAAGAGCAGTTCTGCAAAGCATCTGGTATTTAATCACTGACACAGCTTATGTCTATGCTTAACGTAAAGCCTGTGAGCAGTTCCTTCAGCTCTCAAGAGCAGGATCCCTTGGTGTAGCTGGTTATTTAGGGTAGAATCCAATGCAATGTCCATGCCAGCACCGATTTCCTGCACGTGGCCTCTTTCCTCCTTCCTTCTGCAGACCACATCTGCCAAGCCATAGGGGCATGGTGGCTGCCAAACTCAATGTCTGTGGCAGGAGCCACTGCTGACAAATATTAGCTGTCTCTGTTAAAAGAAAGAAATATGGCTCCCCTGGACATTAGTTTACTCAAAATAGCAACCTCACCAGCTTGAAGCCTGTTTTCTTGTTTAGGATCAAAGAAGAAATGGTCTGGGCAGGCGGGGGAGTTTATTTCTGCTCTGCTATTGGAGAGGAAAGAAAAGTGGGAAAGGCTTGAAAGAATGTTGTGCAGAGCAGCCACTTCAAAGGCAAGGCAAGGGGAGATTGCTACCCAAGTATTTGGATGAGCAAGCAATACCAGTCTCGGCGTATCCCTTTTCCATGCAAAGGTACTTAGAACTGCAGTGTCATCAAAGTAATATTCCAGCCACATTTTTGTTCCAAAAATACTTAGGACAATTAAAAATGCAGGGCATTTTTTAAAAAGATATTTATATGATGCCTAACATTAAGCTGAGGACAAGATACATGCTTTCAGTGTCTTGAACAGCTTGGAAATTCACTATGAGCTTAATTATCCAAATCACTTTTTCCTCTAGAGGAAAGTAAACCAAAGCCAAGCTTTGTATAAATGTTGACTTCTCAGCCTGGGGACTGCTGTTTTGGGATCTCACCATGCAGTCTGTTTATTACTTGCATTTTCCTCCCTTTATGAGAATGCAAATGCTCTTGCTTGATGGTTCTCCAGAGGCAGACCCGTGCAGCATGGCTGACAATGCTTAAACTTCCTAAAAAACTGGCCTTTAATTACATTAAAACATTTGAACATTAAGCTTGTCAAATTGCCTCCCTCCTGCTGTTCTTCCTCCACCTGTTTTCAGGTATTTGGGATTTGGAACTTGCTGACCACCTTCTTTTGATAGCTGCAATGTAGTTATTTATGACAATGGTGATTGTCAGCATTTGTTGGCTCCCACTTTTTTTTCAATGTTGCTATTTTATTTATTTAAAAAAGAGAAGAACAACTGTGCCCTAGTCATAACACTTTCCCATGCCACCAGGCTACAAATCACCCTTCAGTGGCAGTTATGGACTCCTGCTGTGGGCATTCCATTACCTTTTGGTCTTGTAATTCTCCTTTACCCCCCATTTTTTCACTTGTACAAAGCAATAAAACATGATTGCAAATTGTGCTTGTGGCCTCAGATGTTGTTTTCTCCTAAGCTGTTTCACAAGCTCACAGAAAGAGTGCTAATACTACCTGATGGGCACCTACTCACCCGTCCCCTTTCTACACCCTATTAACCAAGACCAGGCTGGATACTGGGATATCTCTTGGTACACCTAGATCTGGACAAAAATAACATGTCAGGAACAAATTCCTCACCTCAAATAAACTCCCAGAGTATGCAATACCCTGAGCAAGCTTGGCTCCAGTGTTTGGTGCAGCAATCCTGGCTGAAGCATTTGGGCATGCGTTGCACACAGCTTTTCACGGCAACCCCAGCAGCACCTGCCTCAGGGGAGCCTAGGTTTTTTTGCATACATATCCCACCAAAAAATGTCACTGAGCCTGGCAAAAAGGGAAAAATAGCTGTGAGGTAGTAGTCTCCCCAGCAAAAAAGGAAGTTCTTGTGCCCAACTGGAGCCCAGTGGCTCTGCACAAGGCATTGGTGGAATAGCTAGCCCTCATGGGATGCTCTGTTGATTCAGATTTTTTTAAGGCTATAAAGGATCATTCCGATAACAGGAAAGGTGGAAGTACATATCAAGAGATCTTAAGGATTCAGGTCAGCCAGGGCTCTCTGCATGCTGTCCTTGAAAAAGGCTCTGAAATCCTTTTCTTTATAGCTCTGGATTATGTAATAAACAGTTTTGAAGATGTAAAGTGTGAGCCAAGCTGCAGCCTGCATTGCTGAACCTCCTCCAGGGTTTGTAAACACAGCTCCCACTTCCTCTGTCATTACTACTGACTCATACAGGATAGCTGACACGGGACCAATCACTGACTTCATGTAGGAGAAAGCATTCATCGGCCAAGGAGTGCCTAGAAATGTGTGGTTGGTTCACTTGCTTACTATATGTTTGCTATAGAATCATAGAACCGTAGAATAGTTTGGGTTGGAAGGGACCTTAAAGATCATCCAGTTCCCACCCCCCTGCCATGGAGGGTTGAAGACCAGGCTGCTCAAGGCCCCATCCAACCAGGCCTTGAACACCCCCAGGGATGGGGCAGCCACAGCTTCCCTAGGCAACCTGTGCCAGTGCCTCACCACCCTCATGGTGAAGAAATTCTTCCTTATGCCTAGTCTAAATCTGTGCCGCTCCAGTTTATACTAATTGGCCCTATCACCACAAGCCTTTGTGAACAGTCCCTCCTCAGATTTCCTGTAGCCCCTTTCAGGTATTGGAAGGTCACTATAAGATCTCCTCAGAGCCTTCTCTTCTCCAGGCTAAACAAGCCCAACTGTCTCAGCCTGTCCTCATATGGAAGATGCTCCAGCCCTCTGATCATCTTTGTAGCCCGCCTCTGGACCCATTCCAACAGCTTCATATCCTTCTTATGTTGAGGATTCCAGAACTGGACACAGTACTCCAGATGAGGTCTCACAGGGGAGGAATAGAGGGGCAGAATCCCATCCCTCGACCTGCTGGTCACAGTTCTTTTGATGCAGCCCAGGACACAGTTGGCCTTCTGGGCTGCGAGCGCACGTTGCTGGCTCATGTCAAGCTTCTCATTGACCAGCACCCCCAAGTCCTTCTCTGCAGGGTATCTCTCAATCACATCATCCCCCACCCTACAGTGAAATTGGGGATTGCCCTGATCCAGGTGTAGGCAATTGGCCTTGTTGAACCTCTTGAGGTATAGACCAAAGACTAGCCACAAACCTGTCATATAATTACCATCACAGAGAGCTCACATTTTCCTATTTTCTGTTTGCTGGGGAGACTGAAGAATCTTTAACACATTAAGCAAATGTAGCACTTTCTACAGCCCAAAGTTTAAAATCTTTTGTTCAGGAGACATAAAATAGCCAGGGAGACTGCCAGAGGTTTATCTTCCTCCTTTCCCCTGCAGCTGATGTCCCTGGTTTCATCAGCAGGCCATGCCTGCCAAGCTGTTACAGGAATGTCATCTGCAGTGCCTCTACGTGGAGCAGGGTGCAGCACGTAGCAGGGTGCATCTACCCTTCTGTGGCAGCACACAGACATTTACTAGACAGGGAGTATGTTTACCTGAGCAAATGTCTGTGTGGACTCACACAGAGCATGTATGGGTGGTCAAAGCTTAGTGTTAAGTTAGCCAGATGCCAGCTGTAGTTGTAAGAAAGCACGTGTGCTGCGACTGATAAGCCCTAAGCAGTGACTAGAAGAGGTTTACATCCAGGCAACACAATGCTCAGGGAAGCAAGTCTCTGGTCATCTGTAGCCAATCTGTAGCCTGACTTGCACAACCTTCCTGTAGGAAGCCCAAAGTTAGAGCTCGTCTTTTGCCTTCACTGCAAAACCTTCCCTCCCCTCTCATCAGCCTGGAGGTGTTCAGGCCCTGGTTGTTATTTACCATCTCATGGAGGACGTGCATCTGCAGCAACTGGCTTTTCCTTATACCCAGCAGAAATCCTTAGAGCTGCAAGTGCAAGAGATCTAGCCCCTACTATTAAGTAGACCATCTGGAACATACTTTAAATTCAAAGGTGGCCCAAGTTTGCAAGTCTGAAGTGAGTTCCCCCCCCCCTCAGTTTATGGTTATCAGCGTTATCTTTATTTGCAGTTGGTTGGTCAGACCTGCTACACTGGGAAGCAGGCACAAAGACAAGCAGAAGGAAACTGATAAATACAGAAGATATGAGCAATCAGAAGCAAGCAGAATGTTCTTTACAGCTGATAACTGGAATTATCTTAGATAATATTTCTATGGCATCCTGTTTCATTTTTACACGTCGTTATCACTATGCCTAATCACTTTACCCAGCTGGAGCCATCATCTACGCATGTGAAACCTCCACTAAGCCTTTCTCAAGAAATTGCTCAAGGGACCAGTACAAATGAGATTGCTTGGCAGAGGAGGCTGTGAAAGGTCGTGTTGTGTTGAAGAGTGAAGCGGGCAGGAGGCTGAGACCTGAGCTGTCCACACAGCTGGCTTTGTGGACTCTGCTTTGAAGCAGAGGCTGTCCCAGTCCACTGCCTTCGAATGACAAGAAACAAAGGCCCATACCATGCTGAAACAGGCAAATAAAGTACTTAGTTCTTGGTAGTTCTAGGGCAGAGCTTGCAAGGATAATTGTTTCTAAAGCCAGATTTGAAATGCATCCACAAGATCAAAGAAAAGGGAAGACGTACATAAATATTGATGGAAAATGTAAGGACCCATAAGTGAATATTGTGACCATCTGATCTGATTCAGCAGAAGAAAGGCTTAAGACTCTAATGTGATACTTTCTCCAGACAGGCCCAGATCTTCTGGTTGGGCAACAGCACATTATTTTCAGAGGCACACTCAGGCTCACCAAGATAATTCTTCTGTTCAGTCCATAAAATCCACACACTGGACCAGCAGCAACTGACTTTTCAAGACCAAGAGCCAAGCAAAATATAACACCCTAACGTGTGAGTCTTGCTCTAAAGAATTTTTAATTCAGTATTGGTCTGATGAATGTGGTAGCAGTTTTAGAAAAGGCATACCACAACCTGAAACACAGCTGACCTTCACAGAAATACACGATTTGATTTTAACCTATGTCCAGCAATTAGATTCTCAGTATATGATTCTTCTAGTTTTGGTTTTAGATGCCATAGGTTTCATAATTTTATACAAGAGAAGTATAGCTCATTAGTTCCACTGTGAGCATTCATTCTGATTTAGTCCCAAGGTTCAGGGGATGAACAGCATGCTTACCTGGTGGGGAGGTTATGCTCCCTTGGCATAGCTCATCAGCAGTATCTCCTCTGCCTCCCCCACTGTAATATTCACCCTTTCCCAGATTTCCCTCCAAACCACAACCTCTCACCCTTAGACCTCCCTCCCCAGGCTCCCCCATGGGTCCACAGATCCTCACTTGGCAGAAAGGAGCATAATCCCTCTGCCACAGCCAAAGGGGTCCATATCAGCAAAGGATCTAATCCATTGTTTCCAAAGTTTGCGCTCCGATTTCCTATTTCCTTGTGACCTCCAACTTCAAGCACCAGGGTAATTTGTCAGGGGAACAGTTGATTCAGCAGCTGTTCTGGTTCACTGTTGTGCACATAAACCTTAAGCCTGTGGTTTTTATTCAGACCCATGGCAACAGCAGTCCTAGGGACCGCCAATCTGATGGGACTTTTTACCCTGGCAATCATTTCTCAAGCCTTTATTATCAGCTTCCCACCTAGCAATGCAAAATGAATCTGGGAAAAGAATGCAAACCATAATCTCATACCACCTCTGCACCTGCAGGCAAGATCCCTTCTTCCTGCTGTTTGAGCAGAGCTTGCCCTGTAGATGACTCTGCAGCTTCACCCCCAGCAGTCCAGTTCCCTGGGCCGGAGGGGTAGATCTGACCCTGAGCTACATGCAGAGAGAAAAGGAATAAACCATCAAAGTCTTTCTATCCATTTCTTATTTTACACTTTCATATGCCAGAGGTATGGTGCAGCACACTCATTTGTTAGGCACCCTCTGCCAGCCAAGGAGCCACAGAAATTTACCCTCAGGTAGCACATAGCAGAACTGACATCTAACATTAACCCTCTGCGGTGCTTATATTTATTTTCTCCCCCCACCTTCAAAAAATGATACCTCTATCTTCATCAGCAGAAGCCTACTGGTCTTTCCATCCAAATACTGACTTTAAGAAGGTGGTTTTAACAGAATGAAATGCAATTTGGACAGAAGTAAGCAGATGAGAAACATGCTGGTTCATGCTGATCCAGATTCCCAGGGATGTTGGCTAACTCCCTGCGGGCAGTAGAGACAGGGTTTTCTCTGTTTAACACAGATTATTTAATCCAACATGTACATATTAAATAGCCTCTTCTGGACTTTTTTCTGTGCATTTCACTCCTTATTTCTGTTTGCAGAAATCACATAAATTGTCAGGCCCTTTGAAGCTACCACCAGGCATCTCAAGGGCAGACTGCCCTAACTCAGATTTCTGACCTATTTCTTTCTCATTTCCCATATCCCTCCAGGGGAACATGACTATGTCCACCCTGGCTATGTGGGGCAGCTCTTCTCCTTGGAGACCCCACTGGCTAGGCTTGGGCTGGAGCAGAGGGAATGATAACGCCTCTGCTGACGGCAGTGCTGTCACTAACAACAGTGAAATGGGATCTTAACCTGATTTGGCATCACCGGGGTCAAAGGACAAGGCATCACCACATCCCAGAGTGTGGCCTGTGAGGGAAACAATCTGGTCTGGTCTGAAGAATAGTCATATATGATATAAATTGATACCTTGGGTTCTGGTAGTGTAAAAAGCCAAACAAAACTACCTAGCCATGGTGTGTATTTGACATTGTGTGGCACAGCATGTGAAGGCCACGGTGTAACTGCAACAACAGCAGAGGCAATTGTTGGGCGAGTTAAATGGCAATGAATCCACCCAGTAGCTGCTCACAGGGGCCAGCAAACATGCCAAACTTCAGGCTTGCTTCCCAGCTCTTCTACTAAGACACTCAAGACCTGGGGCCCCAAGGACATCACAGCCACACCAGTGGCACCAGCTTTTCCTCCCTTCCTCCAGCTCTGGGCAGCTTCCCTCTTCCCTCCTGAGCTTCCTTCAATGGTAAACACCAGAGGTAGTCTCTTACCCTGCATCCAGGTTCTACTCTTTATTTATCCACAGGAGTGACTGGCACTTTTAGGGATTTGCAGAGAATTAAGTAGTCTGTGAAATTTTAGAAAAAGAGAAAAGGTAGGTTGTAGCCTGATGTGTTTATCAAATGTGTTTGTGGTTTTATTCTACATTACAGTGTCTGTTCAATAAGGAGGCCAATCCCACACCTACTGCAGGGACCAGACCAGTGGGTACCAGCTGGTAGCCAGCTGCATGGGTGCATACTCCTGGCTTGCTCTGAGGAAACACATTAAAATGCAGTGCAGGTGGTTCAGGCTAACACATTTTATCTGGAAATCTTCAGGGGAGGGGGAAGAGGAAACAGGCAATTACAATGGTGGGGACAACGCAGAGTAAACTGTCAAACTACCTGGCCTGCTGCCATTGTGTAACCACCCCGCCACATCTGCATCTCTGCCAGTGACTGCAGTCATAGGACAGCAAACATGACTTCTCTTCCAGTGCCGTTATCTCTCTCTGTGCTCTCCTTTTCCACCTACCCTGATGGCTGACTGCAATCAGGAGCAAAACACAAGAGAAAAAAAGGTCTTTGTGTAGTTTCACAGACATTTTCAGCATTCATCACACATTACACTGGTCTTCGGTATACCACTACGCTTGGTTTCCCTGCTCCAGCTCACCTCATTCTGCGAGGAAGGCACCACTCATCCTCTGGCATTACCACCAGCCAGCAGCCGTCGCCGCAGGCAGGCTCAGGTTGTCCAAGGGTGATGTTGTCCTTGACCAGAGCTCCCTAATGTGTAGCCCGTGGTGGAAACAGGATGTGAAGCACAGGATGGGAGTGGCAATTGCTTTTATTGCTGTCCTGAAGGTGATACTACTCAAATCATGTTACCATGTGTTTGAACAGCGGCCAAAAACGTGAACAGCAGACCACAATAAATGCGGATCTTTTCTGCTTCACAGGTACAATTAAAGGGCAATATCCAGAATTTTACTGTCAGTAGGTGAGTCACAAGTAGCAAAACCTAGGTGTAGCTCTGAGACAATCTGCTCCTGAAGCAGTTACATCTGCGCAGAGCCAACAAGTGATATGAATCAAGTGATGAAGCATGGATGAGTCTGCAGTGCTTGGCGCTGCATTCGTCTGAAGCGCACTCTGTTGCAAGAGGACAGGTCCCACTGGTGCTGGCTGCCACAGCTGCCTCCTGGTGATGTGGGGTCGCAGCAGCACTCAGATAGCAGTAGAAAACAAAATTTCCTGGCAAAGGGAGAGTCCGAGAATGGTGGGAGAGCAGCAAAAGCTGTGGAGGTCTGTTACACAAAGTACTGAGAATGGTAAATGCATTTAGAAGGGGGAGCCAATAAATGTTGGAAAGGATAGAAAAAAGGAAGAAAGAAACAAAGAGCCTAGACATTACTGCCTGAGGCTTTTATCATCAGAATCACTCATAATACAAGTCTAATAACATCATTTTTGCCACCTGACTCATGCCACGTGTCTCACAGAGGGCTCTTTTCTTTCATCGGATGTATTTAATGCTCAAGTAGCTATTCAGGGTTCACCCCTATTGCTGAGGAGGAGTATGGGTAATATCTAAAGGCCCTGTAGGAAAAAACAGTTGAGAAGGAGTAAGCCACATGACTACAGTGCAAAGAGTAGAGGTCCCTGAGTAGATGTGCCAACACCATGTTGTTTCCACCTAGCCCCAGTGTACAACCAGGGCTACCACTGTGTTTGGCATAAATAAGGATTCAGAAGAGTTTTTTCTCACAGCTGCCTTGAGTATGGAGAGAGAGAAACAGGTCACCAGAGAACCAGGACTAGCCCAAGGCCTGTCAATGCAATAGCAGAAATGGAAGCTCTGGCTCATTCTCAGCTACAGAAACTTGAGTAATGCAATTCAGGACACGGTCTGACCCACACGAGAGGCAATGTGCATGGCCTTGTGCTGGGGCCATTACTTGTAGACCTCACACTTAGCCACCACAAGTGAATGTCTCTTCTTGACCTCTTCTAGGAAGCCAAGATGACTCAGCCACCACCAGGAGGAAGCTGTGAGAAGGACATGGCATATTATTGTTCAGTGCAGCCATGGTCCTAGGAAGATATTTTCTGTACAAAATATCTCTGTACTTCAAGAGATCATCCTCAGCTCTTGCCTAACTCTCCACAAATTCAACGTATTCCTTCTCTGGTGCTGGCTTCTTCAGTTCCTCACAGAGCAGGTCTCCTGTCAGTGCTGTAGCAGCAGCCCCTGCCTTGTGGGCAAGCCAGGCCTGCCTCTGAGATACCTTGGGGCCCAGGAAGATTGCTGAGGAAGGGGCAACCCTCAGCATCCCAGTCTTGGAAACAGTTCATTCTTGGAGTAAATGCTTGTCAGGGCTTGACGTAGACTTGTATTGAGGAAGTCACCGGACTAGCATGCAAGGAACCACATGAGGCTGAGGTTCCCAGTACCCCACTGTCCCCAGTGGCCAGTGTGGTCTGTTTACAGGTCTTGGCCATGTAAGGAATGTTCTGTCACTCATCTTAGATCCAGACATTCCTTCATCCCACTTCCTCCAAGGCAGGCAGGTTGCCCTGGCTCAACAGGAAATATCGCTTAAAAATATGATCCACCTTATGTCCCACAGGGTTAGAGCATGCAAAACAAGCTAGCAGCCTGCAGAGGAAAGTGTACATGGGAAATGCTTCAAGTTTCAATGCTGCTCCTCTGGCCTTGTCCAGGCACTTCAATAACACAATGAATCTTCTCTTCTTGGCTCATTCCAACCCACAGGATTTTGAAGACATGTCTACCTGTCTTCATCATGTCCTGCAAGTACTTTTAGGTGCTCTTGGTCCTGGAAAAGGCAAATCAGGGAGTTTAGTTCTATTTCCACCAGCTCCTAAACGCCCTCCAGAACTATTATTCTCATTATAGGGTTGACAACACTCTAAAATCCATCATTTGTCCAAAAATATGCCTGGAATACCTTTGCTGATGTGTATTGTTTCCTTATGTTCTCTTTTTTAGAAAATGAAATTTCAGTAATAAGAGTACTGGATCCTCAACTGATGTGTCCTGGCCTATCTCCTATTAAGCTGATTGAAACTTCCCAGCTTATTCTGGGGTCCACACGACCTCACTGAAAGACTATCAGAATTACTTCTTATGGACCTCCTGTTGTGCTCATGCTCCAAACGTGTCCTCTCATCCTTCATTCCTGTTTAAAAGAAAGGTGCCACCTGGCACTGGCACAGACTTCCAGGGTTGTGGGTGGAGGAAGGAGGCCATCACCATTAAGCAGGTGCTGAGGGCTTGTTCCTTATCAAGGGACATGGTTGTGGCTGCATGCTTCCTTCCATCCACACTGCAGTGGGTTCCAGTCCTATCACAAAGTCCCATAATTTCTGCCCTCCTCCTCACCTGGATATCTTACACTACCCCAGCTCCTTTGTTCTTGTTTTCAAGAATTGTATCCGGATGCTTCCTCTGCATGACATGGGATCCTTGCTGTCCTGTCTTGGAAAGGACAAGTGGAAATTCTACATCTTTTGCCTTTGGTATGACTGAGAGGGGACCCCATCTCACAGTGCTGTTACTATCGTCAAGCTAGCGGCTGATACTAATCACAGTCATTAGAAAGCAAGCTCTCTTGAGGGCATGTTGTGCTGAGAGATGGACTCATCACCCTTCTCAGCTACCCATCTCTCTCCGTTGAGTAGGGAAGCTCCCCATTTAGTCCCAGGCAATGAAACAAATCACACCTTTGCTGTACGCTTGAGCCTGTGTCACTCATAGTCCCACCTTGTGCAGGTGACCAGATGGCCATCATCATCAAGGGTTTTTTTATCAGTGTTTATACTTCTACATTTCCATTTTATTTCCTTTTTCAAGAAAAAGGACCACCAAACCTGAGGAAGAGGAACAAAAAGAGGTGGGTTTTCCACCTCCACATTCAAGCTAGGTAGAGGGGTGGGGACAAGAGGCACAAAAGAGCTAAACTTGATGGGGTAAAAAGGACAAGGTGGGAGAGTTGCCTTTCCCTAGCACTGATCACACTTCCTCCAAAACTAGAAACAAGGCAGCAACTTCAGTACAGAGCTGGGTCTAATATGGTGAGCCCTGCAGAGAAGCTGGCTAATAGAGCCAACGGTAGGGCCATGGTGATCCAGCTACACTGCTCTCTGACTCTCAAGAGCATCTCTGCCTGGCATTGCACCATGTCCTGCCAGCTCTTTCACAGCCACCCCAAGACTCCAGCTCTGCAAGACCTGTTGGCATTTCATGATGCTCTCCAGTGGGTTTTGGCTCTTAGAGGGATGGTGGCTTTAAACCAGTAACACTCTTAGCACTATGTTTTGTTCCAAGAGCTGGGGGTTAGCTGTAAAACAGCTCTACCAGTCTGGCATTAGTGGGGTTTATACACAACTAGGGGAAGGCACATGAGGGAGTCTACCAAACCTCTCTTTCCTTAGGTCTCCTTTTCTCCAGCCAGTGGCTGCCTGCTTCTGATTTTCTTCCCGTTTCTGCATTTGTTAGTTGAAGCTGCAGCTTGTCAAAGAGCTGCTGATACTTTTGAAGCACTGTATACATCAAATATTAGACACATGAAAAAATGAGTAGCTTGAACTGAGTCGCACAGTAAGATTTACCAGTCTGATTGCAATTTAATATCAATGGCTACTGCCACTTCCTGAAGCCAGACATACCCTGCACTTGTGGGGTGCTGCTTACCCTTGTCTTTAACAGTCCTCCTTTCTGCTTTCAGTTGTTCTGGTTGCACAAAGTAACCCCACAGTAGCAGTTGTCTGTGGCTCCCATGGTAAAGTCTGAGTTAAACTAGAGATGTTGCAAGCTGCAGCTGGCATTATGTGTTGACCTTGAAAGGGGACTTGGCTGTGAAGGGGTGTAACACATGCTGTTTTGCTGCGGAGAGGGTGTATGAATGGAATAGAACACCCATGCCCAGCTGGCAGAACAGGATACAGGAGGCTGGGGCAGGAGGATGGGAGATGAAAGATAGCCAGGTTGCTTCATCCAGTATCCTCTTTCCTATTCCTGGCTACTTTCTTTCCCCATCCTTTCTCCAGATGGGTACAGCAAGATGAGTGGGGATGTAGGTGTGCACTGACCAAGGAGGCACAACTGCGCAGCCTGTTTCCTCCAGCATGACAAGGTGGCATCAGTAAACACATCTGGGGGCACGAGGAAACTGCTGTTTGCTTTCCCACTTCTGAGAGTCAATGACTTTAAAAGTGTCAGATCTATGATCGTAGAATCATAGAATATTTTGGGTTGAAAGGGACCTTAAAGATCATCTGGTTCCACCCCCCTGCCATGGGCAGGGACACGTCCCACCAGCCCAGGCTGCCCAAGGCCCCATCCAACCTGGCCTTGAACACCCCCAGGGATGGGGCAGCCACAGCTTCCCTGGGCAACCTGTGCCAGTGCCTCACCAATCTCATGGTGAAGAAATTCTTCCTTATGTCTACAATAACCAAAAATCACCTCAGGCTCACAGTCTACTCTTATGTGGGCTCTGTCCAGCAGCACCCTCCCAGAGCACTTTTTATGGTGTATTGTGCCAAGTATAGAGGCAACTGAGTCCTCATCCATGTTATTTTCATCCCTTGCAGAATAAGGGAACATAACAGGCCACTTGCCTGGAGCCCCCATGTAGCAGGAGCCTCACAAGCCCATAGTATCCTGTTACTACATCACTTTGCTGACACTCCCTCATGCATAATGTGCCAGTGATTACTTGCTTGAGGCGAGAAGCAGAGGCCACTCCTTTCCTATGCTCCTTAAATAGTTAAATGCATTGGTCAGCTGGGAGCAAGCCTGACAGCTGGAAGAGGTGCTGCTCCCAGGACAGAGCCAGGTCTGCATGTAAGTAAGCTGTTTAATAGGTACGAAATTTCATAGCTGTTGCTGCGGAACCCGAATGTCTGAAACTTCTTCTATATAATGATAAGGAAGCACTGGTTCAAATTTTCAGTTTCAATTTTTCCATTGTTTTGGATACATTTACTGGATCTTTTTTTTCCCTCAAGTGCTGCTCTCTCTAAATCACCTCTCTTTACTCTTTAACACTCAAGCCAGTAGTCATTTTTCAAAAAATTAGCTAGCTGTGGCATTATTCATCTAGCTCTTTGGGTATTTTTTTATTTTAGCTTGTGTTTGTGTCTATAGGGAGAGGAGTATATGCACACACATCTGTGTACATGGATTTATGCCTATTAATGAGACAAACAATAGTGATGTGTATCTCTAGTTGATGTGTGTGGGACACACCTTTGCACATGCACAGAGAATGGTCAAAATGGAAAACTAGTCCTTAGGTTGTGGAAAACCAGTGGAGAGCGGTGTTGGTAGAAAGGGGATGAGTCCTACTATGGAGGTAAAAAGGCTGATTTCTAACCTGTGAATCTAATAGGATGGTGGGGAAAAAGTACTAATACAGATTTTTGAAGCCCAGGGGAGTACTTATGTGGTGTCCCAGTATTTCTTCCAGCACCGTCTGTGGTTGTGGGTGTGCGTGCATGTATATCCTGACAAATGACACACAGCCTTATTTGTACAAAGCCACCTGAATCTTGTTTTCCCTCTCCCAGAGGGCTGGTGTGGCACAACAGCAACCACTAATCCTCACCCTAGTTGCCACTGAAGGCAGATCTTACCCTAGACTTCTTTCTCATTTTAGGGTGAAGGCTCAGGTTCTGCCTTTTGGTGGCATTGCACTTGTGCTTGGCACCCACAGCCTCCAGGTTAAAAAATCCTCAGCGTGCTGTGCCTGGCCTAAGGAGAATTAGGCAGCCATTAGAGTTAATGGGCAATACTCTGCCCTTTTAGCTTGTTATGTCATTTGCCTCAAGCCTTTCATTATTTTTTTTCTGGGGATTGGTACCTGTCCTGTGCTTTTCTTGTATTTTCTGTGGGAGTGAAAACTGTCAGAAAAGTATAAATGCATATTCCACTCTTCTCCCCCTGTCCCATACCCACATGTGCCGCTCTTTTAAGTGTCAGTCTAATGTGCAACTGGTTTCACTGTTCTAGAGTAGAAAATACAGCATTCCTTAGAAAGAAGTGTCTTAGGAACTGTGTGTCAAAACACTGTGCTTTTGTATTCACTTTTAAGAAATGGAGAATTTGTATACATGGCTAAAGGACCAACCCTCATCCAGTGGTGACAGGAGTCTGAGCCTTTGCCAAGAGACTCCAAAGTGCAGGATGGTTTCCAACCGGAGATCATCTTCCCTAACATGAGGAGGACTGTCCATCTAGCCACTGTCTCTTCTCCAGGGATCTGGAGAAGAGCTTGAGGTGACCCATAAAGCAATACAATGAGGGCAGAAGAAGTCCCTCAACAACATGCAGGCAGTGGTAGGCACGGGGTGTAATAAACATGGATAAGGGCATTTAAAGCTTGGCCTCATTTTTATAGGCTAGCAAATGAGCAGAGTTATAGCAACTAGGTATAAGATAACCTAGGGTGGGAGAGGGTGGGATGTCTGGGGGGGGGTTTGCAGTGGGATTGCAAGAGGTTAGGAAGTCCATCTATCAAGAACAGTACAGACCATTCGTACATCTCTGAACTCTGGTCCTCTGCAATGTGTTGTAGCGCATCATAGCATTAGCCACAAAATCTGGGGCAGCCAGTACAGCAGAACAGGCTAGTGAGGCAGAGAAGGGAAAAGTGAGTTTGGGGAGGAACAGAGAAAATCTTGTTATCAGAAAGTCGATTTACTTGCAATAAATATTTTTCAGAATAAAACTTTCACTTAGTGTTCAGCCAAGGTATAGATCAAATTTTTACATTATGTCCCCTAAAAGGGGAACACCAAGACAGATTTCACTTCTGTGGAGTATTGTGATCACTGATTTCTATTGCAGCCAAGTAGATGTCACCAGACTGGGCTGGGGATTAGAGGAGTTTTTTATTCTAGAGGCAGTTAACTTGTATCGGGCTTGGAATCTGGAAGGAATCTTGCCTATTTCTCTGTATAGACCAAAAAATCCTGGTTAGTTAAAAGCTATATTCTACCTAAACCCTGTGGTTCCATACACCCACTATTGCTGCAATTTGTTATATTCCCCTGGTACATGTCCAGTTCCCATGCTGCAGCTGTAAAATTCTGTATTCCTCTGCAAATGGGTCCCACAGAAGCTCAGCACTCAACTGACACAGGCACCAGTTGTGGTTACTTAGCTATTAATAGATTCCAGGCAGACCAGTCACAACCCTGCCAGCACGGTAAACACATTCATTAAAAGGTAATAGTTGCAAGAAGGAGGAAACCTAACGAGGAATAGCTAACCTTAATCATCCAGGATGTTCAGGCAATTTCAGATACCAAATCGGCCCTTCAGTGGTCGGGTGATGGGCTCATCCTAGCTGGACCAGAGAGGAAATGCCTGACTTCCCTGAGTCAGGAGTAGTGAGCATCCCAGTGTGCAACATGAGGAGGGAAGGTAAAATATCTCCTGCCACCAGCACCTGCAAGCAGGATGAGAAAGGGAAGGAGGCTGCCACCTGGGGATGCTGGCTGCCCTGATCTGGGGTTCAGGCCAATATCTTTTCCAAGGGAAACCCTTATTTCAGTACTGCCAAATGTCTCCAGGCTGACTGGCAGGCAGGGCTGCTCTGAGGAAGCTTTCTCTGGTCTTCATTAGAAATTTTTCAGAGCTTTTTATTCTGTTATTCCTATCTATCTCTTTTAAAAGTTTCTTGTATGACATTTAAAGGAGTGGTCAAATCCTCAAGTACTGTAAATCACCAGAGCTCTGCAACAGAAAAACTACACAGGTTACTCAGCACTGGCTGAAAAGCACAACAGGGAATATGAATGAATTTAAGTTGCATATTTGGGAGGAAATTCTTGGCTTCTACAGACAGTTGGACAAGATTTCATGGGCAGATTTGCACAAAACTTTTCTAAGCTTATCACAAAGAAAGGGATTTTATAGAACCAAAAATTGCACATAGATTTATATCAAAATTGGAAAATTGTTTCTGCCAAAAGAAAAAGCTTATTTTTGGATGTTGGATTGAGAGATGGAGTCATAACTTTTTGAGATTTTTCAGAATGAAAGGATTTAATGGTTTGCTTAGAGGTAGTGATCTAAGTCTCTCTTGTGCTAAAAAATTACTTTGAAAAAAAAGCTCATAAAGAAAAAGGAAGATAACCTCAAAAACCATTATTTGGCAGAAAATAATTACCCTCTCAAGCTTCTTTTTCAGTAAGATAACAAACTTACATCAGTAGGGAATCATTTAGTTCCTTCCCATAGCTCTTTTTCAATTCAGCAGGTTTTGCTGTGGATGATTTAGCATGAATGGCCTTTCAACTCTGGAGCCAGGGCTATAATACCAGCATTATTCTTCTCTTCCTTTAGAGAAGTTATTGTTTGAATATTGTTTGGTGCCTATGAACAAATCATCCTGTTTCCATTTAATATAGTCACTGAAATTGGCAGAGTTGTTTCTGTGTCCTGATTTTGACAGGATACCACCCGCAAAACAAAGTCGACCTCAGGGAGTAGTATGTGCCTGTGCATGTACATGCATGTCTTGCATGCAGAGAGCAACAGCTCGCTGAATTGTAGTTCTAAGTTGTCACTGGCTTTCACTGTGGCTGTCTGCATATGAGACCTGCACCTAGAGGATAGCCAAGGGCAGTTAGCTGTACAGCAGAGGAGAGGAAACAGTGGGAAGGACCTGAGCTAGAAAGCAAGAAAAGACAGATGTGTATTAACTGGCTAAGCTGATTCTTTTGTTTTCCTTTGTTTTGCTTAGCTTTTGCAGCCACAGTGGAAGCATAAGATGGCTTTCAGCAACCACACAAACAGCAGTTTGGTCGTGCCAAATTTAATGCAAATGTTGGTGGAACAAAAGAAGACCCGGAGGTTCAATAATTTCAGCAACCCTGCCTTGGAGCTGCAAGAGGAGATAATGGCCTCATTTTACATCCTTATCATCGTTGGGTTTTTTGGATTTCTTCTCTTTGTCATGATGCTCAGCAATATTGTTTCTAGCAAGCCTGAAAACTACATCGACTATCTCTATTCTGGGAAACTTAATACTCAAAGAAGCAAGGTGGAGCTTCCAGGAAAGGAGAGCAAAGACGCTTTCATCATTATCAACGGCACTGCTTTACTGGAGCTGCAAAGGCAGGATGTCAAAAACAACCCTGAGTCAGAGATGCCGGGCACAGACACAGCTCTGAGGAATGTATGAAAACGGTTTCTTTTTATCATCATTCTGTTGTGCATAAGAAGTGTAAACAGGGATATTTTTCATGCATGATAGCAAGAAAAGAGGAGCTATTCCAGGACAGATGCAGACCAGTCTTGTGCAAGCTCACCACTTGCAGCTGTGAAGGTACTCAAGTGCAGCCTGCCTTATTTCAGCCTCAGGCCTTTGGAGAAGAGGCTGGAAGTCACGTCCTTGCTGGCACAGATCTTTTATGGTTGTTTCTATCATGTGTTTCTATCACAGCTTACCTCTTGGGTGAGTGGAAGGCCTTTGCATGCTGCTGCTTCAAGCAGGACCAATATGTTTCCAGCAGGGGCACTGTTGGTGTACCGATTTGCTGTTATTATTCGCTCATTTATTTATTTGGGAGATCAGAGCTGGCAGTGAGCTGGTTAGGAGCATGCTCTGCAAGCAGAAACAGACACTTCAGCCTCTCCATCCACTCTCATTGCCGCGCCAGGCATCTGGAGGTGCAGGAAAGCTGACCCATGTCAGGCCATCCTGGAAGGAAGATTATTTCAAAGGTCTGGAGGCACGTGTTAGACTTGAGGTTGTTTGCTCAGTTAGCGGGTTTGGTGTGCAGCAGGTTTTTGACAGTGGTCATGCATTTCTCAGCGGCTCTCCTTCTGCAGGTCAGTCCTTTACCGAAGCTCAGGACAATGAGGAAGGTCAGGGCATTCTGACATTTCTCCAGGGTCCCTCCCAGAGCTTACCTGGACAGGACCAGAGCTGCCAAGCCACAGCTGTAGCCCTCAGGGTTTTGCCACCATTGTGTCAATAATCCCCAACAAAATCATTCAGTGTTCAGTGCTAACCCCCTTGCCAATAAAGCCCACCAAGCCTTCATCCCCTGCAGCTTCCTTGCATGTTAGATGGTAAGCAGAGGGGTGCTGTGGTAATTTTAGGGTGTCTTCTGCAGGCCACCAAGTCTCAGAAGACACAAGCATGAGAGGTTTGCCCACCACACTGCTCAGGGGTCTTTGATCCATGTCCTGTAAAGGCCTGGCATACAGAGGTCTAAGATGTGCAGCTGTGGAGAGGCAAATGTTGGCAGTGGGCTTCAGCTTGCTTGTATTTGGTCCACACATTCATTGGAAAAAGTTCTGGAGTCTGCAGATCAAAATGATTTGGAACTGGTGGTGCAGATACTCCAAGAACTTTAAAGGCATTTTTTTGTAGAAGCAAAAATTTTATGAAATCCTATAAAATTGTATTCCTGTAGGGTGGGTGTTACTGATCCCACTCAGCCTCCTCTATGTTGCTTTGTGTGTTTGCTTTTTGTTACCAATAGGAAAAAAAGTTCTCAGCAATTTTGTACCATAGGAAACACTATTTCATAACTCTTCTTAAGATTTTATTCTATATGTAGCTTCATATTTTGCTACTGCAATTTCTTTCTTTTTTTTTTTTTCCTATGTATCCTTTTCTGCCATGGTATAGTGCTACTATTATGGGATATTGCCACTGTTTAGTCCAAGTTAACTGCCTGGAAATTATTTACTTCATGTTGGCCTTATCCTTAAAGGGAGTTTCCAGAGACTGATCTTGCAAGACATGTTCCAAATATCAACTTTGAGCTGATAGCCAAGATGAAATCCATACCACTGGCTTGGCTTTCCACACTTCTTTGAATTCCAAAGATTCAGCTTTCCCACACAGACATCTCCTTTTTTGGACAGGTGCTTATTCCCCAGACACTGTCTCCAGCAGAGGCCAATTAGGCAGTTGAGTTAGTTTTGGATCCCATTGCCTTTGGCCTCATTACTGTGTCTGGTTTAATAACTGCTCTGTTTGAGCCAGGATCTACTATTTATGCTCTCTGCTCCTGACTGCACTCACTAGCCATGCTCCCATTGCTGCAGATCAGCTGTTCAATTCTGAGAAAATGAGAGGTGTTTTGAAGGTAGAAAAAACATTTGCAGTTCCGTGGTTTGTTCCATATACCCAGTGTGGGTGTTTTCCAGAAGGTGGTATCACCATCCGTTTTGAAGAAGGATTAATTTCTGCCCAGTGCCAGCATTGTGAGGAGACTTCAGCCTAGCTTCTAGCAGTTGAAACAATACCTCCTGCTTTGCAGACCCAGTTTATCAATTTTTTCGAGTCATGCAACAGACTCGGAAAGCAGAGCCAAATCTCTCCATCATGAGTGTTAGATACAGGGTTCAGACTTCTATCACCCATCCATCCATTCATCACTGCCAGGTTCTGGGCAAATTCTGTGCCAGGTTCACCTCCTACAGCAAAAGCTGCTGCTTTTCTGGACAGGCTGATGCCTGTGGTCTCTGACTCCCTGAAAACTGAGCTCTTGAAAACTACTTCGCTGCTTATGTATGATAGAAATCTACTGATATCTCCTTTGATGTCTTTTGGGGGTAAGGCCATTCCTGCTCACACCTTTACAGGTAACCAGCTCTTGCATGCGGTCTGAGGTAGGGGTGGTGAGGAGAGCTCTTCTCCCTGTGCAGCAGGGGCTCTGCTGAGAGCCAAAATCAGACCTTGATCACTCAGGCAACAATCCTAATGGCTCTGCCCCCCTCCCAAACCCAGGCACACTCATCAGCTCCATGCCACCCCTTGGCCCTGAAGCTTTTCCTTTCTTTTTTAAATACCCATCTCAGAGGCACATATGTGTGTACATACAGTTCCAATCACATCTGATAAAAAGCTTCAGCTCCTGAAGATCCTCTGTTTGTACAGAGTCCAGGCAATAGGTAGCAAAGTATTTCTATCTGGAACAGCGGCCATGCTTAGGCAGAAGCCATGACTGTGATGCCACCAAGGGGAAGGCTGATTAAGCTCTACTTTGGCAGAGTCCCTAATGCTGGAAACCAGATTTCATTAGTTTTCACAAGGTGTCTCACTGATCTTTGCAGGAAACTGCCATCAGTTGTACTAGCTCTGTTCTGAGAGGTTTAGGACTCTTTACTTTAGACATTGGCTTAATTTATTTCCTGAAGTTTCCATCTTTTTCTGTTTCAATCCTGAGACTGTCTTTGATTTTGGCAAGTGCTTCCTTTATTGGTTCCATCACGGATCAAGAGCTAAAATTACACACTCTTGGCAAGTCTCTTTTGGCACCAGGAATGTTACTTTGACATGGGACTTTAGCCAGTGTTCAGGACTTCATCAAACAGCTGGGGGGAAAATAGATTTTTTTTAAATTGGGCATAGTATTTGTTAGAAAGAGAATCCTCATTTTTCTTACCCCATGTAAGACTGGAAGAGAACCAAACTGCCGGTAGAATAATGTTCTCAAGTGTTGGTTTTGGAAAAAAGAATTTCAAACTTACAAAACATTTTATTTAGTTAAAAAATAAAATGTTAAATTTCAACACTAGCAACTTAATTTTAGCTGCTACATGTAATACAATACGACAGTAAAAACAGTCACTGTTTGCCTAACATCCTGCCTACTGTTTATGTGTATTCCATTATGTTCTGTATTTCATTACATTTTTATTTGTCATTTTAAAATAAAGGGTTTGTGATGATTTTTAGCTTGCATACAGATTGTGGTGACTGGTAACCTAATAACATAATTACTACTGAAATGGGTAATTGGTATGTAATTGATAATTGTAATTGCTTCAATAATAGGGACTTTGTTCAGGGTTAATTGGTAAATTTGTTATTTAGCTAAGTGGTACATGGGAATTTGGTGAAGCACCAAAAAAGTGCACTGGAGGGGTGTGTGTGTCACTGCTTACCCCTCATTTGTATACCCAGGCAGTAATGAAGAAGCTGGGGCCCAGATCTCAACCTTCAAGGCACTGCCTTGCTGCCAGAGGCAGATGTTAGTAGTAGGGCTGCAGGGCAAGAGCAGGAGACTGCAGTGTCCTGGCTGAAGGATAAAAGAGTGATCAGAAGTGTCTTCTCTCAAATGCACTTGTGAGGCAGGGACTATGCCTAGAGATTTTGCACTGTGTGCCCTTGCTAGGGAATTTCAGAAGTCTAAAATTACAAAAGGAGGAAAGATCCCTGCCCCAGAGTGTTCCCTGGCTATGTAGACATGGAGTAGGAGTTAAAAAGAAGCAAAAAGTAACACAGCAGACTAAAGGTAGCACAGGAAATAGAACACATATTTCAGCACAGTGCCTTACATCTGCTGCTCAATGATAAATGATATTGAGATGTTAGAACCATGAATAATTGTTTTTCAGACAGGTTAACAGGTGGGTTTATGTCAGACAGACAGATGGACAAATGGGCAAATGGACGAATGGATGTATGGATGGATAGATAGATAGATAGATATGAATGAGACAGAGGAGAATCTACTTCTCAACTTGTTACTGTGAAAAGGACATGGAAGCAGTCCATCACTCCCATCTCACTATATAACAACTGCATTATCATTGGCATTTTCATAATTAGTTAGGCTCAGAGCCGTTAATGGGTGCCAAAGGAGCCAGGGTCAGCTAGAGATTCCAGCATGGTAATGCTACCTGAGAGCTAAAAGCATCACAGTAAAGCTGTGTGTGTGCACCTGCAAGAAGGATGACGGACAGGTAAGTAATCAGAGAGGTCAAAATAGTCTTCACTTTCTGCTGTTCCACAATCTTCCCATCCAAATATTTGCTGCCCTCAATGCACCTGCACACACGCGTAGACTTGCACACACGCACACACACATGCAGACACATCTTCTCCTGACTGTTCCCATCTTCCCAGGTTGGCTGCAGACCTTCATTTTGCCACATGGTCCCACAGCCCTGTTTGACTCACCATGGCAGCAGGGTGGTACCTGTCCAACCTTCTGGCTCTGACCTTCATTTCAGCCTGTGTTCACATAACACCACCTTGCAATGCTGCCAGGGTTGGATCTCCTCGTCGAGAAGTCCTCTTTCCTCCCATAACAAGACACCTGGTGTTCAGCCCCCTCCTCCAGCCAGGGGGGTTTCAAGGCCACATCTTCCATGAGGACACACCTTCCATGAGGCCACACACTGGCCAGGAAGGGCGGGAATGGTTTCTACCACTAATCTCAAAGATCAGATACTGGCTCCCTCTCCATGCTGACCCTGGGCAGCTCCTTCCTCCACATCTCCATCTTTCTGGGCCCCTTTCAGAAGTGCCTGGTTGGCCCTCACACGTACATGGTGCCCAAGCACCCACTTAGTGCTGTGAGAGAAGGAACCACTGGGTGCATTGTGAGCTCTGTCAGCCTTCATGGGTCTTGAGAAATCAACACACAGCACTTTACAAATCTGCTTTTCAAGCATATAACTTGTAGGGGCTGCTTTGATGCTGCCTCAAAGAGGCAGTGCCTGCAGTATGTGAGAGCTTTGAAGACACTGCAGCTTAACAGTTTCAACACTGTTCTTTTAGGGGAAATAAATATTCCTGTGTTATAACAGGAGAAAAAAATATCTGAGGAGGCCAGCTGCCAAGTGTTAGTGCCCTGGATATACAAACTGCTATTAAAGGTGATCTGCCCACCCATCAGTAGAATAGTATCATTCAGGAGTTGTGTGACTCTCTGACTATATCCAGTGGAAAGTGTGTAATTGTGTCAAGGGACAGTGTGTGAGGGCAAAAGATCACAAGGTGCAGGAGGTGGGAACTCTGTTGGCAGTCCCACCAGCAATCTACATGTCCAGCACTGAGTGTTGCTCTGAAGTTGCTAGATCGAATAGCCATGAGTTTCTTGTTGTGCCTTCATCTTACAACTATCTCTATCATATGTACATCTCCTGGTCTTCTTTGAAATGCTTCAAATAGCCTGGAGGAGGCTGAGGGGAGACCTCATTGCTCTCTACAACTACCTGAAAGGAAGTTGTGGAGAGGAGGGTGGTGGCCTCTTCTCCCAAGTGACAGGGGAAAGGACAAGGGGGAATGGCCTCAAGCTCTGCCAGGAGAGGTTTAGGCTTAACATTAGGAAAAAAATTTTCACAGAAAGGGTTATTGGGCACTGGCAGAGGCTGCCCAGGGAAGTGGTTGAGTCAATGGGTGGAGGAGGTGCTGAGGGTCATGGTTTAGAGTTTGACAGGAATGGTTGGACTTGATGATCCAGTGGGTCTTTTCCAACCTCGTGATTCTATGATTCTATGAATATAAACAATAGGAAGCACTTTGCCCTGATGTCTGTTGAGAAGACCCACTCCTACAAGTGTGTACTTCTCCGTGACTTGATTGTTAAAGGAATAGAGAAGATTACCCCAAACAAATGCAAGGTAGCAATTGGTAGAGTGAAGAGATGGAAGAACTACTACCTTGACACACACACTCTTAAACAATTTTCCCTGCAGTTAGGCTTCGAGTGTGTTTTGATTGATGTTGAACGAGTTTATCTGCTTCAGCCCTGTTGAGCCCTTTCCCTAGGGCATAAACTTAAAAAGCATGCAAATTGGCACTAATGAAAGAGGTAATTTTAAATCCAAATGTTTCATTTTACGTGTATTCCATGACTAGGCTGACATGTACTACACTTGTACCAGAAAAGAACAGTTAATTTGCCTTATCACAAAATTGTAGATGGACATGGTTTAGTAGGCATGGTGGTGTTGGGCTGATCTTAGAGGTCTTTTCCAACCTTGATGATTCCATGATTCTATGGAAATGGGCCAAAGCATGCCTAAGATCCAGTTTAGCTGGTCTTCTGTGCAAATTCCTCTGTTATGGGCTTCAGATGTAAATGCCCTCAATTTCAAGAAAGACTGGGCTGCAAAATGAATTCTGCAGGTCAAGCTTGTCTTGAACACCAATGGGACTTCTGATCCTGAGCAGGGAATATGGTGCACCATGACTGCCACCAGTCTACAGGTTAAAGAAGTCTGAAGAATTTAATGTGAATTTCCCAACAGTAGTCTGCAATAAACATTTCAGTGACAGGTAAAAGAAATCTTCCTAAAAAGGAAGTTTCTTTCTGAAGTCTGACAATTAGTAGTTGTTTCAGGCTTGAAAGTATGGTTCAGTCTCTCCAGATAAAATATGGCACGCATAATTGGAAATTTTCTTTATCCATGACATTAATTACTGAGATGTAATGATTTCTTATTGAATTTAGTTCAAAAGATTATTTATGAGTGATGCAAAGTAATTTTTTAACAGTAATTTTTTCAAGTTCGTTGAACGCTTTCTTGTTTTTTTTAGAAAGTGGCTCCCAATTTACATTCTCTGTATTGCTCATTACTGGGTATATGTTTATCATGTACTTCTAAGAGAACAAATACCATGAAAACAGAGAAGAAATAAGTTGTCAGATGATTCACAGGTTCACTAGAACATTTTGATACACTGAGGAAAATCTGTGCAGTTTTTCCTCTGTGTGTGGAAACCATCTAAATGAGCATTGTAATTTGGTGTGGCAAAGAGATTCCTAAAAAAGGGAGTCTCATCAACCTTCAGAAGAATCCACACATGTAATTCTCTAGATATGAGATGTGAATATACAGAGAAAAATAACCATCTTTTCTAAGCTTCATATTCATCAGCAAAATATCTGCTCACTTTTTATAAATATGGATGTAGCAAGGAATGGAAAACTGGGTGGTTCAAATGCAAGGAGGAAAGAGTTAGCGGGGAAAGGGGAGAGACTGGAAAGGGATAGAAATGTTTTTGTTGTCCTGGAATCATGACCTTGAACATAATTTCACATTGGCTTCAATTGCTCCACTAAATTACGATGGATATGAAGTTGTATGAAATCAGCATAAGGAAAGAAATAGGGCTGGCATCTCTTTACCGCAAGGCTAGGCAGTAATTGTGCAGTAGCTTGGTTTTCTTAAGAAACAAATGATGCACACACCATTTTCCCAATGACTTTTTACCTTCACCTGATGACACTGCACTTTACTACTGGGTAGAAATAACAGTACGCTATAGTCAAATCAGCACAAACCAAATGACTTCATTGCTACATTCTGGTTTCACATGGAGAAGAATGAGGCCAAGCCTGAATGGCGCAGAGTCCCAGACTGCTGCCTTACCGGAGCTCAGCCTTACCAGTCTCTGTGCCACAGCTTAGGACACATTACAGCATTTCTGCATTGATAGGGTGTCTTCTGCCAACCCTAATTCACAGTGGAGTCCATGGGATCAGGTAGAGAATCACCTGCTTTCTATCCATTTTAGCAAGGAGGAAGTATCAAAAGTAAGTAATTTGGGGCAACAGGAATTTATCAGTCTTTCCTGTTTTACATTCTTTTGTAAAATGAGGGTGAAATCTCCATGAAGGGTTTCATGGAAACAAGCATGAGGAAAGAGGAAGTGTTTGGTGCTACATCTCCCAGAGAGCAAGGGAGAAACATCCTTTCCCTGCAAAGGCTGGGAAATGTTCCCTAAACACCTTCACTCTTCCTAGCCTCCAGCCAAGAGGTTGAGGGCTGGCACACTTTTCTACTCAGTCCTATGTGTATGGAAACCTGTGGGCAGGAAAAAGAATTTAGTCTGAAATCAAATTAATTTGGTATTTTATGTAAAATCCTCTGAGATGAGTCTTCTTTCTTCCTCCCCCCACCCTCTTCACTGCTGCATAAGAGTAATTACAACCCATGTTTTCTACAAAATGTTGTAACCCTTTGTACCAAAGAAAAATATTGTGGCTCATGCAGTTCTGACTCAACTGGTAATTTAGGATGACAAGCAATTCTTTAACA
The DNA here is from genome assembly GCA_033459285.1 of Clamator glandarius. Lineage (NCBI taxonomy): Eukaryota > Metazoa > Chordata > Aves > Cuculiformes > Cuculidae > Clamator > Clamator glandarius. The sequence goes on along the minus strand of JAUNZM010000310.1, from coordinate 805,057 downwards.
TATGACTAAACAAGCTAATAGGAGGATGTTACCAAATAGCATGCATCTTATTCAAGAGCGCTTGAAATAACATGTGTGAGTCTAATATCATCTTAACAGGATTTTAAATGCCTACTGTTTTATTAGGTTTGCTTGCAATAACTCTTGTAGTGGGGCTCAGTACACTTGACTATTGTAGGATGTCAATGCAAATCTCTTTGTTCCCACTCATAACTCTCTCCACGTGACTGAAATGCACCAGTAGAATAAAATGATTAAAGTATCTTTGCACAGGGAGGACAGGCAGATGCCAATGCGTATGTTGATGAAGAAGCTGTAACAGATGTCCCTCTACCCTAAGCTAGCTGGAATGCAAATCACCTGAATTTTCATGATGTCTCATTGACTAATTACTTCTAAATGATTTTCCAAGCTTCATCTTCATGGAAAAAAAAACATTTATTTTCCTCCAGCTCATGTAGCAGTCTTGTAATGATTGGGTCAACATAATTTTTCCCTTTTTTCATGTCTTCTGTCCTAATAGCATACTGCAACCTAGGGTACAGATGGGACAAATTCACTTGGGGCAAGAGCCTACAGAGATATAAGCCAGGGATGTAATGATGGAACACACTATGTCAGCTTCTGTGACTGAGCAGACAGAGTGGGGCCACACCTGAGGACTGGAAGAAGGCTGGCCATTGCTCAAATTCCAGCCTCCTGTCTCTGTGAGCTTGTTTCTTGACATTTCCTTCTACAGCAACCATGTGCAGGAGGTATGGAAAGAAATGCACAGAGGAAAAGAGGGATACAGGAACAACGTTCTATGTAAAAAATGCAAAATAAGAAAACTGTTTTAGAAAACAAATACATGTAATACCCAGACTCATTTATATGACTTAAACTGCACTTAACTGTCAGTGTCTGACATTTCTTGTTAGCTAGCTCTAAGCTTCCTCAAATCAATCAGAAACACTAAGCCAGGAAATTAGCCTGAGTTTAGAGCAGAGGAATAAGAGTCAAAACAAATCAAAAGAGCCATAAGTTCCACACCATTAGAAGCTGAAGCACTGGAGAGCAAAACCAACCAACCAGGAAGCCCAGGAAAGAAAAATCTACTAAAACAGGATAGTCACCAATGCTATGTTTCTTGTGATCAGTAAGAGGCAGCTATATATGTTCTCTGCTCTGTGACAACTGTCTCAAGACCCTTTGGACAGACAGGAAACTGTCTTGTGGTGGGGCAGCCTTTGATGCTGGTAAATGCAAACATTTTCAATAGCTCTCTCATCAGATTCAAAGAGAGAGAAATTGATGCCATATGGAGATACACATGAATACATGCCTAATCACTTATTTGTGCCCAAACAAACTTTTTCTCTACAGGAACATAAATAGAGTCCATTGCTATGCAGATAATTGTTCTTGCAACTATTGGGTATTTCCGTTATCAGCTGGAGAAGGGCCAGCTGGTGCTCTGCTTCTCCCCAAGATCGGTACATCCATATGCCAGTTAAGGTCCAGCTGAGCCTAGATGATCACAGAATCACTAGGTTGATGACCCGCTGGATCATGGAATCCAGCCATTCCCATCAAACACTAAACCATGCCCTTCAGCACCTCATCCGCCCGTATTTTAAACACTTCATGGAAGGTGACTCAACCACCTCCCAGGACAGCCTGTTCCAGTGCCCAATGACCATTTCCATGAAAATTTTTTTCCTGATGTCAAACCTGTACCTCCCCTGGCAGAGCTTGAGGCCATTCCCTCTTGTCTTGTCCCCTGTCACGTGGGAGAAGAGGCCAGCTCCCTCCTCTCCACAACCTCCCTTCAGGTAGTTGTAGAGAGCAATGACGTCTCCCCTCAGCCTCCTCTTCTCCAGGATAAACAACCCCAGCTCTCTCAGCCGTTCCTCATAAGGCCTGTTCTCCAGCCCCTTCACCAGCTTCATTGCTCTTCTCTGGACTCGCTCCAGAGCCTCAACATCCTTGTGGTAAGTGGCCCAGAACTGAACACAGTATTCGAGGAGTGGTCTCACTAGTGCCGAGTACAAAGGGAGAATAACCTCCCTGGACCTGATGGATATGCTGTGCTTGCTCCAGTAGCCAAGACAAATCAGCTTCAAAATCCAAAGTCAACCACTGGAGGAACATGGACTGTGTGCAAACATCTAGCAGCCTCTGAGTCCTCAAACCAGGTTGTCACTTACAGCCAGCCTGTCTGAAAATGGGCTTTGGCATATGTCCAGAGGGGAAATACAAACTCAGGTTTTAGAAATTTTACTTGATCTGTCTCCACAGGCTCATGTAGATTGTACACTAATTTGTTTTCCATGTGACCAGGATCATGTCAAACACAACACTATCACAGGCTGGTCACCTCCTTCATGTGAGGTCTATCAGCTCCTCACTAAACTTGACTTGAAAGCTGAGGTTAGTACATAGTTAATAAATAGGGAGAGGTTGTATCTTCAAAAACAATTTTGCAAAGACTGTGAAGAACTGGTAAAGGCTAAAACAAATGAGGTTTGTTTCAGCAGAGTCTACTTGTTTCTCCCATGACAGAGCTAGAAAGTGGGCTATGAGAACTTGCTGCAGTGCTCTTCAGGTAGGGAGAGATGCTGTCACAGGTTACAGATGGGATTGGGGAGAATGAGAAGGACTCTACCCAAGACAGAACATTTGCAGGGCCAAGAGAAGAGAAGAGAAGAGAAGACAGCTGGATTTGCTGATCCTCAAGAGGAAAAGTGAGGAAGGAAATATTGGAAATAGTTGTTGCACATGAGGCTTTTGGAAGAGCTGAAAAATATCTAGCTCCTTGACTTGCTGCACAATGGTTTGAGAGCAGTCTCTCCTGACCTGGGGTGCTGCTCAATTCTTTATTACTACATAAGGATTTTGGCTTTTGTTTAAAAACACACAGCCTTCATGTTAGTAAAAGGAAGTCCAAAGGTGCAAACACTAGAAGTTTAAAATCCAGTAATTCTCTTATTTTCTCAGTCTTCAACACTTGGCCCCATTGACAATGGCAATACCTAATAGTGAAAGACCTGTGCAAGTGAGGTATCGCATAAGGTTCAGCTGCCCATCTATACAACATGAAAGCTCATTTTAAAAAGAGTAATTCTATGGAACAGTGGAGCAGCAGAGACTCTCTAGTTCTGTAGGCACCAGAATAGTGTAACTGGGCTTGCTTTTTGGGATGCAAACATCTACAAGGAGTTCTCTGAACTATATTTGGCATTTTTGGAGCAAGAGTGTTGGTGCTTTATTAAAGAACAGCTCTGTGAAAAGGGAGAGTTTGTGCAGCCTCAGCCTGGCGTGTCCTTGAAATGAATATAGGAAACCTGAAAGGTGTGCTCATGCTACTGTGGCAAAATCAAAAAATCCATTATTTTTTTTTTATGGTTTTGGTGCCCATATCAACCAAAAAGCTGTAAATAATCTACAGGAATGCTGGACTGTCACAAAATTATTTATCATGAAAGCAAAGGTTATAAAATATTCATCATTTTTTTTATTCATGTAAGATGGTAAAATTAAACAAGGTGTGCAGCACACCTATTTTGAATGTCTCCTACTTTCCCTCTTAGTGTCTAACAAATGGCAAGAGGCAGACTGGGACCATTCAGGTAACAATTTGGAACAAGATTTTATATTGTTACAAGTCTGGGCTCTCTCTTTGAATTTGTACTTCGCCTACAAAGCAAATGTTCCCCTTAAGCCACATAGACTATTAGAGACAGAACTATGGCTCATCTTTTTGAAGAAGGAACCATATGGTTGGACTCGATGATCCAGTGGGTCTTTTGCAACCTGGTGACTCTATGATTCTATGATTTTATGAAGAGAATCCTGTGTAGGTCCCCTGCTGCCTAACAAGCTGTGCACTCATAGACACCGACCACTTCAAGGCTCTCTCTCCTTGCTGCCTCCTCTTACTTACTGAAAATCAATCAAATTTAATTCTTTTTTCCTCTTCTAAACTTGCCAGTACTAATTGTATAACCCTTCTTTCAGTAAGAAACCAGGTCCCCAGCCGGTTTCCAAAGGAGAAACTGAAACAAATCTGAGCTGCTGTCTCCCCCCAGTGTCAGCATATTTTCTTGTTCAAGGCTGCAACTATGGCTCATAGGGTGCCAAGGGTAAAAAAAAAACCTGCTGTACCATATCCACTGATATCACAGATTAAAACTCTACCCTGGTATGTCAGAGAACAGATATTGGTTCAAGTCTGAGAATGGGCAGGATCTCTTCCTATTTTTGATACTCCAGCTGTGACACCCATCATAAGCTCTATGGGTTATCTATGCTGTAGTGCTGCTCCAAAACTAGGGTAAAAAAAGGAGCCGAGATTTGAAGCCTTACATGTACAAAGAGGTTTTATGATCTGGCTGTAAAGGAATAAAGGTGGTGTGGAAGAATTCTGAGGAGACTCTTCACAGCTGCTCTCTCCCTGGTTCAAGTCAGGGACAAAAAAAAAGAAGCTCCTTTTATTAGCACTCTTCTTGCACATGTCAAGCAAGGCAAGGGCTTCAGATTTTAATGCCAGTCTCTATTGCTCTAGATGTTAAATGGTGCCCAATTGGTGTCCTGTTGCTGTGATGGTAAATTACTTGCTTTAAGGAGAGATTGTACACTTTTGATTCTGCTTAGATGGCAACTGTATTGAAGTAGGGAATACCTCTGTTTCAGTTTAAAAAACAAAAACCTCATTATTGCCATTGGTCTAGAAAAATCTTCTCTTGGTTGAGAGTCAAAAACAATCTAGATTGGGATCAATATTCAAAGACAACTGGTATGGAGCCAAGATATTCCTTACTTTTGAAGCTGGTGGATACTACACAGGCTTGACAATTTCCTGTTAGGGTTTGGGCATGTGGCTTAGTGAAGCGCCTTGGTGCATTTCCCTCAATAGCTTTTTAACTGAGGTGGTTAGTAGTCTGTTCTCACCAAACACCACAGACTCTTTTAATTAAATTACCATTCAGTTCCACTTTTGCATAGACAGATGACTTCCAAGACTGTAGAAGGAAGCTGCTGTTTTACAATAGCACTACAAATTCACTAGCCTGTCAGCATTGAAGCTGCTGCAGCAAGGATATTGCTCGATCCCAGGAATAGGTTTCTGCAATACTTTTATCCCCCAGTCACCAAGGTGACCACATGTACAGTGTGATTTCAAAAATCACTGCAGTTCCCAGGAACTCCAGCACACTGAGAGCTCTCAGAGCATCAGCCGTATCAGCTGCCCATAGATTTGGTCACACAGGGCTTGCCAGAGGGACCCTGCAGCAAAGCGTGCTGTTGTGACCAAAGCAGGCACCTCAGCCTGCAGCCGCAGGGAGAGGGCAGGAGAGAGCCATCCCAGAGGCCTCCTACCTCTGCTGGACTCCCAAAGCTTCTCCAAGGGCCATCCACCTCTCCTCTTCCCTCCTCTCCTCACTTCACTGTCAGACTTCAGCTTCACCTTAACTTCCAGGATCTGGGAAGTGCTTTATAATGGAAATGTAAAGGGAAACATAATTGCTGGCACTGCTACACGTGCCTAAGCATTTATTTCTGTGAAAAAAAAAAAATCTACTGTGTTGATTAACCTACCACAACCCAGATAGCTTATCCTCCAGGATTTAGTGTTATTGCACATGCAGAAATAGCCAGCAATAGTAATGAAAATCCTCTCAGCTTCATAGGCTAAGTAAACTTCCTCAAAAGAGAGACTGCCATTTGCATTAACCTAAAGAATTCCTAGGTGCAGTAAGTGGTTTGAGAAAGAAGTGTCTGAAAAAATTCCTCTCCTGGGCTTGCTCATCTGGATTCAAGAAAGAGACCATAACTCTCTGATTTACACACTTGCAGGACGCAGCTGCTCTGAAGAAGGTGCACAGAGCCTTCCTCATTTTCTTCAGTCTGTCCACAAACCTTGTACACACCCATGACGGATTCAGACTATTCTTCTCTTTAAAATTAGCCACCTCCTTGCAGCTAATCTTTAAAAACTGCCTCCCCTGCAGCTTAACTGTAGCATTTGAGTAAGCAACAACCAAGGCTATTACTTCTTTTTTTACAAACAATTTTTTATTGCATAAATAGAGGCTTAGATATTTTGCTGTATGTATAAAATAGTGAGATATGGTTTAAGTGAATGTAACTTTTGAGGTTTTTATTCCTTTGACACATCCTTCATCTACAGGAAGGCTTCATTCTCCCAGGAAAGGAATCCAGTGCAAGATGCCAAATGTCAGAAAATCTGCAGGGTGGGGGAACAGCAGTGAGAACAGCAGACATGATACACTGGCAGCACATGGGGTCACTCTGCTTGCTTGCGTGGCACACTGCAATCCGAGCTAATCACAGCTCTGTAGTGTTGACACTGGAGAACATTTTTAGGGTATAAGAATTCACCCCTTCTTGCAATTCCCTTATAGAAAGACACATCTGACAGCCCAGGGTATGTCAGAATTTAGGAAGGACTGAGCCACTGGTGGGCAACACTGGATGACTGGGCCAGTAGGGTATTTTCTGTGAAATCAGAGATGCTTTAATGCCGGTCATTTAATAAGGTCAACATCATATGCTGGACATAGACACCTTGTGGGATGAGCTTGCTACCCTGGTACAGCAAGCCCCTGAGCTATGGACTCAGCCAAACAGGACTCTGCATGACCCTATACTGCATGCACAGCATGGTATAGCCTCCTTGTTACAAGCTGCAGGCTTGTTCACTTGCAGGACAGCCCATCCCTGCCTCATTTCAGCAATGAAACTCCACATAACCTACTCTGACTTACTGTGCAAAATGAGAAAAAGGTGATCTCACAGCATTTTCCAGTGGCTAGCCAAACTGTTTTACAATAAAAATCTAAAATGGCACAAGTCTGCCCAGAGAAAAGTCCTCAATCTGATATAAAAAGGATAATGAAAAACACTTTTGGTTTTGTTGCTTTTTTTATGTGAATGAATTCCTTTGTTCCCATGGTTATTTCCAGGGTCCCATTTCTAGCGACAATTTCCAATCCTTGTTGCATGAAATAAAACAGTGATGGGTTTGAAATCAAAACTAGTAAACATCTCTAAAAACTGAAACTCTCTTTATATGTGAGGTAACAACTTAAAAAGAGAAAGTCAGATTTTAGTTTAATAAGGGGTAACATTACATCAAACTCCCACTGAGCTCACAAAGGGCAAGCAGAAATACAATTGCCGTTTTGATGCAAAACAGAGGGATGTGAAAGGAACTGATACAAAAATCACATACCAAACAAATTCAGGGAATATAATCTTAGCACCAGCACTCATTTTGCTAATGGACTTGATCCAGTAAAGCAAAGATTGCTTAAACTTTGAAAACAGAGGGAACACGGAAAGAATTCAGCACATGAGGAATCAAACACCCAAACTTGAAGAAATTTTGTAATATTCATTTTGCTCTTTTATGCGGAAAGTTGTCCATTTTTCTCAATTTAGAGTATACAGTGGATGTTACACAGTATAAGCTGTAGCGTCCCTGTTACTTTGGGAAGTTCCACAATGTGAGATCTGACCCTTCCAGATAAACTATTTACAATCTGTCATGTATTTAACTAACATGAAATGGGTGCTTCTATTCTATTTTAATTATGTGACTTAAAGCCAAGAGGCCTTATTGCATCATCCTGTCTGGCACATGCTTATATGCATTTTTTGCCCAATTTAACCATCTCTTTATGCATTAGGACTTCCTGTGCAATTGTTTGGGCATAAAAATTCAAGGAGATTAAGAGCGGAAAAGGAATACTGTGCTAAGTTCTCCTAAGTCATGAGCCATGGCTGCCAACTTTTCTGCTGGTAACTGCAATTCCTACAAAGAATGGGCATGATACAGTTGTTCAAATATGCTGAAACGTCACAGGAGACAATTATTACAAGAATTCAGATAATGGTGATAGTTCTAATTGCACAATCCAAATGCATCCAAGTCAAAACATAATGGGATTAATATGTCTATGTCATTACCGAACACCAGGATGTCAAATAAATTCTATACCTGAGAGACTCTTCAATCATCCTTCTTCTCTGCTTCTGTTTTCAATTTCTCTTCATGCTCCCTCTTCAGCTTTTCTTCAATTTTTTTGCTCTGGTACATTTTTACTCCAGCAAAGGCTAAGCAAAGAATCAATGTTTTAGCTGCCAAAATGTACATCAGCAATGGGAAGTTCTCCAAAGCCTAAAACGCAAAATAATATATTTAGGCAGTTACTGGAACACTTGGAGAATTAAAAATGGATCTACAGGGATGTTATACAGCTTCCTACAGCAACAGCATTATTCAAAGCAATGTTAATGCCCCTTTTTCATACTTTTTTTTTTTCTGAAAGAAACTTTAGAAGATCAACATCTAAGGGAAAGGGCAAAAATAAGTTAACTTCAGTCAAGCTTGTATATGAAGCCCCTTTGAGCAGATCTTTGTTGCTTTTGCTTGCTTTACAGCAAATGGAATGTTGGCATGATCAGGAACTGAAGAAGGCGAAGAACTGCATATCTTAGGATAAATGTAGAAGTGGAAATATTTCTGAAGAGGTCTCATGAGTGCATATCAGATTGATTAGATGTGATCCCCAAAGACACTTTTGTGCTCCTAGAAATTTTAATTTATGGTAGTTTTGAAGTAACTTGCCCAGATCTGTAAGGTATAGATAGACATCTTTAAACTAGAAGAAAAGTAAAAAACCCACAGCCTTAAATGATTCAGTTTCAGTTTTTAATGCCTGGAACTAATTGAAATTGCAGAACATATTTCAATGTTGTAAAAGCACACTACTGCAAGTGCACATGGAGTGGAAAATAAAATGTAAATGGGTAACACTGTAAAGTGGGAATATAAATATAACAAGCATGGCACAGACACTCAATGAAAGATGTCACTTCCAGAAGGATATTGAAGGTATATGAACTTCCCAGTCCAATGTCTCAAAAAGCCACTTGGCCGGCAGGATCAGTCTACCTTTCAGTGGTGCACCGTAGGTTCACAGTGCCAGCTCCCTCATAGCAATCCTCCCAGTACTCCCCTGTGCCCTTAACAGGCCTTCCAGCACCTCATAAAGATGTTTGGCCATTATCAAACTACTGAATTTAGAGAAAGCCTTGTATCCGCATACCATTACTGCAACCCCTGAAAGTCCACAAATCAAAGGTTCAAGTGGAGTCTTTTGTAACACTGATCTCTACAAGCTGCACATTACCTTTGACATCAGGCCACTACCCTCTAATTTTGCAAAAGAACCCATCAACCTCTGTCAATCTCCCCACATATTAAAAGTGGTAATCTCTTTAAACCACAGCTCTGCAAAACCAGAAAGGTGAAGCCAAGGCTTGGGGTTAGTGTTGCTTTCTTGATAAATGGTTTAATACGTTAAAATTGTTCATGTATGAGGTAGTTGCTCAAACATTTCTCTGTCTTACACACAGTGTTTATGGCCCAAATACAGTAAAAGACATAGTTACGAAAATACCCTCCAGTAACAAAAGGACCTGAAGAAAGAGCAGCTAGAGAAAAATCTAGAAAGAAGAAAGTTAGGAGGAGCAGAGGTGAGCAGAGAAGCTTGCTTGCCAGCGCTGCACTTGGATCCAAAATGTAAAGCCCTAACAGCAAGTATTGGGGCCAGCCAACAAAGAACAAGCATATATGGCAAGAAAGGACAACAATGACTCCTCTGTCCCTGAGGCACAAACAGTGTGGTGGTTAATCAACCTCCGCCTAGACAAGGAAACCATCTTTAAACACAGGACCCACCCAACCACATCTCACATTCATCTGCTTGAGAAAACAGAAATTTGCTGCTTTATGAATGTGAAACAATCTCACCTTCCAGTTAAATGCCACCATCTTGGCTGCGTGATGATATTGCTCGACCCACAGCCAGCTGAGCCCACCGCGTCACACTTCTAAAGGCACGGACCAGGGCAGAAGCATCTTAAAGAAATGAAAATTGAAGAATTATACAATCTGCTTCTACTCAGCATGTCCACCCTGCACTTCTCTGACAAGCTCATCTGCTGCACAGCGTCTGGCAGCGTATCAGTGCCACACAGTTCAGGAATGACCTTTATGGGCCTTTCTGGAGCTGAGTGACAGGAGCAATGTCTGTGCTGCTGAAGGGCAGGGATTTGACAAGCCCTGGGCAGGTGCTACGCTTGCCCAGAGCAGAGGCTGGGCTTCCACTGTGCTGAGCACATCTCAGCAGCTGCCCAACTGAAAACACAACGCTGGCTGCTTTAAAAAGCTTGACACGTGCACACATCACACCACTTCACTGATGTTTGAGATCTAGCAGAGAGAAGTGCACCCAGAAGAACTGTCTTGTGGTTTTTAAGCCCACCTGCCCTATTCAGAGTCTGAATGTCTAATTAATGCTAGTATTTAGTATAATTTACCAGTTCTCTCTAATATACTAATAAATTAAATTCTCCACGCAGCCCATAATAACCAACCAGTCGCTGGATACCTTGAGTGTTCAATATATTTTTCAGGGCTGAACTTTGGGCCTGAGGAATGCCCAATGGGATGCTGAAGGCTGCAGCACACAGCCGCAATGCTGCCTTACAGTCTCTGCTGCTGCTCCATCAGTGCTGACACCATTTCAGCTGCTGGAGTTTAAATTAAGCACGTTTCCCTGCCTGACACCCTTGAGGTGTTTCCTGTATGCATAACACAGAATCACTGTCAAAAACAGGAGGAAGCCCTACAGCTTAATCCAAACCTTCACCAGCAGCTGGGCTGAATAAATCATAACCACATCACAATAGCTGCTGCTGACCTTTCTTTAGAAACAGGGAGTCAAGTAAATATTCTTGCAGCTTCTACACTGCTCAGCCAGCTTCTTCACAAATGCCCTTATTTCTCCATCTAGGGTATCCTCTTCTCTCCTCTTCACTCTGCTGAGACCACCCTGGAAATATCCCCTCAGAGAGACACCACTGGAGACCTCTGTTACTGGGACTGAGCTATTCCAAAGGAGTGGTGTGGCCAACTTATTTGTCATTCAGCATTTACTGTGTTCATCTTGAGTTGCGCAGCTCCCTTCTCCCATTGTTAAAATGTCAAGGCATCTGTGAACTAATGAGTCAGTAGTGTTACACCTCCAAAAAACCAAGACATTTTAATGTCTGATGTTTCCTCCAGAATTTCAGCAACCATTAAGATTTGAAGCCCCCTGCCAGATGGTTACAGCAAAAATCCCGCATCAGGGCAGAATTTGATTCTCGGTGCAGGGTTCAGATGGCTACACGCTTCTCAATGAAACCCAAGTTACACAAGCCTGGCCTGATCTGAAGGGACTGTACTGCCCAGCTGGGGAGTTCTCATCTCAGAATGTTGACTTGGGTGGGGGCTTCATCAGACACAGTGTTCACTCTTCTCCTAAATTGCTGCAAAATCTGTGCTTCAGTCAGAATCAATTTTGCAACATGTTGTAAAAAGGCAAGAATTCAGCCATTCAAAGACAGGCTAGCATCTGGCATATGATGCTGAAAATGGGGGTTTAGTGATTTTCCACATACAGAGAAGGTTTAGACTCAGCAAACTTATGTAAGACCATCTGTAGGGTCTGATTGCAGGGTACCAGCAAAAGGAATGCAGAATGTGTATCACAGTGTGCACTCCTGTGAATGCTCTTGGCTGTGAGTTGATTATTCAAGCATTCTGCCAAACACTTGTGTAATATCTCTGCTCTGCTGAGACGCAAGCCTGAATCTACCTGAATTGTGTATCCACCAGGAGTACCTGCACTGAAGTCACAAAGAATGGGAAGTAAAGACTTTCTTCCTTTGTTTTCAAGAGTGGTGTTTTGAGTCAAAATGTTTCTTGTGAGAGCTGACACTTCTGATGGTGTGTCCTCACAGTGTCTTATGTGTTTAGAACTGAACGGAAAAGCCGCTGTTCTCTTCATGTTGTATTCCTACATCATGTGCCACTAGCCTCCAGTGGTCAAGCACTTCCCCCCATTTCACCTCTTGACTCTTCCCATCTCCATCTTGATCCAGACCTTACTAGATACAACTAAAGCTCCAGGACAGAAAAAAATGCATTGAGCTGGTACAGGGATAACAGAGTAGTAAGAGGAGATAAAAAGGCAGGATTCACTTCAAATCTGAAAAACGTTTGTCAGCACTAAGGTCGTCAATTCAAAAGCAAAAATATCAGACACCGCACTTTCAAGGTTGTGATATCTTAAAAGCATGCAGGCAAATAAACAGCTGAAGTTTCATGTTTGCCTTTTCACAAGCAAATAAGGCACAGATAGGAGTTCAGAACACAGCTACAGGCAGGCATTGTTCATTCCCCAGGAAAATACAAGCTCTCTTAACAAACAGCACTACTGGGAACAGAGACTGGGCCCCTCAGAAGGTCACTATTACCTTCACTCACAAGTAAGGAGGTCTCGTGTTGAGCCATGTGAGGAAGAAAAAGGAGCTCTGCCTGAAGCCCTGCCGGAGACTCTGTAACAGAAGCTTCATAAGGCATCCATCACCTACTTGTATACTCCTATGCAGGGTAGGGATGAAATGATATTACTCTCAGATGTATCAGTGACCTTATCCACTTTGGTTGCACCTCTCATTTACTAGGCAATTTACACTTGGACCTCCTCTGCAAGGCAGATCATACTATCGCATATGAAAGAGTCTGCCTGTATCTCATATGTGAGCACTGTACTAGCACATACTCCATTAGCTCCAAATGCTGTGAGGTCTTCTGGGTCCAGAACAGGCACACAGGGTCACCAACAAAGCCCTAGAGGCTCATGTCCCCAGCAGCGCTCCCAGGGACGTCTGCAGCAAGTCCCAGAGCTAAACTTTTGCTGATACCAGCCCCAGATCTCTGCACAACGCCACGTTGTGCAACACAGACCACCCCAGACAGACTAAGGAGTTGGGCCCCAGTTCGATGGGAAGTCTGTGGTGGAGCACAGAATTGAATCCAGGTCTCTCAGCCACTGAATTACAGCTCCAGTCCACCGCAGCAACCACATCACAGCCCAGCCACTCACACCATTGTTTGCTTACGCAGCGGCAGAATATCGACTGGCCTGCATGTACCAGAAAACATCCACACAGGCATCTGGGTACTCACAAACCCACTTGAGTCATCTTGGCTGAACATCTCACTTAGCCTGCCAATAACTCCATCTACTCAACAAAATGGGACTCAAGATACTCTTTTGTCTACTGAGGATTTGTGAGCAACTCCATTTTATCTACTTGGTGAAAAGCTACAAACGCTGCCAGCCACAAGACCTCAGAAAACAGCGAGCTACTAGGGTTATTTCTCTGCATTTAAAATGAAGTGATGGCTGAGACTGTCCAGAACTAGAAAAGGGGTTTCACGCCACCTGTTTCTTGTTGTGCTTTCTTTAATGCACATATTTCAGGAAGCAAAATGCATGCTTCCTACATGGACAGTCACTGGAAGACCCATCGCTACATGTTACCTGCTGTGTTATGCATCAGGCTGAGCATTTGAAAGGCAGGATCGAGCCTCCTCAGAAAAGAGAGACTACTGGGTCATGGGAAAACACAGTAATATGGAGAAGCCCAAAGGCTATAGAGAAACAATGCAAAAGAAAATGTGAGACAAAGCTGCCACTCTATGAATCCATCACGAACCACAAGATTCAGGTGTTATATTTAAGTCAGAAGCACTCAGACCTGTGAACATGTACAACCTATATGTGTAGGCAGGTCAAGATATCAGTCTGTAAAAAAACTCCAGTAATCACTCAGTTTATACTAGCGTTACTCATAAAAGAAATGTCTATACTAACACCAACTGAAGGAAAATAAAAACCAGAAAGCCATATAAGACCTTCATACCTGAGGAGGCAGAAATGAAAATATTGGTGATTCCTCTGGCAGCTCCTCACACGCTCCACACTCTAAAAAAGAGAAACAGAGTAGATGGGATATGTCATCAGTCATAGAGTCTGCATTAAAATCAAATCAAATTAAATGAAGTCAAAACCAAGAATGTCACTAGCACATCACCCTGTTCCAGTGTGGCTCCCAGGGCATCATTTCAGCTACATTCCAAGGTCCTTGCAAGCTACAGACCCTCACCTCTGACATCACTTTGCCCTAGGAGGGTCTGCTGGGCTGGGAGCCTCCCCAGCTCTGCCCTCCTGCCTGGTCATGTATCCTGGTCCACATAGCACCAATGCCCAGCACAGCAAGCAACACACAGACACGCTTCAGGAAATCAGACTTTTTCAACAAATGGTTACTTCAGATCTTACAAATATCTAAGGGGTGGGTGTCAAGAGGATGGGGCCAGACTCTTTTCAATGGTGCCCCGCGACGGGACACAAGGCAATAGGCACAAAATGGAACAGATAGTTCCACCTGAACATGGGAAAATCTTCTCTACTGTGAGGGTGACACAGCATTAGAACAGTATCGCTCAGGGAGGCTGTGGAGTCTTTTTCTCTGAAAATTCAATCCCTGCCTGGACACATTCCCAAGCAACCGACTGTGGGTGAATCTGCTTTAGCATGTGGGGTGGACTAGATGATCTCCACACGTTGTTTCCAAGCATGACCATTCTGTGATAATGTGATCCTCCTTTCTTACTCATCCGCTTTGTATATTTCCTTAAGAAACTCATCAGATTCTTTTGCTGTAAACTGCACTTCCAGGCAGCCATACACGTAGCAAACACCGGGAGGCCACCGCAGCGGGCCTACTCGCCGTCTGCAGCCAGCGAGGGCGTCTCCAGCAGCTTTTAAACTGCACCCCCCCGGTCCCTTGTCCAAGAGGCCACAGGCTACTGACGGAGCCTCTGCACAGCGGCTGGGGCCAGGGAGGGAAGGGGGATCCGTGCAAGAGTCAAGATAGGGAGGGCGGGCAGGGAAGCAGGGCGAGCAGGGAAGAAAGGCAGGAAAGAAACGAGCCAAGCCTGGCGAGCGGGCAGGGGACAGGGCAGGAAAGCAATAAAGGCGGGCAGAGCGGGCAAAGGGAGGCGGGGGAGGGCGGGGGGAAGCCTGAGGCCTCGGGGCTGGCGGCGCCCAGCTCCCCCGCGTCCCGCGGCTCCTACCTCCCGGCGGCCATGGCGGGGGGCGGGGCCGGGGCGGTGTCCGGGCAGCGGGCGGGAGGGGGATGGAGACGGGGGTGTACGGGGATGATGCTCCCGGTCTCGGCACCGGCGAGGCCGTACCTCGAATCCCGTATTCAGTGCGGGGCCCGTCAGTATCACAGAATCACTAGGTTGGAAAAGACCCCCAGGATCATCGAGTCCAACCGTTCCTATCAAACACCAAACCATGCCCCTCAGCACCTCGTCCACCCGTGCCTTAAACACCTCCAGGGAAGGTGACTCAAACACCTCCCTGGGCAGCCTCTGCCAGTGCCCAATGACCCTTTCCGTGAAAAAAATTTTCCTGATGTCAAGCCTGAACCTCCTCTGGCAGAGCTTGAGGCCATTCCCTCTTGTCCTGTCCCCTGTCACTTGGGAGAAGACGCCAGCTCCCTGCTCTCCACAACCTCCTTTCAGGTAGTTGTAGAGAGCAATAAGGTCTCCCCTCAGCCTCCCCCAGGCTAAACAGCCCCAGCTCTCTCAGCCGTTCCTCATAAAGCCTTTTTCCCAGCCCCTTCACCAGCTTTGTTGCTCTTCTCTGGACTCGCTCCAGAGCCTCAACATCCTTCTTGTGGTGAGGGGCCCAGAACTGAACACAGTACTCGAGGTGCAGACTCACCAGTGCCAAGTACAGAGGGAGAATAACCTCCCTGGGCCTACTGATCACACCATTTCTGATCCGAGCCAAGATGCCATTGGCCTTCTTGGCCACCTGGGCACACTGCTGGCTCATGTTCAGTCGGCTGTCAACCAACACCCCCAGGTCCCTCTCCTCCAGGCAACTTTCTAGCCAGACTTCTCCTATTCTGCAGCACTGCACAAGGACATCGAGGGGCTGGAGCGCGTCTGGAGAAGGGAACGGAGCTGGGGAAGGGACTGGAGAACAAGCTCTGTGGGGAGCGGCTGAGGGACCCCGGGTTGTTCACCTGAGGAAAAGGAGGCTGAGGGGAGACCTTGGCGCTGCTTGCAGCTGTCTGAAAGGAGGGTGTGGGGAGCTGGGGCTGGCTCTGCTCCCAAGTGACAAGTGATAGGATGAGAGGGAATGGCCTCAAGTTGTGTCAGGGGAGGTTCAGATTGGACATCAGGAAAACCTTCTTCCCCGAAAGGGTTCTCAGGCCAAGGCAGAGGCTGCCCAGGGAGGTGATGGAGTCACCATCCCTGGAGGTGTTTAAAAGACAGAGAGTTGGGATGCTCAGAGGTGGTTTAGCAGAGGACAGCTACAGTTTGACTCGACGCTTTCAAAGATCTTTTTCCAGCCAAGCAATTCTGTGATTCTAAACCCACCATGCCCCAGGCGCCTCTCCCACAACCCTGCTGTGCCAGAGCGATCTGCCCTGTTTCTTCATAATTAAGTGGCAGAACAATTCCTACATGTCCCAGGGGTGTGGAAGGTCCACAGGCAAAGCAGAATCACAGAATCACAGAATAACCAGGTTGGAAGACACCCACTGGATCATCGAGTCCAGGTGCTCCGCCGTGCAGCTTCACAGCCACTTGCTCGCCACTGCAAACAGGGCTGGGGCAGAGACAGGAGCTGCCACTGCAAGGCTGGACATGCCTGAGCAGGTCTGGGAGCTGCTGGGGATGCTGGTACACCTGGACAAGCTCTCCAGGGGTGCTCCTCCAGCTGTACTATACAAGGAGCCACTACTACTACAAAAAGTGGAATATTTTGATTTAAGCCAGACTAAACTTTTCATCCAAGTAACTGTATTTTTTGAAAGTTAGAGAGAAAGTCCCTCTGACAGCATTTTTTTTCAGTGTTTTTCCAGACATATGTTCATTCCTTGGAGATCATAATGGCTTGTTCCAAATATGATCTGTGCTGATCTGATGTGTCTTTTTCTATAATCACCTCTGTCTGCAGTCTTTCCCTATCTTAAATGCAAAGTCAGAGCTGGAGCCAGCTGAAAATAAGCAAGACATTTGACTGTTGCAAAATTCAGAATAACATGGAAAGTAATAAAACATACGTGAGATTTTGGGGAAAATTTATTTATGTGCATGTAAGTGGAAAATACATCCTTGTCTTGCAGCATGTGATGATGGAGATCACTCCCTCATGTTGCCCAGGCCTTATTAAAGGATACTGCTTTCTAAAACTCGAAATGAGTCTTAATGTATTTGCCTTCATTTTTGGTATCAGTACCTCCCCAAAAGAGGCTCTCCATGGCTGTGACATGGCCACAGTGTTGGACCCAAGTCACTCCCAGCACCACATCTGTGCTTTTTGAGCCAGTGGTCCCCAAAGGATGGAGGAAGTCCAGCAGTGATGAGCACAGCCATGGCAGGAGGAAGGCAGGCACCCGCAGGCCACCAGGGAGGTGGGGGCATACTGCATGGGTAGAGACGTACCAGACGGCTGTGCTGGGACCTGAAAAACCTTCCTCAACATAAGCTGGCCATGTGCAACTCAAAGCCCAGAAAGCCAATCATATCTTGGGCTGCATCAGAGAAGGTATGACGGACAGGTCAAAAGCTTTGGTTCTGCCGCTCTGGTCAGCTCTTGTGAGACCTCACCTGGAGTACTGCATTTGGTTCTGGAGTCCTCAGCACAGGAAGGACATGAATTTGTTAGAGCAAGTCCAGAGGAGGGCCATGAAGATGGTCAGAGGGCTGGAGCACCTCGCATATGAGGACAAGCTGAGAGAGTTGGGCTTGTTCAGCTTGGAGAAGGGAGGGCTCTTGGGAGACCACATAGTGACCTTCCAGTACTTAAACGGAGCCAACAGGAAAGCTGGGGAGGGTTTTTTTATCAGGGAGTGCAGTGACAGGTCAAGGGGCAACATTTTTAAGCTGAAAGAGGGGAAATTTAGATTAGATATTAGGGTGGTGAGGCCCTAGAACAGGTTACCAGGAGAAGTCATGAAAGCCCAGTCCCTGAAGGTGTTTAATGCCAGGCTGGATAAGGCTTTGAGCAACCTGATTTAGTGGAAGATGTCTCTGCCTGTGGCATCGAGTGCTCAGGGACTGAGGCTATTCAAAGGCTTGCCACTATGCCAAGAAAAGGCACATCTGGGAGCATGACAGCAGCTGCTGTACCAAATCTCAAGACCAGTCAACAAAACAAGCCAAAGCCTCCCAACTAAATAAACCTCTTTTAATTTCTTTTTAACAAGAGCAAAACAAAATTGTCAGAAATGCAGTGCCAGACATGGCTGAAGCGTTTTCAGCCAAAACTCTGTGGAAACAAGCAACAAGCCCACATGATAGACTGCCAGCACAGGAACTTTTAACTTAAGCGATTTAAGTTTGGCAGCATGAATGGGAGCTAAACTCAGAGTCTTACAAAAGGAAGCACATTTTAATACTAGAATTGTCGTCAATTCTGCTTGTAATTGTTCTTGGCGAGCCAGTGATATGATAGTCCAACAGCACAGGAGAAGGTGAACTATCTTGAAAACCCAGTTCCCAGCTGGTGGAAAACAGTACCTAACATGGGAAACAGTTTGGAAGCACAGCAATGGGACAGACTTTATAGCTGGATATAGAAATTTCTTCCTCTGAAAGCCACAATGCAGGATCTCAGTGGTTTACACTGAGCCCTGGATAATGGGAGGTAAACAGTGCCTTCCTTTACTCAGCTTGCATCCTAGATAGACAGATTGCTCTGGAGAACTAAGGAACAGCAGAAGAAACAACTTGGCCAGCTATGGACTTGAGGACAGAAGATGAACCGCTGGAAACTGCCCTGGACAACCAGGACGTGTTCCCACATGACACTGCTAGTTTAGCAGCTCTTCTGCTGTGAAACAGAAGGCCATGAGTCAATCTTTGCAGCCAATGAATAATGACATCAAAATGGGAGCCAGATTGTTAAAAAAATAGTTTGGAATGAATGTGTGTAGGTATAGGTTACCTTCTATGATTCATACCATAACACATTGTTCAGTCAATAGATGGAGTTTTTGATATTTTACTGTACATTTTCAAGTTATTTTTAAGATGGGCTTAAGTCATACAGTTTGGATCTAAATCAGCACTTCTGACCACTAATTCACAGTTATTCTGAGGTGAGAACATCAAGATCTGCTTCTGGATTTAAAGATATGCTTAAAAAAATCAAGTTATTCATTCTCTTGGTTTTATTTTCCTGAAGAACGGCAAATTCAAAGCAAAGCACAGTCATGCATTTTTCTTGGGTGATCACTGACCAGCTATGCCAGACTCCTCATGGGAAACAATAATGTTGATTTCCTCAGCACTCTGTTCCACATTGACTCATCTGTTTATTTAATGAAGTTTCATACATATTTGTAATTCCAGTGCGTTCCCTTCATGTGGCTTTACGATTTCCTCGCTACTGGTGTTTCCAAAAAGTTACGGTGATGCCGGGCTTGTTTTGTCTCTTGCACCTATGTTTTCATGGATCACACACTTGAGGTCATCTCGATTCAGGACCTGGCTTTTATACTTCTCACCCCAGTCCTCAACAATGTATTGATGATAGGGGTCTTTGGAGTGCTCTCGTCTCTTCGATTTCACAGTACTTACCAAGATTGCCACAATAATGAAGGAGAACATCCCAATCATCACCATCAAATAAAGGATAACATAGTCAAAGTTTTCAGCATCAACCTTGGCCTGCAATTTATCTGCCGCTTCTGTCATGTTTTTCCTCCAGCCATTCATGTAAGTGAGAAAGATTTCCTTGAAAATATCTTCCACTGCCCAAGTGAAGTTTCGCATTTCAGCCATCCTTGCAAATTACAGCTTCTAAAGACAACATGATACTTATTTTAATCAGATGTCTATACTAATACAGTTACATCAGTTTCTTTTGTCTGCATTATGACAATTAAATAATACCACTTGCCACTTGGCAGTACAAATTTTAGATCAGCTGAGAATCCCCATCTCTGAGTGTTTCAATATGTTCAGAGACCCAAGAAGGTCTTGTTCCTGTCTTCACTCACATCACTTTCAGGCTGTGGGAAGCCACATACACTTTGGTGAAATCCAGTGAGCACGGTTCCCAAGATCTATGTTACAGGGGTTGAGGCACTCTGCCTTCCCTGCTGAGGCAGTAGGTCTCAAGAAGTTCCAAGAAAAGCCACTGTCCCTTTCTGCCTTCCCTGCATAAAAAGGAGAGTGTGCCTGGATTGCAGCCTGCTAACCGCAAAATGCAAAAGCTTTGATACAGCCTCTCAGTCTAATGCTCCTGTATAACCTCTTGTCTTTCAAAACTTCAGGTCACCCAGGCCCTGCAACATGTGACAAAGCTTCCACTAAAAAAGCCGTTTGATTTCAGTACAGTCTTCAAGCAATGATGAGCTAACTGCAGCCTATGGTAAAAGTTGGTGAATCATCATCAGTAAAAAGATATTGTGATGTCTTTCGAACTGGAGTTCATAAATCTACCTTCCTCTGCTTGTAGGACAAGCCTTCTGATATCAGCATGCACAAAGCAGGCATGCACACACAGAAGGACGCAGGTAAATCTGTATGTAGGTCTCTGTGCAAACTCACACACACTCAAACACAGGGAATAAAAGTGATCTAATGAAAGTAAGCAAGATATAAGAAAATCCAGATATGAATTGTCTTGAAACTCTTTTGTGTATGTGTAAAATCTCTGCTTTTTCTTTGATTCAGAATGAAAATTACTATGCTTTTTTTTCAATAGGAAGTCAAAGAATCACCAGGTTGGAAAAGACCCACCGGATCATCGAGTCCAACCATTCCTATTCAACATGAAACCATGCCCCTCAGCGCCTTGTCCACCCATGCCTTAAACACCTCCAGGGAAGGTGACTCAACCACCTCCCTGGGCAGCCTGTTCCAGTGCCCAATGACCCTTTCCATGAAAATTTTTTTTCTAATGTTCAGCCTAAACCTACGTAGTTAACACAAGAAACTTACCTTTCCTGTGTCCTTCTTTAATGAGATTCACAGTAATAATCAGGATTTTAAAACTCTGATGGATTATATGACGGTAGTCTTGAAAGGAGTAGAGATATCTTAAACTTTAAGTAGTCTTCAGCCTGCACAAGGCTATAAGCAGTTGCTCTTAATACGTGCCTTGTACTGCACACTTTATGTTTATACTAAATCTAATGCTAAATCTAATCTCACCTGGAAAGTCAAATATTGGCTGACAGCTTACATCAGTCATCCTGTTAGATGCTGAGTACTACTCTTTACGCTCATTACTGAAATTTCATTTATTGTAAAGAGCATTATTGTGCTTTCTAGAACTAAATACTGATGCAGCTGAATCTTTGTTGACCCAGACAGAAGAAGAGTAAAGATGAGCTCTACAAATTATTATTATTGATGTCATCTATATAATTGATATTATTGATATTGATGTTATTGTTATTATTGTTGATATTGATATTGGTGTTATTATTACTCCCTTGGCTGATGTCGGCATGAGAGGCCAAGTACTGAGCAGGCAGTGCAAAAGGCCTGATAGCTTGCCACGCTGCTTAGCACCCAAAAAGAAGAATTTTATGCTCCTTCTCTTCCAATATGGTTGGCAATATGGGTCTTCTGTCTCTTTCTCCATGCTTTCTCCTTCCTGCATTTCACATTTCCCCTGTTCTTTGCTATAAGCTCAGCTATTCTCTCGTGTTCCTCTGTATTCCCCATACAGTTTGCCTTTCCTTTTCTTCCACCTGTAACATGTGACCAACCCTCCCACGTAAGCACTTGCTGTGAGGAGCAGATCCTCAGATGCAGCCAGGACCAAGCTCTCTGAGCTCTGCTCTGTGTGCACCTCACTCATGATCTGGAGCAGGAAAAGATAAAACCTATTTTTTTTAATAAAAAAGCAGAATGAATTAGTGTTGATTTTATTTCTAGCAAGTAGCAGGTGCTGACACCTAACCTAAAGGCTCTGAGTCACACCTTAGAAAATATCTGTGTGCTCAGTGAAATGAGACAATTTTGGGTTTAGTCAGCAGTGGTTCCTGGCTATGATGGGATCATCCAAGGGAGGAGGATTAGGGTATGGTTGTGATGCAGTTCTCCACAAGCACGTGAGGTGGGACAGACTTTCTGAAATACTTTTTTTATGGGTAGCCCTCCCTAAGCAATTTGCAGAGAAAGCAAATTAGCTCTGCTTTGAGGAAGATAAAGAGAATAAGGACTACCACTAAATCAACAGCACACATCAGAAAAAAAGGAGATCCACTCTTTGTACAGAAGAGTGTTAATCCCCGAGGAAGGCCTGCTAGTGTCGTGATACTGACATTGTCATGGTTACTGCTTCTGGATGATTTTCTGTGCATGAATATGTCCCAGCATGGGGATGAACTGCTGGCAGCATTTCCTCTCTGATTTCCCTGCTTCTCTCTGGCAGTTTCCCACGTGCCCTCGGCTTGGCCCCTCGAAGTTGAGGTACCTGGCAAGCTGCACTTTTTGCTTTGATGAAGCCTGGAGGCCAGAGGGATAGTAGCAAGTCCAGCCTCCTGCACTGTGTGGCCAGAGTTGCACCCTGGTTTGTCCTGGCTGGATAAAGGCACTGGGAGCCACCAGCATGCTGTTAGAGGTGCTCCAAAATGCAGGGCTGTGAGCCCGGCTATGGAAACAAGAGAAGGGCCGTAGGCCTGGAAGTTCCCAAACAGAGTACCTAAGGAACTGCTGTCCTGGGCTGCCAGTTATGGGGTGAAAAGACTTATACCTCCTTTAGCCACCCTCTTCTACCACCTGTTCCTAGCCAGTCCTGTTTTGGCAGTACTTGCAGGCATACACTCTCATACAGACATACGTGTGTGTGAGGCATACCTACATATATAAAAGATGCATATGTTGTTAAGCACACATGATATTTAACCATCAGCTCTGTTTTCAACTACATCAGAAGAGTCCTTGAATAATCACATTCTGCTGCACATCCCCCTGAAGGTCATATTTGCCCAGGATTTGCTTAGACTTGAGCAATGAGACGATCAAGGACAGTCAGTGTGGTTAAAAAGAAGGTGAGGCAGCCAAATGCCTTGGGCAGGGAAGGTGACTGCCTTACTATTAGTCTCCTAGATGGAGACTAATGCTAAGCAAAATGCTCCTGATCTCAATGGAGAGAGATCTGTCTTTACTCCAAGTATGGCCAGGTCATGGAAGTCAGGAAGAGATCCTAGTAACTGGAAAAAAGGCAGATGTCATGCTCACTCTTGAGAAGGACAGGGAGCTGAAGGTAGATCAACCAAACCTCAAAACATGTGGTGATTAAGGAAAAATCCTTCTGGAAGCCATTATCAGGCACTTGAAGAACAAAAGGTGATTGTAAACAGCAAACATAAATTTACTAAGGACAAATTGTGCCTGGTCAAGCTGATTGCTTTCTATTGTGTGATGATGGGAGGAGTGTTTCAGTGGATGAAAGCAGAGTGGTAGTGGTGGTTTACCTTCACTTTAGCAAGATTTCAGCCTGATCTCTCATAATGTCCTTGTAGCCAAATTGGAGAGATAGGGACTAGATGTGTGGACTCCAGAACTAGTTGGACCTCTGCCATGAGCGAAGAGAGTAAATAACAACCGACAGCAGATCTGGATGCTAGGTTTGACATAAGAACCAAGGTGTTTAGGGCTTTTACTGACCATGACTGATGAGACAGTGCTGGGGCAACATCTGCTTTTCCTTCCCAGTTGTTGTGGAGCAGGTGGGCCCACCCTGTGACAGGTTGTTGTCATCAGCAGAAGGTCCACCACATGTAAACATGCACAGTATTTAACAGTTGTTATAAACAACTTAAAAATTGGATGTATTTTCACATGTAACAGCCTTGTGGTCTTGAAGACAGCATTTGAGGAAAACATTTTCTTTTACAATATAAAATAGGCTCGGAACTGAATGATGTTCAACTGGTCATAACCTTCATGATTGATAATACTTTTGTGACTGTTTAGCAATGTATTCATTGTTGACTATTTTAGAAACCCCTTGTTAGTCTTACTAGTAGGATGGTGAAGAAAGTAGTAGACGTTCTGAAGATCTTGTGATTAGACCCAGATCTCAGCAGAGGGTTTATGTGAGTTCATTAGAAATCCGTCTCTCCCAATATTTTACAATATCCATTGTAAATGCATAAAGGGATACTCTTAAATAAATGCAAATATGCATACATGTGACATATATAGATCAGTATCTATAGGGTAAGGGATACTCAATTTTCTGTCTTTCCTGTAGAAGATAAGATTAACAGAAGTTTGTTATTAAGCATAATCTTTGCTCCCTAGACATTTCACTTCGTAGGAGCTTCCAGTATACTTGGTCACTTTTTTCCAATCCTCCATCAATTGTTTCCCCATAATCTTTACAATAAACAAACGAGCTATAGGCTTTATTTTTATTCAGCAGCTGGTATATTTATGCAAAGCTTTTAGCATCTTCTTTTTCCTTCCTTTTCTTTAGAGTAAGGAAATGAACAATATGTAATTAATGAATTATAGGGTTCATTACTTAAGATCATGAATTTTATAGGGTTGATTTTTAGAAATAAAAGAATATAGCTGTTAAGTGTGGTTATTGGAGAGGTATAAGTATATGTACCTGTGTAATTTTCCTTCAGTATTTCTTCTGGTTAAATCATAATACTATACTGTTCACTGTTCCTTTCACACCTCAAAACTTTGTGTACACAGACTTAACCTACAATCTTCTCAGCCCTTAAGTACTGATATGCTGTACTGCTGACTACTGATACTTAGAGTACTGATAGGATTTAATTAGTTTCCCCACTGCTTTAAACTTTTTACCTTCATGATAGCCCTCCTAGATTCTTTCGGGTATTTACATATTTGCTAAAAGGGCATTAGTGAAAAAAGGCATTGTTGTCTGTCAGTGGATCACCCTGTAAAACAAAAGGACCTACCAAGGCCACTAGTTTTTTACATTTTTGGCTTCAACTGTGACTGCTGAAACCTTTCGTCTTAATATTACTCCACTAATGGAGTTTAAACTGCTACTTTGTTTTGATTTTTCTAAACAGTTTTGCTTTTTTTATTGCTTTTCTGCTGTGCTTCTAGGCTTTTCACCTGTTTTTTGCATTCTTGTGCCCAGGTTCTGCAGTGGGTCAGCATGTGTCAGTTACCACCTTTCCAGGAGCTTTGACTTACACCTCTCAAACATTAATTCATCTGTTTGCTATTCCTCTAAACAGATTATTCTGGTTTAATTTTCTTTCTGCATTCACTCCATGCTTAACTGATATTATTTTCTTTCCCAGGTTGAGGGATTTGTACATTGTTTCCTCCCAAGGGTATGTTTTTCAGCACAACTGGGAGTTTTGGTATTTTGCCCTGTACAGGTTGGGTTTTCTTTTTAAGTGAGGAGGTCCTTTTGTGATTGGTTATTTCTTATGTAACTGTTCTTCCATCTTTCAGGGAGCAGTGCTTAGAGATTTCATCCTTAGTCTATCTTCTGGGACCTCTGTCTGCTCAACGATAAATACCTCTGCTGGTTCAATGGTTGGTGTATTCTGGTTTTCTGAGAAACCCAGATAGTTAATTGTATGTTATACTGTTTCATCAGCTATTATAACACTTTGGGTATGTTTGCAAAAGTGTTAACTTCCATCCTTTCACGATCTGACACGGTTGCCAGCCAAGAGGAACAGCTGATCTGCCTGATCTGCTATTCAAAGGGGTCTTGATGGGCTGTCTCCAAAATGTTCATAGCTGATAGAAACCCATCTCTAAATATTAGAATAACTCCGTGTCTGGAGATCACTCCCTCACCACATTAGAGACCCTCATCAGGATGCACTATCCTTAGTACCTTATACAGAAACAATGGAAAGAGTGCAGACAATGGAGAGAGATACCTGGAATGGTCCTTTGTGGCTAAATGAAAATGTTTCACAAAGACACATTTTCCACTCATCACAGAAGTAAGAGGAAAAGCATTCAAAAGAAAAGTGAGTTTTAACCATATTTTGTTATGCAGTACAAGTGTAAGTAAGGTTGAAAAGGAAAACACTTTTTATCTGTGAGAAAAGCACTTATCTCATCAGGTTGCATTTGACGGTGAGGTACTCCAACCTAAGCAGTTTCTCAATCATGAGTGCTTGAAAAAAACCAACCAGGCAGAACAAGTTGGATCTCAAACTTTGACTGTGTCCAGTGCCAGGATTGCACCGCAACTGAGAAGCCAGCACTTGGTAGCCTGCCAAGAAATACACTGCTCCCCTCAGTCCAAGATGCAGGGATGGAGAAATCATGGCCAGGCAGAGACTGCAATCATTCAGCTTTGTTGCTATGGTTTTATGTGTTGCTGTTGCAAAAGCTTCAGAGGATAAATAAAGATGTTGCCTGCACATAGCATTTAAATGAAAAAGCAAACACTACTATTTCACCATGTCTGATGCTAGTTTAGTGACTTAAGGGAATTGACTCCTCAGCCTGTTTGAGATCAAACTTCTGAAAGCAAGATGGAAAAGAAACACCTTTCCAGGCAATGACCACAGGGATGGATTTTGCTGGGGACAGATAGCCCTGAGAGAAGTGTTGTCCAACAACGTGCAGGTAAAGGGCATTCCCATATCAGCCCTGGAGAACAAGAGCTGCTGAGTGACCTCCACTCCCATCACGGGCAACAGGGATGGTGCCTGTGTGCACTGCTGATAAGCTGTGCAGCAGCTGGCAGCACTGTGACTCTCTCGACTGCCAGCACATGTTTAAGGCTAACAAGGGCTACCTGTTACAGCCACACGCCCATTAACACCTCAGTGTGTGTGCCTGCACACAGGCTGATCACCTCTCACATGGAAACCCCATCCTCACTGCAGCATAGGCAGCCAAAGGAGTCCTGAAAGACAGATCAGGCTTCCAGTTCCCAGCCTGACCTCTTCACACTGTCACAACCTGAGGACAATGTTGTTCTGGCTAGGAAGATAAGGTATGGCAACTTGAATGCATGTATATGTGTCCCTCAGAGAAGAAAACAAACCTGAAGTGCCCACATAGGTTCCCTCCTAAATAAAGGACGGGTTTTCATCATACTTTCAGCTGTAATTAAAATATTGCTGCCTGCAGCTAAACTGCAGTGCACCACCTGCAGTTATCTGAAGTCAAGGTCCTGCTCAAGGCCAGTGTCATGAAAGGCACAGTTAATGGTAATAATTGACAGCAGTGCTTTTGTTCCTAATGTATTAAGCTGAATTTGTCCTTTGGGTGGGAAGCTGCAGGCCAGTTGCCTGCTGGGTTGTAGGCAGGAATCACAAAGCTCAGCAGACACACTCACACCTCCTGCATGCACAAGCGCACTTGATACCACCTAATATTGCTGCCCTCTGCTTCTCACCTGTACTTCCCAGGCCCTTATGGAGGAATAAGGTCAGTAGTTCAGCAAGAACAGTTGAAGAGTTGGAGAGATGGTGGTATAGAGTTGGATGGGGAGTATAAATGTCACCCAGGGCACAGCACACAGCTGTGCCCATCTGCCCTCTGCATTTCAGGAATATCTCTGAAAACAACAGGTCATTTGCCATCAGTGATTCGAACTAGCACCCATGGTGGCATGGAGGTACCACTGCCCCTCATGCCCCCCACCTAGTCTGGGGTCTGGACCCTCTTCCTTGGGAGCCCCTGTATAGCTCTGATGCTTAAACACTTGACAGCTATGCTCCTGGTTCAGGAAATTAAAATGCATTGTGATCCATCACCCTCAGATGGGTTTGTTTGTGCTGACATTTGCTCTGATAAACAATATCTCTGTAGCTAAAGACTGCCTGAAAAAGTGTGTGCTGTGCATTTCAGTAAACAAACGGAATAAGATGTTCTGAGGCATAATGGGTAGTAGCTGCTGTTCTCATGTGGAAATACTTGCCCTGTTCAGAGGGCTAGCCCAGTCTAAGACTTAGAGATCAACTATACCTGCACACCTCATTTTGACTTCCAGTGATGCCCACAGCTGAACATGATGATAGATGAATGTTTCTTCCTTCTGCATCCATTGGCTTTTTTGGTACCTGGGCTGGGGAAATGAAACATTCTTTACGTGTTCTCTCCACTTTCCCACAAGGCATACAGAGACAGGCAAGGCAGACACCAGGAGATGAGAGAGGGCAAAAGGTATGTGCTTTGATCCCAAGCTGACCGCAGGTTTCTGTTTGGGATTACACTGGGTAGCAGTTCACAGAAATTGCAGCACAGTTGTGCAGTGGTAGCAGGCACCACGCCACACCTGCTCTCTAGCAAAAAGCTGTTTCCTGCAATCAACCTCACTGAACCCTAGGGTCTCCTTTGGACTGAGCTGCCAGTATTGAGGAGTTTCTGGGGAATGGAAAATGGGAGAGGCACCCTTGCTGAAACCACATTTTATTGTGAAGTCCTGTCCTCATAAGTAGAGGGAGGGGAGAGTTGTAGTTGTAGCAACAGGCTATGGGTTTTGCAGAAGGTCTTTGTGCTTAAAGAGGTCACTGATTGCAAAAACTCTCTTGAGCAGGGACAGCTCACAGCTTCTGATAAGATTGAATGCCCACATTAGCACTGGTGACTTCAAGACTCTTTCCTTTTCCTTTCATACCCCAACAACAGAAGGTGGCCTGTAAGCTGTGCCCAAATCCTGACTGAGTCTGTGAGTCTTGACAAAAGGAATTTTTCCCCTTCCCAGAGCACTGCTCAGCTGTGGACCTTCTTGCCACAGGACACTGTAGATGCTAGTAGCTGGCAAGTATTCAAAAGCAATTAGATTCATTCAGAGAGGAAAAATGTATCAAGAGTGTTTGAGTGAAAGACATCACGCCCCGTCACAGCAGAATGCTGAGGATTATTCTGGGTAAGCGTAACATTCTTGCCCTGCTTTTCTGTTGTTTCTTAGGGTCATAGGTTTGTCTGTTCCCTTAAGTGATTTCTTCCCTTAACAAAACTCCCCCGCCCTGCCTGGTAAAGGGGAGGAAGAGGCAGGAAGGAGGACAGTGGAAAAAGAAAAGAAGCACTTAGGAATCAACCTGTCCAGTGGACAAAAGGTAAAACAAAGGGACAGACATAAAGATCACAAGGATGCTCCCACCAAATCTCCTCCTTTGGGGGCAAGCATGCCATGACTTGATGAAGCTTCAGATGGCATGAGGTGAATAAATATAGGAGGGTAGAGGAGCAGCGAAGAGTCTCCGCAGGGGTCAGAAGAGGGATCACAACATGTCACCTTCAGGGTGCTTGTATACCAGGGTGTCTCTCTTGCCACAGAAGGCTGGACAGACTTGTGGCTGACCCAGGACAGACATACTGATCCAGGATAGACATCCCCTGCCTTTTTGTAGCCTGCTGACATGTCAGAGTAGGCTTCAGCCCCGAGTTTGATGACACCGATGGAGAGTCACAACTGAGAGGTGGATCAGAACAGAGGTGCAGGGGTATGTAGGTCAGCATTGGTAACAGCCCTCCCAGGGGCTGCCCCTCCAGCATGGCCCAGATTGTAAGCATGCTAGTTCTGCACTCCTGGCTCAAGTTAATTGTGCAGAAGCTTGTGGGAAATTTGGATGGAATCAAGCAAAGAAAGCCTGAAGTTGGACTTACTGCCACTACCCACTTTGACAGAGCTTAATGTTGTTAAGTCACATGTCTGCAGACTTACAGTCTTATTGCTGAGAAGTGGCACATATGAATTAATCATCTGTTTCCGTGACTCCTCAGCAATAAAGTGCTCTGATTCACATGGGTAGAAGAGTTCTGTGATTTCTCCAGGAGGGCTGCTGCCACTCCTTAGCAAGGATGCATTTTAAAACATCTTTTAATGCAATGCTGTTTAGAAGGCAGAGAACTGAAGTCAGGGATTAAATTCTAACTCCCCTGGCCTCTGAAAAATTACAAGACCCCTGAGAGCGTTTCAAATCCTGCTGGAAGCATTTCCTCATGCTACCAAGTCCTGCAGATACTGGCAGCAGGTCTGTTATTCATCCATCCAGTGGATATATCAACATAGACAACTTCACCTGCCCAAGAACTACAAGCTATGCTTTAAATCAGCTTGCAGCCACATGTAAAGGACTCTGCCTCACCTCACGCTTGATCTCTCCCCTGCCAGACACATTTAGCTAGTGGTCAAGACCTGCCTCCTACATGGTCATGAGGTGTTTCTGCTCAGAACAGTCCCCTTTCG
Source organism: Clamator glandarius (assembly GCA_033459285.1). NCBI lineage: Eukaryota > Metazoa > Chordata > Aves > Cuculiformes > Cuculidae > Clamator > Clamator glandarius. Next base: position 774,926 of record JAUNZM010000310.1, on the reverse strand, counting down.
GAAGTCAGGCAGGTAGCTAGCTACCACTGCTGATTTCTCAGAGGCTATGAGAGAAAGCACTTTCAGAGCATCATGCCTTCCTGGCAGGTACCCTCAGGAGTGGGTGACTGACAGAAGCTGGGAACTAAAGAGCTTACCAAATAGCATGTCTGTCTCCCTGCTTCCAGAGCCTAGTGCAAACCAATCCCTTTTGCACAGGAGCCAAATGAAAATGCCTGAAAATGGCACAGTCTCACATTAAGCAACTTTGTGTTTAAAACCCCACCTTTGACAATATGCCTACACGCAAATGCATGCCTACATCAAATATACATATTTATCTGTTTTAAACTCTTTTATTTGTAAAGGCTACATGGGTGCTTTACTAAGGAGTCAGAGAGAAGTAATAGACTGGAGACCCCAAGATACAGTCTGAGGCTTGCACAGGCTGAGCTTAAGATGGAAAGCCTGAGAAGAGGGCAATTTAAGGTGCAAATCTGTGATACTTATTGCAGGAGAAGAACAGAATTCAATTCAGTACTTCATCCATGCCAGTGGAGATGTAGCCCTCGGTGCAAGCTCACCTTTCTCTGCCCTTCTTCCAGGGTTGCACTGAGGCCTCTTCTCACCGAAGTACCCAGTGAGTGAATGCTGCTGTCCTCCTAGAGCTCCTGCTGGCCCTGGATCTTACACCAGAGGAAGGCTGCTAACTAGTGGTGTTCTACCTGCTAGGAAGGGTGTTCAAAACCTTGGTGCTAGTGAGCAAGCACCTTGCTTGTGTGTAGCAGCCACCTCTTGGCCATACAAGTCTGCATGTCTCTGTCTTACATGTAGGGAGAGAAGAGGTCTGAGAGCTGCTTTACTTGTCTCATGGCACTTGACTAGCGTTGTTACTGGTAAGGTCCAGGCACTGGCAACCCATGCCAAGTGTCTGTGCCACCTTATACTGTGCAGGTAGGAAGAGGAGGAGAGCACCCAGCACAGGTTGTGCCAGTATTAGCTGATATGAACACATGGTCTCTGTGGCTGTGTGTAAGCTGCTGATGAGCTCAGCATTTTGCAGAAATGTCGGTTTAGGTCTAGAGCTGCTATATCTTTTGGGTTTAATGCACTCCATCATAGCATATTAAAAATAGTGCTGTTTATTTTTCCTAGCCTGTTGACCTGAATTCAACCTCGTGGAGATGTTCATTGCTCATACTGAGGGCTTTAATGGAGTCCTGTGATTGTGGAAGCAGTTGGTACTGCTCATACTGTGGTAGTGAAAAAGGAAACAAAGGCCAGATCATGATATTTTATTGAAATAGAAAACCTGAGTGAGCACCCTAAACAACCACGTACAATGGTATCTGCTGAGTGTCAGAAAAAGTTACATTAAACTGACATTTACTTTGGCAGAAAAAATCTCTTTGCACACAACAATCCATAGAGGTCATTGAGGCCGAATCATATCTCAAAACCCCACATCATCCTGGGAGCTCTGAAAGTAAAGACAACTGATCATTTCAAGCCCACTGGAAAGGAAGGAAAACAGTGTGTTAGCACATGAGTTAAGACATAATTGTTCACTTAACCTAGTATGTGTTGCGTGAGGCTAGGCACATTTCTTATTTCTTTAGTCTGCCTTGACCTTGGGCCCATTTGCTTGTATGGCCATAATCCAGTTGCGCAAACTGGCCTTGCAACCTGCCCCCATTCAGCTCCTGCTTCAAGCAGAAAACCCTCCCCTCTGGAGAGGCAGAAAGAGGCCACCCAAGCATGCACGCATTCCCGTGCCGGTGCTTTTCCTGCGCTTTCCCTGATAGTTGGCCTTGGCACCTTGCTGCAGTCGCTGACTCAGTGTGTGGAGCTGACAAAGTGCAGGGGGACCTGGAACCCCTGACACCATTCTGCTTTGGATTTGGTACTGACCCCCTCCAAATGGGGCTGGGTCACTGTCATCCCCCGTCCAGCACCCGCTCTCCCAGGGAGGTCTTGGGAGCTGATGAGCTCCGTGTGCTGATCTGCCAGTCCATGCATCTTCACACTCCAGCAGGACAGCTCCCAGGCTTAAAAAGTTATGTGATTTTAGATGTAACAAGCACTATATAATTCTGTGAGTATTTCCATTGTCAAGAAGTGCAGTGACTCTGTGGAGATGGCAGTGGCTTTCCAAAATCAGCTGGAGCCTTCTCACTGTCATTAATCTCAGTTTAAGAAGGCAGCTAAGAGTGCAGTTAAGTATAGCCTTGCTGGAAATGGTGCTTACGTACGTTCCTAACTTTAAGAAAAGCTTAGGTGCTGTTCTGAATAAAGGTGATTTCCTGAACTAGAGCCTCCACTGGGAGCTGGAGTGGATCCAGAGGAAGGTTATTCTGGGTAAGCTGACTGAGGGATTTCAACAGATAATTTTGTGCATCTTGATAGCACCTTATCTGGAGAACAGGAGAGTAATCTTTTAATTGGATTCCATCCAATTAATTACCCTCCTCGATTTGCTAACATCCAGCACTCTATAAACTGTGTTCTGGCATCTCCATCGAAGGCTCCAGTAAAAGCTACATTAAAGATCCATCAACTGTTGATTTACCTAAGATTTCAAAAATATTATGAATATGGTGGCCAGGAACATATGTTGCCAGCGTTATGGCATGATATGTACATTTATTCCACGAAAGCCATGGAAGTATGTTTTGATCCTGCTTTCCACTAGTTCCAGGACTATGCAACATGCAGTTTCTCAAAGCACATTATTTGAGAAAGATGAATTTAGCATTTTTGCTGCTGTTTGTCACTGATCATTTCTGAGATGGAAGAAATAGGAGAAATTACCATTTTCATAAAAAATCAGTCATCTCTAAAATAAACCAGATTTTTCATAGTTACCAGGAATGTCTGCAGACCTGCACAATAGCAGTACATACATATTCTTTTGTGTGTAAGTATGTGATTGCTGAGGTTCATCTAAGAATGCATTCACAAAATTTCCATTTCATGTTGGTACCTTACCCTGCTTTTGCATTGACCCAGATTATTCAAAGGTCTCATTGTCTCAGTGGGGCAACCACAGACCCCCTGCTAGTATCACTTGGGTAGGGATGAAGCTGCCCAGAGCAATATGGAATTCAGTGTGCAAACTGCTAAGGGTAGGTCACAATACCATTAGGTCTCTAGGGCAAGGAATAACTTGATATTCCAGTCCAACATGTTGAATCAAACTCCTGGTTTGTGCTTTTCTGCAGGGATTGCCATACCTCATGAAACCGCAATGCAGAGATTTGCAGGTCTAGCTGCAAGCCCAATGTCAACTGCAACCCTCTGTCCCAAAAGCAGAATTATACTGGCTTAACTGAGCCTGTACCTTGGTACCTCCAACAACATGCCCAGCCCACACAACAGCATGTGAACTGAGACTAGATGTCTCAACCATTAAGGTATCTGTATGATGGGGGAGAGGAGTCTTAAGACTTGCGTACAGTGTGACTGTGCATTATCTAACTCAGTGGGAGTGATCCTGGATCTTCATTTAAGAACTTACAGAAAAAACAGTACGAGGTTCCCAATGCAAATTAATTTTAATAGCACAATCAGATTTCAGGCCAAAGTCAGCAGTTTGGTCCCGCAAGCATAAGAAGAATATTCTGGAGTCAATTGGATGTTTATTTGTCTGTTTATCTCTGCCTTGTCTGCTCCAAGTGCTTTCAGAGTTGACGAACTCCAGCATGTCATCCCTGGGAGACTGGGGAACAGTAGGCTGCAAGGGATAGACTGCTTGCCTGCTTTTGCACAGTGTCTCCACTGAAGTTAGCCTGAAAGATATCCCAGGCAGAAAACCATCATTCATCTCTCTTTTTCCTACTACTGAAGTTCTTCAGCCTGGTATTACTGTCTGCTAAACAAGGATCTTCTATGGGATATTTTTAAAAAGGAAATTATTCATTTAATCAAAGGCCCTTTAAAGAAAAGCATCATTGGAAGTAAGGGAAGAGGAGGCAGAAAGTCATAGACAGAACCTATGTAAAATAGGGAATCCATACAATGTACTGGACAATATTTTGCCTTGTAAAGTACTTTCTATAGTAATGATGGGAGAAATTTATTTCAGTGGTCATGAAAGAAAACAATTCTCAGTCAGATGTGCCATCTGCTGGTGGACACCAGTTCTGTTACTTCACAGAGAAAGTCTACAGTGAAACTAGCTTAAGCAACCACCTCAGAGACTGTTAGAGCTGCTTAGGAAGCGTCTTTAAGACCTTAATATTTACCCGTTTTTCATACCAAAACCCTCATGGCACTCTTTCACAAGAATATGTTTGCTTTGATAGAAGCAGAAGGTTTCTTATGTTTACAAACAGATCAGGCTTTCAGCCACCTCTTACTGAAGACGATACAAGAATTTTCACTGCTTCCCAAGTTCCGCAAGTGTTTTTCTGTGACAGCAGAAGATGCTTCATAGTGTTGCACTACGAAAGCTGTGTATCTCCCCTTTGCCTTTGGAGGTTTTGTTTTTCCACAAATGTGGATTTCTCTCTGCCCAGAAACATGGATTAAGGGCAATGTATCCTGCAAGATTTCAAGAAAAGCTTGAGATACAGGACTGAAAGGGTGCATACATTTTACTCAGTGGATACTCTGAATGACTCAAGATTTCCTTGCATTTCAATCGAAAGGGAAGATGAAAAACACTGTGCAATACTGTGTTATCCAGGAAATGGTTAATAAGGTTACAAAGGCACTACATTGAGCAACTTTCCTATGTTCCTTCATTAAAAGTTTGCTTAAGTGCCGTAAATCAGGAGCACTGCTTGACAAGGATACAGGGCTGAACTTCCTGACCTCAATTCCTTCAACTCAGGCAAGGTTCAAAACATGAATCCAGACCTGGATTCAAATGTTGCAGACTGTTCATGCATCTGTATGTCTGTAAAAGAAGCTGAAATTGGGCTGTGCATTTTCCTCAGTGTTAATACTCTTACATTTAACCTGAGATCTCAGCATTTTGTTATAAGGTCACCTCTGATCCTAGCCTGCCATGAAAAATGGAGGGGATCCTTATAACAAATTGATCCTCCTCTAGAAGGACTATTCAAAATCTAGATGTTATAATGTGGATGGGTTGGCTGAAGAAAAGGAGGCTTGAATTAGAGGGGTCCCCGTCCCTGAGGTTTTATTTTGCTCAGAATTACAGTATTCTGCATAGTTGAAATGAAAACACCACGGCTAAAGGCTCACCTAGAGCAATTTTATTTCTCAGATGAGAAATCTCCAAACTCTCAGCAAAGACAGATTTTCTTTTAAAACTGATCTACCTGCTTTCTCTGTTCAGATGTTAGTTTTGATAAGTGAGTATTCCTCTCATTGCTGAGGATTACCATAAAGCTAATGCACCAGTAGAGTGCTGAAGAATGGGTCGAAGAGTGCGGTGTGTCAGTTGTGTACCTGCTTATCAGGAGGACCAGACCTGTGGGGAGATGATTGTCCTTTGCTTACTGAGAAGGCTACATATCAGTCTGCATTTGACACAGATCGCAAAACTGTTTGCTTGATGTGCAACTCTGGTTACATATTATGATAAATAAAAAGGAACCCCACTAGGTGTAAAAATATCTGGATCACATTTGCTGTGAAGTGAAAGTGGATTTAATCTCTTCCAGAGACATATTTTCTATAAATCAGGACAATGGGATGTTGCTTGCTTTTTCTCTTGGAGCATATGTGATGCAGGTCCCACCAGCTCCAGCTGGCATCATTGCTCTAAATAGCATTTCCTATTTGAAGGGCCAACTGAGGTCTTATTAAAGAAGCAAAATGTTTATCTTTCCCTTCAGATATTAGTTCACCAACAAAAGTCAGGATCAGCACCCTATGGTGACCCAAAATGGATTCTTCACACGGATTTTTTTTTCCATATGCAGCTGAAAAGTGTGATACAAACAGACAGGCTGTGAAGAAATGGCCAGATAGGAAGAAGCGACGTTCCACTCCACTAAGTTACTGCCATTTTGCTTATTTTTCTTGCACTGATAAATTTCTGTCTGGAAGTCTCAATGGTTCTTTAACTACACCACCATGTCCGTCTTACTGTGATCACTCTGTTTGCTGGAATTTTTTGACAAACTCCATGTATTTTAAAGCTTGTCTGTTTTTAGAGTATATTTGCTGAAAATATAGACACAGTTTTGCTCATGTAACTCTAAACAATCTGGAAGCTTCCAGACATACTGCATGTGGAGTGAGATTTTCTTTAACAAGTTGGAACTTTGAAGGGAGCCTTATCTCACCAGGCAAGAATGGCATGAATTGTACCCTGCAGCATCCCACAGCTGATATGAGTCTAAGGAAGGGTAAGAACATAGTTTTTGAAGGACATAGACACATACCACTGAGAGACAGAGCCCGGCTACTGGCACAAAGCCACCTTCAGGTATGCCATTCCAGGAGGTCTGGTTTTGAAGGACTGCCTGCAGTGCTCTGTCCTAGTATATGGGGGCTTTTTTTCTGGTAACAGGACCAACATGGACTTGAGCAGTTCAAATGAAATCATTGATTTACTGACTCTTTTTCAGGAAAGCAACTGCAAGCATAGATCTTTAAGGATAGCTATTAAAAAGCAGAGGGAGCTAGGAACCAAAACAGCTTTGAGAAACTCAGTGGTTTGTCTGATCACGCCATCCTCCACAGAACAGGCAGCAAAATTCTCAGTCTTGCACAAAGCAGCCCTACCTTGTACTTAACACTCACACTATTCACATGATGAAAGTCTGATTAAGTGTCCCCACAAATCTGACCATGTCCTAGAATTGCATTTGCTCTTTTAAACAAGGATCTCTATTATTAATTCATAGATGAGCAGTATTCTTAATTGGTCATTAATATCACATCATAGGTGGCTGAAGCTCACATAATGAGATGACTGAGGACCAAAGGCTTATCTGTACAGTCCTGGACTTTGTGGAACTGGAGATCAAATGCTGTGCCAGGAATCATTAATAATGGATTGAAAACAACTACCCCATTTAACCGGAGGAATTAAGGAACTCACAGCCATCTTTGCAATAGAACCTGAATCTGATTCATATCACTGTGCATCTGAGCTCCCCCTAGGTTAACCAGAACTCCAGAACAATGTTCTTGATAAATGTTATGACATCTTCAGCTCTAATCAGGGAAATGGATGAAATGTGTGCACAGGACCAGGATCAGGATTCACAGCCTGCACAGCATCACAATGAGGACTAGACAGAAAACCATAATCCCCTTATGAAACCTAGTTGCCTTCCACCCTAGACTAAAACTCAAACTTCTCATCTTCTTCTTGGAAAGAGAATGGAGTCTCAGGCAGATGGATGAAGAGGGGGATGAGGAAGCCCAGGGGCAGTCAGTACAGTGCGTGGGCTACTGTGGTTTTTTGAGATGATCCTGTCTAAACCTCATCCAAATGTAAGGACATCACACCAGAAGGATGGGATGTCATCCAGAGGGACTTGGACAGGCTGGAGAACTGGGCCTCTGAGAACCTCATGAGGTTCAACAAGGCCAAGTGCGAGGTCCTGCACCTGGGTTGGGGCAATTCCCATTTTCAGTACACGGTGGGGGATGATGTGATTGAGAGCTGCCCTGCAGAGAAGGACTTGGGGGTGCTGGTCGATGAGAAGCTCACTATGAGCCGGCAACGTGTGCTCGCAGCCCAGAAGGCCAATTGTATCCTTGGCTGCATCCAAAGAAGTGTGGCCAGCAGGGCAAGAGAGGTGATTCTGCCCCTCTATTCCTCTCTTGTGAGACCTCATCTGGAGTACTGTGTCCAGTTCTGGAATCCTCAATGTAAGAAGGATATGGAGCTGTTGGAATGAGTCCAGAGGAGGACTACATAGATCACCCGAGGGCTGGAGCACCTTCCATACGAGGACAGGCTGAGAGAGTTGGGCTTGTTCCACCTGGAGAAGAGAAGGCTCTGAGGAGCTTTTATAGTGACCTTCCTGTACCTGAAAGGAGCCTACAAGAAAGCTGGAGACGGATGATTCATGAAGGTTTGTGGTGACAGGATGAGGGGGAATGGGTATAAACTGGAGAAGGGCAGATTTAGACTAGACATTAGGAAGAATTTCTTCACTATGAGAGTGGTGAGACACCGGCACAGGTTGCCCAGGGAAGCTGTGGGTGCCCCATCCCTGGAGGTGTTCAAGGCCAGGCTGAATGGGACCTTGGGTAACCTGGTCTGGTGGGAGGTGTCCCTGCCCATGGCGGGGGGTTTGGAACTAGATGATCTTTAAGGTCCCTTCCAACCCAAACTATTCTATGATTCTATATAAAATTCTTAAGTTCAATAAGCCAGTGAACTCCTTGTTTTGTTACTGTTTCTCCAGACAGCTGTCATGGTGATGGATCCAGTCCAAAGAGAGGGTGCTAACAAAATACTGCTGTTATACTCCAGAGAGCACTGCACACTCCAGTGCAGCACTCTCTCTCTCTGCATCTACCGCTGCCTGCTGTGAGAGGAGCAGGGGAGCTCCTGTGTGTGCATACGAACAAGTTCAGAGACAGATTAATCCAGAGGTTAGCCCATGGACATCAAAACTATGTCCCTCCTCAGGGCTTGCTCTAATTCAGAAATCAGGATAACAGCACCTGCAGCAGATGAGCATGCATCTGGGCTCAGCCCAGACGAGTTGGTGAATAATTATTTGCTGGTACAGTAACGTATGAGCATTGCTTCAGTTAGATGATAAACTTTAAGCAACGAGGAATCAGATGTCAAACTTCAGGTTTAATGTATGTATTATCTAAGTATGAGTGACCTATTGAAGGTGGGACTCTGAATCCAGAGGAGTCCAACGGACTGCCAGAAACGTTGTCCTAGGAAGGCAGCTGCAGTGTGCAAGCCTGCTGGGAACGCTGAAGGTATGGAGAGGGCCAGCATGCATGGGAATAACTCTTCCAGTTAGGTTAATGCTGACAGAGAGATGTTTACATACGTGGGATTACTCTGGAGGCAAACACTGACCCTAGCCTGGTGCCATTTACAGATGGAACCAAGCAGAAGGAAGCATGATTTACACTGGCTGAGGCGCACTTCACCTTTCCTCTGAATCTGGCTGAACAGCTTCAGAGCAGTTACCAGGATTCAAAGTGCAGAAAAGTGAATCAATGTTTTTCCTCTTTGCAAGCTGGTCAGTGTCCAGGTTTGGCCACCTAAAAGGCTGGCATCGAGGGCCAGATAAAACCCTACGAGTTGGCACCTCTATTTACCTGCCTATGGTGATACCCTGACTGATCTTTGACCTTGCTCTCTGCCCAGATCCAGCCAAGGAGAAAGCAAGCTCATCCCCGTTGGGTGCCGTTTTCTGGAGAAACCACACTGTGTCCCCACAGAGCTGTACTTCCATCTCTCCACCTACCAGCAGAAACGCGTCCAAGTGGTACCTCATCTGCATGCCCATAAATATACCCCCTCCAGCGCTGCTCTAACCCCTACTTACATGGTTAGAGCTGGCAGAAAAATGATTCTGACCTTCAATTGTGACCAGTCCACTCAGTTCAGGGATGGTGAGGAGAATACGGATAGTCATAAAAAAAACCACCAACAACAAAAAAAACCCCAACAACATGTAAAGGTCAAAATTCAAGGTCTGCTGCTCATTACTAAAAAATAACACCAGAAACCGTCCTCATTTGCATAATGCATTTCATGCTGAGACCTGAAGCATCCGGAAAACAAAGGTAAGCACTGCTAGCTCTACTTCACGGACGGACAAGTGAGCCAATTGCCAAGCCCACGCAGAGGTGTGCAGCAGACCTGAACCTGATTAGGCTCCGGTCTGTCTAGGCTCACCTTGCTGGACCACACTCCCAAGCCTGTGAGGTCAGGTGACAACGTGAGACTTTTGTTTCCCTCTGTCCTTAAACATAATGTCTCCCTGGCTGAGGAACAGAGGTGAACCAGTTCCTACCTTGCCACCTAACTGTGTCTGTTGTGCCCTGTTTGGTTGCCACCCCTGCTGCCACAGCAGCCTCCCTGACCTTCCCAAGTGTCCACATCTGAGACCACCCCAGCACATACACAATTTGACACTTCAGAGGGATGCAGCCCACTAGAGTAACCTTAAGAACACCTCCAGGTCTGTGTGACCAGTCATGCACAGTCAGCAGTGCCACAGAGTTTGCCAACATATACCCAGAACTGCAGAGTGATGTGGACCATGACACCTTACTCCCCGCCCTTGGCCCTTCAGACACGGTGTCTCTCTCCAAAAGCTTGGCACTGCAGGTAGGACACAGGGTCATCTTGTCTACATCTCTGCAGCCAAGCTTGACAGCCAAGGGTGGGACCTCTGGGGCCAGATAAAGCCCATGTAATCCTCCCTAAATACAGAGGATGAGTTGAAGAGCATGGGGGAAAGAAATACATGCAGAGCTATGATTTCACAAAGGGAAACTTCGTGGGCCATGGGATACACAGAGATCCCTAGCCAGACCAGCTATTAAGGGAAATGCAAGTTGAAGGGAAGTGCTGGGCAAAGAGGAAAAATTAAAAGGATGCCTTCAAGACCAAGAGAAGGAACAACCACTTGATACAAAGAAAGATACTTCTGCCTTTAGTATGAAGACTTTCAGGAAAGCCATTGGATAAAAGAAGGATAACTCCACCTGCCAACAGGTTGCAGCAGATTTGACTGCAAACTCATAGCTCTCAGATAGGATGGAAGTGACATATCAACACATCCATGTGACAGTGGGCCTCATGTTGCCATGGATGCACCACTAGCCTGGCAGCAATCATGACCCTTTGGCTAGGATCTTCATTTTCTGGCAGCAAGCTGTCTGTCCCTTGGGTCAGATGACTAGCCCTAGCTCAGTAAGACACCCATGCCATGCCTCCACCTACCAAGGTCACATCACCAGCCCTTACATTTGTCAGTCCTTTTAGCACCAAGGACTCTTCTGCTAAGAACTCACCAGACAATGCTGCCATTTTTGTTACTCCAGAATAAATAGCTGGGATCCCCAGGATGAGCCCCAGAAATGAACTCACAGCAGCAAAAGAAGGCAACCAGTGAATCTGGTTTTGAGCAACATAATTTTAAGATGATGGATCATGGTGGAGGAGCCCAAGAGAGAACCACAGGACAGAGCCCTGCAGCCCTAGCTGCACAAGTGGAAAATGAAAGAATAAGCTCCTGGATTCAGATCCAAACATAAATGGTCACTCCTTCCTTTAACCCATAGGCTTGTAGACATAGCAAAACATGGACTCTTGCCCTGCACATTCTATCCTAGTGGAAAAGATTGCCTTACTTAGGAAAATCATAGCTGCTCTAACCTCCCTGACCCAGTGCATATTAAGTTGCCTCACACAGTTTCACCATTGATGGCACAGCCTGCTCGCTGTGGGCAGTATGCGTGCATCCAGGGCTGAATTGTGGAGCAACCCTGCATCCTACCCTCCCCATCAGACCAGCAGGAAAAAGCTTGACTCTTATGCTAAGCCACTCTCCATTATCTTTGAAATATCATGAAGAACTGGGGAGCTGCCTGGGTACTAAAGTCAATGTCACGCTACTCTTCAAAAAGGGCAAGAAGGAGGACGCAGCAGACTACAGGCCAGTCAATCTAACCTCCATCCCTGGTAGAGTGATGGAACAGCTCATTCAGGATGTCATCACTAAGCATCTCGGGGAAAAGAAGGTTATCAGGAGTGGTCAACATGGGTTTACCAAGGGGAAATCATGCTTGACCAATCTGATAGCCTTCTATGATGGCATGACTGGCTGTGCAGATGAGAGGAGAGCGATGGATGATATTTACCTCAACTTCAGTAAGGCTTTTGACACTGTTTCCCATAATTCTCTCATAGGTAAACTTAGGAAGTGTGGGTTGGATGAGTGGATGGTGAGGTGGATGGTGAGGTGGATGGTGAGCTGGCTGGACAGCAGAGCTCAGAGGGTAGTGACCAGCAGTGCAGAGTCAGGCTGGAAACCTGTGGCCAGCGGTGTTCCCCAGGGATTGGTACTCGGCCCAGTCTTGTTTGACACATTTATCAATGACCTGGATGACAGAACAGAGTGCACCATCATTGAGTTTGCAGATGACGTAAAACCAGGAGAATTGACTCTGCTGCTGTTCAGTGAGACCTGCAGAGGCTGGAGAGTAGATCAGAGAAGAACCTAATGACGTTTATCAAAGGCAAGTGTAGAGTTCTGCCCTCAGAGAGGAATAACCCCACTCACAGGTACAGCTGCCCACCAACAGGATAAGGGGCAATGGGCACAAACTGGGGCATAGGAAGTTCCACCTGAATGTGAGGAAAAACTTCCTTACTGTGAGGGTAACGGAGTTCTGGAACAGGGTGCACCGCAAGGTTGTGGAATATCCTTCTCTGGCAATACTCAAAAGACTCCTGGACGTGTTCCTGTTCAACCTGCTATAGGTAAACCTGCTTTAGCAGAGGGTTGGACTGGATGATCTCCAGATGTCACTTTCAACACTAAACATTCTGTGGTTCTGTGGTTCTGTGAATTACGTCCAGTATTACACATTGCTCCAGTGGTCAATGAGGAGCCTTTTCTCTGCGTGCTGCCTCATGTGAGTTGCCTTGGCCCCTTCCCTGCTTGTTAAGCAAGTCCTGCACAGTGTGCGGGGCTGGGAGAACCTCTGTGGTGAGTCTATCACTGCTATCAGTCCCTTCTTCTATCTTCACTATCTCCCCCAGCCACCATGACAAGCCTGGACTACAATACTCCCATCTGGAGCTTCTCACCACTATCAGTCAGTCCCCACCACAGGGAGAGGTGTAAGGGCAAGAAGGCTGACCAGCTTGTATGTCTTCCCTGGGATTGTGCTCCCTCCGCAGAGTCACCAGTTCCCACATGCAATGTAATGTGAGGTGGCTTTGAGGAATGATTTCTTGCCAGAAGCTTCTCTGAGGCCAATGCAGATTGCTAGCCCTTGACCACATTTTCCTGTGGGCAAGGCTTTATACTTGACAACAAGAAATTATTTTTATAGCACATGCCTTTCTCTGGACACATTGACCTGTAGGATGATCCTTACCTCTGTCCCTTAGTGTCTTGTCCTCTGGACAAAGCATCCCCACCACATCCAATTGCTGTCTCTAGTTGAAATGGACCTGCTTCTCTCACCTAGAGCAGCCTGGTAGGGAAGGTGCCCCAGGTCTTGCACTCAGCTGATCTCCCAGGCAGCTCTCAGGAACCTGAAGACATATTTGGCAGGAGCTCAGGATGACATGATCATCTGGGTGGAGGCTGCAGAGGGTCATACAGCACTGATAAAGATGAAAGTGGAGATAATCTTGTAGTGGACACTGATATTTCATGTAAACAGTCAAGAGAGTAAACACTCAATGTGCACAGTCAGTGCTTCTGATTGGGGTGCACAAGGGCCAACTCTGGTGTTAAAAGTGGACTGGGTAGAATCAAATGTTTTGTGATTCTCATATTTGGGGGACACCACAGGGCAACACACATCCTGCCTGTGAGCTCAAAAATGGGGAGATACTTTGCCACATCCTGGACAGAGGGAACAGAAGAGTAGTCCATCCAGTGTATGGCCCTGCTGACCTCCACAGTGACACTGGCCATGCCGCAGTGACCTGCTGTGCTACACTCTTCTTACCAAGCTGCACATCAAAACCAGACAGTAAGCCTGCTCTGCAATGTTGTCATGGACTTACAGGATAAACCAGGTTGGAGGTGACCTCAGGAGGTTATGTAGTCCAGTCACTCACTCAGGCATGGTCAGCTAAAGGGCTGTGAATGGGGCAGATAAATTGGGACTGGGAATGAGTATTAAGGGGGCTTGACTGAAATGCTGCGGAGATTTGTGGGAAAAATATCATATATTATGGATTGCCATATAGGGAGACAGATAGGATGCTCTAGTCCTTCCATTCCCTACCTCAAAGAGCAGCCAGGAACCATGTTTGTCCACTCACTGCTCCAGCTCTGGACTTGCTGATGGAATGATTCACCCTTACTGAAAGCACGTGGCTTCATGGCTGCAGGACTGCTCCCTTCTACAGTCTCAACAAGCACATGCCTACTGTTAACACTCCTTCTAAAGCTCCTAACTAAAACTTCTTATCACTTCCATTATTACTGGAAGGTGCTCATTTCTGACTACTTGCTTATGACTGTTTATTAAAGCAGGTGACCTGGAAGTGTCTTCTCAGCAGCAGAAGCATGATATTTAATTTTAAAAGTTCAGACATTGTCTATGCCTGCCTGCCTCCCCAAAGTCATTAAAAAAACTACACCTTTATGTCACCTACAGCTTGTAATCACTGTTGGTCCTGAGCAAGCCTAGCTTCCTCAGCCTTCTTCATGGTGTGAGTCAGTGAGATCTCTGTGACTGCAGCCGCTTTTTTGACTTGTGCATTATGTGGATGTAGCCTCTTTACAGTTTGCAGCTCAGGCATTGTTTCTTAAGAGTTCCTGATATGTCAGCTAAGATGTTGCTCTTGTGGAACTATTATGTTTCTTGTCTTCTTTTTTTTCTTAATGGGTTGGCTATTAAGCTTAGACAACTCCTTCATGCAGGTAATAATCCAATAACCAGATGTAGTCACACAATAATTATCTCTATAGCCAGACTTCATGTAAAATTCATAAGCTGCTACAGGCCAGCTCCGAGCCCTTCTCACAGACCAAGGAGATGTTTTAAGCAGAAAAAAGAAAATAAATGGCAGCTATTTTAATACTATTCAGTTCTCCTTGTTTAACTGGAAAAACAACTGCTTTACACAAAAACTTATAAACATTCTAAGAGACTGATTTACCATGAATAGAAATATAACTTCACCATTTCTGGACCCTTTGGGACAGAGCTGCTAATACAGTTCTGAATCTTGTGCTTACATGGGGAAACAGGGACAGAAAATAGTTGCTAGTTGTTGGGGTGACTATTCGTTTGTGCAGCGCTCCTGCAAGCAAGTGAACACAAATAGACACCAGGAGACATAGACATGAGTTCAAAAAGCAGGGTCCATAACATATGACTGGGTTCTACATTGATTGTCCTTGTCAAATTTCAGCCTTCAGTAGATTTGCTGCTGTCCTTCTTAGAAATGTGGTTAGACATTGTTCTTCCCAAGCCGGAAACAATGTAGGGTTTTTTTCCCACTCTTCAATAATGTAGAAGTGACTAGACATCTTTGCTAAAATTTCCACTCACCCAGGCAAATTCTACCTCCAGGCAAACACCAAACATGGAAAAGTACATCTCCAAAGGTGAATGTTTTGGAAAGTCAGGAGAGTGTGAAAGATAGGGGCCATAATGGAAACTATTCCTGCAATAGTAGGCAAATGATTGTATTACCATATTGGATTCCTTCTCCACAGTGTTTCATGTTTCAAGCCGACCCTGTTACGCACGGTGCACCGAAGACAAACAAAGCCAAAAAATGGACTGACCAAAATTCAGTGTTATTCCAAGAAACATAGTTGAGGTGAAGTAAGTTATGTGGAATGGAAGCTGAGGTTAAGTGAACACAAAGACAAAGGAATTTGTGCCATTTGGGGTATATGTAGTAAATATTTTTGCCTTTGCATCTGGTACAAATTGGAGATTGCCATGCAAAAAGTGCATACCCTGGGCCAAAACAGTGGTTGGTCTTAAAAATATTTCTATTGTCTTCGAAAACTAAATATTGTTTCTCCAGGATTTGTGTTTGTGTATCTTCAAGATATTCCATAGGGAACTCCGTAGAGTGCCAATGTTAAGATAAAATTACCCTACTGCCTAGGGCAGAGCTGAAAAGTTTAAAAGAAAGGCTTCTATACCTCTGAGGCATGGTCCCTGACGAGCCTCACAGAGATGGCACATTCAGAGAAAGATGTTGGTGGAGGCGAAGTAAGGGCTTCCCATTCTACTTTTCTAACAGACTTCCTTTCCTCTTATTACCTGCCTACTCGATGGCTTTTTTTTTTTTTTTTTAAACCATACTCTCTGCAGTTCTTTATTTTGGTCTTCCTTACACATTCCTTCACTGAAGGGGAAAGAAAGGATGGAGAAGAACTGCAGAGATCCTTAAGCAACGGCTGAAATGCTGTTTCAAATGGCAAGTCCCTTTTAGGTGCACAGATGAACTGAGTACTTTTTCTTCCCTTGGGCTGAGCACTCCTGACGCTGCTGTTAGTTGTCCTTTCCAATTTTGCAATATTTTTTACTTCACAGCATGAGCTGCCTTATGATCAGTAGCCAAAGTGCTACTTGGAGCCAACAATTCTAGGCTTATGCTTGAGACAGGGATATAGGGAGATGAATCCTATTACCTTTAGTAACTAAAGTATGGACACCTGCAATAAACTGCTCACACTAGGCAAGAACAAAACAGATGCTTTTAGGGTGTGACTCATCTGCCCTAAAGTAGATGACTGATTTGAGATAAGACAAAACATGGTCTGCAAGTGCTTATTTGTCTTTATTGACTATGAAGGGTATGCAGGGGGACTAGTCCTGCTGTAAATGCCTATGTTGTCAATATCTGTGTGTGACCAAATGGATCCTAGCACTGCCTCCTGGTGGAAGTCAGGACACAGACTGCATCCAACAGTGTTGTGATTGTCAGTGTTACTGACCAATGTGTTATCATTAATGACTTCTGTCCCTTGTTTGAATGCCAGAAAAACTCTGAAGCAAAGGAAGACTGAGATAGCTGGGTAACATCTGCTGGTTCCTAAATGAAACTGTGGGGCACTTCAGAATCATCTTATCTTGATGATATCTTCAGCAAGACAAGAATCAACATAACCTGTTAAAATAACTGTTAAAATCATTGCTGTAGGAACCCGGGCTCTGAGTGAGACTTGAAGATCTGAGCCCAGAAAAAGAGAATGTGCATGGTACAAGAACATAAAAAAGGAGATGGGAGAAGAAAAGAAGAGAAATATGAAAACAAATAAATCAAGAGAGACAGATATGAAATAAAAAAACACAGAGAAATGTAAAAGGCCTGTGTTCACCTAAGCCTTCCCTAGTCCCAGAAATCTGATATGTATGAAGAAAATGACAGTGTGCTCCTAAAATGTAGTAAGGTCACCAGAGATCAGAGGGTTCCCCATTTGCTACTGATCCTGTCTGTCTCTATCCAACACATGGGATGTTAATGTTCTCTGAGATCCTGATGACCTTTCTTCACCCTGCCCCTTGCAACTCTTCCTTCCTGTTTCATCTGGTTTTGCAGTTTTCCTCTGCACTTCATTGGTCTCCAAAGCCATTCAACTTTGAAACCAATCCTGAGGCACGTCCCTCCGTCCTACATAATATGCTACTCTCCAACTCCTCCTTAACAGAGGGAGTGACCATGGTTATTTCTCACCCTGGCAGGCAGCTTCCTCGCACAACCACAGGACTAGCATCAGGTTTATAGGTACTGTACATCTGTGAAGTCTTGTTTCTCTCTGTCGCCAATAGTCAAGGAGTCCCCTATTGCTAAAGAATACACTAAGAGAGGAAATGTCTTTGCATAGACACTTGATTTGGGGCAGTAAAGAATGAAAATGTTTCTTTGGCTCACATTAATTTCACAGCTATTTATTTCTAGGTCATTTTGCAAAGCCTTATGTGTCATATTCCCTTCTTCATCTGCTCTTTTGTTCTGTCTTTGGTTTCTGTATCTCTTCATGGTGAGAGATCTGCTAACAGAGAGGTCTTGCCTGTTCAGACACTCTCAAGCCTTCAGCCCTTGCTGCAGGTGGCTTTACATCAGTGCAGCTGTTCAAAGTGCATGTCACCACCCCAAAGATGAGGATTATGAAAGGAGGTGAAGGATCAGTGAGGTTTGGGGAAACTAGGAGAGGTTTGAGAATCTGTGGGAAGTTTGAAATTCTCTCTGTCCTCTCATTAATTCCCCTGCCCTCTCTTCCTGGCACATCTGATTTTCTTCAGGGTCCTGCATGGGAAGGACTCCACTCTGCAATGATGCCACAGTTCACTGCTGGCCTAGATCCCACTGCAGCAGAAGGATGGGACACGGGTGCAAGAATAGGGTTGCTTGGGGTTCTGCCTTTACAATTGCCCATTTTTACTTCTTCCCTTTTAATTCCATGGGAACACAGGGCCCTAACCCCAGGCTGCTTTCCTTTTGATACCTTTACCCCATATGTGCACAGCCCGATATTTTCTGTGCTAATCATACTCCACTGCACGTATTGCTCTCACTTACCACAGTCTAGTTTAGGACTATTTTTCCCATCCACAGTTACTGTATTTTCTTTTAGAGCTGATGTTTCTCCCTTTGTACAGGGTGCCTGCCATTTCAGCATTGGAAAAAACATCTCTCCTGATTCCCAGAGTGCAGCAGAGGGATAATAATGGCCACAAATGGCTGACGCTTTCTCCTCTAGTCTTTGCCTAGGTTTAAGAGGCGTTTCTTCTCCCTTGCAAAGACCAAGCAGATCTTGCCTCACAATTGAGTGTGGCTGTAACAGGTCACTGTCCTTTGGGTCAGTGGGCTGGCTGTACAGAAGAGAAACCAGGATCAGATACTCTATATAGCTTATCTTGTACCTTTTCCCTCTCTTGGATACAAGCTTCGGTGTCATGACTAGCTGCCAATTGTACATTTCTCTTCCCTAAGCCCCTCAAGGCACTTGGCCCCATGTTTCCATGAGAGGATAACATCCCACAGCCTCAGGAAAGTCATTCTGGCTGGATGAGGAGCAGAAGAGCAGAAACCATCCCTGTGGACAAAGTTGTGAAGGGCTGGAAGGAAAAAGGGCTGATTCAGCTTCACAGTTTTTTGGTCAAGGCCAAATTCTGCCTACTCACATCCATGCAAGTTTGTGGGATCCATGAAATTCGGCACAGAGCTCTGCCTCAGTGAGGCACAGGATATATATATATATCTTGGTTTAGGACTGGAAAGGCAGACAGACAGACAGGGTTTCAACTTTGTTTCAGTGCTGCAACATGAGCTTCCCCAAGGAGCCTGTCTGAACCTTGAAGAGTTGTTGGCTATTGCACTGAAAGATAAAATAGTGAATAACTACCATGGCTTATAATGATTTGACTGAACCCAGATGAGAATTTAAATGCAAGTTTCCTGTGAGCCCAGCTGCAGGGGACTGTTGGGATGCAGCACATCGACTTTGGCCCATCAACACTAAAGTTCTTATGAGGCTATCTGGCCCACGTTCACTCGCTGGTTAGCTCAGCAGTTTCTGAGCCCAGGAAGATGCCAACCCACCTCTGCCTCTAATTCTCAGAAATGCTAGCTAAACAAGAGGCAGAGAGCATTAAATTCTGAGCAAAACGAAAACAGAACAGGGCAGGGAAAGGAGTTTGTTGTTGCAAACAGACTATAAGACAAGGAAAACTTCATTTTTATAAGTGTCTACATTTACCGTAAAAACTGAATGTGATAATTTTTGAGCTTTAAGATGACGATGGATATTCTTCTGGTAGATAGGAAAAAATAAAATAATGTAAACCCTGCTTCTGACACAGTGTCTTATGGTGCCAATTGCATTTCCCTGAGGTCCAGAGAAATATTTGCACAGGTAATCATAAGGAACAACAATGGAAATAGGGCCATCATTAAAAAACCACCAAGTTAAAGTATTTGGTCCACTTAGTTCAAGGTAGCTCATTTGCAGCCCAGTCCAGTGATGCTGTATGTGCTGATTAGAGTAACACCTGAACTGCTCTTTACTACAGCTTTACATTGTGAATATCCACTATCACTACTACTCTACCCACCACAAAGTTAAAATTACACTGATGCCACACCTACCATCAGCAAGGGTAGATAAAACAGTGGCACCCTTGATGTGCTAGCATCTTCAGGGGAGGTTTTCAATGCCACTGGTGTCAGGTAGATGTTTAATTCTCTCTCATTTTCTTCCCAGCCATGAAGCCAAACACATCCTTGTACCTTTGAGAATATTCACTGACATTGTTACTACCACAAGAAGAAAATCTAAGAAGACAAAAACAGGAAGACATCTTTACACATGCATCTCTACCTTCACACATCCACCTTGTACTGATGGCCAGAAGACCGTGTTGGAAAGATTTCTGGTATGAGGTGCATGTAGATTGCACTTTATGTTTTCCTTCTGGAAACCCACACTGTCCTGGAGACAAAACCTATTATTTTCCTGCTTCTTTCCCACCATTTTTATTGGACTTACAGTAGCTCTACAGCTGGTGTGATTTAAAATAATACCATTTCCAAGGCATGACAATAGCTGTAGCAACTCTTTGCTGCATTTCTAATCTTCTCATTTTGCCCTGCCTTTACATGATTTAGAACTCTTAATGGTGCTTTATAAATGGGTCTCCATTAAATAAGCCATAAAAATCTTTTAACCTAAGGTCATTGTTTGGCTTACATTGACTATATTTAAATATGATTAGTGGAACTTTGCATTCTGATTAATTCCATATAAAGTAAACTCACTGTAATTTAATTTTCTTTTAAACTGTAAGGAGAATATGAGATTCACATTTCTGCAGTAAAAGTGAGGGGGTAGGAATGTGATTTGATTGCAAGAGTAAATATAAGATTGTATGATTGAAAAATTAATAGCTTCCCTTATTCCTATTTAATCTTCCTATTTAATTTTAGCATTTAGAGAAGGCTCAAGACCCGAAACATTTGACTACTCTTCAGTAAACCAGCCGAACAGCTTAGCAGAGTCCCCCACAGAGAATCCTTGATTGATATTCTGCATGATAACTGAAAACTTAGGTTTTCAACCAATACCTCTATGCAGTATTTTCTTATATATTTTAGACAGCTAAGAATTTATTGGCATTTTACTGTTGAAAAAAATCTTGTGGATATTTCAATGGAGTGTTTATTGTTAACCAATTTCAGACTTCAGAGACAAGTAATGTTTTCTATTCTAGATAAATACACTCTGAGAATTGGACAAAGTTGCAATCGAGATCACAATATGTCATTCACATTTGGTGAGGAAAGATTTGTCTAAGCAAGTCTTGAGTTAAAATAATGTAACTCTATTGCATCTAGTAAAAAATATCAAGCACATTTTCCCCCCCTCCCCCAAAAAAGTAATGTGTGCAAGATCCTTTGAAAATTTGGCTTTACAATTTTTTGTTGTTTGGATGCGGAGCACATAAATTATTCAGAGTGTTTGCTGGTGGGAGATGGAGTGTTATTCCACTGAGATACCAAATAACAACTATTCCAGATCACCTCTGAAAATTACTCCTGACTAAAAAAGCTGAAGGACAGAGCTCAAAAGAGCAAATAGTTTGAAATTTAATTTCCTCAAGTCCTATCTGGCTCTCTGTACTCCTTCATCTAGGTAATAGTCATGATGTATCCTATTGCAGGAGTCTGGGTTGAGTCTTTAATAATTTCTTCTGGAAGAGCTTCATGCTTCAAAAGATTATGAGCAATGCAGCACTCTGGATTGCTTTGAGTCAGAGCTGAACACACCAAAGGGCTGTGGAGAAGCTTGCATTGCCATCGCAAAAACATACCTGTTTCCAATATTATCAGTCAAACACATCTTCTTGCTTTTAAACGCACTTTAAAAAATTACCAGAAATTCCAGAGTGTTTCTCCACAGTCTTTATACATTTAAGCCTTGGAGACTATAGTAATAGCATTCAGTCCAATGGCAACAAGCCACCTTCAGAGGACAAGGATACACCCAGAGTAAGGGTAAGGTCTCCTCCTTGCTGTAGAAGGAAGAAACACACAGGAACAAACCCACAACCTCCAGCCATTATTCAACCTCATTATTATGACTCCTTAAGGATTTTTTAGCAGCTAGCAACTAGCTTTACCTCAGGCCGAGGCAAAGCTCCATGTAGACACAGCCATTCTTTTTTGATGCAAAGAAAATGACAGCATGAGCAAGTATTGTCAGAAAACCTTGTATGTTGTAAAGATACATACTGCAGTTAAATCTCTGATGAGATCTTAATGCCAGTCTCATTGTCATGAATGCCACCTCCATAGTAGCAAGGACAAGATGTGTTTGTCCTAACAGAGCGGTTCAATTACAACCCCTTCTCCATTTGTAGGACCTCCAGATGGATTTCCTGTAAAGTAAGTAGATAAACCTTTAGTGAGTTTAATGCTTAACTAATCCAATATCAAAGCTGGTAAAAGACTATGATTATTGCTCCAGTTCACTGCACGCTGTTTTGCTCAAGCCACAGAGGGCAGAGCAGTGGACTTCCCTGCTACACAGTCCAGGACACAGAAAGTCTCCCTGTGGCATGGAGCAGGCTACACATCAGGAGGGTAAAGTTGAACTACCTGCAGCTATTGAAACATTCCTTAATTTCCTGCTTAATTTGCACATGCCTTCAAACTTATTTATACAGAAGGTTAAATAGATGTATGCAAGAGATGGAGAAGGAAAATAGCACCTCCCAGAACTCTCTTACAGCAACCACTTCTCTTTTTATGCACTAAGCTGACTGCAAACAGAAGAGATACATTTTGCTGAACCTGAGAAGTTTGCTATGTCTAGTGGTCTCAGAGGTTCATCTGTGGAAAGAGTTTAAGAAACAGGGCATGTAACACAGTTCTTTCTCTGGCACACCTTCTGTATTGCTAGCAATCAATGATCAGTGGTCTGGACTGAAGACTGTAGCCAGTATTTATTAGCTATAAACAAACCTATCCTACATGAATTTATCTGGTCTCTTTTCTAACCGATTTAAACCTTTGGCCTCCACAATATGTTGTGAATGAGAGTTTTGTGGCATAATTACACATTGAATTAAAAAGTTCTTCCTTTGGTCTGTTTTAAAACCTCTGCTTGATACTTTTATTAGCTTCTCCTTACTTTTTATTACCAGAAGCAATGAATACTTCTTCCTTGTTCCTCATTCTTCATGATTTTATGGACCTGTATTCCCATTCATCTCTTTTCCAGTCTGTAAGTCTCTTCTCCTACAGAAACCATTCTCTGTTGTTCATCAGCTTTATTCCCCTCCCTTCTGTCTTTTCCTAGTTGTGGTAACCAGAACTGTAAATAATTGATTTG
This sequence comes from Clamator glandarius, assembly GCA_033459285.1. Lineage (NCBI taxonomy): Eukaryota > Metazoa > Chordata > Aves > Cuculiformes > Cuculidae > Clamator > Clamator glandarius. The sequence goes on along the minus strand of JAUNZM010000310.1, from coordinate 751,977 downwards.
AACAGAGGCATAATCTATTTCATTTTTTGTTTTAGTTCCTTTCTAATCATTGCTACCAGTACTTCTCTCTTTTTGACCATCACTGAACAATGAGCTGGCTTTCAAGTGAATTATCCAATGATTCCCAGACCAATTTTCTAAATAACAGCAGTTCAGTTAGATCTGCACTCCACTCATGGCTAGGGTGGGAATTTTTCCCCTGTATGTATTATCTTCCATGTCAATGTTGCACTTCACATGTCATTTTATTACTTGGTCATGGATTACTGCCAGTGTCTTCTGAAACTTTTTGTAGTTCACTTTAGACTGTGCAAGTTTATACATGTGGAATTTGACTATTAGTCACTGCTAAGTATGATGAGTAGCACTGGTTCCAGCAGACACATCAAATGGGAGCTCCTTCCATTTTTCTCTCTTTCCATTTTATCCAATCACCTATTTGTTTATTTAACAGACTGTGCTGAGTGGCCTCATGAACAAGTTTTCAGAAGTCAATCTTTATCTCACCAGTTTTGGTGGCTGATGTTGGTGACAGAGAGCACATTGTAAGCATCAGTTCAACGCTATCTACTTGGTTTCCTTTTGTACTCTAGGGTCTAAGCCATCTAGTCCTGATATTTCATCATTTGTTTGTTCATCTCCTCACAACGTTTCACCTTCATACAGTTCCTCAGATTATTCCCTGCAGTTGCAGTTGAGAAGCACCTCTCTCCATTTTTTCAGATAGTCATATACATTGGTTCTCAAAGCCCTCCTCTTGCCACTAGAACCTTAAAGGCAACAGCAATTGCCAATCATTCCCCACCAAACACTCAAGCCTGTTCTCTTTCCCTGCATTAGCAGACAAAATAGTGTGCAACATTTCTCTCCTTCACTGGCTTTTGCTCAAAAAAAAATCTGCACAAGTTGCAAGGAGCACATTTTTTTTCCAGGGAATCTCTTAAGCATTTTCCAAACTTTAGCCATAAAGAAATAGTTACCCCCTACCTGTTGGCCGAACAGCTGCTGTAATTTGATTGCAGCAATTTTCTTTTCGGTTCCTGGAGAATTGCTAGCTATTGCTGAAATTTGTATTGTGCCTGTTTTTATTAATTCATCAAATGCCAATGAACTGGTTCCTCATTCTGTTTGACCAGCTGTTTCATATAATCTGTTGTTACAATTGGCTTTAAAAATCTCCCAGGAGGAACTCAATAACTCAAATTTGTCAGATCTGCAGTAATTCATGAAAGATGGTTCCTATGTGGAAATCCACATTTCTTAAATACAAGTATTGAGATATCAGTCCTATTGTTGAAACCAAGATGAGCTCTCCAATATGACCCACTTGCCACTTACAATTCCCCCACCTCCTTTCATATTACTGTATGACCTGAAGTTGTATATGTTTGGCCTTAGACTAGAGTTCAGTGTATTTCCTTTAAAGAGAGAAGAAAATCTGTTCAGATTAGCACCAAACAATATGAACAACTAAGAAAACCAGGCAAATACTCCTTATAATCTGATAATTCAATAAACATTTTCTTTAAAGCCTCACATTTGGCATGTGTCTGAGAGGAATGTGTGGTTTGCCTTGATAGAAGAAATATGGTAATGAATGCCCAAACATTTTCTACTTTGTAATTTGTAACTGCCCTTACTGGTTTAGCAATAAGTATATAAGTATAATGTTCAGAGAGTTTTTAATTATGGTTATTGACTGCAACACAGACCTTTTTGTTATCTTATTTGACTCAGAAGTTACATAAGATGTCATTTGGAAACCATTGTCTGGCCGTATACTATGTCAAATGTGTATACCCTGAAGAGATTCTCAACATTTTATTTACAAAAAAACCTGTGATTTGATGCTTTTTTTCCTGCAGCACCTTCTCACCTGCACAAGAGTTCCGTGTAAAATAACTCAAGCTTGTGGGCACAAGCTCCAATGTGAAATAACAGATTTTAAATGTCATTCTGGTATTTATGGGAGCTGTAGTTAAATGCAATTAGAGAGGCAGCAACAAGTTCTTTCATAAAAAAAAGAAGTTTGATTTCCTGATAGCATAAAGCAATATAGCGTAAATGAACAGATATAGTGTAGTCCTTGTCCTTAGATTCATCTGGTCCTGATGTGTTTGATATCAATGTAGCACATGCATGCTGGTGTCATGAGGGCAGTTATATCTATGTGGAGATCTCCTAAATGTAGCCAAAGATCATCCCTACACTACAAATTAAGGTGGACTTACAAGTTCACTTAAAGCACACTTATTTTCCACACCGTGTGTCCTACTTGTGCACGCCCTCCTTGGATGTACCCCATTTGGGCTGCTCATTGGACACTTGGCCCACAGTATTCTTTGTTCATCCTTCCTGCTTACAGCCCACTGAAAGAAGAATTTGGGCTCCAGCTCAGGCCATTGAACTTCATAGTCCTGTGCTTTAGAGAATCAGATGTCTTTCTGGACACTCCTGCACTGGCACATGCATGCAAACAGTGTGTTGGGGTGCAAGCCTAGACTTCAGAGTGGATCAGAGCCAGAGTGTGACAGAAGCTGATGGTGGCTCCACAGCCTTATGGGCAATGGCAGGTAGGGAGCAAGAGTGATGTCTCCAAGGTCAAGACTGGCACGGGTAAGTCTTACACTGCCTACCCCACATGGTTGAGAAGCACTGTTTTAGCAGCTGGCAATGGAAAAAAAAAAGTCAGCAACTGGCAGAGGAGCTTCTGTCCTTCTGGGTAAAACAAGCTAAAAGACTGGCCCCAATTCTCCCCTCTGCACCTAAAACAGCTCTTCCAATCTACCTGCTTTTAACATGTGCAGCTGCCCGAAATATAAAATATGCAGAAATGGGCATACAGTCCTTTAGCCCTGATGTCTAATCCTGTGTGTCTTAAGGAAACAGGCTCCTCAAAGCACCCAGCTGCTGCTCTGGGGTCTCGAACAGAATTTACTGCTCAGAGAACAAGGGACATCTTTTAGCTTTATTACCAGTAGGTAACTCCGCTTTAGATGCAGTGAGATCCCTGGTCTAGCTTCCTTGTGGGAATGACTGCTGACAAATAAAACATAGCCAATTTGCGGTTAAAGCACAGGATCTTTGCTCTATTCCTGGAATTGCAGCAGATTTCCTGTGTGGCTTTGGACAAGTCACGTAAGCCAAAGTATTCAAACCTGGGGCCAAGCCACTGGGTGCTCAACAGCTTGGAAATCAGGTGTTTGTTTATTTGTCTAAGTATAGATTTAAGACCCTTATTTTCAGCATTTTTTTTTAAAAAATCTTTGGCCTATATATTTCAGATTCAGCACCTATATGGCCATGTTGCACATCCAGCCAAACCTCTCATCAAATCTGAGGGGACCATTGTGTTTGTTCCCTGGCTGTCAAGACAATAATCTACAAACAAATTTAAGTGCCTGACTTTAGTTTATAAGGCAGATCATGTGGGATTTCATCTCTCTGAGCCAATAACTTCCACCTACAAATGAAGAGGACCCAGGAGCACACTTATCTCTTTTCAGGCCTTATAGAGGCTCAGCACGTTATAGGTGGAAATGCTCTTGTCTCTTATCCAAACAGAGAAATGCAAAAATGATCGTTTGAACAGATATTTATTATACCTCTGTAGTTACGCTTGATTTGGCTAGTCATTTAATATCCCTTTGGTAGTCTCATTGGGGAAAAACTCAACACTTGCTGAGCAGAAAAGTTTAGCAGTTGTTCTCATACTGAAAATGATTTTTTTTTTCCTAAAAAAGGAACCCTAGAATTTACCTGGTAGTTTTTTGTTCCCACTCGTCCCCAAGATATAAGCCTTCTGTCAAGATCCAATCACCAGAAAATAGACTAAGACCTTTTTAAACAGAAAAATGCAAAGTAGAAGTCCAAAACCAGTAATTATTTTCCATTCCTTGTTTTAAATAACCTGTCAAAGTAAACAAATACCTTCTAGGCGGAGACTTTCTAAGGCAGTTTTTAGTCCTGGCTGAATTTTAACAGTCAACTTATTACAGCAATACACCCTTATAGGTAGTGGCATGTATGCTACCATGGTAAAAATATTTCCAGTGTGCAGACACTGTGTGGTATTTAAATAGAAATATCCTTTTTATTTTTGCTGACAGACTCCTCAGGCAAAGCTGGCTGATTGGAGAAGCAGAACTTTTATTAGCATACCCAGGGGCTGGCTGGATGCTGTGTTCAACACGCTGCTCTCACATAGGAAGGGATTATTGGGAAGGAGAAATAGGATATCTAATCTTAGTCCCCATTAAGATCTGCACAGCAGAGCCTAACAGAAGACACCAATGACGTATTTCTTACCCTAGGGGATGGAGGACAGGGTTTTTTTCCCAATATGCAGTAGACCTGTCAGATATATGGCAAGAAGCAGGTACAAAAGCAGGTGAAGACTCTAAAAATACCGGTGGCAAAAGAGATTTCCTTGCAAAGTGGATTAAAAATCCAAGGGAATCTTTAAACCAAATATTGGCTTTTGTAGAACAACAAAATCAGGATAGTGTTTCCACTCAGCCATAAAAGTTACTGTGGTTGTGTAATCATGTTGAGTTGTGGCCTTAGGAGAAGTTATAAAGCAGCTGCAGCAAATTAACTTTTCAAAAGTTATTATGGATTGGATGGAATCTAGAAAATTCCCCCATGTTATTTTTTTTAATAAAACTGTAAAATGAACAACCATGGATGAAACCTCATCTCAAGCCTCTCACCCTGCACGAGAACAAATCTGAAGACTTCAAGGGCAGATGTAGAGCCAGCAACTCCCCTCCCCTCAAAACAGACATTCCCCTCCCAAAAACTGATGGACCTCTATTTTCCTCTCTAAGGGCCTTATATCTATCTCACAGAATTTACAGATAAGAATCCCACTAGGGAGTCCTGTTAGACCTTAAACAAAGCATAAGTTTGTGAGGTCATCTTAAATGACCTGGGGATCCCTGCCTGAGCAAGGTGTCTACAACACCAGAGGGAAACCATGGGAGGTTGCCACAGCTGGCACTGGGGCAAATTCTGGATTCAGTAGTATTATGTAAACAAGAAGTCACTGGTTTTTGGGTGAAGAAAGTGCTCAATCTCCTGGCTGCCAGGAAACCCAGATCTCAAACGGAGTACACCCTCTGATCTCACCTAGGAAGGACTTACTGTCATTCAGTTAGTAGGAGGCACCTTGACTTTCTAGGAGAAGGCAGCTGTGAATCTTATCCACAGTGTAATTTGGGAAAGAACAACACAGCCTTGCAGACTACCTTGAGGCTGCTGAGCCTGGGGAGTAAGTAGATGACAGCAGTTCTGGACAAGAGCAAGAAAAGAAACCAAAAGTGCTGCAAAACAACATGTGAAGTAAAATAAAAGAAGACATTGGCATCATGGTCACCACAGTCACAAGTGTTTGGAATAGAAAATTTATCTTTTGGGAGGTTGACAGGCTTGAAAACTTCTGGACTGAGCCAGGAGAAAACCACACAGTAATGGTCAGAAGTCTATGGGGTGGAGGGAGGCTGGCATAGTAGAAGAGAACAGCATGACTTGATGTTTGAGATGAAATCACTGCAAATGTCTGAGGACAAATGCCTTACATCTTAATATCTAAAAACTCTTGAATTACATCTTAAAAAAGCAAGTCACTAAAAGCTCATTATGTCTGACTTTTTTTTGTATTTCCTTGCCCAGTTAGTGGTCTGAAATGCACATACCTGTTATTTGAGTCTTCATGTGTAACAAAATGTGAAGCTATGGAGTGACTATAGGACCTGGAGTTCCAGATGTTTGTGGCTGCATGAAGAGACAGTTGTGGAGCGCTTGGGTTTGTGTTGAGTGTAAACACAATGGAAAGAGGTCCGTGCTTTCAATATGTGCACCCTTGGAGTACTTTTAAATAAATTTTAATTAATATTGCCTATAGAAACCTTAAGAAGAGAGGAGTGTAAGAACATGGCATTTCAACATCTATTCAAAGCCAACTAGTGTACTAAATCTTAGTGATTTTGCCCACCATAATAGCAATATGCAACATGTACTATGTTTCAGACCTTCAATGTGTTTTCTCAGCATAAATGAATGACTTCTCACCAACAGTTATGTGAGACAGGTAAGTATTTACACAAATAGGGAAACCTAGACCCCATTCAGAATATATTTATAGAGTGACCTAGTTACACTTGGGCATGTTAGATTGCTTTCTAGCCTGAGGACAGTTTTCCTACGTGACACAATTTGCAAGTCATTGAACTACAGATGTAGTGTTGTGGACAGTCAGACAGTCAAGCTCTTTTGTGATAATCTTCCCTGCATTCAGTTGGAAGGGTTGCTTCGAATAGTTACAAGTATTTACCCCAACCATTCTGGAAGAAGGAATCTGGGTTTACCTATTAAAGAACTTGAAACAGAGCACACATGCCTTGCATACAGAAAAAAGAATTTGCATACAAGAAATCTTTTGACAAAACGTGGGCTATTTTTAATATCCACAGATCGGCCTCTCTCAAGAAAAGTAATGATAGAGGTGAACTGAGGAAGTAACAGAAAAATATGTGCATTAGTATAGCACAGTTCTTTGCAAATTAGTTTAAAAAATGTTGATTTTCAGGTAATCATTAAAGGGCGGGAGTTCAAAGTCCATTCCCTCTTTGCATTTCACAACCCCAATCTTCTCTATTTAACTTGCCACTTGCCTGGGACAGCGGTTGTCTCTTCCATTGTCTCTTTACACTGCCTAAAAGCAAAAGCCTTAAAAGAGCTTCTGTCTTAGTGAGGCCCATCCTCTGGCCTACCACCCATGGTAGCATGTGGGATCTGTGAAAAGTGACTGAGGAGAAGAGTTGTCTCTTACATGATGCTTCACCTCCATTAAAAATTTTGTAGAGGTCCACTAACTGGGAGACATCAAAAAACACTGCTCTAAATGAGCTTGTAATGGCATTTATCAAATATCAGCTTACTTATTAAAGAAAAGAAGCTCTCCTCACAGGCCTTGTTTCTCCTGACACAAACAAAATTACTGTAGAAAAAAAAATCTGGTTTCCTGGATATCTAATATCTAAATTACCAGGAAAGCAGGAAGTGAAACAAAGATTTCCTTAGTGTGATCTGAATGACTCTAACCCAAATTTAGAAAATTCGGACAAATAAACCTACGTCATCTCCACATGGCATGACAACCCCTTTAAAGTCAGCATGTGACTGTTCTGCACCTCTGCTGGAAGGACATCCTAAAATACGCCCACTGCACACCTTCACAATCTATCACTTACAGAGTCTTCACTGGGTTGCGCACATTTCCTGTCACTTCTGGCCCAGAAACAGGGATAGAAATGAATTGAACTGCAAGATCTGGTTTGCATTGTTTGCTCTTGATTTGTTTGGCTCGCAGAGAGCAGTGTTTTCCAAAAGCCTCTGTGACACTACAACTGTTCTCTAATGAAATGTCAGTAGGAACTTTACCACTGACTTCATTGGGAACAGCTTTAGGTGAATGCTGGGCTCTTTCAGTTGAAAATAAACCAACACAAACCCAACAAGAAGCCTTCAGTCTTTGTTTTCCTTAAAATAATGTCTTGTGAGTGTATTAAACAGGGATGCCAGTCCAAGGGAGGTGAAAAAGAATGCTGAGAGACGAAACGCAGAGTCTCCTCTAAATATCAAGCACAGAATGTAGCCAATGACTTGCCTTTTTTACAGCGTATTATCAGCAGGAAGCTGTCAGAGATGTCCTACATTCTCCAAACAATGTTTCAGTTCTCTTTCCCTTTAGAATATTTTCCAAGAGTCCCTCTTGTCAGGTATCTCATCAGTCCTCCGGTATTTTTCCCCAGGACCTTCATTTCCTTATCTAACCACACCCACTTACGTATATCCCTTTTCACACGACTAGGTCTCCTTTTGCCATTCTCACTTTCTTTTACACCATCACAGCTTTAATTCAAGTCACTTAATTGTTTTCCTCTTAGTGTAAGGATATAATTGTGTTTAAGAATCTGTACTATCCTCCTGGGTATGAATGTTGGTTCTCATTTCTACAGTAGTCCAATGAGGATGAAATCTTTCCAATAAAAAGCCTTCCCCAAAGTGAACACTGTTTCCCAATCACTCTGTTGAAACGAAATATATGATCACATTGCAAGGATCTGGATCCCATACAGTGTTCAGTTTGTACTTGCTATAGGCCCCATTCAAACCTTGCTCAGATTTAGCGGCAGTTTCTGCATCACCTCCAAAAGACTTAGGATTGCATTACAGTTTGTTACAGGATAATTTCGTTTTCTCCCACATGAATAGTCTTGTTCCCACTTACTCCTGCATATTTCTTCTGGTTGTTGTAGCCTCGCACAGGGTATTGCAAAGCAACAAGAATTTTAGCCCTCAAATATACCTTTCTTAAAGCACACTTATTGTTTTTGGAAAGAGCTCAGTTCCTTCAATTGTTTTCCTGTCAATAAACTTCATTCATGAATATGGTCCCCATGCTAGGGGCAGTTTTTACCTTCAGAGCAGGCAAACGGAAAGGTAGTTGGACCATGCAACCTCAACCGCTACTTAAATTTATGCTAGCGTATATGAAAGATTTTATGGATGCCAAATTGTTCACTTCTGGCACTGAACAGTTGAGTAGCTGATATCATATGCAAATCAGGTGCTCTTCATATGCTCTTCCAGGTGACATGTTCATTGTCCCTATAGGAACACTCTGCATCCAAACCATATGCAAACACGCTACAGGGAACAAAGCTGGCTCATCTCCATTAATTTTTCATAGGACTGGAACAGGAAACTGTTGCATTGTATGCTATATTTTTCCCTCCAAGTTCCAGAGAAAAATATCAGAAAAGAAAGAAGATGTGAACCAGTGCAACCAGTTTGTAGTCATAAACTGAGAACAGCAGCTGATCTTCAGCTTCTTGGAGACCTGGCAGTAAAAAAGGAAAACCAAAACCCCCAGTGGCTATGGCCTCAGTCTTCATAGCCACATCTCAATCCAGTATGAATTTGAGCTGCTTCAGTGGAATCAGTGTAGACCACTGGGGGTCTGTCTATAGGCCTTCCAAGTCCAGACTTGCTCCAGGCCATTTTAGTGCCTAGCAGTGTACACAGGCCACAGTTTTTCAGGTGACTTAAAGCTGCTCGATACCCGAATCAATTTGGAAATCCTAGCCTGAATATCTTAGTGGCAGCGGAACATGACTCTCTCCTTCCTGTATGTTTTCAGTTTTAATAACCAGATTTCCTTAAAAAAAAAAAAATCCCTTGTGTCTCCAGAGAAAATCCGTACACTTTTCTAAGGTGACTGTCGTTCATGAATGGTACCTGCATGCAGCCAGGGTTCTCTGTTTGTTACAAGTAGCTCCTAAGCTTCATACATTAAAAAGCAATTTTAAAATAAGAAAATAGCTTAAAAATTGAATATTTAAACAGAACACCATCTAAAGAATCATTCATGCCAACTTAACAGCTTTACTACTCTGTGGTCTGTCTTATAGGGGACTCATAGGTGTGGAAGATATGGATAACAGCCACTCATACCTCAAATTTCACCTTCAGTCAAAAGTTTGTTTTCCACTTGTCATGAAACAGCCAAGCTATTACATACCTGCTGAAGTTAACTGTTCACTACTCACAGAAACCCCAAAAAGATGAAATGGAGATGCAGTCATACATCAACAGTAGCTTTTTTTACAGAAGAACTCTTCATTATATACTATTTATGAACAAGTCCTACATCTCTTTTCTTCCATCTGCATATAGTCATCAGTTTTAGCAAGGACAGCATGGAGCATGGTAAATCAGCACTGATCAGGCTCACAGAGTATGGCACTGGAATTTATTATTGTAGAGGGCTATTTAACATGGTTTTGACCAATAAAGTGATGCTTCTGCTGTTTAAGAATTTGACTCCATTTTGAAGCATGCCAACTAGATTCTTGGGCTCTGCAGTCTAGCTCTTCAAAGGAGACGATTTCAACCTACTTGTCAAAGACGAGTGATAAGGTTTCAGAAAGTGAGTGCAACAGGCTTATAATTAGTCTTTTCTTATATGCACCTCACCCAGAGAAGCAACCAAAGAAACCAACAAAATTGGAGGAGAGTCAATCAAAACTGCAAGGGTAGTTCTCTTTAATTTCATTTAAAATCGGTTGAAAGTGTAAACTATCAGCAATAATACACCAGAAGATGCTATTTCTTAAAGAAAAATTTGATGACCTTCAGTAGACCAGGTTGACAGGCACTGCCCTGGCATCTTCTTGCTATCTAGGTCTAGCAGAATAAATAGTACCTCAGACATGTCCTACTCATTCTCTTGCACTTTCCCATCAGCACAAAGGGTCCTGATGCACTATTCCTCTGCTAGGAAATGGCTGGATTTCTTACTACTGTTGCCCATACTGTCATACAACATTGCGTAAGAAACTCAGTCATCTGGTTAGTACCTCACTGTACTAGGAACAGTAAACCCCCTGACAAAACGCTGCTCTAGAAACTTTATGGACTGTGACTGAAGACAATAAATGGATGTAGTTTCGAGATGCCAGGAAGTAAAGAGGAAATACCGCAGGGCACAGCTGGCAGCAGTCATAGTATAGCGCTATTATCATAACCCAGCCACCATTACAGAAGCCAAGAGAAGAGGAATCTGAAAGCAAACAATGAAGTAAGTTTGCAGGTTTTCCTGGGAGGCTCCTTCACCAAAGAGGCACTATGTAAGAAAGCAAGAAGAACCCACATTAAAACTCTAACGTTGACATTAGATGCTGGCAACAGGGAAGGTAAGAGAAGACTCATCACCAAAGATGATGCCACAGGAATGATGAAGAGAGGCATATGTCCATCGAAACAGTGTAGAGAAATACCTTACATGTAATAGGGAACAAGACTCAGTGTATGGGTTGAACAGAGACAACTGGCACAGTAAGCCCGATATTCCCTGGACTATGTTCTCAATAGAAAGTGATTGGGTGGGGTGGTGGGTAGAGTAAAGCCAGAAAAATGGCGCTGTGGAGTGGAGACCAAGAACTGGGCTAGCAGATTTTGACCGCATTTCCTAAGGAAAGAATTCCAGTGTGGTCATACTATCCATCTGTTAGTGTCCATCTCTTGTCCTATTTCATAATTTTTGCAACCATTGACTACATTCAGCCACATCTGGCAGGTGAACAGGCATCTCAAAACATAAAGCTTCTACAAAATTAATGAAAATAGAGGGCTGGCAGAAGACAGAGACCCTAGAAAATTCTTCATCTTGACCATACCATCCACTGGTGGCATGAACACACTCTGTATTAAACGTAATGTGGGAGTGAAGGAGGCCATATAAATGATCTCAATGACATGAGAGCTTCTATCAGTTACTGCCTCTTTGTACATACCAGTCAGCCTCCAGGTACAAATCCATTAGAAAATGGGATTCATGGAACAGTATAGCAATGTCTGTACATTGAAGATGGCCTACGTTAAAGATGCTATTGTTCCCATGTGCTTATATTTCCCTGAACTCATGCTCTCCCACCTATTTTCAGGATATTTCAGGACATTTTCATGACTTCCTATGTTTGTTTGGATTTCTCAACCTCTGGCAGATGCAGGGAGACGTGAGTAGCAGAGCTGACAGATTTTTGTACATCCTAGATGCTCCCACTAGGTGAGTACACCCTAATACAGCACAGTGCCTGATCGGTATTTATCATCGTGCAAGACACTTGGCAGGTAGACTTAAATTTTCTGAGCCATATTAGAGATGCCTGGACAACTATCTCCTAGCTGGTCTTCACACATGATATGAGTTCCACGTGTTCTGGAAATGCTGGCTTTGCTAAGTATGTGCAGAACATCTTATGTATCCTGTGCTTCCACATACTTAGTCTTTAACTGTAGTCTTCACATTACACGTCCAGAAAACCTCAAGAGAAAACATGGAAGAGCTATATATGGCTAACAAGGACATTCTGGAAGATTTTTACATAATCCAGAAATCTGAAAGTATGTGGAGGCTTAAGCAGCATATGAGTAGAGGGAGAAAGTAATGAAAGCAGAGATGAGGAGGCAGGAGGGCTACAGGAGGTGCGATGAGGACAATAAGAGTCTGGGTCCAATGGTTCTGAAGAGGTGGAGGAGAGATCACTACAGCAGGCAGGCAACTCATTTGGGCAGAAGGATTTGGCCAACCATTGTATCTCCATTTCTTCCGGTGAAATTGTTTTACATAGCGTGTAAAGCAATAAAGGGAAACCAAAGGAGAAGGTGTGTCGGAGAAGCCACTTTTGAAAGCCTTTTTAATAAAAGGTTTGAGATGCAAAGGCTTGTGGAGCCTCTGCACCGCTGTGCTGGCATTTCCACCTATAAACAGCATCTCCAGCCACTACCAGCCAAGCAAACAAACAAACAGCTGCCATGTTGTTTGCATTGTAGATGAACTCTGAAAAAAATACAACTGCCATTAGTTGTCATGCAGCTGTTGAATTAAATCCTTTACAGCACAGCTAGCAGAGCACTGAACTGTGGTTTAAACTGCAGTAGCCAGATTCAAAGCCAGCGGCTACACAGAAGGGGTTAACTCTACACCTGTGTGCATGTTCATAATGTGTATTTTTTCCTGAACACATTATTAGTCTGTTAGCTCATTTAGAGACCATAATGAAGTCATTATGATGCCACCAGTATATTTTGCCAGAAAGCTGGTAATCTTTAATCTGCTTCCTCTACAGCATCTCACAAAGGAAGGGAGAAACCAAAACACTGTTTTCAACTAACAATGCATTTATTTGCAGTGCTGGGTCCCAGCACATGCTGAGAAGAAAATTCTTTTGTTTATTCCCCGCCTCCTTCTGATGGGTTTTACATAACAAGCAAGGGATAGAAGATCCCTCAATGCCCCAGTGCAGCACAAAACCACTCCACCTTTTTGCATGCTTTTTATTTTCTCTGCATTTTCCTTTGACCTTTCCTTCACCTGGGGCAACCAAAGATGAAGTTAAAAATTGCAACTAAACACAAAGTTAAAAATTCTTTTTTAAAAAGCCATTGTTAGTGAATCAGCATGCACAGCATACGCATTTGCTGTAACTGCACACCGCTGCACTCTTACCTTCTCAGAGAGACAATAATTTACACTTAGGAGGTATTTCTAGTGGAAGTGAGCTAGGAAACAACGGTTGGCATGCCAACAAAGAGGGCTTTCTGTGGGAGTGGGGATGGTAAGGGATGTGGATGAGGACAAAGACAAAGTGGGGCTAATCCAACCCAGCCCAGCATCACACTCACCAGTGCATGTGTATTTACAAATAGGAGGTAAAAATTACTTTTGTCCATGTCTGCTCTTGTTCCCTGATTAAACAAACCCCACTGATGTTTCAAGCTCACATGGGTAGCATTCAAGGCAGATGCCCAGAGGGACTGAATGAGTGAGTTTTCCCATTAGCAATGGCTACAATATGACTGGATCTCAGGGCTGGGGAGAGCTGAACCATATTTACCCAGCTCTCCATGCATGAAGGAATGTACGTCTTGTACAAAAATGAGAGGTGAGTAGGTCAGGAAGCTGAGTCTAAGGGCAGATGTCTACTATGACCATTGTATTTGCTAAGGGCCTGATCCACAGCCCAGTGAAGCTTGCCACTATTCCTATGGGTAAAGTCTGCAAACCACCGTTTGTTTTAAAGGGTACACAGCTGAATGCCGGCAGGACTACTTTCTTTTGGTAGATGGTGAACAGTTGCTACCAGTGTGCTGGTGCACAGTGATCTAAGTATCCCCTCCTAGCATATCACTGCATCACAGCCCTGGATTACAAGACCTGCTCTCTTCTCCAGTGTTTTGATGGTGCACTGGTGGGACAATTATCAGTCGCCCCTAAAGTGGGCTAGAAATTAAGATACATCATCATGCGGAGACAGCAGAAAGCACCAAGGGGCAAGGAACGCACTGCAAGTAAGCACAGATTGAAAGAGGAAGAGGCAATGAGTATAAAGTGTGTTGCTTTTCAACAAAACAAATTATTTATGTTCTCTGAAGTTATATGCGGCACATACTGCACAACTAGGGGACTGTAATCAGATAAGAATAGCCTTGGAGCTAAAGCAGAAGAGCAGAATCAGACAATGCAACTCTCATAAATGGCTTTGACCACCCAGCTCAGTGGTGGGGCCTTCGGGAAGGCTACTTGAGGCCATAGCTTCCAAGACAAATGGCCTGTTCAGTGTAGAGGGAAGGAGAAAGCCGCTAGGTACAGTGAATGCAGTGTGTGCATGTTGCTTATACGGCAAACCCCAGGCATTTTGCCATGCTTTGTGGTCCCATCTAGCCCTGAGAGGCTCTGACAACTTGTGGGCTCCCTCCTGCTGTGACTCCAGTGCCTGGGCATGCAGGCTCTTTGCAGAGAGCCTGGGTACAATTAGATGGTGCTGGGAGATGGCCTTGAAAGCAAATGAACTCTGAGGAACAGAGATGAGTGCTTCTGTCTGAGCAGCTGAGCAGGACATGAGTAGGACATCTGTGTTTCCACCCTAGATGTTTTTCATGCTCTGTGTTTTGAATATAGTCCCAGAACCACTGATCAATACTGGAGCTATAAACATTGCTCTGGAGATACCTCAAAATCCGCTCTGTGCCTGACAGCAAGGACTGCCAAACTTAGCACTTACACGCAGGCCATAAACACTGGGTCCATCCATTGCACACCAAAGTGATGGAGATACACTACACAGTTTCCATGGAGTTTGTGCAGAAGGGAAAATAAAACATAACCATGATTTCAACCTTTCAACTCAAGGAGATTTTCTGCTGATCTACCCTATGATCATACAATCAAAAAGAAGTAGCAACTTCTGGCTGTCAGGGCTAACAACCAGACAGCTGGAAGCTCTCAGGAAAACTTAGAACTGCCAAGTCACCATTTCCAGGTGGGAAAGGAAAAGGGCCATACCCAGGGGGAAACTGAATGATGGGTAATAACAAAAATTACAGATGTATGGCAACTCTTTAAAGTAGTGAAACTGAGACTCCAATTGAGGAACTTTGGCTTGGGCTGGGGAGCAGAGCTGCACCTAACCACAGCACAGGAGAGATGCATAGCATCTTGATGCACCTATAGTTGTCAGATGATATTGGAGAGATAGCTGAGAGGGAGAGTGGTAGCAAGGTGGCTTTTTTGGCACCAGTGCTGAATACATAAATTTAGGTGCTTGAAGATCAGATACACCAACTTCTCTGGGCTAAATGCTCTGTAGCTACTTCATCCCAAGGTTTTGGAGAACCAGATGAATATCCTTCACTCCTGTGCTCCCTGGCAGCAATCTCAAACATTACCTACCACTGAATTTGACAACACCCAAATAGATACCCAGATACTGAATTGATACTACCAGCAGTCAGTCAAGAAGAGTCCAACAGTGCAAGAAAATGAAGAGGGAACTTCTGAGGCTGAGGTTAATCCCCTGATGCCCAAGTCTGTTTTCCACTATTAATTCATATTTATTACATTAATCATTATTTCCTAGCACTTTTGATCCTGGAGAAAATTTGCACCGATTTCTTGCTAATCTTGTTAATCATGAAGCAGGTTTTTACTAGAAACAATCTTAACTGTACTTACTTTTTATCTTTTATATACCCTACAGTTTGTAAATATCTGATGTAAATTATGCTTTAATTTCCTGTCTCTCTATATATATCTCCTTCATTCAAGATCAGTTGAGTCCATGACATAGCCAAATGCCTTAGTTACTGCATCATGTGCAACCTTTCCAATGTTACTATCTGCTAGGCTTAAAGCCAGGTGTATATCTGTGTACAATGGCAGCAGCACAAATGTGCAGAAACGAGCTGTCTCTATACCAAGACTGTATATATTGAAAAGATCAAACTACAGTCTTCTCCTGCTGCAAACTTGGCTAAGAAAACTCTACATTTAAAAGAAGTCAGAAATACTGCTTGAACAATTACTGAAATGTCAAGCAGCATATGAAAGGACTCTGTTTTCCTGTTGTCTCCATGCCCTAACTCTTTTCACATCCCTCAGGATTATCATTTCTTAAATTGTATTTAAAAAAAAAAAAAGGCACAGTCATCTCAAGTGTATAATTTAAATGCCAAGTTCCTGCCTGGATTCACATTTTTTAGCTCAGTATTAAATCATTGAAAACAGACTGAATGGGGTGCCATGTTTGGCTAACATTCCTGTTCACCTACCAACAGAACTTCAGTGTGGTCCTCTTCTGCAGACATTCACCCATTGACTTGATGGGGACTGCTCAGGAGAGGAAGGACCTTTCAGCCCTGCTGTGTATCCTTTTGTCTTGTCCTGCTATAGAATCTCACTGGAAAAGAAATATCAGTATTCTGGAAGCTGATACTGCAGAAAATTCTGTGATACTTTGGATCCAGTAAGCGCCAATTCATGTTTTGCTTACAGAAGCAAAGCAAATGGCTTTTTTTGCCCTCAAATAACACAATAATTGCTTTCTATATTTTATGCACAGGACACTAAACAGTTGGGCTTGTTTGTTGTACAAAACCAAATTAAAGAGAGCATGACAAGTTAGTGTGTGCTTTCTCTAAAGAATGAGGAAGAACTGATGCTCACATTCTTGCCAGTACCACCCACTTGTCTGTCCTGGAAGGCCCAAATGCCATTTCCCAAGGTGAAAGCATCTCACAGGTGCTCTCCAGTCCTAGGCATGGAGCCATGATTTACCTTGCTGCTAAGGGGGGCTAACCACAGCCATGCATTTCAAGGGTAGAAAAGCCCCCACCAACAATCCTGCATCCTCCTGCTCCCATATGTCTGCATGTCCTCCCACACCTCTGCATGTCCTCCCACACCACAATCACTGCAAGCTGGATGTGCTTATAGTTTCCTGTTTGGAATTGGAAAGCAAATATTCCCCTTGGTCTGCTCCCAGCATAACCACTACCACCTCCAAAAGCCCTAATTAACTTCTGCTCTATCCAAGCAAGATGTTCTTCCAAACATGCAGCTGCTCATCCAGGGGGCACAGCCGTATCCTGATGAAGAGGAAAAACACAAACACCACAGCTTCAGCTGTATCAATACATGTAGTCATGGTTGCGATGCTATTGCAAGCCCTCCAGGTTTGAGCACCTCTGCAACAGACTCTCAGTATGTGGGGAGGCCCCAGCATCGTAAAGAGCTGTGTCTGGCTGCACACTGGAAATCCAGCAGCATCCTAGCCCTATGCCCTTGCAACATGGAGTTCCATGAAGCACTTCCCTGCACTCTGAGACCCTGCGCCATCCTTCTCACAAGAAGATATTTATGACTGTAATGTCCTCAGATGTAGGAAAAGAGAAAGGGTGTAGGGAAAAGTGGTGAAGAACAGCACAGATATTACTATCTTTGACGAGGTCTGCATTTTATTTTCCATTTTCATTTATAACCTTGCCCCTCGGCTGCTGTTGCCATTTTCCTGATTGCACTCAGTCTGGGAATATACTTTTTGTCACTATTGGCCCACAGGTCAGACTAGCTTGCTTTAACGTTGCGGCTTGTTATGTATGTACATGTGAATTTAATAAAGTTTGTTGTCTGTTTAAGCTCTGTTGTTGTCTACTCAATTGTAGGGAAGTGGGAAGCTGTCACCATGCCAGAAGTTTTCTTATTGAACTCAAACAAAACAGTGAGCAATCTAGACAAACCAATAATATGGAACCCTGTGTCCCCAAACCAGCACGCACTAACAGCTTCATTAAAATTGATCTTGAATTCAACAAGTAAATCAACACTCATGCAAGACAGTACATTAAATTAATCAAAGACAAAATGCCCCATACCAAAATTTTTTAAAAAAATAAGCACAACAGAAACTTTCAGTTCTTGGTCCTTATCAGAGTACCATGATGTTTCACCACAAAGCAGCACATATAATTAACAATCAATTACTCATTACAATTGCCCCATGAAGCAAGCATATGAGCACACATGGCATCTCTAATTCCCTCAGGCTCACTGAGCTCTTACCTTATTTCATTTTAAAGGCACTTCTGGAGTGTACTAAAAGGTGAAAGGGCTTGTTCAGGCCCTGGGCCCACTTCCCTGTCTGGGAGACAATGGTGGTTACAACAGGGGAGGATGATCACGAGCAGATCATGACTAGGAGCGTTCATTTCCACATGATTCTGTAGGATGAGACCTCTTGCTGTTGGCAAAACTACCTTTTCTGCACAAACCCCAGACTTTCTGGGTACAGCTCTAAATGTCATGTCAGAAAGAGAGAGGTTGGCATGGTCCTCCCCATCCTGTCCTAAACTACCAGTGCCTATGTCACTGGAATGCATCCCAGCTTCTTCTGGTTTGTAGGACTACGATCCCTCCAGACCTTAGTACCATCCACACAACCATGCAGGGGCATGGCCATGATGCCCAGGAAATCATTCCCCACAGGGAAGAAGCACTTGTGATTAATGTATCTGTAAGCCTTGCAGACCTTTGAAGGGAAAAAAATGGCACCATTGTGGCTTGAGAGCCCCATCCTCTGGCACAATTTCCAGTACATCCTTGTTAGCCATTACCTTCAATCAGCCTCTGTCATGGTCAGCCTAGCATTTGACTTCCCAACACTGGGTGGGGTGTCCATATTTCTAATGCAAGACTTCCAGGACAGGCGCACATTACATATCTAACACCTATGATGCCAGGGGTTTTTATCAGCAGAGGGCTCCTCTAGGTGTGGAAGAAAAACAGACGAAGGCAGAAGCTTACCTAAAAACCCTGCAGACAGAAATTGAGTGAAACAGATGGAGGCTGTAAAATAGACACAGACAAAATAGACTGATCATTAAAAAAAAAAATTGCTGGGACCCTGAAATGTGAACCCCTGTCCCCATGATGCTGAATTACAGCAATTTCATGAGAAAAATATTACTCTCACATGCTGTCCACAGTTATGGATTTCCATGAAGCCCCATTGATATAGAGATATAGAAATTTCCTTGCAAAGTCCAGAAAGTCCTAGAGAGTTAAACCAGGATTACCCAGGAGGTAGCTTTTCAGATAGGGTGATTTTTATCTCCAGGGTGAGATTTGGGTGGTTGACCAGGGTTCTTGCTTAAGTGGACTGTAAGGTCCCATTTCTGAGAAATTACACCAAACAAGGCATCAGTATCTGGGAATTAAGACTGTCAGCATCCTTCTTCTCAAAACTTGCTCTCTTAAGAGGTGTTGCTGATCCTTAGCACGATGCAGTTTGCTGGGCAATGGCCACAGGACCCTCCAGCTTACAAGAGCTGAACTTGCGTGTTTGGAGTCAAGTGCACCTCTGCAGACCACTGGACTGAGAAGCTGAGCCCCATGGTGCCAGAAAGACTGCTAAGAATCAGGGCTGGTAATATGGGTTGAAACACAGCTGCCCAGGGAGCATTCAGGAAAGGAATCTTGGCCAGCTGACTCATAGTCTTTTTTTATGCCACTGGTTTTCAGATAGACATCAAAAGAAAAAAGGGATCTTGGCACCTCATTTGCTAGAAGAGCCTAGAAGTATTTATTATTAAAAGGAGTGATTGAGCAGTGACATTCAGTGTTTCCATTTTTTCAATCATTTCTGGTTTTTACTTCTTTTTTTCCTTGTGGTCTTTGTAAAAACACCAGAATAAAAGCAATTGATTAAGAACTGGCATTCACTCAAAATAGTTTTCCTTAATGTGAATGCTTTTAGTGACATTGTAAAATTTATTTACAGTTTCTCTTTTTTCTTCTGTTCATTGTTTGGATAGAACACCAATTAAAAAAAAAGTTATTTATGCTAAACAGATGTACTGTGAAAAGCCAGATGCAACATGGATGATAACCAGCAGCTGGGCAAGCCCTAGCAGATAAATTGTCTCTGACTATGGGTTGCCTTCATGCCCACAGTTGTTATAGCATTTTTTTTTAGTCACTCATTTCACTTGCAAGTACAGAGATGTGCTTACAATGGAGATTTAAGTCCCCATTACTTCCAAGGCTGGGAAATAAACTGTGAGAATCACCTCCAAGGTGCTTTCTCAGTCTCCCTATGCCTCCCAATGCCTTTCCATTTTCAAAAAAAACCCAAGAAGAGTTTAAAACAAAACAACATGAAAAACACTAAAACAGCACCCAGGAAGTCAAAGTGCTGCCTGAATTTACCTTAGATGCATTCATCTCCAGAACTGGTCCCTCCAGTCCAGGTGGAGATTGTCCTGACATTACTTAATGCTTGTAGGTAAAGGAAACACAGCATCAGCTTGCCCTGTTCTGAAATGGTGAGGCAAACACAATCACAGCATGCTCATGGCACGGTGCCCTCAAACTGCATCCCATGGTGCCTCAGGTGGATGCAAGCCTATATTACAGCATTTAAGATCAAGAAAGGGACAAACACATGAAACCATGTAGTGCCCAGGGCTGCTCCCTGTGCAGTCTGTGAAGAAGGATGCATGAGACACACTATAGATGTGTTTTGCCGGGTTCATGATTTCTTCTCCCCTTTGACCACCTAGGGAGCCAAGGCCTGGAGAGTAGGTGGTCTGAATCACACATCACTCTTTCAGCCAAAGACATCAAAGTAGACAAGCAGGATACAGCTGGATACTCCTCCTTTCTCCTGAATACAAGTCATGCCTCTGGCTCTCCCCCACAACTCATTCCATTGATGTTGTTCATTTCTCATCCTATAAAGCAGTCATTTAACTCAAACGGGAAGAACAAGTCAATTAAAAAAAAAGAAAAAACACTGCAACAATGGCTTTTTAACATATTGTCCCAAACAGAAAGCTGGACCAGGTGCAGACCCATGATTAGAATCAAGCGATGGGAAGAGGTCCAAAGTGTTCAGCTGAGCTGACTGCAGAGGCCGGCTTTGAAGGCTGTATACAATGAAGCAACTCATTAATAGCTGGACTTTCACCTTCCTGGCAACAGATGAGTCATGTATTTGAGAAGGTCAGTGCCTTGGATTTTACGAAGGGAAGAAAGGATCAGGATCGCTTACCCTGCAGTACACAAGCCATACAAATTTCTTCCAGCATCAAGACTGTATGAGGCTAATACCTCTGTCTACTTAGTGCCTCAGTTGCTTCTGCATGATCCAGTCAGGAGGAAACCATCAACGCAACTTAGAGCTAAGTGTGTCAAGCTCAGCAGAGACAACAATTTACTAAAAACTGGGTATTTGTTACTTTTCTTAAGTTTCTCACTTTCTTCATGTGCAGCCAAGCCATAAACAAGATTCCATTAGAGCAATCTGATCCCCTGTTTACAGCATAGTCCATGTCTCTGCACTGTGGGTATAGCCCCAGAGCAGCAAAATTATTAACTTTTTAAGAAACGCTCCCAAAAGCACAAGTGATCTTACTCTTTTTCAGCACATCACTTGATATCACACTCATAGCATCAACAAAGAAAGCGTTCTTTACAGTATGAGGTAGTTTAAGCCTGTTCGGGAAGCAGCCATGAGGACATTTTTACTCCTATTTTCAAAGCAGAGGAAAGCAATGGTTTCATTGCCCAATAAGCCAAGGCAGGAAAACTGGAAAACTGCCTGGCTGCAAACCTGAGATTTCTGAAGAGCTTCACACCGTATCAGATGAGGAAAGTAATGAATGCACATGGTATCAAGCTTTTGATGGAGATGATTGTAAAAACAAGACTTCTGGTATGTGCTTATACGCCTGATGCATGAGATACGTAAGAGCGGTTTGCTGGAAAAAAACAGAGTAGTGTGAACAGAGCCCCAAAACTGAGACCTGTGGAGCACTTATGTATCCTAACTGCCAGCAGACACCAGCCTGGCTGAAGAACAGAACTGGTTTTGAATACATGTTAGCACACTGCTTGGGAAGAAGTGGTCAATAAATATCATTGAGTCCAATTCAGTGGAAAAGAAAAAGTAGGACCAAACAGTGCTACATCCTTCCTCCCCCTAGAAAAGCAAGAAGCATCCAGTGAAGCTTCCAAATAATACATTTAATTTTAACATACCTCTTCCACCCACTCAGCGTGGGTGCACTGAAATGATTTCACTGCCTACTTTTATTTCACTTGAAAGAAAGATCCCTGTAGAAGAAAGAAGGTGTCCAGGTGACAGAGTTTCAGATTTTCACAGCTTTATATCTTCTCCTTTAAAAAGCTTTGGAAAGAGAAAATGCAGACTAACCTCCCAAGCTGTATCTTCTCTCCTGAGGTAGTCTTTTGGTCCTTTTTCTCAATACTAGGTTTGGAAGATATCTTGACCCCCTTGGGAGAGAAATAAAAACCATAGACTTTCCCAGAATAACCACATTTATACAAACTTCCCTTCCCTAGAGGAGAAGGAGAGGCACTCAAAACCTCCAAGATTGTTTTAGAACTTTTAAGGCACTCAGCCAGAAATTTCAGAAAGAGTTCATGTGGTCATAAATCAGCTGAACTGGTCAACGTGCAGAGACAACTGACCAAAAGACTCACCCAATGCTAGATGGTTTGCATTTCTGAGAAAGCCATGAAACAAAAGATTTTGCCTTAAAAAGCAATGGGTTCCTTAATTTTTCTTACAGTCATAACACACTGCATGAACTTTCATGATTACAAGGACCAACATAACTGAATTAGAGAAGTATATCCAGACATTTCTTTCAGTGCTGGTAAAATGACAAGTACACACCAGGTAACCAAAACCTCAAGATCCTACACACTTAGCTATAAAAATCTTGCATGAATATTCTCACAAACACTTCTGTCCTGCTGAAATATAATGACTAGCAACTTTATGTCTGGTATTCTCCTATTCACATAGATTTTCATGTCAGGAAAGTGTTTATTTTTCTTCTTTCAAGTCCAGTTCCTTTTCCCACAGCTACAGAGGCCATTTTTCTGAAGGAGGAACTAATGTTTCTACCTGTTTCAACTTGTATTTTAAATGCATTTAATGCATTTTAATGTATTTTGAATGCAATTGACTTTTAGAATGAGCAAATCCCTTCTGAAAAATCAGTAGTCTTGAAGACATATTCACTTAAGATTAGTACACAATGGGTTGGTTTTTTTAGAACAAGGAAGGTGAGTATCTTATTCCATACAGTTTTAGGAACAAATATAGATACCAGCAGTAAGTACTAGAAACTTTCAAACACTCTGAAGACTCCTGTATTATGACTGGACTCTCCACTGTTTGTAGATACACTATGAATTGGTAAGAGGGATCTCTCACACAATTTTCCAAATGTTTCTTGCTGCCCTTAGGTAATACAAAAGAGGCAATGATAGTCTTTTGTGTTATCTTTGACTCTTCTGTCCTGAGTTAGAGAACCTAGTGCCTTATTTGAAACTCCTTTTGAGGAAAATACCCTTATGCTCCCACCTTTGTTGAGCAGGGTAACAGACTCGAGTTTCCAGACAATGTTCAGAAATAGATCATTTATAATGCCAGTGGTCCAAAGACTACAACAGCTTTTATTGCAGCATTAACTAGGAAATACAAGTGTTGGCAAATGTCGTGGGCATATATCCCCTGAGGAAGTGCCTACATTACCTAAGCAGTCCTCCTCAAAGCATCCTCAAAGCATCCACAAGAGGATTTATCATGGCCATAGTGAGTGCTGAGTTCTGGAGAGCTCACAGGTAAGTGGAAACTTATTACATATAGATACAGTCATTTTATCCCCAAGTTCAATTTCACATCTCAGTGGTGTAACTCACAACATCCTGTGACTGCAAATCCTCACACAGTTTGTAAGGCGTCCTCAGTTCTGTGGCCGCATTGCAGAGTAAATCGCATGAACAGAAGATGCCTGCTAAACAGGGCACAGTTTCAGGCCTGCACCATATGACACATGGCTGTAAGGTGTGTGAATGTCACTCAGGGGTAAAGGCTGGAGAATTACATAATTTTGAGATGCTCCTTCTTCTAGTAGGTCCACATCTGGACCATCCTGCTTTATAGTAACTGAAATGTCTTCAAAGACTCTATTATTGGCAGTTCTTGGATTCTTCCTATCCTACAAGACAACCAGCTAAAGACCTCAGTCTAAGAAAGCTGTATGCTCCATTGGGTCATCAAAGCCTGTATGACGCAATGTTCCAAATATAGCACTTTGGTTTTGGCTTTTGCGTTGTATCATTACATATCACCTTGGCTTATGGGCAGATAAACTGCTTCATTCATAGGCTGACTGATAGAAGAATGACAATCTAAGGGCTTCATGCAGTGGTGGTGCAGGAATTTTGTGAGATAACTTGAATGTCTCTACTTGTTTTAAGCATCCTATTCAACCTATGATTACTACGCTTAAGAGACAGCAATGCAAATGTATAGGTAAAGCAGCAAGGACTTTTGCAAAGCCACGCAGCAAAAGCTGGAGCTTCAGCAAAGACAGGTATCTGATGCAATATACTGCCCAGGAAAGAGATCATATGAGATGGTCGCTCAAGACAGCAGAGCACTAGAGGACAGCGACCCAACAGGGGGCTTCCAATTTAATGTTCCAAAATTCCTTAAAGCTTCACACAGGATCTGGGGCAGAACATATAAATTTTCCTAAGAAGGTTCAGGTTCAGGTGGTTGCTGTAGTAGATAGACAATTTGGAGCATTTTTATTTTTAAACATTGCCCTCTGCCATGAAGATAACCAGCTTGTAAGGATCAATAAGTCAGAGCAAGCATCTTCCTTTCCATGAACAATGTGGTTAGCTCTGCATTACAAGGTTTTACCAGTGCTTTTTAAATACTGGGTTCTTTTCTTAATTGAAGACCAGGCACACTGGTCAGCAAAATGAAAAGACAGAGCCCCAGGCAGTATTCAGTTCATAAGTACCTGCCAATTTGTTTTGCAATTGCACTGTTATTTAAAAATGACAGTGTTGAATTAAAAAAAGTTTCAGCTGGGTATGGAACTTTGCAGCTCCATGGCAGTTCCGCCAAGGTGCTCTATCTGCCAGCCCATAAAACATTTTGCAAATCGAGTGTGCCAACCTAAATTAACTGGATTTGAGGTCAAGCAACATTCACAGCTGAATGCTCTGCAGACACTCTGAGAAGGAGCAGCAATAATGCCCCCTTCACCTGTAAATCATATTGGAAATAAATAAATAAACAAACAAAAAAAAAACAAAAAAAGAAAAAAATCTACCCACTCTTCTCATGTTCTTTTTTTATGAGGTTGAGCAACATTTATTTGAAAGTTGTAAAAACCACGAGTACTTGGCATCCACCCTCTTTGATCAGAGCATAGTTTAATGTAGGGAAGGGGCATCATTTAGCTGCTTTTAACAAAGTTAAAATTGGCCCTTCGAATCACTACATTTGTCTTTAAAATCCAGCGATACCTGGATGTGCTGAACCACCACTCTATACAAAAATATATAAATATTATATATATACATACACACACACGTCTTTGTGTTTGCTTTCTTGGCTCATCAATATTGAGGGGAGTCAATTGAAGCCAATAGGCCAAGCATTGGTAAAAGTGACTGAAAGGTTGTCAGTATATGACATGACCAGAGATTCAGCCTTTAGCTTCCTCCTGCCTTAGCTTGCATAAATATCCACTTGCCATACAGCTCACACACAGGTAATAAAGCTTTTTAATATCTTTTAAATAGATTGAGATCATACTATAAACAGAGCTTGTAAAATGTGGAGAATTATCATTATTTTACCAGGCCAAATCCTGACATCATTGCCATTTTCCACCGAGAGAAGAAAAATATCTTGGCTTCAACAGTTTTGTCACGCTAAAAACTGAAAAAAACAGATTGAGAGCGGACTTCAGAATCTGTTCAAAGATGGTTTATTCTTAGGACAGACGACTCATACTGAAGAATTTCACCACAAAATATCTTGGCTTCCAATTGATCTATCTACCACTTCAGGAGGCCATCTATAGTAGGCTGGCCAGTCTGCACAACCATAAAAGGTGACACGTCCTGTTCTTTTATGCAAAGTAAGGACTGTGTTAATGCACTGGACTAAGGGGCAGACAGTCACTTGACTTGCAGCTGCTTGCTGCTTCTCCTCTTGAAAATTGTCCTGGTCCATGGACGATCTCAGAGATCAAGAGGTCTTCCCACCTGGGTCTTCACTGTCTCTTCCCAGCTTCCAAAAGGGCAAAGGGCATGACCAAAATGCACTTGTATTTCAGCTGTTACCAGGACCAGAATGGCTCTGTTCTCATGGAAGTCACTCCATCTAAGAAGTGACCTTCATCAGTGAACACCATTACATCTAAGTAGGTCGCTTTGTCAGCACTGCTAGGGTTTTTAATGGAAATGTTTCCATTTCAAGACAAATGCTCCGTACCCTGGTGGTTGTGGTACATTTGGCATGTGGAGTTCTAAATTCAATTCACCCAGACTGGAACACAGTAAAGGTTTGGCATGAAAAATATCAAGTCTACTTTGGGCAAAGCAGAAACTTAAAATAAAATTTCCTATGTGCCAAGCCAGTAACTGAACCATCAGACTTTGGACCACACAGGTCTTGTCTGTGGGCCAAACAACCCTGAAAGCAACTGTGGGAGGAATCTTCCAGTCCAGTTTCTAACAGAAAGCAAACTGAATTTTGATTTCATGATATCTATCTCTACAACCGTTCTTCTTTAAGAGCTGTCTCAATGTGATCTTCATCAATTGAAAGCCTGTGTCAGTTAAGTGCTTCCTCCTCTCCTATCCTGACAGATATGGGGAATATTATTCTTGTCTTTCAACATTTTCAGCTGCAGAATTTCCATCAGATTAAGTTGGACTACCCAAGTGGAACCAAGGAGCTTTTCAGTTTTGGTGTTAAAGCTGGGTGCCCAACTCACTGAATTTCAGTAATAGAAGAACTATGTCAATATATTGGAAATTTACCATTTTTCAAATATTTAAAAGCACTGGAATTATTCCTGTAGTATTGGAACAACTGGTATTGGAGAAGTATAAACAATAGAATTGGCAAAAATGACTTCATATAGCGATGGATCTATCGTTTCCTTGTTTCTGGTTTCCAACAGAAAGTCAATCCTGCATGGCATGAACAGAAAATCATCAGTGCATCTGGGTGACTCATGTTTAAAAATGCTTCTGTCCTAAGTCCCCTCGTCCTTCTAGCTGAAGAATTAGTCAGTGTGACACATGAATTTATCACTTCCAGCTGCATTGCAACAGTCCAGTGCATCTAATATTGGAATAGGAGACATCAGGAAAGTCACCCAGCTGATCTCTTGCATGAGATTTCCAGACACCTATGATTTTAGAGAGGGTAACATTTGTACTGAATTCGGATCTTGAGAACAGAATTCAAGCCAGTTCTTACATACTTCTTTTTCACTATCACTGCATGCATTTCTTTACACACATGCTCCTTTAA
Organism: Clamator glandarius; assembly: GCA_033459285.1. Taxonomy (NCBI): domain Eukaryota; kingdom Metazoa; phylum Chordata; class Aves; order Cuculiformes; family Cuculidae; genus Clamator; species Clamator glandarius. Next base: position 724,687 of record JAUNZM010000310.1, on the reverse strand, counting down.
GGGATGAACTTTAAAAGCATGAGATACCCACATTCATGCATAGTTAGGGGCAACTGAGCATATTTAACGCCACTGAAATTCTCAATATGCATCTCGTTAACAAAGGCCAAAATAAGTACTAGAAATTTAGGCAAAAGAACAGAAAGCTTAGCTTACTGCAGGCAATTCCATTTTTCATAGTGAAGCCTAGTGATAAGAACAAATATTTAACTCCTGTGAGAGATTGTGTACAGCAGGATAAACAGAAATACCCCGTTAGCCTCTAAGAATGAACACTATTAGGTGAGGTATTATAGTTCTGCTTGTCATCCTCTGTGATATGTTAGTGAGGAAAAGATGGACAAATACTTTGTGCATAAAGGGAGCATTGTTATTCAGTTATTTCCTCCATATCTGCCAGACCACCTAAACAACCAGCTAATGCACAAATGAAACAGGAGACTAAATGATTCACAAGCTGGCTGGTTAATGAAAACTTAATGTTGTTTCACCCAACCACTTCTAGTGGGATGGACTGAAGATTCCCAACAGCCTCTTCACAGCAGCACTGTGGGCAGTTTGACTGGGATATGAAGCATCTGCCAGAGCCAACTTGGTCATTGTTTGCTATAAGCTGCCTGTACAATGAGAAGGACACAGGCAAATGAACAGTGCACCAGAGAGTCCCAATCCCACCCACTGTTTTATGAGAGCTCTACAGCAGGTTAGTCAACCAACACCACTTTTGGGGTAAAAGGAAGCCCTTGGAGTGTCAGACTTACCTGTGATATGAGAGGAGGAGTTACCCTTTTGCTGAGACAACCTGACCCTCTTCCATCTAAACTCTTCCCCAAGTCTCTGAGCAACAAGCTTAGGAAATCAGAGTAGGCATCATGGACAGCTGGACATATTGTGATCTCCATCGGATCACCCCATCTTAGAGTTACCTCCAGGCTTTTTCAAACCTCTCCTCATCTTATTCCTGAAAGGGTCATAAACTACCTAGGTTTTTCCTACACAAACCAGAGGTATACTAGCCATTCCCAAAGGTGCCTCCAATCCTGTCATACTAGCCATACTCTCAAAAACAGCAAAAGGCAGCCCTAGAACCACCAAGTAGTCTCAAACAGCTCTAAGGCTGGGTTGGTCAAAATAGTTCTATGTTCATATTAGCAGATAGTACAGTGATCTTGGTTTTCTCAGGTGATCATCTTGATTTCAAAGGTCAGTTGCCTTTGCCACATGTAGGCCCACAAACCACATTGCCAATGATGTGTCTGAAATACCAGTGGGCATCACAGATCATAGAAACATAGAATCATAGAATCACCAGGTTGGAAAAGACCCACTGGATCATCGAGTCCAACCATTCTTATCAATCACTAAACCATGCCCCGTAGCACTTCGTCCACCCTTCCCTTAAACACTTCCAGCAAAAGGGACTCAATCACCTCCCTGGGTAGCCTCTGCCAGTGCCCAATGACCCTTTCTGTGAAATTTTTTTCCTAATGTCCAGCTTAAACCTCCTCTGGCAGAGCTCGAGGCCATTCCCTCTTGTCCTGTCCTCTGTCTCTTGGGAGAAGAGACCAGCACCCTCCTCTCCACAACTTCCTTTCAATCAAAGGATATACTTACTCTCCCATGTGAGACTCTTGCTGATAGAGGCAATTTCCCTGCCACCCACCTACTTCAGGTTCTCCTGCCTGTCCCTTTCACCCTTCATGTCCCTTTCATCATCGCCATTCCTGCTTCTCTCTCAGTCATTTGCAGACAACACGTAACAAATTCGTATCAGGGCTAGAGAGTTGCATAGGGCTGACTGTCAACTGTCAGAGTCAGATTCCAAAGAAACATCTGCAATGGAAAGAAAGAATAAGTCCATTAGCAAAGGCTAGAATACCCAGAAATTCATGGTGGTTGCAAGATTTAATGCTATGCCAAAGCCTATAACATACACTCTCTGTTTTTAAAATGAGCATCTCTGAATATCAAAAGGAAAATTGCACTAGAAATTGAAAGGGTGGCCAGTGGCCAAATAAGAATACACAGACACTTAACACTTCTCCATTAACAATAAGGGCAGCAAAACCATAGAACAGTTATTGCTAGTTTAGTGGGTTTACAGCATGGATAAAACTGTTGCTTCTATTACAGAAAATGGTTGTTGAACAAAGGAAGGACAGAGGTATGGGTTTTCCTGAGTTCACAGCAGCACAGCTGTAAGGTGCTGCAATGGAGCAGCACTGCAGAGGGTCCAGCATGTGCCAGGACATCCACCGTGCTCCCACAGAGACCACCCCCTGCTCGCGGGCAGGGAGCAAGGGCGAGCAGATATAATGGCCCTGTGCACTGACCACCCCCCTTCCTGGATAGGGAGCAGGGGAGAGCAGGCAGAACAGCAGCGTGCGCGGCAGGGGAGGCAAGGTAGGCAGCCAGTGGTCTGAGTGGGAAGGAAACCAAGGGAAGTCAGCTGCCTCAGACACAGGAGAAACAGAGGAGGCTGAGGATGTCAACACAGATGAGGTGCTGGTGAAGACGAGAGTGGGTGGAAGGAGGGAAGGCTCAGACCAGCAGCTCCACAGCTGGCCAAGAAATGAATCCCAGCCACATGATTCCCACATGGGGACAAGGAGTGGGAGCCAGCGAAAAGCATGGACCCAAAAATACCTAGGGGGACATACACAGGAATAGTTACCATGATATAAACTAGGATACGCATTTCCAGACAGCCAGCTGCTCTGTGATTTGGGCTTTCACACACATGCTGAGCCTTTCCCACAGCTAGCACAGGTTAGCTGTCCCATCTCCACTGAAAGGCAGGGAAAACACTCCTGCTTATCACAGGGTAAGGAGGCATGTGTAAGCAGAGCTTGAGGAATTGTTCTATATGACAAGTAATTAATTTGTCTGTGTTTATATATCTCGGGCTGAGTTAACTGTAAAAGCTTTTGTCAAAGGTGTATAGAATCATAGAATCATAGAATCACCAGGTTGGAAAAAAACCACCATATCATCGAATCCAACCATTCCTATCAAACACTAAACCATGCCCCTCAGCACCTCTTTCACCCGTGCCTTAAACACCTTCAGGGAAGGTATCTCAACTACCTCCCTAGGCAGCCTAGGATCCAGAGAAAAAAGACTGGCTAGTCTCTGGATTCTTCACCTACAGTCAGATGGGTTTTAAAAAATGTTTTTAAAAAAACAATAACAATCAAAAAAAGAAACAGAACAGAAAAAATCCTTACAGTTTTCAGTGGCTTTTAGAGTCCTGGGAAAATGGCAGATAACCTGAGAATGGAGAAGAAAAGTTACAAGTTACTGAAAGTATAAAGCCAGACAAATAGTAGACGAATACCAAGCCAGAGTGGGATTCATGTCAAGAAAGTTAGCTACAATTTCATTATATGACTTTACAATAATTTGAGTTTCTTTTAGTAGGCAGTTGACCTCTCAATAATATTTGTTATAACTTTGCAATGTCCCAATTAGCTGCTGCTGCCAGTGTCTAGACAAGATAGCTAAATGTATAAATCAGCTCTTGACTTAATCACCAATTATTTGAAAATCTTTTGTATAAGAACTGTATGTGCAGAGACTGGGTGACTAAATTAAAAAAGGTCTAGAAAACATAACCATTTGATTGTGCTTTGAGTTTAAAAATAATTTTTATAAAAGAAGAAAGAAAGAATGAAAAGGAGAGCAAATTAAAAGCTAACATTCATCCAAACCCTTAGAGACCAAATGTAACAGCTTGAGAGGAGTAAAGCATGCAACATTTGGCACTGAGCAGTAAGCTACAAAGCAAGGAATGTACACTTGAACGCATTTCCAGATCTCCTAGCAAGCAAAAATACCCACTGCCCAGAGATGGTCAGCTGAAACAAGCCCAGGCTGTAAGGCACATTTCCTAGAGAAAGCTATTAGCCAGTAACAGCTCTTTGAAAATGCAAGAGGCAACCCTGAGAGCAGACCCCACTTTCAACAGTACAGTAGGACTGATACTGAAATGCACACAGACCATGATGGAGGTAAAACAGCAGAAATCAAGTAGCATCTGAGAGGTTACATATGGATATTTCCCTGTGATCAATGTTTTCAGAGGAACATCCTTTCACTTACTTATAGTTTTAGCATTCCCTATCATTGTTTTTGATCCCAGCTACTTGAGACTCAAGTCTGCCGCTCATAATCACTGAAAATCTGCTCATGGCTCCTTCACCAAAGTAAGCACCCCAGCTAGACTCTTCAAAAATGCAGGAGAGCACTTCAGACAGTCTCTTCTGAAATGCAAGCTACCACCCACGGGTTCCAATAAGAAGCAGCAGCCTTTCTCAAGTTCTGGGATTTAACCAGTCTGATTTACAGTCCTGACAACAACACAGGAAAGTGGTCCATCTTAGCTTTTGAATACAGGCCTAACTTAGAGGCAAATACCACATATTTCTGAGGCCTGACACACGGTTTCATGTATTTGTAAGAAATAATGTTAGTGTCCTTGAATTCCATGTCAGAAAAACGAAACATTTGGGTCAACAGCAGACAATATAACAAGTTACATGGTAGGAACAGGCATCTCAATTATGGACGCAAACCCAGAATTTGTGGGGAACAAACATGTACTGCCACATGACTGTACTACTTCTTGTGTGAAATTTATAGATGTGAAAATATATCCCTTCACAAGAAATTCTTAGTATTGGATTCCTTTCACAAAAAGAAACCAAAGGATATCCATGTATTACCATCTTGTTTAACACGGCTAATATAGTTACTAGACAAGATTCTAAGTCAAGAGATTTTTTCAAAGCCACACCAGAATGGGCTTCATTTTGGATCCAAATGCATGAGTAGCAATGGAATGAGACACTTTACTGAAGGAGCTTGCTACATTGCCTGCAGGGAAATTGCCTCAGAAATGAAAAATCAAGTGAGCCATTAGTTTTCGGTGATAGTCCCACTGGCAATGACATAGCCAAGCAGTAGCCAATGCACAGCAGATTTATCCAGGAGTATTTTATTTCCCACACAGTTGGCATTGCAGGTTTGAAATCCACAGCAACCAGAAGGTATTGGTACAGGAGTATGAAGATCTATGGCCCAACAGAACAATTCTGAACATTTGAAGCCAGCTCCTGGGAGATCTACACAGCTCCTTTCTGGGATATTTCTTAGCTTCTCCCATCATATCTTCCTAAGGACACACGGGGCACAGAGCCTCTAAGAAACCTCTTGAGCTACCATCACTGCCAAAGCAATTCATCTGTCTCACAATGTACCTGCGTGCTGACTCCAAGAAGCTCTCAGGAGAAAAATGGAAGCCAACACAGGCCTCTGCCATGGGCATACTTCTTGCAGTCTGCTCCAGCAGAAGCACACTGAAGGCAGCTATTTCATGCAACAATTTCATGCAGCCACATGATCAAAGCTTTTACTTTCCTAGATGTTGCTTGGGACACACAGATTTGCCTGGATGCATGGGCTGAGTAATGCCTGAGCTACCCAAGAGCTGTCCATGAGGATTAAGAATTGTTTTGGTTACTGCAAGCTACAGCTTAAGCAGTATCTTAAGGTTATTGTAACCTTCCATATTGAAAACGTTGGGCATCACTGGTGGAGCTCAAAGAGCACCACTTGAAATGAGTGAGTACGAAGATCTATGGGCTTGGAGCAAAGCTGTCTGCTTGGTGTCCATTCCAAGTCTGAGCAAACTGGTACCTCCCAATCTGCAGTTGACTGGGGTGTCACAGTCCAGAGTTCCTTCTTCTGCACCTCAGAATGGGTTATAACATCAAAACACAAGTCTAGAAGAAAAATACAGCAGTACCTTTACTCCAAAGGAAGGGCTCCACCATGGGATCCTGAGGTCCTAGCTCTAAATTTAGGCACGGAAGTTCATAGTGAAACAACTCCTTTCATATGTGTCAGAGAGAGTTTCTCAGGGTCCATCCTAGGTCTCAGCTGTGGTTGCCTGGAGATGTTGTTTGGGCAGGTGACACAAAGACGTCTATGGAAATGGCATAACATCAGGCAAAAAGCAAAGGCAAAATTAAAGAGAGGTGGTAGAGACAAAGGGTGTATCTGCCTTACAGATCACAAGTAGCTGTAGTGGTGCCTGAAGAACCCTGAGCAACCAGGTTTTGGACCTGGCAGGATAAAGCTCAGCTGCAGCAAGCTTTGATGTTTCACTGCCGTTTATTTGGTATATTTACCATAGATTTATCATCACATTGTGGCTTACAACTAGGACAACTATGTTCTCCTTCAGTGCCCTGTGTTTCAAGCTTTTAGATAGCTTCAAATGAGCTGTCAGAAACAGCATCCCCTCACTGTGCTGTCAAAGCTAGAGGAGTCAGGAGCAAGCATTAAAACTGACAACTTGAGTAAGGTAAAGACACGCTGCAGAAAATACACCTACCAAAAGCCAAGGGGTAAATCTATATTTGTAAACTCTCCAAGAAGGTGTTTACCCCCTTCCCAGTATGCCCATTTAACAAGAAATATTCATTTATATGTTCACCAGTCAGTAAAAACTTCCATGAAAGAACGTGAGAAGGATTATGCGAGATAGGAATACATTTGCTTAGCTGCACGGTGTTTATACTAGTGTATTAAAGGAGTTACTCAATGAATTTTCCATGCCAACAATTCTTCCTTTATTGTGAGGAAGTGGGGGAACTTCACTGTTAATAGAAGGCAAAATATGGATTTTCAATAAAAGGAGAGGTTGTATTATTATACTGGGCTACTTAATCTTGTCTCCTTCTAAATGTACATATTGTGTTTCGCACAATGGGCTCTGATCATGGTGGGGCTTTTAGATGCTTTTATAATAATGACAACAAAAATGAGTAGCAATTAACAATAAATTCAATGATTCCAGAAATTACCCTCTCATAAGTCTGACTACTATATCTAGTAGCAATGGAACAAATATTAAGAAAAATAAATTACCAAACATCTGGAAAATAACAGACTATTAAGCAATAAGCAGCACAATAAATCTGGTTGAAAAAGATATAACTGTCTTTTTTGACACAATTTTAAAAATGACTGCAGTATATTCAAAGCAATACATGCATTATGCTAGCCTCTGAGTAAAACTTTTGTTCCAGTGCCAGATAAAATTTTTTAGGTTTTAAAAAAAAATAAATTAGTCAAATTAATTTTTTGGCAATAAATAATACAACTGTAAGAGTTGCTAAAGGATAGGAAAGAAGAACACTAGCTAGCATCATTTAAAATATGAGAATAGCAGTACGTAAGAGGCCAGTGTTAGACTGTGTGCTTCTTTACAGAGCATTTAATTTTGTGCCATTTAGATCTTTCTTTCGCTCTCTTGTAACACAATACAAGATTTCCCAGAAATATATTGCTCTGCATTGAAATTTTCATTGTCAGGAGCTGAGATTCAGGAGGGTGAGATGGAATGAGGGAGCTATTTATTCTCTCACCCTGTAAATTTAAATAACTTCTGAAATTTTACATAAACCTTAACACTTTTTCATCATGACCTGGAAGGAAAAATTCACAAATGAGGAATTCAAGCTGGTATTACCTTACCTCGTACCTACATTGCCTTCCTCTAATTACCAGCAATAAAACCATCCAGAGCTAGCCCACAGCAGAGCAAAACACCTGAGCATATGCTGAACTGTTGGTGCAGACAGTAGTCACTGAACTCAAGTAACTGCAGTTACTCTTGGAGGTGTTTCTATATCATCAGTTTGCTTTAGCTTCTGAGAATGAGAGCACTCTCCTCTATGCAAGGATACAAAAGAAGGTCTTAAGACATCTACCACCTAGAAGAGCAAGAAAATTATGTTGTGGATTTTGCAAGTAACTACCAAGAGGGATTAGCACAAGTTCCTACTAAGTGGAGCATTTAAAAAATAGATGAGATAGAACTGCAGTAATTGAACTTTAAAGAACAGCCCACCCTCACACAGAACTGGAATGGGCATCCTCAAAGATCCGGACAGTGTGTGAGCAGAGCAGAGCTATCCTTTACAATCTGGACTTCATGAAGAAAACTTTCCACAAAAGGCTGTACCAAACCCCAGTGTCTTCTCTCTCTGAAGGGAAAATGTGAAATGTGGTGTGTGAATCCCACTGTGATAAAAAAAAATAATAAAAAAAGAAACTGTGTCTGTCTTCTCTCTGTTTACTAATAATTTGATTTACGGGAGTTTCTAAAAATAATGAAAGTACCAAAACATATGACTGACCAGTGCCCTATGGCTTTCTTGTTCATGTGGAAACTTGAAAGCATTTCTTTGATTATTCTGTATTATGTGAAAATCATATGACTATTGGCACTAATGTAAACAGTTCTCTGCTGGGATAGTTACTTGCTTTTTTACTAAAATAAGATGAGTAAACTGGTGAAAAAGAAAAATGAAAATTCATTTGGTGATAACATTGAAAACAAAATATATTCTCTGCAGACTTCAGGTAATGTCTAGATGGCTAGAAATCTAGATGTATAGGCTGCTTTGGCAGTTGACTGAAATAAATGAGATGTTTTTCCTTATTTCTTATGACTACATAGTGCTTCATTTTATGGGACTCCAAGCAAGAATGGCATCACATTCTTGACAGTTTAGCTAACTAGCAGGTCATAATAAAATCTTCATATCAATTCAAATCAATAATATTTTCCTTTATTTATTTGTAGTAAAGCAAAATACTGAGGATGGAAAACATTTTAGGCCAAGTGAGATGCTTAATTTGATCAAAAGGGAAACAACTCAATTTTCTTTTAAATAAAATTCAGGCACACTCTGAACTGTTTGTTGCTATGAGTTTCAAAAACAGGAATGTTTCACTTTAGGGCAGGCAAAGTGAAATGTTCCTTTTCGTCTTTTTTTTTTTTTATCCTATTTGGAGTTTGTTTGTGGTTTTGGCTAAGGGAATTGGGTGAATTTGACATGACACTTCATGAAGGATGTGGGAATACTAAACAGAAGTAAAAAGAGGGCCTGAGAAGGATCCAGGGGTTGGCAAGTAGCTCGTGAAATGGCTGGCTTCAGGACCTCAAGCTACCCAGCTCATAAGAAAGGAAGATTGATAGGCAACAGAAAATGACGCAGTCTTTCAATTCCTGTTGCCAAAGAGATGGAAGGATCAAGCGGCTAGAAAGTAGTTTGGGGTGGTCAGGAGTGGCTTAGGAAGAACCAAGACATGCAGCAGATCCTGGGGAGTCACAGTTAGATGTAACAAAATAGTCTGAGATGGAGGTTGCCTGGAGGTAGCTTTGATCTCGAAACCCCAATACTAAGGCAGCTTCTGCCTGTCCACAGTATGCTGTTCTCGCTCTGCCTGGGTTCCTGCCCAAATACACCAGTATCGCTTCACCTGTGTTGGTGTGACTTTTGCAGAAGAAAGGACACAATCCTGCACCTGTTGGAACAGCTTGTATTGCAGGTTTACACCTAGTTAGACATGGTCTTGATTCACAGGTTTTGGGAACATGTTTAAGGATGTGCACGGGATTATTCCTGTAGCCACATGCAATGTGCCTGACTGCTGTGCTGAATAGGGTCCTGTATCATGTCCTTTCTCTGATGTCAGACTGAGTAAATTCACTTCCCCTCTTTTGGAACCCATTTGAGTGCTCTGGTATTAAGTGATGGACTTGAATGCTATTATGTTTGTGCTTTGATGGAAGAAAGTGAGGAGAAATAGAGAGGCGGGGGGAAAAAAAGCATATGAAAATGGAACAAGAAGTAGGTATTACAAAAATCAGTACTTACAGATCATGAAAGAAAAGATGAAGGGGCAAGAGACAGAACTTCTCATCTGAAAACACAGAGTACCTGCCATGTGTAGGGTATGTATTTCTGCATTGCTCTGGGGAATAATATTCTCCCTCACACACAAGGCTCTCTTTGGCCACAGAGTTTTTATTTCAACACTCCCTTGCAGAAATAAATGAGTGAATACCACAGTGGTAAAAGGTTCTCTATTCACAAATCCCAAATTAGTTTGAGATTTGCAAAACCTCAGACTGCTCAAGGTTCATTTCTTACTGAATAGTGACTCACTTCATATACTGAAGTCTCAGTGTAATAAAATCTAGATTAAGCTATTGTAGCTCTTAGTTGAAACAAATCATTATGCCAAGTTACTCTTAATACTTTTTAAATGAAAAAGCATTAAAAACCCCAACACAACTAGAATGAAGGTCAGCACATCATCACAAAGCAGAACAATGTCCTGGTGATGTGAAAGAAATTGTGGTACCTCATTGCCGTTTAGAACTCATGTGTCATACTAACTGAGGGGACAAACTGTTACTTGCCACTTTAAAGAGGATGCTTTGAGTGAGTTACCTCTTTAATTCAGACATTACACTGTTAGATCTCATCAGGAAGATCTCCTAAATTAAAAACAAGACAAAACAATTAAAGCAGTTCTTGGAGGTAACAGCCCATTCAGATTGACAGAAAACATTATTTTCTGTCTTCCCAGACTGCATGTCAATCAGCCTGAAAGATGTTTTCTGATTTATTCTCATCCAGACCATGTCAAGTCCAGCAAGATCCTGCACAGACCCACAGCAGCACCCAGGGTACTTTGTGTTTCACTGCAAGAAATGTCTTATTAGGCTGATAAGCTGTCCCCAGAGAAGACTTCTCTTAATCACAGAGCAGTTCAAAGTCAGCAAAAAGTCTTACACTGGATATTTTATAACTTCTCTTCTAACTTTCTTTATTCACCCCCCTTTTTTTTTCCTTTCTCCTGTATGCACACGTTGTCCTAACTCCAGATAAGATTAGAAGTGGGAATGCAGAGCACACAGCTGAAACTGCTGAACCCTTATTTTCTATGTGAAGAGAACGTAAAGCTTTCAGCGAAAATAATGATTCTTACCTTTGGAAGTACCCTGGCTCCTGCTGTAGCTCTGGGATGGATCTCAGCCGTTCCTTTGGACTTACAAGGGATTGCTGGGAGTGCATACAGAGCTGCAGCCAGGCCACCTGCAACACTTGGGTTGTTTTGTTGGCTTGTTTGCCGAAAGAACTCGTTGTATTTCTTTCATCTCACTCAAAAGATCTCAGTTTTTCAGGAAACACAAGTCCACTTTAAAGTTTTCATAGATCTCTTTTTCTCTTACACCAAAGGGACTGTTATGACCTCCTCTGTGCGTGGCAAGATCATGGAGCAGATCCTCCTGAAAATGATGCTAAGGCGCACTGAAAATAAGGAAGTGATTGGTGACAGCCAAAATGGCTTCATTAACGGCAAATCATGCTTGATAAACCTGGTGGCCTTCTACAGCATTGGTGCATAAGGGAACTCATTTCTACCTGGATCTGTGCAAATTATTCAACACTGTCCCACATGACATTCTTGTCTCTAAATTGGAGAAACACAGATTTGACAGATGGACCACTCAGTGGATAAAGACTTGGCTGGATGATCTCAGTCAAAGTGTTGTGGTCAATGGCCCAGTGTCCAAGTGGGGGCTGGTGATGAGTTGCATCCCTCAGGTGTCAGTATTGAGACCGGTGTTGTTCAACATCTTTGTCACAGACATGGACAGTAGGATTGAGGGCATCTTCAGCAAGTTTGCTGATGACACCAAACTGTGTGGCATTGGTTGACAAGATGGAGGGAAGGGATGTCATCCAGAGGGACCTTGACAGGCTTGAGAGGTGGGCCTGTGCAAACCTCATAAAGTCCAATAAGGCCAAGTGAATATGATCAGAGGGCTGGAGAACCTGCCACATGAGGACAGGCTGAGAGAATATGGGTTGTTTATCCTAGAGAAGAGAAGGCCCCAGGAAGATCTTACAGCTTTTTACTTAAAGAGGGCCTACAGGAAAGCTGGGGAGAGACTGTTTATCAAGGAGTGCAGTGGTGGATCAGGGGGTTATGGTTCTGAAACAAGGGCAGTTTAGATTAGCTATTAGGAAGAAATTTTTTTACTACGAGGGTGGTGAGACACTGGAACAGGTTTCCCAGAGAAATCACAGAAGCCCCACTCCTGGAGGCCAGGCTGAATGAGGCTTTGAGCAACCTGATCCAGTGGAAGGTGTCCCTGCCCATGGCAAAGGGGTTGGAACCAATCCAAACCATTCTATGATTCTATGACCTGTTGAACAGACCATGAAGAACAAATTCGTGACAGGAAAAGGCAGATTTCGATCTACCATAGAAATCACCTGCACAGTATACTGGATAAGTTCATTCCAAATTTATCCCTAGATAGGAGCTCTGTGTTGCACTGATGCTCTGGACTTCCCAGAAAGATCCTCCTGACCAAGCCACGTCAGCATTCAAAGTGTGAACACCAGAAAAGGGTGCTAAAGTGATCCAAGCCTTGCTTTTCTATAGTCTTCCTTTCACTAATGGCATTCTCCCTTTCCCTGTAGAAAGACTGGTAAACAGGTAAGGAAAGACTTTAAAATAAACTTTAGAGCTGGAAGGCTATTCTTTCCTATTATTCATCACAGAGGTGTCACAAAAACATTGTCTTGATGTCTATAAAAGAGGGCCCTAGCTGTCAGCTTGCAATTTGCCCCGTGCAACCTCTCCTATGCAAATACATCAGTCCAATATTTTGCCTCAAATGTACAATCTCATTTTTTCATAATTTTAATTTGCTGTGAAGAAGCCTGAGGTGATCAGCTAGATGATAAATTATTTCAAGATTGGCACTAAAGTCTGGTCTGGTCTCCTAATAGAGCATTTGTCATGGTTACATATTGTATCATGTTCTAATTCATAATGCAGTTACGCCCATCTGCAAGGCCAAATTCTGCTCTGAGTTGAACAAAAAAGTAATCTCACAACAGCAGGGATAAAGGCACAGGAAAGAGAAGATTCTAGCCCTGGTTACACTTCAAAAAGACTTCAGAAATACCTACTAATCAAGTCTATATCCACTTGCTCATATTCTAGATACTCTGAATGAGAAACAGATGAAATCCCTTTATGGTTTTAATTGGCACAATCAGAATTCAAAAAAGCCAAACAATTTTTATTTCCAAAGGATTTTATTAGCAATTATACAAGCAGTTATTCACTAATTATGTATGGCAAATCCATCTTCCAATACAATAAAATCAAAAGGAAATCTGCAGTTGCAGGATAATGTCTTTTGTTTTCTGTATGCAAAACAGAGTGATAAAGCTTAGTCTTGATAAACTGAAGCGTGCATGCTACTGGTATTCAGTGCACACTTTTCTTTCTTGGTGAGAGCAGATGTGATTTAACTTATGCACAGGAAGACATGCTCGTGATCTTTTGCTTGTTTGCATGGGCTAATATTTTTGGTCTATATAATGTGCAAACACTGGAGATGGAAGCAGGAATCAGATGAAAAGATTTGAATCACAACAATAAACCTTCTTTCCAGGGAGGTGATGTGTCCTCCTAGGAAAGCAGAGTGCTGCACATCCTCTCCCATGCCACATGATGGGAGGGCAAATCTAAGTCTCTGTTCAGATTCCTTTTCCAGACCATTCATCTTCAGGATAATTCTTTTGAGGACAGGCCAAAGCCCAGGCTTTTCCGTAAACATGGGCTTTTTTGTTTCAGGCAATCAGTGTTTCTCTATCAAGGCTTTGTTTGTAAATACCAGTATAGCTCCACCTATTTGAGTGCCAGTTATTTCATCTTAGAGCCTGGAGTCATCTGATTTATATAAAGGAATGCTCAGAAAAACTGTTTTGTCCTTGAAGACAGGTGAACCTTGAGCATGCAGGCATGGCTCACTGTTGTTGTTTGTGGGCATACGTGTGGAAAGGAGCATTGAGTGAATGGAGGCTATTGCGTTACAGTCTACTGCAAATCATACCTCTTAAACTCATCCATTTAAAGAGGACTCCCAGGTAGTAAAAGCAGAGTACACTTTAGCCCTGTGCAACACAGCAGTTTGGCAAAAGGAATAAAAAAAATCCCAAAAGGGATAAATCCTTGGAGAAGAATCTGGTGAAAGCAGCACAGCCTTATTGCCCCAGGAACTGCCGAAACCTTCCATACAGCGCAGACGCAATATCTGCTGGTTCAGCACTGCTCCACCTCCCCAAGTAGGACAGAAACCAAGAGGCTGGTTAGCAGTTAGTGTATGTGTCAGCAGAACAGCTTGTCAAAAAGTTTCAGGGAAGTTTCCAAAAATTCTCCTAGCATTACAATGAAATGTGTTTGGAAAAGTGTGTGATTAATTACAAGAAGGCTTGGTGATACCTTTATGTGAATTCAAGATTGTACAATGTGTCATTAAATTTAAGTTCCAGTGAAAGAAATATGGAGAAATTGATGGTCCATACAGCACAGAAAAACCTTGCTAAGCTGGCTTCAGTTTTACTGAAAATCTTTCTGTATCTGGGTTTATGTTTTTTTTCAGATGAACTCAGTGCCTCTGGGAGCTATTTGTGCGACCAGTAAAAAAGGCAATGGCTATTCCTATAGTTTTTGTACCATCCAAATACTGTCCTGCCAGAAAAGCTATTACTTAGCCCCATAATAATGCCTTCAAGGTAATGGCCTAGAAAAAAAGTACCTATAACACTGAAGGACAGCGGACCTGAAATTCAGCTGATATCAACAGTGACCCTGTTAATTATATCTTTTGAGAAATATAACTATGAGACTGGAAAGCATTGGAAAGTACTGTAGAACTTCAAGGACTGAAAGCAAAATTAAATACTAACACAACACTGAATTATTTTTTATCAGAGCTTTGTTTGGTTTTATCTAATTTTCTTTAGCACCTAATGGTTCTACAGATCAACTGCTCATGAGTTCTGAAATAAATTATTTCTCAAGAACAATCTTACATTTGTGTTACTCTAATAATCATATCCCTGTTGACAATATTTGTATTATTGGTTCAATCTGTGCATAGGCACCACTTTATGAACCTCAGAAATTATTCCACTCACAGACCAGTCTATATCAGGCAAGTGGGGAATAGTTCGGTAGACAACTTGGGAAGAGTGAGATTCTTTTTCCTCGCTTGTGAAAAAAGCCTCTGTGATATAAGCTGAGTTACTTAAATTGCCTTAAGTTGCATAGGGAAAGAGAGACCATGCCAAAAGGCAGCTGAACAAAATCAAGAACAGAATTATCTTTCTATATGGGCCCCAAGAGAGTTCCTAATCAATGAACTTAGACTGGATAGCGAGTATTTAAATGATGATGCAGAGGTAATATAAATACTACCTGAAGTACTGAGCAATTATTTTTCACTTTGAAACTACTATGGAATTTGGCAAAGCAAAATGTGCAAGTAAAATGTCGCCATAAATTTACCAGATTTCATGCTGCCAATCTTACACAGAGTAAGGAAACAAGTGCAAACTGCTTGGTGCTCTATTATCTTTCTCTGAAACACAGGGTAGAATCAGTACATGACCGTGCACTTAGTTATAAAGTTATCACTTGTCACATCATAGTGAAGCATTTTTCATGTCTATACACATACATTGCAGAAATACGATTTTCCTCTGAGCCAGGTCCTTTAATGTTCAGGTGGTCGGGCAGAAGGTAACATTAAAATAGGCAAGAAGGGCAGATAGCCTGGCTCCTCATATTTTGAAAGCAGTTGAAATCATACTACAGTTTCAGATTTATTAGAAGGACTTTTCCAACAATTGCAGCGTCCTAAATTAGTCTTTGCAAAACAGTGATTCATGTTCTTATGAATTATCAGGCATTCCTCATGAGCATGAGATGCTGGATTACCAGTGGATCCAAAAATGACAGCAGATCACATTTTCCTGTGCACTGGCTGAGCATATCTCAGTAAAAGAGAATTCCTTGATGTTTCTAAGGAATTTTGAAATGTTATTATGTCTCAGGAAGACTGAGCAAGGAATTCTGTAAGAAGAAGGACCTCTATAGCACCTTATACAAGCTGAAACTCTGCCTCAGTTAACACAAAAAGAAATCATGGAAGGAAAAGAACCATGCCCATAAAAAACAAAGAAACACAAAGGCAGAAAGACAATTAACCTGAAACAAAATCAGAATTTGAGAGGGAAAAGGAACAAAAACCTAAAAATGCAAAGGTATGCAAGAGGAAAAGGAAAGATAACTGAATGTAGAATCACCAAACAAACACATGAACAGATGCAAAGAATGAATTGCTGGACAATGACCAGAAACGTATCTCAGAACTGGGAAAAGAGTCATAAAAAGGAAGGGAAGGAAGTCAAAAATCACAAGACCAATGTTTTTATCTTCTTAGTATTTGTTTGTAATTGCACTGTATGAACTTGATTTTTTTTTCCTGAACTATTTGGTAGTCTTGCTGAGAAACTGCAGCCTACCACTAACACCATGCCTCTCAGAGGTTCTTCTGTTGTTAATCACACAGCAGCACATCCTTTAGTGGTCTTCCTCCGTTCTTTCATTTATAGTTCATACAGATCTTATCTCTGCTGTGTGAGAGGCCTCTTTTAGTCCCCAGGAGAGGCAAGGTACCTACAATACAGCTATACTTTTGCACAGAAATAATAACAAGCGCGCAGTAGGCTACTTGTGCTGAAATGGAATTAGTTCCTCCCTGTATTCAGGCTTAAACTACTGAAGCCCTCTGTCCTCTTTAACACAACAAGATGTATCTCCTGTGACTCTCAAGCTGCAGCTGTAGAAACATAATTACACACGAAGTAACCTATTCCTTTTTTTATTTTAATTTTACTTCTGTCCATTTGTGCCTGTGTTATTTCACAGAATCACAGAATCACTGAATCACTAGGTTGGAAAAGACCCCCAGGATCATCAAGTCCAACCATTCCCATGAACCATCAAACCATGCCCCTCAGCACCTCATCCACCCGTGCCTTATACACCTCCAGGGATGGTGACTCAATCACTTTCCTGGGCAGCCTCTGACAGTGCCCGATGACCCTTTCCGTGAAAAATTGCTTTTGATGTCCAGTCTCAACCTCCCCTGGAGGAGCTTGAGGCCATTTCGTCTTGTCCTGTCCCCTGTCACTTGGGAGAAGAGGCCAGCTCCCTCCTCTCCACAACCTCCTTTCAGATAGTTGTAGAGAGCAATAAGGTCTCCCCTCAGCCTCCTCTTCTCCAGGCTAAACAGCCCCAGCTCTCTCAGCCGCTCCTCATAAGGCCTGTTCTCTAGCCCTTTCACCAGCTCTGTCACTCTTCTCTGGACTCGCTCCAGAGCCTCAATACCCTTCTTGTGGTGAGGGGCCTAGAACTGAACACAGGATTCGAGGTGTGGTCTCACCAGTGCTGAGTACAGAGGGAGAATAACCTCCCTGGACCTGCTGGTCACGCCGTTTCTGATACAAGCCAAGATGCCATTGGCCTTCTTGGCCACCTGGGCACACTGCTGGCTCATGTTCAGTCGCTGTCAACCAGCACCCCCAGGTCCCTCTCCTCCAGGCATCTTTCTAGACAGACTTCTCCTAGTCTGTACCTCTGCACAGGGTTGTTGTGCCCCAAGTGCAGGACCCGGCATTTGGCCGTGTTAAACCTCATGCCATTGGTCTCAGTCCAGCGGTCCAGCCTGTTCAGATCCCTTTGCAGAGCCTCCCGACCCTCCAGCAGATCCACACTTCCACCCAGCTTAGTGTCGTCTGCAAACTTGCTAAGGGTGCCCTCGATGCCTTCATCCAGGTCGTTGATAAAGACATTGAACAGGGCTGGACCCAGGACTGAGCCCTGGGGAACCCCACTTGTCACTGGCCTCCAGCTGGATTTAACACCATTTCCCACCACTCTCTGGGCCCGGCCATCCAGCCAGTTTTCCACCCAGGAGAGTGTGCGCCTGTCCAGGCCAGAGGCTGACAGTTTCTGAAGCAGAATGCTGTGAGAAACTGTGTCAAAGGCTTTACTGAGGTCCAGGAAGACACACCCACAGCCTTTCCCTCATCCAGCAGCCGAGTCACTTTGTCATAGAGTCCATCAGGTTAGTTTGGCAAGACCAGCCTTTTGTGAACCCGTGTTGACTGGGCCTGATCACCCGGTTCTCTTGCATGTGCTTCATGATAGCACTCAAGATCACCTGTCCCATGACTTTTCCCAGCACTGAGGTCACACTGACAGGCCTGTAGTTCCTTGGGTCCTCCCTATTTGTAAAGTAATACTTCTTACACCATTATATCCTTCCTACTCACATTACAGAAAGGTATCTTTGTTCTCTTCCCTGATTCTCTGCAGACTGCATTTAAAAACACACACACACACACACACACACACAAACACAAACACATACAGAAGCATGGTATGGTGCTTAACCATCAGTGGCGCTTCTCAGAACTTCACTGAGCAGAGACTTATTTCTATGGGGACTCAGCTACCTTTCAGGTGATGAAACATCATTTTAACTGGCCATAATAGGTCTCTTTAATGTCTTTTAGCTACAGTTCCTCTACGGTTTTGTTTGTTTGTTTGTTTTTAGAATGGGTTATATGATAAAACTGGTGAGAATACAAAAAGAAATCCACCAAACCAAAACAAACCAAAAAACAACCAGCCTGAAAATCTGTGCAAAACATGCCAGCAAGCTCTGACCTTATAGCCATGGCCCAGGGGTTATGGCAGATGAAGATATCATGTGACAGTGTATTCTGTACTCCCCAGTGGCACAATTGTGTAATACAAGGCAATGAGGTGTCTGCAGGATCCACGTCTCTCAAAGTGAAACTGGAATCCCTCTGCTTACAGCCTTTCTGGGCTTTGTGAGGCCAGGCATTAATGAGTTTTTGTTTGCCCTGCACGCTACCTAATTCAATACATGATTACAACTGTACTTCTAAGTGACAGGTTAAATTGAGTTCATTATTTTGTGTAAAACCAGATGATCCTTTTATTTTTCCTTCTGGTTTTCTCTGTAGGCACATATAAAAAACTTGCACCCTTATAAGCACTTCTCTGACCCTCTGTAAGAGATTATGTTTTGCAAACCAATTTTTTAGCTAGGATAATGCCATTGAAGTTATTCCAATTAACTTAGCCATTGCACTTTGTGTCAGGTAGCCTGGCATCAAAGTGACTCGAGGGAACTTGGAGAAGGGAAGGGGAGCTGGGAGGGGAATCGCCATGCAGGGCAAGTGGTGCTAACTACAACCCTACATGATCAGCTGGCTCAGGATTCTGCTGGAATGCATTTATTCCCTCGCGGATAAATGAAGAACAAAATGTACTAGTGATATGGCCTGTGATGCAGTAGCTGTGGCCTTGGGAGAAATAATCCTTATGAAAAGCACTTATGGTATAAAAGTTGAATTAGGTTTCAGTCCCCAAACAGTGGCCTAGCCAGAGTGTAAATGTAGTATACAAAGCACTTCAGGCTTGGCACAAGGCAAATCATTTTGATTCAACCAAGTTCATACAGAGCAAGACTGATACTAATCCCTCATGCAGACTTACACTCATACCACATTTGTTCACAGACAGTTCTGTTTGCAGTAGACAATTCATGATGCAAAGTGCAAATTGCTTAAATAAAAAAGCCCCAAAAGTTGCAAAACCTGTAGTCTGAGGGGCAGAATTCTAACCCCTGACAAAAAAAAAACCCTAAATTACTCTAATAGCTTTATAGTCTCATAGAAGAATTAGTTGCTACATTTTTTTCTGAAACTGAAATAATCTAGATGGGAGAAATCCCCATCTAAAATAATCATCAATGTTGAATGTAAGATGTGAGATGCATACAGAGCCTTCAAGGAAAGCCATATGGTGACTTAAGTCCCATCTTAGAAGGCAGGTCTTACTTCTTCTATCCTAAAGAGCTCATAAGTTCATGCATAGTAGTTAGAAAATCAAGATGATGAAGATCAGGTTGGCCCAAATCATATATGGGTTAATTTACTTATTAATGGCCTAATTCCATTTGTAACATGACTGCCATAAAGAATATCACAGTTCTATCATCTTTATATGGTTTAACTGTGTGGGTTTTGTAATTCTATAGAGCCAGTTTGAAAAATACTTTAAAAATGAGCTGGCATTTCAGCACATGAGTAATTATACTGGAAATTGTCAAGTGCTTAGAGCCAGATATACATATATGTATCCTGCTGAACTAATATTTAGAAGGGTTATTTGCAGTTTACAAGACAAAATAAAGCAGACCTGTGGTGAGTATGAATTAGAATAAACTGAATCAGTTGATTCAATTAAAAAAATCACATTTTTAAACGTGCTCTTCCCCCACCACCAAAAAATGTTTTAAAATTCTTCTCTATAATTATTTAGAATGTGAAATGTTACTGTAAAATATTTTCAAGGAAAGACTGATACAGTCTGTCTCATAGTCAAAACAATTGGGACATTTTGCAAAGGCAGGACAAACTTCAATTTTGCAATTTTGCAGATTTCTTGGACTACACATTTTTTTCTTAGAGGAGAAAATTCAAGATGTATCTTACATTTACAAAGCATTCTCTAAGTGTCACCCTAAACTACAAAGTATCATTACATTTTCTTAAAGTTATTATAGCTATCAGTTTACAGCTAAGAAAAATTATGCTAGAAACTAAGAATAGGAGAAACACCTGGTAAAGAAGCATGGTTAATTCATAAGCAGTAGAATACTTTGTTTATATCAGGCCTGATTCTAAACTGGCAAATCACCTTGGCTCTAATTGCTCTGCCATAGGTAGTGAATTCATTCTTTTAAAAGGTTTTTTTTTCTGGTTTTCTAAGGAAGTCAGGCTTAAGTATTCACACAAACTACCCATTCTCATTGATGCCTTCTGAAGCCATTGTCTAGATTTTAAATTCACCCAGTATTTCATGGAAATGGGCAGGCTAGTGTAGGAGACTCTTAAATTAGTAGAAATTACTGCAAGGTATTATTAGACACCAGAGAAACTACACACACACATAGACACACAGAGAAAAGATGGTTCAAAGAAAACAATTCCTCCTCTGTTTAGTAGGTCAAATAACCACTTGTTCGTGTCTCTCCACTACTCCCTTCTTTTTTTTTTTTTTATTTTGCAGAGCAGAAACACTCCTTAATGTCCTTGAACATGCCTGTCTTTGAAAAGTACTTTACCACCAACGTATCAAAGTTTCTCATTGTTTCTCTTAGGGTGAGAAGGAAATTAAATTATTCCTATTAGACTGTGGGCACAAGCTACCCTCCTCACTCTACCACCTCCCTACTGCTTTACAGTCCTACTCTGTTCCTTTCCTTGGGCTTGCCAAGGCCCCCAGGCAGAGCATTGCAATTGTCCAGCATGGATTAGTGTATGAAATCCTATTTAAAAAAAAAATATCAGGCCTAATTCCAATATCTTTTTAGCTAAGAAGTCCTCAATTAAGGCATGACAGAGTTTAGGCACCTGGCACGTTGAGTTCATGCTTATCATAACAAGGGGAATCTTCTGAAGTGGTGTTTACCCCAGTGGGATCTTGTAAGCAAGATGTGGTCTTAACAACAGGTAAACTACCTTAAGAATTTCTGAGCTTATGAGTACAGGAGAGGGTTGCGCGTCTGCTTTTATCAGACTATAAGAGCAACCAGCAGATTCAAGGTCATCAACCTTTAATATTGTTTAATATTACCTTAGCTCAACCTTCAGCTTCCTTGAGCAGTTGCTCCAGTTGCCCCATGGAGTTTCTAGTATTGCTTTTACTTAACTCTTTTGGACAAGAGGCTTCTTGTTATGCTTATTGAAGTGTCTGTGTTTATAAGTGAGATGTTACTCCCTGACTGGAAGAGAAGATGCCCACCAGGTAACAGTGATGACAGCAGCAAAAATAACCCTTGACCTGCAATACCGTTCTTGAAAACAAAACACAGTATTTACAGGAAAGAGGGAGATATAAGAGGGTGATCATGAAAGACTAGAGGAGAGAGGTTAAGAGAGACCACAGGAGAAGGCTGAGAAGTTGATGCAGCAAATCAGATGAGGACAGGTATTCCATTGCTTCAGGCAGTTGGCTGTCAGGAGTTGGGACTCATGAGACAGTGGTCACTTTGTGTAGAAGTATTAGAAGAATTTGTTGTTCCTCTGCAACTTAGTAACAGTCGTGAGATACTCCTACAGAAAGGCATGGGTACTTGCTGTAGACAGCACACCCTTCAGATCTGCCACACAGAGAAGTAACAGTAAATCAGCTCTTCTTTGGAATTAAAGGAGCTTCTCAAAAACTGTATCTCCAGTCCCCTTGTGGTCTCAATGAAGAGAAAGAAGGGACTGAAGTGGAAAAACTCTTCTATTCTGTTGCCTTGTGCCCAAGCACATAAATTTATGCAATGTTTCAATTGCATAAATTGTGTCAATGCAAGAGGGCCACAAAAATGTTGGAAAAATGGAACTAAAATAAAGAGTATATATAGCCAAAGAGTAGCTTTTTGTTTGAATCTTGTCAGGGAAAATTTATCTTTCACACTCCTTTCACTGATACAAGCTTGAAAAATCTATCCAGCCATAAACATTACCACGAGTTGACCTGTAAGTGTGTCTGAATGCCACAAGTCTGTAATTGCTCTCCTAACCTACGTGGGAGGGTAGAAAAGTCATTCAAAAAGGCTTAAAAACAGAACAATACTGGATGCCTAGAAAACAGTACTGTCCACTAGTCAAGAATGGAATTCAGATTTTTGTAAAATGTTACTGAGTGGCTGAAATTTGAATTACCAGAATCACTGTGACCTAAATGTAAGATATATCCCTGGACCAAGGAAAACTGCAGCTCTTCATTTCTATGAAGAGCTCCTTTATCAGAAGAGATGGTTGTCTTTCATAGGGCAGCTTGTGTAAAATAAGACCGCTCCTGTGTAAGAGTGAGGACCCATGCTCAGTGCTGCAGATCTCACTGTTTAGATAAGCAGAGTTCTGCTGTCTGATGGACATATGAGGGAAAATCATTCACATGGATAACATTGCAGGCTTAGCTTCCAGAATTATTTTCTTTGGTTGCCATGAACTGATGATTGCTTAGCAGCAGTTTTATAAAATGAAGTTAACAGAGGTTTATTTTTTTTCGTTAAGTGTTGTTGCAATTTTCCTTTGGAGAAATTTAACAGACTAAGACATATTTCTTAGTGAAGGAGTATAATTTCTTTCAAGAATTGTTATAGATGAAAAGTCAAGCCTTATACAAAGCAGTTGACTTAGTAAAGTAACATCATTTGAAAAAAAAAATACAGTTTTGCTATGTTAAGGAGCACAAATTTAAGCAATAGCAGTTAACATACATTATACATGTATCTATAGCATTTTGCAGGAACTTCATCAACGTACAAAATTAGGCTGGAGATAAGGCTAAAAGGAATAGAATAGTATTTTCCAGACATTTGTACCTGCTTTAACAGGCTTATAATTTGCACACTTACTTAACAAAAACAATCTTCCCAGGTTCTCATCACTTTCATCTCAGTTTCTAACTATTGTGATACTCCTCCGGGCTATTGTATGACACGCCAATAAAAAAAAAAAACAGAAGTACAATACTTTTCTTTGTGTTCCTCTCTCTTAATCTGCAAAACAGATGCAGTGAGTGTGCTATCCACTCCAGATCGCTTTCAGCAAAAAAAATAACTTTGGCAGGTTAGTACTAGTTAAGGGGCATATGGTTTGCTATTCTCTGTGGAAAGATAGCCATAAGTCAGCCAGCAAATCCAGATTCTTATAATTAACAACAGACAAACATTTGGCTAAAAATTCATGAGGGTTTTTGTTTGTTTGTTTGTTTGTTTGTTTTGGTTTTGCATCTCTTTCTAACCATTTATCCTTCTCTCTTTTTTTTTAGGAAAAAAAAAAGAAACCCACAAAACTTTGTGATTGATGGAGTAAATTATGTTGCAATTATCATAATGATGTCCTTGTTATTGCTTCAGAAAAATGTTTGGTTTTTAGGTTTTTACGACTACTCTCCTCTGGTTTGATGTGAATTTAAAGATTAAATGAAATAAATCTAGATTATTATAAATCATAATTTGGGGACAGTATTTTTTGAGTGAAGTTAAGCTAGCTTGTGGTTTTCAAACCAATCAGGAAGAGAAAATAAAATACTTGACTAGCCTGATCTGAAGGAGTGGACTTCAGAGGACAGGCCAGCTACTAAACTTGTATATACTTTCCATCAGCTTTCAGGGGAATCACATATGTGCTTCAGGAGCAGAGTCTGACCTATTGCATTAGGCCTATTAACGAAATTAAGAAGCTTCAAAAGTTCACAACAAAGCACATCGCTAGCAAGAAAAACATGTCCTGACCAATCTGTTTGTGGCATCTAGGCCTCTGCTTCATAAAGCACTTGTGCATGTGGCATTTTTTTAACCTGCTGCATAAGTCCAAGCACAGTTTCATCAAAGCCCTTGAGCACATACTCTACTTGATAGGCTTACCCGCTAGCCTGGCAGAGGCAGGGCACAGAGTCTCTGGAAGGCACAGAGGGCTCACTTCTCACTTGTACCACTGCGGCTTTTCTCCAGTTAGCAAACTTCAGTCTGCAGCAGAAGAGGGATTTCATCATGAGAGAACCTGTGTCTCCATATGCCAGCACCACCTTCCTGATTATAGAGTCATGAGATATCTTTTCCGTGGGGTCCCATGAAGACTTCCTGGTCAGCACCGTGGGACTCGGGGGAGGTTCTTAGTTTCACAAGAGAGACCTTCTAAACTAAGTCTGGAAATTTCTGCCTGCAGATTTCATAAGTTGCCCTCAGGCTCCATCTGCACTATAGAGACACCCAGCTGGGCATCAAATGCACCAGCCCTCCCAGCATGGAAAGTGAAATTTAATCTTGCATCAACAAGTAATGGAGACTTAGGTGTTCTTGTTCAAGAGAGTCAGAAACATCTATGACTTTCCTGTGGGAAAGAGTGGATAAGTTCTCGGGCTGTGGGCATTAGTGTTGATTAATTAGATTGGTAAGGACAGAAGAGTCCTGCATCTCCAAGTCAGCTCTTGCTACTGCCAAGGGGATCCAAAATTGCCAGGGGAGGGGTTTGGGAGTCCTATCCCTCCCCCCTCTTCTGTTCTCCAGCAGGAACCACACTCAACATAATCCAGCTCCTAACTCACCTCCACAGGACTTTGGCACAGCCAGAGACAGCAGAGCAATTGCCAGTTTGCTGCTTCTCCACCTATCTGGCACCTTATGTGGCTACCTGCTCTGCTTAGTAAATTAAACCCTGCAGAGCAATGCATTGATTGGCATTACTGCAGCCCTCCAGTGCCCCCGCAAGTGCTGCAGCACCTGCTCATCAACCACTGTGTCCTCCAATGTCATGCCAGGGCCCACAAGAAGTGCAAGAGAATGTTTCTCCACAGGAAAGCATTGGGAAAGGACAGTGATCTTGGGGTCCTCAGAACCCATGCAATTCTGCAAGGTAACTGATATTCTCTTCTTCCCCCAGCTACTTCAAGGGCAGTCTTTAGGGGAAGTTATTCCAGTCCCACCAATCTGGCACCAAATGAAATGTCTATTGCATGCAAGGGACAATATGCAGGTTCTCCTTTTAGTTTCTTTCAGTCTACGTGGATGCTAAATGCTCACATACAGGCTAATAAAACAGGAACTGACTGCCTTTGAATTCTCAGAGTTTTGGCACTGTGACAACTATTATTATGGTTATTATTATTATTATTATTAAGGCTTTTCTACCTGGAATATTTTAATGAGTAATAAAGATTTGGTGCAGAACTGTACTTTAAAGTACAGTAGAAAACTTGGATCATGGATGAACCCAAAAAGAGCCCCTAACAGTTCAAAGCAGATATCCATCTAACCCAATGCCCTGCATTGGACAGTATCCAACGGCCTTCATCTAGGGAGAACTACCAGAACAAGAGAAGTATATATCGTACCCCCAGTCTCCAGAAATCTACACCTTCTGAACTAAAGACAAAGGGTTACTCTGTTTGGTTTTTCTATATATTATGGCCCTCAATTAATTTTATTTCACTAATTTCTCTCATCACTTCCTGAGACCCATCAAGGCTGGAGAGTCTTGTGGTGTCAGGTTTTCTCTGTTGCTGCTCACTATCATCCACCTGTCTTGTTCTCAGACTTCAGCTCCCACTGTAAGCTGTAGAGTAGATGTTTCCTCTTGCAAGGACCCTGCAGAAACCAGCGTGTTCCATGAATCAGAATAAACTGGCTAGTCCGGTATCCTTCCTGATCAAGGGCAAGCTCTTACAGAGGAACAGCCACCATAGCAGTTTTACACTAATCTGCATGCTCCCCTGCTGATCCTGTATTACACTTGCTTCAGTTTATCCCTTTCTCACAAGAGGCTGATGGTGGCCCCTCTCTGAGCAGTAGTGACTCCCATGGAGTAGGAAAGATCAGGTGGAACAGTTAGAAAGTTCCAGAACATGCAATGAGCAATAAATTACAGCCGTGAACGTTCCTCCGCATTCCAGTTAGTTGCCAAACAAAAACCGTAACTGCTTTATCACAGTCTACTAACGGTCTGCTGTTTCAAAAGCAAGGATTTAGCAGTCCAAGAATGGAGCTGGATCCATGCTAACATCCCTTTTCTCCTGAAAACTTAAGGCCTTGCAGGCAGTTGCCTGGCTGCACTGTTCTTCTTCCTCCTGTCTGACCTCCTCTTCCTCCTAGAGCAGCATAGCGTCCCAATATGCTTGAACCAGCATTGCAAACCTACACAAGAAATGATTCAGTAAATTGGTCAGACAGCACAGACTCCCGGTGCTTTGCGGTACATGGGTAGCAAACATTATTCAAATTCTCAGTAGTTCATTAAGAGAAAAGCCAAATAGAGATATTAGTGGGTTTTTTTCAGTTTGTCTTCTTCCAATTACTTAATAATAAAATATTAGTTACAGTAGAAATGATTCACACAGATGCTGGGCTTTGAAGGAGAGAGAGGTGCAGTTAGTGCACAACAGACAAGGCTGCCTGCATGATTTGTTAGCTCTGGAAGGAAAAGACAGCAGCCAGCACAGTGGAGTCCTGGTCCCATCCTAAGGCTCCAGGGCATGCCTGTAACACTCATAATAAATAACTCTGAACATATTGCTGAACACAAATTCAGGTCCCAGGAGTTCTCCCAAGCTCTTCCTCTACAGCAACCTTACAGTCCCCATAACAACCTGGCTAGCACAGCTATCCCTGTTTTCTCTGCGGTCTTGTTTCCCACTGCTCTGTAATAAAACATACAGCCTTAACACCCTAAATCCCTGTCCCTCTTCTCCTCTGCCATTTCTGCTTATGTTTCTTTCTCAAACACTCCTCTCTGTCCTTTCAGCCCATGCTTGTAGTGTCCTGTTCATGCTACCACTGGGGTGACAAGAAAAGAGCACCTTTAAAGTGTACCTACAACAGCTGCTCCCAGACACTAGGCTTGAGATCTTTAAGGAATTTTCTCCCCAGAAAGCAGGAATTTGGCTTTTCTTCTATTCCTCTGTACCAGCAAAGGCTGTCCTCTTTTCAGTATGATCTGGGTGCTTTCACCATACCCAGTTCCCGCTACTGGAGAAACCAAGTGTTGATGGTCCACTTGGCGAGACCGGATGCTGTTCGGTCACACGTTGTGTTCTGACAGCTTTTGCTGCAGGTGTGTTACAGGTAGCATTTTTCAGACTGTGGCTTGCAGACCTGTTGAAAGGTTTGCCTATGGGCAGAATCATTCATCCGTGCCTTCAAGGGGATCTGCAAAAGGATGTTTTACAATACCTGTGCAACACTCACAAACCACCAAATTAGCACTTTGCCTGAGAAGTTGTAGTGGTCTACAGCCTGGAAGAGCTTGAAAATTCTGGCACAGAGGGTTGAGGTGGCTTGACCGGTGGTTATTGGAAAACAGTGGGAGAGACTGCTTCTGAAATAATATGTTGCTTAGCTGCCTGATGCATTTACAACAGTTTTCTATTTCCTCCAAGCTTCCAAACCCCACCAGGTATCTGAAAACGTATTCACTCTCTTCTTTTTCCCTCTGCTGAGAAATTATGAAGAATCAAAAGTCTGAAAAGTATTTCAAACAAATTAGAGGGAATTGCCACTGAATACTGACTCAATTATAAACTGAAATTCTATCGTTATCCCAAATGATGGATGGTAGAGGACAATGGACTGAGAACACATAGAATTAATTTGTATTTTCTTGAGCTGGCTAACAGGTTTTTTTTTCAGAGATATTGTTGCTTGGAGAAAAAAAAGAAAAGTCTTTTTGTGGTTGCACCTCTTCTTTTTCAAGACCATCATTACATGCAGAAAGCACTGGCATTCTGCCTATAACACAGCTAGGCCCACACAGCAACGCAGCAGCTTCATGCCTGCAGAATGGGCTGAAGTACCCCAGTGCTCTGCACCTTTCAGCAGAGAATCTCAATTACTCTTCAAACGCTGCTGGAGTTGAGTGACGGAGCATTTGCCAAAGACAAAATGAGAACAAAAGGCCCTTCTCTGTCCAGCCACTCCCTGCCTGCCTCCCTCCCTAACGGCACAAAACCAGTAATTCTGTGTGTGAATAAAACATATTTGTTTGTGTACTTTTGGACAGTGGAACTGCAGAATTCAGCTAAATACATCCCTGATCTGTGAGAACTGAAGCACAAGTTCTTTCTTTCCCCCTTCTCAGTCATATCTTTCAAAAAACTTTCCCTTCTGAGCCATCCATTCATTTCCCTTAAGCTACACAGACGCTTAAAAGTAATGAAATATTCAAAATACAGTAGAGCAAACCTGATCTGGTGAAACAGGGACCAAGACCTAGAATGACCATGTACTTGTCAAAGCCTAATAATGCCAGCACCACAAATATCTTTCCCTGACCTGCCTTTGCCCATTATACTTTGGCATCAGAGAGGCTTTCCAGGTCATTAATACACTTCATGAAACTATGCCCAGTTTTTATATACTGGATACATGGGCCTCCATTCCTACAGTGAGGCATGAGAAGAGCACACCTTAAATCAAGAGTCATAAAATGCAGCTTGCTGAGCCAGTCAAGAGAAATGCCAAGAGCATGGGTATTTCCCAATATTGTCCTTCACATGCCATCAGCAGTTTTCAGAAAAGTCCTCTCCATCCTGAAGTCAGCTAAAGGCTTCTCCACGGTATAGGAAAAACCAAATTTGACTGCTCCAAAAATAAGGGGCACAAGGAGGAAATGGCATAAAAAGGGGCAGTGCTCGAGGGAGAATCAGGTCATGGAGACTGAAAATTCAGGGTGTATTGGTCCTGCTGGCTTCCAAGAAATACAACTAGGGACAGTGATTCTTGCTGGCAGGATCATCATGGTCTCAGACATCCAGACTCTTCCCTAGGTAGCAGCAGCAGTGGCATCTTGCATAGACTTTGCAAGGCCAACAAAGGAGACAGTGGAGTGGGTTTTGTCCTGTCATCACTCCTGCTGGTCTAGATGCCCATATAACCTGCCTGTGTTTGGTCTTCCTATTCAGTGTGAAATAGTATTGCAACTTGCAGACAGGCTCCTCTTTAGCAAGTACTGCCTTATGTCTGGGCTGGGGAGTTACAGAGCATGTCTGCACAGTCAGGCACAGCAAGCAAGCGCTTGTTAGCTCTGACCACGTCAAGAGGGTGCAAGTTGTTGCCAGTCCCAGCCCACCACTGAGCATGGGACTGCACCTATCGCATCCAAATGAAAAGCAGACCTACTTACTGCCAACATAGCTCTAATCAAACAAGCAGAAATACTTCATAGGACTGGTTCAGGTCCCACTAGCTTGGAGCCATCATGGAGCTGTCGTGACTCTTACCTCGTCTAGTTCCACAGCCATATAAACCCACGCTGTTCCCGCACCCTTCCTGCTACTTCAGCTGGTTTTGCTGATGCAGTGCCCCAGATACGGCTCCAAAGGGGCTGCAGAGTGAATGCTCTCTTGGGTCACCTGTGATATGGATCTGTTAGGCAGGAAAGGGAACTGGACCCTAATGTCACACAGCAGGGACGAATAGGGGAGCCTAGAAATAAGAAGGGTACTCTCAATCTGCCTGGGTGACCTGGTACAAGGAAAATTTCCTGGGCACATTTATCAAAGCAAGACCACAGCAGGTAACACAGACTGGAAGGGCCAATCTTATGATCTTTAGAGAGGCTGGGCTTGAGAAAGGGGCTTGTTGCTTTGACCCTGTCAAAACAGTATTACTGCCATAACACCCAGAAAAGGGGTTAGCTGCTTTTTCATCAAGCAGATGAACGTGGACTTCAGCTGCCCCTGAGTCAGCTTATTATAGCAGTGGAACTAAATTTTGAGTCTAGACATTTACAGTAAAGTTAATGTAGCTGCGGCCCACTTGGGTTGCCCAGCAGAGCTGGTTCTGAGTCTGAAAGTATGTGGTGTTAAGGATTATTTCATCATTTCAGGAAAGATGGGCCACAGTAGTGAGGTGCATTGCTTTGCCTATATATACTCTAAGACAATGGTTTGGGTCAGTCAATAACCTATCATATGCCTGATTTTTAGCCACTGACCTGAAGTTACATAACAAAACCCACAACATCCATTTAAGCTTCTCCATAATATAGGGGTGTGTGTAGGGAGACAGGGAGGGGGGGACCAAAAAACAATAAGTTATTCTTGCAGATTTGATGAAAGGTTCATGGGCCAAACAGTTTTGCATGAAACCCAGTAATTTATACTTCCCTACTTAAACTTGAAACCGGTCAAATTGCATGTGGTTTGTACTATTGCTGTGAACAGTGTATATGACCATACGAAGAGCAGTAGTAATTAGACTATCACAGCTATGCATTAGCTAATAAACAATATAAATAATCATAAAATGTCATACTTTGATGCCAGGATTTGACCAATTCAAGCAAATTCAACAGTGTTTGGCACAACAGAGCATTCTAAGAATTTGTACACAGTCTGCTTTTCTGCAAACCTTTTGAGAAGGAGCTATTTACATGGTAAGCATGTTTTTCTTCAAGAGATTATACTCCTTCCAAGTCAATTAACTACATTCCAATGAAAACAGGGAGAATTTGAAATAAATGATACTAGCCTGTTCATATAGAAGGAGACAGGGAGAATGAGAACACAATGGAAACTCTGAAATTGTGGTCACTTAAATAAAAACCCTTCTGTGCACAGCTGAAAACATTTTCTCTTCTAAAATACTGACATTTTACCACACAAGAAATAACAAGAACATTAATCTTACAGGGGTTTTCACTTTGGTTTTGGTTGCCAGAGTGTCTCTGTTACTGCCTCACGTTATGATTGCTATATTAAAGACATTAATTACTCAATTCAGTGACAGAACAATCAGGAAAAAAAAAAAAAGACCAGACAAGTCAGTGGAATCAGAGCTGAACAAACTGCAGGATAAAACAGCAAGGATCGGGGTACAGCAACTTTTCTTTGCTGAAGGCACCAGTGACCTTTCCAACATCTTATGTAAGCTGCTTATCTTAGCAGTTGCCCACAGTACCACCCAAAAAATTACTGCCTGTCAGAAGATGGAGTTTGGAGGCAAGGTGTTTATACAGCCATTACCCAGGGACTCTGGTGCAAGGGGAGGTGATCAGAACAACATCTCAAAAGCAACTTGTAACCCCCGTGGGTCCAGCTTACTTTGACAGCTGCTACTCCTAGTGACTCCATGACGTGAAAAGCAGCTTCCTCTTAAGTGAAATTCAGCAGAGAGCAGCTTCCACAGTACTTTGGGCAGCTAACAGGCTAAAGGAAGGAAGCACTGCATTGCTCATTCTGCCATCTTCATTACTGAGGAGGAAGAGGACACTGAACCTGAAAGCACTCATATACTTTTCTGTGCAATTCTATTTGAATAAAAAGGAAGATTCTAAAAACTGAATTCCTTCCTTCTATGCACCTTGAATGCATCAGAGTGGAGCCAAGCTGGGCTAGAAACACTGAATGCTCAGCTCTTATATGAGTTAACACCTTCATATCTCAGTAAATGCCCCATGAAATATAGGCATCTTCTGAAGTTGTAGCATTTGTACAAAGCTAGGGCTGCGAGAGTCCTTGGAAGAGGACAGCTTCTGCCTGTCACATGGAGAAAACCACTAGGTACAAAAGAGGTTTGGATATCAATAACCTGTTGTGTGGGCAGTATGTACTCATAACTTACAGGATGTATCTTTGGTACTTCAAATTCCACAATTAGGTGCACACATCCAAACTTCCATCTTCAATGGAAATGTATCTGCCTGTATGCAAAGGCAGAGTCAACTCTCACATTCCTCCTCACTTGCTACATTGATAAAGCATGAGTCATATTCAGATGTCAAAAAGGGTCCATCCGCCCAGAACTTAAAAAAAGCTTTGGAAGTCTCTCTTAGGTCAAATCCCAGTGTACTGCACTCTATAGCCATCCTGTAAGGAGCCCCCTCTGAAAAGGGAAAAACTACTGTTGTTGTTATTGTTTCTATTCCCTTAACACTATGGACCAGAGCCCTTTTATTTTAGGCACTGTAGAAAAAATTTACTCAAACAGTCCTTCCCTCGGGTCCTCCCCAAATAGGAGTGCCTAAAATCTTTCATTTGTCCAGACCTCCCACTTCCTACAAGAACATCTAGTTACATCAGGATTTCTGAATGTGAGAAAATAGCTGAAGTTAATCTGTGAGCTGAAAACTGCCAAGTTTAGAAAGAAGCTTTCCTTGGATTCATACATCATGCAGTGGTGGGGTTGCTTCTCTAGAGCATGGGGTTCCTGATTATAATATCAACTGTGGTGATGACCAGTGTGTTAGCTACTACATGAGAAAGTTCGCTAATTGCCAATGTCTTCACTAGCATCTGACAGATACAGCAGATGTCATAGCCAATTTTCAATTATGTGCAGAAATAAACTGCATACCCTGGGAGAAACCAGAGCTTTCAGGACTTTTCTTCCCCCAAATCTTATGTGTTTCATCTGTGTGCCAACAAAAGAAATAATAATAAGGAAAAACAAGTGAAAACACCAAGATGAATAATAGATTAATAGAAGCCCAACCTGAAGCTTTACCAGGGAACTTCCCTCTCTTTTGCACAGACTGTGCTGTCCAAGATGCAGGCAGGAACTCAAGGCCTTGAAGAACAGTGTTAACAGGTCTAAGAAGAGCTATGTTAGAACCGCTGTCCATAGCTGTTGTGCTTTTCATAGTTTCATTGCCTGTTCAGTAGATAACCATCTACTGTTCTTGCACCACTCCTAGATCCAAACCAAAAGCATGCAGGCCACCTTTGGACATGCAGGCTGCACTTCAGCAGCTTGATTCCAAGGAACTTTCACTAAGCAACTGTGGTTCTCTCTCTTGGCCAACCTTCAAGTTATAACAAGCTTCTTCTAGCCAGTTTTTCTTGATCACCACACCAGCAATTAGCTGAACTGCCTCCCTGGATTTCTGCATTATCCTCTTGTCTTCTAAATCAATTTTAATAATGTTTCCAGAAGCTGAAAAATATCATAGACCAAGCTACAATTGCTTTTTTTCTTTGATGCCTACAAGAAGCAAGTCTTGTCTAATAGGGCCCCTAGCAATTGAATTCCACTTTTTGTCTGCTTTCTGAAGGTTCAGTTTCCCTGGCAAATTCCACAGCTGTGTGAAGTGTTCACAGCCTCCTTTCACATCTTGCTCTGTAATTCTAAGTCCAGCTGAACATCTACAAATTGGCTCGCTGTTAATTTATCTTGGAAAGTCTCATGTGGATATGCCTGGAACCTAAGTTTTCTCAGGTCCTTAGTTCAGATGGGCCCCCTTTTTTTTCTCTTCTAAGTCTCATGTCAAGATTTTGAGCCAAATATGGATATATCTTATTCTACATACGGATCTAAATGAAAACTGGGCCACAAATCATATTTCCAAGGTTTTTCGCTTCAAGCATCTTGTCTTTTTTTTTCCCTAGGAGCCCATTCTACCATACTATTAGAGGTAGTTGCAATTTAGTTTGTTTATGGAAGGAGGAAAAAACTAATGACATCAGAAAGATTCTTTGGTGAGATCCTATTTACAAAGTATGCCCACAAAGTCCTGTTTCCCAGAAAAAAAAAAAAAGTAGAAACAAATGACAGCAGGACATTTTCTTGCTCACAGTTACTAAGTCTCCCCCTTCTGTCAGTTCTGCATTTTCTCATGATGACACACTTGACTGTTTCTGTACATTGGCTTGTTTTTTCTCATGTGTACAGTGATTGTCAGTGACTGTAGATCCACTATTTTGCAATCAGAGAATATCTCAGCCATTATTTCTTAGCATCTGGCTAGGCTTCATCTATTTTTTTCCTCCCATTTCACTGTGCAAGGAACTTACTACAGAGCAAAGACTTTGCTTCAAGGCAGCTAGTAACACCTTGCTATAAACAGCTTAATATCACATGCTATATTCTGCTCTGTATCTTCTGAGGCCATAGTTCATCTCTCAGTCATGTGAAAGCTTTGTGCTGCCAGGTCACGTAGCAATTGAAAGCATAGTTGTGTGGGCAGATTGTGAACGGTCACTGCTGTTAGCTAGATCACACAGCAGTGATTTTGTGCCACAGACGCACTGCCAGGAGTGTCCCAGAGTACCCGATGCTTAGTTCCCCACTTGTTTTTCCCAAGAACAGTAGCATGCCAGCTGAGTGAGACCGGGAGCTTGATGCTGGCTTTGTACCTTCTGGACTGCTCTGACTCCGTCTACCCTGTAGCGCCATGGCTACTACAAAACATGACAGCTTCTGCAAGAGTGCATTTTTGCTCTTTCCATAGCCTTTCCATCCTTAAATACTCTTATACTCCTCCATCCCTGAAACATTTCCTGTGGTTTATCTCCTTGGGCTACATCAAGGGTTCTTATCATTATCTAGTATCTTACTGTGCATAACCTGCATATATATCTCAAAGAAGCTGGATCCAGACCATTCTCAATCACAGCAACAGGGGATTTTTGCCCTGTTCTAGGCAACTGCTTCAGATCATGCCTATGCAGACATGTACAGACAGACCTGAGGTCTTCTATATCCTCCAGGATGGCTTCATAACCAAGTTTATTAAGGTAGCTATTTGACTTCTGGGTAGAAGTTAGCCTCTACCTGCCCAGGAAGATATGCCCCTTGACAGGTTTTTTTAATACTCTCAAATGCAAGACTGGAAAATGAGTTTTACCTTGCACAGTTCTCCCTAGTGTCATTTCCACTGAAAACCAAAAGGATACTAGGAAAAACTAGGGTACTGCATTTCCCAGAGCTGCAATCTGCTTCATTGTGCTATGAAACTAAAAATGCAGTAGATTTTTTTCCTTCACAATATTCACCAACTTGTTGTTGTGCAGAAAAAAAATCCAAGTAGGATTAATCTACCCCAAATGTGGGTTTCCCCTAGTGCAGTCACCAACCACTAAGCTAGGCTTCCTTTGTATCCAGACAACTGAGGTGCTTTGCAGGGCATGATTCATCCCAACCTGAAGCAGGTATCTAAATTAGGGCAAGAAAGACCTCAGGGGAGCAGCTCTGATGTAGATTCCTACCCCTAGACATCTAAAGTTCAATAACATGAATCCCACATCCAGACACTTTTCAGCTGACCCAGTTTATCAACAACTGTCATTTACCTCAGGAAAAAAAAAGCAGTCACTTTCATCTGAACTTTTATCTCAGTACTTTTATTGAAAAGTCCAGGCTTGTACCATGGATATCTGGGAAACACTAGTCCTTCAGAGCTAGGAGCTTAATAAGAATGTAAAGATCTTCACAACATGGCTTACTTCTAGTTTGAGAGCTCACCTGGACCTTTGGCATCTGATTTCATAAGCAATTGCATTCCCAAATCAAATAAATACTTAAACAAGTACCTTACAGGGCACTGAAGTATACATTTTGCATCATTTCAGCCAAAACTACCTGCTATTTACTTAATATTATTAAGCTCTCAAGACATATACGGAACTTTATAAATGCATAAAGCTGATAGCCCATAAAAGCTCTGAATTTAAACAAAACATAGCAGCAAATGAAGACAGACTGCTGTGTGGGAGATGAGGAAATGGTTACAACCAGCAAGGATAATTTGGTATAGAATTCACATTACAAAAAAAAAAAAAAAAAGTAGAAAAAAAGAGAAAAGGAAGAGTTTGCATATTCACGTTTTACAGTTGATATTTCTGGCTCTGGTATTTTATGCTTGAAAAGCATCTTCCTGATCTGTTTGGTTTTTATTTGCATCAAACCATTTTCTTCATTGGCTTTTCCCAAGAGACATCAGGATTGCCGTAAACTCCCTGTCAATCTTTTTTAAGCAGACTATCAATGTATTTGAGCTTTCGAACTGTTAGCAGCTGTTTCCACCCTTGCTGGATGGCCTGGCATGCAGAATACAGTTCCCTCTAAGGTTGTCTCCAAAGGCACTTTGAACAATGGGCTTCTTGGGAAGACTCCATTCTGTTTCCCCACAGCTGGTAGCATGGCTGAGGAGGAAAGGAGATGGGAAGATCTTCTCTGCCTGTTGCACCTTCGCACACAAGACATAGCAACCTGGCATCTCATTTACTACTTGTGTTAGGCACAGAGGAAATCTGGAGGTGACTTACTGGACACAGCAGAGCTGTGACAGGGCACGCAGACACACACCAGGAGCATGGCAATGCTCCTCCCTGCACCTCTGCCTCTCTCTCTACCATCATGGCTCATGCTGAATGAGCACAGAGGAGCAGGGGAGCTTCTTCAAAGCAAGCCACAGTCTCTCTCTTCCTGTAACCCCACAAGCTGATCCCAGCCCTCTAGGGACAGGGGACAGTAAAGCTCAGTGCAGTGGGAAATGTCACCAGTGCTCAGGGGTCAGCCCTGTCCTTCCCTGCTCCCAGCAAGCCCCCAGCCATTCTAGCTGGGCCCCACAAGCAGCTATGCCATTTGCTGCAAAGGGGATGAAAGTGACCATGTGAGGAGGAGGGCAGTGGTCACTCAGAGGGTGAGGTGGATCACTGCGTCCCTGAAGTGCTAGGGAGCTCCAGCAGGATCCTGTCCCAGGTGGGCAGGGAGGCCAGAGCCACTATCCACGTCCTTTCCAGCTCCCCCACTGCCTGGACATGCCTGGCATGACTCTTAAACCCACAACAGTTGACAAGATCAATATTTCACAGTAACAGATAACAATAATATTAATTAATTTTAATCAATTAAATATATTAGTCTAGATATGATAATTGATATGATCATATGATCTTGTCTTATTCGAAATAGCATTAAAAATATGTTATCATAAGCTACCTGTCTAGCTGAGCATTTCTGCTGATATTTTGACTGTGCTCAACTGCCTCCTCTCCACACTTTCAGTATTTCCTGATCACCAAACCTCTGTTTAACATACTTAATTCTATCCTAATGTGCACTGTCTGCAATAGCTATTCATCCGTCATAAATTACCACTCATTCTCATCTTAATCTAATGGTAATTACACATTATTTCCTATATCACCTCATGCTAAACCCTGAATGTAGGCCTATCACGACAGTTAGGATTAAATGGCTCCACATCTGAGACAGTTGTTCCTGTACATACATCGCTGCACAAGTACAGTAGGGTGACAACTGCCTCTGCTTTCCCTGTCCACGCCTCTCAACCTGCATGTCCTGAAGCTGGTGTCCAGCACATGGCCCTGCAGCAGCAGTAGTGCCTCTGCTGCAGGATTTAACAGGCAATGGAAGGAACTGGAGCATTGGCCACTGACTATGGGGCCAAAACACTCACCAGGACCTTCACCACCACTGTGCCTCAAGTGGCAGCAGCAAGAAAACATCCAACATTTCTTTTAAAAGAAGAGACCACACAGACAAGAGATTTTCTGTCCTGCTCCCAGCCAGTGTTGAAGCTGTGAAACAGGTCTCCTTTTCCCACTACTTCCATGAGTATTGTCACATCCTTACATCAGGAACTGCCACTGACTCTTGTTCCCCACATGCCTATGATTTATCTGTTGTGGCTATAACTACATGCACAGGGAGCCATCCTAATGAATGTAGCATGTGTAGCATATATATGCAGAGGTCTTTTGATGAAGCCTGAAATCCTTTAGCCTGGTGCCACTTCCCTGAGCTTCCTCTAAAATGCAGGCCAGGATCGCAACACAACCTCTTCTGTTACCCTGGTACAGTCATCCTGCTGATTCTCCTAATGAGAGTGGAAAATCCTGAAGTGCCTGCCCATTACTACTATCCATAAAACACAGGGATGAAGCTCCCCAGCAGTCCAAGGTCTATTGACCACTGGAATTCCTCTCAACTCCCCTTCAGACAGCTTGCAAGGAAGTATTCAACAATGTGGAAGTTTTCCACTCATGACAGAAAGGTGAATTTTACCTTTAGTGCCTGCATGCTGCATAGTGGCATAAATTAAAGCAAAGTGGAGCTGAGGAAATCAATAAGAGTGGGGTCTCTGCAGGATTTAGATGCCTTGCAGTACATTAAGGGCTGAGGCCACACACTGAATGTTGAGAATGAGCTTGTAATAATGAATTGCTACCCAGTCAAGGAGCACCAGCCAGGCAGCACACTAAAGGGTCCATCATTTCACAGAAAATACAGCACATGAGCATGTAACCTGAAACCACATCACACTGCATACATGCAAGAAGCTAGAATGGACAACAGACAAGCATTTTAATAATTCTTATTAACAGCTTTTGAATGCTTTGTGATCCAATTTTCATGTTTTCTGTTTTTTCAGATTGAAGGTACTAATATGTTATAGGGCAGAGATTTGTTAACCATCAGCATCGCCTTCCTCAAACTCGCCTCTGAAAAACAACTAATATAACCACACTCCTAAAGCAATCACGGAGCGTTTAAAATAGGCACATGGGAAGAAGCTCATGGAAATGTACTGGGCTGCAGCACACAAAATGTGCCTGAACAGCCCCTGGGAAAAGCATGGCTACATGCTGTTGTGCAAGAGAAGCAGCGTCCTGCAGAGAGGTAGTTTAAACATCAGCACAACTACAGATTCCTCCATGTGCTGCCATACCATCTTATTGTGGAAACTTATGGATCTGCAGGAACCTATTCCACCTGCCTTGAATGGACTAAGATGCACAGTGCAAACTTGCATGGTCTGACAGTTGTAGAACATCAATAATTCAAAACCTGTGTTATGACTCATACTGCCCAACTCGTCCCCCTAAGGTTACTATTACTTAATATTCACAGAAGGCACATTGTTATTTCTTCTTCCAAAAAGTAATGAATAACTTACCATTCATTACCCAAGCACTTTTTTTACCATTTACTTCATCTAAATTAATAAGTAAGCATAGAAAACGTTGATTTCACAACCTGTTAAAATCTCCTTAGTTAATTTTTATAAAGCATAAAAGTATTATATAAAAACTCTTAGTTGCAGAAAATTACATTTTTGCTTGTTTGTTTAAAGGACCTAACTTTGGTTTGTTCCTAAAAATGTAAACCAATGAAAAAATGAAGGCAAGATCAGATTAGATGTATATTTGCATTCAACTACAAGCTAATATGTCAGAAGTCACTCTTCAGACTAGTAGATAGATGTGGACTGCTAGAGTCCTTTTACAATCTGCTTGGCAAAAGATGGTAAATTCTCAAGCACTTCAACCTGAATCATTTAAAATGTCTCAGACCAGAGTATCTTCCTCTACTAACCGTGGCAAGAAGCGATCTCTCCCTTGCAATCCCCCTTCCATGGGATGAGATGGAATCTGTCACCAGTCAGCTGCTGGTTTTCTGCTCATGGATCACACATGAACCTGCTGGGAATGATGCCTCTTTGAAAGCAGCGTGGGGCTTGTCATCAGTTATCACAAAATCATAGAATCATAGAATCACTAGGCTGGAAGAGACCCACCGGATCATCAAGTCCAACCATTCCTATCAATCACTAAACCATGCCCCTCAGCACTTCGTCCACCCATCCCTTAAACACCTCCAGGGATGGTGACTCAACCACCTCCCTGGGCAGCCTGTTCCAGTGCCCAATGACCCTTTCCATGAAATATTTTTTCCTAATGTCCAGCCTAAACCTCCCCTGGCAAAGCTTGAGGCCATTCCTTCTCATCCTGTCCCCTGTCGTCACAGTGATTTCCACAGAACTGGTCCACTTGCTTGAGCTAGAACTTACCTCTTGCAGATTTTATTTTGGTCTCCAGCCAAGTGGCAGTATTGGGATGGGATTAGGTCACTATTTCACAATAAACCAAAATGGATCACGCTTTTGAGCAATATCATCTAATTCCTGGTGGTACAAATCTTCTGTTTTCCCTGCAGAGTGTCAGTTTCCCAGCCCTTTCTGTCAGCCCTAACAACCAGGCAGAGAGTTCAGAGAACTGCCTGAATTCAGATCTCCCTGTGGCCTCATCTCTAGATCAATTTTTCAGTCACATCAGCCCTTTTCAGTAACTCACTGATGGCCACATATATGAGGACTCCCTTACAGCGGAAAATATCAGCATGATCAGGAAAAGGGGAGTTTGACAGAGGTCAGCTTGAACCTCTATTGGGCAACATTTCATTTGCTCTTGAAGGCTATTCTGCAGTGCATAACATATTCCCTGGGCCAGGGGTCAGTAGCACAGAAGAGGATGGGAGACCTCAGCCTTGATGTAGGACCACAGACCACCTGGTATTTCAACACAAACTGTAGAGCCATCAGGACGCCTGGAGTTATCACATAGCCAAAGAGGTAAGACACCTCATTCATTAGCCAAGCAGAGGCAGCCCTTGGATCAGGCCTCGGGAAAC
The DNA here is from genome assembly GCA_033459285.1 of Clamator glandarius. Lineage (NCBI taxonomy): Eukaryota > Metazoa > Chordata > Aves > Cuculiformes > Cuculidae > Clamator > Clamator glandarius. The sequence continues at coordinate 684,138 of JAUNZM010000310.1, read as the reverse complement.
TAAGGGCTCATCTTCACTCCCCAACCTGGTAGTAGGAGTGGTGCCGTTGCCCCAGGTATTGGTATCACTTGTGCTCAGAGGAAGCCATTCATTATGAGCACTTTCCCAATGTCTGAGAAGGCATTTCCAAATAATGTGAAGGAAGGAATCAAAAGAAATAGCCCAAGACTTCCTTTCAGATGCCAACGCTGCAAATAGCAGAGGTGAGTGACCCTGGTAGCACTCAACCAATGTACACACATGTGGAGGCCTATGAATATGCATGTAGTGCTCTGCTCTACTTAACTGGTTTTCAAAGCTTCTAAGAACTGCTTGTTACTGTCTGTTATAGCCTGCTTTGAGTGCATGGACTCTGAAGGCCTAGCATAGGCCATGTGCAGTGCTAGGAGCAGCTTATTTACCACAATTTAAAAATAACACAATGCATAGCTCTCACCTTTCCTTGAAAGATGCCTAAGTGCTTTATAAGTATGCATGAAGCAATCGCCAATGATGTGCCAAAGATGTTCTATAGACTGTGCTGAGGCATGTTCCCAGCAGCCAGGATCTGCAAAGGCAATTCACAATAAAGGAGCATTATTATTTCCTGTTCTTCCCAGTTCACCTTTAGAAATGAGACATAAATACTGTAACGGCAGCTCTGCCTGTATTGTTCAGGCAAAGCAGCCAGCCTCAGAACAGCACAGTAAGGAAATAAGTATTCAAATGTAGTTCCCAAGTTACTTTATCGCCTGTGAAAACACTGACCATTGCTTTTTCACATGCATAATGCCCTCTGTTTTTCCTCAAAGTAAGCTAAATCACATTGCTGCATCTCTTGATTAGCAGAGACTTCATAAGAGAGTCTGTACTCAACATGTTGTTGCACAAACCCAGAATTATAAACAAAATTATTTTTAAATCATAATATCTAGTAGCTTGGCACCTACCTATCCAATGAGCTCTCTGGGTCTGCAGTTAGAAAATGTTGAATAAGGTAGAGCTCTAAAACTGGAGAGCCTAATGTGATCAAACAGGGAGAAATCTGTTCTGTGACTATGCAGTCAAGTGTGTGAGCCTGGCGGGAGGAGATTAAACAAGATTGGGGTGTAAATTTACATTAGTTGGAAGTATAAATCAGGCCTTAGACACACTAAGTAAATACTAAGCTTGTAAAGAATGACACAAACACAATAAACAGTCTCTCAGCAGGAGGCTGCCCATAGGACACAATGGCAGAGACTCCTGAGATTTGATGAAGGAACAGAAAATAACCAAAAAGGGAAGGGAAATGCTATCAGTCCCCAGTGTATATAAAACAGGGGACTAAACAAATCAGGATAACCTTGAGAAATGCAGGCCTCCCTGATCTTTCTCAGCTTCTCAGCTGCCCACGTTCCACTTGCAAAGCCATAAATAATGAAAAGAAGGCTCTGAAGCACTTCAACAACAAAGCAGTTTCCAAGTATTGTATAAGCAAGAGTAGTTTCCAGTGTTTATCACAGAGATAGAGCAGCAAAAACATTGTTCAGGTTTAATCTCATTGCACTATGAGATTGAAAACAAAACCAACCACCTCCTCTATCCCTCAACTTTTCTCTCTCAGCTTCTCTAAGTTAACTAATTTGCTCTACACTGGCACTTTCGAGTCCTCTTCCGAGGTGGAGAGCTCCAGAATGTTCCCAGTTAGTCAAAACACTGCTATCTAGGATACTAGGACATGGAGAAAATGTCTACATAAATAAGGTGGTTTTTACTTTTTCTCTCCCACTGAGATTTCTATGGGGTTTTTGTCCCCTCCAAACTCATGATGATGACTACAGGTTTTATCAGGTCAGCACTGCTGAGGAGGAAGGCTTTTGCCTGATTTGGGAATAGCTTCTAGGTTGCTATTCAGTCACAGAGGGCTGAATAGTGAGCGACCTTTCCATATACTCACTTTCATTTTAGACCTATGTTTGTATTAGAAAGTGAACAGGAATGAAAGGACGTCTATACAGGAGAAAAATGGACAGGAAACAAACACTAGAAATGTTTGTGCTCATCCACGTGTACAAAGAACCTGGTATCCCTGTAGCTTGCTACTTCCACAAGACCCAATTTGCCTAGCATGGCCCAGAGTGTCAATTAAGTAACTGCAGAATGACTAAACGACAAATTCTGCTCCCAGTGTGCTATGATCAAGTTTACGCAATATGCCAAGGCTTTCCTCCTGTAAGCACTCTGGCTCTGTCTGTCTGTCCCTCCTCCTGCAGGCTGCAGAGGGGAGCTGAGCATAGCATGGGCCTCCTGTTCAACACTGTGATGTGAGAATGAGGGAAGGATGGTGCTGGCTTCTGTGACCAAAAGCATAAGCACCAGGAGACTTTGAGCCCAGATAGTGTAGAACTGCTCCAGTGTTGCTTTTCTCCAGCCAAAATCTACATCACATTGTCAATCTTGGCCACTACCTTCAAGAGGCAGGGAGAGAATCTGTAGTGCCAAGCCTATGTTCATCTGCCCAGACCTAGACTGTTTTTACCTTGCTTTGTACCCTCTGTGTTACCGACTATGCATGTTCCCATTTCAACAACTCTCTAAGCAAAGCTGCAGCCAACACCAATCTCCATCTGTGCTTAGCTCTGGTTCATCCAGGAGGTTGAGTCCTGGAGGAGGGAAGTACACCCAAGGAACCTGTGTAAATACAGCCTATATTACATATGCTTGCACAGAAAGCAACAGAGATCAAACTGAAATTTTCTCCTTATCTTTAACTCTCACCATCTCCATGCTGGGTTTGACAATCACAGCTAGTTGTGATCTGCACATCCTTTGTGAAAACATATCTCCATTACTTGCTAGGCTATACTGATCAAATCTGTCTCTTTCCTTTCAGCCATTTGTGCTGCCATATATTCCCCTTGCAGTAATCCAGAAAAATTCCTCCATCTTTCTTTCTGGCACACTTTCTGGAGTGCTAAGGGAACACAAAACAGTCTTTCTGATCTCAGCCCCTGTGCTTAGCACTGCAGCATTCCCAAGCAGCCACCTATGAACTTCTGCTTAGCTTCTGAAGTCGTGGTCTGAAGCACGCCTCAGTGCCAAGTTTTCTAAATCTCTGTACTGACTACATGTGCCTGTCAAATTTCAAGAGTTGCTAACTGAGCCAAATAGAGGCAATTTATCTTGGAAGAATAGCAAAAGGCATGCCTCTGACACTATGGCATCCCATTGCGAAATAACAAGCATGGAAACAGCAAAGTTTCTCAGCAAAACCTCTGAAGGAATTTTATTTTTCTTGATGCAGTGTGGATGAAACAAAATTTTTCAATATCCTTGTTCTTGGAAATGATTGAACCAATCTAGGCAATACTTCCCCCAAAACACCAATATGAAGTGGCTACTTAACCAAGGAAATACCTACTAAGATGACTCAAGATTGGCAAAAACAAGTTAAAAATATGTAGGTCTAAACTTTGGGCAATGCAGAAGACCTCCTTATGCTAGACGTGTATGCACATATTCATGCATGTCACAAGAGAGAATAATTAATTTTTCAGTAACAGACATCAACCTGCCCTGGCACCATTTGGATTCTTCACTAGTTTGGCATCAAAACGGTCTCCTGGGGTAGCAAGAGAGGTTGGAGCACATCCAGGTTTCACCCCCACTGGCTGTCAGGGTGCTCAGAAAGGTATGTAGTTACACATGACACCTACTGCCAATGCCAACAATTCAGAAGTAGCTGAAGTGCCCCAAAACCTAGGAGTAAGGACTGTTTGGAAAAACAGAGAGGTTTAAGACACCCTTAGCTTTCTTTAAAGTCAGGCAAAGAAGTAACATTTTTTTTCTGGGACAGCAACTGTTTCTGGGGCAGTGGGGACACCTTGTCTTATACCAAAATGTAACTAACAATAGGCCTCTGATGAGCTATCTTAGCTGTATCCATCTGCATCCCAAATGTGAAACACTGGCACAAATGAAAATTCAAAAAAAGCCTCCTCTGCAGGCATCCAGAATCTACATGACACCCCACAAACCCTGATATGTAGCCAACACAGACATGTGCCTGTGCAGTCCCCATGACACTTTTCCATTTCCCTTAAGGAATCTGGACAAGTAAAGGTCTATAACTGGAATGACCAGTGTTAGTGGTTAAGACAGAGATTTTGAGTGGGGGACAGAATCTCTTTTCTGCCCTCTTCCCATGGATTTCACATCTGTCCTTCTTCATATGAGGCGTTGCTCTCAGTATATGGAGGATGACCTAGCATTTGGAGGTGTAAATTTTGCTGCACTCCTGGAGATGCCTCCTTCTCTCACTTAGATGAGACCTCACAGGGCCAAAAGAAAGGGGAAGATTGAGCCTTTTCATCCCAATGACAGATTGTGTATCTAACTGCATCCAGTTTAACCGGCAAATCAGCCTTAGAACTTAATGGCTCACAGCAGGAGGCCGTGGAGCAATCCACATATGCATGTGTTTGAAACTACTGCCTGCATTGGAGTCATCCCACATTTAGTTCTCATTTAGTTCTCTCTATTACAGTTCTCCGCAGAAATGGACTGGGAATTCCTCTTTTTATCAGCCCTATTGTGACAGCAGATTGGTATTTGCAAGGAAAGCTGGTATTCAGCTTTGATACTTGATAAATGTCACAATGGGTGGTGGAAATTAGAAAGTAAACTCCCCAGTCAGAGGAAGAGGGAGATTCCATTGGAGTTAAACACCTCAAACTCATATCTTTATTGAAAAGAGAACTTGCACAATTTCCAAAGACTCACATGAATTCACTTTCAAATCTCCCTCATCTCTCCTGTTGTACACTACACAAATTTACAGGTTTATTTTGTTTAGCATCCCATTTCTAAGAAGCAGCTTCACCGTGCATAATGCAGCAGCTGCCAGTAAGTCACTACGATAGATAGCCTTGTTTTCCACAGGGAAGTGTGTGTAGTCAGAAAGAAATGAAGCATCTAAAAATAATGCCCCTAACACTCTACATGCAGCTCGCTTTCTCCAATTTTCCACTGGCCTGCTGCTGTATGCTGATGACAGTGTAAGAGGAGATCAGAAAGCCAGCTCAGTACTTTTCCATGGAAGGATGAAATCTCTAAGAAAAACAATTTATCAGAGAAGATGTGTCTGTTTGACCTGGCTTATTTTCAGAGATTAGAAATCAAATAACTCACAATGCATTGTGTTGACTTTGTGGGCTTTTCTTTATCTAAGAAGTGATTTTCATGTTTCATCACTTCTCAGGGAGGGGAAAAGAATGCACATCTGTCTTCCAAAGTGGATCAGTGAGAGGATAATAACAACTAATGATAACTTACCCACGTGGAGTGCCTTTCATCCTGAAGGATCCCAGAAATGCTATAGTTTGCAGTCCAGTCTTGAACTGCTGAAGTCACTGCTGATTTCTGTGAAAGCAGATGCAGAGCCTAACGCAAGGCAGCATTGCTGCAACTCTGTAAGCAAGCACCTAGCCTGCAGAAAGCTCCATAGCTATAGTTGGGGAAATAAGTGCTTTTGAACTGATAAGTCATATGCCAGGAGAATTTACACACTCCTGCTTCCCTGGGGCAGAAAGAGATCTTATACAGAAGCAACCACCAGCCCTGGACTTCCACATTGCCAAATGAGCAGGTCAGTTGAAAGGAGTAGTAAAGAGCCCTGTTGTGATGGAGAAGACAGCCATGAAAAGCTCGTAAAAAAACTCTCATCATGACAGTAACTGACAGCCTCACTATCATGATCTCACACACAGAGGCAGATTCTCCATCACAGGCTATGTCCATTCACTGACCCTGAGGTCAGCTGGCACAGGCTGGTCACATCTGAGCCAATAAACTCTCTTAGCCAACAGTTCAGGGTGAAACTGCCTGTTAGGAATGGTCCTTGCATTAAGGAAGCTGACTGTCCCCTGTCACCACCACTCCAGGAACTTTTAAATTATTAACTAAATAATTAAAGAGTAGGGAAAATCAAGTTGCAGTGCCTGACCTCAGGCCCTTGTAGTCTTTAATTTACTGATGCAGAAATAACTAGTGGCTTCAATGAAGTAGTGTCCCATTTCTTGCTGGGTTGGCCTCAAACCAAAGATGTGAATTGTGCATAAAGTCAGGTAGAAGGCGGAAAAGGCTTAAACTCCTTGTAGGGTTTACTGGGCAAAGTCTGTCTCCATGCAAAGCCAGCAAAGTGGAAATGAAGTGGCCAGGGGTGCTTGCAGATTACATGACTGAGATGAAAAAACAAAACCCATACACCAGTAAGAGTCGTTTTCCCCTGCTGGTTACCTCCACCTGCTCAAAGGCATTTCCCTATGCTGTCTTCTCCCCAGCCTCCTTCACACCACACAAAAAAACCAGTTGTGTTAAGCTAATGAGATGTACATTCCATATCTTTCCCAACTTGAGCCTTGACTCCTTTGATGACTCAGAGATTCCAGGTGCAACTTCAAAGCAACAACTTTGGTAGGTTATTGCAATAGGAACTCCAAATTAGATTAGATCTCAAGGATACACATATTAAAAATATAATGGCAAATTATGAAGATACGAATGCATTGCTTGAGCCCCTGGACAAATTACTCAAATTCTCAATAGAGAACTGAAATAAAACCACCTGGCTTCAGCACTGGAGAATAGTGTCAGGATTCTCTTGGAGGAGGCTTGTTGAAGTCCCCAACCAAACTAAAGGGCAGGGGAAATTTCTTCCCTGTCTCAGTGGACATCTATCAAACAAAATGGGATACATTTTCAAGGACTCTGCCAAATCTGGACATTGTATACTCCTGCCTGGCTATCATGAGCACTCTGGAGGTCACACAAAAAGACAGCACAAAAGCAAGTGAAGTAGATCACATACAAACCTACCTACTCTTTCAAGTATAATACAAGCTTCTCCATCCCCTCTAGGAAAACCTTATCTACGTGCTATGATGCCACAACCCATCTTGAGTGCTAAATTTGTCCAAGGCACATCATCTGGGAGATATTCACATACACACACAGAGTCCTGTCCTATGACACCGTGGGAGGAGCCACATGGAACCACACTTGCCTCAAATGTTATCAGGCAAAGTAGCACTGGATACTATTTATAAAAAGGTGTGATTTAGAGGCTCAAATCCGCTCCTCCTGAAGGCAATGGCAAAACTGCCACCATTTAGTGCAGCCGCTGATCCTTCAGAAGAAGCAGCAGTGAGGTTCTGTCATTGTATTGGCAGCAGGAGCACACAATATGATGGCAATACATGCAGCAGGTGGCCAACAGTCATACACACAGCTGTTGCGAACGCCTAGTGAGGCAAGCTCCAGTGAGAATTACAAATAAATTTAGTCCTTTGGAAAATATTTATGCCTTATATCATAGTCTGAAGTTATGAGCTGGGCAGCAGTAAAATCCATTGTCATTAGGGATGTGGCTCTCTTCTCATCTAGAATCTCTTTCCAGATGTTTCCGTGATATTTTTATGTGAATTTTCTTTCCAATAATCCCATTTAAGAATTCCAATAAACTCAGAAAAACTCAAAATATGCTGCTAGGGTGCATGCCATATAGTGCTGCAGCATCCCCATAAGACTCAACAAATCATTGTGCTATGCCTGCACAGGAGTCTTAAGCTGTACACTCCAAATGTACATACTTCAAGTATAGTATTGTCAAGATGACATGAATCAAAGCTACATTTCAGAATGGCAGAATAGATCAATATTGCTCAAGTCAATCCCAATAATGCTCCCTTCTTTCTCCAGAAATATCTATCAGGCAGCAGTTTCATACCTTTTCTGTTAGCCTCTGTTCAGCAAATACATGCATATCATACTACATAGGTCATCCTCGTAGCACAGTATGAACTCTAATTGTCCACATTAATTCAGAGACTAGATGTACCTAAAGAGTTATGTTCAAGCATTCATTACAGAACTCTCTGATCCCTGTCACAGTGCTGCTGTTTTGGCCTCCACAGTGCCTGCTCCCAATGTAGATTCCAGTCCAAAGTCCAATGAAACTAAAGGAAAATTTCTGAATTTGATGTCTTAGCTCCAGAATAAATACAAAATTATTTAACCTGGGTTAAGAATGAGCAAACTGGGGGTTACATGCTTTGAAACAAGTGCTTATTAGAACGTTTAAATTTGACCCTTATTTTGTTCCATTTTTAAATTATGCTAAAAGGAATGTATTTTACTATCAAATAATAATTTTTTTTTCTTTCATGTTCCAGCATGTTGTCATGAATGTGTACTGCCCTGGAGGCAACTCTATTTCAAGGGAGTCTACTTCATAGATCATGTTTTCTGTAAGAGAAGTAGAAAAAAGATTAACTTTGATGTCCTGCAGCCCAAAGCAAAATTGTTTGTGAGATACACTCTGCTACAAAGAAAGAAGCCAAAGAAAGGGTGTCAGCAAACTGTGCATGAAAATAAAACTTTTAACATACAGTAAAAACATAGATTGGAGAAACATTCCCACACTTTACTATGTCAATCTGAGTACATAGGGTGACCACACGACACTGCATGATAAGATCTCCATAGCCAAGTAAGGAACTGCATTTACAGTATTATACATCACTCCTGCTTCTCTCCTTTCAAGAAGCTGAGCTCCTCAAGTATTAATAAGGCTACACTGAATGAGTTTGATGGTGAATGTGCAGTATGATGCAGGAACAAGAAATGCTCCTGTTGCAGGGTTTTCTCCTGCCTACACTGTTCTCAAGGCCAGTAGAACAGGAACACTCACACCCTTCAGTGTAGATAGCAGAGCTTCTAGAAACATGGGGAACAGCACTTTGTCCCCACCATTGCTGTCAAACTGCAGAGCCGGGAAAATCACTACATGTCCCCACACCTCTCTGTCCAGAGAAATGCTCTGTCTGCCTTGGCTATTTGGGCTGTGCACTCAGTGAGCCAGGGACTATTTTCTCCAAGATATTTTTACAAGGCCTAGCATCCTGGGATCTCCAGACACTCTCACAACACAGAAACTGATAAGAAGAATTATCATCATGACCAAAGCCCGCCAGGGCAGCTTCTGGGGTTGCATCCAGGAGGCACCTCTGCACTTCAGTGTTATGACTTGAAATTTCCATTCAGAGCACATTAAGCACTACATGGGGTGGAACAAGAAGTACCAACTTAGACCACATTTGGAAGCTTCTAAGTAGGACACAGAGCTACATCTGAGCTTTCACCCTCACTCTGAGCTCATGACTTGTGAGTGCTTGACTTTTTACTCCAGACTTTTCTTTCATCTTAGTTCTCACATGGAGCAGGGGTCATTTGAAGACACAGCATTCCTTTTCCACATCTGCAGTTACCAAACTGCCTTCAGGTAGATCAAGTATATCTTCGTGTTGCAATAGAGAATGCTGCCATTTGTCCACATTACCTCTTTTCCCAGGAGGATCCATCCATAGTCCTCAAATTTCACGCACCTTGAAATGCCTCTCCTCACATCCCCCCAAAAAAGGTATTTGTGGAGTGTCTAATGTTTCCTACAACATCTGGGAGCACCTCCCTGCATAAAAAATGCTTTTCCCTGGTCTGTAAAAGTGCTGTTAGCAAATCCCTTCCTCACTTCCCTGCTCCTTAGCCCTGATTCAAAGAGGGAACAGAGTCAGCAGCGCTCAGTATATTTGACCTGGTGGTAGTCCAGAAGAAAAGCATCAGTGACCTTTATGGGACAGAAGAGCTATGAATTTCCATAATTATTATGCCAATATAACACACTAGTTGTAGCTGACAGAAAAAGTATACAGTAGCAAATGCAGCAAGTGCAATCCCAACATGAGGGATACTTGAAATGTTTCTGAGGTGACTGTCTCTGCAGGACTTAAATACAGTGCAGAGCAGAAGGTGGTATATTCTCTCACCCTGTTCCAAGAATGTGGAAGACTGAGGAACAAATAGAGAGGATGAAAAACAAGTGAGAGTCCCTAAGCCTGCATAAATCTGCCCCAGAATTGGCAGAATGGAAGTATATATAAAAAGAAAACATTTTTACAAGAAGTGTGTAAATGGAAAAGAGGTCAAAAATGATTCCACAGAAAGAGATGTGACAAAATGCCTACCCAGACATGGTCTGTAGGCATGTTTTTGCTCTTACTTTAATAGTTTAAAAGGGGAAAAGATGTAAAAATCACCTGATTTCTTTATTAGGCACTAGAAAGATTATCTGTACCAACTCTATATATCTGAGGTATTATCCACTGAAAACAATGTTGTCTTCTAGGCTGAGCTCCCTTTGCCTTTTTCAAGGCCTATGACATTTATTTTCAGGATTATTATCCTCAAATTAAATATCTGGGTGACTTTCCCCCCACCCTAACTATCCACAGCAGTGCCAGTGCAACTCTGCAATAAGAAACTGGCAAATTCACAATGGAAACAAACCATTTCAATTTTGAATCAGATTTCATTTGTAAGCATCCAAGAACTTACTTAACTAAAAGCAAAAGAAACCATTTTCTCACAGATTAGGAATATTCTTACTAAATGAGAACTAGCATAGGACTGGCATAAGATACCCTTTATTGCAGAAAATTTGGTGGAATTGTTCACTGTAATCCTCGTATTACTGTTGGTTATAAAACACACAACAACAAAAAAAAAAGAGAGAAAAGTTTTGGAGATTAATTTCTCCAAACATCAGTTTGGCTGTGCTTGTGCAACTCCAGTGAGGGAAATGGATAGCTCAGGGGCACAATGTAGAGCAGGATTTAAACTACACAGTATGGTGATCATCTCTTAAAGGCCTAGCGTGTATATTCCTCACTGGTAGGACAAATTCCTGGACTAGAGCATCAGTGCAAGAAGGAAAAGCAAGAATACATGTGTAGGTTCATCTGTTCTCTAGCAGATAGGTCTATGAGTCTCAAATAAGGGAAAAGATGGCTTTGCTGATAAGGAAACAATTCTTCACGGAGAGGGTGGTTAGGCATTGGAATAGTCTGCCCAGGGAGGTGGTTGAGTCACTGTCCCTGGAGGTGTTTAAGGTGAGGGTGGATGAGGTACTTAGGGGCATGATTTAGGGATTGGTGGGAATGGTTGGACTCGACGATCCGGTGGGTCTCTTCCAACCTGGTTATTCTGTGTGATTCTGTGATCTAGTTAAAAAACAGAGGTAAAAAAAAATGACCACTGACATCATGTTAGAAAGTTACTGAAGACTACCTAAAAAGGGGGAGTGGGTCAAATGTGTTTTTTCTTAAGCAAATATCAGAAGGACCCAAAGAGAATATCTGATGGCACATGGGCATCTTCTGTACAGACTGTTCAATGGGACAAGTGCCTGCAACATGCAGAGTGCAGCTTTTTAATTTTGGTGGAGGAAGATGCTAAGGCTTGACTATGCCTTTTGCCCAATTCTGACTGATTGGCAAGTGACAAATCCAGAGATAATGCAAATGAACTGACAGAGTTCAGTATTCTAAGAAAAAGGAAACTTGAGAGCAGCAGAAAAGGAACAATAGATCTCAGGAGATCACCAGCTAAGCCAGTGGCTGGTAAAGTCTTCTAGGAAGATAATTGGAGATAGCTGTGAGTTAGTAAAGGATACTATATTGAATGCGCAATGGCAAACCACAAGATTCAAAAGAAAGGTCTTGATGCAACCTCTGAGCCTGCAATGCTGCGTTCTGTGGTGACCAGAATATCAAAAAGGGCTTGTGCAAATAATGAAAGCAAAAGCATGTAAGTAAGGATGAGTGAAATGGAATAGATAAAGCACATAGAAATAAAAATGAATGTCAAGTGACAGGGGATATAAAAGCAATAACAAATAAACTAGAAGATTAAAAGTGGTGCTTTTCCAAGCAGGAATGGAGAAGAGCTCCCAGAGATGTAAAGTATATGATAATATTCTTCTTTCTGTATTCACAACAAAAAGTTAACTATGACTCCTTGTTAACAGGGAAACAGCAAAGTTGGCCACAGTGTAGAAAACAGATGTTAAAAGTATTTCGGTTAATTAAGGATGTTCAAACCATCAGGGTCTGAGGAAACCTTCCCTTGTATAACAGGAACGGGCTACAGTAATCTGAAACCCTTGACTGATTGCCTTGGATGGCTGATAGACAGAAAACACAGCACTTCTCGCGAAAAAGGATGGGGGAATTACAGACCTGACAGCAAAACAGGGATCCCTGAAAAACAGAAACTCTCCTAAAGTAAAACTATCATTTTCCAAGTATGTAGAAGATGATAACAGTTACCCTGGGCTTGTCAAGAACAAATTGTGCCACTCCTTAGAAAAGATGACAGACCTAATGGATATTGAGACATCATGGTACAATGTATTTTTCAGCTATGGTATGCTGACTTACATTCTCTCAACAAACAAAGACGCTATGGTTAGCCCTAAGTCTAACTCTAAGGCTGTCTGGTGGGGCTTCTCAAATAGGAGACAGCAATGCACCAGGCCCCTTGCCAACATTGCCATGGCCCAGGCATGAGGGGCCTGTGCACTGCGTGACATGATGCAGAAGCCAAACGTGCTCAGAGGTGTTGTTTGACATACACAGTTCTCCTAATTTGATCTCATGGAAATAGATTTTTAACAGAGACAATATTAAAGGAGGGCTCCTTAAGGAGCTCACCCTGCACACTACAGGGACTGGGATTTCCTGCCCTAGACATAACGACCACACAGCAGACTTGGATTGAATGATCCCTCTTCTTACCAATGAGAGCAGAAAGGGGAGTAAGTCTAATCAGAATATAATAGTTTATACGCTCCCTGTTGCTGGACAAGGAGAAGACTAAAAGGTCTCTCGCAATGCCGTTCAGCTCCCTCTTTTTATGACTTTATCTTTCAGTGTTACAGCCATTTCAGCCTTCTAGAGCAAAGTAACTTCTGCATCATCCATGACAACAGAGTGGTGTCTATGTTCCTCCTCACTTTGCATAGGCTCAGGATACTCTCAGGAGCATACAACAGCCAGGCAATCAGCTGAGCTAGAAGACAAGGCTGACTTCTAGGTCCTTACACAGATTTGTTTCTGCAGTAAGGGAGTTGGGGACTAGTGAAAGAGGGATTGAAGGGCAGTGTACTAAGACATTATGAAAGCATGAAGTAGAGAATCTGACTATGCCAAGAGAAGCATGGGTCTCTTAAGACAAAAGCAAGAGAGGTTAAGGGAGGAATGATGATGCTGTGGGAGGCGGATGCCTTGAGAGACACAAAAATGCCAGAAATGGTAGAGAATTCAAGGGTACGGGTATGAAAGACGGCCAGCAGACACACTTTCCTGGAAGGGAATATTTTTTGAAACCTCATTTAGCTACTCATGGAATCTTTCCTTCTCTTTCTCTCACACACAGAAAAACAGACACATGGTGCACACACAGAACAATTTTATCCAACCTACTTATATTAATAAATACATGTAGCTAATCTAACATACCTCAATGATTCCAGAAAATATCTGAGTTATATTCTTCATCTAAGCTGGTTTTGGTCACAGGGCAATACTAACAATATGATATCTTAAAAAGTCAAACTTTGAAGTTGGTCTCCCTGGGTGTACCATATGGTCAAGGGACAGAGAGGGACTCCTGCAAGAGGAAACTGAGAGCAAGAGCCTGATTTACATGTCCAGAATCACGCTGTGTAGCAGGTTTTTTTTCTCTGGATTACACAGACAGCATAGGAGCCAGCCTTCTGAATTAGATATCTAAAATTAGTACATGTATGAACTGAAGTGTTTCAACAGAACAATGCAATTGATTGCTTTCAGAACACACTTAGAAGTTCAGCTTATTTTATGTAAAGACACATACCTACTAAATACAAGTACTTTAATTCATTTACAGTCTTCCACAAAATTCTTCAAGCTTTCACCACAAAACTGAAACCCCTCCACAAATTATTTCCCAGTTTTCTAAAATCAAAAAATATAGGCCCAAAAATTCATCCAGTCAGATAACAACTAACCAGTTCACTTAAGTTTAGGTTGCCAGACACAGGAAGTTTTTTTAGCTCACAGTTTTCCTAATAGAAGACATGAAAATGTAATTAAACCCAGATATTCTTATCACAAAATTTCCATTTTGGCTAACATGACAGTCTTCATTTTAAAAGCCAATTCAAGCTGAAAAATCCATCAAAATATGTTCTAAAGAGAATTCTACAGCAGGCAATTGTATAATATAAATATCTAGGATGGGCAAGAGAGAAAGAAGTAGATGCTTTAATTTTGCAACAGGACCAAACTCTGATCATACAAGTAGCTTGCATGAGAACACACTGTAGGACACTGTAGTTACATTAGTCAAACCATAGGCACAAACACCTTTGCATTTGCACTTCTTGCAGATTACTAGTTTTCACATTTAAAATGCTGATTTGGCTTACAGTTGCAAGCTAGCTCATCTGGTGGCCAGTTACTCATCTAAGAAGCTGAATCTTCCCTACGAACTGAGAAAAGGACAATTATAGATTTATACTCTCACTTAGTGAAACACTTTCCTAAAACAGACTAATCTGCTGAATGAATGAGGAGCCTTCTGTGAAAATATGCATATTTTATTAGATAGACAAACCTAGCTAATGTTTGGAAAGTATCAGAAGGTAGCTTAATTGCTTAGCAATGGGAATTAGAAAACAATTCATTGGTGAAGAAATAATCTTATTGTCAAGAAAAGCAACCAAATTAAGATAATTCACATCATTTTCATTGGTAAAGATGTTTGCAGTCTGAATAGAGATGCTTTTCTAGCTAGTAAGAACATCATGGGTATATAAAGAAGCAAATTTTCAGCAATTCTAACTTTAGTTTTGGAACAATAAAAACTGTATAGCTGCTTGGTTAAAGACATTCTTTAGACTTATGTTAGTCTATATTCTGCTGTATTTCATATAGATTATGACTACTGTAGGCAGAAAGGCCAGCCTAGATCTGGATTAATCAGTAAAGCAAGAGAGAAGAAAATAAACTCAGAGTGTTCTTCACTACTTGTTAATGTCAGTATGCAGGCTTGAGGGTGCTGTAGAAAAAGTATATTGTATTTCCATCTATGACAGATGCATCCCCATTTATTTATATTCATTACTATTGCATGTCCATCCATTTATAATGAAATCAGGGCTGTGGATATATAACAACAAGCTAGGGTATCCTGAAGACATACAAAACAATCTGAAGCCAATGAGAGCCTTGTGCTTCTCTGAACAAGGTTCCCAGTGGTGCCTACCTGCAAAGGGGCCCAGATATACAGCATTCAACAATGCAGCTGTTTCATATCTGAGTGCTGGGATCTGCAGTAGGATTCCCAGCACTGTGGTAGGTAGCCGGGCTCATTACTGAGTGCCAAGGGATCTGCCCATACAAAGGGATTCACAAGAGGCCAGTCAATGGACAAGAGATGCTTCAGATGGCTCAGAAGTGACAGACATATATTCAAATCAACCATACACACACAGCCCCCTCCCAAGGCTTAGCTGCCCTATTCGGGGCTGTATGAGGTCCTTGCCTCCATGACACTCCACTCTCTGAACCTTCCCTGTCTTGAAGCACCCTCAGTATTTGCTTTCAGAATGAGCAGGAATAAGCCACTCCTGTCTTGCATGGGGTCCCACTGCCATCCCAGCCAGTATGAGGAACAGATGGAGCATTCAAGAGGTCTGGGGCTAGTTATCATTTCTAGTGAGATTCAGAGCTCTCTCTTCCACATGAGCATACTAGCTACTAGGCTAGCTTCCCACAGAGACCCACAGCAGAGCACTGAGTCTGGTGTAGAGTCCTCTCCTTCTCACCTGTGATGTACAACAGGGCTTTCCTTGCTCTCAGCTCTCTGAAGGAAGTGGTATGGGCCTTGTAAAAGTCAAGAAGCGAGCCACCCGTGGTACATTGTTAGTGAAAGGGAGGGGTTTTAATAGCAGAGGCAAAAACAGGGAGGAAATTTTTTCAGTATGTTCAGTGACTATTGAAAGACTTTTGAAGGCATCTCAGGTGTGGTGACCAAGGTCATCAGCTACATCTGAGACAGCCTGAAGAGTAAAACAATAGGTGTACTGAGCAACTTGAAGACTAGAAATCACAGAGAAAGAAATATTCCACCAAGGCCAGTAGGCTGGCATCAAATGGGAGAAACTTCTTGAAATACATTTTAGGCTAATCACAAATTCTGAAAGGCATCCAAAAATGCAGAATATCATTATCTTGTAAGAGAGAAACTGAGAAGAAAATTAAACACACAGGACCTTGACCTCAGAAATCATGCTTCCAGGAGGTAGGCTATCTGATTAAATTTGTGCTTAGGCGGGTTCTTTTTTCATCTGTGTGGCTTTTCTGCAGTCAGCTCTGTTGAAGATAGATCAGAGCACCAGGATCAGCAAATAGCGGTCCAGGAAGATGCCTTCTGAAGAGAGGCAGGAAGGAGGGACAGCACAGATGGAGCCCTCAAAAAGTGGGTGTCTAGATAGTTGTAGTATGTAGGGAGAATGAGGATGAAGAGCCTAGATACAGCTATACTGCAAGGCTAGCTGCACTGACACAAAGAGATATCCCAAAGAAGAAATAATGGTGGATAGTGCTCAGATTGACACATCCAGTGCAGAGAAGTCTGTTCACCCGAAGGTGCCTCTCTACCCCTGCAGATGAGCACAGATCAAACTCACTGATACTCTTTCTCAGATTTCTACTACATTTCCACCTCTGCATGAACTCCTTGGTATGAAAGTGAATGTTTGGTGATAAACTATTAGACAGGCACTAACAGTTTCTTTGCCATTTGAGAAAAAATCTGAACTGACCCAGGTTAACCAAAAGTAAGACATCCAGAGATGAAGAGCTCTTATTGTCATCCAGGGAGTTTTTAGAATTGGTTTCAGATATTAGTGCAAAGGAAGCTGATTTCTAAATCTTTAAACTATTGAAAATATCATCATGCCAGAAAGATCAGATGAACAGAAAAGCTGTGATTTAGCATCCTGAGTAAGAGTGACTTAATGTCCAAATGTCTTTCTTACAAAACCATGCTCTTCATTCCTTCAGCTTGCAATTCAGAAAGCAGAAAAATAAAAACCTCTGACTGCAAAAAGAAAAAACTACCACTGTAGCACTGTTTCTTTCCATGCTGGAGGACACATTACAGCTCTGAAAACTAGGTTAACAGCCATGTGTGCTTTTAACATAAAGCAAGGCTATGCCAAAAGGGAAATAATCAATAGTATTGGTTTCTGTCCTTATACATGGCTGATAATTCAGTATTAAAGTCTGATTCTGCTCTCACAAAAGTCAGTAGCAAATCTCTAGCAGTTTGCATGAAGTGAGAGGAAACCTCAATAAGGCTTAGGTACTAGTGTGCACTGAACCAGTGAAGTGGACCCGACAAAAAAGTTGAGAAAAGTAAAGCTGCACTCAGGATTGGTTTGGATTGTTTGCCCTAATTTTTACTCAGAGACAAACAAAGAATATACAGAGGATTAGCCAGTTTGATGGTTAAAAGCTCTAATGCCTTGCCAGTGCTAGTTCTCCCACTGTTACACTCTGTGATAGCGGTCTAATGATGGGAGATTTTCCCAAGTGTGCTACTGGAGACACAACCACAGTGTAAATAAGTCTGGCTGCTGCTCCTCTAGGAAAGTCAGCCATGCCAAGAGCTGTCAAACAGCAGCTGCCACCAAGGTGGACGGCTCTTTGCTGCTTCTTGTTCACAGGAGTAAGGGACAAGGTAGAGAGGATTAATAATATAAGCATCTCACACTTAAAAATCATAGATAAGTACACACATAATTCCAGCAACCACAGGAATGGAGAAGTGACTTGTGGGTAGCTAGACTGTATTTTCTCTCCTGTTCCTTTTACTCTTCAGCCCTTTCAGGACATGTAGCAATCCAAAAATGACAGACTGAGGCTAAGAATAAGGAAAGGGTGTATGGGACGGATGGAAACTCATCTACTTTCAAACCAGCCTTTTAGCATAAAGACCCTTCAGCGTATTGCTTGAACTTTCAGTTTATTCTTACATTTAAAAGTTTGCCTTTAGCAGAAATTTCTCCCAGCCCTCTTCTACAAAGCAACAGTGTTGCCCTTCTGTTTAGCAGTCCTGAAAAGTGCCAGGTTAAGCATTCTAGAACCTGAATTTGCCATGGAGCCATAGACAAAAACCACCTCATATTTCTTCTAAATTTCCATCTCCACATTAAGTCTTCAATACAAAAGCAAACATTTGGTGCTGCCATACTAGACAGGCACTAATGGTTTCTTTGTCATTTAAGAAAAACTCTGTTTGCAGATGCAACAGAAGATAAATTACCTAGTTTTCACTTCCATGAAGCATCCTTTATTCATCTCTAGTAGTCTAATAGGTGCTTAAGCATAGTTTACATCAAATAGTTTCCACGAGATGACAAGTGTTAACACACATGAGAAGCAGGTCTCTCCCTCTATTTTTCATTTGCACAATAAATTTATTACTTTTATGTTTCCTTGCAGTGAATCCCAAGGATGCTAATGAAAACAGACAAGGCAGTAGGAAAGTACTTAGAGAAGATGTACCAAATTCATTGTTTGTAGTGATTCTAAGTTCAAAACCAGACCTAGCAATTACTTTACTTTGATAGAATCATGTTTTTTGTTACACTGTTCCACATATTTAATTATGTACTAATCCACCTCCAAGAAATCAGTGTGAGCTAAACTAGAGAACCATTACTTAAAAACATGACTAGGAGCCAAGCATTTAAAATTCACTTATTGATACAAAACATAAGGCAGACTTCCAGCACAAGCAGTCCCTCAGGTTTAAATCTTAAGATCTATAATGAAAAATCTCTTCTCTCTACCACTGTGGTCTTTCATCTCTTCCCAGGAGGGTGCAATCATTTTCTCAATCCCTCCCTTGTGGTCCTAACTGTCAAAAGGGTGTCTCTGTTACTGCAGCACTGTAACACTAATGAATGTACTGAAATAAAGATTGTATCTGACAAAGATGAACTACTGCAGTGTACTGATTCCCAGCAATGTGTTCTGGGTAAATCACCTCCAGTCAAAACAGCATCACTGAAAAATTACTGGTTAGTTTTCATGAAAGCACAGTTTGTCGCTCGTTTAAGAGACACTGTCAAGTTAAAAAAAGTTTCATATAGGGAAGATAGTTGCTTCTCACCTGGAGCTGAATACAGACTGTTGCCCAGATAAGGGCTGACATACTTATTATGGAATTAGCACACTTCCAAAGAAGGAGAAGACCTTTCTCTGGCAGGTAGGATGGAGTGGATTTTGGTTTACCTGATATTTGTCTCAAGCTGTAGATAGGGTAGGGTGCTGAAGCAAGGCTAAGTTGACAGTGCAGGCTTCCACCTGGTCAGCTGAGGTGGTCAGGATGGTGAAGAGATGTGACTTCCAACTATGCAATTTCAGTTGCTGCAAACCCAACTGTTGACCTAATTACACTTGTAAAACTGGACTTCTACCAGGATTTTTAGTTTCCCTTGCTAGGGGAGAGAAGCTTGCTTCTGTAATACCCAGCACAGTTAGAACCAGTCATATTTAAACAGACTCTGAATGAAATGTTGGATGTTTTGCAGCATTCCTTTAGGGCTGGGAATTTTCTTGTCCAAGACCTGAACAAAACATTCAGCTGGATAAACACATAATGCAACGGATGTGCAACTGGCTGCAGGTTGGGCTCAAAAGGTCATAGCTAATGAGGTTACAACAGGCTGGTGATCAGTCACTAGTGGCGTTCCACAGGGATCCATCTTAGGGCCAGTACTCTTTAGTGTCTTGATAAATGACCTGGATGCAGGACCTGAGGGTTTGCTAACCAAGTTGCAGATGACACAAAAGTGGGGGGAGTTGGTGACACTCTTGAGGGCAAAGAGACTCTGCAGAGGGATCTGGACAAACAGGAGAGCTGGGCAATCACCAACAGCATGAAGTTTAACAAAGGCAAGTGCCAGTTTACGCACCTGGGACTTGGTGCCCCTGGATACACACACAGACTGGGGAGCGAGAGGGTGGGGGACAGGCTGACAGAAAGGGATCTAGGGTTCTGGTCAACAGCAAGTTGAACATGAGCCAAGAGTGAGCCCTGGCAGCCAAGAGGGCAAGCACATCCTGGGGTGCATCAAGCACTGCATTGCTGGCTGGTCAAGGGAGGTGATGGTCCTACTCCGCTCCATGACTCACCTTGAGTAATGGGTGCAGTTTTGGGCACCACAGCATAAAAAGGCTATAAAGCTGCTGGAGAATGTCCAGAGGAGTCCACAAAGTTGATGAAGGGTTTAGAGGGGAAATTGTATAAGGAGTGACTAAAGTCACTTGGTCTGTTCAGCCTGAAGAAGAGGGGACACCTCATCACAGCCTATGTCTAGTGACCAGTGATAGGACCCAAAAGAAAGGCAGAAAATGTGCCAGGGGAGGTTTAGGTTGGATATTAGGAAAAGGGTGTTGGAACACTGGAACAGTCTCCCCAGGGAAGTAGTCATGGTCCCAAGACTGACAATATTCAAGAAGCATTTTGGACAAAGCCCTCAGACACACGGTGATAATTTTGGTGCTGTCCTATACAGGGACTTGGAGTCGATGATCTTTGTAGGTTCCTTCCAATTCAGGACATTCTAGGATTCTATGATTCTATAAGACAGTTTGGTCAAAAGGCATACGTTTACAAAGCCTCATAGTCAATCCCAAGCTTGCTTTATCAGGAATTAAGACATTTTGGATGGAAATTGCAAATGTGTGTGCCATCAGGCTGGTATTTTCTGTCATGTAAACCTCTCTGAGCCCATCAAGTGTTATCCTAGGCCAGCAGCCAGCCAGGAAACTCGACAATTCAAGCCAGTATCTTCTTCAGCAAACTCAAAGCCAGTTCTCAGCCCTAGCTTGAGACCACAAGTGAGCCAATAGGTGAGGCTTTACAGCAGCAGAGTGGAAGTGATAGAGAGGCTGTCTCAATCTTTAGGCTTCCAAGATACCTGCAGAGGTCATTGAGTAATCTCTGTAGGACTGCAGTTAGCAAAACAGAGCATGACTTATGGGTAAATTGATGCTACTACTTTGTGTTGTAATAACTTGAAAAACTGACATGTAAAGCTTTCAAGACTGAGTCTTTACTATGTTCATGAAAGAGAAAACATTTAGCACTAAACAAGAACAGCAGCTTCTGTGGTATGCAAAGACTATTTCCTTATTATTTTGTCCTCTCCTTAATAATAGTCAATAATTTTAAGTGAGGTCTGTAGGCACAAATAGTTCAAACCAAACCAGTTTGTGCCAAGACACAACACAGTCACTCATAAGAAGACCAGTTCCTTTATGTCCAGTCACCTGAAGTTCAGCAAGGGGCAAATTCTCCTAAATGAATACTAATCTGAGCAGCTTGGAGACTCAGGATACTAAGCCATTTCTGCCCAGGACAAAAGATGTGTAAACATAACATAGCGCACACATTTCAAGGTCAAATCCCTGAAGGAGTCTTCCACACTGTGATGCTGAGTGCTGAGCTGCTAAGTCACTGACTGGAAGCTGTGATGTTGGTGTGAGCACTAAGCCCTTCAGGGAAGAGCTCCTTCAACATCGAAAAAATAATGTCCAACATTTAAAAACTGATGACGTGATTGAGAGCTGCCCTGCACAGAAGGACTTCGAGGTGCTGGTTGATGAGAAGCTCGACACTTATCTGGCAATGTGCGCTTGCAGCCCAAAAGGCCAACCGTATCCCAGGCTGCATCCCAAGAAGTGTGGCCAGCAGGTCGAGGGAGGTGATTCTGCCCCTCTATTCCTCTCTTGTGAGACCTCATCTGGAGTGCTGTGTCCAGTTCTGGAATCCTCAACATATGAAGGATATGGAACTGTTGGAATGGGTCCAGAGGAGGGCTACAAAGATGATCAGAGGAGCACCTCCCATACAAGGACAGGCTGAGAGAGTTGGGCTTGTTCAGCCTGGAGAAGAGAAGGCTACAAGATCTCATAGCAACATTCCAGTACCTGAAAGGAGCCTACAAGAAAGCTGGGCTATTCATAAAGGTTTATGGTGATAGGACAGGCGGAACAGGTATAAACTGGAGAGGGGCAGAATTAGACTAGACATTAGGAAGAATTTCTTCACCATGAGAGCAGTGAGGCACTGGAACAGGTTGCCCAGGGAAGTTTTGGATGCCCCATCCCTGGAGGTGTTCAAGGCCAGGTTGAATGGGGCCTTGGGTAACCTGATCTAGTGGGATGTCCCTGCTCGTGGCAGAGGGATTGGATCTAGATGATCTTTAAGGTCCCTTCCAACCCAACCTATTCTATGAATCTTTGATAAAAAAAATGCAGTGAGCACTCCTTCAGGACATGGAGTTGGTACACAATGAAAGTTGAGTCAAGGATCTCCATCCTAGGCTTAGGTAATACTGCTGTTATTCGGCTGTATCTAACCCTTGGTACGCTAATAGCTTTAAAATGTGGACCTTAAAACCCCAACTTTCTCAGAAGTAAACACAACTATGATTCTTACATCTTCTTTGAAGATGGTTATTTCGGTCCAAGGTCCTTTGAGGTAAAACTCTTTGAACCAAAATGAAAATATTTGGTCCATGATAAATATCTGGACTTCCCCTCTGATCACTTTATACCTCCGGGGATACTTTCAGGTATTCCATCCCATTCTAAACTATTACTGAAGGAATTATTCATAATTTTGATTTGCTTGTACTCTATAGTGAAGATAAGTACATAGCTCATAAATGTTTGCAGAGTTGCTGAGCAGCAGCTGGGGGGCTCAAGAGACTTAAAATGAAAGTCATCCTCTAACAAGATTGTCTGAACTAAGGTGCAGTCAGACTCATTAGCCCACAACTTCTGAATTAGACAGATATGGTAAAAGTACTAGGTAGGGTCTAACACAATGACAATGGGATATGGAAAGTGAAATTCAGCTTCTTGTGATTCTGTGCTGTCTGGCAATCAGTGTCAAAAGAGGCAGAACTAGAGAGTTTTCTCTGAGCTGCTTCTATTTGTTGATAGCCCAGATATAGGCGTCAAAGAGCGAGGAAAGCCAAAATTCCCCCATCCACAGCCACACACATATTTGGAATGCAGCTCAGCAGGGAGGCTCCCAAAATCATTGTTAGAAGAACAAAGGCAAGTTTTAGATGACAGACATTTCAAACAACAGAAAAGTTTGAGGAGACCAATAAGAATAACAATTAGAATGGGAAAGGATTAAGTGGCCAACAGAAAACAACAAAAGGAAAATTAACGTCTTTTCAAAAATCACAAAGCAACTTCAAAAGCAGGGTAAGAACAATGAAAACCCCAAATTATCCACAGTTAACAGCAAAGCTCACAAAGAAATTAAGTGACTCCTGCAGAGAAAGGGTGTGGGGAGATCTTATAAATTTACCAAATTCCAAACAGGATAAAAAAAATTCTCACACACATAGCCTGGTAGGCAGCCAGTGCCACTTAGTGCCATGATTTTTGAAGGCCAAATTCTAAAATGCATTTCTAATGCTAGTTCTGCAAAGAGGAAAGCTAGAAAATGAAATAATATTGATGAAGTCCAACTAGGGTCAGGAAGAACTGCCAACTAGTGACATAGCACAACATCTCTGTGATAACCCCTTGCTTTTGTGCACCCATCACCTAGTCAAACTTCAAGGATTTGGAATGAAAGTTTGTATGACACGCACTAAACTCAGGTGGAATTCTGTCTGTTGTTTGTTTTGAAATGTTCAGCCAAAATCATTGCGCTAGAATGAGAGTTAGAGTGAATAAATTACCTTACTAACTTAAAGCAAAAGTTGTAATGAACATTCATCTGAAGAGCATATTATTGGAGAGGATGTTACAATTTAGCAGAAGCCTAAAACTTAGCCTATCCATGTTAGGGTTTCACTTTGTCCCATAAAAGATCAAGTGAATTTAATTATAAACCTTAGAGAAGCCATGCTTCACACAACTTTAGTAAAGACTTCCTTAATTTCAGTAGCTAACCACTCCAGCAATTCCTTCTGAACCTTTCTTCTTCTTCTCTGAACGTGTTCCTTCCACAGCTCTTAGTGTTTTTCAGGCTGTAGATAAAACCAAGAAAAAGATGCAAAGGCTGCTTTTGGCTTTTCCAGGCTGGCTTGAGGCTGGGCATCTGACCTGACAGCAGGAAATTTCTTTGCTGTATTCTGATGCTGCCCCTCCTGGCATCCAACAGTAGAGTGACCCAGACACTGAAAAGTGAAAAAGGATTTGGGAGAAGAAAAAAAAGGCAAAATTGACATTCAGAAACAGTTCTGACAGACAGCTGGAGGAAAGGACTGAATCATGTCAGGAAAGGAGCTCCTTGGATTAGGAGCTGGATACAGCATGGGAAAGGCGAGCTGGGACCACAAGGCAAAGGGCATATGACTGGCAGCCTCCGGGATGGAGGGAACAAGGGATCTGGTCCTGATAGGGGCAGAAGCAGGAGCCATTAAAGGAAACATAAATAGTTGAAGGGGAGACACAGAAATGGATATGAAGCTTAGAGATGAAGGAACAGATGCTGGCAGCAAATGACTGGAGCAAAACACTAGGAGTAGGAGCAGCAGAGGGGAAAGAAACAAGAGGAACAACAGGGAGTCAGACTTTGCTGATGTCTGGGCATACACAGCATTGAGAAATACAAGCCTGTTCAGGCAAAGAAGCTGAGATAGGAAGTCAGAGAGGAAAGGTCTGGAAACAGAAGAAGACCAAGACTGAAGGAGAAGCCCAAGGAAGGAGACAACAATGTATGAAAATCAAGGGATATAAGACAGGTCTGTAGCATGTTGGCAGGGCACAAATAAAAAACATAGGAGAAGAGAAGGATTTCAGGCAGAGAACTGGAGTATGCTGAACATCAAAAGTAATTCCTGAGGGAAGAGAGGAGAATGACAAATTTGCCAAGTGAGGAAGAACAAGCGGTGTCAGGGAATCAAGTGAAGACCTTTGAGAAGAGACTAGGACAGGGCAGAAGGATGGGTCAGCGAGGAAAGGACTCAAGAAAGGACAAGGGAGAGGTGGGAAACATGAAGCAGTTCTGAAGGGCTGTCAGATAGCTGAGCCCTGTGCAGAACTGAAGAAGCTTGCAGCCCATCTTTCCAGTGCATCTGTGAGACACATTGCTGTTGGTCCAGACTGGGACTAGCAGCTGCCCTATCACTCTTAGTTTGTGTAAGTGCCTGCACACACTATAAAGTTACCCCGCATATCTAAACATCCCAGCCTTAGCACTCAGAGAGCTGGACACAGGATCATTTTCTTTTTTTTTCCAAGCAACCAAGGAATTTGCAGAGAAAATGACTGGATTCAAAACTCAAGGAATTGTTACAGAACCCTCATATTTATATGCGCAGAGAACACCTTTTAATGACATAATTTTGTGCCATTTTTCTTTCAGCTCCATGCCTCAATCTACACATGAAATGGGCCACACTCTATTAACAAACACCTATTCACCAGTTTGTTTCCTCTTAAACATTACCAGTTTGTTTCCTCTTAAACATTCAGCATTGGCAAACATTATTTACAGCACACAATTCAAATTGTTTCTGGAGAAAGTCATTACATCTCATGGTAAATTACTTTCAGCTTATATCCTTAAATATATACTTATTCGTGCCCTTACTGATCTCCTTGTCTGTAGCATTCGCAGTATTATCATTTCCAAGGCTTAAAGACTCATTAGTTTCTTCAGGAGCCCAAGAATGTAGACAGACATTTAAGTAGAGTTTTAAATAATTAGGAATAGCATTGCTGGGAGTGTTTGGTATATTGCCCTACATATTTGTCTGTATTTGAATAAACACCTTTTGAAAATCTGTCTCTCTATGCTTGCACAACATCAATTCATTTATTTTCACAACACTTCCCGGAGGGCAGGGCAGACAATGTTATTCCCTAGCTAGGAAATTAAAGCAATGAAAGTGTCTGCTCAGAATGGGTGCCTAATTTGAAATAGGCAGGAATTGCTTTCTGTAGCATACTACTGACAGCAGTTCTGCATGCGCCACAAATGAGCCACTAGGCTTGCAAGTAATTCAGGAAATAAGGAACACACCATTCATGACCACCTGTGGCTGCATGAATGATCATCCCAGGATCACAGAAAGGCTTTGTGGCAAAGAACATGGGCAACATCCTGCACTGGAGTAGGCTGGCATGAGGCTTTTCTTTTTCAAGCAGTTGTCCTTCCACCACCTGCAAACCCATGTTTTGTGCCTTACACATGTTCTTACTTCAGCAACAAGTGAAAAACTTCATGCAGCATCTTTCTTTGCTACACCATAATTCATCTTTGGGGGAATAATCCTACCCTACAGACTATATCCTGTTAAAAAAACCGTGTAATCCCATTGTGCGTTTAACAAGGTACTGCAAGCAGCTCTGAACCTTACCTTGCCTAACTTCTAAGTGAATAGGAGCCCATGCATTTTATTCAGCTTTAACCAGTGTTCATTTCAGAGCTGTGCACCTTAGAGATGACCTCCAGACAGTCAGTTCTGTTGCCAGCTACACCACCAGCCTGCAGGGTAACCACAGCTAGTTTATCTACTTCCCCAGGTCTCCTTTCCCTCTTTTGTAAAATAAGGACATTAATATTGCCATCACTTCCAAATCATTTTGAGAATTATTGATAAAAGGCACTATTTGAGAGTCTGGCATTATTACTGTCATTGCACGTAGCAGGTTTGATGTGTAATCCATACATACATGTATTTTAAGTGGCTGCTGAGCTGCTGGAGGTGACACATGAGGCTAAACAAGCCACTGCCCTCATAAATCCTTGATTCAGGTCTTGAGGCAGCTCATCATCATGATTCCATGGGCTGAGGAGACAGACACATTTGAATTCATGCCTTAATCCCAAACTAAGTATGACTATCTTATTATAAAGATGAACAGCAACAACTGAAGGAGGGACATAAAACAACGCAAGAAAAATCAGTGGATCATGCTCACTATGCCAGTTTTGCAACTAAAACACTACTAACCTGAAATTTATACTGTTTTCATCATTGAAATTCCCTCTGTCTTGTTCACACTCCGTAGAGGAGCTGTGTACATAACTGGTCTAGGTGTCAACATAGCTTTTTCACAGCTATTTTATGCAACACATCTAAGCCAACAAGTCTGATGTACAAAGTGAGAAGAACAAGCTCTCTGAGTGAATAAAAAACTAGCATAAGACTTTGGGTTTAGAACCTTTCTCTTTGTTTGATTACCATGCCATTAAACTGGCATTGGAATGATGCTTAAACTGCACTTGAACCTTGTAGTCAATTGCATCAAAAACTGAGATTTCCTCTTGATCACCTTTTTGAAGTGCAAAGCATCTTACAGAGCTGGCCTCTAATCCATATAGTTTGCCTTGTGTTATACTGTTACAGGTTGGTCACAAACTGATTTAGCTGCAAGTTTAAACATCAGGAGTTATTTAATAAAGGCCTTCCATTCTGATACTTCGTTTGAAAACCACAGGATGAATATGCACAAGTATGTGTGATTATATAGTCACACTTTAGGTAGCAAACTAATGGCATTTTTCTAACTTATTACTCTCCCTGAGAAAACATAATTTTCTGGATTCCAATTTTCAAGATAAAAAGGATACTATAAGATATTGGTTGATGAGATTTAAAAGGGAGATTACAGAAAGATTGAAAAACTCCTTTCAATTGAAGAAAGTAATTCGTTACTCAAGAGATTTGCACTTTGCTGCTGATCAGAAGATAATAATACCCACATTAATACCCACATTACCAAGCACTGTAATACCATACAAGAGCAACAAGCACACAATTGATGAGATTACAGTTCCATACATTTGGAACTAATAAAAAGAATTACTTGCCAAAGAAGTCCAGAGCTTATCTGAGGAATTTTCTGCAACAGAAAGCCATTGTGATAAATAGTATCTTTTTTTTAAAAAAAAAAAAGAACAGAATCATTTTCTGGAAATTAAGCAGCCATGGTGGTGAAGATAAAGACAAACAGAAATATATATTCTTTCCAAGGACAGCCTTATTGTTTCAGTCTTGTCTGTGGCCTTCAATGAAAAAAAAGGCAGCTCCAGAAATAAAGCATTGGTCTGCTGCAGCAATTAAGTCCATGCTCTCTAAGTAACCTACTTCAAAATTTCCATTGCCTGAGCCTGGCAGAGAGCTAGCTTAGGGCAGAATTCAGGCCTCTAGATAAGCTTTAGGTCAAGCGTGAATCAGAGTTAAAATGTTTATGGAGTTCAGGGACTGCAAATCCCATAAGCAGTCAGATGAGAGTTCATGTAAATGTTAAATCTGATGGGATCATCTTTCTTATAAGCTTGGTGCCATCCTGAGCTGCGATGGCATGTGAAAACAGCTTTAAAAGAAAATTTCTGAATACCATACAACGCAAAACCCAGAGAGCCAAGTCTGATTCTAGGAACTGTTATCCAGCTCAACACTGCTGATTAGCAATAGCATCAATATTGAACTGATAGCAAATAGCATTCAGACTAGAGGCGCAAGGCTGAGCCTAGCTCTGCTGCCAGTGGAGGTCAGTTCACGTCTTTGGCCAGACAAAAGGAGAAGGAGCAACACTGCAAGTGTGAAATTTACACACATTCACCTCTGCATCTGCAAAACACTTAGAAGAACATGCTCTGTGTACAGACCACCAGAGATTCGTCACCCCTGAGCTAAGGACTGCACTCAAGCAGAATATCTGAGTTAGCCCTGAATGCAGCTCCCAGAACTCCTTTCCTCTCTCTCACCCCAGCACTTGGAATAAAAATGAACAGAAAGCTCAGTGGAGAGGGAGGTTTCCCACCCATGGCCACAGTGCCTAAGCTTGCCGAAAAGGGCAATCTCATGCTCTGCAAACTGGCCAGCATTCTCAAAGCCCACATACCCACCCATCCACGCTTGGTTTTCACAACCTGGTTCAATCATCTTGATGATGTGTCCCGTAGCGAGTGCAGAGTAGGGAGGACACGGATGCTGTGCTGCCCTGGTAACTGTTTTTCCATCCCAGAAAGAATTTCTGTCATATCACATAGACAGAGATTTACAGTTTTCTTTTTGTAGGAAAACACAGCTATTTCTTAGCAGCACGAGTCTAATTTCTTGCTTTGCTGCCTGCAGCTAGGCTTTGCCACGTTTTACTACACTGAGTTACTCATTTTAATGCACTGACAGCTTCACTTTCCCTGCGCAGTGTGTGTTTTTGAACTCACTCTGCAGCATGCTGCGAAGCAGACAAGGGAGGAGGGAGTAAAGAAGGAAGGAGAGAATGAGAAAAGGTGGTACGGCTCCATGGAAATGTAGCACTTCCCTGGAGATTAAGCTTCTGTATTCTCAGTAGTCCCAAAAAGGGAATTAAAATGTTTAGCAGAGCAAATCTTAAAATAAGATCACAGGCATCACACTATCCCAGCCAAAAACATTACCCCTGCTTAGTGGCAGCCCAGATGCACTGGAATGAGTTCACATCAACTTGTTGGTGGGTGCAGACTGCTGAATAACTTCATTGTCTGCCTCTAGCTACTCCACCACTCACAAGCCCCATGAAAATGCCTCAAGGGACTGCTCTGCATTATTTCCCTGCCCCTATAAACGCATATGGTACTTTGTGTAACAAGGGAAGGTCTGCTGATTTCAACTACAAAGCTGATGGTGTTTGGTAGACCCAGTTTCAACCTACATCTCTGCCTTAAGTACCTCACAGCTTATGGCTTGAGTCTGCTACACAACCCTGTGGCATTTGGCCCAGGCCATACAGACAAATACTTGCTACTGAGTTAAACCTTCACGGCCTTTTCTCACTAGCCCACATCTGATAAGTGGGTCACTTGGCTGTTGGATGTCCAGAGTACGTGGTTAGGTGAGCTCAGAAAAGTTTTTAAAAAAAAAAAAAACACAAAGAAAACCTCAGCAGGTTTGTAGTTCTTCTCCGTTCATTTCTACTCACTGTCTGCATTGACCGAGTCAGACTCGGTCAGTTCTCAGTTTATTTCCTAGGTTCAGCTAGTTGAAATCAAGCCAAACTTAACTTGCCCACTGCACCCTTGCCGTTCCCACATGCAGTCTGCTACATCAAGGAAATATCCTACAGTATCATGCCAGGGAGTACAGTTTCTGGGAAAGATGCCATCACTCCTTCTAATCAATTGTTTTAAGATGACACTACTTCACCATGGCTGAAAGTGCCACTCTTGGGGACATATGAAAATAATTCCTTCATTTTTAGGTCAAACATTGCCCTACAGCACTGCACAGCCCACATTACAAGAGAAATTGAAGTGAGAAGAGGCCCATTCTGGTATTGCAATGCCCAGAGCAGAGCACAGAGCTCCTAGTGTGGTCCCATCTGGAATGTCCTTTAATATCCAAGTCAATGAGGTTTCGAGTCAAGAGGATTAGCTTAATCCAACTAGTCCCCGTTCCTTGGGGGTAAGGCAGGGGAGAAGTAATTTGTGTTTCAACCTCAAGTGATAACTCATTCATTTAGAACCCACCCCCCTCCAGCTAAGAGAGAGGATGTAAGGCCTGAGATTTCTCATATTAAAATAAAAAAGAAAGAAAGAAAAAATCCAGCATTAGCAAGCCCTAATCCATTTGCTCTGATAGCTATTTATCAGGACATAAAGGAGCAATGAACAGCCTAATTCAATTTTGCCTTAGTAAAAGGCTCAGCTGTCAGGGAAGCCTGAGCTTTTCTGGAGTTTTCCTACTGAACAACATGAAAAATTCAGACAAGATGGATCCTTCTCAATCCCTTGGGTCTGAGGAACAGCTTGCAGTACTTGAAGCAGTACTGCTTGCCTTTGGTACACCCGTTTGGTTAAGGAGTAAACAAGACACACCTTATCTGTACTAGATCTCTCTGACTGCTGAGCATATTCAAGAAAATTTGGATTGATTATCTCAGGCAGCTTTCCCAGAAATTAGATCAAACAACACACTGGCACCTATGCACAGCCCACGAGAAACAGCAGGAGCCAAGATTACACACCTTGCCCTGCAGTGCCTGTAGTTTGATACACAAATAGTTCCAAAGTAGCAAAGCTCACCTTTGCCATGAAGCTACAAAAAGCCTTCACCTTGGCATCAGTGAAAACCTGGAGAGGTGAGAAAGCACTGAAAAAACACAGAGGTGGGCAAGTATCTGAGGAAGTGACTCCTTCTGAAAGACACCTCACCTGAAACTAACTCACCAAAAATTGCCAGAGCACATTCCTTCCCAGCATAAGGATGTTTTCAATGCAGTCCACATTTGCCAAGTCAGGCCAAACCCAGAATTTCATGCAGTCTTTTTTGTGCCCTGTACCCATGAAAACCAAGCCACATGCTCACAAAAATGTTCTCATGCACATAAGCAGGACTTCAGTTAAGCCACTGCAGCAGAATCATAGAATCATAGAATAGTTTGGGTTGGAAGGGACTTCAAAGATCATCCAGTTCCAACCCCCCTGCCATGAGCAGGGACATCTCACTAGATCAGGTTACCCAAGGCCCCATCCAGCCTGGCCTTGAACACCTCCAGGGATGGAGCATCCACAACTTCCCTTGGCAGCCTGTTCCAGTGCCTCACCACTCTCATGGTGAAGAAACTCCTCCTAATGTCTAGACTAAATCTATCCCTCTCCAGTTCACACCCGTTCCCCCCTGTCCTATCACCACAAGCCTTTAGGAATAGCCCAGCTTTCTTGTAGGCTTCTTTCAGGTACCAGAAGGTCGCTGTAAGTAGGCAGGGTCATAACTAGGCAACTTTGATCTACATTAAACATGGCTGAATTGAGGAGTCAAAATGTAGGCTTCTTTTAGACTGTTTACATGCTTCTTGGTTTCACAGGCTGCAAAGGTGGACTGGGAAAACTGCCAAACTAAAAGAATTTTTTGGTAAAGAATCCATTTCTTATAACGATACCTGCCTGCAGTTTCCCAGTTGCTGCACACAAGCAAGATAATGATTCAGTGAATTGTTTGCATATAATCAGCCATCTAATTGTGTGTGCAATTGTCAGGCTGGAATATACAAATCCACCTGCAAAATTAGTATGTGCATTCTAAAAAATGAACTTTGTAAGGTCTATGGTGACAGGTAGCCAGCAAGGTCTAGTTCCAAATGTTGTCTTTGACCTTATCATGAAAATAAATGGCACTCAGTTAAGTTCTCAATCTACTTCTGATCATCTGGCTTTGAGATGACTTTTCCTAACTACTAAACTGCCTTCCCTACAGTCATCCTTCACACCTCTGTGGGACCATATATAAAATTCTGGAAGGTTCTTCATCAAGGTAAAGTGCACCAGCTCCGCTGCATCTCCTGGAACAGTTCACAAAGCCAGTCTCCTCATTTCAGTTGTAAAGCAGCTGACAGTAATTGCTTGTTCTGTCTTGCTTCCAAGCAAATAAGAACAAGGACCTAAGGAACAATAGAGTAGAAATGATACTTGTGAAACAAGCATGTTTTAAGTCCTAGATAATCAACTACGACAAATGCATCCATAAATGTGTAATTGTTACATGGAGGGGGGGGAGCTGGAGAGGTACTGTGTTCAGACTCAAAACCCATTGACTATACAGAAGGAAAAGAAACAAGTCGCCTGGAGCCAATGCAGAAACATCACCAATAGTAATTCACTAATGAAAGGCCCTAAGGAAATGACATATGGCTAAATTTGAAAATTCAAGAGGCTATTCAGACTGGACAAGCATGCAGTTGCATGTTTGAAAAAACAGTCATAATGAAGGCAATGATAAATGACTCTGAACAAAAAAAAAAACAAAAGGGAAATCAGAAGAGCCAAAAGTGAGTTCAAAAAAATCAATAGCACACATTATTAAAACAAATCAACTAGGGGTCCTTTCAGGATTTCTCTACATTAGAGCTTCTGTTCAGGCCAGGAGCATGCTTTTGAAGCAAATCTCTTGATCTTCACTTAATATGCTGTGTTCATTTCTCAAAGCAGACAATCTCAGATGAAGCTAAACCAGAAGATGCACTCTGGGAATGCACTGAATGTGCTCCAGTTGCTAAGTGGTGGTCACTTCACAGAACCAGGTCAGAATAAATCTAAAATAAAAGCCCCTTGAATGTGTAGAGTGTGTGGATCCTGCATTCTCATCACCACCAGCCACTCTTCTTTGCAGGTCCTCCCCTACTGGCCAGCATATACACAACCTCAGTGTGTCTGAAACTTGAAATGAGAATCTGAGATTAAATATGAACCACAAAATGTGTGAAGTAACCTGAGCACTCACTAGGCTGGTGAGTTTTAGGGAAACAGTCACAGCAAGGACTACATTTCTGAGAAGCTAAAGGGTTCCTTTGTACTCTGTACTAAAGATGTTGAGGCAATACCTATCCCAAGCCTGCATTTTTTAGCTCCTGAAACAGTCTAACTAGGAGATAAATATGTCAGAAATAGTGGCTTGTGCTAGAGTATGTGAATTAGTCTTAAAAGCACCTACTTTCTATGCTTACCTTCATGAATCTGGGTGAAGTCAAGTAAGGTTCTTGCAGAAATAACTAAACTCATTAAAAACAGTCACTGTTTCAATGGCTGGGGGGACAGCACAACTTTTCTACCGTTTTTTTCAGGAAGCTGAAGAACTGAGTGATGCAACACTGGGCCTCAGAGGCTGAAATAGTTTTAAAATAGAACAAGAAGCCCCCCAGAAGATCACTCAGACGTGGTCACTTCCCACAAATGTGGTTTCTGTCCTACAGAACATATTGCTAAAGGCACTGGAGAATTGTTTGACAATGCTTTGCAGGTGCTTTAAAGACTGCCAACAAAGGCCCTGCAGAAGTCACTATGGGTGTGAGGTGGATGTGAGAGTCACTGCAGTTTAATGAAGCAGCACTCATCTGCTGATCTGCTGAGGCTCTTTGTGCCATTGTGACAGTGACTTTCACTCAGGTGTCTGTGCTCTGTAGACACACAATTATCCTAGGCTGTAAGGCCAAGCAATCTTGTGCAGCAAAAATTATCTAAAAATCAGAAAGCAATGATGTGAAAATCAAGAATCTATTTTCCTTAGGGCTAAAGGTGGCAATGAGACCCTTCCAGTGCCACGCTAGATGTGCTTTCTTTAAACACAGGCTCTGATGACCTGGAAAGGGAATTGGGCAGGGAGGCAGCAACACGTCCAGTTATTTAGGTTAGTCAGGCAAGAGCTGTATGATGTCAAGCAAAATTCAGTGCTCATAATAATAATGAACAGCACAAGGGAAGACTCTTTCATTGTTGCAGAACACTGCATCAGCTCAGCAAAGGGCTACCTGTGCCACTTCAGATGAGTCCAGGGTAGGGTACTCCGACTGAAGGTTTGAGTGCAATCAAAGAACTAAGATATTTTGGCTTTAGAAGAAATACCTTGCAGAACAATGCAGAATTTATCGTTCGAGCTTCCTATGTAAGCAGAGGTGCAGGCACAGACAGGAAAAGACACTGTTCACCTCATTTCAAAGTCAGCATCACAGAAGTCACTACTGATCATTGACCTCCTGTTGTCTTCTTCCATCTGCCAACTCAGTCAAAATAAGATAAGTTATTTTAAACAGTTTATCCAGTAGGGTTTTGCTGCCACAGTAGACTCACTTTGATTGGAATAGCTTAAGGAGTACTCACATAGGCAAATATGCCATCAAATCAGAGTCAAAGTTCTTCGTGCAGCAAGGTGTGAGAAATAGCTGGGGACAAGCTTTGAGGAGTGCGAAGGGGTAAAGTGTATACAAAATTTAATGGTAGCACCAGAGACAGGATGGATTGACTGTACCCAAATACTGGAATACAATTCCAATGAGGCTATTCAGTTATCTAACACCATTAACTGTAAGTGCATTTAATGCATTTTAATGTGATGGTAGATAAAATGTTTTCAGTGCTGGTCTGATGAATCAATCTTTCCAGGCCTAGTGTAGTAAACGCTAAGCCAAGAGGATCCAGAAGAGTAAACTGAGAGCATGTTCTCATTGAAATCTATCCCTGGACATTCTGCAGGGCATGTGTGACTTGTCCCAGCTGTTAACACCCAAAGGGTAAAATGCTTGCAGTCACTAGAAACTCCAAAAGCACCCAAGGCTACTGAGGTAACACTTGGGTCCTTTTTGCCACTGTGCAGACAGGGACAGGTAGTGACCCCAGCAAGAGATAAAGCTAAGCAAACCTTGTGGCCATCCTGGCATTTGCAAAGACTTATTCACCAAGATCCGCAGATCATTTCCCATGTATACAGAGGGCTTGGGCTCATCAGCATTCCCTGCTCCCTTGTACTGCACAGGGAGCTATGTAACAGTCATGCAGGATGCAGTTTGAATTCACCAGGCGCTGTCACAGGAGAGGGAGAGGAAAAGAGTTAAAAGTAGATAGACATAGGCTATCACATGGTGGTCTAATTTTTGTATTCTCCCTGCTCACCGTTTTTGGCCACAAAAGGATAAATTCCTTGGAATTGTTTGTTTAGGGGTGGAGGAAACAGGTGTTATATTTATCTGCAACTATCGCTGTCATGCAGTGTTGTATGTACTTGTTCTGTTAGCCAGGAACCAGTATGCCCAAACAGTCTTCTGCACACAAGTAAACAAAGCTTGAAGTTACTTAGGCTGTGCTTACATGTCTACTTTAATCCAATACAAGTCTGTGCTGCCACTGACTGAAGCTGCTTGGCTCTTGCCCCTACGCCACCGCACATCAGTGTGCTCCTGCTCTCTGCCCAGGGTTTTCGTGCGCCAAGAAATTAAGTAGCCAAACAGCAATCCAGACCCATTTATCTGTAAACAGACCTTATTTTTTCCTGTTAGGCTGTTTTTCAGACAGATCAACCTGGCAAAGCATGCAACTGCAGTGGTATTAATACCACAGACATTTTGGTGGAAAGGATAGCTCAGGGGAATGTGGTGGTCTTTCCAGAATAATGAGCTTCTTATCTGTAGGCTTATACCTAAGGTTTTTTGCTATCAAAATGATCTTATGTCTCAGATGTTGTGTAGATCTTCCTAGCAGTTTTAAATTCTACCATAAATAAAACTGTACTCTACTCATAAAATCTCTAGAAACAAGTTTCACAGAAGTAAAATTTTCCATGTATGATGATCATTGATATCATGCAATATTTGTATAGCAGCATAAAAAAATAAAATACGGACAAGAAAATTTCCTGAGATAATCTTATGACTGTAGTTCCAATAACGAACATTCATTTCAGAGCTGATCAAAACTCAGAACTTCTTTTCCCATCAAAATTTTACATCCTGAAGTTTGGTTATGATCCACGGATAAGACTGTATTTCAGCAATTTCTCAATGAAATCTGGAGGAAAAGAAGAACTAAAAACTATCTGCTTTCCAGAAGCAATTTTAGGACTTTGAATTTTCATTTTAAAATCCATTTTATTTTATGAAGGTTCTCTTATTTCATATTTTACTCTTATTTCATAACTAGTCTATAGAACTACGCACTGACATGTCATAGCATGACATACCAAAATTTAAATATCCTTCTATTCTACCAAAAAGTGTTATTTTTAAAACCATTAAGGACAGCAATTGTCTAGTACTAATCAGCAAGGAAGTTCAAATATTTCAGTAAGCACTGAACAGAAGCAATTCTAAATTACTTTTAGAACAAAATAAAAAATAAATTTTAAGTGAGAGAATGTTTGACCTACATGTCATACTGTACGCACTATCTTGATGCTAACAGCACACACAATATCTAGAAATGGTTTAAAACACTGAAAAATACAAAATAAAACAGAACAAAAATAAATAAATAAGAACATCACAGCTACGTAAAACAAAATGTGCAGCAGAAGGAAGAGAGTAGCAATCTATTTCATTCTGCTGCAGTTTTTGAGCTGAAATGTAGCTCCATC
Source organism: Clamator glandarius (assembly GCA_033459285.1). Classification (NCBI taxonomy): domain Eukaryota; kingdom Metazoa; phylum Chordata; class Aves; order Cuculiformes; family Cuculidae; genus Clamator; species Clamator glandarius. Next base: position 647,360 of record JAUNZM010000310.1, on the reverse strand, counting down.
TTACTGATGAAAGCATTTTTCTTCTAAGCTGATATGATCATTTTTGTGAGAATAGCAAAAAAAAATAATAAAAAGGCTCACAAAATGTCTTTTTCAAAGAGAAAGAAATTATAAGAAAAACATTAGACTAAATTCTTCTGCTTCTTTTAAAAACACTTGTGTTACTATTAATTATCATGTCTTATCTCTAATAAATTTCAGGTGACCTGAAATACTCTGGGTTAATACTTGACTAATTTGCCCTAGCACATTTTAGATGATGAGACAAACAAATTCAATGCACAGCCTCTTTGTGACTTTTTTAATTTGAATTTTTTATACAACAACTTTAGCTCTGCTAATGCCTCTGCAACAAAAGGAAAAGGCCTGAAACACCGTCTGTCCATTTCAGCAACCCAACAGGGATCCATCCAACCACCGAGCAAAGATAAAACTGGAAGTTTTAGCTACAAAACACAGAAAAGAGATAAAACACCCTGTGAGCTGCAGTAATGGAAAAGCACATTCCTCCAGGAGGATAACAACATGGGCAGCTCTTCAGAGCAAGCTGAGCGCTCACACTGAATAGTGCACTGAAATACTGGTGTTTTTCAGAGAGCACTCAAACATTTTGACACCTATCTGCATTGCGCGCAATGGCATATGGTAGCCACAACATCCCCAGAAAACTACATGCCCTCACCTGCCCTCCAGGTCCTACTAGCACTTGCCTAACCAGTGCCCTAAGTAACTAAAGTAAAACAAAGGGTTATTTTAGTTTCAGGATCCAAACAGGTGGACAGTGGTTCCTAAAGTCTCCACTGCCAGGAGGCTGCGAGATGGGCATCACTTGCATCGTGACTGGCCCTCCCTGCACTCCCCAACGCTACTGCACACCCAAGGCTTCTGTTCTGCAGCAAGGGGAACATGAGGTTTTTGGGGCAAGGCCATTGCCATCCTTTGCTCTTATACAAAGAATGAACAGCTCTGGGTTTATGGCTGGGAGCAGCATGAAGTGCTGGCGAGAGGCATGTCAGAGTTGGTTGGGTGCTCATTTTCTCTCCTTCTCAACCTCACAGAGAGCCTGAAATGTAAGGAAGCCTATTTACATAAATGGAAGAAATTCTCCTAATGAAGAGTAGGGGAAAGAAAACAGCTTAATCACCACAAGCAGCCCCCCACTGTGCTGGAGATTGGATTTTGAGAACATGCTCCAGACAGGCTCTGCAGTGAGTTGTCACAGGCAGCGTCTGGTAGTGATAACAAAGCCCCACATCTTCTTGGGGGAAATAAACGTTTAAAGTTGCAAGATGCAAGAGCTGTATCTTAATATCATTACCAATTTAACAGGAAATCATATCACTAATACGCGGTGGTGTAATGGTGGAAGACTTTTTGATGTAGTAATATCATAGAATCATAAAATGGTCTGGGTTGGAAGAGACCGTAAAGATCATCCAGTTCCACACCCCCTGCCATGGGCAGGGACACCTCCCACTAGACCAGGCTGCTCAAAGCCTCATCCAGCCTGGTTTTGAACACCTCTAGGGATGGGGCATCTACAGCTTCTACTGGCAACCTGTTCTAGTGCCTCATCACCCTCACAATAAAAAAATTCTTCCAATTATCTAATCTAAATCTCCTTTATTTCAGCTTATTACCCTTTGTCCTACCAGTGCACTCCCTGATGAAAAAGTTCCCCCACAGCTTTCCTGTAGCCCCCTTTAAGTACTGGAAGGCTGCTATACAAATCTTACCATGAACACAACTGTTGACAATGAAAAATGAGGGGGACTTTTCTCACAATCTGAGAATGACAGAGGGAACTCTGGCACCTGCTTTTAAAATAAGTGGTTAATTTCATTTCTGTGACACACACTCAGATGCAGCCTTTCATCGCCAAGTGTTTTTCAGAGAGTTTTACAAACTCAGCAGGTTCTGCAAAACTGTATAAGCACACATGCACATTACCACATTCCTGCCTGTTCCTAAGGTGCAGCTTCCCAGAGGAAATAAAATCTTTTTTTTTTTAAAAGCATTAGTGCAAAGCAGGAGGTAATCTAAGGAAAGTAACAGCATGCCCTCAAGTATTTTCATTGCCCATGCTGGGATACAGCAGGTCTTAGGTATCCATCAACAAAAAGTCTTTCTACAAATACATCAACAGCAAAAGGAGGGCTAGGGAGAATCTCCAGTCCCTAGTAGATGCAGAGGGAACAACAGTAACAGGGGATGAAGACAAGGCTGAAGTGCTCAATGCCTACTTTGCCTCAGTCTTTAACGGTAAGGAAAATTGTTCCCTCTGTGCACAACCCCAAGGGTTGGAAGAGAAGTATGAGATTCCCAAGGTCCAAGAGGAGGTGGTTAGAGACTTGCTTACCCAGCTAGACGCCCACAAGTCTATGGGGCCGGATGGAGTCCACCCAAGAGTTTTGAGGGAACCGGCGGATGTGCTGGCCAAACCCCTTTCCATAATCTTCCAGCAGTCCTGGATGACTGGGGAGGTTCCACTGGACTGGAGGCTGGCTGATGTCGTGCCCATCTATAAGAAGGGGTGCAGGGAGGATCCAGGGAACTACAGGCCTGTCAGTCTGACCTCGGTACCGGGGAAAGTCATGGAGCGGGTGATCTTGAGTGCTATCAAGAAGCACTTGCAAGAGAACCGGGTGATCAGGCCCAGTCAACACGGGTTCATGAAAGGCAGGTCTTGCCAGAGTAATCTGACCACCTTCTATGACCGAGTGACTAAACTCTTGGACGAGGGAAAGGCTGTGGATGTGGTTTTCCTGGACTTTAGTAAAGCCTTTGATACAGTTTCTCACAGCATTCTGCTTCGGAAACTGTCGGCCTCTGGCCTGGACGGGCGCACAATCTCCTGGGTGGAAAACTGGTTGAATGACCGGGCCCAGAGGGTGGTGGTAAATGGAGTTAAATCCAGCTGGAGGCCAGTGACAAGTGGGGTTCCCCAGGGCTCAGTCCTGGGTCCAGTCCTGTTTAATGTCGTTATCAATGACCTGGATGAAGGCATCAAGTGCTCCCTTAGCAAGTTTGCAGATGACACCAAGCTGGGTGGAAGTGTGGATCTGCTGGAGGGTCGGGAGGCTCTGCAAAGGGACCTGAACAGGCTGGACCACTGGGCTGAGACCAACGGCATGAGGTTTAACAAGGCCAAATGCCGGGTCCTGCACTTGGGGCACAACAACCCTAAGCAGAGCTACAAACTAGGAGAAACCTGGCTGGAAAGCTGCCAGGAGGAGAAGGACCTGGGGATGCTGGTTGACAGCCGATTGAACATGAGCCAGCAGTGTGCCCAGGTGGCCAAGAAGGCCAATGGCATCTTGGCTTGTATCAGGAACAGCGTAACCAGCAAGTCCAGGGAGGTTATTCTCCCCCTGTACTCGGCACTGGTGAGACCGCACCTCGAGTCCTGTGTTCAGTTCTGGGCCTCTCACCACAAGAAGGATGTTGAGGCTCTGGAGCGAGTCCAGAGGAGAGCAACAAAGCTGGTGAAGGGGCTGGAGAACAAATCTTACGAGGAGCGGCTGAGAGAGCTGGGGTTGTTCAGCCTGGAGAAGAGGAGGCTGAGGGGAGACCTTATTACTCTCTACAACTACCTGAAGGGAGGTTGTGGAGAGGAGGGAGCTGGCCTCTTCTCCCAAGTGGCAGGGGACAGAACAAGAGGGAATGGCCTCAAGCTCCACTAGGGGAGATTTAGGCTTGAGATTAGGAAAAAGTTCTTCATGTAGAGGGTGGTTAGGCATTGGAACAGTCTGCCCAGGGAGGTGGTTGAGTCACCGTCTCTGGAGGTGTTTAAGGTTAGGGTAGACGAGGTGCTTAGGAGCATGATTTAGGGATTGGTGGGAATGGTTGGACTTGACGATCCAGTGTGTCTCTTCCAACCTGGTTATTCTGTGATCTATGGAGCTGTATGCACCTCTTATCTAAACATCCACAGCCACACTGATTTCATGCAGCGACTCAGAGGGTGCTCAGGTCCTGGTCCTATAAGATATATAGGCAGCAGTTCCAGTGAAAGCCAAGTATGTGCATGCCTGTGAGGCTCTAATTTCCAGATATCCCAGGCTAAACAGTGTGCAGACTCAGGGTAGTAGGCAGAGAATTACATGAGCTATAGGTACGACTGCTTGCCTTCAGTGGGCCCTCCCCAGCTTTAAGACCTTCTCATGCCACCTGCCCTGCCCATGACAGGGGGGTTGGAACTAAATGATCTTTAAGATCCCTTCCAACCCTAACTATTCTATGATTCTATATTCTTGATGCCAGTCCCTTCCCAGGTAATTTTCCACACAAGTACGTCAGCTGAGTGGCCCATAATGAAGTTCCCTGCTGCAGTTAGCTACAAGTCAGAGTATAATCCTCTGGCCCACTGTCAGCAGGTTGGGACAGCATTTTCTACAGCTGGCTGCAGAGAGCAGAGCAGTACAGAAATGAAGTCTCATGATACAATGGTTGAAATGCTCAGCAGGTGTGCATATGCCAGCAGGCAGCTTTAGATGTACAAGGAGTGAACAGGCAGTGAGAACTAAAGGCAGAAAACACAGACTCAGCTTGCTGTGGGAAGGTGTTAGAAGACTAGCAATACCTGGCTCATGGGCTTTGGTGCCCAGATCTTGCTTAACTTCCTACTGCTGGGCAAACAGTTGGAAACTCTTTTCTTTAGAGTGGAACTTAAGCCCTATAATCTGACCCCAGCCAAGTAAGCAAATCTATGGCTTTCATGAACATGCCAAGAGTTCAGAGTAAGGAAAGAGTCTCCATTGTAAGGGGAAGTGATCTGAGGCAGGGGAGCTTCTCCTGAATTCAGATACCAAGTTATTCGATATAAATCCAAGACTCTAACCTTTTATGACTATTCAGGTTCTTGCCATCAGGTGTTACTCTGTGTTCTTACCTTCTCCAGTCCAGTCTGCAGCATTCCTACTAGCAGAGGACAGGCATTTTCAAATTTCCAAATACACAGCAGTCAGTCCTGAAGGCTGACAAAGTTCATTGCCAGCAACCTAGCCAAGGGACTTCTTAGGCAAGCAGATCTCGCATCTGTAGTGGTAAATATTCGTCTCTGGTCACATTGCCTAAGGTTGCCGGCCCGGAATCCAGACCCGAGCTTGGATATGTATGATGTGAACTGGTAGCATCAAAAGTGCCCAAAGGAGTAAAGCTTAAGTGTAAACAAATCCCCTCCTATGCCTACCCTTTCCTGCCTAGAGACCAAACTGCTGCACTCTGGCTAAGGTGTGGAAAAAGCCAACACACAGAGTGTGAACAGGGAGCTCAGGCTAAAGTGTGAACATACAACCTAAAGTAAATGAACACCACACATATATTTTCTGTGTTTATACCTTTTGATCTCAAACAATTTATGAACAAAATAAAATATGATTCCTGAAGGCCATAATTTAGATGGTTTATTTCTGTAATTCTTTCCTCACTCTCTCTTGAATTTTCTTCTTCCTGATTAGACCACTTGGGATTTTTAGTCAAGCATTTTCTCAGACTATTTCATTATTTTCCTCTGCTTCAAGTCTCTCTCTTTTTTTAACTGAAAAATGTCAAGTTTGGCCTCCTCTCTTTACCTTACCCCTGGTTTGATATCTTTTATTTCCCCAGATTCTCTCTCCCTTTGTCTCTTGTTAAATGAGATATCTTGCCTCCTCCAGAGAAAGGCTCTTGGAAGTAATTGACTAACTTGATGGTAATATATACAAAGCTACCAATAAACATAATAACTATAATATAGATGACCCTTCCTGGAAAGTGTCTTGTAAGAATGTTCTTACTAATGGGAAGCTGTATAAGTATAATCATGAGTAGTAGAAGGCTTACAAACAAGCCTTCTAGCAAACACTGTGACAGGCACAGTGCTCGATGCTGCCTTTGTTCTGAGCTTACACCTTCCACTTTGTGCTTCTTCCACTCTTCTGACCATGGTGGATGTGGAGAAGCTTGTCCACAAAAGCAACAAAAAAAGATGGTATGAAAGGGAGCAAAGACAGAAGGTAGATCTAGAGAAGCTCTGCATCTAAAGAGCACTAGCTTAACAGCATTTGATACCAATCAGTGTCTTTTATCATGTTGTTGGAAGAGTGAAGAACCACCTATCTTCCCCCTTTCTTGTTTTTAAGGCCCGTAAGTCAAGGAGAAGGTGCAATCAGAAATTAAATCCCTGGATTTCTCAAAAGTGGGAATCTTCCTCTCAAACAGATGGCAAGTTGTAGGAAGCCAGGCAGAAAAAACAGTTACATTTTACAGTGAGAGTGATTAATCAGTGCAAGAGGCTCTCCAGAGTAGGGACTGGATTAGCTTTCATTTGAAATCTTCATTTGATATCTTCATTTGAAATTTGGCTACTTTTCGTAGAGAAAATCTATGCCAAGCTGAGCTTGTTGGGCCAACTTACAACAGGTCAGAGTGTGGCAGTAAGAAGAGTCTGTGATAGCCAGTAGATTAAACTAAATTATCTAAAGCACTTTCTGACCATTAAAGTGTGCAGTTGTAAATAAATGCCTTGACACTTTCTGGACACCTCAACTGATCTCCACGATCTCTGCAGAGGACCTGAAAGAAAGTTCCTCACTGGTCATGGACAATGATAGGAGTGCTCAGTGAGAAGAACTCAAAAGATGATAAATTAATCCGGAAAGGCATTAAGGAAGAGATGAGAGAAGTGTGGAAGAATATATGAAAATTAATCTAATTATAGAAAGACACCTGGAACAGCTTGAAAGTTAAATAAGTGGAAGTACCTCCAAATTACAGTTTCCTACATCAGAAAGAGGATTGACATATCCTGTTTAAGATGGTTTGCTGCCTGACAATGAGGCTCAAATTAAAATATTAATTTGCACTTCTTTATGGTAAAAAGTCAAAAACATATAAAGAACTGGACAAGGGGGGAAAAAAAGAGGGTTGAGGCATTTTCACTGAAATTCTCTCTGACATTCAGTTAAGGGACAGAACTTTGAAAGATGTCAGAAACAAATAGCATCTGTTTATCTGGAGTCAGAATAAGTCTTGATCTTTCCCCAAGCATGCCTACACACATGCAACCTTGGAGAAGCCAGCAGGCTTTTCATAAACTCCAGAAGACTCTCAACCGAATTGTACAAGGTATTTTCAAATAACTCATAGCACAGAGGAGAAAACTCATTAAAGTTAATTGGCCCACCTAGAGAGTCTTCTCTCTGACAAGAGGTGCTGTTAAAAACAAGAAACAGCTCTGTTGCTAGCACTGATCAAAGTTAAAACATTGAATTCTTGGTAAAACTTTCCAAAATTTTTACTTTTAGCCAGGAATGAGGGAAAACTGACATTTGAATGAGAGAATAACCAGTACGCAGGTAACCTGCTATACTTTATTTTCAGGATTTTAAAAAAACTATTATTTTTCAAGGAATGTTTGTTAGAAATATTTTAGGAGAACACTGCTGAAAGATCTGATTTTTGCACCTAGGTGACAACAAGCAAGTCCTTAATTCTCCAAATTTTCAGTTATGCATTTAGCTTTGTGCAAATAAGCAGTCAGATGGAAATCAACAGAACAAGCCAAAGTAAATATACACTTCCCCCCCTTAGATCCAAGGAGAAATAAATAATGTAGGAATAAAACAAAGCACACGCATGTGTCTCCAGGAAGGAGATACCTTGCTGACCATCTGGACTTCTTAATTTTCATGTTCATAAAAATACCTTAGCAAATACTTTTAGGAAAACTATCTACCATGGACTCCAGCTGGCTTCAGTGGATTGGCCACATTTACCATTAAAAGAACCCATAACATTTCTGTGGATTCTCACATGAGGAAGACCGCTATTGTACTTTCTTAAATGACAGCATTTAAGAGACCATGTAATTCAAATCATAATAACACTCAGAGGGGGCTCTTGCTCTTCACAGTGCAATCAACTGGGGGTTACAGACCACAGCTGTTTTTGGAGTTCCTAGAGGTCAAGAGGAATGTCACGTGCAGGAGCTGTAATCACAGTGCTGTGATTTACAATCCTCTTCACAGTCATCGGCCCCGCTCGTCTCCAGGCGATTACTCAGTGTTAGCGGAGGCTGTGGAGAAGCCGGCAGCACAGACCTACACAAGAAGTGCCACACACTTCAGTAGCGATTCAGTCACTGAGCACAGAAAGCCTTCACACAAATCTGCTGCAGCCTTCAACTGGAAAGGTGGGATGCATCTATTCTGCCTTGTCGTCATGCTTTCCAGCATCCCTTCCCTCACTCTCCATGCTGCCCTGGCCTCAGACTGTCTGCAGGGATGCTACAAAAGCCCCTTAGTTGGTACAACAGGCTGGGAACCTCATCAGTGGCTTTCCCAGAGCTGCCCAAAACCTTTACGCACCCACAGGATAACAAGGTACCAGCCAAACCACTGCACAAACCAAGCTGCTCTCTGCCCCGCCACAGACACTGTGTCTCCAGAGGTTGCACATCACCCAGTGCACCAGTGCTGGGGAACTACAGCAAGATCTGGCACCAGAGTCAAGTCCCACTTGCTACTTACCCTGCCACCAGGCCCACAGACCTCCTCCACTCATGCAAAGCCCAGGCAGCACCAGCCAGCACAGTCAGTCTCTCCAGGCACCACGTGCAGGGGCTTGAGAACGTTTTGTCACATGCAAGGCTACCATTCCAAATCCTCCCTGTCTCGGCCAAGCCCCCTCCATTCAGCCTGGAACCTAAGTTGCAAAGCCAGGGCGCTGTAGAGGGGCCGAGCCCAACTGGTGCTGTCTCCAAATTAGGCAGGTATTGACTGCACACTGAGTGAACGCACCTCCCAGCATACGGTCAGAGCAGGCAGGAAACCCCAGGCCATGCAACTTTTCTCCTGGAGACAGAGAAGGAGGAACTTATAAGGATCCACAAAGTGATGGTGGCTCTGATCTACCAATTCACCAGCTGTGACACCCCTGATCTCCACCACAGGCCACCTGCGCACACCTCATTCTGGCTTTCCACCAACATTTAAGCCCCAGTCTCATGAGAAGTTCAAGCAGTTGAGCTGGTAGTCTCTGGTCAGGGGTAGCAGAGAATGGTGGGGGAGTGCTGCTCAGGTGGTGGCTAAGGCAGGTAAGGAGGAAGGAGAAAGGCAGGTGCAGCACCAGCATTCCCTGGCCATATCTCTCCGTGTATTCCATAGCCCCTATGACATATCCGAGGACCATCAAATGGGCGGTACGGTCAGCTCTGTCAATCACAGGTGACTCCCAGTGGATTTCAGCTCACAGCACACCCTGAGACGCAATAAGATCTCAGAACATCCTCAAGCGTCTAAATGAACATTGAACAAGTATCTTTTAAAGACAAATACTGGGCCCATTGATCAACAATCAATGGTCATTTTGCAATTCTCCAACCAGAGGACAAAGTTTTTGTCAGATGTCTTGCAAATATCTCCCAACAGCTCTATCAGTATATTGAGTCTGGGGAGAAAAACCCTTTGCTGCTCTATCTCCTGATTCACTAAATCATTTTTCAACAAAGCTTAATGAAGGTGTCAATGCACATGTGGAAGATGGAAGACCCATCACATCAAAACAGAGGCAGCTACTACCAACCTAGAGACCTGTGTAGGAATCCCAAGGTGAAAGACCCCATGAATGAGTAGCTGAACATGACCCAACATAGAATCATAGAATAGTTAGGGCTGGAAGAGACCTTAAAGATCATCTAGTTCCAACACCCCTGCCATGGGCAGGGACATCCCACGAGATCAAGCTACCCAAGGCCCCATCCAACCTGCCTTTAAAACCTTCAGGGATGGGGCAGCCTCAACCTCCCTTGGTAACCTGTTGGTCACATACCAATCTCCCACTTTCCAGATCAGCCTGCATCCTGACAAACAAAGCCTGGGGTTCTGGAGTTTCTTGAAAACCACTTTTCCATCCCAAGATTATGAAGATTTTCTTTCCTAATGACAGTCGTCCTTTCTCTGGCAGGAATCCTAAGCCCTCCTAATGCGGCTCAGATGAATCTGAGCAGCATCACAAGGGCACTGGTTGATTTTTTGTTTTGCTTATTTTTTCCTTTTGACTGGGCGTAGCTCTTATGTAATTTTTTTCATCAATATAGGGGAGGGCATTGTTTATAGGGGATTACAGGGATTACTAAAGCAAACCATTTGCACTTTCCAGTGGCTGGTACAACTCACAATATCCTACCCTGCCTCAGAGTTAGCAAGTAGGAGGATCAAATGATTTTGGTTTGATTCTTCTCCAGCATGCTGATGCAGCACAAGTCTTGTGTCCACACTTCGAGCACACTGGGCACAGACCCATGCCCACCGGCTGCTGCCAGTACTCATCTGTACAAACACGCAGATTGCTTCAGGGCAGGGGAGAGGGATGCACTTCAGGTTTTCCCCTCAACGTTCCTACACGCCTCTGTGGCCTGTACTTGCTTGGGTCCCTTCAGCTTCTACATACAGACCCTTTACCCCTTTGACACCCTTCTCCATCACACTTCTCACCCAGTGTGGTCCATTGCAAGCACTGCTGCAGCCACTTGTTGAATGGGATGCTCAGCACCATTCTCCCCTCCCTCCCCGTGCTACAGATCCTAGCACTTCTAAGGTGTCTACTTCTTTGACATTTACGGAGTGAGGGCATTTCTTTTATGGTATTCCCACTCACTGAGCAAGAGAATGGGAATAATGCCCATACATTAATAAGAAAATAAACGTTCTGCTCCTTACATTTTCCTCAGTCACGTGTCTCCCAGGTACAAATGCATCCAGCAGAATAGATTATACATGGTATTTTCATTGTGTCTGTCACATACAAAAAACCACCCAGTGGAGCAGGCAGCCTGTGAGAGCAGAGTATGCAACAAGACTTCTCCACCCTGCTTCACCTCACTGCTGTTTTCGATCTGAATTGTGAAGGAACACTCAAAATTAAAGCCTTTTTGTCCCTGCTCATTACTTTCACATCAGTTCTCAGCATAAAACTGAGCTGAACTTACTTCATTACCACAGTCAGAAGCTTTAGGAGAGCTCTGCCTGTGTTAGGCATTATTCAGGGTGCAGCAACCAGCTTCTGCACAGAATCATCACATGAAACTTCATCAGCAAAAGTTCAGAAGTCTGCAAATCTTGCTAAGATAGTTAAAGGATTCCCCTTAGGAGAACAGTGCATCATATTATCAGGATACATCTGCTCCCACAGAACTCAGACAGAGGCCACGTACTGATTCAGCAGAGCCACACCATCCCCCAAGACTATCCCCAACATAAACATGTTGAAGATTTTAATAAGCCAGATTTTGTGTGCCAGCTAGCGTTCTCCAAACAAGGTTGACTTGGCAGCCAAAGCACAACACAGAAATAACAGGGACAAAAATGCTCCCAGGTTTCAAGTGAGTATTATCTCCCATTAAAAATGCTTTTAGAAGGCAACCTTGGATACTCCAGAACTGGAATCTGTCAATGCATCACTCTCCCTCTTAACAAGCATTTGGTAAGTGTTGACTCTCCCACTCCTCCACAGCACTGCACAAATAGCTGTGCAAACAGAAGCAGCATTAGCCTAAGGTAGCTCACCAGCTGCAGCCTGCGTGTTTTCACAGGTCTGTTGAAGCGGCACTAAGAAAGCAACATATTACATAGGTCACAGAGAGTAACATATTTTTAATCTTCCCTTCAGACAGCAGTTGGGAAAATGCATGTTTTGGCTCCATTTCAATTCTCACTTTCATCCCATCCAAACTTCAGAATTCTAGGAAAGGATACAATAACAGTTCCCTTTTTCATTTCCCTTGTTCTGTTTCAGTGGGTGGAAGCACATAGCACCAGTCCCAATGAATTTATCAAGCAGCTCATTTGCTATAGCTGTGTTTTTCTGAGAGCTTCTCAGTCAGATGTTGCATGAAAATCATGCCAGCAACAAAGTTTGAAAAAAGTGAATCATAAAATCTAAAAGGCCAATAAAAAGAACCTCACATTTTAAACAATACTCATAACTTTTAAGCCCACAATTACATGCCACAAGTTCAAAATATCTGAGAGGTTTGTCTTATGATTCTTGAACATTTATGCTGGAGACAGTGGCAGTGCTGGACAGATCCTTGAGCTTCTCTGAGCAGAAATAAGACATGATCAATCTGCCACACATTAAGAGAAACTTACATGACTCCAACAGGACTGCTTTAAATTTTACTGTTATGAAGGAAGATTTTGAAGCAACTTACTAAACAGAACCTGATCTCATTAAGTGACAGGCAATGTGTTTCAGTGATCAAAGCCTAGATTCAACAGTAGGATAACATGAGTCAACTAACTGCACCTCAGATGATTTCCAAAGCAACACATCCCTGTGTGCTTCTCCTACCCAGCTCAGACTGCAGCTCCAACAGTTTACTCCTAAGTAAAAGTCAGTTTAAAGCTGATTTTCAGAGTGCCATTAAAACATTTAGTGACACATTCTGCAGACACTGAAGATCCTGAAATTCTTTTAGCTCACACAATCAACAAATGGGATTTTGACAGACTAGTCTGAGGTATGGAAGATGCACTCAGTCCATGGGAGCAAATCCCCGTATGCACCAGTCTCCTGGGGTCAAGCCAGTGGCCACACCAAGTGCTTTGCAAGCAGATTGCTGAGTGCTTTGACAGTGCAGTGCCCTCAGTCTGCTGAAGAAACCATCAGAGTGCAAGATTAGTAGAATCATAGAATCACCAGCTTGGAAAAAAACCACCATATCATCGAGTCCAACCATTCCTATCAATCACTAAACCATGCCCCTCAGCACCTCATCCACCCATCCTTTAAACACCTCCAGAGAAGGTGACTCAACCACCTCCCTGGGCAGCCTCTGCCAGTGCCCAATGACCCTTTCTGTGAAATTTTTTTTCCTAATGTTCAGCCTAAACCTCCCCTGGCAGAGCTTGAGGCCATTCCCTCTCGTCCTGTCCCCTGTCACTTGGGAGAAGAGGCCAGCTCCCTCCCCTCCACAACCTCCCCTCAGGTAGTTGTAGAGAGCAATGAGATCTCCCCTCAGCTTCCTCTTCTCCAGGCTAAACAAGCTGAGGAAGGTTGAAAAATCAGGAAAAATGAGTGACTGAAGAAACAAACAAGCTCGACACCATAAAACCACTTGCACAAATTTGTTTGCTGAAGGTTAAGACAGGGAAGAAAAAACTGTTCCTGAGCTAGAACTACCATATGTTATTTTAATACTTACCCAACTCAGTTTATCCCCACAATCTGCAAACAAGAAAAACACCAAAAAATGAGTATTTAGAAGCATATAACTACTTATTTTACACACCTGGGAATATAAATTAAGGAAAAGTCAAAGTGTTTCACTACTGGATTCTTTGGTAAACAAAGCTTAAAGTACTGGCATTTAACCTGTTCAGGCCTATGGAATGCCAATGGAGTTCAACATTTTAGGTATTTGCCCACAGCCTGGCTGCACAGACTCCTCTGGTTCTTCAGTGACACCACATAGTGTCCTGAAATCTTATTCTTGGAAATGCAGTTGCTTGCAGCCCAGTGGAACAAAGCAGCTTTGAACGATCAAAAAGGGAAACCCATTTCAAAGACATGCTAAGGTTTCCCTCTCTCTGAGGGAGAATTTATGACTGTTCAGGGTTCAGTTATTTGCGTCCTTCTATGTCAGAACTCAGACTGCTCATTCAGATCCAGAACTGCTCAAATCTTCTTACACACTCCAGCATCTACTCCTGCATTTACAGCTATGGAGAGAGAAGGCACACACTGTTATGCATTAGTTTCCCAAAATAGATAACTACCAGTCTGGGTGGCTGACTGGGCTAAAAAAATTGCAATCCAAGGCTCCTTCCTTAGCTTCCCCTACCCCACCACCTATTAAAAAGTTCATATTAGAAACTATCAATTATGAAGAAAATAGTACATCCATTTGAGAGCCAGTGATTCAGCAGACCTTTTATAAATAAATCCTGCAGCTGAGAAAGCACCAGTGCTCATTTAAGTAGGTACCCATCCGGCAAGCGCAGCTCTGCATGTGGCCACTGGTTTCAGTGCTCAGTGTTTCTGTCCCAAAGGCAAAGACTGTAACTCCCTGTGGTAACATCTCCTTGTGCCCTGCTCTGTGGCCTCCTGGAGACCACTTTTCCTCAGAGTCGGCACTGCTGTATTTCTTTGGGATCAGCTGTGGCTCCAAGATGTGTACTACTGCCGACACACTCTCAGGGTGAGCTGGACTCAGCAGCCCAAGTCTTCTGCTAAATGGGCCCCACAGAAAAGAGGGGCATGAATGTCTCACTGACCAAAGATCCCAATTCACAAAAAATAATGTGATGGACTCACTCCTAATGAGCATTTGAGATTTTCCTACTGAATGCAGTTATCAACCTAAAAACCGGAAATTTATTGCATCAATTTTAATATTACACTAAACAAAACTGAATAAAGAGAAGCATACAATATCTATATGTGTACAGCCTCAGCAATTTTTGTGAAGTTGAATGCTTATATATTTTCTTTTCTACTCAGATGAAATCTAGGGCCCAAAGATCTAGCCAGAGGCAAAGTGACTTTAAAGTACAGGCTTTCTGTTCACTTTCTATTTAAGAAGAGCTTCTGAAAAACTTCTGAGTAAGACACATTCTTTAAAGCATTCTATTTCCTACCTGTAGCTTGTGTTTTCTGTGCTGTAAATCTGAATTTTCAGCAGCCAAACCTGCAGCATGGGCTTACAAACCTCTGGCTCATTCTGTGGCTAAGCTCACACCCACGTGGAAGGAAGGTCTGTCCTACAAACAAAAATCATTGATAAGAAATGCCCTGCCTGAAGCAGGTGCCAGTACAGACAGCAACCACGTGATCAAAAATGGCAGCAACTACAAAAATAAAAGCACATTTAATATCAAACTGCCTTCAGTAAGTGTGTAGTGCATTTCCTCTATTCTTCTTATATTTTTTTCCCAGGAAAGAAGAGACAAAATGTGACAGTCTGCTCTTAAAAGGCAGATTCAAAAGCAGAGAAAAATACCAGGAAAAAAAATCCAAAACCCACAAAAATGCACATATTCATGTCTCCTAAATAAAGATGTACAGAAAGAAATTTTCCTTCTTCATTTTTCTAATGCACTTTTTCATTTAACAAAGAACCTATTCAGATAAACCACTGGTTTATTTCTTCCCCCCGATCTCCCAAAAGGTCTGTATCCAAGGAAAAAAGCAGCACCTCCTCCAAAAAACTCAGCTACTTGCAAGAAAGAGAGAGACAAACTTGTGATGAAATAGCATGCTAGAGAGCAGTTACACCAGAGAGATCTGTCACAGGTCTCTGGGAATCTGACCTTGCTCTCTGCACTGGCCTTCCCTTTAGCAACACACAATGCCAGAGTAAGCAACTTCTGCATGAAGCTCATTCAGGTGAAGAATATCCTCTCTGCATAACAATATACGTCATCTTACTTTCTTCTACAGAAATAACTATATGCACACATTCCTTCAAGAAGAAGAAGGAATGGCCAGTGCATTCCTTTAGTAGCATGGGAGAAACATGGAGATCCTCTGGAAACTACTAACTTCATGTCAGATCTGCAGGTCAAACTACATTAATGTCATCTTTCCTATGCATTACCTTTTCTCCTGTTTTTACAAGAGCAAAAGAATGAAAAAATATATGTTAAGATCTTTGTCCTGATATTTTTCTCAGTTTGATATGTCCGCTTGGGTCTAACTAATGGTTAAACAAAGCATCTTTCATTCTTCTGTTCATATATAAGCATGGTTATTCTCTAACCTGCCATCTGGAAGTTTCTGGCCTTTTCTATAGAAAATATTTTTTTACCAGTACTTTGAACTGTTTCTACCTTTACGATAGAAGTGTGACGTGTCTTTTGGCAGCTTAAGTTATTTTTTCTTGTACCTTTTCTGCTTTTAAAAAATGAGTCAAGTTTTATTTTTAATCATATTTTTATTACCTCTTCCCAAAAGCAAACAAAAAACCCCCTCCAAGAAATCCCATCCTATACTGCTGTATTTACACTGTAGATTTCTTAATCTCTTATGTAAATATACATATTCTGAAGTAATCTGTCTTTGGAAAAGAATGCTATTCTTAGCATTCAGTTGATGAATAAATCTTCATTATCGATGTAATGCTCTAAGAGAAAAGAAAACCAATTTTCACAGTTGTCAAATATCAAGATAAGCACACAGACTAAGTCTATTCAAATTATTTTAAACAAAAAGAAACGTCAGATGTTACAAGAACTTAAGATAGTGTATTATACCACACGCATAACATGTCTGATTTTTTTTCATGGACATTAGTCATTACAACTGTTTTCCAAAGCAGGAATAAAAAATTTTTTATAAAGTTTCAAACATGTTATTTATGACATTCACTTCTTCTTGGCAATTAGTTTATCTTCATTGTTGACTGGGATTATGCCACTGCATTCTTCTGTCTTTGAAACAGGATACTTTATAAAAGCACGTCTAATTACATCAATATCACGTCCTAAATGATCCATCATGGTCGATACAATCGAAGGTGGGGCCTCTAAGTCTATCAAAAAATACCTGCAATGAGAAACATACACACAATAAAAAAAAATACCTGTATTGCAACAACTTTAATTCAAGCTCTGCGGGATTTCTTAAACGAAGCTTTCTCATTTTTTCTTACATTTTGGTACCAGAATTGTTTTAAATAAAAGCTCAGTATTATCTTGACTTCAAATAAGAAATGTCCAGTTGAAGCCAGCTCAGCCTGCATTTGTCTTTGTTGCACAGCACTCCTTAGCCAAGGAGACTAAAGAAAGCTTACTCCTCTTGTACCTATTCCATTCAATTCCACAACTTGATTTGAACTGCCTTAGAAAAACCTTAGGATGGCACATTCTTTTCAGTTACAACATGAATCCTCCTTCTTCAAACTCACAACATTGTTTCTCTGGGGAACAGATGTCAATGTGAAATATCTCGAGCTTATATACACACAAGTGCATTTCTTCCTTCAAATTTCTGCTTTGGAGCTAAATGTAAACAAACAAACAAACAAGCAAAAGAAACCCAAGGATATGAATTTATCCCAAATTAGGCACATCTTCGACGTGAACTTGGCTTAGATTTTCATTCAGAGTGCAGGAGATGAAGTCACATATGGGCAGCACCTACTTGTACAGTTGGGACGTGACAAGGATATCGCCACGCTGACCTTGATGGGATTGAAAAGGCATTACTTCCACACAGGTACAGCAGGTATAAAATGCACTGCTCCAGGTAAGCATTTTGTGTCCACCACACACCTGTCTTTAACGTTTACAAAGAAAAAGCCAACCATCTACCTACGGGAAGGAGGATGTTGGTCCCTATTAATATTCCAGGTCATTAAGGTTACTTCTGCAATAAACGCCTTTGCTTCAGCAAAGCACTTCCCTCATGAGCTCAGCTATAATTTTCCAAAAGCCTTTTAAACTCCAGTACACCCAAACAAGCAAAGAAGTGTACTACATGTTACGAGCCCCATTCAGACACGGGACACAACTACACATCGCTTTTTAACTTAATCTCAGACATGCAAATTCAGATTCTATCTTTTAATGTGATATGTACCTTGAATTCATTAGCAACATCATGTCTACTGTTGTGTAATTTATGAGTGACCTAGTGCCAGCCATTATACTAATGCAAATATTCACTCTGTGAACAAACCAGCATTTTTAACAGACCAGTGAGCAGAAAACTTTCTAGCCACTTTGTCTGCATTGGGCGTGGCACTAACTACAGTACAGTAGAAAGACACTGCCACTGCCTCAGAAATCCTTCTGAAAAGAACTAACCACTGCCCTTGTCTCCAAGACTATCAGTAATTTAAATGGATAGCACAGCACTCACCACTTATTTCATCTTACTCTTTACAAATCCTCTCATTAAAGCTCCCCTTTCCTCCTAGTCCACTTGAGCACACTTCCTCATGAAGCAGAACCTGAAAGTGATATCCCTTAACTGAAATTATATCACCCAAGCAGGGTTATACATCCCAGTTTGATTTAAAAACTGTACCTAACAGCGAGGACTTTGTTAAGCAAAGGGCATGGATTCTTATTAAGTCAACTATAACACAAGTATCGTGCTTTGCAGTCCACCTACATAAAGGTAGTCTTGGTCCCCAAGACCAGAAGTTGAACTGGGAGTCAGAACAGGAGATGGGGGTCATCAAGAGCAGAGACACTCAGGTTTTTCATGCTACAAAGTTCATTACTCAAGCAGCACATGCTGGATTACTGCACAGGGGTGGAATCCACCTGAGGCAAACATGGCAAAGAAGCTTCTCCTTAGCTAGACATCATAAACCTGAAACTGTTACATAGGCATATACATTAATAGCCACAATTCAGCTCTGAAGTCTTGTTCAGAAAGACCAGCCTGAAGCACTGAATTCTTGTACATGACGGGTCTTATGACAAAACATCTCCCTGCAGCCCATATTGCAGCAACGAGCTCTCTAGAATAGATGCCAAGCTGGTACAGGCTGTGGCCAAGCATCACTAAAGCCAAAGGACCAGTGCCAGGTCATGTCAGCAAAGGTGCACCTCCTCTTACTGCAGCAGGGCTGCTGGGAGTTAATAATAACTTGCCTCAAGAAGGTTTTGGAGGAGCTCTGGTGGGCTCAAGTCTTCCTTGCAAATCCTCACAGGCTTTGATAAGGAATAGGATTTGGCTTAATACAATTGGAAAACTACACTGCCTACTGTTTTTTGATCTCCAGACTTAAGAGATGCCACCTGGTTAAAAGTTTAGGGACAGAAACAATGTTTAAGCTTGGATAATTCATTAGAAATACTGCACAGCAGCTTCTGACGGATGCACATTCCTTAAAAAGGGAAAGACATATTTTCTGTTAAAGCCATTAAAAGCTAGTGGTAAATTTAACAGATGCCACTGAACTCTTCTCCTTTGGAAGAAGCCTTCCAAATCCTCTCACTGTTGCAACAGAAAGGAGGGTAGGGGGAGAAACTCTACCTCGTAATCCACCATCACTATCATGACCCCCTTCCCTTAGCAAGAGCATTGATTCATATTGCAAACAGTGTTCTTTGCGGCACCATTTTAGTCCCACTTTGAGAACTTAATTTCTTTTCTGCTTACAAGTCGTATGCTGCTTTCCATTGTGTTCCTAAAACAGTGATACTGGTTTGGGGTTGTTTTTTTCTCAAACGGCCGATTTGCAACTTTGTGCTATCCCTCACATTAGCAAAGGGTGGAAATTTCCACTGACGCACTGTTGATAACTGAAGGAGAAAGGGGGGATGGGAGGATGAGCTGTTACAGCCTATCTTTATGACTCCTTGCAGAATAGGTATTTTATCCAAGGATACAAAACTGCAGTAATTGGGGACAATGCAAGTTTTTACAAACAACTACCACTCTTCAATGTTCACAAACAACAATTGCCTTCCTGTGCCAAAAAAAAGAGAGAGAAGGAAAAGAGAGCCAGCCTAAAATATATTATTTCTTCATTAAAAAAAAAGAGAAGAAACTAACAGCTGCAAAAGCCATAACCAAACAATGCAATCCCTGAGGAGATCTGGAACCCCTCCCCCCAAAATTATACACCTTTTAATCAGCTGTCATGAGGCCATGGAGTTTCTTTTAATCCACCCTCAATAAGGCACGCAGCAACCTTAATTTCAGGCAGTGATCTATGACCCGATACGCAATGCTGTAGCTACTGTTTGTGTAGTAAACAAAACCAAATCCCAGTGAGACTTACAGACAGGGAAAAATACAAGAATGCAGGAGAGAAACCACCTCATTCTTGCAAGCAAAAATGTGAAAGCATTCAGGCTCTCTAGGAGTCAGCAGAGTCATCAGGGGAGAAATGCAGGAAAATTCCACTGATTCACTATGAGCCCACAGTTATTTTTGTCATCGTGCTCAGCTGTAAGTATGAGGATGATTTAAATACAGGAAAGTAGTCTATCTGCTGAAACATGTTAAAACAATGCATTAATAGACTTAAAATACAATCTCAAATAAGGGAAGACATGCCTTAGTATATTCGGGGTTTCATTCTTCCTTTTTAACATATTCAAGCCAGAAATTGTTTGAATCTTAAGTCCTAAGGATACTCAAACAGTTTGCTCTCAAATGGATGGTCTAGAACTTCAAAGAACCCTGAAAAGCACCTGGATCAAAACTCACTTACAAATCCTCCTAGAACTGTCAGCCTGGGGAGTCAGGGGAAAAATGTACAGCAGACTTGGAATCACGCAGCCTCTTCCAAGGTTGTGCCCAAAATACATCTGTACACTTAAATTTCTCCTTTACATAGTGGCAATACATCCAAGTAAGATTCCTCAGTGGGGAGATAGAAAATAAAGGAAAGAAAATGTTCTGATGAACACGTAGAAGTGAAGCATCCCATTATTCCATGTGGGAGGGGATGAAGTTGCAGTATGTAGCCCAAGGGGGATTCAAAGAGATTTTAGGAGTTTGGGATAGCTAGTGAGGGAATCTGGGACCAAAGTGATTTTTTTTTTCCCTCCTTCCAGTTACAGGTGGTGACATTGTAAGGTTCAGACACATCCAGTGTAGCAACTGAGAAGTACCAGGTGACAGCCAAAAGCTGGTACCTTAGTAACTAGGCTGTGTCACAGCAATGATGCAAATAATTTGTAATAAGCAAGTACTTTGGAGAAAAACACATTTTACCATCCAGAGTCTTCAGAAATTTCATTTGCCAAATTCCATACATAGAAGCCTGTCATTAAGGTAATTAAATAATGGAAAGATATTTTGCAGCATTGTAGAATTTAAAACTGTTACACTGCAAAAATGAAATCAGTTAGAACTATTTGGAGTATTTGAGAAGTCATGCTTACCAGGCAGCATTTGAAAAGTCTGCAGAATTGTTATGAACAGGGCTGAAGTTACACAGCAAGTATTAATTCTGCTTGTGTCTCTTCTCTGCCTCCTCTATAACTGACAGCTAAAAAAAATTTGAAATGATGACTGATTGGCATCTCACTGTGCTCACTATTTGAGACCAGCCATCACATTTAATCAATGTGCATGCACAAGTTTGCTACAGAATTTAGTGCATTTAGAAAATGATAGTGCTACCTCAACATCACCAACTACTGCACAGTGCTATTTCTTCTGAAAAGTATCAAAACTGCAAATTGCACTCTTGCAGATAAGGTGGAGGGAAAAAAACATCAGGGCTCTGATACCTGAGGTACATGCACATTTAGGTTTACATGCATTTGAAGGAAAAGTAATGGTTCAACTCATCAATGAGGAAAGCCCCATCTAGTGGAAGAAGACAATCAATTTAGCAGAAAATAACACAAATGTGCCTAATACTCAAACATACAAAGCAGTTTTGTTGTCATCCAAGTGCATTACAGACCCAGAACTCCTTTTTGCTGAAACAGATCAAGATGTTCTAAAATCTGAACAGAAACAAACAAAACTGTTTGTGCATTAGCTATAAATTTAGTTTGGTGCTGTTAAGGAAAGCTTGCAACCTCTTATATCTGTTTTTCTTTGCAACCTTTTGATCTTTTTTTTCTTTCCTCCTCTTTGGTCTTCCATAGCCATGGAAATCAAGACAGCCTACTTGAGAAGCTAACCACATTGGTACATTTATCTGCAGGATGAAACTTTGCAATAGTTTGTATTTTACTAGGGGAGAGAGAGGGGAGAGAGAGGGGAGAGAGAGGGGAGAGAGAGGGGAGAGAGAGGGGAGAGAGAGGGGAGAGAGAGGGGAGAGAGAGGGGAGAGAGAGGGGAGAGAGAGGGGAGAGAGAGGGGAGAGAGAGGGGAGAGAGAGGGGAGAGAGAGGGGAGAGAGAGGGGAGAGAGAGGGGAGAGAGAGGGGAGAGAGAGGGGAGAGAGAGGGGAGAGAGAGGGGAGAGAGAGGGGAGAGAGAGGGGAGAGAGAGGGGAGAGAGAGGGGAGAGAGAGGGGAGCTGTTACAACTTATAAACACTCCAGAGAATAGTTCTGATAGTAACATATTATTTTACTTTTACAAATAAAGTAAATAAAATTGTCTACAGGCAGCATGCCTTCCTGGAAGGCACTTTAGCATCTCTGGTCCCTGGGAATACTATTCTGCCACAAGCTGCTTCCGTAAAAGTGGATTGTCCTAAGCTCAGATACATCATGAATAGTGGAAAAGTTTGAACATGTAATGTAATTTACATAGGTGTTTACAAAATATTCTAATTGCCTAAAACCCACAATCTTTAATTACTGAAATACTCCTCTTAATAACCATTTCTTGTGCGTTGGGCCACTGAGTCACCCTGAAATGGGAGAGTCATGCCCCCTCTTCTGAGCACGCATTTTGGCAAAGCAACGTTGCATCGTGCACCACATAATGGAGGCAAAACACAAAATGATCCCACAAGAGGATCAACCACTTTGGACCCTAAAGCACTCAGAGGAGGTGGGAATAATTTATGGGAAGGCCAAGCCAGGCTCCAAGTCTTCCCACAGGAGCAGAGGGGAAGTCAAGACTGGATCTTGGTGCTTCCAGCTGCTGGAGAGTAATTGCAGCACTGCAGGGCCTGAAAACCAAGTTGAATTAATTACACTCAGTCTTTGTGAAAGGACCTCTTTGCCTTGACTTTTTCTCCTGTCACACTAACAAGTCCACACCACAACTAACACTGCAACCTCTATTTTGTGACTCCTGATACCATTAGATGCCATCAGTATATACCCTGTGCTCCTCAGTGGACCCCAGCAATCACCAAGGTCCCTGCAAGCCTCCTACATGCACCTGTTAAGATAAGCTCCCAAAATAAAACTCAGCAAGAACAAAAGTAAGACCTGAAGAGTTTGCTATTTTGGAGAACAAGTGGGCTGATAAGATAACTGGGAGTGAACAGCAAAACAAAAAGATTAAGAGACAAGCAAGCAAATAACAAAAGAAAACTGCCATCTTTTCAAAATCAAATTTGAAAGGGACAAAAAAAAAAACAAGGCAATGAAAAACTGGCAAATAGAACATGGAAATAGCTATGAATAATGAGAATTATGCACAGTTAAGCTGGAGAACTCACAAACAAGTAACAAAACCTGAGGAGAAAATGTTAAAAAACATTACTGTATTACAGGTAGATCTAGTAGGGGAAAGCACATATATGCACAAAGCAAAGAAGAAAGGACAGGCCACAGTGCTCTACCAATTTACAATACTAAATCTAAGCACTGACCAAACTGATGAATATCATTTTTACTACAACACAGATAACAAAAGTAATAATAAAAGCAACATTTGGAGAGGGGAAATAAAATCACTCACAACAAATCTCTAGAGGATGGCAAGACATTAAGTATTCCAAACCCCAGTTACACCTGATCACTTTTTTTTTTCTGCCCAAAGCCCTGGGCACAGCTCCTTCCAGTTTAATAGATTCCTAGTCTGCAAAAAGTTTAAGCCATTACCTTCCCCAAGGAGTGTCTGATTCGTATTTTTTTAAAGATCTTTTTTTGCAGCCACCCTTGCACCATCTCTCCTAAAGTAAAAATATCCTACATACCAACCACGTCCCCCAAACCACTGCCTTTATGTGATGCCCTGAAGCATGAAGTGTCACAAGCCTATGATTAAGGCATAGTCTGGCAAGGCCAAAGAAAACAGATATGCCACAAAGTGCAAACCCACAGACTGTGCTACAGAGATCTATCGTTTTACAAGCAGTTGTAATGTTGTCCAGTTTAGCACTGACCAAATATGCAGCACTGGTGCTGCAATGTCATAACCCAGCCTCAGTCTGCACCCTTTATTTGAAAGTTGCTTTGAGGCATTCAATGCTTCTGTATCACCTTAAACAAAAAACAAATCCAGAGTTTAACATTCCTTGAATTCAAATACTAGTACACACCTTATTTAAATCAGATCACTTTTGTTTGTTCCAGAAATAATTACCTCCTGATACATGTAATACAGTATTAAAAAATATGCAACATGTTAAAAGCAATTTAAATACCACTCATTAAAAATTTTAAACAAGCAGTGGCTAGAAAAACAAATATTTGGCACAGATCTATTGAACATTAGGAGATTAAGCTGGAAATTCTTATTTACATTCTTCCACTGTTTCCTCAGAAACAAGGTGGTCATAAGCAAGACACTCAGACTCACTGCCTCAACTAAATTTATGCACCTGACCCACACCGGAAGCAATGTGTCCTTGTCACATTTTATTCAGCTATAAGGTGAATAGTATTTGTTACAATTTTGTGAGATGTTACTCAAATCAGGCTCTTAAATACTTTAAAAATCAAAATATTAATGTTCTACTGCAGGAATCAATACTATAAATGTGAATTAGCGGCTAATTCTACTTCAGTTTAAAACATAAGTAAACCAGTGATTTAAAAGTTTGATTCTTCAGATGTATCCACACAGTTCCTGAAACCTACTATTATCTTAATTACTTAAATGCAATACTAGGTCTCTAAAAAAAGGAGGGTGTTTGCCAAAGGAGATGCATAAAAGAAAGATCTAAATTTGTTTTAGCATACCCTCAATGCACATGCACCACCTGCTCAGTGCATATAATTTCCTGAGAAGAAACAAGTCAATTATACATATGATCTGAGGTCTTCAAAGCTGCCTAGGAGACTAATACTGTTCGTTCCAGTGACAGCTGTGGGCCGCAATCCTCTATGGCAGGCTTTGAAAAGTCTCAGCTTTACAGATCAATCGGCAGTAAAATTCTCATTCTCTGCTAAGTCTCCCGGTTATTCTTAAATTTGTAATGCGCCTGTAACACAGTATATCTGAGACAGATGATGCCACAGCACCACAGAACTCAGAGGGGAAAAAGTGCTTTATTAAGGAGACAACTATCCTCCCTATGAATATGTACTTTCCAGTTTTAATTCTTTACTGTTCACTAAAGACATTACCAAAACCTGGCTAACTCCAGCAGTAGTTTTGCTGTGTACATCGTGCTTGTGTGCCATTTCTCTGTCAATCACTCAGTTTTACAATATGCTGTCTATAAAGGCCTGAATTGCAGTTGAAAATGGAATTAATTAAGTGAAGAAAACGTACAGTGAAAGTCTGGGAGAAGGATGGCTCTGAGGCATGCCACAAAGCATGTCCCCATTGACTTGTGAAGAGCTAGCACTGCTCTCCTGATGGCCTTTGATTCAATGTTACGGGACACAGCCTGGATAGCTCTACAATTTTTAAAAGACAGCAAAGTTCGGTCAATATGCTGGTGGGGAAGATTGCTTTGTTTTGGTTTTCAGGCAAACACCATGCAGATGAGGAGATCCCATGCCATTCAGATGGCTTGCGCAGTGGGCACCAGGACAAGAGTTGTCTCTAAGAAACGAACTGTTAAGCTGTGACCCATGCTACAACTACTGTATTGCACTAATTTTCATGCTATTTGTTGCTACAAATACTAAGTTTCACTAATTTTCATATAATTCACCAGCCAGGAGGTCCAAGGAAGTAATGGATTCTGCATGCATTCCAAGTCCCCCACCACCTACATACTACCGGAAAATAAACTAGCTGAAGTTCTGCTAACAATCACAAAACAAACAAACCAAATATAGATTTTTAAAAGCAAACAAAAAGAAAAAAAAAAATAAAAAGCTTAGAAAGAGTCAACAATCCTCCCAGGCACAAAGTATCATTTGCACTCTCACAGAAGCTCTTTCAGTCACTTCAGAAGAAGCTGAGAGTAAGGAAAAGCTGACACACACTGTACTACTTAACACACCAGTCTATACCAATTTGCTAAGAAAGGGAACATAGTCCGAATAAAAAACTGGCTATGAAGAAGACAAGACCTTAGGATTTCTTAGTTAAGTACAAATGTATATTCAGCTTAGTGAGGTATCGTGAAAAGCCATTTTTCCTTTGTCCTGTTCAAAAAAATATTGCTTTTTAACAGATTCTGTAAAGAAGTGGCTGGTTTTATAAAGTGGATCAAGAACTGACTTTTCACTTCCTATTCTTAGATTATGTTTAATATCCTGAGTAACATATCCTTCAGATAATATAAAATATTGGATAGTATATTAGGATCCACCATAGGTATACACTGAACTGCAATCGCCCCAGCAAAATCTACAGAAATATTATTTTCCCACATTACCAGGTACTGAAAATGCCTGCTGCTTCTTCCCCTTGTAATATCTCGTGTATCCTATATTTGAGTTCTCCAATTAAAAGCGTACTAAACAAATATTTCCTGTAGTACTCTCTTCTCAATCACTTCTCCCTTTCAAGAAGTCAACCAGTTTAGGGGAGGGAACTGTCATATTCAAATATAGAGGATTCAAATCTGAGTAAACAGAATGACTGCTGAATATTTAGACATGCTTGAACTGGGAGGTGAAGGAGGAACAGCGATGGTGACGTTAATCTGAAGGCTTCCTGCCCACGTTTCAAGACATAATCACAATTATTTGCTACTAAAACCTTGTCACATTCAGAACACAAAATGTGTCTGCTCTGAGGACCCTGCAAAGACAGTTACAGTCTACAGATACCCTTGTCCTGCTTATTAAGTAGGTAATCTGCTACAGTAAATGAGTTAAGCTAGTTTACATGTCTGAAAGATCCCCTGAATAAATGGCTTCTATTCAACTTCTTGTGATGCTAGTTACTGTCTTCTCCTGTCCCGGTTCCCCTGACCAAGAACCCAAGACCTGATCTGCAAAAGTGCTGCCATCCAAGTCAAGAAGACATTGTCATCTGGAACAGTTACATGTTAGACTGTGCAAAGTACTCTAGAAAAAAAAGTCTACAAGCTAAAAGTCTCAAAATCAGCATCCAAAATTAGTGGAACTTAGTCCTTCTGCCTTAGCTCCCCACCTGTATAAGGAGCACAACACCAGCTCCTAGTTCTGCTGAAGCCATCAAAAAAGACCTGAAGGTTTATAAAATCCTTCATCCTTCAACAGAAGGATGAGGTAATTGGCAATTTTGTCTCAAGACAAGGTTTTGATTAGCTCCTGTGTGTAGGCAACAAGACTTCATCCTAAAATGCACAACTGGCAGAATCAAGACATGATTTTAAGGACACCATGGAGCAGGAGTACAAGACAGTCATGGCCATAATGCTGTTGCTTTTGTTTATGTAACAGGCATGTGATGGAGATTTCCTCCCCTAACCCTTTCTGTCAGTCTGCTTTTACTGGCAGTTGTCACAACTTCCACTTTACAGGAGAATGAACAGGTCCTCAGAAGAGGGAGTGAAACCGTTAGTCACCCCCAAGAAGATGATCCAAGAAGGGCTTCATAAAAGGTGGACCTCTGGTGTCACCTCTCCCTCCCTAGTACCAAACACACCTCAAGAAAGACAATGGGTAGACAGGCTGGCCAACGATGCGATCACAGACAGTTGCATTACAGGGATTCGGAGGAGCACATCGCTAATTGTTATTTTGATTACCACAGGCAGCCCCAGCACAGTGCAGGTTGCCTAGCAACACTTCTCAGCCCTTGCAAGAGCCAGCATCCATTTCAGAGATAGCCTCAAGGACCAACAACACATCGGCATAAGCAAGTAGGAGGTGGGATCCACAGCACCTTCCTCCAGTACCATGGGGGAAGCCTGATATCCAAGATGCCAACTCACAGCTTCATCTACATTTATCATACTTCCTGTAAACCACCCAGTTATCTTTAACATCCTTAATAAAAACCATATCAGAAACACAAGCAAGTCTTACAGGGTACACATGGCAATTAACATTTAATTCAGATGCATTAGAGAAAAAGAGTCAATTTTGCCAATTAGCAACCAGCAGATTAAGCACGACTTTTATCAGTAAACAGCCTTACTGGCTTGTAAAATAGTTACATAAAAGTGACAGAAGAAAATAACATTGTGTACGTCAGGGAAAGTAGTTCTCTAAGGCCTGGACTCAGGCTACTTGTACATAACATCTAAACACTAAGACAAAGCTGGCAGCACACAACAAAAGACACAAAACACAAAGCAGAACATAGGCACGCACAAAGAGCCACACATACCACCTTACTGAGGTCACAGACACCACACGTGTACTCCCAAAAAGCACAAGGAAGACCAAACATTGAGAGTTACAAAAAGATCTTAAGTAAAAACACATACCCTCCTCTTCTGTGGCGCTCGTTGTGCTTGGAGATTTTGTAAGGTAGAGATCTTTCTCCTAGGTTTTCTAGGTTCCTCACAATGGCTCCTCTCTCCATAAGAGCCTCAACAGTGCGCTTCAGCACAGCTGCTGTCTCAGGCTTTAAAAGAAAAAAAAAACAAAAGAGAAAGCAAGAAATGTACACAAATCTGGCCATTTTTGTTATGCAGTTAGAAGGGATACCTGTATTTGTATGGCTTAGCACTGGAAAAGATCACTCTGTAACCTGAGAGGGCAAAGTGGAGGTAGAAGCAGATCTCCTCCTAAAGAAGAAAATTTTTCAGAACAAACAGCCAGTTCCTCTGTGAATGATGGCAACAGCAAAGTTTCCCAGCAATTTCCAAGTCAGACCCCAATAATAACAGGAAAAAGGAAGCAGTTAATGGATTTAACTCACCTGGTACCACTTTGACTGATCCTTGCACAGACATAAGTAACTATACATAGCAAAGAGCAATTATGAATTGGCAACATTGGACCATCAATACTCATTAATATTATTAACCAGAACATTTAAAGTAAACAGTGGGGCGGGGGGAACACTGATCCATGGCTTGCTACAGGGACAGCAACTAGCACCACATTCATTTTATATTGTCATTTCAACTGCACGTGCATAATAGATATTCAGACCCTTGGCTAAGTCACTTGATGTCTCATCACTTTTGCATAGCAGACATCCAAGCCTTTTTAAGAGTTAGGGAACTGATGTGCAGTAATTAGTCTAACACGCAGAGATTTCACTCCTTAGAAAAACAAGTTTGAGGGACAGGCAGCTAAAAAACAGTAGGTAAAACAGATGCAACATTTTGTTGCTCACTGCGTATCAGGACTCTTTGGAGTGCTGAATCATTTCAGTAATGACACTCAACAATATCTATGAAAATGTTAATGAAGTACAAATTAGAATGTTTTGAAAACAGCTGCAAATTTATACACTAGCAGCAACAAGAATCATTTTAAGAAACAGATCTACAGTAAAAGGAAACTAAATGGATGTCCAAGATATGTTCCAACATCTACTTGTCCAGCAAGATGACAACAGCTATAAATGCCAAAGTTATGAAAGAGCTGATTTTCAGCTTTATTCAAATTTTATTTTGTTAAATCAGACCACCATAATTTCACAGTCCCTTCTCAGCCAGAAGAAAACTTGTGGAAATCTTCAAACACCTTATTTAAAAGATGACTGAAAGCTAGTTTCCTAAGTCTAAGGTCAAGAAGTACACCTTGACTAAGAAAAATGAATTGTTAAATGTCTGGATCTCTGAATGGAAATTGCTGGGGAAAAGGTCATACCAGCACAACATGCAGGGCAGCCCATGCTCTCGTGTGTTTCATTTTCCTGCAGATCCAAGGTGATATGAAAAAAGCCTCCAAATGCAGAGCAGAGATGTTCAACGTATGCCATTTTGCAATGTTGACTGCTTTTTTAAAGCCCTGAAGTACAGATGCCCTGAAATGTTTTCTTGTTTCTATGGACTAAGTGCCCTGTGGAAGAGGATAAGTCGCTCATGAGATCATACCTACTGCTCCTCACCATCAACCAAAATTTAGCCACCTCTCTGCAAGTGCAAAAACTGTTTGGGTAATTTATTTTAACAGAAAGAGCCTAAGCAGTTAGAAGGTCAGCAAAAATGCCTGGACAGTTTATTTTGTTTTCCAACATATGTTTACATTGTGTTGTAGAACAGTTACAGGGACTAAACAAGTATGCTCACATGTGAAGAAACATTGCTACTTTGCCAAAATTTTTCAATGCATTAAAGCTATTGTTTTCTCATAACAGACAAATAAAGGTATCTCTTGGCACAGCATGAAAAGTTAGGAAGAAGGGATTAAGAGATCTTATGGATTATGCTATATTAATTTAAATCATATTTTCGCTCAAAATCAGGAATAACACCATTTTTCAGTTGACTTAATATGGCTGCTTTCATTATCAGTCTTTAGATTTTCAAGTAAGCGTCTTTCATGCTTATGACCTCCTTCCCCAAAACATTTGCAGAACTAATTTGGTCTCCTAACATCACTTCTCTACCTCTTGCCACAAACAAGCCATTCCCACAAATGTTACAGGGGTCTGAATTTCTGAGATTTCCAAAACTGTTTTGAGCTTACCTGGAACAAAGCCAGTGCATTCAAAACATTAAGGAGAGACCAACAGATGGACAGGCAGACCACCACTATGCAGCCCTTTGCTAGAAAAACAGCATTAAGCCAGTTCTGAAAAATCATGTAGGCACTCACAAGTCAATGCTACAGCTGATGGTCCCAACCAGCTGTTGATGCAGACCATATTAATACTTTTACTCCCCTCTCTAAATCTATCTCGTCTCTCAAATACCTCTGCATACTAGATTCAAATTAGTACTAGAGAGTATTCTATCAACATAAGGATTTTCTTCCAAGACTGGATTCTCAGTCTTCTCTATACACTCAATATTTTGTGTTACTTTTCATCCTATAGCATGTCTGAAAACTACCACCAAGCAGTCACATGCAGTCCTCTCTCTCTCTCTCCCCACAAACCCAAGAAGGACAAGTAAATACTATTAACAGAAGAACTAGGAAGTGACAGCAATGGCATATTAGTTCCTCAGTACTTCAAACAATACTCAAGGAGTGGGAAGGCTGACTGTGAAATCTGTTGGCTGAGCTGACAGGACTGAAAGTGAGGAACAGAATCAAAAAAGGCCAAGTAAGGAGATAAGTAGTGTCTTCACAATAATGCAGCTAGGAGAGAGCATAGAACAAAATCTCTTATTCTTACTCTGCATCACACTCACATATTGTTTTGCCATAGTGGAAAGCAATGTTCCAAATTTCTGCTATTGAAGAAACATCAGAAACAGCCAGAGAAAGGTAGCTGCTCCATTTTAGTTGATCCTGTCTTCCATGCTCCACAAATGCCAAAACACGAAGTGTGAGAGGGGAACAGAGACTCTTAAGGCTTCCCCCGAGAATAACTTCTACCCAGGCTCCTTATGGTTGTTTCACCTGGACTTATATGGCACAAAAGCAAGAGAAGCTGGCCCAAACTCTAGACAGGTTTTATTCTGCTTCCATCAGTGCAGGATCTCAGCACTCAAACTTATCCAAATCAGGAGCTATTAGTGAGACACCCTCATTTGTTGTGAAGCAGCAGCTTTACAGACAAGCCCCAAACCAGGGTAACAGAGCTGCTAGCGATACCCATACTTTAATGCTGTGAGAACCATACCAGAAATATGGCTTCAAGAAAGAAGGGAAAACCAAGAACAACTAGGTTTGTGAAGCAGGTACCAAGGTAGCACCATTACCTAGAAGGTTTTGCCTTTAAAAAAAGAACTTGACACTGACCGTTAGGCTTTTAATCACCCACGTCAGTAAGGGAAATCAGCAGTTTCGGGAAAGAAAGGGCAGCTAACCTAAAAGCTTTAATATCTTGTGCACTGCAGTGCACCTGTAGTGCTTCCAATGCCAGGCTTGAAAATAAACTCTTAGAAAGCAATAGAATCTGTCATCCAAGTCTTTTCCCACTGTGCCTGCTGTGTGACAATCATCAGAGCAGAAATCTATCAGGTCAATGAATAAAAATACTCTTAAGTTTACTGTTGCTACTTGTCGCCCCCTTGCATAAAAAAATGTGGATCCATAAACAGAGCTATCTTCAAAAGAGATCTTAACTGATTGAGACCTTTAGACAAACAGTTGTATGTCTAGCAGTGGAGTTGTCTGACATGCCCTTCTAAACAACCATGCAGATTTCAGTTAGATGTCATCGGGTAAGTTTAGTCCTCTACATCCCTCATACCCTCAAGTGATACATAAGCTTTTTGTCTCTTTTATACAGGCCAAGAGATCAGCACATTCCCTGAGTGGCTGCATATCAAACATGATGTGCAGTTTCCAAACACAATGAAGCCTAAGATCAAGTCCCATGTATTTAAAAACAAAACAAAATAAAAAGAACAAGAAAAGAAAGCCACAGCTTTCTACAGTAAGGACTGTAAAACACTACACGTTTTTGCAACCTCCCTACTTGTGGACATACTTTGAAAACATAAACTAATTGTTGGTTTTGAAAGCTTGTCACTGTAATCCCTCTCATTCTTCCTCTCCAAAAAAGATCATGGTTTATCATAGCTTGCCTAAAGCCATCAACCAAACTATATATAGGCTAGCCTTTGTTAACCATAATATCCACAGACACAGGTTCCTTGGTTTGCCTCAGAGCCAGACCAGTTGAGGACATAGGAAACGGTATTGCCTGGCTCCCAACCCAGGAGCCACAACATTTTTTCCTGAAGAGCCAGCACTAATTCCAGTACCACAGATGTGGGGAAGCAAAGATGGGGCAGAAAAAAAGGAGAAAATGGAAGCCAGTGCCAGGATACCCCATGCCAGAGAGCAGCTAGCAAGAGCATGTAAGCCCTAGTATGCAATTCTAGCTCTAGTTCCCTCTCTTGCGTGCACAGCCAAGCCAGAGCCCTTTCAACCAGCTTCACCCTTACTGAACTTGGTGAACTTTGTTAGCAAACTTAGTTTACTATCATATGGCCATGAGTATTTATTTACCTTGTTCTCAGAAATGGTCCCTTCCAACCTAAACTATTCTATGATTCTATGAAATGTACAGCCCTATTGCCCCAACTGAAGTATGGAAGGAAAAGGAGGGTGGTCACTGCAGACTGTCCAGAGGTTTTTCTTTGGAAAATCACCCCTGGAAGAAGTAACTGAAGGACTGTTGCCTGGAGATCAGAATTTCCCACTCCTCTATGCCAGTATTTTTTGAAAACTTGCAGCTGCCCAGAAGAAACATGGTAACTGGTATGTCAACCCTGTATCTGCTGGGCAAAACAATCTCAATGGAGGAGCATTACGAAACATACTTTCTGTGTATCGCTGCCTTTCTCCACGGATGACAATCACTACATCCATGTTTACCAGGCAGCTGCACCACCAGCAAGAGCCTGCACAACTGCTGCCGATGCCACAGGCAATACTGGCATCAAGATCACTAAGCACCTATCCACAAAGAGTCCAGTTCAGCTTATTTAAAATTCCACTATTCCCATAAAGTTTTACCCCAGGTGCCACACAAACCACAAATCAACACCATGCCCTAAGCACTTCCTCCATACCTCTGGCTTCTCCCTTTCTCCTAGCCACTCTTACAGCTTAGTTGTCTTCAGCATCTCTCCAGACTGCACAAATGAAAAAGGATGGGAGTGCACCACAAATTACCACTCGGGATCAAAGACACAAATGCATGGTAATAACCAGCAAGTACTGCAACACAGTGCCAACAACCTCTTTTTGAGGGCACATTATGTATCACCACCTTGAGTAGAAACTACAGCACGGTTTTCATCAGTCATATAGAACTCACATAGCAGCCAGCAAGTGTATTAAGAATAGGCAAATAGAAAAAAAAATGGGGAATACTCTGATGACAAAGTACCTTCTGTTCTACAAAAGGCCAGAGACGAGCTCGTCAGCTATGAAGCTGCAATTAACAGCTTGGAGACAGACAAGAAACGTGGCAAGAGCTTGAAATAAAGCTTTTGCAATGCTGATGTATCCTAAAAAAAAAAAAAAAAAAAAAGAGCCACCCGCTCAATCCTAAAGGGAAGGACAATGATGTAGCTGGAATTAGAGCCATGTGAAAGAACTCTGCACCACTGCTCAATTTTCCATCTCGTTAGCTGGCCAGAGGGAGCTCAAGAGGGGATAGAAAGTCAAAGGGACAGAAAAAATAGAACTGGCTAAAAAAGAAGCTTTCTCAAGCCACTAAAGCTCCTCCAAAAAGAGTCTTGAGAGACAGAAAAGGAAGCAGACACCAAATACTTAGTTTCAGGTCTAGGGCTGTGCTCAAGTTCTTCTGGACACCTATTCAGTTCAACGGGAAGCATTTAAAGTCAGTGTGCACATCTCCTTGAATTATAAACAGAAAGAAATCCATCATAATTAGTTCAATTACCCCTTATATATGTAGTAATAGTAGGATAAAAATACGTCTCTGTTTTGGTTTTTAAACAGTTACAAAAGATTGTTCTGAGAGTATTTAGTGAGACAGAAATCAAATAATGCAAAACCAATGTTTAGAAGAAAGTTGCAATTCAAAAGCAGCTAAACTAGAGGGAAAATCCAGATACTTACTGTCATTTACTACATAATAAAACACTAGCAACTTATTAGTAAAAATGATAAAAAAACCCCACACATGCGTTTGCAAACCAGCCAAGATCAACACTAGTATAAGAGAGAAGAGCTTTGTAAATTGAAACAAGGGGAAGCTGGAGTCATTTAATTGTCACACTCCATTTTAGCACACAAGACAACACAGCAAATAGATGAAAAAATAATCAGCAGATTAAGAATGGACAGCAAAGAAAAGATCAGTGCTAATATTAGTAACGATAATAGCCAAGCATACAACATGACTAGTGGCAGGGCTGTTCTTTATCTGCCTAGGGAACAAACTTGAACTCCTGGTGCAAGATGCAAAGCTGCAATTAATATAAAAGCATAAACAACATGGAACAGCTGCCCTAAGTAGGGTACAACCACTGAAGGATATGTCAGGAAAGATCAAAATAAAGATAAAAGCGGAAGGTCAAGTGAACAGAAGGTGTGGGAGCCATGCTGCACCCCTGCTAAAAATGGCCTGCGTGTGACCAGTGAGTGTGATTAGGATGTCCAGAAACTGAGCAACAAACATGCGAGGAGTCTGCACACCTCCATGGAAGTTCAGACCTGGGCACAGGTCGGGAGGGATCGATCAAGGCAAAGCTGAACACTGGGCAGCACTAGGTAGGAAAAGCGGTTTCTGTAACTACGACAGCACAGTTCTCCAGATCTAGAATAAGGAACAAACAGGAGAAACCCAGGTGCTCCTGAATATGATAACCATTTCATATTTCCAACATTGACTGAACAAAAGATATAATACTATTCTACAAATGGATTTGGGAAAGAGCTTATAAGAAAGTCATAGAAGGTAAGTCACCAAAAATAAGTTGGGAGGAGTGATCAAAATTGACTCAGTCTAAATCAGTCTGAGCTCATCCTCAAAACAATCTTTAATTAACATTTTAATGCATTACAAACCAAACAACTAGCAACTTCACCTGAGGCAAATATGAAGCTCAAGAACTTGGATGCAGAGAAAGTAGCAACTTTTAAAGCCAATGTGATGCGAGTATCTCTTCTGTTCCAAAATCCACCTTTCTTCACAGAATTAAGTTCCACAATGTATCTTCTTTTTAACTCAACATTTAAGACCAAAGGAAATCATTAAAGGTAGGAAAGTGAGATAAAACCCAAGCAACACAAGTACCCTACAAATACCAAATCACACTTGAATTAACACATCAGCCTCAACACCAAACACAGATAAATTTAATTGAATTTAATACATATTAGAGAGTTGATACTCTTGATAATTTCTAAAATGAACACTATAAAGTGTCTTGAAAGTCTTAAGTAAACAGCAACTGGATCCTCCAAGATTCAGGCCATTTCAAGGGTTTATTTCTGGAACAGTTAATGTAACAACTGGCCACAACTTCAAAATCAATTAAATACCTTCCTTAAAACTCCATTTAGAAACTTAATCTTCCTTCTCAACCACAATAAATTATAATATGGACTCCAATGTAACACTCCTGGACAGCTAAAGTCTACTTATCAGAAACTTGCTAAGACCAAGCTAACCAGAAACTACAAGTTTTGTTCCTCTCATGACTTCCAGATGTGAATACCTTTCATTTACATATTTTACATATTCATTAAGCTTAAATAATCAAAAGTGGAAAGAGAGGGAGCATGGAGGCAGTTACTTTCAAACTTATTTTCTTCATGGCCTTTGAAATGCATGCACACACACTCACATACCAGTCCTGTTTTCGCATTTGTTGTGTTTAAGACGAAAACCAGAACACATTCCAGTGAAGAAAAGAAAAAGATAACAGTAGGAACCAGAAAACCAGGAAAGTGAGAGGAAACGTCCCCAGTCTTGTGATATACAAGCTGGAACTACAATGAAGAAGCCAGTGCTTCTTTTACTATCACCACTCTTCTTCCTGAGGGTACTGTAAAGAGATACATGGTTGCAGTTTGCCAATTTTGGTCATACATTCCTCTTCCCAAAACAACGATCTTCCAGTTTTAACATACCCTGGAACATTTCCCGACTTCTCAATCTTTACCTATGATTCCTCAAGCCTTTGGACTGCAATTGCTTGGCCTCACAGATCCACCTTCAAGAGACTCCCCAAATTAAGAAAAACATAAAGCCAGGCTTGGCTATACAACCTAGTCTAATCAAGATCTGTATGAAGTCATCCTTAGACAAGTTTAAAATAGAATTCCTATGCCCAACACCACTTATAGATGTATTCAGGACTTTAACCACTACAGAGAGCAGAAGTTTTGCTCCTTCTTCCTCCCCATTTTCCAAGTTTACAGCTAACCACTACAGTTAACTGCTTTCTTGAGAAAACTGGTTATGCCTTCGCTGGATAAGAGCTCTTGGTGCCATTTTACCTAGAAAGAGATTTAACATGACATAATTCCTATGAAAATGGACTACAGATAAAACACAATGCAACCAACCACCGACACAAGCCAGCACTAGATTTAAGTTGGACATTAAGTCTGGAAGCTTACTTCCGAGGAATGTCACATATACTATCAAATCTCTCAAGACAAGGCTAACTTTAAGTAAAATCTTTAATTCTGCATAAGATCTCTGTTCTCAAGTAAGCTCTTGCTTTCAGTCTTTCTCCTCCAACTCAGCCTTGTTTCTACCTCCATACATTGTGTGCATGGCTTTCTCACCAACCCATTTTTAGCTTTTTTTAATTCATTCACGTATTTCACACCAGCTTGAAAGACTTACAGATGCTGACAGAAAGGGTCCAAAATTGATGGTTGCTATTCCAAGGTAAGCTGAAGCCCACCATCTCCTTATTGGAAATGAAAAGGCTGTCTGAATGTAGAGCTAATTGCTTCCCTGATCTAGTGCCTCTGCCCATGGCAGGGGGGTCTGGAATTAGATGATCTTTAAGGTCCATTCCAACCCAAACCATTCTATGATTCTTAAGTATTTCTGTTCAGGTTACCCAAACCATTCTAATATTCTGCGATTCTTCAGTGTTTCTGCGCAGGTTACGGAAGGGACACAAACCACCTTCATGCTGCTGCTGTTACCATTTGTTTTGCTGGATGTTTCAGGAATAAGGTCAGTGGTATTATCAAAAGGGAGAAGGGCTTTGGTGTGTTGCAAACAGTACACAACATGACCAGAGCTCACAACCCAAGCTGCCTACAACCCACCACACAATACCAAGCCTGGTACTTTTCCCTGCAGGCTCACTCACAGCATGGGCCCAGGCAGCTCTGAATCCACAGAGGTTCTTTTACTATAATTGCTCTGGGCACATTCAACATTTTTCAAATCAGCTTTCACACTTCTGCAATTGGGCGAAATCTGTGCAACAGCAATCAAAACAGGCACTGCATGACTTCCAGAAGACAAACACTAGTTCCATTGAGAGCCACAGCTGCAAAGACCGAACAGTTAATTTTTACATCCTTTGGGTCAGAGGCTTCCAGCCTTGGAATGCCAGCAACAGTCCACCCTTGGGAGAAATACCTGCAGCTCCCCAAAGCATTCATTGTAACAGTCAGGCATCAGGATACATTCCAACCAAGACCTCAACACTCCAGACCTAGATGTACCACTAGCACCATCCAGACTAGTCTAAGCCACTGAAGAGTTCCCTCTCATGAGAGAAGTCTTTAAAGGAATAGACACCTAGTTCCTAACACATAGCCATTACACCTGCCATGCACATCGTTACTGCTGCAGAAGAACAAAGAAGAGACAGGACTAAGAAAAATCTGAATGTGGTTAGTACAAAACTTTCCAAAGAATGTGTGAGCACTGTAGCCATTATTTTTAAATCTTCATACTTTTGCAGAAAAGTAACTATCTTTGACTCTGAATCAGAGTAGTGTTTAAGACAGAAGTCACACTGTTTTTATGCACTGGTGTGTACAAGTGAAAATAAACCTTGGCAATTTCTTGCTCAAGTTCTCCCATACATTATGGCATATATACTGGGATACTCAAAGCTAACTTAAAAAAAAACAGTTTCATGGTTCAGGTAAGCAGTAAAAATAGTTGCTGACAAATAAAAAGGTGATAAGCACCATGACAACGAAGTCAAATTGTCACCTTATTCCTATCAGTCTATGAACACCTCAAAAAAAACCATCAAAAAGGCAAATCACCAAGTACAACACCATTAAACATGCTTGCAAAGCAGGCAGGAAGAAAGCACGGCACTAAAACCTCCTGGCTTGTTCACTTTCCTAGCATGAGAACATGCACAGGGCAAACTGGGACAGCCACATCCAAGGAGGGAGAATTCATTTCAGAGCCAGCAGGCAAAGAGTACTCATTACTGCCATCTCTTTGGGTTTTTCCAGTGAACCCTCAAAATAAATGCCATTACAGCATTTACTGAACCTCCTCACAACTCGCCTTGGGCCAGGTCTCCACACCCTAAGAAATGCTAGTGTCAGACAGGAGTAAATTGAGCATTGAGAGAGTTTTTACTAGCACAAATGAAAACAGCTTGTGACAAAGAGACTTCTTGAACCTCTTTTAAAATCAATGAAAAGGAAAACTGCTCACTGAATAATCACCTAATCAAGTTAGCTCTTAATTAAATGGCTAACTAATGAAAATGAAGGATCGAAGGCATCCAGCCTGGAGCAGACCCAGTGGCACAGCAAACCACAACTGGAGGTATCTAAGAATCAACTAAGAAGGGACCTGTCCCACTCAAGAACTGGTTAAGCAGCAGCTGAACAGGGCATTTAAAGAAGAAAAAAAAAATATAATAATAAAAAACATAATTTTGCACAACAGCCAGCAAGGTTGCTTTGCTAAATGAGGGTTCACCCATATTTTGTTCCGCTTGCAGGCTGTTGCTCTGCAGGGTGCTTTAGGCTGCTCACCTTGCCCAGCCAGCATCCTGAGCTTCAGGTCCTAGAAAGATCAGCCCAGCCCAGCCTAACCTCCCCACACATGGCCTGGCCTAAAGTTTTTGCAGCCAAATTCTGCCCACATATATTGGGCCCTTGCAAATTGTTTTTGCAGTTTTAAAGAATCTTTTTTTTGTTAGAGTTTTTTTTGTTTTGTTATACATCTCTAACCACATGCCCAGGCTTTGCTTCAAGAGTTCTGCCTTTTAGTAACAGGGAAAAAGTGGGAATTATCTTATATATAGGAATGCAAGGCTTACGACAAGTAAGAATACACATGACCATTATGGACAAGTTCTCCAAAACAGCTTCACAAATACCTGTTTTGTTGTTGTTGGGGTTTTTTTCTCTATTTTATTGAAATTGTGTACAGAAGTTTTAAACATTTCCATACAATACTTTTAGA
Organism: Clamator glandarius; assembly: GCA_033459285.1. Taxonomy (NCBI): domain Eukaryota; kingdom Metazoa; phylum Chordata; class Aves; order Cuculiformes; family Cuculidae; genus Clamator; species Clamator glandarius. The sequence goes on along the minus strand of JAUNZM010000310.1, from coordinate 607,798 downwards.
CAGGACAAAATGCCATGGTAAAGGAATGTGAACTGCAAGAAACACAGTCTGAAGTATCCAAATACTCTCTAATAAGAGTTTTAGTTTGAAGACTAATGCAGTAGGCAAAATAATATGCATACAGTATACAAAGAACAGTATACACAGGGCCAGCAATGCTAACTATGAAAGTTTTGCATCAGATTTACTTCAAAGATTTATAGCAATATGATAATTCTATACACTAGACCAAAATTAATTTATCATACATCGTTTCTATGACAAAAAGCTTGTCATTAAGGACAGTAGCAACTTACAATATAATTAAGCTGTATTAATCTCATTAACACTTCTAAATCTATATTCCTACTACAATATTTTTTTTTTCAGTATATCATCTTATAAGATCTTAACAGACCTTTAAATAACACTTTACCAAAAGAGACCTGGTTCCTTTATAGTGATCTTATCTACATGCCCATTTGGCTTACGGAAAAGAAAAAAATAAAGTAAAAAAAAAAAAAGTAATAAAAAAAAAGAATGAGGGGCAGGGAAAAAGGCAGGTTTCAAATGCTATATGATATTATTTGGTTTTGGTCTGAAATGTATTTTAGTTGAATAGTTAAAAAAACAAAGGCAGTTCATTAACAGGTATTTCATATAAAATCTGCAGAAAAATACAATAGCAACAAAAAACCAAAAATACTTCACAGATATCTAAAAAAACATTACATCAGAGAGACAAGGTAAAGCAGCATCACTTTGACACTGTGCTTTAAAAATAAGATGAAGAGACTGCTCTAGTGATATTAGAAAATTTGCTTTCTTCTTGAAGAAGACTACTAACATTTTGCACAGCAACTATTTTTATAACCACCTCATTTAAAAACGTGTATTCATAGACACAGAGAATTGTCATATCATTACCATTTTTGCTCAAAGTGTCTGACTTTACAGAGTGAAACTGATAATGCTAAGTGTCACCAGATGTCACTATACCATGAATTCAATATTAGAACAGAAGTGAAGCAAATGCCTTTAAACCAACACCATAAAAGAAATAGAAAGTGTTTTGTAAAGAAAACAAACCACTTAGCAAAAAAGAGAGTTCAGAGATCTCACAGTGAAATCAGAAATCCTAATTACATATGTTTACATTCTAGGACTACTCTTTACCTTAGGCCAATTAAAGCACATTAAACCATTTAATTATATACAAACATTTTCTTTAAAAAAATTTAAAACATTGCACACAAGTCTGCTTTTTAACATCACATAACAAGGTTAGTTTTATTTTCAAAACAATTACATTTAAGGGCACAGAACATACAGAATACCAAATGAACAGATGAATAATTTTGCTTCACTATACATGCTAAATCCAAAGATTTCCTCAAGAAAGCTAGAGCTTAGCAACTCCAACTTCTTCCGTGTATCCTGTTCTCTGAAAGGGAGTACTCCCAACACCTCCTTTATCTTAGGATTTAAAAAAATATATATATAAAAAAAATAAAGCTGTACGTTTTAAAGTTGTAAGCATCTGCTTTAAGTGTTCACGCAGATATCGCTTGAGGGCTCTGCCCATTTCACTGTAACCTTGTGGGAAATCCTTTTCACGACTCAGTTACAGTATTCATGACTTGCATCAAAAGTCTCACACTGGCCCTTCTGGGAGGGGAACACAGAAGTGGAGAAGTAGAAAACACACAAGCGGTATACTGAAGGCCATTTAAATTTCTTACAATCTCTCACCGTATCCTTTCAGTTATTACTAAAAGCTAATAGGGGAGAAAATCCACTATAAAAATAACAAATAAACACTAAATTTTGGCAGAGAATAGCATCAAATAATCCATTAAAAATATTAATTAAGAAGAGTCCCCCAGAATGTATGATTAAGTGCTCAAGAAGCCTCCTTTTATTAGTATTTTTTTTTTCTTTTTCACATAAAAGGCTTCTAACATTTCTGGGAGAAAATTCTAAACAGAAAAATAAGTTAAGGGTAATAGTAAAAAAAAAAAAAAAAAAAAAAAAAAAAAAAAAAAAAAGGTGTCATTCCAAAATAAGGTTTTCAAGACTGTCATTCTAACCTCAAGGCAATAAATAAACCAATCACTGCAAGACAGAAATATGTGTCCTTCTGGATCTAACCCTGCGTGACTAGCCAGTCCCACCGAGAAGGCAGCAGCCAGGCATTAAAATTTATGGAACTGACTGTCCATTACGCGAGACACTTCGTAGTTATTACCAGACCAAAAAGTTGGCATTTAAATTGAAACATTATTAACCTGGGTTAACACCCCTTCCATGTAAATCACAATCAGAAGATTTGCAAAGGCATGTTTACGCTATAAAAAGTCCTCAAGCAACTTCTTGTACTAAAGTCCATAACGCAGGTCAAGGTACTTGCTCACCAATACAGTTTGCTTGAAGCCTTATTTTTGTTCCAATAGAGGCCTTTTATGAAGTCATTATACAAAGCAAGGAACATTAGCAAGTTCTATGACCTCTAAGGTGTAAAAACAGAATAAGAACAGAGAAACCAGCATTATGCAGAGAAAAGTACAGAAACATGTTCCTGAACGACTGAAGAGAAAAAGCACTAGAGAAAAAATTTCCTTAAAAGTTTCTTCACAATAACACGCCTAAAGATCAGGGAGATGCAAAGTACGACTTCACTAAGATTCTGACTGCCTGCCAATTACTGTGATTAATGCGGCAACTTGTTAGTTTAGCAAATGAGAATACATTAACTGGGAGATGGAGTACCTCAGATTTAACAGAGGCTGCATCAGAGCCTGCATCTGCAAAGGATGGTGACACCCTACCACAGTCAAGGGATAATTTCACCATGGGACTGACTGAAGTTATACTATACAGGATACAGGCATCCTGTGTATTAGCTCTTTACACACTGTCTCTTCAAACAGCAAATGACTTGGGAGGGGGGGGAGAGAGAAAGAAACCAAGCTGGGAAAAGCCATTACGAGCAAACCACTCTTCAAGTGGCAATAAAAGCCATGCTTTCAGCTTCATAACCATGTAAGGCACCCCAGGATAAAAGCAAGCACAGATGAAGCAATGGCAGCCAAGCAAAAGGGTCCCTGAGCTGACCTGGCTTTGCAGGTTAGGTGGCAATGCATTTCTGAGAGCAAAGAGTACTGACTTGGAAAATCCAAGTACCAGCTGCTGATAGAAAGACGTGCCAAGTTACTAAGGGACAGTGCCTGGTACATGAGCCTCTTTCCCTGTGCCAAATTAGGCATATTAGCCAAATTCCAGACTTTTCAAGAAGACATTGTTGGACTGAGACTTCTCTTTGCCCTCCACAAGTTATTTTTCACCCCACAAAGATCAAATTCTTCCCTAGATTACATTATCCTGCATAGAAATGACTATGTTCTGTATCTATCTTATCGTACCATCCTCAAATCAGCTCGCTAATGAAGTTGAGATGCCATTATTATATTTCACATACTACAATTTTGCCATTAAAAAGGACTTAACATAGTCTTCTGAACAAAGCCAGCCACACAAACCATAATAAAATGCACCTTGTCACACTGATATTAATATTTGGACTCAGATACAGTAACTCTCGTCTTCTACACATATTGCAACATGACTCCTTCACTTATTACTATATTTCCAGTTAATGACAGTATACTTTCCAGCAGCAACAACTAAACAAAGTGGAGAAAACTGGGGCATCTTGGCCTCTGAAGTCTTGGAATGAATGGGATTTGACTGATTTAAAAACAAAAAAAACCACCACAAAAATGGAATTTAATCACTTCATATGAAAATGTGTATTAGACATCATACTACTAAAAGCTATTTGGACGGCCTGCAGCTTACAGCACCATTGCACTGGAAAGCAAACTTTCTCCAGCAGTCAAAGGCAGAATTAACCCAAATTTCATCTCTACAGAACTATTTAACTCATAGGCAGTGGTTCTTTTTTATGTGCCAAGGAATTATGGCTGGACCCTTGAATCAATATTGTTGAACCGTCAGCCTGGCCCCTCTCAAGTTGGTTTTGGCTTAGTCAGTTTGTGCTCTCCCAAACAAGTCCCGAGACAAGCTCAGGAGAAAAGACAACAAAAGGAATTATTTTCATGGGAAGCCTGGATCCGACTACTCTGTCCTGGAGGGTAACAGAGCTAAATACTGGGAGTGCAAGCACACGCTGCCAGCTAGCCTCTGCACCCAAAAAAATGGTTTAGCATAAGGGTGAGTCCCCAGGATAGCAACACATTCTCCTGCTTTACACAAAGGGTGAAGTTGAACAGAGCTCTGCAATCTTTTGGCCTGTTGAGCTCCACCAACCTGCTGCACACACATGCTCTCTACACCTGTAAATTGTTCATCCCTGCCTCGGGCATCCATCCTTTGGGAGAAAAGAACCTCACCATCTCAATACCTACTGATTGTCTGTGATCACCTGGGATAAGTTTCCCTTTTACTGAAGAATCATAAGGGCAGACCTCAATTGCTGACACAGATTACAACTGCACACACAGCCCCTCAGGAGTTGTTCCTTAAAAAACAAGGTTTGACAGGACAAAGGGGAAGTGGGAAAAGACATAAGGCAAAAGGACTCTGGAAAATAAAGGCCATTTTCACCTCCCCCCCCCGCTTCCTCTTCCTCTTGTCTTCCCACTTGTTTTTGTTCCCAGTCACAGCATGCAGCAATGGAAGGGCTGCAGAGTAATTCCTTCTACATGCACATGGCAAAGAAAGTTATTTTTCAGTGTGCTTACCAAACTGCAGACATGTAAAGTCTCACACATCTTTTTTTGTGGTAGAACCTATGTACAGGTTTTTCCCTAAAAAAAGGCTAACCCTAGTTATGTCCTAACGGTTTGGAGACTAAAGAGGCTAAATCTATCCTTCTCTATTTCAATATATGACCAAACCCAAATAAAGAGGTTTGTTTAAGGTTTTCTTTTTCCCTTTCCCTCCTCTCCTCCACTGCCAGTTTGTCATCTCCAGGTTTTGGGATTTTTTTCCCTTTTTTTTTTTTTTAAATACAGTAACTTTTCAGTAATGGAATTTACAGTGCATAAAATCAAAACACCAATTTTCTTACAGAGAAAAAAAAAGACAGAAAGCCACTAACAGCTATCAGGTTTTAAGTGCTACAAGAAGAAACACAGTATCTTCCTGTTGTTGCCATAAGAGAAATGAGAAACTGAAAAACCTAAAAGCAGTGAGCAAGATTAAAAAGTGCTAAGATGGCTGAGGTAATACAGGTATATTAAAAAGAACAACTGAACGGCAATGTGCATCAGAGCCCTACATTTAAAAATCTTTCAATACAGCTTTAATCATTTCGATTTTACACTTCAGTAAATGATTACTTGTTATCTTCACTTCAATGCTCACTGAGCTTTGTAACTGCCTGACTTCAAACACAACCACCTGCTTGCCTTTGGTATATTTATACATGTATACATGGAAAAACAAAACGTTAGTACTGCAAATGGAAAAAAAAAAAGACAAAAGGGAAAAGAGACACCACACAACACGTTCTGCCTTCAGCAGAAATAGGACAACATGTCTCAAATGGTCTCTAAATAGGTTAAAGTTGAGTTGATCTTACAATTATAGCGTAAACAATGCCTGGGTTGCAGTTATGTTATCTGAGAAGAAAAAACCTTTAAAAAATCAAATAAAACAAACAAAAAAAAACCCCAAATAAAATCTCCAGAGACCTGTATCAACTTCTGTATGTTTAGCCATACCCTTAAAAGTTCACTATTTACTCACAAAGAGAAATAGACAAACATGAATATTCCAAGCGAACAGACACAGACCAGTCCAGTATTTAGTAATAGTTTAACTTTTGGAGTCTCTTCCAGCATTTGTAAACAAACAGTCTCTTCCTCCATCTCCCGAACAGCTCTCTTGTTCATGTTTTTACTTTTAAAGCCACAGAACCAATCTATGAATTTCAAATGTCTTTCTCTATCATCAGTCTCTTCCTCATGCTTTTTCTCCCCCATTAAAGCTGCTTGTCCGTTCGAATAACAATCAACTGGTGTCTCTACTTCAGAGTGACTCACAGAAATCACCGGGTTGCTGTCATCTCTGCAAGTAACCAGGAGATTGATATCCTCCGGCTTAATATTTTTAATATTTTCTTCTGATTTGCCATTTGGAATGATATGGTTAGTGTTTTCATTGCACTTGAGGATGCTCTTTTCTTGCACTTTGTACAGCTCCCCCTTTGCAGCATTCTCTTTCACGTTCCTGTTTTTCACAGCCCAGAAAGTGGTTGTCCGAACCTGCTCCTTTGTAGGCGGAGGTGTGAGAAGACTTACTACAAAGGTCACAATCCCAGTGATCCAGAACAGAGCTGTCGCAACATACATGTAATGGATGTTTTTGATAAAGCTTGGCCTAGTATCCGGCTGGTTACACTCCGGAGCACGATAGATAAATGCCAGTATCAACCGTATCGCTCCAAGAACAAACCCAGCCATTCCACCATAGAAAGCCCCCTGCTCATTGCAACGCTTCCAAAATATACCCATAAGAAACAGAGCCGCCACTGGTGGGGTCAAATAGTCCGCTACCTCTTGAATATAAAGGTACATCTGACCACCTTGCATCTCTACAATTATTGGTACCCAGGCAATGCTTATAACTACCATGAACGCGACAAAGACTCTTCCTACAATCATCAGTTCTCTAGACGTCGCGCTCTTCCGAATGAGTTTGTAGACATCAAGTGTGAATATAGTGCTGGCACTGTTAAATATCGAGTCCAAGTCACTCATCAGTGCAGCGATCATCACAGCCATCATCAGTCCCCGCAGACCAACCGGCACAAGTTTCATCACCAAACGTGGGTAGGCAATGTTAGAGCATCCAGCTCTGCTCCCGCAGACTTGAAAACAGTGTTCCGGATTAATACAGGCGATATCATCTGCAAATAGTATTCGTGAAATCATTCCTGGGACAACTATAATAAACATCGGCAGCAACTTTAAGAAGCCTGCCATCAGAGTGGATCCTTTGGCATGCGCAATGTTTTTTGCGGCTAAAACTCTCTGAACTATGACTTGATCAGCACACCAGTACCAGACAGAAGCTGGGGTCTGTCCCAACAGAAATCCAGGCCAGGGAATATCTTCATCTGTTGGCTCTCGCAACATTTTAAGAGCATCAGGCTTTGGGTTGACATTGCAGGAATTGGTATTGGAAATGTTGTAGGTTAACAAGATAGACGTAATATTTGGTGACGCTAACATGTACCTTCTTTTAACTTCTTCAAACCCACCAACCTCAGTAATACTTATGATCATAAGTGTGAGGGCACCAATAATCATAAGCAGAGCTTGAAGGGTGTCTGTGTAGATGACAGCCACAAGACCTCCAGTCACAGTCAACAGTGCAGTCATTCCAATAAGGAGGATAACTGACAAATAGAGGTTCCAACCTAGTGATTCTTGAATAAAAAGTGCCCCTGAATACAAGTCAACTGAGAGTTTGGTGAAGATATAAAGAATTAGAGACAACGCTGCAAAATATATTTGAATTCTATGCCCTCCAAAACGCTTGGACAAGTATTCAGGCATGGTGTATACTCCTGACCGGATGTAGACCGGGACGAAGACCCATCCTAAAAGCTGCAAAAGCATTAAGGCGTTGAATTCCCATGCACCTACTGCAAATCCACTCGCCGCTCCAGATCCTGCGAGCCCAATGAAATGTTCACTTCCAATATTGCTCACAAACAAAGATGCACCAATAGCTACCCAGGTCATAGAACGCCCTGCCAAAAAGTAGCCACTTACGGTGCTCCGATTGTATTTCCACATGGCAAAAAAACCTATGCACATTACAAGCACGAAGTACAGTGCCACAATGGCAATGTCTGCTGTTTCCAAAGAAGCCCTCATTTTTGTAAACAAAATGACTTCGCACAGCTGACGTCCACTTCTCGCCCCCCAGCAAACGTCTTTAAGCAACACGTGCACCAGTTAATATATATCAACACTGTGGATCAAATTCTTTGTCCCTTGGTTTGCTGTCCTGATGCTGGTGGTTGTGGTACATTTACTTTCTCCGCTTCTCAAATGGAAATTTGGAACTTAGCACGCACTTTTAATCCACATTCCACAAGAGCATCAGCCTTAACTCAGTTGATGTAGGAGAAATTCTTAGTTGCAGCTAAGTTTAGTGAGGCCTACTGTACCAACCCTGCAAGGCAGCAAAGACAAAAGACAAAGATTGAATTAGAGAAGAATTTCATGAAGTAATAAGAAAAAAATTTGAAGTCTAGTAAAACAATGACCAAACACCACGATTTTTTCCCCCTTATATTTCCTGCTGCATTTATGCAATCCATAACAAATATTTGTAGAACTAAGTAGTTATGCCTTTTATAAGTCAACTTTAATGTTTACAAGTACCTTAATGGACACAGCAATTCTGGAGTATTAAAGAACCCAAATTCCCCAGGACCAGGCAAGGTATAGAAATACATTTTGTTTTTTCTCACAAGTCTACTTCTCAAGCCACTCAACAGGCCTTCCTCTTTCAAGTAACCGTAGGGAAAAGAAAACAGCAACCACTAAGGAGTATTAACCTGGCTAGTCATTTCCTACATTGCTCTACCCCTGCACCTCACAAATCTTGATAGAATCTGATGGCAAATGCATGCACTTGAGACCAGCTGGCTGCTAGAGCTAAAAAAAAAAAAAAAAAATCAAAGTCAAGTCACAACACTGTCAAGAAACAACATAAATTTAAGACCAGCTGGAGAATCAAGGTTATTCCACAGGTTTTAGATTAATTTGCACCTGAACACTGGTGATCACAGGGTTACTTTTTACTATCAAAGCTTTTTCTCCATATGCCATGAATTCTAAGTGAAGAAAACAATCCAAATCAATCAAGCTGCAAAAGCAAAAATACTATGCCTAACATCAGGCTTTAGGGTATTTGTCTGCCATGGGCTTTTTGATACCCACAACCACAGGGTTTCACGATTTTTTGGGGAGCACACTAGGCACAGTAGGGAAAAATAGATGGATTTCGGTAGCAGTCAGTTGCTGGGATGCCAGGAAGCACTGTTCTCAGTGCCATCTATTTGCCTCCAAGCATGAAGACAACCAACAGTAGAGGTATAACGTTTTGAGGCAAAGGATACCCTGTCATTCTCTTCTGAACCCTCAATCACACCAAATTCTACTACAGCATGACAGGGAATAGGCATTCATTTAGGCAAGCAGGACTGAAGTGCTCAAAGTAGAGGGAAAGGGATAATAAAAAGACTTCCTAGCTGACATCCAGAGAAGGGGGAAAGGAAAGGGCAGCAAAGAGCTGCAGACTGACTGCCACAGAGGTAGGATGCTCCTATCTCCTACTTATATCTTGGGAGATTTCATTTACCTATACTCTCCCAAAGGCATTTAATGGGTTTATAGTGATGGATGTAAGATTCTTTTACACTGAATGGGCACAGCAAGGGAGGAAAAGATCAAAGTAAAGAATCAGTATACTCTAAAGATCAGAACACAAATCTTTAGCATTCAAGATTATTACAAAGGAGTAAGAAACAGGGTCTGACTCCATTCCTCTTTCCCACCCACTGGTAAAGGTAATGTAGGCACACGCATCAGCTTCATGTATTCCCCCTTACATTTCACTTGCAGAAGTGCTTTGGTACTATGCTGAAGCTCATGCTTCCCTATTAATTCATCTATGATTACTACAAACACCCAGATAATATAATCTAGTCTTTGGTTGGTTTGTTCCTTGGCAACTCTGTAACATATCCATTCTGTTATATCATTGTTATAAAGCAAATAAAAACATGCCAAATTCTCAAGACAGATCATAATAAAAGCTACAGGTAAGGTTGGAAACACATGCACAACCCTCCTCTGCCTTACTCTGTGCACTATTGAAGGCAGCAATAGTGCTGATGCAAGAATGTGCACTTCTCATTAAGGCAGGCATGGCTTGCTGTAAGCTTTTTTTAAAATACAACTTCAGCCATATGGAGAAATCCATGATCATATTTTTCATACAAGCTGGCTGTTTTTCAAGAATAGTTCAGAATCAAAAAAGATAATAAGGGTTTCCCATCACCATCACAAACTCACATGAGAATACAGATATTCACTCTGCTGGAGTTATGGCCAATAATGAGAGACTATGGAGACATGGTACAAAATGGACTGATTACAGTACTGTGCTAAATTTATCATGCTCATAACCCTCAAACCACAGATGTATTTTAAATTCTTCCAAAGAAGAATTCATGTTTTATCCCACCCTCAAATACAGAAGTTAAATAGTCAATTAGTTTAATTTAACACAAAATTATGAACGTATGACACCATCAGATACAAGTATAACATCCTACTCTTAGTTTTAAGCACTCTGGAGTAACACTTCAATAACACTTCACATTTTACTACATTCAGCTAAATTTTTCAAACGCAACCACATCAATGTTTATACCAAAACTCCAAATACTAAAGGAAAAGGGAAGAAACTATTTTACCAAGACAAGAGTGGAAATAACGCTACTACATAGAGAATCAGAATTATGGGCAAACTAAATAAATAGTAATAACCAATATTTCCCCTCTCCCATTGTCCTGCTCCATTACTGGAAAATGTTAAGACTTGAACTTTAGTTCACTTTCCAACATCCTCTGTAGGTTAATCAATGACCTTGTAGAACTATACTGCACAGTAATACACATAAAACATAAAAAAAATTTATTCAAACTATGGCTATTTGATACAAAAGGTACCCAGCTCACAGAATGACTACTACAAGCACATTCCGCAATGCGTGCGAGTAAAAGACACAGCTGCCCTTGAACAAATTGTGACATTTCTCAGTAGGGATACTCAAACTACTATGGGCTTGTTCTAACCAAAATAAACAATGCATGAAGTTTCTTGAGCATTTTCCCCAAGAAGGTACAGACAGACAATGCATTTTAAAAAAATCATTCTACAGAAACCTGAACCATCACCTTTGTAATCAACATATGAATTTGGCAGGATTCAGCTTACTTGAACAGGAAGATGGAATGCTTTCAGCAGCTGCTACTCATGTGCTGCACTGTCACTGAATTACTGTACTAAAGTAGCTTCTTGTACCAGTTTCTTATTAGACCTAATTCTAAAATAACCCTGGAACTTTTTCTTCATTACAGAAATGAGAGTTGTCCCTCTGAACTTTCAGCAAGTTATGACCTCAAGTCTTAAGAAGGACTTTTGCAATGCCCCATGTGAGTTTAATCTCAAGTTATTAGAACAGCGTACACTGTGGAACTGAGAGAGGGGAGAGAAAAAAAAAAAAAAAAAAAAAAAAAAAAAGACAGCACTCCTGCCAAGGACTGTGAATTTCTTTCCCTGAGGCTGTTTTCTGGCTGGATCATATCAAAGACACAAAACAATGTGCTTCCCTCTTGTCTGAAGATAGAGGGCTACAGCTTTGGTGAAACAATGCATATGTCTCTCCAACAGGCAGCCTGTCCTTTCAGAAAAAACATCTCAAGCAATTCCCTGAAGAGAGATTAGATAATGAGAAGCAGATTTAGGGTGGGATTTTTAGGAGAAGCTTGTATGACTATTTTAAAGGAAAACTTTCTCCACAGTGCTTTTCTAAAAAGATGGGTCTTTAAACATGCCAGAATCAAACTGTTCCAGCCCTAAAGCAACTATGTGTTTTCTGCTCAGTTTATTCTCTTCTCAGCTGACTCCCCTCTTCTCTTGCAGTTGAGGGTCAGACCCAATGGCCAGTGCTTTAAGGGTTAATTTGAGGATGTATATGCTCACACATCACACAGTAGTGTCCATTGCTATCACTTGTTAGAGAATTAAGGACATACTTAACTTTGTTAATAGGCTTCAAAGCAGTTTTGAGGTTCGTTCTTAGAAACGTTTTTCCTCTTCACTCTCTCCTTCTTTAAGCAAGTTCAAGTTAACTCACGCTAGCAGCATTTTACCTACCAAACAACTCACTTGCAAGAAATAAATGTTTCCAGATTGCCAGGTTCAATACATATATGGAAAATATTATTCTTCTGTAAGACAGATTGTTAAAAGTTTTATGCCTTGAGCAGGCCTGTACAACACTCAGCCTCGAGTGTGTTGTCTGGCCTGCTCACACCACAGACTACCTGCTATGGACACATGAGTTCCTACCTGTCCACTGCTCCATAGTAAACACAAGGTTGCTTGAGGTAGCCTATCTCTGAGAGAAAAAAAAAAAATAAAGAGATGAAAAAGCTTCATATTGCAGCACTCTAGAACACAAAAAAGGAGCACAAGTGTTCATCATGGAATAGCGGATACTTATCAACTTATCCTTATGTAGCACATGCCCTTGAGAAAGCAGGAGCTATCCTCATCAGCTGCCCAACAGAGCCCTAAACATCCAGGACTGCAGTTCCAGGACTTTCCCTCGTAAACCAGGCTATAGGGCAGTGGAGCCAGGCAGGAATCTCACCTGAGAAGCAGGAGAGCTTGGAGGCAGAACTTGACCTGCAACATCTAATAAATAACTTGAGTTAAGGACTAACATGCCCAGCAGCTCAACAGAGTAGAGTACGAAAGTACCACATTTACAAGTTACAGAACCTGCAGCAACCTGACTAACCTGTCTGCCACATGTGCTTTGCTGCCCCGAAGTGGTACGGCATTGACACTTCTGCTCAGAGAACACAGGTGCCACAGAGGCAACTCTGTAAGTCATCACTACCATAGAAGTCCAATTTGAGGTGCGATGTTCAAGTCATTCACTCAAAGGAGTTGTTATGAACACATAATGCACTTATTTTGTCTGGGGTTTCAGGAGTCACTCCAGTTCTGGTCTTCGTTTTATTGCAGCATCAGAAAAAGAAGCTCACTCCACAATACATTCTTCAATTCTTTTCAAAAGATGGCTGAAGGAAACATGAGAGAAATAAGTAATCTCACAGCATGCAGTTCAGCAGAAGAAAGAGAACCACCCTACATTTGCCAGCCAGAAATGTAACAGCTACGGTAGACTATTACAGAACCAGTAACTGAAGTACCATAAGGCAAACTGAAGCAGAAAGGCAGTGTTAGAGTAGAAGATACATTTTATTGCTGGTTTTGTTTTTAACCATTCCTCTCTTGCCTATTGAAAGCGTATACACCTATCTAGGTCTCTCACCAAGTCACAAATTAAGGAGGGTGGAAAAAAAAGGGGGGGGGGGGGGGGGCAGAAGAGGATACAGCTTTATTGCACTGCTCATTTTGCACTTTGAGAACAGAACCCACAGCATTGTTGAATTGCAAAGCAAAAGAAAGATGGTTTATTTTATTTTCTGAAGTCTACATCACTAGCAGTGCTTCTGCAAGCCACTTCATGCCACTGCCTGTGGTATTCACATTTAATTGGTTTCTGTCCCCATAAGTCAGTTCCCAACACTCTGTCACGAACAGCGAACTACTTGCTTCCACCGGTCTTCCAAAAACTTTAAACACCTAAAAAAGGAAGTGGCAGGTGTTTAAGCTGAGGACAGAAGGAGACAGAAAGATCCTTTAAAATAAAGATACCAAAAAGAAAGGCTATGTTCTCTACACCCTGCCTAGATACACTGTAGACATGTCACTCAGGTCTCAAGAAACTGAGGTTGATGGACTAGCCTTTAAGTTAAATTGACTATTAGTTTAAAGGAAATATGTTGGTAAGTGCTTCCTCTTTGCCTTGTCAGCCAAAGGAATTGGCTTATGTTTATATGGGTGACAGACATTAAAGTACAGCTGCTGCTCAGCACCACTGAGGAACTGTCCCACTCCTCCCTGGCAAATAAGCAAAGTCACTTGTGCTTCTGCCATAACTCATGCAGACGACTACCAGAGGCTCAGATGCCCAAAGACAGGTTGTTGCTACAAGCAGCTCCATCCCTCAGCAAGGAAACCAGGCTTTTCTTTGCAATGGTAGACAGATGACATCCTTCCTTCTACACAGGAACTGAAAGCACAAGAGGAAAGAGGGTACTGAGAAGGCATGTGGTCAACAGTAATTAAGTAAGGAGCACAACAGGCCAAGCAGGGAAAGCAAGCCATTTTAATGGAGGTGAGAGGGGGCATCTGCTCCAGGAGATAGCGAAAAGTAAGAGTATTCTGGCATCATGCAGCACCAAGCAGAATTTTCCCTGTCAGGTAAGTGTGTCAAGACATCAGCTGACATAATTACGTTGGAAGCTGCAGATGGACACTGAGCCTCATATTGCTTCTTGTGACAACCTAAAGTTCAGACATACAAACATTTTCACTGTCACCAGCAAGTACCATTTACCCAAATTAATTTGCTGAAGTACTTAGTGACTAAGGCCAACAGCAAGAAAATGGGTAAAACATGCATAAGTATTTTATTTCTGTAGAGGATTTGGAACCATATAATAAAGTTTCTTGGATGTAAAGGACAAAGAGTATCACTACTAGAAGTGTGCCATCAGAAAATGTTTTAAAATCCCTACCACTACTGAAAATTACTTTTCTTTAGCTGCAAAGTACAAAGATGTGATCCAGTTAGCAGTTATCACCATTCAGCAGTTACTGATCTCACTGGCATACTCATAGCCTAGAAAAAATATGCTGAAAAGGATTTTAGGCTAGGAGAGTAAAGACTAAGAGAGAAAGAAGATGGGTAAGTGTCAGTCACTATGCAAAAAGGTAAAATACTAGGAAGAAATTCTTCCTAAAATTTCTAGGGGAAACAAAAAAACAAAACAGACTTGGTAAGCTTATTTAGGACTTGAGGTTCCCATCATATTTATGACTGCCCACAAAAAAAAAGCATCACAAGTTTTATTGAAAGGTTAAACAAAAGTCTGAGGTGTACATAACCAGAATTTAAGTTTGAGGCCCTCCGAGCTTCTTAGCCTGCTCAATGGCCTTGCAAGAACACTGATCCTTCTTGGGGAATTTTAAGACACCAAAATAGGGCTTAAAGTTACCTTGGTTATAAAACAACAAGCTCTAGTCTACATTAAGTTTTGTAAGAACCTGAATTCAGTTACCAAACGTTGATATTTTTAATCGTCTCAAACAGACACCAACTTCACTGAACACATTCCTCTCCTGCATCCATGCCCTGCATACACCTTTGTTTTCAATTACTATTCCATAGACGTCTGCTTAACTGAGGCAGAACAACTGCCTTGCAAGCAGACAAACCAGGATTAAAAAAAGATGTGAGAAACAGCAGAACAATAGCTCCTGTGTAGTTTCCAGGGTTTATGGTCCTTCCTTTACACCATCTGCTTGTTTCCCTCCCCTCCTCCCACCAGGAGTGATGCATTTCTGTAGTATCTCATTTTCAGCACCAGTATTTGCACTAGCATTTCCAGTGTTCCCTTCACTTACACAGATACAGTCTTATTTACCATATTTTACTTCCCATCTTTCCTGTCCCACTTCCACACAGGGCCTTGAACAACCTGGTCTAGCAGAAGGCATCCCTGCCTGCAGCACAGGGGTTGGAACTATATGATCTTTAAGGACTCTTCCAACTCAAACCATCCTATGGCTCTATGATTCTATATTTTGCCCAACTGACATCTTTTTTATTTGTATCCACTTCCACCTTCTTATCAGCACCTCTACATAACACACATTAGATATTCGTGCTGGTCCACAGGGCAGGTAGCTTTAAAGGGAACAACCTGGTGCCCAGTGTTTCCTGCTGCCCTCAGATAAGCAGTACACAGGCTGGTATATGCAGCTCTGTCAAGCAACTGCTTCCACACAAGCAACTCCTACTCTGCCACAAACTTGTAGCAGAGGAGGTCTGGGTAGCTACGGCTCAGAATTACTACCCTATTCCAGCTGGAGTCTTGACAAAAAAACAAGGTAAGTTACTTCATCAATTATCAACAATAACCAAAGTTATTTTTGTGTGGAAATTGCCAACATTATGGCTGTGGAACAAGGGAATTGGAGAAATTGGCTCCTGAAAGAATATGTAAAGAAAGAACTTCCATTGTTACAAAATATGGTGTGAGATTTACCAGCAGAAAGCAAACATATACACATAGTCATATTTGAATTAAACAGTGTATTCCAAGTGATATAATGGACATCTCTGAGAGAGTCAGACACTTTTGACGGTTATTTACAACAAAAGGGAACAATACTGCTATTTTATCACAACAGGTTCTCCTCCCTTCTTTTTCAAGAGTTAAAGGACAATCGTTCTCATGCTGAAGTTTACAAGCATCTCCCTGTTCATACAGGATGCAACCACATGTATACATGGACTCAGTGAACAAGTAAGGAGAGATACGCAGCCAAGAAAGAGCATGTTGCTAAGTAGGTAATGGGGGCAAAAAGGGCAAGTCTTATCTTAAAGGTTAAGCCACCACTCCTACCCACTGAAGAGGGGCTAGCCAAATCCCACTTGAAGTCTGCCAGTCCCAGCATGGACACAAAGGCCTGCCCACAGTCCTGCCTCAGCACTCAGGCTTGCAGCTTTACTGCTTAGGGTACAAAAGGGGCAGATGACTGCATCCTATTACATACACCTACTCAAGTACATCACTCAATATGCTGCAGAAGTCTGTATAAATCAAGAGGCTTTCAAGCCTTTATTCTCACCATCAACCTAGCATTCACTTTGGACAACTTTGCCAAACTAACAAGTATTTGCTATAGAAGGGCTTGAACTATTTTGTACAAGAGAATAATCCTCTACTTGCACCTATATCCAACCCAGGAACATATCTCACACTTGGGAGAAGCTTTGGAGAAGACTGCTCTATAGTCTTGAGAAGTGGAAAACATCAGCCAAGAGGGAATTATTCTCAAGTGCTCTCTGGATCACACACTTCAAAATCCAGTTATTTTTACAGAATTGCTTAAGGCAGAAAACAGAAAGCTAACTCCTACAGGAGAGTCAACACTAGCTCTTGCAATTTTCCTATCTTGTCTTTTAGTTCCAACTCTTCAGCCTTCTTTCCAGCACCATCCCTGACAGAAGGGTCCTTCTCTCGTAGGCATAACGCTGAAAAACAGCCCGTTTCTAAAATAAGTCAAAGGAAACAGGAGAACTTTCCTGTGATTTTAGCCTGCTAAGTAAAGGAGGTGGGGCAGATGTACAATTCAACTGTAAGAATAGGTAGGTTCACCAGAAAGGAAGGAAAAGAAAACCAGTATCTGCTTGCTTACTACCTCTCTTGGTTCTCCCCCCACCTTCTTCCTAGCAAGTGAGATATCAAAAGCCCAAGCACTGCAGCTGCATACACAGCAACTAAGTTTAACAGTCAAGATGTCAAGCAATGCTACTGTCCATTACTTTGGCTTTCCTAAAATAGCTAATGATCTCCAGAGCAGGTAGGGAATTTTTGAAACATGGCAATCTACTCCAAAGGCAACAAAAAGAATCTGAAGAGAAGTTACATAGGGAGAACACACCAGTGAAACTGAAAGCCCAGATCTGCTGTAGTATTACAGAAGTGGGTCCCCTAGCCCAGGTATTTGCTGAAATGAGGTAACTCAGTTTTAGACTATGACACATCGTATGTATTAGACTTTTTTTACACATGAAGTCAGGGAAAAGAATATGCCACTAATAAAAATACAGGTATGTTTCCTCATTTTTAGTGATATACTCCAATGTAAAGTATTTTCATACTGTCCATTCACTTCAGTTCCAGTTACAAAGTTGTTCTGTTGAAGACAGGTGTCCCAGCTCTCAAGAGTCAAGCAGCAGCAAGAACAGCATGGGAATACCGCCACCTTCTCTCTCTGTCCTAGGTTCCCCAGGCTGCCAATTTTCCTTGGAGGGTGTCTCACATTGCCGCCCTGTGGTCAGTCTGCAAAACAGCATCAAAGCAATAGGAAGCCATTTCCAGCTCTTCCTTCCCGTCCCCCCCTCCTCCACTTCCTTCCCCAGGCTATCAAGGGATTTTTGGCAGGACAAGGAGGGTAGGAAGAGGAAGCCTCCCAGAAGAGCTCTCCTTACTCCAGCAAGCAACAGCTCCTGCTAATTCACTAGCAGGTCACTACCCTTTCCTGCTGAAGGTCCTGCTCTGCCATCATCCTCCCACTGAAAGCCAAAGATGACTCTCCTGGGAGAAAGTTAGAAATAATTAGAAGTTCATCTTTTGCCATGAACAGTACAGCTCAGAGCATGAGCAGCTGCGTCTTCATTTGGCACCTCTACCTTCACCACAATTGCAGTCTTTTACTCGGGCAGTTGAGGGCTGGACACGTGCTGTTATCAGTCACACACAGATGTGCATGAACAAGCCTGCCACCAAGCTCGCTGGGTCATTTGTCACTTGCTTATTGGAGCACAGAAAGCCACACACAAGGGCAAAATTCATTACTTCCACCCTCAGTCCCATTCACTTCACTGGCCTCATATCTTTCTTTACCCCAAGCATCTCCTCCATATGCTCACACATGGAGTAACACAATTCAAGTCCCTCACTGTAGCTGCAGTGATAACACAGAGCAGTAGGGGGTTAGGGTATATATCTATATTTATTTTGGGCGCACTCTTATTGTTCTTCCTGACCTGTTTCATTGTTTTTCTTAACAGTAACTGGCTGGGGTCTCTGCTGATCAAGGACTCCATCCACAGGCAATTGATAAATATGGTATTTCTAGTCTAAGCCAAGTGCTTGATCATACGCTACCTACAAAAAGAAGGACAGAGAATGGCTGCTCAGCTTTGACTTCAGAACAAAGTCATGAGTTCTTGTGAAAAAGTACATGCAGACAACTGGTGACAAAGTCAAATAAGTTTTCCCCTTTGCCTCCCCCCACTACCCTCCAAGCTCTTGGACACTGCATTTTTAGGACACAAAAGGAAAGTTGAAGAGGCTCTGAGGAAGCCTGCCAAGAAGCAAGGGGACACTGAAGCATCAGGTAGGACTGAATGGTCACACTCATCCTGTAACCATGTCCCAGCTAGCTGGGTATGGAGACAACCAGCTGCACAACAGACTCCATGGTTCACAACAGAAGCCACACGCAAGAAAAAATTGAGGAGGAATCCCCAACTTGAATACAAGCAATGCTGGGGAACAACAGAGTTTAAAGCAACAAAAACAAATTTGAGGAATTTATTCTGCTTAGATCTGTGAAAATGCCAAGGTAACTATTAAAAACAATTGTGGGTGGGGGAAACCCCAAACCCCACAGAATCGTTAAGGTTCCCTCTGAAGACAGCTATGAAAGTCTACCAGACTGTAGCTCTGAGAACAGTTGCTATCAAGCTGCCAGGGAGCTCACAGGAGTTAACAACAGCCCTAAAGCACAAGACAGACAGGCAGCAGGGGCTTACTTTTATTTGCAACGCCGAGGAGTCGTCAGAGATGAGGAAGGATGCCACAGACACCAAGAAAATAGCTGAGCCTTGCTCAAGCCTTGGAGCAAAGTAGAGACCAGAGCAAACAGCCACCATACAGACAGACCAATGTGGCAGAACAAGTGAACACCTGCCCAGAGTAACTTTACCAGGAAGCACTAGTGTTAAGAAGCAACTCAATTTACTCAGGACTGTATGTGACATCTCCAGCTTCTACAGGATGGAGTTACACAGTCACCTCATAATTTCAGAATTTTATTAGCCCCATATTCAGATCTCCACATTTTGACTAATTTAAGTTCGCATTACAGCTGAGGTTATGCACTGCTATGGGGGTTATTAAAGCAAACCCTGTGCCAGGATTCCGAAACATCACGTACCATATACGCACTATGGAATTTTTTCCCCCCCCAAGTGTTGCCATTACACAAGAAAGGTAGCAGTAGCTAGAAAAAAAAAAAAAAAAATCACCTAGATCTGGTGTACTGTCAACAGCAACAAAAAACCAGCACCTAGACACAGGCTCTAAAATTTAGACTTACAACAAGGGTAGGTTAAAAACAGTAGTACATCTGAACTAACACTTAGATGTTTTAACATAATCACAGAGCTAAAAAAACACCTTAAGATACATCTGTCAGGTAAGAATATACTAGAGTCGAACTTCAATGAAGAAAAGGTTGCGGATGTTACATCCTAGGTGCATCAATGCTCATTAGAAGCACCTTACAACTAAACGCTTATTCCTGCATCTCTGTGCTCAGATCCTAGGAATCAAAAGATCCTTTCCAATCAGTCAATTTGTTAGTGTCTCAGCATTGTGTCAGCTTTGCTACGCTTCCTGCGCTGTCCTGCGTTTATTGGGACTGCATGGCACAATGCATCTCCCACATTAACAGCACGTATACAAAAAGCATCTCATCACCTTACCTACAGCTTCAGCTTATGCACGGATGGAGGTGTGGAGAGGGATCACATGCTGACAACCCAATCCACCAAAGCAGCGTGTTTTGTCGGAGCAAATGCTGCTCTGTGAGGTGGTGCGACAATGTCACCAGATTTTTTTTTTTTCCCCAGTTGCTGTGTTTCTCCACTAGAGGACTCACCTGAGAGGTCTACTACGGCTTCTGCGGTTAAGCTAAGTTAAAAAAAAAAAAAAAAAAAAGCCAACCCTGACATGTGGATGCTACATGTAAAATGAATGGAAATGTACTAGAATATGCAGCACATGTAATACGTGAAGACGTGCCCCCGTAACTACAAAAGAAACACAGTAAGGCTATTCAGCTTCCCCGCTACTCTATAACAAATATTCACATTCATTTAAACGAAGGTTAAATGTGAGAGCAAGCATGTACACACTGGGTCAGATGAGAAGGGTTACAGTCTGGGAGAAGTGCTGCTACATTCCAACACCAGCACTGCATATTAAGCTGGAAAGCAGCAGATAAACAAAGACTATAGAAGGTACTAGAAAAGAGCCAGTATCAGCTATTATTTTCCAAATAAAGGGTCCCCATCTACGCAAAGGTGTTTGGATTTTATTGTTATTTTTACACACAAGCACACACCCTCCCTCCCACACCGACCGGTCTCCTGTGAAAGAGGAGCATCCTATCACCTCCCTCGCTCCACCACGGCTTATCACCGCGCCGCCGAAGGCAGCGGCTGCAACCCTTCCCGTATCAGCAGAGCTCAACTGGTGTTGGCAACGGCAGGAAGGGGAGGGAGGAGGGAAAAAAAGGGAATAATAAATGAATCCGTGGGACTTCCCCGGTACAGAGCGGAGCTGGAAGCGCGCTTTGCCCCGGCAAGGCTTCCCAGGGGCGGGGGGACATGGCGTGGGGCTGGCGAGGGACCCCCGGGAGACACCGCAGGTGCTGGAGGAGCGAGGAGGGGGAGAAGGAAGAGGAGGAGGAGGGAGGGGAGGAAGCGCCGGTGCCGCAGAGAGACACCCGCGCGCCGAGGAGGGCAGAGGGAGCGAAGAAGAGGATGAGGAGAAGGAGGAGGAGGAGAACCGCATCTCGCTTTGCACGAGCGTGGGAAGCTGCTTACCTGCGGACCACGGGGGAGAGCGGGGAGAGGGGAAGGGGCTGGGGGCTCCAGGGAAGCAACGGGGCAGAACCGTCCCGAGGAGCAGGGGGATGCGAGAACAGAAAGAGGAAGGGTAGATAGAGGGAGGCAGAGAAGGACAGGCGGGAGCCCCACGGCTCCGAGGGCTGGGGAGAGGATCCATCGGGGGCCCCCCGGCTCCCTCCCTCCCGCTTCCCCTCCCTCACTCACCCTCTGCATGGCTTTCAGGATCAAAGCCAGTTCATAGCGGGGCATCTTAGAGCTGGCCGCGGCGGGAGGAGTGGGGATGCTGCGGGGCGGAGGGTGCGGGGAAGGAGGGAGGAGAATGAGGAGAAGGGAGGCGGCGGTGCCGGTGGGACGTGGGGAAGGACCACCGGAGGAGGAGGAGGAGGAGGAGAAGGAAAGGCCGATCTCCCCGCGGTGCTGATCCCGCGCGGCTCCCGGGCTGCGCAGGCGGCGGGGCGGGCGGCGCGGCTTAAAGGGCGCCGGCAGCTGCGCAGGCTCCGCCGCGCCGCCCCCGCCCCCGCCCCGCCGCGCGCACCGCCCCCGCCCCGCCGCGCGCCCGGGGGGCTCCGAGGGGGCTGCCCCGCGCCGGGGGGAGCGGAGCGGGGCGGGGGGGGAGGGAGGGAGGAGGAAGGGGAGAGCCGGGCGGGCGCCTCCGCGGTGCCTGCGGCGGGACGGGCCGGGCGCGCGCCGCCCCCCTTCGCCCTGCGCGGCGGCGGCTGCTGCAGGGAGTGGAAATTTCCACTGTGTCCGCCCCGCCCCGCCCCGCTCTCACACGCGCCCGAGACCGCACATGGTGGGGAGGAGAGGAGCGGGAGAAGGGTCTGCCTGGCTCCTGGTTGCCCGCGCTCCTCGCCGCCCGTCCCCACGCGTTCGGGTGGGTGGGTGGGTGGGTGGGTATGAGATTCCCCCCACCCCATCCCACCCCGATGCGAAAGAGCGAGGAGAGGCTGCTGTGGCCGCCCGTGTGGGGGGAGCACCACCGTGGCGCTTCCAGAACCTTCCACGGGTGCCCCGCAGAAAGATGCGCAGGTGGATGCGTCTCACCCAGAGAGGGACTGTTCATAAAGGGTGCTGGTGACAGGACGAGGGGGGATGGGGCATAAACTGGAGAGGGGCAGATTCAGACTAGACATAAGGAGGAATTTCTTCCTATGAGGGCGGTGAGGCACTGGCACAGGTTGCCCAGGGAAGCTGTGGCTGCCGCATCCCTGGAGGTGTTAAAGGCCTGGTTGCACAGGGCTTTGAGCAACCCGACATGTCCCTGCCCATGGCAGAGGAGTTCATACTGGATGGTCTTTAAGGTCCCTTCCAACCGAAACCATTCTATGATTTTATGGCCAGGGAGGTGGTGGAGGTAAAGCTGAGAGAGCGGGAGATGGCTTGGCTTTGGTGCCCAGGTGCTCCCAGCAAAGGTGCTGCTCTTGGGGAAATATTTCCGTGCACGTCCTTGGCATTGTACTCGTACAGCTATCAAGGTCAGCGACACCGATACCCTGTCAGCGGCACATCTGACACCAGCATCCAGCCTTGGCAGTGCTGGAAATCTACAGCCACCTGCATCACCCCCAGGAGGGACACTTGGAGAGCCTAGTGGGACATAAAGCCTGTTCGGGCAGTATTTCTTTTCTCCACAGCAGAGATGCGTCCATCTAGGGATCCCCCTTCCCTCAAGCTCGCACATACCCCCAGAGCCCGTAACGCGTGGGCTGGCTTTAAAGAGACCAAGCTCACACCAGGTTCCTGCTCAAGGTTTTGAAGCCCTCGTTGCCTGTCTGCCCTCAGAAAAGAGGGAAGTAGAGGAGAAGAGAGCAGAGCTGCCATACTGTGGCTCAAGGAGAAGCAGGGAGGATGGCAGATCTTGAGAGTAAAAACCCTTAACAAAATATCTATGAAATACCAGCCCTTCCCTATCAGGAGAGACCTCAGCATCTCACCTGGGAACCTGAGCCATGTCCTTCCCCACCAACCAGCAGTGTCACTTGCTTTTGCTCTGCTTGCATAGGGTTGATACCGTATAATTGGTGAAACAAATCCAAGGTGCAGGTGTTGCTAACTGAAAAGTTTTCCCAGGACTTTTCCTCGTGACTTGCGGCACAGCCAGCACTGTTAGTGCTGTGGGTCTTCCTCACCTTCAGCAGATGCGAGTTGTAGGTAGTTCCCTACAGGAGCTGTACCCTACAGCACACCATAGCCGAAGTGGGTGCTAGGAGCTGTTTTGTGTACCGCTACAACACATCAGCTGCTCAGGATGAATTGCCTATGCGGAAGTGTTTACACATATTCCCAAACTCCCACCCCTCCAGTGCCTGGGCAGTAATTGCCAGTCAGCTGACAGGTATAATTTACTGCCTTTTGGTGCTTACCACATGCAAACCTGCCCTGGGTTACTTTGCTTGCCTTTGTTTTTCTTAATATGTTGTTGTCTGGTCTGAGCTTCGTCCTTGTTCTGAACAGCTGCCTGGTCTTCCAGAGGAAATGTAGATAGTTTGTAAGTGATGGTTCCCAATAGAGGGGGGAATGCCCAGGTATCCCTGTCCTACAAACATGAACAGACAACCGTTCCCTCCCTCCCAGCACAGGCATGAGTGAGCCATCCTGTTCTCTTCCCACAACATGAAAGCCCTGCTGCTCTCCCAATGCTCTACCTGCTTACAACACTCCTCTGCTAGAAAAAAAGGAAATTTATTCAGTCCATGTTTTTCAAGTCTTTCTCGCATGCAGAATTTTATGCAGTTCCCTAGGTCTATATACTGAAATATCTAGTGCCGCTTTCAAATGCCAATATTTGATTCTCAGTCGGATATATATTTATATTCACTGTTCATACTCACTTCTAACTACATTCCACATGCAAGACCCGCAAACACGCATCTGCAGGAGGTCAATGAACCCTCCCCCTGTTTTTTGTGAATCATGCCCACCCTTGAATGCTGTGTCTCAAGACCCCACAAACATAAGACTGAGCCCGAGTCCACTTGTATCTGTGCCTGGGATTTGCTCATGCATGCAGAAACACTTGTGCATGAGATCTAATAAACACACTCCCAGGCAGGCATTCCTATACATATTCACGGAATCTGTGTGCCTGAGGGACTTCTCGTGCATATCAGCAACACAGAAACAGTGGCTATATCCATCTGTGTCTGAATGCCACGCATGTATGGGCGTCTTGTCTCATGCA
This sequence comes from Clamator glandarius, assembly GCA_033459285.1. Classification (NCBI taxonomy): domain Eukaryota; kingdom Metazoa; phylum Chordata; class Aves; order Cuculiformes; family Cuculidae; genus Clamator; species Clamator glandarius. Next base: position 583,229 of record JAUNZM010000310.1, on the reverse strand, counting down.
TCATGCCTACATATAGCTACGCACATTCGCTCGTGGACTGAACACTGCACCCATCTGCAATGTCGCATATCTTTGTGGGAGTTCCTAATGCTTTCTGACTTTCCTGCTACTGATACAGTGTGTCCACCAGGTATGAGCTACCTTGAGTGTGGCAAGTTTGTTTTTTCCTCAAAGCACTAACCGCAAGTATTCAAAGACTGTAGGAAACTCTCATTTAATCTTTTAAAGCACACAGTTATAGAGGAGGGTCTGAAAAGCATGTAGTGGGTGCGCTGTAAATACGCAGTATGGAAACATAAACTAGTCTAATATAAATTTTCTTTTTTTTCAAGTAACAAGTGTAAACTTTTGACTTCTGGGAGGCTCAAGCGATGACTTATTCATGCTGGAGGCTGGGCATGCTACAAAGGCAAACTGTCCTCTCTGCATTTCAGTGTCTTTCACATCCATTCCCATGCCAGAGAGCAGCATAGAGAGCGCTAACGATTAGCATCGGTGTTTCAAATAAAGCACAAGATAAAAATATGTCCTCATGCCTCCTATATACATATGTAAATACAGAACCTATTCTGTGACAAAGCTATTGGAGATGTTTTAGGGGTGTTAAAAATGTTATGCAATATCTCATAGACCCCTGACGAAGAAGTTACTCCAGCATGGCAGGATTAAGAGGGAAAATGAAAGAAAAAATGTTGCACTTCTAAAACCTCAAAATTACTGTTAATAACTTCTATAAGCACAACTATATTGTCTGCAGTGATCTCTTTCTTATGAAGGAATATACCTAATTTTGAATCAAGTACTCTGTGCTCCACAGAGAAGCCAATTCTCTCCTCTTCAGTTCCTAGTTGTGATACATTGCACAATATCAAACAAAAATCAAAATTTATCACAGGTTTAAGATTAGAATGCTGGCTATCTTGAACTTCAGATCAGAACAGATTTTCAGTGGTGTTAGTAGAAAACAGGAAATACCTGTGGCAAGAATAATTACACTCTCAAGTGTGTTTTTGTTTGCTTTTACTGGTGTTTGTAGGCTATAGACAGAGAGGTATAGATACAGATACATGCCTATTCTCACCACTACTCACCTTCTCGGTAAGGTTTGTAGCTGAGCACTATACATTTGAGGTAACAGCAGGTGAACTCGCTTGTACAAAGCCAGTGTGGGAATACCTGCATGGCTCTGCAGTCAGAGCAGGGATTGTGGTCCAGGCATACTCCAAAGAGGTGACGGATGAAGCTAGCTCAGAACATTAAAATATCAGAAGTCATCTGGTCCCAAAGGAGCAGATGTGTGAGCAAAGCTGAAGTGAAGGAGATAATTTTAATAGATGGGGCCATTGTAAGCTTGTACATAGGGCTCCTGAAGTGTCTGGCTGGAAACATGGCCCTTAGACACACAGGCAGGGTTGCCCCTGGAGGAAGGACTGAAAGAAAACAAACTTGAGAAATGAAGGAAAAGTGGGACTGTCAGGCTGAATTATGGGCCAGAAAGACCACAGCAGGACAAGTGGGCAGGAATGTGAACAAGACACTGATGTGATGCTCTCAAACTGGGACTCAGATCTGATGAGAGGATGTGAAGGAGAGGGCAAGGAGAAAGGGAGAAGTAGGAATGGGTACTGAAAGGGCAGTCTTAAAGAAGACTAGGACAGGGAAACATGAGGTAGTAGGAAGCTGAATGGGCTGTGCTTGAAGACAACAGGAAGGATCATGTATTTCAGAGCTTCTAATAAAACCAGAGATCTCTGGATTCCTCACTCCTACTCGCTCCTGCCACCAGTCCTCTTCTGTCAGCAAATACCTGTGAATCCCCCAACAAAATAAATTTGTCCCATATTCCTCCTGTCCACACATGGATGACAACCCACTGTTCTTATCAGTTTTCCTGCTAGCCCAGGGTGGCAAGGAGCTCTGCGGCAAAGCTAAAGTCTTCAGCCCTAATGACATTCGCAAAAGTACGATGCTGCATGATGGAAGGGGGTTGATTATTTTTTATACTATTTGCTTCTTTAAAATCTAGATAATTGTGCACACATAATCTGCTTTAAATGAGAACTAGGTTGCAAAATCAATACTACATAATGAGGAGTGTTATTTTCTCCTTCCTCTGCTTTGCATATGCATATGCAAACTATATAATTGCATACTTTTCTTTCCATGGGATCTCTGCCACATTTATTTTTCAGGGTGGAGATGCTCTGGAGCTGTGTCAGGACTGCATAGTGGAGGAGGCCACTGTCTACAGGATTTTTTTCTGCATTTGTTTCAGCAAATGGAAGTTGTGCAGTAAATGACAGTACAGGATCATGTGAAAAAGGATAAGCTTTTGATTAAAACAGCTGAGCTCTACCTTAGGAATGGATTCAATCCCTCCTTTGCACAGAGTTCTTGTATGATGCTGGATAAGTCCTTTAAACCACACTTCTTGCAGGTGGCCACATATTCCATGCTCCTACTTTCTGGGTATCTGAATTGACATTTTATCATGTAATAATGCAGAAGTACTGAATAATGCCAGATGAAGCTGAATTCAATTGGTGCTAGACATGTAAAGTGCTCTGAATGAAGAATATATCAACTTCTTGAAATATTCACTTGAAATATTAACTCTCTCAAACCCAGTAACCAGAATCTACGAAATCTTAAACTGCAGATAATTCCAACCCAAGCCCATCCCAAAACCATTGCACCCCAAGATGTAATAAAATGTACTTATGGCTGGTGACTCACTTGGCCCTCTCACAGAGACCCTCTGCTGCCCCTCTGCATATGTGTTAATGGTCCTGCCAGGTAGGACCATAAGCAAGTCAAATACGGCTGCGTGGTGATGGGAGTGACAGTGGAGAGGATCTGCCAGGGAATCTGACACAGTCCAGTTCTTCTAGGCAAAGGCTCTGGCTCTGGCACACACTAAAAACTAATGTGGATTTGGGAAGATGGAATCACCAGGAGGGCTCAGGTAAGTTTTCAAGAACTGCTGCATGCCAGTGGGACTGAGGGGAAAAAGTGGAAAGAGAGGGCTCAACTGTGTATGTAAGGCTTTGAACTAGGAGGTAGGTGAGACTAGCAAGTGAGACAGTCCAAAATTAACAAGAACAATTGTAACACAAGTAGTTCATGAGGGATACAACATGACAAGGAAACATCTATAAATGCATGAGCCCATAAAGGAAGGCCCTGGAAATAAAGCTGCAGAGCCACAGCAGGCACACCATTGGTTCTGTGCCCCAGCTCACAGGCAGCAACATGTTTTAATCTCAGTGGCTCATTAGCCCTCCAATGTGACCGTATGCTACAGCAAACTAAGGACAAGAATAAATGCATGAAAGAAGGCTGTAAGAATAAAAACAGAAGAGCCAAGGCAAAAAGAAGCCCACACAACAACATAATCAGTAAAGGAAAGAGAGAGTAACATTCTATACATAAGAAATCTGAGTAAAACAATGGCAAAAATATTATCTACACATCAACAAGAGTGGAAAGATACTAAGAGATGACACAGAAAAAGCTGAAGTGATTAATGTATTTTTCCCCTCACTCCTCAGCAAAAAAAAAAAATGACTATAATCAGTTGACTAACCATTGAAGTCTAAGGCTGCATGACAGAAAGAACAGAATCAACTATTTCAGTAAGTTGCGTATTTTCCAGTCAGCCAGACCTGGCAGAAACCAACTGCAAGCACATTGGAAACTGGCTGAAGCAATCCTAGAGCTGTGAGGAATCCTTTCCCACAGCTGCTGGACAACAGAAGACCAGACATAGGTGATTGTAGCACCTGATTTAAAAAAAAAGAAAAGCAACTTGAGGAATATAGGTGGAGAAAACAGCCTACCTTGACTTACAGGAAATATACTGAAACAAATAATTAAACAGAGTTTTCTCTTGTGTATGGGAAATAATGAAATCATAAGTAGAAGCCAAGAAAGATTTACCAGGAACAAATCATGCTGAACAAAGGTAATTTCCTTCTCTGACAAGTAGCAGGTCTAATGGACAATAGATATTATGTGTCTTGACTTGAACAAGGCTTTCAACGCAGTCTTTTATGATTTCTTGTAAGTGAGCTAAAACAAAATTGGTCTAAGGTGGACTCATATCGGCCTGAAAAAAAAATATTAGAAGAGGAATTACCATCAGTTTATTATTGAAGTGAAAGAATTATGGAAAACATTTCTGCAGATGTCCTTCCCAGGACCCATACCACTCACTATTTTTACTATTTTGGAAGATGAAATATTAAGCATGGCTAACAAATTTGTAGAGAAAGTTCTACAATCACCTTGGCAGGATTAGCATCTAATCAGTCGATGAAATGGTCTGAAAACAGTAGGATTTGATGCAATAAGATTATTCCTACACTTTGGTAGGAATAAACCACCAGCAAGGCAAAAGATCTGCACAAAAATCCTTGGGGATTTTGGAGGACTTCAAGCTGACTAAGAATTAACAATGCCATCCTGGTCTAGAAAAGCAAATATTGTGCTGAAATATATTTATGAAATAAATTTATAAAATTGGGTAGGTGAAATATATGAAATAATTTCTCCACTCCTGCTCAGTACTGGTGAGGTCTCAAACTGGAAAATGGACCGATTCTCTTTGGTCACGGGACTCAAGAGAGAAATGAGCAATTAGATAAAGTCCTGCGGGCAAGACAAAGTACTAAAATTCTTCAAGAAATGACCCTGGAGGGAAATCTCAAAGAGCTGGATTTGTTTAGTCTAGAGAAAAGAGGACTGAGAAGAAACATGATAACAGTCTTCAAATATGTAGATGGTGACTGCTCAGTGGAAGGTAGTAGGTAACTCTCAATGCTTAGAGGGGAGCAGGGAGCTTACATAGTACAATTTCTGCTATGTACAAGGGAAAATCTATGAGGCTAAAGGAAGCCTTGATGCAGTGGATGTCACAGTGCCTTTAGCACTGATGGTTTTAAATAGAGCTGAAAAGGGGGGTACTAGACCCAAGGGCAACAGCCTGTGGGACAAGTGTATATAATAACTTGCAGACACATGTTTGAAAAGCATACATAGCATCTGGAGCTGGAAGTCATGGCATTGTGAGGGTGCTGTCATTGGATAAAGTGTCTCTCCGCTTCTACTATTTTTTTTCCAACACATGTAACCTTAAAGCAGGGAAAAAGAAATCAGACCTAACATGCAAATTTTGAAAGGCTTCTGACCCCTAGGTAATTTCTTGAGGTCTCTTCCTACATTCCACAACTGTAAATAGATATAGGCTGTGCCACAATGGCCAAATTACTGTTGCAGTGGTTTCCTGTTACAGATGAAAAACAGGTACTGAGCCTTCGTTGGTAACTTAAGAAAAATAAAATCTAGCTACGTCATGCACATTTCTGGCAAAAAGAGCTTGAAATCCCATCACCTGGGAGACAATCAAGTACTAGCATTTCTCCTTATGAGAGCATTGATAGGTTCAAAGAACGTGAAAGACTGTTTCTGTTGCACTGCTTTGCAAACATTTAGGAAGCAGCAAATGTCCTTGTCTTGGGGGCCTGCTGTTCTGAATAGCCAAGCCAAGAAAATGGCATAAGAAGTAACAAAGGTACAAAGAGGGGGAAACAATATGCATCAAGCTGCACAAAACGTGTATGACGTGAGTGGGAGTAAACCCCAGGTCTTTCTTGTGTTCACATCCATCTTCTCACACTGCTGTCATACTGTAAAAGTATTGGTTTCAGCAGTTAGGTTTCCTATACAGAAAACTTGTGTGCAGGTCACATTTTGTGTTGGCAACGACCGCATACTCTGTACTTTGCTACGAAATCTTTCTAATGCTATGGAAGTGATAATGTCATTCTATGCAATTAAAATGGTATTTCCTACATGCATAATGCCTCTCCCTAGCCCTACAGCTCTTTGCCATGCTCTCTGTGAGGGCATTTGCTGATAATAAATTGTGTTGTGGAAGTGTAATAAGATTAACAAGGAAATCTAAAGTGATCCAATTGTTTAATCTAGTTTAAACCTACATTTTCTCATAGGAATCCCTAACCCAGATTAATTTAGAGATGTGATATGGTTTGATCCTATCACCCTTATAAGTCATACATGCAAACCTCCATGCTATTATGTTGCTATTAATAGTGCAAACATGTACATATATGCTCATAATTTTGTAAATACACAAGAAAAGCAAAAGAACAAACAAGTAAATATACAATTCCTCCTTGTTTCAGTGGACCCTACCTGTCTCCTACTTCCCAGGGGAAGCCCTGCATCATGGCTTCAGACTATTCTCTCTTGCAAATTCTATTAAAACAAAGAATGTTCAACCATTGTCTTTGCCTCTCTTACGGATACAATAACTTCTGTGCCAGGTTACTGTATACCCAGGTTTCCCTGAACATCTATTCTTTTCTATTAAAAAATTGTCTGAGAAGAAAACTCAGGTTTCATACAGTTCTTCAGATTTTTCAGGTGTCAGGCAGTCTGACTGAAATGGTGACTTTGAGCATAGCTTATAGATGTCTTGACTATCATCGACTCACCTATTGTGCACCTGCAGATCATCTCCATGCTTCATGCATGGTGAGGCTGATGCACACGAGAAGCATAAGAGCTATTGTGCACATATTGTAGTTGATTATCACCTCTGCAGGACTTCCAATGCAACAGGAATGTTCTGGATTTACTATGCATTCACATACCAATTATGTCATCTTGCAGAGCAAGTCTAATGATTTCAAAAGCCTCAGATTTGGAGCACATGTGTTACCCAGAACACTCACAAATGTTTTTGTCTGTGGAGTTTCCATAAAAAAATATCCTCTGTAGATCTCTGGAGATATTAGAAATACTTAAAAAAAAACCCCAAAAACAGTTAAGGCTAAAACCTAACTTACAGTATGCTTTTTCGAAGGTGCAGAGGAAAGAACAGATGAGAATCTGTAGAGGAGAGCGAGTGGAATATTTGGGAGAAACAGCCAGTTTATGCCAAGTATGTTTTGCAGGTGAGGAGGCAAATCTACCTCTCCCCAGGCTGCTTGCTGGGCAAGTAAGCTAGCTGTGACATGCTTTACTCCCACTTTAAGAAGGGTTATATATCCCAAATCATTCATTCCACAAGATTAAGGAATTCTCTTTTGGCATGACATAAAGAGTATTCGTCAAGCATCTTCTCTGTTCCTTCTCATGCTGCCAGCCAGAGAAAGATTGTCATGGAGAAAAAAGGCATTGCCATTAGTCTTGGTTTCTTTATTATGGAGTAACAATTTATAATTGTCCATAACAAACAGGATCCCATATTTTTCCCAGTATTATTCAGTGAAGAGAGTTCACTGTAGTCATACTACAAAGGAATTTAGTTCTAGCAATATCATATTAAGAAACCTATTCAGTGTAATGTGGTTAATTTCAATTAGAGAATTTTAAATCTTTCGAATAATGCAGTTATTCTTGCACGTGCAACCTGCAGTAGATGCCTATAGTGTAAGAGTCAGATGCTTCAAGTTCGGTTTTTATAGATGACTAATGCAGCTGTTACTCAATTCTACAAGTAATATTTGTGCAAATGTACTATCTTGTACAAAGGTCAAGCTGCTTGTAAGTGTTTATTGTTACTGATATCATCTACTTGGGAAATGCAGTCACCTGGTGGTATACATTTTGAAAGTAAAGTAACAGTTTTTCTAAAACTGTTATTAAATTTCTGGTAATATATGTTTATGTCTGGGTTGAAGTTCAATGGCATTTGATAATTTTCATAGCATGAGAAGTTTGATAGCACTTAAAATCCTTACACAACAAGACTTCCAAACTGAAAGTAAAAGCCGGAACAGTTGTCTGAACTCCCCCGGGATCTATAGGATTTGGGGACTTGGAATATGATTATAGATTCATATATAAGTCTCCCTTCATTTTTCACAAAATAAAAACGCAAGTCTTGGAAACGTAATGAGACAGCCTGATAGGCACTGTGCTCAATGATTTTCAGAATCACTTGGCTCTTCCTTTCTCAACAAACAGTCAATTGTGCCACAGAAAAATGAGATAATTTATGGAAGGTTAGCAGCTGACTAAGAAAGCCAGTCTAGAGTCAGGCAGGACCAATACGGTCACCAACACAGTCAGTAGGACAGAAAAAACATTATAAGAAGCTAGGAAGCACACCAGCCTCTGCCACCTTTTAAAGCACTGCCCCTTCATTTAGCAAGGAAATATGAAATGAATCACTCCAGATTCTGCAAGTTGCAAGAAATGTTTTCTCCAAGCTTCAGTTCAGAAACCATTCTACCTCCTCCTAATGAACTTACACACATTTTGACTTAGTTCTGCATCATTAAATTAATCTCATATATCACAATCAAGGGCAGAGTGGGGCTGTTTCCTTGTTTAACTTCAATCTTTCTGCACTTCTCAAGTCACAAAAGAAAAAGCATAACATTAGTGAAAATGCTTAGCTGAAGATCATCTCTTACATAAAGGTATTTCTGGGCACAAAACAGGTGTTTGGTCTTGTAGTTGTAATTGCCTAATAAAATGTGCAGACCACAGGGACACTATCTGGTGATAGACCAGAATCATCCATGACCTTTAAAAAACAAAGACTCCTGGTAGATTTTTAATCTACTCACTCTTCCCTTCTCCTCCTCCTTCCAAATTCAGCTCTTCCAAGACAACTCAGCCAGATGTTACAAAAACAAAATAGTTTTTGTTTGTTTTCATCAGTCACATTAAACAGGAAGAGAAAACACTGTAAATAAACTAAGAAAAGTGTGCAGGTGGGACAAAATGATCACCAGAAACTAAAGTATTAAAAATGCTACATCTTCTCACTGGGTACTGGGGAAAACCACACTGAGGGAAACCCACAGCATAGCAGATCTTCACAGTTCAAAAATATTAATACAAAAAAGGAGAGTAAGCCAACGTTCTTTCGGCCACTAGCACAGATTGATTTGGAATGACCCATTGTGTTATCCAGATCCATTTCTTTCTTTAAAAATATTAACTTCTCAGTAAATTATCCCAATGAAACTTTCTAGCTAAACAACAAGCATATAACACAATGAAAATTAGTCTGGCTTTGGTATCTCTTTGGGGTTTGCCCGTCCAATTCAACTACAAGTATAATTTAAGTTCTCATAAGATAATGAACTGGTACAAGCTTACTAGTGTTTTTCACGGAATACAGTATAATGAACACATATGCCAAATAAGTAGTCTGTTGTCTTACTTTTTATTATGTTTCTTAAATTTAAGTAAAATATGGGCTCTGTGAAATGATTTATAACAAGCAATACAACATATTTGCATGGTGAATATATTTATCTATATATATATATAATTCCCAGCAAGCAAAATCTGTGCACAGATCTAGTGTGTTTAAATCCTGGGTATGTTCAAACCAATCTGCATTAAGAACCCAATGGCTTCGAAATGCTAAAGAAGGTTGTGGTAAATCTTCACCATAACATACTGAAAATTTCTCAGTGAATGAAGTGACAGAACACCACAAGTCTCTCTTAGTGACAATTGCAGGACAGTTCTGTGTTCGTGATCATGAAAATTTCAACTACTGTGAATTTTAAATGGAATTCTACCATGAAAAAATGCCTAAAATAGGAAACAAGGCCTCCAAATTGTCTCGATTTTTGCAAGAAAGGTGCTTCATATAGAAGTGAAAGCCTACATTTACCTCCAGATCTGAAAAAAACATGGGTTCTGAGGATCATCCCAGGGGTGTTTTAACAACATATGCGTTATTTCCAGTCATAATGCTTGTGGGCTGTTTTATGCCCTTAATGGCATCTTAGCTATCCCACTGCCTTCAGTGAAACTGCAGAGAATTAACTCAATGTACTACAGTAAACAGGTCTGCCTCATCTGTAAGAGTGAAAAAGCTCCAGCTTGTTCAGTCTGTTTTTTATTCACAGTGAAGTAACAAAGCAAAAGCCTTGGAAGAAAACACTGCAAGCAAGAATATCTGAATGTGTAAAAATGGAGTATCAGCTGTTTTTCTGTACTTTGAATAAAAACTCAGAAACCTCTCCAAGGACCACAACTTCAAAAGCAGACACAAAAATGATACAGCCAACAGATGAAAATAGTTTATGGTATCATTTCTTATAGATACCTACGTCCAGAATTTCTAACTTCTTAGCTTTCGAGAAAATCAGTGGGATTTGCTTTCTACTTACAGCCATGCTGGGTCTGTTCTGCAATTTAACACACAATTTAACAACACAGCAAGCTTTGTAGGAGTAAGAGTATGTTGAACCTGAGTTACTAAGCACAGCAAGTTAGGGCAAGTACAGTGCCTGGCAGCAATGCACACAGCCCTCCCAAGAGAATGTGAGTGTGTGTGTGTGTGTGTGTGTGTGTCCCATTAAAATACAGATTTTCGGACTTGCTTCAGCAGCTACAAGTGTTTAGGAAAGTGTCACACCTTTTCCTTTTTTAGTGAAAGGTGATCTAGCTGTCACATTTACTGTGACTTGCAATGCAAAAAGGGCAATTACAGTATTGACAACGCTACCAAAAATGAGGTGAATCAGAACAGGACTTTGCTTTCAGAAATGTGTATTGTACCAGCAAAGCATGAGGATCTGTGTACAGAAGTTAGCATTATGTAAGTCACAGAATAATTTTTATAGCAAAAGTGTGTGAAAAACAATATGAGGAAGATACAGCAAAACAGATGACGGTTGCAGGAAAGAAGGAAGTCAAATAACCCCTTGCAGAGATGTTATGAATACTGATACACAAAAAATTTATTCTAGCAATTCCCAATTCCACTGGTGAAATTAGATACAAAAAATGGACATGGTGAAACAATGAACTATGTCATTGCTTTATGGAATGTGGAATTGTCCGCACTGTGTAATAAGATGTTACAAGTCTGTGAGGCAGAACAATTTGTGCTATTCTCAGCAGAATAACTCAGGGCATAACAGCAGCTCCTTTCCTTCATTTTTAGCAGTGGAGTCTCCATAGTTCCCTCCCTGCACAAAATTGTGTGGAGGATATGATACAATCAGTAATTCTCAAGATCACTGTTTTCAGCTGGCACTTCTCTTATGTGTCACATTCCCAGTTCTCATGGAAAACCTAAATTATAAGATAGGATGTACCAAACACCTACCTCATGTTAATAGGGCAGTAATGCACATAATTATACCCAGTGCTTTACACACTCTTCCCCTCCAATATTGGCAGTGCAGCAGCTGACAATATTGGCATGTTTCCATTGGCACCACCAAGTACTCATGCTCAGTGCTGTGCCAACATGCCCTGATATAAAATTAGAACAGTAAGACCACATCCTGCCTTCCTTTGTTTGCTCACCTATTTAGGCAGCGGTTTCAACTGAGCCTGAACCATCCACTCCTATGCAGACAGAGGGAACTGGGCACAAAGGAGCCGTGCTGTTCAACGCTCCCACAGCGCAGTGCGATAACACAGACTGATACCAGTGGAGAGAACACCCTCTCCACTGTGGTCACAGACCACTGCAAACAGTGGCAGTACTCTGGGCAGCATTCACACTCTAGGGATTTTCTTTGCCAACAGAAATCCCTCTAACACACCCCTGTCATTTCTCTGCTTGTAGAACATGTGCTATAGAGGCTAAGGTCCTCGCTGGAGCTACTGATTAAGTGACATGATGTTTTTATTTACCTGAGGTACTAATACAACGATCTTCCAGTGGTTCTTTCGGCTTAGGAAGATGCGAATGCTAGCAGTCGTCTATACTGGTGATGATCATTTCCATGGCAATGCTATTATTTGTCTAGTGCTTTGTGTGTGCCAGGCACTCTGTGAAGAGGAAACAAGACAAAGCGCAAACTATTTACTGTTTGATGACCTGTGTCTGCAGCCTATGGTAGCATTTCTACAGTAATTCCTAAGGCAGGTATGTGTGTGTACACACATGTACGTGTCTACTGGGGAGTTGTGGGGCTTATTTAATTTTCAGTCAGATCAAATTCATGGTTTGGCTCAACACCCAGCCAAATAAATGCTACCATTGGCAAGCAGAGATGGGAGGAATGAGCATGTGGAGTAGAAAGAGCAGCAGAGGCAGCGTAAGACCACATTTTTGGTGGCAGTGTTAACATAAAGAGTGGAACTGCAGTACCGGCATTACTGTAATCTTCCTCTTTTTTTTGGTGGCTTATGCTGCTGTGGAACCGTGTTGCACTGCTGCAGAGACACAAGCAGGACACTCACGCGAGCATAGTTGCAGGTGAATGCAGGCTTCAGAACCAGGGGATGAATACACAATACATTAACAACAACAAAAAAAAATTAAAATAATGAAAGAGAAGTTCCTTTACCTGTAAGAAACAGCACTACCCTGTATATCATTTGTGGTGGAGATTTAGACAGCTACACTGTAAAGAGCAGTAAAAATTGCACTTAGAAATATATAGAAAGTGACAAATGTCCTTTAGCAGAGTGGTAAAGCAAAATTTGACCTTTTTACCCTTAACTTCCTAGGCTCTAAGCATTTCTAAGTGTTGAAGCTGAACAAGCCCGTTATCATTATGAAAACACTAAAGAAACTGTAATGCTTTAAGTTTGCTTTCTTTCCTATCTTTGTAAAAAAAAACTAAAAACCTTTTTCCACTCTGTAGTTCTACCAGAATAAATTCTTAACAACAAAATTTTTCCAGGTCATATAAACAATAGTCTAATTTCTCACATTTTTGTAGACAATTTGTATCTATCGTTCCATTTGGTTAGGGTAACAACAGGTCTAGCTGATAGATTTTTTTTATAGATAAAAATATAAATATAGATATTACACAGCAAATGGCTGTCAAAATTTTGATCTGAACCTGTTGAGGTTCTGATAGGTTCAATCCCATTTTTTTCTGTAGTGCCACCAATAACCACTGTTTATTATCTATAGTGGACTGTTCCATTTTGGAATTGGATTCTCTATGGTTTCTCAAATTCAGCAAGCGATACACAATGTCTATACTCTGAAAGGATCCAAGTAATAGCTAGGCTTTTTCATGTCATGTCACATCCAAAGATCAGTCCTCAGATAGAAGATCATTGAACAACGCACCTTTCTGGAAAACTATTTGCTTTCTAATACTAGGTCTTTGTCAATAGACCAGCTCAGCTGTCTTGCTATCTAGACTTCACGTGAAAGAATGATCTATTTGTTTCTTGCTCTTCAGCTGCCCTTACAGAGGACAAACAGGTTTCTGTATGGGGCCCAGGAACAGAATAAGGAGAACTAAGACACAATATGTAACTTAGCATTGCATGCTTTAAGAGTGGTGGTTGGAAATAAGGAGCAAGTGAATAACAATATGTGGAATTTTCCTTCATGTATGTATTTTATTTGCAGCTGCAATGTATGGAGGCCAAGTTATTAGAGGAAAAGAAGCAATAAAATGTCATTAACTTTAGCTCTTTGGAAGTTAGGGATAGAAATTACCTACAAGTCCTCTGCTAGAGAAAGATTGCATCTTCCAGGACCATGATAAGTACATTAAATAGGGAAAAGTAGGAAGTGCATGCACCGCACTTTAACCCTGCCTTTCCGCCTGCTTGTCCATCCCTTGGGCTTTGCCTCTCTCCCCTTTCCCAGCTGGCATGCTGTTCCAGCGGGCACGGCTCTGATCCCATCTTTGCCCACCCACAAGCTGCGCCAGCACAGGAAGCCAGCTGTGTGGAGGAAAAAGATGAGGGGCGGGGGGGAAGCAGACCTTCGGAAACAGGCTGCTGAGCTTTCATGGGCGCTTTTCAACAAACTAACAAATGTTATAAAATGAGAGGCTTTTCCTCAGTGAATGTGGATGAAAGATTTGATACAAAGAAAGCCTGCTATCAGTATACAGTCTCGATATTTTCATAAGGATTTGTCCTTTAGAGGTGGATTATACAACTTTTCTTATTACAGGAATGTGAAGATTAAAAATCCCAAATGCTCTATATTTTTGAGTTGTTGTAATAAATGTGCCAGGAATCTGGGGAGCTTTCCAAAATGCATTTTAATCCATAGTAGGCTGAAAGTTGTGCACTGTAAGCAATTTTCATTGTTAAATGGAAGTAAATATAAATTACTGAAGAATCAGAAAATCCTGTTCCAACCAGCAGCTTGCGCAGTATTTCAGTCGTATGCGTACAGTCTTTTGGAAGAAAGGAGGGCAAAAAATCTGTGATAAACTACCACTTAATGACACATTTTCAAAATGTAGGTGTGGGTTTGAATACAGAAAAGCTTTTTCTGCACCTCTTAAACTGCACAAATAGCTTTTCTATATGCAAACCAGCATCTGCTGTACATACACACCTATATCCAGGATGGTGCTATGCAGAAATAGATGTGAGAATTTTGACTTATGACTGTAGAGGCCAAGCTAGAGTCCCTTTTAAAGTTAGTTTTCAGGTACTAATTTAAATAAGTAAAAGGGAAGAAACTGGGAGCTAATATTTTTCCCCTCCCCACTCTACTTATTTCAGACTTTCCCAGCTCTGTTAGATATGAAAGGGCCTGAGAAGAAAGTATTGTAGCTAATGCAGTGCCCAGGGCATGAGTCACACAGCAGTCACTGCTCCTGCTTGTGGACAGAGGGACTTGTAGCAAAAAGGCTCTGAGGAGGAGGGACAGCAGTTTAGCAGCCCACAGCTACTGGGAGGCTGGAGGTGGCAATGGCTGGTGATAACTGGATGAATTGTTTCCATCACATGGTTAATGACTCAGCAGCATTATCCAAAAGTATTTATTTTTTCATCTCTACCAGCTCATCCAGCACACTTGTGTGGACTGAGAGGCGAGAGGGACTGGAAGAGGGGTGGTAGGCACGAGGGTTTGTAGCCTTTGCTGAATGAGCATATTTTCCACTGCTGCTTTGTCACCTCTATGTTTGTAACACAACAGCTGTGACACCATCAGAGAGGTTCCCACTAACTTCAGTGAAGCGTGGCTCAGGGCTCAGGCACCCCTCCATCAATAAATAAACCTTTCTCTTCCAGAGCAGCAAGGAATTTTTACCCAGATGCCTGTGTGCACCAGCATTGCTTCTACATGCACACACGCAGCTGGAAACCCATCATCTAGTTTGACAACAGCAAGGGTGCAAAACAAACATTGACTATCCTGTTGCTGCATCTCCAAAATATCAGGAGTTATGCCTCTCCACAACACTGGCAACTGCTGAGTAGAAATGGCCGTGACAAGAGTGGGAGTAATCAGCGTATGTGCAGTATATACTGATATGTAGCTGCTGCAGCCCTCATTCCCTTTAGCTGGTTCACAGAATACGAAAGTGATAGTATGTGTAGGTTTATTTTAAGTAGGGCTAGAGCACACATATAGCTGGCTTGTACACAGTTCTCTGCAAATAGAGCTTACTCGATGGGATCTGTTATGTCACCATGGCCTTAAATACCTCTGCTTTGCACACCAAATTCAAACACATAACTTCTGAAAAACAGTAACACTTCCAATGTCTTTTCTGTTGTCAGTGGAGAAGTGTCAACATGATTCTGGTGCTTATCTGTATTTAATGCTATCTTGCTAGCTCCCTGTCACTAATGTTCATAAAGACACCCACAACAGTGAACAGTGGAGCCTTGCAAATGCCTCCCACCAGCCACATGGCATGCAGAACTTAAGGCTGGAAGGTCACATATTCCTTCCCTTCATTTTCATTCCCCATTTGGTAAAGACCAACCAAGCAAGGGCACTCAGTTGCCTGCACTGTTTGGACTGGAAGGCCTTTTTCCAGTAGGAGGTACACTCACTCCCTAAGTCTTCCAAACCAAAACCGACTAGCAAAAAGAAGACCCCAATCCTGCACAGAAGTATTTAAAACAATGAGTTGTTGTCATTGAAGTGTTAAAGACTATCCTGCCCCTGTGTCCTGCCCCAGTCAGCAAAGAATAGATACACTGGGGACCCCAATTCATAAAGTGCACAGTCACAAAAGGCCAGCCTGATGCCAGGGGATGATGCTCCTTGCTCATCTTTCTAGCACCAACTGATTGCACATTGTATCAGCAGTTACTTTTGCTGCTGAGGACAACACATGCATATACCAACATGAGGAAAAGCCCATTAGCTATTTTCTAGCTACTAACAGCTACTCCAGTGTGCAGTCTGCTACATAAGCAATATCTTCTAGTGCAGAGAGCAGATTTGTTGGCTAAGCAGTCATACTGCATATAAGGTCACTATTTTGCACTGTGCTTTCCTACCATCTGTGCTTCTCTGCTCCCTCTCTTATAGAAGGCAGCTAAAAGCAGAATCCAGCTCTTAATTTAGACCCCAAATGTTATATAAAGTTATTCATCCCGGGTGGACTCAGTCGCAGAAGTCATTATGGTAAAAGATTTGTTAAACAGTCATTTTTACAAATGAAGATGAATCAGTGTCTCACCACGTTATCTATTTATGTTTCCTATTCCCTATTTCTAGGCAGGTACTCAGTTGATAGCTCAGTTACGCGCCCAAGGAGTTGGGAGAGCCCCTTTAATGTTAACAAATAGGTTTTGTTACCAAGAACGAAATGCAGTTAGCACTTAATTTAAATTTGTTGAAGTTTGACACTTTCAGTCACCTGGTATATCAAACAGAAACAGCTCAAAGATACTAGAAAGACTTTCAGCTAAATTATCTCCTTATGAGGGATCTTAATATTAACAGTAATTTCCAGGTCGAAGAGCAAGTTGGAAGCCAGCATTTTCAAAAGCAACACCAGTTCTGCATGCCTTCAAGGTGGATTCACTTGAGCCTCATTTCCTGCTGGGTAGCCACCAATTACAGCTGACACTCCAAGGACTCCTTTAGTGCAAAAATAAAATCCTAGGTATCTCAACTTGATAGCTCAGACATGAGGCATCCTAAACTCTGATGCACTCTTGAAAAAGTGCTCCAAAGTCAGTGCATACTCAGGAAGTTTGAGAGGTGCTAGAAGTAGAAACTTCACCTCCAAGTCCTGTCCTGAAGGACAAGATTCACATGTGGCCGTGGTGGCATAACACACACTTGTGCTGCCTGATCGATTGTAGCATTGATTGTAGCAAAGATGTGCATACTGGCCATATCCTTGCTTTTACAAATAAAATCTTGGGAAGTGAAAGGAGGGACGTATCAGTTATATGAGCAAGTATGGTATTTGTCCTCTTTTCAACCTAATGTGCTGAAGCATGTGAAAGATTAGTATTAAGGATTGCCATGGGTCATTTGCTATAACCCTATCTAGACAACTTCCTGAAATAAATGAACAAATTTTAGCTCCTAGGCAGAAGCCTTCAGGCAAATGAGAAAATAAACAGAGAATAATTTGCCACAAGCGTGGGCTACGTGTAGAAATGAGACAGATCAGTGGTTTACTTGACTCAAAAAGAAGAGGTTCCTAAGGCAAAAAGTCTCCTGAATTGTCTGCATTTGGTGCGAGTAGCTTCACTGAGGCATCTAAGATCTCATAATTATTTTCTACTATAAGCATAAAAGATCACTGGCATTCTACTGATAGCATTACATGATGGCTGTGGCTAAAAGATGCCTTATAAATACTGAACACCTTACCTCGCAGTACCCTCTCCTCTCTTTTCAGAGAATTAACCCTGGCCACAGTAAATTAAAGAAGAAATTCACACATCGAAAAAGTAATCACAGGGCTGAAGCATACATTAACAAACCCGATGTACCACAGTGAAGTGGGAAGCCCGCTAATAGCCTTACAATATCAGATACAACAAGTTTCTAATTTAACAAGCTTCACTAATGCAGGATTTCTTGTCTGTTTCCTCCTTAAGTAGGCATTTTTGCTGGTTTGGATTCATTCACACTCATTTTTCTGAATTTTTCAACATGCTCATTTCCTAGGTATTTATTTATTCGGGCGTAACAAATCCATCTTCACAGTATATATATGGTTCTTAATACACCCAGCATGGATTATAGGAGGTTAGATCTTTGAAGGCATAGGAACTAGTGTACTCTAGAAGATACCTGGGAAGTCAATGGCTACTATTTAAAGTGACTCTACGTGCCGTATGGATGCAAGGTGTGCATATACAAACAGGACTTCATGTGTTGTCAGGGAATCATAAAACGGTGACATCACTTCCCTGCAGACCCATTCACATCATAGTGTGAAAATAAGAGCAGAAAACAAGGCAGATCCTCCAGCAAGCTATAAAACCTGCCATGAATTCAGTGAGACCAGCTTGTTTCATCTCCGTATTTAATCTGCAGTTTCCCCTAAATCTTGCTCTACATTATCAGTGAGATAGTGCTGTCTTGTCCTGGCTTATCCACTGCGACAGTTAGCTGGCAGCCAGTCCTGCTTGCGCTGCCTGCCTCTGGCACTGGTTGGTGGGACCCTCAGCCTGGAGAAGCAGGAGCACAGACTCCTGCAGCAGAAAGGTTGGCAGGAAGCAAGATCAGGAACCTGCTGCCAGAGAGGTGGAGAGGTTTTTGCAGAAGCAGGGTGAAGTAGAAGTTGTAAACGTGAAAAAAGGAGGTGAGAGTCTGGGTCTTTCTGTTCCCTGGTGAGGTAAAAGGTTAGTTGAAAGAGAGAAGAGGTAAGGGAGGATTCAAGCTGGCCAGAAGGAAGGGGAGGAGGGGAACAGCAGTTGGAGGCAGAAGTCAGTGGGAACAGAATTTGTTAGGAGATGGTTAAATTGTTCACTAGGTGACGGCATGTTATCCCATGTTCACTGCAGTTAGGTGCATGCAGACTTGCACACCACACACAACTGCACATGTATTTTTCACTTGCACAGGTTAGGCTTAGCCTGTGGATAAGAAGTAGTGGGACTTTTTTTTCTGAGTTCTGGGCCTTCCCTGCTCCGAAGAGGAACCAGTGACTAGATTGGGTTTCCAAATTGAAAGAGTGAGGTTCACCTCCAGGCAGCCACGATCCAGGTGTTCTGCAACAGGCAACACCTAAGGGAAAGGAGATCTGTCATCTACTCACCTAGGAAGAGTGAGGCTAAATGGATCTGCCTCTGCTTCAACAACATCGTTGATGTTGTTGCTGTGTTCTCTCCCTTCCTCTGAGCAACCCTGTCATCCTACTTGTCTCCGTTGCTGGTTCCCGATTCTTGCAGATGCAATGTGATGGGTCCTACTAACATGATGAAGAATTCATTTAAATGAGATTTATTCTAAAAAGGTGCAGGGACCTGCTCAGACACACAAGTGCCATCTGGAGTCGACAGAGAGGTAGTGAGGAGGGCTTGCATTGCCCTCCAGAGCTTCCCAAGAGCTAGATGATCCCAGGGAGACCTCCAAGTGAAGAGGGCCATGTCTCTGTTTAACTATCACCACTCACTGTTATTGTGGCTGTGCTGGTAGCTGTAGCAGTGGACCAAAGGCAGATAAAGCATTTCAGGAAATTTTCTTTTTAAACCTCTGTCACAATGATAAAACCCTTTGACCTCTCATCACTCCATTTTCAGCCCTGCCAGTAAAGGCTATGGAACCACAAGCAGAGTCCCTTGCTCCAGTTCCTCCCTCCCGTGGGAAAGCAGCTGCTTTATCTGCCACAGAAAGTAGGCTTTGGTTTTGACTAAGCTGGAGAATCAGAGGGTGCCTCTCCAACAGATACACAGAGGGGAACACAGCTGTTTCAGCTAGGCCTAACAGGGTTTAGCTGTTTTATAGGGATATAATCCCTTCCTGGGTTTATTTCTATTTAAATGGCTTATGCCTACATTTTTGTTTGTACCACACACTTCAAAGCCAAGGGAGGAAGACCAGGACTTGGAATCTGAGACACTTCTGGTTCAAAGTAAAAAAAGTCTTAGAGATGCAAAGGCTAGAAGGTGGGTTACATGAGATGTGTCCTTTGGGATTTGCAGTTGTCTTGTGATACTGACCCTGGGTCTTCCCGATGGCCAGCAAGGGTGTTTCAGGTTTAGTTAGCACTTTGCATTCACACCCAGGACAAGCAGAGTTCAAATTCTACTCAACAGCCTAATTAGGCTAAATATTTAGAAATGCTGTAATTCCATTCATGCTTTTGTCATAACTTTTAGAGAAACAACAATGCTTTCATGTTCACTGATACCAAGAGCATCTGACGTGTCTGTGTTGGGAAAACACATAGTACCCCTCAATGTACAGATGCTTATACCTAGGCCTTCATAGCTTTTACAACAGATGTACCTGCTGCATCAAATGCATATACACCTCAGCAACCAGAATTTTCTCATACAAGCACACCTGAGAAGCCTTTACCTGGACTCAGAAGGGTCTGCATCTATTCAATAAAATGGCAATGTCACTTATAGCAGTAGCAGAAAGATAATCAGACACGTTTATTCTCTGCCAAAACAGGCAATGTATATTTACAGAGGTTTTCTAGCTCCTTTGTTGTGCATTCTTTCCATACACCATTGCAGTAAGATCATGTTAACAGCAGTAGCTACTGTGTGGTATCCATCCTATTGCCTTTTTATTTTTCCAAATAATTAAAGAAAAAAGAGAGAAAGAAAAGAAAGGAAATCCTGGAAATGTTAAACAAACTACTCTATTTTCATTAGGCTGCAACAAAACTATTAAAAATGCTACTTGGGGACGGGGGTGGGATGCGAAGAGAGCAAGACAAATATTCTTCTGCTTTTTTTTTTTGGATCAGAGCGTGTCATGATGAAACCATCACTGCGTCATGATCAGCATGTTTAAGAATGCAGCCAGCCAGTTCCAAAAGGGTATAAAAGCTAATGCCCAAGAGTTTATAGAGTGACAGAGCCAAATCTAGTACTGATTTATTGAAAGTCAAATTGGAGCACTCAGATTTCATTTCTGCCAAATGATGTCGTTGGAATGCTGAGTTATTTTCTCATGCGAATAACTAAAGAAATAAAAAGGGGGAAAAAAAGGAGGAAAAAAAAGCCCTGAAACTCTTAAAATTAAAGGCCTTCTCTCTTTTTTGTCAGACTGCAACAAAACCAGAACATTTCCTGGTGCTTCTCTTTTTCCAGTGGTTTTTAAACCATTTAGGTGTTGTCTACTTGCTTTTTTTTAACCTGAATCCTGCATGGATCTTCTGGGTCCAGGTACACGATGCAGCAATCCAGGGAGGTGTGGGCTCCTCCCTCACCCTATTCCACTCCTGTTCTCTGGTGTGTGCCTAATCCCGTAAACACCTTAAATGAGAGCTGGCTTTGAGTTCTACTATTTGTGCTATCAAATGGGAAGGCATTTTATTTTTCTGAAATGAAAGAGCCAATTTATGCCCTTTTATGGACCAGTTGAGAACTCACTGCAGTGGAAACTTTTCTGCAATAAAGGTTCCCTTGTTTATGAGCCCTTTGTGTTGCAAGTTGCAGTACCACTTGTTACACTTAGGGAGCATCCTACAGGCTCTGGTAAGGAAATCAGACCTTCTCATTCCTTCTCCCCAGGATTCAATGTTTTCCAATCCTGTCTTTAGCTTGCCATCAACTTATTGCAAACTTGGTGAAAAATACTCTACCTAAAGCTAGTTTGTTCCACAAATGTCATGAAAGAGTCTTCCTCAATATGAATAAGTGCATATTTATGAAGTAAATAACACCATGGAATCCAATACAGTAAAACACCTTTTATTTAAAATAGAAAGCTTCCTGTCACCCAAAGCTTGGTTGCACTCAGTTAAGAATCACTTACCCCAGCCCTGTCCTGTTTATATGGTCACGCATTTGCTCCCCGAAGCTCTGAGATAAGCCAGAAAAAGCTATCATTAACAGGAGCAGTTCTGCTCTCTGTTAAAACCAGTTCCATCAGTATTGACGCTGCAGTAAAAAAGCAGTCTTTATGCATAAATTGGTCCTGCCAGAGGTATTCTAGTTGCCTTTCCAGTTTTGAACAGTGTTTTTGTTATCAATTTACAAAAAAAGCTTCCTTCACCTCTGAGCAAAAGACCAACCTGACAACCAGGGAAAAAAAGAAATTTAGCTAACAAGCTCAGTCAGGCTTATAATAAAACTACAAGAACATGTTTGTAACAAATTAATGAGAGGGAAACGAGATGAAATATCTGTCTATCTGTATGTATGTCTGTATGTATGTCTATCTCTCTAATTTTAAATCCTCTAATACTATTTAATACAGCAATATTGCAGTAGGTGTTTTTTTTGAAATGGGAACATAAAATTTTAGTCAGTGATATTCTTCTGACAGTATTATTTAACCACAAATGACAGATAATAATCAATCAGTGGAGTTGAAGGTCTCTTAATACCATTAAGCTATGAAGTTGTAGAAATGACAGCAAAATAATTACTGTTGTGCTTGTTGAGTCGTAGGAGATAAGCTCCATGTTTCCATGGATATAGAGCTTCCGTTTTATGCTTTGGTCTTTTCCTATTTAAAGATCAATACTGTGCTAAGGAGAAAGCAGGATTCAGTTCAACATTTCTATTGGTATTTAAACTTCAATGCTCCATAGAAGTGGGCAGCCTAAGCATGCACGTATAACCTGGGCTTGATCCAGATCCTCAATTGCGTGATGCAAAATGACTGAAAAAACATCTTGGCCACCTGTCAGAAGAGCCCTACAATGTTCACAAACATCTCGTCCACGATACTAAACCTCTATGGCATCTGTACTTCACCTCCAAAACCATGAAATGGCAAGAGATAAAAGTGTCTGGGCCAGGGGCCATTGGCTTTTTTGACTACCAAGAAGCTTTGTGGACTCATGGACAACCAGCCACCATGTCCAAGTGGCTCTGTGATCACCTCTGAATCAATCTTTTCCCACCGCTGCACATTCCTGCCTTCTCCTTTTTCCTCATATGCACACTCCCTGTTGACGTTCCTGTCCACCTTCTGGTCATGCTAGTGCTCATGCTGGTGGCTACATGAACATTAGCACGACCACAAGGATATCAAGGCAGAGGGGAAAGTCAGTGGGGAATATGCATGGAGGAATGTGGTTGCATGGACTGAGGTTAACATAAAACTGTCCATAGGGCACTATCATAAGTACTTTGACTTATCCAACCAGCCTTAAAGATGGAGTTGAAGAAGAGCCCAATGTTCCCTTCTCCTCTGTGCCTATCCCACACTGAGCTCACATAATTTAGATGCTTGTCTCAGACAAGCAAATACCAAACTATTGCTGGTTTATCTACTCTAGGCTTACAAAATCAACCGGCATTTGGTCAACAAGATTATTATTTATTAGCATGTTTCACATTCGAAGCAATGCTCTGCTGTTCAGTGTAGAGGTGCCACCCTCACTGAGTCAACAGGGTACAGGAGAATAATGTCTGCACAAAACAAATCACACCTCAGAAATATGTGTGCTCTAGACTGAGAAGTTTCCAAGGCTGCAACCATGACACCTGTAAAGGCAAACAAGTCAGGTAAGTGATAATGACACATCGTTGTGGAAGATCAAAATGGTGAGAATTTATGGAGTAGGTGGGCAAAACACACTTTCAGACTGGGCATTTGATCAGCGGAAAATCGTAGCAAAAGCTGTTTGACATTTAAGGGTGCCATTAACTTGTGTGGGAGTAGAGGGTAGCTCTAGCTTGTGCATTTTTGACTGACCTAACTCCAAACTCTCGATATTGACATTGGTGAGGTATGTTAAGGCGTCCGATGCCAGCATCTGTGACTGTGAAGAAGGATCAGGGTGTTTCTCAACACTTTCTGGCACCCGCCTCCTGGCAGCCCGGGCTGTCTGTGTCCTTTCCCGCTCGGTGCCCTCCATGCGGTGCTGCCTTCCTTTCCACACTACATTCCCGAACAGAGGGAGTTGGGAAAAACAGAAGCATTGAAGGCAGTAAGTCAGCCAGCTGGACTGGAAGTCCTTGTTAAGAGGGGTGGTTTAGATGAAGGGGAGCTGGCAGAGGAGCATTATCAGTAGCCATCACTTAATCAAGGACATGAGAGAGAGAGAGAAAGAAATGGTTTTAGCAGTACGGAAAGGGCTGAACTTCAGCTGTTTAATAGAGAAAGCTAAAAAATACCATGCTCGGAAACTCCGCAGGTGGGGTGACTAGACAGAGGTATTGCCAGCCTAATTTACCTCCCACTCTTGATCTGAACACACGAGCCTCTAGGGCAGCAATGATTTCATTTCAAGCTGCAATGTTGGTTTTTTTCAATCCCATTATCACCTATTCCTGCATTTCTGAGGCAATTCTCTGCCCAAGCTGAAGTTTCCTCACTTTGTCTCTGTATCAGAAAAGATTTTGTTGGATCCTTTCAGCCACGGCTGAATTTTGCAAGAACGAAAAATACATCTGCGAGCTGTGCGGTATCTGACAGCTCTTCCCATCTCCTTATCACACTGAGGACCACAGCCCTTTGCGGTGGTCTTCACCAAGTCTGAGCACCTGCATCTTCTCCCTCCCCTCATCTCAGCAGGATGTTGCTCAGCCACTTTGGAAAAAAACAAGCTATTTCCACAGAAATTAAGTCATCTCTTGGCTAAATTCTATCATGTGCTGTTCAGCAGATGTAGGAAGCCTCTTTTTCCGGCCCATGTAGCTGATCAGGTTCTCCATGCTCAAGAAAGCGCTAGCACAGAAGACCAGCACACAATGTGGGCAAGCTCACGCAAGACTGTGTGGTGGGGGAGGTGGGTGGTTTATTAGGCCTGCTAGCATGACAGCTGCCTTTGGAGGAAGGCCTGAGTGTGTTTTTGTCTCTAGAACGTAGTGCCTCAACCATCCCAAGGAATCTTGGTTTGGCCAGGAGGAGCCCTGCAACTCAGGGCCTTCCAGCAGTGTTTCCTCCTCCCTAATTTGGGCAAGATTTAGCTCCCCAAGAGCAGTGCGGATGAACTGTAAGATCATTATTTTAAAAAAAAAAAAATGTTTCTTTTTTTATTTTGAAATAAAGTATAATTACACACAGCACACAGACTCATGAATCGACCTGATTCTGTTCTGACAAGTTTAGCTCTGGGTGTGTGATCCATCCTAGGAGATCACACAATTTTTCCTTCTTATCCCTTTTAACAGTAAAGTACTCTTGCCTGCCCTCTCTTTCTTCTTATTTCATCAGCTATTAAAATGACACAGAGAATAACACCTCTATTTGCCCAAACTGTTCAGCCTATCATTTGACATCTTTCTCTCATGATCACAAAATAGTTTCCCTGTTTACTCACCATTCTGGTGTGGACCTTCTGGTTCCTTCTTTGCTTCTTCCTTTCTGTGCATGTCTGATATCAATGTGTCTATTGCTTTCCTGTTCTGGCGGAAAAGAAAAAGGAAGGAAAAGAAGACAACTAAAGGTCATATCAAAAGATATTTCTGTGCAAAAACAGGGTGTTGAACAACTGTTGTTGTCTACAGATCATCTGACAAGGCGCAGGTAGACAGTTTGCTGACATGTGTGACCATTGTGTTGATACTTATACACCCTTTGCCTCCCTTCTTTGTTATTGCAATTTCCCACCTGCTTTTTTGTCATATGAGTAGGTGGCTGCATTATGGTCTTTGTGAAGCAGATTCTTTATATTATTTGTGGCTGTGGTGGCCAGAGAAACAGGATTCTTAAAATGTAAGCAATAAATCATAATAATTTATATCCCCCTACGAGATGTTACATACAGGTCAATTATCATCATACTCCAGATCAAAGTTTCACTTGAACCCACAGGATTTGATCTCTCCACTACTTATGCACACCATGAAATTCAGCATGCCATAATTGTCTTATGACCTTGTAATTCTCTTTTTTAAAGATCAATACAGTTCTTTAAAAAAATTTATGAGAGCAGAAATAAACACTGCAAGCTACTGGCTGTCTTCATCAGGCAGAGTGAAAACCAGTCCCGTCATCACAAATACAAAAAGACCAGATGGCAGAGGACAGAGTAGTATTGAAGAGAGACTAACAGCATCTGAACATCTCTGTCAGTGACCTTTGCAGCTCCTTGAAGAAAAACCACCAGCCTGGACAATATGTATCTGAGATGCTGCTGAGGCGTATCTTAAAGAAAAAAGGCCACACTGCTGAGCTAAAGTGAAAGCAAGGGGGTTCCTTGAGTGCTTCCCAAGATGGAACTGAAGTCGGCCCTGCTGTCCCTGCTGTCCAATAGCCTGTGCTAGTCTGCTACCTAGAAGCTGCAGAAGTCCAGTAGCTGTCCTACCATTGTTTTATTCTGAGGCTTTCATTATTAAGCTAATCTCTGCTCTGCAAAGAGATTGTCAATAATGCCTTTGGAAACAGACCTCCCCACCATGCCAGTACACAACCAGGTCCACAAAACCCTTGTGACTGTGCCCTCACGGGAAAGGCGTGAAAAGGGTTTGATATGCTGTGTGTCAGCACTTGGAGCGGGGGGCCTGTGACAGATGCACTCGACTCCTTAACCAAACAAGCAGTAGTTTGGTACAGGCTTCAAAGAAGGTAAGGGCCTGAGCTGTAGCTGGGCCAAGAACTTCTCTGGTTTCAACCTGTTCTCTGTAAACCCACAAAGGAGCAGAGTGACACAGTAAACATCAATACATATGAGTTTGGAACACTAATCATGTGATTAACGCACAAATAACAGGTGGCTTTTCCAAAACTCATTTATCAAGAAACAAAGAAACTTGTGGGTACGAGGAGTCTCATGGCTACCTTTCCATCATGCGTGATTTGACTATGAGCCAAGCACTTTATTCCATAAATACGACAGCCTGAATGAGCCTTCTTCCAGCTCTCCCTGCTAGGCAGTGTGGCTGCATGGCAGTGATCTCCCTTTGCACTGGGAAGCCTCTGAAGGTTGTTCCTCAAGACAGAGAGACCTTTTACCCATGGCACATGGTTGGATGAGCCCAATTTGAACTCCCGCTGACTCACAGCTAGGCTGTTGCCTGGTATCCCTCCCTTTGAGCTGGGACACCTCTCAAGGTTTGAGATTCCTCACCTGAGATACAGAGATACTTCCTTGCCCGAGATGGAGAGAAGCCTTACTCCTCAACATTAAGAGAACCTTTACTCTCTAATGCTGACATATGCCTTGCTGAGATACATCCTTGGTAAGTGACTGATAGCTTTTTAAACATCACAAGCTTCGTTAACCGAATTTTCCTTTGTATGTTTCTTCCATGTAGTAATTTATAAGGTGAACATTGACGACTAACTTGTTGAATATTAGTAAACCACTGTTAAACTTTGTTAAATGCCTTTGAATTTATTGAACTCTGACGAATTATTAATTTACCTCAATAAATCACATTGCTATGTCTCTCTTTGGAGTGAGGTGCACTCCACTCATCCGTGACAAGACCTCCTCATCCGCAAAGCTGGCAGCTGGCTCCCACTGCCTAGTCTGTGGCCTCTCTTTGTGCCTTGACATACTTTGTTCTGGTCACCCATAGAAATTACAAATGGCTGCAGTAAATTTTCACCATTGCCCTCCTACTGCCTGTAGGTTGTTAATTGTACACGACTGAAGTTATGAATTACTGCAATAAATTGTCATCATCGAGTTATCACCTTTGAATTGTTCACCAGTTAATAGCATCCAGAGGGTAGCTGGAGTGATGGGATGCAGGTTTTATGACTCTTGTGTTTATGGCTACAGCATCTCCTTTGTGGTGGTGCAGACGGCATCTCTTTCACTGCACACGCAGGTTTATCTGCACACCGGGTCACCCAAGCTACTTCTCAAAGTAAAAGGGTAGCAGGGAACAGCACTGCTGCTGCACAGAAAATGGAAAGAGCACAGCTGGACAGCACCTCTCCTTGCACTACTTTGGCTTACTGCCACCTAACAGATTTCATGAGGTCCAGTCTTGTTTCATGAGACCTGCTCCCGTTTGATGACCGCGCATCTATCAGACTAGTGAAGACTGCCCAGTCTCACCTCGCTGTTCACCACTGCTGTAACCAGCAACCCTCTGCTCTCCAGATGAAAGAACCGTCTCCCGTCCAGGGAAGCACTGCTGGGTTTCCCCATCGTGTGGAACAGAACAGCTGCCCTCTGGCCAGGGCTGAGCTTTAAAAATAATAGCTACACTACCGCAAACTATCATGAGGCAAATAAACAAGTCATCCAGACATCAAAAATTGTCAAGGAGTTAGTCTCCTGCTGCTTCTTCAGCACTGAAATAAAGTCCTGCTACTCTGGATTTCTACCAGTTATATTTGAGGCAAGTTTTAGCCTCAGATTTCCAAGTCCTTTTATTGAATTAAGGGTAGGATTCCTGTTTCAACAGTTTCCCATCAACGTGACAACACTGGAGCAAACAAGAATAGTCTATTTAAAAGCAGACAAACATCTTGTAGATGAAAGACAAATGCTGTAGGTATTTGTTAAGGTCCTAATCCAACCAAATCTTTAATCCACTTAGCAAAAGAAAAAGCTTCAAACAACTATTTTCAGGATTCTCAAGAGCTATAAAGCATCTTAAATGCTTTGCTTCATCTCCTTTTTCAAAGTGATCCCCTTAATGAATCTTTAAGGTTTTCTGGATACTTCTTTGATGAAGGATCTCGGGACCTTTTCACATTTTCACAGCATCATCAACTTAGACACCTACACTGTCTTTTTGTTTCCCTCTCAAATCAAAGCTGATCTTAAAAAACTCCGAATGTGGTTGGATTCAACACAGTATTTCAGAGTATTGCTGCCTCTATCCTCTTCCCTCTCCTCAAAGCTTTTTCATACAAAAGACCTGAAAGTTGGTGGCTGAGAATGCATAGGTAACTCCTCTCCTGATCGAGCAGTGGTTTTGAACTTTGGACATCACCACCACAAAATATTTTCACATGCAGGATGCTCCCTGCATACACATAACATATCTGGAGATACTTCTGCCTTTGCTTTTCTTCCTTGGGCTCCTTTGCGCTGCTGTTACACAGTTGCCACTGCTCTTCTGGAACAAAATGTCAGTTAATGTGCCTTAAGCATATGTGTTCCCACCTCACACTTTTTCATTCATGGTCTAGCTTCTTCCAGGTGTCTTTAGTTCTGTCTTCTTCAGCCTAGGTCGGAGTGACTGTCATGAAATCCAAGTTCTTCTTCTGTGACTAAACACAAAAAGTAAATTCCTCTGGTGCTTATTCTGAGAAAGTAGGGAACGGTTCTCCTCAGCATAGTTGGTATGGAAAAGGAGCTTATATACAATTCAATTTTTTTTCATTCCAATGGCTTTCCTCCTGAAAAATAAAGTTATTTAAGTTTTAGTAGAAAAGCTGTTTGAAGAGCTGCCTAAAATATGAAGTTTTCCAGAATTGCCTTGTTTCCAAGAAGAAAAGGAACATTTGCCTGTTTTTAGATTAGCAGAGGAATAAATACAGATGATTAAATATATCATGAGTCTGAAATTATTTTTATTTTTTCTGATGATCAGATGCTGTGTGACTGGCTTTGTTGTGCAAGGTTTTTCCCATTAGTTATTTTTAGGGGGTTTAGATTGTATTTTCCCCTAACTGGTGACATAATGTCTTGTTAAGACAATTGACCCAGATAAGACTATGCCAACTTCATCAGAACTGGTCTTATGCATCTGGATTTTTGATATTTTGGTGGGTCACAGACCAATAATCTTTGTGGCATGGAAAATATTTTTTTTTTTTCAGACTGCCAGCTTCAGCAAGAGTCCTCCAAGTTGACAGTAGTTAACAGTGACCTAATTCAAGCTTGATTGGACAAAGATGCCTGGCCCTAGGGGAAACAGTGCAAAGCAACCCACAGAATTCAAGGGTGAGGCAGAAAAGTCTTGCCTTTTGGGTCAGCAAGCAACCTGAGGGAACATTGCTACTTCAGAATATCAACAGATATCATTTGGGGAAAAGCAAGTCATTGCATCAACATTTTAAAAGCTTCTTCAGTAGCTGACTAATCAATCATCTTCCTTCTCCAGACTAAAAAAATCCCTCCTAGTGGAAAGCAGTATGCCAGCATAACAGTGCTACATCTACTCTGCGCTTCCAGGCCTTACAACACAGGAGTGCAGAAGACTCTGAGATCTGAAGAGTTTGTGCTGCCCTTATATTTTTAGTATAGTCTTTCTTACTTTTCTGTCCCTCAATCTGGTTTCCCAAGGGTACAATGCTACAGCAATTACATCGTTCGCCCAATATTAGTTCCCACAATAAGATTGCAAACCAGCGGTCTATTTCTGCTAAAACTGATCAAGCAGGGGAGATTTCAAAGAGATGAGAGGTGAGGTTTATATGCTTCTCTTTAAACCTGGCAAAGGAGAGGTGTGGGACCAGTGCCCCATGGGAGCAAGCAGGCAGAAGCCAGCACCTTGCGTATGCCAGCCGGTGCTGGGCAGCTGCGTGCTCAGCTGAACAGGAAGAGAATTTAGGAAACCAATGCTTGAGAGAGAGGAGGCACAAACCCACAGGAAGAAAAGCTTCTTCCTCGTGGAACAATTTCTCTCACCTTTTGTTTTAACTAGTTTTGTGGAGAAACTAATATCTTTCTTCATTTTTAAGGTGCAAAAATAAAAATCATAGAATAACCAGGTTGGAAGAGACCCACTGGATCGAGTCCAACCATTTCTATCAAACACCAAACCATGCCCCTCAGCACCTCGTCCACCCGTGCCTTAAACACCTCCAGGGAAGATGACTCAACCACCTCCCTGGGCAGCCTCTGCCAGTGCCCAATGACCCTTTCCGTGAAAAATTTTTACCTTATGTCCAGCCCAAACCTCCCCTGGTGGAGCTTAAATGCAGCAATATGCGTGTCCTGCGTACAACTATAACACAGACTTTAAAAATTCACACATCATCAAAAAAAGGGCAACTAAAATAACCCCCTGGACTAAATATGAAACAATCAACAGATTCAGATCATTAATATGTGTTCAATACAACTTTGTAGCTGAGATTTACAGCAAAACTTTGTATTCACCTTCTAGAGTTCAGCTCAGGATTGCATAGAGCTGATAATCATTTGGTGACTTAATTCTTACTCAGTATTAAGATTGATTTGCTTTTTATTTAATAAAGTATTTTAATCCTGTATCAGTGTAGTTTTACTAATAATCACTTCATACTGATCATGTGTCTCTTGGTTTTATTTTGCTTTTTAGAAGTGTTCTAATAGCATTTCTGAAGTAAAAGCTGGCACTGAGTCACTTTATTTCAGTATGTAACACGGGTCCAGAATGTCACAGGATCTGCTATGGAAACCAGGTTTCCATCTGACTATGTCTCCCTAAGGAGTTAAGGGTGTTATATTTTTGTTATATTTTGCTTCTGCAATTATCGTTGGCAGTAAATTTCTGGGGGCCCTGGTCCCCATCCTCCTCTTATTGACTCACTGGACGATTTGCATTGCTATCCAGCCTCAGCCTTACTGCTCATCTCCAAAACCAGACTGGTATCTTTTGATCATTTTACTAATGGCATTACATGCTCATTCTTCAAGCAATGACTGCAGTTAGAGGGAAGCAAAGCCACTTTGATCCTGACATACACCTAACCTTTTAAACTGATCACTGCAATTTAGTCCCAAAGTAATAGAAGCTATTGAACTTCTTGTCTTAAAAATTAGCTACAGAGCAAATCAGAGGAATCGTTATGTACCGAGTCTCCAGAATGCTGGCAAAGCCTTTTCTAAGCTTTTCAAATTCATCCTTAGACAAGTCTGCTTAGAACTTGACTGGTGCAAGGGTACCATACACTGTGCCTTTTTTTATGAATTAGTGACACAGAAGTATATGAAATCTGAACTATTTTTGGACCTTGCCAATGTAGGATCTGTCTGTAGATACTGAAGGAAATTTGGGCAGGGCTAGAGTATCGATATAGGTAAGCTGTACGTGTCCAATTACTCTAGCAACCCTAATGTTTACTCTAACACAAGCAGTGTCTCCAGGTATAAAATCCAACCTACTTCTTTTCTGCAGTCAGGAATAGCAATGAATGTGAACTAAGTCCCTGAGTATCAATGGTGCCAAGAGATAACAGTTTCTGACTGACCACTACAACTAAGATCGTGATGCAGAGTACAACCCAAAACACTCTGAGCAGGGTTTTCTCATTAAAAATGAGAAAAGGTAAACTGCAAAGCAACCTGAGATGCTCAATTAGATCAAGTCAGCAGTGCTTCACTAATATCTACAGCTCAGTAGCAGCCTGGTGGCATGGGATGGTTTCACAACAAGCAGCTCTGTGTAACTGTGGTGATGAATCTCCAGCTCATCATGAAAAGGTGACTGTCACTGCACTGTACTGGATAAAGATGACTGTGCCACAGCAGACATCTGTAAAACTAGCATGGCATGTGCTCAGAAGCCTTTAAGCACCCTTTTTCACAGTATGTCAGCCAAAATGCTGCTGCAGAAGATGACATGCACTTTGCTTTAGGCACTTTTCCTGCTCACACGTGCATTATTGCTGCTCTAAAGCCCTCTGCCCTGAACAGGTACTTTATCTTTTAATCATATAAGTTCAATATCAGTAACTTTCAATTTGACAACCTTTTCCAAATGCTTTATACAATACCTTATGTCAACTACTTGAGCGCAATATCACAGATTAAAACCTAGCCCACTAAGGAAATGTTTCTGAGCATTCAGAATTCTTTTTTTTTTCTTCTCAAGGGGGAGCAATAACAGAATATGTCACAGGCAGTTACTAAACAATATGATGCTATCTTGAGCTGGTGGAGGGGTATCACAGGAAAGAGGAAAACAATGTGTTTGTTTCAAATTCGACTCATTGCACCATTGTTTCTGTGCAGATGAAGAAAAGAATATGCATTTTCTAAATGCCTTGTTGGTATGTCATGAAAAGAGCAGAAGCTACACACTCAGGAATGAGTCCAGATGAAAAACATGGAGTATTTACAAAATATTTATCTCCTGAAAATACAAAAGCTCTAGAGCATCAGAAAGATACTTCAAACTCAAAACCAAGAAAAAACACTCGGAGTGCTCAGCAGCACCTTTCCAACATTGTTTTCCAAGTTTTTTTCTATATTACAACTCTGTGGTGCATTATCATTCCTATACGGTTAACCTTCATGCTGATAAATCCCTTACACAAGCATATGAAGAGCTGTTTATGGTAATGCAGCTATTCTCAGGCACTAAGTGGGATACTTTCACTACAGTAAGTGATTTTTGTCCTGGTATAAATGCACTCCCACTAATGACTGTACCTTTGTTACAACAACAATACCAAACCATAAAACCCCGCAGCTCTAACTGAGACAGTTATATTGGGGAAAAAAAAATGTAAATGTAGACCAGTCCTTAGCAATGATAATGCAGAAACACTGGCAACTTTATGAACAGATGAATGTTCTGTTGAAAAAACTGTGACTAAGAAGACTGAAGATTGAGAGTATGGCTCAGTGGGAACTGGCTAGCACCCCATAAAACAACATCACACTTCCCTTATAAAAACTCTGCCACTGAAATACCACCCAAACATTAGAGCACTTGGGAATGAGCAATGAAGGAATCAAACTGTTTCCCTCCTGCTGAATATAATCCTTCATCACTCGCTCCACGTCGTTATCTCAGTAACTCATGGCCATGCATGAATTGCTCTTAGACCACAGTTAAGTCCTCCAGTGCCCTCCGGTTCCTGGGAGATTATATGTTTGCTGTTCAGCTCTGCTGTTCCTCCGCTTCCCGTCACATCCAAGACACCCTTCTTAAGCCCCCACTGTTCTCTTATCTGTGTCCTTTTTGACTATGTGCTCTTCAAAAATATCACCAGTACATGCATGTCCTCCCAGCAAACCCTTTCCATCTTCACCCTTCATCAAGGAGCGACACCTCGGCCCATACTGCCCTACTGCTGTTCAACAGCTCTCAGGTGCTTTATCTCCTTCAGGTTGCCCAAAGGTACCTCTCCCAAAGTCTCTACATTCCTCACAAAATGTCATGTTCCCACCAGGGCATTCAAGCCAACAAAAGACTATGGGTTCCTCCCAGTTGTTACTCCTGTCTGCGGTAAAGGATACTGGGGCACTCACACACGCAGCAAAAGCTTTGCTTTGGGAGATTTCACACGTTTGCTGTAACATTAATGAAATGCTTAGAAACTTAAAAGCATCTGCCAAACACTGATTAAAAATTTAACACAGCTGCTTATGAAAAACATAAATGCTTGTTTGAGGCAATGCTATACGCTGCCAAGAAAGGTCGCCATTTCATTGACTGAGTTAACTTACAAATAAGCTGTGGTAAGGTACTACTTCTTGCTTTAAATTAGGAAAACTTATTCATTTCCTCTCTCGTTCTAAAGCCTATTATAGTTTGATAGCCTCATGATAGCAAGGATCTAATTAACCCTTTATATGATCTCTGCTAGACCCATTCCTGCATACCTGCCTGTCTTTAAGTGAACAAATAAACCCCAAAATCGACACAGCAGCATTCACATGATTCAGGTTACTAACTCCAGAAAGCCACTGCCATTTCCAGGACTGAAACCATAGTGTGGACATAGTAAAACCATTTGAATATATGTGCACCACCCTTTTAGGTAATATTTATGAGTTACTCAGAAATAAGCTACTCTTAGGATAAAAACTGACAGCGTTAGACCAGGATAGTCTACAGTTTATGAAGACTTTGCAGTCCCCTGTCGGCCAGTACTCAGCCCAAGACACATATAATGACCTCAGATCTGCTGAATTTAATCCAAACTTTCCAAAGCTCTTGTCTGCTACTTTATACACTCCCCACTATGTTAAACAAATTCTTTTCTCAGTATCATACCCCATAGGCCACTAGTTTCTGCAGCTCCTTGTAAGGAGTATGTGATTAAAACAATGCAGAACTGATCATAATCATCACTATCTAAAATGTCGCTCCCTTCCCCATGGTTTCTTGGCCAGTGGCTTCTTTCATCCTGATTCCCTGAGATCCTCTGCTCCTGTGCACAGCAGAGGGGCTGCAAGGGGAAGAACAAAGGTGGCTCCAAGCCACTTTCATGTCTCATAACACACGCCAGGCCTTCTTACGCTGCACTGGCTTGCAGGCAGCCCCCCGGGAGCCCTGATGTCAGCCCAGAGTAATCGGTTGCAACATCTTCGGGTTCCTCCCCGCCAGCTCCCCTTGGCTCCGCTCCCATGCCAGGGCCTGTAGCAAGAGGTGGCAGCGAATCCCTCTGCCAGTCCAGGAGATTTCCATGCTGGTGCTGTCACCCTGAAGGCTGAGAGCAGCCAGGCTCTCTGCCTCTCCACTCATCAGCGTGAGGCAGAGGGGTCAGGTCTTAGCAAAGGCTGTGGGCACTGCAGAGCTGGGAAATTGAAGGGATGGAACCAAGGTAGTAAAACTTTACCGTCCTTTAACAGCACTTATAAATAGGACACACAGTTCTGCAAAATTATTTCCAGGGCTAGTAAAGTGGAGGAATCACCAGAGTGAGATAAGAGAAGCATGGTTAGCCTCGCTTGTCCCCATATATAAGCCACTCAGTTGCTCCAACGTCACCTCTAAGTATACCTTGGCTTGAGCTAGAAGTCTTGTTCTCTCAAAGAACCCAAAACATTAAAAAAGGTTGAAATACAGTTCCTTCTCCCCGCCCTTTTCCTACCTCTGTTTGTTTGCTTGGTAGTGATTACTCCAGCCATTTGTGTTGAAAAATGTCAACAATTTGGCCTTTAAAAAAATACATAAATCATTGTTTTGTTCAAAATCAAGGGATCTACCCTCCCTGCACTATCCTGGTGCTTGGAGACGCACATCCAATTCTCTGTTCTGCCACAGACTGCCCACATTGCCTTGTCCACATCATTTTCTCTGTGTGTGGCAGCAGAAGGGAGGTGGTTGCATTTCCTCTGAGAAAAGAGAACAGAAACTGAGAAAGTAAATCCAATAAAGAATGCACGATATTCCAATACCTTAGACAGATAGAAAAACGTGTAAATGTAATGCGATCATTAATTTTCTAGTCACTGGATTAGCACTGTGAATAGGCAGTGATAACATTTGCTGCAGCACCCCATTACCTGTATAATCAGTGCTGGCACAGGAGGATTACAAAGCCTGTGACTGTGACTACAAAGACTCCTGGTTTCTGGAAGCTTTAAATGTCGCTGATAACACAAATCTTTGTTAAGCTTTTCTGGTTTACAGGGTGGTGGTGTCAATGGGGAGAGGAGGAGGAGAAGAGAGATGAGAAACCGGGGCAGGGAAAGTGGGGAGGAAGGGAGTAGGGTAGCAGCAAAGTGTGCGTGTGTGTGTCTCCTTTCACTGTTGGTACACAGCCTGATCAGAGTTCATTGGAATAAATGGAAAGACTCCCACTGATTTCAGTGGACTTTGGACACAACCCCAGAAGCTTCAAAATGTAAACAGACAGATATGGATATGTGCCTGACAGTGTAATTTCCCCTAAATAAAACCACTCCAGCAGAAGAGCCCTTCAAACACGTGCTTGTGGGAGGCAGGCTCGGAGAAGCAGAGCCCACCGCTTGTCAGTAACGAAGGATTGCCACAGAGTCTGGCTCTCCCTGCTCTGAACAGGGACATTGGCATTGAAGGATACTGTGGCCTGTGCTCCCCAGAGGGGTCTGGCCCTCCAGGAGGCACATAACACCTGGATGTGGCCAGCAGCCTTAACTCCTGCACAGTCTTCTGCCTGGCAGCTGCCACTGACCATCAACACAGCCTTGAGCCAAGCAGAGGTGAAGCTCAGCATATGTGTTGGCCTGGCTCTAAGTTATCACAAACTACCCAAAAAGGAGGGGAACTTATAACATGAACTGCCTGTGCAGGTTGGTCATAGTCAGAGGAAAGGGGTAATATTAGGGGAATAACAAGATCAAGCTGCAGTAATGCAGCCAGTAGTGCAGCCCTGAAGTGCAGGCTGCTGCTGGAGAGCATTGTAAAATGAAAAAAAAAAAATGTTTCCTTTGAGCCAGGTCTAGCTTTCATAAGGCCACACAAGAGGCAAATCAGGGAACTGAAATGGCTGAAAATGAGCCCTGCAAAGCAGCTGAGACAACCCCATGTCACACAAATACTGTTGCCAACATGGTGAAGGGCAGCATAAACTGGCCAGGATCGGGTCCTAGGGCAGAAGGTACATCCAGAGGTGGTGGCATTGCCCTTTCAGATGCAAGGACAGTGGAAGTCAGGAGGCTGAAGAGAGGAAAATCTTTCTGCAATTGGATTCAGAGCATGTCCTCCAGTTGGGTAACAGAAAATAGGACCAGCAGCTGTGGCACTGAATGCAAGTACAGGCTTCAGAGGAGGTTGTCCAAGGATGCATGCGGGACCTAGGAGCTCCAGGCAGAGAAGCCAGATACCTGGGGTTATCAGTCAGTATAGCAACTAAATGCTTGCTGGAGGGCATGCCACTGCAGTCACCAGGATTGCACCCATTCCCCCAGAGCCCACATTGTCCTTCACAGAGCAAGTATGACTCTGCCAATTTAATTCCACATCTTGACAACAAAGGATATTGCAAAATCAGTGTCAACACACTTCGTGTTGCGTTTGTTGTTCCTCCAGCCATTTTGCACCTATACCACGAGAAAAGTAAGTAGCAATGGAGACTGCCAAACATTTTGAAAGGTCTGAGACTTTTTCTACAACTCCAGCTTCAATTGCACAGCTTTTTAGGCATTTTACACTTGTCTCAGTCAGTCTATTAACTCTAAATATTATAATAATAAGCAGAATATTCACAGCAGGAAATTAGTTTTGACGTGGCACTAGAGGCATAGTGATTAATGTCCATATTTAGCTGTTCATAGTAAACATTTTTCTCCTACTTTCAAAACAGGAAAGTATTTCACCACATACCAGGATTCAGTGTAACATCATTAATCATGATGAATTATTCTAGTATTCTTGTGGGTGCAAAATAAAATTTCTTGAGAATTTCACTGTCGCTTAGCACTAATTTGTATTTACTCTTTTACAAACTCCCATTCCCTTTCTGTTCTTCTTTTTTTTGCAGTTCCCCTAGGTTCTCTTGTGTAGTCACATACTGTAACATTTCATTTATTTAATATTGCTTTCTTTAAGTTTGTATTATTTGTTTGTTATTCTTTGCCACTTTCACCCACTCAGCTATCCATTCATTCCCGTTAGAAATTAACAGGCTGTGGCAAAAGCAACCTGTCCTCAGTGAGAGTCATAAATTCACTGCTGCACTTCACTAAGGATACATGACAACAATACAACACCATAATCTCCTCTCTCTTTCCCAGTTGCCCTACTCGGATTTTCAATCCTCAGTCCTGTAAGCCTATGTTGTGCTTACACACCTAAAGCTCTCTGTCTCCAGCCTGTTCTTATGGTATCCCATGCTTCTTAAAATCCAACATTGTAAGTAACCAATCTCAACGAATTATAGATCTTAAAGTGAGGGAATTCCACGATCTAGAGTCAAACAACATCTAATCTTCACTGAGAATAGTCACGATGACAAAATCATCATCTCTTCCTTCAATTTTAGTGGGGAAACAGTATAAAAGCCCTTGGAATTAACAAAAAAGCATGAGCCCTACATAAATTTATGCTTAAACAAGCTGTCCTGAGGGCAGCTACTGAAGTAATCTGGCTGGAAAGACCAGAGAGCAGAGTTGTTTGAATTAATGCAAGGAAAAAGAAAGAAAATTTCCACTGCCCTAGAAGAAGAGGACTGCGTATACATCCAATGATTTGTTCTCCTGCAGCAGCTATTATGTTTAAGGTGAAAAAAAAAAATTATTCATAGCACGCTTAGATAATCTACCTCAAAATATTTTCTTGGTGCGTAGATGTGCATTTTGAACATCTGATTAAGACATCCTTAGCCACAGGCACTGTGTATTTTTCTTCATACGTCATCCTTTTTACGCAATTATGTTGCGTGTTGTACATATTTGATGCATGGAATATTTATGTGAGAAGATGTTAGCAGAAACATAGGCTCTGCCATAACAGATGAGGCAGCTTGTCCATCAAGACCAACATCCACTCTGTAAGGAAAATATTCCCTATTGGTGCAATAGGAAAAAATTATCATCCAAGAGAGGTCAGAAACAGAATTCAGGATTGGAAAACACTCAGATTTTGAGACAAAATAGGACCCAATGCCAAAGTGCTCTTTCGGAGCCCTTCTCAAAAGGCTCCAAATTCTAGTTACAAGTTCCTCTGCTGTACTCCCTTAAATATCAGGAAATATTGAATACTGATTCAAGAAACTACCTTAAGTAGTTTAAGAAACTGTCTCAAGAAGCTTAAGTTCAGCTTCTTGAAGCCCTTAATTAAATCACTGTATTATAGAAATTAAACACAGAGAAGGAAAAACATAACATGGGAAAACTCCATGCACAATCAGTTGTATGAAACAAGTCAGATTTTCTGCCATTCGTTGTCCTTTATCCCCTATCAAAACCAATTCCACACAAGATTCCTACCAAGCAAGAAATAACAGGCAATGTAGCTAGTCCAGGTCTATGTATAGGCTGATCAGCCTGCAAAACACTATCAAACAGGCAAACTAATCCCTGAATTCTGCCTGCCAGCCCTTCAGTGGTGATTATGAGTTAGCCTTCTCTCTCTCCTGATTCTGATTTTCATGAAACTGGTAGGAACTGTCTTTGAAAACCCATCCCCTCTGTCCCACATAGCTGAAATTAGCCAAAAGGGTCCAAAGTGGTAAGGAGGGATGAGACGATTGACCGTAATTAGACAAACCTCAGTTCCTCAGGAAACCAAGTTACAGCTGTTGAGGACCAGTGTCACTTCTGACTCATAAAAGTGTTGGTTTAACCAGGGTGGGGCAAAGGGTCTTTACCCTCAGCTTTCTCTTTCTAGCACAGCCCTTTTTCTCCCTTGGCACATGTCATTGCCATACACCAGCTGCCTTATTAGGTAAGAGCTTATATTCTCCAACATAAACAAACTGTATCATCCGATGGCATTAGATTGCTCTCTGCTATCACATAGTAGATCTTCAGTTATCCATAAATCTTTGGTTACCACTTTTATTACACAAAACAGTGAGCTGTTACTGAAATTTACCTTATGACTCATTACAGATTGGTTTATTAAGTGAGTAACCCCTGCTTGTTCTTTATGAGATATAAATTCTTTCAGCGTTTCCTTGTATCTACACCCATCTCCTGCCTCACACACGTATTAATATTTATATGTGAGATAACCTCTGGCATTTATCTATATGCAACTTGTGAAATATCAAGTTGTTGTGAGATACCGTTGTGTGGCTCTGGAATTCACCATTTGTTGGCAAGGATTGTATCACTTATTGCAAAACACATGAGCAAGCTGGTAAATAAATCCTAACGGTTTGTCACAAAATCACAGAAGGGTTAAGATTGGAAAGTACCTCTGGAGGGCATTTGTTCCAACTCGCTTGAGCAGGGTCACCTACAGCAGGCCCAGGATCATGTGGCTTTTTAATATGTCCAATGATGGAGACTCCACAACCTCCCTGAGCAACCTGTGCAAGTGATCTGTCACACTCACAGTAAAAAAGTGTTTCCTGATGTTCAGAAGGAACCAGTAAAAAAGTGTTTCCTGATGTTCAGAAGGAACGTCCTGTGATTTGCTTTGTGCCCATTGCCTCCGGTCCTCTTGCTGGGCACCACTGAGAAGAGCCTGGCTCCATCCTCTTTGCACCCTCCCTTCAGGTATTCATATACACTGATGAGATGCCTCTGAGCCTTGTCTCCAAGCTGAACAGTCCCAGCTCTCCCATCCCTCCCTCATAGGAGAGATGTTCCAGTCCCTTCATGGTCTTCATGGCCTTTCACTGGACTCTCTCCAATACATCCACGTCTCTCTTGCGCTAGGGAGCCTAGAACTGGATGTAGTGCTCCAGGTGCGGCCTGAACAATGCTGTGTAGAGTAAAAGGATTGCTTCCCACAACCTGTTGGCAACATTCCTCCTGTGGCCACTCAGGATACCACTGACGTTTGCAGTAAGGGTGCATCACAGGTTCACATTCAACTTGGTGTCCATCAGGATCCCCAGGTCCTTTTCTACCAAGCTGCTTTCTCATCAGTTATTCCCCAGAACTCACCAGTACATGAGGTTATTCCTTTCCAGCTGCAGGACTTAAACTTCCCCCTTTTGAACTGCAAGAAGCTCTTGTTCTAGTTTGTCAGGGTCCGTTCTCTCTTGCATTACAGCCTCTCCTCCCATTTTGGGGTCATCTGCAAACTTGCTGTGGGCATACTCTGCCCCAATATCCACATAATTAATGAAGACATTGAAGAGAACTGGACTTGGTATTGACCCCTGGGTTACACTGCTAGTTACTGGCCTCCAAATGGCCTTTATACCACTGATCATCACCCTCTGGGCCCATCTATCCATTCAGTTTTCAGTCCACCTGAGTCTTTACCTACTCCATCAAGGGCTATATGAAACAAGTATTCTCCTGTTCTAGACTGACAAATGCCCTAACGCATGGCAAAGGAAACAAGATACTGACACTGGCCTGCAGTCATAGAATCACA
The DNA here is from genome assembly GCA_033459285.1 of Clamator glandarius. Classification (NCBI taxonomy): domain Eukaryota; kingdom Metazoa; phylum Chordata; class Aves; order Cuculiformes; family Cuculidae; genus Clamator; species Clamator glandarius. Next base: position 541,937 of record JAUNZM010000310.1, on the reverse strand, counting down.
GAATCATAGAAGCATAGAATGATTTGGACTGGAAGGGACCTTAAAGATCATCCAGTTCCAACCCCCCGCCGCCGCTGGCAGGGACACGTCCCACTAGATCAGGCTACCCATCCAATCTAGCCTTCAACAGGGATGATGGGGCACCCACAACTTCCCTGGGCAGAATGTTCCAGTGCCTTAGCATTTCTTCCTAATGTCTAATCTAAATCCCATCACTACGTATCCTTATAAAAAGTCCCTCACCTGCTTTCTTGTAGCCCTTTTCAGGTACTGGAAAGCTGCTCTAGTGTCTCCTCAGAGCCTTCTCTTCTCCACTCTGAACAACCCCAGCTCTCTCAACCTGTCCTCACAGCAGAGGTGCTCCAGCCCTCTGGTCATCTTTGTAGCCCGCCTCTGGACCCATTCCAACAATTCCATATGCTTCTTACTTTGAGGATTCCAGAACTAGAAACAATACTCCACGTGAGGTCTCATGAGAGCAGAATAGAGGTGAAGAATCACCTCCCTCGATCTGCTGGCCATGCTTTTTTTGATGCAGTCCTCCAAGTGAAGGTAGATAGGGAGACTCCCAGGTTCACTGGAAAGAAGGTAAGAACAGATAGTCAATGCTTACACAGTTGGGTGGGGGTTGGGCTACTTCAGACTGTACAAGGTTTGAAGAAAAACTGACCAAGATGGGCTGAACAGTGCTGAGAAGCACAAAGCTGCTGCAGAAGAATCACGGGCACACACAAGTACAAAACTCCTTCAGAAAACTGAGGCAGAAAAATGTAAAATATTTTATGCTTTGTTTTGGTAGGCGGAGGTAGCAGGTCAATCTATTTCCTGTGCTATAGAAGTAAAAATTAGACCCTTTTAAAGCCTTCTTGAAGTACAGTACCTCTCATACACGATGTGCCTAACACACAACCCTCGAAAACCACACTGTAATCATGACATAGATATACGGCTGCTCTGCTGGAATGTTGTGTACGTGGTACCAGGTATGGGAAGCACTGACATCAACTATATGAAGAGGTGAAAAATAGGGAACCTCTGTATTGAAAATGGGCTACAGGGCTTAAGCCAAGGTGTTAATGGTATCCTGGGACATGGAGTGGAAACAGGCAACATTTTACTTCCTTAACAATTTGTTCTCAACTCAGTCAATTGAATAAGGATGATTTGTGAGATTTAAAACTGGTCCAACCTTCGAAGTCCATCAAGGACCTAGCAAGAAACACAGCTCAGGTTGTAGGCTTCCTCTTTGGTCAAAACCAACAAGACCAATCACCATCTCTACTGTCATCAGACTGCTGAAAGCCAAGATAAAGGCACAGGCTATGCCATTCTGCTAAACTTTGAGCTTCCACATCTCCAAATAAAGAGCATCACGAGGCCCCCATCTGATATCACAATATTGACAGGAGGTGAACGTTCTCACAGCAACAGCCGCCAAAGGGCAAAGTCTTCCTCCTTATAGATAACATCACCCAAAACAGGCTCAGGTGTTAGTTGTTTTTTTTTTTAAATCGACTAACAAGTCACTATATCTGGGTGGATTGCACAGCTATTGAATGAGTCAGACTTTGAGATTTATTCAATTATTACTCCATCATGACAAACTGTCAATGAAGTCAGTGTGAGTTTAACATGAAAGGGGAAGCGGGGACTGGAACAAGGGAAATATTTACCCCCTGGCCATGTAGATCTTATTTCAGTCTTATTATATGCCTGAAAAGCACTTCAGGTGATCCACAAGGCTGAGACACGCTCTTCTTAACAACAGTCTGTTTCTGTGAACACAAATTCTGCACTTGTTTTCCTATGTGTTTAATTTTACTTAGAAATATCCCAAAACAATCTTAAAAGATGTACAATGATCTGGCCAAATGACAGTGTTTTATGTTTGGACCTGTTTTGGCACTGCTTATTTGGCTTTAAAACATATTTCAAATCCACATCACCTTTAATCTTTAATTATTTTTAAGTTATCTTCCCTTGTAGTTGTACAACAATGATATCCTTTAAAAGGTCCAGTTCGGCTTGCACAACACTGGCTGGCTTAACTTTGCTGTGAGAGGAAGGACTGACATTAATGCTTACTTTATCAAAAATGATGGTGTTTTAATGTAAGTTTTAAAGGCCAGATGAACCAAGGATTTTCAAATAATTGCATAGGCATAATAAAGAGTTAACTCACTACATGCTTTCTCCCACTCACTGCTAAACTAATCAAATTCGCAGGGTGCTCATAAGCTACACTTCTTCAATAAGTGTCCAAAACAAGCAAACCCTGCATGGTTTGGTTTGTACTATTCTTGTTTAATCTGGAGCAGTCTTGTTTAAAAAAAATTGATTGGTGCCCAGCAAGATTTTGTGATTAAAATCAAAACAAAACACATTGGGTCAACTTTCCTCCTGATGTCATTTTACTCATTTCAATAAAACAGCACCATGGATGCCTATGATCTGTGCTACATACTTGCCAATAAACTCTGATCGATGTACGACTAAGATAATAAAAATAATAACAAAAACACAGGCAACAAAACTGTCCTCTTTCCTGCTCCCAGCGAAGACAGAGTAAAGTCTTGCCATTTGCTTTGAACAGCCAGCACGAATAACAGGAAAATGAATGCTAATTAAACCAAATATTTGTTTTCTCTTTTAGTTTTGTAGTCTGATGATACAAATGGCCACTTTTATCTCTGGTGTTTCTCAACAAAACATTCTCTTTTTTCACTTGAAAAGCAGCGTGAGCTGGATTGTGCTGCCTCTCACCCATTTTGTGGTGGTTGAAGTGAAATTATCCTGTATTTACACTGGTAGAAATGTCAGAGAGCAGTAAATTCCTACCTGTAAAGATACACACTGATACTCATTCAATAGTGGATGTGTAAAAGCTAGTCACAACTCCTCAGGAGCACACATCAGAGTTAGAAGTTGTGCCATCAGCCTCCTCGAAACACTTTCCTGCTTCTCTGCCATCCCACCTAGTGTGAGGCAGAGTGGAGCAATGACTGGGACATCACAGTCCATTCCTGAGATCAAGATCCCAGCTGTATTGCAGACTTTGGGTGAGACCTTAATCTTAGTTCTCATCTTCTGTAAAGTATCCCCTCACAAGTGCTTTGAACGCTACAAAAGAAAGCCTTGATATAAGAACTGTCTCAGGCAAGTAGTAATCTGAATAATTTAAACAGCTATGCTCTCACACAGTCATAGCTGCTTTCAGAGAGGACAAGAACCAAATACACTTGAATCAGCTGTGATCTGACCTTGGAGGAGGAACTAAAAGTGATTATCGCGTTTCTCTTGGTATTTATGAAAGGCGTGTTAGCACATATAAGAGTGGGAGTGAATGAAACGAAGTGAAGCACTTATGTCATGATTAAAGGTTGACTAGGTTAAAATTGGATAGTTGATCTCAGTGTGATTCAAAGTGGCTCAACCATTTTGAAACACCAAAGGTCTGCTGCGTCTTCTTCTAGGAAACAAGGGAAGAGTTGAGGTGTAAGGCATTTTGGGGGATTAGGGGCCAGCTGGGAAGAGCGAATTAATTGAGAAATAGTAGAAACCCATTAACCCTAGTTAGCCATTACTTACAGAAAATAATTCTTTTCACAAAGGCTGCTATTACTATTGAGTTCTGAAAATGAGGAGAACAAAGAAATAAATAAGAAAGAAAGATGGAGAGGGGCAGGTTTTGTGGTGATGCCACTTCAGTTGGTGCTTACTTAGCCATCCTTCAACAAGACATCCTTCCCTGTGATCATTTCAGTTCTTGAACCATTTCTCATCATTCTCTCCATGTTTCACACAAAAAGTACATGGGCATGAAAACAAGGGAGGTGCATTTTGAGGTGTTTGTATGTGTATGTATATGTAAATGTGTATATACACACACATATACATACCTCAAAGCACATATGCATAGATGCATATGTGCGTATATGAAATATAAATGGCATGTATACATATATATGTATGTCTTTTCAGAGCAAATAAAAAAAAACACAAGAAAACCTATCCAATTTTGCCAAAATCCAAATTCTACAAACACACATTATGATATCTGCCACAGTGGTTCACCCCAGCATTTTACAATTCAACCCAGGGCTACCTAACGCATGTTTTCATGGTTTTCCAGTTTGCACTCCTAGAACATTTCCAGTGAAGCTGCAGATCCCTCTGCAGTGATTCAATTCCCATACTAGTAGTCTCACTCTCATTAAACACATTGCAATGACTGGATAAGAACAGTCACAGAACAACAAGAAGCTCACAAACAGCAGGCTGACAGTGGCTGTGTGCGTATATGGATATTCGGCAGTGATTTTTTCACCTGTTTTCTTGCTCAGGCTCGTGAGAAGACCCATAGAGCCTTTTTTCCTACTTGCACAACCACCTCAGGCTCCCATTCTTCTCTCAGGGAAATCTCAACACAACAAGATCATGCAGCTCTGGACTTAGTGTGGACACACAGACCAACTCTACAGCCTAAGAGCACAGTTCTTAGCATGACCCCAACACACTGGACTCATCATACATCCGTTGCGTGCTTATTCTACACAGGTACAGGAAGTTCAAGGTGGATGCTTACCTTCTTCCTTTTGTGACAGCTCAAAGTTTCTGGGTGGAAGAAGGTATATCTGGACGTGTGACAGTCTTGCTTCTGGATGAGATGTACATGAAGAACCTATGGCAGATCTTAACACTTATGTCTCTGTTGAAAATAAACAAATTCTCTTAAAACCCTGTTTAAATTTTAAAAAATCTGACCTATATTTCCTTGGTTTGACTATATGCTAGCAGCCATTACTCAGTCCTTTCTGCATCACTGTACACCTAATTAGCACTTGAACATTCAAGTAGTTAACCATCATCATTGTTCCAATATTTTCTACATATCTGCAGTTGTAGAATTTGTTCATAGAACTTGACTTTGAAAAATGAAAGAAAAAGGAGAAGGAAACTCAGGGACTATTTTTCTCTCTCCTTTCACTTAATTACAACTACAAATCTGAAATTTGCAAGCTTTCTTCTGCCCAGGCTCTTAAACACCAGCACCACAAAATATTTAACAACATTTGGATCCTGAAAAGATTTATTTCTAGGCTTAACTTTAAGGAAATAACTACTTGCATTCTTAAATCCGGGGTTAGCTTTGTGTGGAAAGAGGTGTCAGAATGCCAATACATATGGCCAGGGACATTTTAGCTGATTGAGAAATACATGCCTTTTCTTTCTCCTTTTTTTTTTCCTGTAAACAGATATGCCCATTCTAGAACTTTCTGTTCCCAAATTAACCCCGCTTAAATTTAAATACTGGAAAGAATTTCTCCCAGAAATAAGGTCTTTATCTGCCTTCTTTGCATCAGAAGTTATTCCAAACCTCTGGCCAGCAATTCTATGTGTTTCGTATTGATTTTCCTTTGCTGGCACCTTCCAGAAAGGCAACAAAGCCCAGAGAAGGCTATTTGAGCTCCAGAGTATTTGCAGCATTTATTGCAATAGACACCCCCTTCAACGGGAACCCACATGGGAATGTTTAATCTGGCCAGTCAGAACAGGCCAGTTAAACATCAGCTGGAAAAAGCACTTGACAATATCCTGTGGAGAAGTAGCTAAGCACTGACAGGGGCTGATGAGCAAGTAGATTTTCCCAACCCTGTTTGCTGCCACTCGCTTTTCAGAACTGTTTAGTGGTTTACAACATGCAACTCATGAATGTTAATTTTTACTTTATGTTTATACCATCACAGTGGCGTGAAAGACATTTTAAAAATAAATTAAATTAGATTTCTCTGAAGATGTCACTGTTCATCAAATACAAACTGAAGCTATGGGAGAAGATGAAAACACTTGTGAGGAAGGACTGAATGGCTACATGACAGTCAGTTGTAATGAAATGGCTATTAAAACTTGAAAATGGACAGGAGACCCTCCAATCAGCAGATATAATTTAACATGAATGTTAGTGGACTGTCAAGGCTGGAAATAGGACCACAAAAGTCATCAAGGACAAATTTAGTGAAATTTAGAGGGGAACTCTGCAGGACAAGAGTCAACAACAAACTTTAGGCTGTCTATGTGACAGACAGCCTTGGCGAGGATTTGGAAACATCTGTCATCCTTCTGTCCTAACACCAACAAAGTGAGTGGAGTTGCAGGAGAATTACTGCTGTGTAAATTGAACGACAGGTTAATCCTTCGAGCCCTTCACCAATTTTAGAGCAAATTTAGAACTCCAACAGTTCTAACTAAATTACATGTGATTTTCATTCATTATCTCAGTCTCATGAGCCCAAGAGATTAGAAATAACTTAAGTTTTCCCTTTAGATTTTTTGGTAATGTATTGACCACATAACATATATTATAATGATGCACAATTTGCTGGAGTGAGGAAGACAGTGACAGGCTGACTAAAGCATAGGCTGGCATCGCTTTCATGACACGCTGTCAACAATGGGTTCACGTTACAGCTGAGTACAAATGTTACTACGCAGAACAGTATAATATCAAAAGCCAGATCACATTGCTCAACCAGACCGAAACAACATTTATTGACAGAGAGTAAACTGGCTACATTAGTGCTGCTGTTACCCCTTATCAGTACAGCTACCTGAATGAATCAGAAAAGATTTCTGTAACTGGTTTTCGGTAACTGAACTTTTTAGTGAGTTCTTAGTTCATAGCAACAGCACAATTTTTTTACTGTGAGATGGTAGCAACATTAACACAATTTAAGGAACAAACAAAATGGCCCCAACATCTCTAAACCAGCTATCAGCAGCCTCCCATGCATTGGAAAAATACCCATGAGGGTGTTACTGTCACTGATCCAGGACTAGAGGAAAAAAATGCATGCTTAGGTATCTCTGTAATGCATGTTCATCTTCCAAACCAGCTTTTAGGACTCTAATATTAAAAAATACTGAGTAAAGGAAGGAGTTATACTATTTTAATTTTCCCTTCATTTAAAAAAAAGGAGAAATGTCTTGAAATATCTACATCTACAAAAATTCTTAGTTTCTCTTTCTTCTCTGCTTAGGAGGAGTGTTTCTTCAAACAAAAAAGAAGCCCAAAAGAACTCATAAATTTTTGCTTATTTGCCAATTCACTGCAATTTGGAATGTAAACATAAACAAATGTTTAAATAAAATCAAAAGTAAATATAAATAAAAATACATATGAACCCCCCCAAACATCTTAATTGTGAGACTGCTTCTAGCAATATTTAAAATATAAATTTACTTACAAAGTCTTTGTGCAGATCTTTCTAAGGAAACCTGGGCTGGCTATGCTGCAACATCAAATCAAAAGTGCAAAGCGAAATGCAAGTAATACATTTAAAATAAACATCAAAAGAATACAATCACAGCAGAGTCATGTATGTTATAGCACAAACAGTAGTCAGATGGTGAAGGGAGGAACTCTAGTTTGAGGATCAATGGCCTGAATTTTGCAGAATGTCTGATGAGATGATCATGAGGGTCCAAGTAGATTTAACTCACCTTCTAGCGCATTTGAATTATTATGTCCCTTTATTACGAGAGCAGATACTCTTTTATCTAAGAACACCTATCACATTCAGTGCTCAGGACATATAGTACTGAGCTAAAGAACAAGCTGGCGTTTTCCTTTTTGTCTTCACTAGTCAGCTTGCGACTCCTGCATTCTGTTTGTGTGCTTCCAGCCCTTCTCCAGGAGGTTGTTTGAAGGCATTTCTATCATTCTTTCACCCTGACAGACAGGGGTCTGAAAGCACCATTCAGTGGTCGCCACCTGCTTTGAGTCGATGAGGTGGGTATTCTACGAGCAAGTAGCAAGTGACTGATGAAAAGCACATCCTAAAACACACGTGCCGAGGGGGCAATTGGTCAGGCTTGTCTCCTTTTTTCATGTATCTGTTGTCAGGGGTTTGGCTTATAACTTTAATACTATTCTGTATAGTCTCAGAGAGTAAGGGAGATGGATACCCCCACAAATACATACGCATCTTATCTGATTGCACTTAATTTTCATTAAATGCTCTTTTCAACTTCTTTCCAATTATATTCAATTCAAGAGTTCTTCCAGGTAAAGTAGATGACATGTAACTTCTCTAACATGTCACATTTTTGTCCATATCTTTAAAGAAAATCTCTTCTGTTTCTGAACATAACTACCTGTTGTCCCTTATCCATGCATACAAGAAAGATATAAAGGAAAGGAAAACACACAAAGAGTTTTTGGAAGATATCAGCACTGGATTCAGTTCTTATGGGTTTATCTGTGAAAAATTTGTTCCACTAGAGTTGTTTTTCAGATTACATTGACCCTGAGTCATTCGGAGAGAAAGAAAACTGTGACATCTCTTGTAGAAGGAAACAAACCTTATTTCTTGTAAATAAATAGAAGGGGAAAAATGAAGCTGTGGTGATCAATTTAAGAAAGCAGAAGAGAAATTTACCTCTTCTTTAAAAAAATAATTGCGGTTTCACTGCAACTATAGAAGAGTTTGTGGCAGCTTCCTCCATTACTTTCTCAGAGCAGATGCCTACAAAACTGTATTAATGGATCTTCTCTTCAAGCCAAGTGGTAATGAAATGATGATACAATATTTCCAACTCTTAGTACAACCTCCAACTTGTAAAATGTTGAGATATGCCCATAAAACAGATAAAAGTGGGTAGGGCTACTGCTTAATAGTAGTCATAATAATATGTTAAAATACTGAAAACTAAATGATATTTACAATGAAACTCACAGAAAAAGTCCTTCGGCTATTTTCTTTTCCAGTTTTGTTAGACTATGTTGTTTCTTTTTTCATTCCTGCCCAACATAACACTCTACAGCTTTCTGCACAGACTTAAGACAATTCCACGTCCTGTATTTGGCACCATTTTGTAGTAAAGTGTAATTTACCTTTTAAATTTTGCTGTGATGACTCTCAGCCCTCAGGAAGGGCTGGGCTAGATCGTTATTTGTATCAAAAACTCCATGGAGGTTTTGCAGCAGTATAAATGCCATTTACATTCATAGCAAACTATCCTTCTGCCACTGAAGTCCTCATGTTGGCAGGAACCAGTCCTAGATGTGCAAGATTCCTCTACCTTTCATGTGTGTCTTTCTGGACCAAGTCATGCCTCCGCTTGAATAACAAGGGGAAGCCTTGGGCCATGCCTTGAGACATCAATGAGTGCACACAGTTACGGGCCTCATAGTTTTTGGCTTGGTCTTCATTCACCAAAATACAGCAGCTCCGTCCGTTGTCGGGGGACCAGTGCTGAGAAGTTTTGTGAAGTAACAGAAAGATTTGCAAGCATAGGGTAAAATCCTGCAAATTTTTCACACACCTTAAATTTTATGGTGACTGCTGTCAATATTTGTTGAAGCATCTTATGGAAGAATTATCTTGCTAAAAATATAGCAAGAAAACTGGGCAGTAACTGCAATTAAAGTCTTCCAATGTTAAAAAAAATGACAGATCATAAATACTATTTTTTTATCTCACCTGAAAAAAATGGCTGTAAAACCAATAGAGGCTTGCAGGTGACACTTGTGCCTGAAGCACAGGTATGGGAGGGATGACACTTTACTTGACTGTAGCACTAATTTTCACTCCAGAGTGAAAACCTGGAAGTACGTATAAAACTGAATGCACATAAACTACTCTCTGTGCAAATTCTGAACACCTTCTCCTAGGATTAAATTTGCCTAATGTTCAAACAAAGGTGGAGAAGCCTGACAGAGGAGCTGAGCCATGGGCACTGAATTTGCTTCAGGTCACCACAATTTGGTAAAAAAAAGTTAAATGGAAGTTCTGTCGCTGTCGTTGTTCTGCTGTTGGACAAATGCCATTGAATGCCACAAGAACAGTTTCTGTATCAACCTGCACTCATTGTACTCCTCCAGGATCAGTAGTGCCAAGCCATATGGCTCTGTTGTAGAAAAGTCTGATATATCTGGTTCTACCATACACCTCAAAATGCAGTAAGATATGCTTACCATAGGATGGGTTACATTAAAACTAAATTCCTGCTCTCTCAAAAAGTAGTTGTCGAACAAAACAAAATTTTGCTGACTCCATCAGTGTTGCCATATCTGCCAGTGTAAATGAGGGGCAATGCAGCTGTTCATCTCACAAACCGTTGTGTATTTTGACAGTGTGGTTTTCCCCTCTTGCTTCCCTCTTTGCTTGGCTCAAACAATGAGCCTGTCTGCTGTTGTGCAGAAGAAATACACAGTGTTCAGATGCCAGAAACTATCTGCTGCCTTTTATCAGCTCTTTTGCATCCCTCCCTTCTTGCCACCTGCTAACAGTAACAGTAACAATATGACAAAAAATGAACATTTTTAGGTCTGGAGCTTTCACAACTATTCAAATTTCGTCCTGTGTAGAACTTTTGCAGAGGCCTCTTTTGTCCTCAGAGAAGACAGCTACTAGTTCTGAGTCTGCACACTCAAAATGAGCTGCAGGTGTCAGCTTCTCTGTAGCTCTGGGGACCAGGGTCTCTGTTGTTTGCCTTCTGTAATAACACCTCAGTTTCTTATAGAATAGGATTGGTTTTCTCTTTTTATGTGTGTGTATGTGTGCATGCAACAGCTGGTTATGCAATCATTTCAGGGAGGGGGGCTTGGCACGAAGTTTCCACTGAAATCACACTCATCAGTCTGAAAAACCACCGCTGGTGTTTGTGGTATGAGCTCTCATCCAACAATGCCAGGCTGCAGAGGAGCCTCAAAAATATCCCAGAATGTCAAGTAAATGCCCCTCTCTCTTTGTACACAAGCATGTGACCCTTGCAACAAGATTTGCTCATGTCAGTCAAGGAAAAATGTGTAGGGGAGGTATATATTACACCTATCATTCTGTCTGTCACATCACCTTCACTGCCTCGTTATTTATTTATTTCTGTTAAAGCCAACCTGTATATCATCTCAGGCATGACAAGTGTTTATATCTCAAGAATCACACCCACCTTTCACACATGGGGAGCCCCGCTCATCCTGAGGCTGCTTGTGGTTCCCGTTACAGTCAACAGGAGCTGCCCATGTCCACTCAGGGAGGAAAAGTCCCTCAACCTGCTGGTGCAGTGTCTCCTGGCAAGCAGAACATTAATATTTTATAGCAGAGAAAAATAACTAGAAGCAGCCCTGCTACACCGTAGTAGCCAGTGCTGTGCATGATGTATAGCATGCTGCCTAGCAATGTTGCTAGGCAACGCAACACCATCCAAGAAAATCCTGCATTAGCTTGTAGTGGCTGGTGGGGTGGGTTAGACGTGACACTTAGCACACAGAGCTATGCAGAAAGAGGTGTGCTTTGCTCAAGACTATTACAGCCGTCTTTGATTGCGAATACATCTCCCCTATTATTCTCCCTGCACTGATGAACTACATCACGATGCACCATGCGCTGCAATAATTTTCCGCTGAAAAAATTACCTCCCCCCATCCCCCCACGCTTCCTGTTTCTTAATGCTCTTCAAACCTGATTTAGAGAGTAGCGAGTAGTGGAATTTTACAGCTACATCCCATGATGCTCTCGCTCTTGCTCTCAATCCCATGGCCTGGCTCATACTTCAAGCTAACCGTAAAGTCAGATCACAATGATGTGACTCACTATTATAACTAAAGATAGATCTTGTCAAAAGTAGTCAGGAGCCCTGGATGCTAGAGATTGTTTATTCAGCATTGTGTTTTGGGATAGGTATTTTTCCTGTCTCTCCTGACTCTAACTTTCGACATTCGAAGATCTATCCCATGTTAGTGAGTATTTGGTGAGCTGGTGGGTATGGCACATGCTTTTGTTGACCTGGACAAAACCATAGATGGTTGCACAGAAATCTAGCTGTGGATGTGAGTTTAGCCTCATGGGGGTCCCAGGTTAGAGCTTCAGTGGCACACCTGGGGACTTCTTAACACCTCATGAGCACCATGGGGACTCCTTAACACCTCACAAGGCCAGTCAGGACACCCTCAGAAAGAAGGGACAAACATCTTTTTATTTTAAGCCTGAGACTTTCTTTTGTTTGTTTGTTTACCTGTTTTCAAGAGTGAGCATTCATGTGGAGGGTTTAACACCCACACAGATCAAAGCAGCACTGGCGCAGAAGACAAAGAGAAGCAACCTAGACACCAAGTGACACAAGAGGGGCTTTTGCCCCAAGACTGGCAGCTCCTGCTAAGGTCATGAAATGGCTCAGCAAGTACGTGGCATGACAGGCAAGACCTGCTTTGTTGTTAGCCACCCTGGCCACCTTCTGTGGCAATGACCAAGCAACGGGGACAGGGAATACAGCCTCTGGTGAAGCTCCATGGGCATAACAGCTCTGCAGGGCAAGCACATTTGGGATCTGGGGAGATACTGTCCTGAAGGAGAGTAGCTCTTGCTGGTGCAAAGTGATCCCAATTCCCCTCAGCCTCAGCCACTCAAGCCCGGGGAATGGAGGATTGGCTTTGATTACACCGTAAACATAGACACAGAAACTGGCAGGTGAGAGAGCTGGAGACAGTCCTTTGTTTGGACATATTGGATCCATTTCAGCCCTGTATAATTCCACTAGTGTCAAAGGCATTACATCAGGGATAAAACCAACCCATTATTTTTAACCTGACTGTTTCCTTTTATGCCCTTTATTCAGGAAATCCCTATGCAAGTGCATGATTTTAGTCATGTGAGTATTCTCACTGGAGGCAGTGTGACTGCTCGTGCACTTAGAGGCAAATGCATGCATATATACACATCGGATCAGTGCCTAAAACAGTATCGGAGGGAAAGAAATGCAGTGTGGGAATACCCAAGGAACAATGTACCATGAGGGTCTGTGAAAGGTGTCTGCCTGCTTGGGCAACAGTAATATTTCTGAGGCTTTGTTTCCCCTTTGGAGCTTGACAATTACTCTGAGACCAGCATCATCTTTAGGAAAGCATTTTAAGGTATGACTGCTGTAAAGGGGGGTGGGGGGTGAGGAACAAAATACCCAAAATGCTCCTAAAGCATTAAAAAAGAATTTAACAAAGAAGGCAGTTATGCAAATGTCCTTTGGGGACTGCAATCTATGTCTGTGACTTTCCCAACCTTGCCCTGATTCCCTCTCCTGCACTTGCAGGGAACACCCTGGGGGTCTTCAGAGGAAGCCTGAAAATAAGTATTTTTCTACATTGCTTCTGGCTTCACATTTCTTTGTTTCCTCAAAAATCACCAGGAATTATGATCTCTAACTCAAATGTCAGCAATGTTCTACAGAAATCTTCTGAACAGCCCCTCTTATATGTTTATATCTTGCAGCAATCCAGAACGCAGACCAGGGAAACACCAACCAAAGATATTTGGTTTGAATGAAATCCCATTCAGTTTCTGTGTTACATCGAGGCTATTTTAAAAATCCCCATTTGCAAAAGCACTACTTTCACCACTTTACAAAGACCTTTTTACAAAGGCTGCCTGCATATTATAACGTCTGACTGCAAAATGAAATGTAACAACAAATCTTGACCTATCAGGTTTAAGCTTTCAACACGTGATCCGAGCAAGGGTGACTTTCACAGATACCATACCACAAGATAAGTGTTTCAGTGAAGTTCCTGAAATCAGCAGAGATACTCTGGGTTGAGGAAGAGTGAACGAGATCAGGTTTAACATAATAAAGGAATCCATAAAGAAAGTGCTCACATACACTGCAAAACAGGCTAACAAGAGTCTGACTTGGTTTGTCACTGCTATGGGGTGAGAGCTACTAGAAACAGCTATGTCTATGCCTCTGGGAATAGTCTTTAATTTCTCATGCTCATCCAAATGAGAGAAAACACCACCTTTATTTTTTCAAGTGCCATGCCCACCAAACTTCCCCTTACTGCAAGAGGTCTGTTTAAATTTGAAAGCAACCAGCTTAGTTTCATCCCAACTTTCTGTTTCAGGTTTATGTATTTGCCATTCAAATGAGACAGGCAAATCCATGAAATTCATTTCACAGGACATTGAGCAAATGGAATGTGGAATAATGTTCTTTCGTTTTTTACATATGATCAAATGCAAGTTTGCTACAAGGAAAGAGAAGGAGACTTGCAACAGCCTTGAAATGCATAAAGACCTTGTCACAACAACCATAGTTAATACATGAATAAAGTTATATTATTAGTATTGGCTTCCCTCTTGTGGTAATAGGTAAGCTGTAGCCCTAATATGAAACCAGAATATGCTGAGCCACCTGTCTAACACAAGATGCTGCAATAAGTTCATTGAGCGAGATCCTTGCATCCATGCACAAGACAGTTGATTTCAGTTGAAGGCAGATACAAAGATCTGTGTGTAGCCAGTGGATGGAAGGCTGGGCTTTCAGCTCTGCAAAATATCTGAGTATTTCGGAGATCTACCCTGCTATGACTCAGGCTAGTACCTGGCCCTAGTTTAAAGTGAATGAAAAGAGGTTTTCCACTAGAAGAGGCATTTTCAGTCCTGGCTGAGAGGGGGCTTATGTTCTAGATCTGTTCCGTCAATAATCTCTGCTGACTCCACCAGTTTAGTGGGCATTTCTGTGGCAGACCTTGAGAACATGGGCCAACACCCGTAATTCACTGCATATGGTGCCATTCTGACTCCAGAGGTGAGTGTAGGTTAACATCTCATTTACCATGGCAGTAATGGAGGAGGCGTGATGGTCCCCCTCTTCTTTATTTTCTTCATAGCCACTTGCATATCACCATAAGTTGACTGACATTTCTGAATTTACCTTTTTTTTTTAACAGCAGCATGTGTGAGAAGGTATCATTGCTATTAATAAAGTGTGTTTCATCAACAGAATTTAAAGCTGTTTGTAGAGGATGTTGGACTCATTCTTGCATTTTTACTAATAGGGGAACTGAGGTGCAGAATAATTAGAAGCCAATCAGCGGGCCCAATGGAGAGCTGAAAATAGATCCCAAATCCCCTGAGTCTCAGTGCAATGTTCTGACTGCTCCTCTGCCAATGTGTGAAATGGTAAAGCTCAGCTATTTGTACTACCTATGCCAAAGAACATCTGTTATTCACGTATTTTCCCAAACCAGCTATTTTTACCAGCAATATTGCATGTACAACCTCTAAAACAGTCAAATGTCCAAGTAAGCCCACATCACCTTTTCTAGTATAAAGCTTTGCAGATTAATACTGGTTTTGCCAACCTATAAAAATCATATCATAGCCTTAAAGTAATTTCTAGGGTATCTTAAAAGGATGCAGGATTTTTTAAGTCTGCCCTTAAAAATTGTAGATATTTTGCCATTGTTACAAGCACCCAGTTGTGGTTTCATTCCCCTTTTACAACAGATTATTGTGGTAGCATGGAAAATAAACTAGAAGGCTGTGAGCACCCCAGAAGTATCATGTGCACAATAAAATCTTAAGTGTTCATGATTTTATCATATAATAATGCGAGACTGAAACCACCCTTGGAGGGCAGGAAAATGTAGGCATAGATGTTTAGTTTTTCAAATATCCGTATGAAGAGCTTTCAGCAGAGCGTTCTGATGCTAAGGTCAGTGAGTTCAGTTGCCTAACTCGATTAATATTGCTCCTGCTCCTATTCTGAATTCCCATAACCATTTTTGTGGTTTTACAATCATTCTCTCAATTTTGAAGAAAATAAATAAATGTTTTCTGTCGCCTGTCACTGGGTGAAAAACCCTTTTCTTAATGGGAAAATGAGTCAGGTCTTCCCCAGGCAGCAAGATTTTAGTGAGTGGGTCGCTGTCTGTAAAGGCTTAGTCCCTGGGGAGTCAGCATGACAGAGCACTTGAACTTATCCACCCGAGTGGAACTGCTTATGGAGCAGAGGTATGGAAAACAACCAGGTGAATTAGATTCAGCCAGAGTACCAACTGTTCCTGCGGGAGATAAAGGGCAGCCCCTGGGAGAGGAATAAAAAAAAACAAAGCACAACAAACTAAAACGCTTCCTTCAGCAGCTGCAGGAACGGGAACACAGTAGCAACAGGGAGGTGAGTTGGGTCATAGCTTTTCTGTGTGCCACTTTCTCTCAGCTTAACTCCAGGGCCACGAGAGGAAAACTCCTCCACATCTTGTAAATAACATAAACTTTCACAGAGGTCAGCAGCTTGTTTGTAGCTACGCCCCGGCTCCTCTGGGACTCTCTCATGCTGGGTCTGGGAATCCCAGGCTCAGCCAAAGGGAAGCAGCCAGGTGCAATTACTGACCAGCAGGTGCAGAACAGCATTCAAAACAGGATGAAAGCTCAGGTTTCAGGTGAGTGGCAAGGTGAAGGAGAAAAGTATTCAGTGTTTTCAGCATTGCTTAAAAATTTGGAGTCACTCATATAATTACTAGAAGGTTTTATGAGTGAAGGTTTGGGTTGGTTTTTTTTAAAGGAGCTGGCCATAGTCTGGTGTAGGGTTTGGAGTGTTTTGTGGCGCTGTCCCCATACATTCTCATCACTGTGAGGACCCCAGGTGCATTGTTACAAATCTCATGTCCTTTTTACCTCTACCTGCTGCAAGTTCTTTATGGAATAGTCTAAGACTTGGTACAATTTTTAGGACACCTCACACAGCTGGGCCCTCATCAAAACACTTCCTCACCACTACCACAGCTGAAGAATCATCACATTCTTTCTAGAGAGGGAAAAGTGCTGATTACAGTGATCTCTGTGGCTGCTGCGCCTGTATGAAGTCCATGTGTCTGCAATAGAAGCACAAGGGTGTGTCTAAACGTACCTAAAGTCAGACCAATTATTTTTAAGATTTCTCAAACACAAAGGAAAATAAAATATATTTTGCATTATTTCAGTTCTAGCCTGTCTCAACAGGAGAAAAATATGATGTTTATAACATCACCATATTTACTAAGAATAAGTACTTTAAGGTTACAGTCCTAGAAGCACTGAAGTGGCTTGAAGTAAATGATCTCCCAAGACGTTTCTCACAGGAGAGCTTGTAAACGTTCAAGTGCTCACTAAGCTACCAAATGGAAACCAGGGACAGAGGTAAATGTCAAATGATGAGGGACTGGCAGTACGGGGAGTTTAATTGTTTTATAGGAGAAAAAAAACTCCTAAAAACTCCCATAAAATTATGATGGAGGAATCCATTCCCATGGCAGATATCCAAATTCAAGAACAGGCTTTATCAGGATTTAAATATTCCTTCCAGTATAAGGTATAAAGGCACAAACTGTTCATCCCCTGTGGGATTTTACTTGTCTAAAATTAACCTGAGAGAGGTGCTCTCATTCTTGAAAGCACTATCAGGATTTGATCCAACCTCTAGTTCATTAAAGTGCCCTCGGCAGTCAGTGATTTGACTGGACTCAATAAGCCAGATTTTCTCTGTATTAAAATGCTGCAAGATAATCTAGTGTTTCAGAACTACAGTAATAAATTCTGGTATAGGGAACAAATTCATCCTCTGCATGATTTCAAAAATTCAGTGCATGCATATTATCAGAAAATATATAAATATGATTTTTGTGACTTTTTTCTATGTTTTTCTACATTTTAAATATGCTATTCTTAGTACTGCTGTTATTAAAATCATCAAGAAGCATGGTATTATGCCAGGCTTAAACCCGTCACAGACTACAGTTGTGCCTTTGAATACCAGGGATGGAAAGCGGAACTTAATTCCAACATCCAGAATAAAACCTGCTGGTGATAACAGTCTCATTTCTGGCCAGACGGTAGATCAGGTCTTTAGACTATATTTCCTAAAGAGCGTCACTCTAATTCTCTGTTTCTGTGGTAGCTGAAACTATCACTTTGCTTTTAATTTGTAGCAAGAGCAACATCTAGTGTTCCGCGTCTGCCCTGCAGACTTCATGCAGCACGATTTGCTTTAATGTCATGCTTTCTATTTCGATAGCATGGCCCATCTGAGCCATTCATACCACCAAAAATATATAATTCCTCAAATCTGGCAACACCACTGCAAAGCGGGCAAGCCGTTTTACCTTCTCTTATTGAAAAGATGGAAGAATTAGGGAGAGAAAGGGTTTAATCGTTTAATCATTCAAGGTAGTTCAGTAGTAGGCAGGACCTGACTGAGTTGTTCAAGGTCATGCAGAGACTGACAAAGTCAGAGCTGCCTGCTCAATGCTTTGCCTGGAAGATTGTGTCTTTGCCCCAGAAGGTGTTTGGATCTAGTTTATCTGAGGGGAAGAAATAGCTCATTGCATTTCAGAGGTTGCTTCATGGTGTCAGAGGGCAGCAGAAATGTCAGAGGAAAGCACAGTTGACATCTCTGTTGGAAGAGTTCTCACTCTACTGCTGTTGCTATTGTTGTGATGCTTGCTCTCCTAGTGCACCTGAAAGGAGGGATGTGTCTGTTACAGGACCCTTACAGGAACCTGAGAAATGGCAATGGTCACTGCACACCTACTGCAGCAACTGCAAGCCCACCAGGCATCACCTGTATCCCAGCCTGCTCTTCCCATTCTGTGGCCCTTCCATCTGCAAAACCACAAACACAGACGGCCAGCCAAGGAGCTGGCAGTAACTCTGCATGTGCTGGACAGCCAGCCATCACCCTGGTCACCGGTCCTCTCGAGTCCTTGAGCAGCCTGGTCTGGTGGGACATGTCCCTGCCCATGACAGAGGGGCTGGAGCTGGGTGATCTTTAAGGTCCCTTCCAACGCAAACCATTCTACAATTCTCACCAGGGCACTGCACCACTAGACTCTCCCTGAGGAAAGCCACATTCAGTATCAAGGGTTGGGAATCATAAAATTGCTGAGTTGGAGAAGACCTTTGAGATCATCAAGCCCAGCTGTACCTGTCCACTACTAAACCATATCCCCAAGCACCTCATCACCCCATCATTTAAACACCTCCAACCACCTCCCTGGGCAGCCTGTGCCAATGCCTGACAACCCTTTTGGTGAAGAAGTTTTTCTTGATATTGTTACCCAAGGGAATAAGGAGTATGTTATTTACTGCAAATATCCTAATCCTAGAGATGCAGACACCATCACACCAGAAGGACAGGATGTCATCCAGAGGGACCTGGACAAGCTAGAGAAGCGGGCCTGTGCAAACCTCATGAGGTTCAACAAGGGCAAGTGCAAGGTCCTACGCCTGGGTCGGGGCAATCCCCAATTTCAGTACATGATGGAGGATGATGTGATTGAGACTAGCTCTGCAGAGAAGGACTTGGGGGTGCTGGTTTACAGGAAGTTCAATATACGCTGGCAACGTGCGCTCGCAGCCCGGAAGGCCAACCGTATCCTGGGCTGCATCAAAAGAAGTGTGGCCAGCAGGGTGAGGGAGGGGATTCTGCCCCTTTGTTCCTCTCGTGTGAGGCCTCATCTGGAGTACTGTGTCCAGTTCTGGAATCCTCAACATAAGAAGGATATGGAGCTGTTGGAACGGATCCAGAGAAGGGCTACAAGGATGATCAGAGGGCTGGAGCACCTCCCATACAAGGACAGGCTGAGAGAGTTGGGCTTGTTCTGCCTGGAGAAGAGAAGGCTCCGAGGAGACCTTATAGCGACCTTCTAGTATCTGAGGGGGCTGCAAGAAAGCTGGGGAGGGACTGTTCACAAAGGTTTGTAGTGACAGGACTAGGGGCAATGGGTATAAACTGCAGAGGGGCAGATTCAGACTAGACATAAGGAAGAATTTATTCATTATGAGAGTGCTGAGGCACTGGCATAGGTTGCCCAGGAAAGCTGTGGCTGCCCCATTCTTAGGGATGTTCAAGGCCAGGACAGGTGAGGCTTTGAGCAACCTGTTCCAGTGAGAGATGCCACTGCACATCACAGGGGTTTGGGATTGATTTTCAAGGTCCCTTCCTACCCAAACTACTCTACGATTCTATGATCTCCAAACATCCTGGCCTCTGCTCAGAGATGTCGACAGTGGGCAGTTAACTGACTCAAGGTTGGGAATGTGTGTTGAAACAAGGAAAGGCATAACAGACAGGGAGACTTCATGGCTAAAGATTACCTGGATGACATTCCTATCCTAAGGACGTGGAAAGGAGCTAAGCAATTTTCTGTTAAATTTCGTGGAACCTAATGAATGTTTGTGTTAGATAGGGGTGACAACTGCATGAGATGGGTGGGGGGTTGAGCGTTTTTGGGGTCTTCAGTAGTAGGCTGGCTTTGTGGAGGACCTTCCACCCAGCACCCTACGCAAAATAAAAGCAACGCCTCCTCTCTGAACAAAATAACTTGGTTTTGAAGTCGGTTTTCTGGGGCTGTGAGTGAAGGGGAAGGGGGGGAAGGAAGAGGATGAGGGAGGAGGGAGAGGGAGAAGAGGGGGGGTAAAAAGAGGAGGGGAGTGAGGGGAGAGGCCTAGAGGAACTACATTTCCCGCCGTGCCCCGCGGTCGGAAGGGGCGGGGCGCGCGTGCGCGGCGCCTTCCGCCGAGGGGCCGCGCTGTGACCTCGGGCGGCGGTCGGGGCGTCATGGCGGCCGTGGCGGGGCTGGGGCTGAAGGTAAAGTGAGGCGGGGGCGGGAACCAGCGGGGACAGATAGCGCCCCTTTTCCCCCACCTCGCCCCTTTCGTCCCCTTCTCCTCCTCTCGCCCCTTTGCCCTCTTCGCCCACTTCCCGTGGGGCCTCGAAGCTTTCTTTGATACCGAAAATGCCGGCAAGTAACCTCTCTTTTTTGAGCTTAGAAAAACAAGGATCTTTTATCCGGGCTGGGCAACATGAGGGAGCGATCTCCATCCATCGTGTGCAGTGAGACGAGAGCTGGGACAGGGTGGATTTCCCACTCACATGCATAGGGATCAATTTTCCCAATAATCTTATGCCTATTCTATTCTTTCCAAGGAATAATCTTAATGTTATTATGAACTTCACAACAGTCAAATCCCTGCCTGATTCGGAGCCGGCTGCAGCCCTGCCTGACCCTGCACTAGAGATGGGAAAGGCTGCAAACAGAGGGGATTGCAGCAGACAGCTGCTCAGCACAGATCACACTGCACGCAAGACTTAAGTGTCTGGAAAACCAGTATTCGAAAAAAAAAAGCTGTAAAAACCAATGCTATCAGAGGCATTCTGCCTAACCTTCAAATAATACAGTTACTTGTATGAATTTAACTCTCCTTTAGCATAAATCAAAACCTTCCAGTTTTTGTAATAGCAACAACTTTTTGTATCGCCTTCTCACACATCCACACCTTCACCCCATACCCATTCACCCGCTCTGCTAGTGTGCAGCTCCCAACCCTGAGGTGCCTTTCGGCAGTGGCAGCTCTCTCCCTCCTTCCCTCCTGCAGGTGCGGCAGCTCAGCACATCAGCAGCAAGGCCGGTCTCCAAGCTGGTCAAGGTGAGAGAGGGCTAAAGGGGGTTACTAGAATCAGCCATCGGCGGCTACCTGGCTTCAGGCAGATCTCAGCGCCCACCTGCTCTCTTCCTCCAGCCCCCCATCCAGGTGTACGGGCTGGAAGGGCGTTATGCCACCGCGTTGTACTCCGCCGCGTCCAAGCAGAAGAAGCTGGAGCAGATCGAGAAGGAGCTGAGCCGGGTGTGGGTAAGGTGGCCTGCATTTGCCTTGCCACAAGGGTCTGGGAGTAGTGCCAGCGTTGGTGGCTACAGCAGGTCGAGGGAGGTGATTCTGCCCCTCTGCTCTGGTGAGACCACACCATCCAGCTCTGGAGCCCTCAGCACAGAAAAGACATGGACCTGTTGGAGCAGGTCCAGAGGAGGGCCATCAAAATGATCAAAGGGCTGGAACACCATCCTGTGAAGAGGGGCTGAGAAAGTTGGGATTGTTCAGTTTGGAGAAGAGAAGATTCCAAGGAGGCCTTATTGGTGCCTTTCAGGACTTAAAGGGGCTTATAAGAAAGATGGGGAAAAAACTTTTAGCAGGGCTTGTTGCAACAAGACAAGAGGTAATGGTTTTAAACTAAAAGAGGAGAAGTTTAGACTAGATATTGGGAAGCGATATTTTACATTGAGGGTGATGAAACACTGGAACAGGTTGCCCAGACAGGTGGCAGATGCCCCATCCCTGGGAACACTGACTGCCAAGTTGGACGGGGCTCTGAGGGGCCTGATCTGGTTGAAGATGTACCTGCTCACTGCAGGGAGGGTGAACTAGATGACCTTCATAGTCCCTTCCAACCTAAACCATTCTATGATTTTATGATTTTTGTGAGGAGGATGGTGGGCTCAGCTCTTGCAAACTGTGAGACACTCGCTTACATCTGGCTTGGCATCTGCACTTTGCCCACAATGTTAAACAGTTTGGAAGTGATAATGGGAGGGGCATCAGCTCTAAAAGAAACAGTATAAAAAAGCTATAACTGGAGCTGCCTTTTCACTTCCCATCAGCTTCAGGCCATTTCATTCTTTCTCAAGGTATGGCTGCTTTGCCCGTTTTGGTTAGTCCAGTTAGGCCTTGCAATGCCTGGAAAATTCCTTGTGTTTATTATGGTGTTTTGTTTGTCCTCATAGACCCTATTGAAGGACCCCAAGCTATCCAGTGTTGTTATGAACCCTCACACCAAGAGTGCGGTTAAACAAAAAGCTGTGAGTGATGCCTTGGCAAAAGAGAAGATGTCCCCTATTACTGTTAACCTGATGAGTGAGTAACCACTGGACTTAAAAAAAATGCCTTAAGGCTACTTGTTATTACTGTTAGCCAGCCAAGTCTGTTTCTTGTGAGTGCTTTAAACCCTTCCAATGCATCTGCCTCTTCCAGATTTGCTTGCTGAAAACGGTCGCTTGCGTTACACACCAGACATCGTTTCTGCTTTTGGGAAGATCATGAGTGCGTACCGAGGAGAGGTGGTGTGCACCGTCACCACTGCGCAGGTGAGCTGGGAACCTCTAGATCAAGCTTAGCAGGTAGCAGTATGAAGGGAAGGCTTTTTTAGCTTAATTTTAAGTTTAAATACCTGAGTAGTGAAGAAATATCTTGCTGCTACCAAGGTGGAAGTCTTTCTGCAAATAGTTTTGATACCCAACAATTATTGTTCAAAAATTAAATCAGTTTCTCCCATTTCAGCTTAACAGGTAACACTTTTCCTTCCTATGTGTGGACCCAGTGGCTGATTAAAGTCAGCCTGGTCTGCAGGCAGAACTGCTCATATTCTTACTTCTGTCATCAGAACCGTACAGACTGGATCAGGACTAGAGATGAGCTGTTAGCTGGAGCAAGGCAGATACCTGATAGGACTGAGAATGCCTCTGGTGCTTGGTTCTCTGCTGCACGGGAAGCAGTTACCTAGTTCACCGCCTGTAGTAATTAGGACAGGTGGCAAACTCCTAAAGTGCAGGAAGACTTCTTCAAAAGTAGCAGACAGGCAAGTCTGGCTGATGAGAAGGAATGTGAGAGGGAAGATGGTGTTTCCGTGAACTATAAAGTCAGGCTGGAGGCATGGTGGGTCTGGCTCTTCAGTGACTTCTTCGTTAGTGGATCCGTGCCGAGGTGTGTTAGAGCAGGAGGCATCCCAGCTAGGGATGTGATGTAGATCTCTAGCGCCTTGCAGAGGGCTACAATGAGCTGCCTACCTGCACTAAATAGACTCCTCCACTTCAGGCTGACTGGCTCTCCGCAGGCCACAAGCACAGATTGTCACTCTATTTGGCAGATTTCTGGGGTACATGAACTCACAAGCCTGTGCAAACCTTCCCACAAGTTTTACTTAATATTTAATGCATAGTTGCTTTCCTGCTGCTTCTTGTTGTTGTTAGTTTCTTTTGGCTCTCAAAGTGTTAGCTACTAAATTAGACTACAGAAAAAGCTTTTTTATCAGGGAGTGCAGGGACAGGATGAGGGGTAACGGTTTTAAGCTGAAAGAAGGGAGATTTAGATTAGGTAGTAGGAAGAAATGTTTTCATGTGCGGGTGATGACACACTGGCACAGGTTGTCCCAGGAAGTTGTAACTGCCCCCTCCCTGGAAGTGTTCAAGGCCAGGTTGGATGAGGCTTCGAGCAACCAGATGCAGTGAGAGGTGCCCCTGCCCATGGCAGAGGTGTGGGACTCAATGATTTTCAAGGTCAAGTCCGTTTTGTTTCTGTCTCAGTGGTTTCTGAGCTGCCTGTAGGGACAGCAAGGACAAATTCACAGTCTCCCACAGCAATGCAGGGTTCTGTGGTGATGGACAGAGGTGTGCTTAGCTGGGTGCTCACTGCCAGTGTCCTCTGTCACTGCCTAGGGCTTTGCATGAAACCATGTTTATTCTCAAGCTGATGATCTTAACTGTTAGAAGCACCAATTAATCTGTCCTTGTACAGCCTGAACACTGCTGTGAGGCAGATCAGAAGGTTTTCCATCAAGTGCTTACTTTGGCGAGTACATATTCCTGACACTTTGGTCTGAAGATGTCAGCATCGACCTTTTGCAATGAATATGTGCACATAGCACAGTGTTTGTTTCATGAAATTAGGGCACAAAGTGACTGCTGTTTCTGTGTTGTTCTTAGGTTATTCCTGTTCAAGGAGGCTGATTAATCTGCCTTCCTGGTAGAAGTACGAGCCTTTAGAAGAATCTTGAGTAGAAAATTTGGGTTCTTGCTATAGCATGATTTGTGTATTTTCAAGTCCTTTGTTTTCTGTTTATGTTTTTCAGCCCTTGGATGATGCCAGCCTTACTGAGCTAAAAAGTGCTCTGAGTGGATTCTTGACTAAGGGAGAGGTCTTGAAACTGGACACCAAGGTCTGGGTTTTTGATTTGTGAATAACTTTCATCAAGTTAATGTCAAGCTGGGTTTCTGTCTCTGTGTTCTTTTAAAAAAAGGATTATTTAACTAAATCCAGTTGCTGGTTTACAGTTACATGTTTTCTTGTAGACCTGATGATCCTTGAATTACTAAAATCTTAACTTTGGAATACAGTGACTGTAAAGTTGTCTTTAAAAGGGCTCCTTTAAAAGCTTTTTTCTTTTTTTTACTAATGTAAAAATTGAATACTAGGCTAATAAATTTTTGCTAATAGGTTTTCTGTTCTGTGTTTCTTCCTCAGACTGATCCATCAATCCTTGGTGGCATGATTGTCAACATTGGGGAGAAGTACGTGGACATGTCAACAAAGTCAAAGATCCAGAAACTCACTAAAATCATGAGAGAGACAGTCTAGTGAGCTGTCCTCCCTATTCGTGGTGAAACCTCTCTGATGGAAGCTATAATAAAGTTATTTCTTCTTGAATAGGCTTTGTAGTGTTTTGATTTGGGAAACACGACATTGAGGGAGAAAGGTGACAGGTCTGCAAGTGAGTTTCACTTGATCCTCACTCAACACTTAATGACACAGCTTGAAAATCTCACTCACCATGAACACAGGTGAACATTGCTCTGAAGGAAGTGGAGAATAATGCTCCAGGAGCTGATAAGTGAGGTCACAGCTGCTGAGGTTCTTTCAGTCTTCAGGCAACACATTCACTCAGGATATTACCAGGATAGTGGAGCAGCAGTGCTGCTGCTGCATGTGCTATTTCTGTGTATTGAAAGCGTGAACATGGGAACTGTGACTGGTAGATGCTTTCAGAAATAACAGCACTGGCTGTTAAAGCAGTCATCAGTACATCGTTCTCAGCTGCAAGTGCTGTATTGGGCCCAGTTTACTTTCACATCTGTCATTGGAGAAAGTTTTGTACATGCCTTAAGGTAAAATTACCCTCCAAAAGCTTCCTGCTGGGGGGCCAAGGTGTTTGTAACTCAGCTGTGTGAGCGAAAGTGCTTGGAACAGGACAGGGGTTCAGAGCTAGCGAGTGCTGCAGTGGCGGTGTCGTGACCAGCTGTGTGTGCTTCCTGGTTAACATTTGGACATGGATTTGTGTCTGTTTTCTGTCCTGAAGCACTCTGCCTTTTTTTTTCTGTTTAGATAATCTTACACAGGCCTGGGAAGGAGTGCAAGGTGCCTGTTTCTCCCTGTTGGTTCTTGATCAAGAACTGACATTTGACTTAATTTTGGATGGATACCATTCCTGCAGGGCCTGGGTGCTGAACTAGCTCATACCAGTTGGATTTTTGTTGAAACCTATTAACCACCTACTCCTTTTTTGTTCTTTTCCTTTTTTTTTTTAAAGAATGTCTTTAACAAATAGAAGTAGTCCCTGCTGGGGAAGAGAATTATTTAGCCCTCTGCTTCCTCTGGTACTTCATGCTGGAATATTTCAATGTGGTCTGGACAAAGCAGCCCAGACAGCTGGTGAGCTGCCTGGCGTGTCCCATCACACCTACCTCTGCAGCAGTTTGATTTACAAACTCTGGCATCGCATTTGGCTGCAGCGCGCCCCAAAACAGCTGTAAAAAAAAAATATATAGCCTTGAGGTAGAGGTGTTAGTGGGTGTTGAGCTCCATAAAGGGGCCAGTGCTCCATGGGATACTGAGGGCATGGCCCTCAGGCCAGCTGAGCACAAGCTGTAATTATTAACTAAAATTAGGGAGACGGAAATCAGCGTGGGGCTTCCTATTCTCTTGGGTGGCACAGTCAGTTGCTGATGAGCTGCATCAATGTCGCTGCTGATGCCCCTTCAAGGAGGCGCTGGCCTCAGAGCAGGGACTGGGTAAAGCCCTCATGCACAAAGTGATGGCACCTGGCATGTTAAGCAAAGGCTTTGACTGGGCTTTTTGGGAATGGGTGTGTTTTTAATTATTATTCCTCGATAATTTATTTTTCCAGTCTTACTACAGATTTGGAGAAGAGAAGGCTGCAAGGGGACCTTACTGCAACCTTCCAGTATCTGGAGGGGCGACAAGAAAGCTGGGGAGGGACTTTCTACAAAAGCTTGTAGTGATAGGATGAGGGGCAAGAGGCATAAACTGGAAAGGAGCAGATTTAGACTAGACATAAGGAGGAATTTCTTCCCCATGAGGGTAGTGAGGCACTGGCACAGGTTGCCCAGGGAAGCTGTGGCTGCCCCATCCCTGGGGGTGTTCAAGGCCAGGTCGGATGGGGCCTTGGGCAGCCTGATCTAGGGAGGTGTCCCTGCCCATGGGAAGGGGGGTGGAACTGGATGATCTTTAAGGTCCCTTCCAACCCAAACCATTCTGTGATCTCACAATTCTATGATTTGGTCAATTCTCAATTTTCAAATCTGAAAAAAATGCAAACAGCACATTAAGGTGATTCACAGTGGCTCATGTTGGGCACTAAACGCTGGTAGATTATCGTCCTGCCACCAGGTCTGTCCCTTTGCTTCTACCTGCACGGTTCCTTTGTGTCAAACACTGAACTGAAGATTTACTCAGTGTGTCAGACACCAGGTCACTGCTTTAGCGCTGCTCAAGAATGTCAGAGAAAAAATCTGGATTTATTCTCGATTGCTTTTACTTGCACAAATACAGCCTCATCTGTATCACACAAACCGAGAAGCCTAAAACCTTGGAGGCAGTTTCCACCTTGGTGACTGCAGTCTGGGAAGAGGCACAATTCCTCAAACAAGTAAACACATTTTAAAGGACTTTTTTGTTTACTTAGCCCATGTTTGTAAGTAGAACAATTTAACCAGAGTGACTGGGGAAACAACACATTGAGAGCAACCTGGGTACAGCTGAAATTGTCTTATGCGAAATGGTGTCTGGTTAGTAATTATTCATTCTACCTGGTACAAATGCTTTTAAAAAATAATAAACAAAAGAAACTGACTTCACAATATGAACTACTGAATGTAGAATAGGTAGCTATGATGTAAACTAACAAAATAAATAAATTCCGTTTTCTCTGGAAAAAAGTAACTTTTTCTCCCGTTTGGCCAAACCTTCAGACATAGACAGAACTCTTAGTTTATAATCTCTTGGTAATTTTTAGGATCATATGGACAATAAAATCCTTCCTTTTTTGAGGGGAAACTAAGTGATACCATTTCTTTGGTAGCAAAAAGGTCACTAAAAATGTAATGCCACCACCAGCAGTGACAGGGATTCTCCAATTCCAAGTATTAAAAACATCCAGCTATCTTTTCTTCTCCCAACAACTTTTGGACATGAAGCATAAAGTACCTGTTACACAGCCAGAATCTCAGTTCCTTTTCAGCAGCTTGTGGACTGCACTAGGGTGATTCTATTCAACCTGTTAACAAAGGCAAAGCCTTCCAGGAAAACCTGCTCGAGGAGAGGCAGCTTTGCCTTTTCCCTGGAGGACTGGGGCTGTCTCACTGTGGGGGAAGCCTGTCCCTGTGACAGGGGCTTGTTACGGGCCTTGCCGGAGCAGGATGGATGCGTGCAGGACCCTCCACACCAACGGGACCATCCTGGGGTGAGCGCATTGGTGCAAACCTAGGAGAGCCTGGAAGATGCAGTGAGATGGGGCAAGCGAGAGCAGGGTCAGAGAGTTGACCAAGCACCTGACCCAGCATTACAGTCTCACACCCAATCTTCCCCCCAGCAAGGACGGGTTACACCGTGAGACCCTTCTCATGGGGCAGCCTCCACCACCGAGAAAGATTTCTCTTCCAATCCATCACTGGATGGACACCCACGCATGGTTTTTGGGGAGGAGGCACAGATCCTGCTGCTCACCAAACTCTCTCTGCCCCAGTTTTTTCCCTTCTCCTCTACTCTCCTGCACCCCAGCCTTTCTCTTCGCCCATGCTCACAGTGATGGGCAGGAGCTGCTGCCCGGGGAGGGGGCTCCTCACTCACACAACGTGTTAAGATCTCAGAAATGATCATTAAATCCAATGTTAGTGACACTTTTGCAGCTTTACAAGCAGCACAAGGAATTCACCTATGGTTGCAACAGAGCCTTTGAGGACTATAGGAACCGACCAGGCTAGTTTAACTTATTTCTACTGCAGTTCTTTATTCTTTCAAATGAAGTCCTAAATATATCCTCCTATGTACAGAAAAATAATTTCCCAAGGATAGTCTTTGCTTTAAAACATTTAAATGAACACACAAGGCTGGGTGCCTATAAACGCTCTTCTGTTAGATTTACTCAGTATTTGACAACAACAATGTAGCTGCAGTTTTATGTTATATATACAAATAATCACATATATATATAAAAGCATATATTTAACTATAGATACATCGATATGCATGTAGGACAAGAGTGTTTGGGTGAAACAAATGCCAGGATACAGGTGGAATGGCCATAGAGAGTGATCCCCTCAAAGCTAGGATGAGTTAACCCAAATCCCAGCTTTTCTGTTTTTCAAGGATTTTCACTGCTAGACTTGAACACACTGAACCATTGCGATGGCATATGGAGTAGCGGGAAAGTTGACACCACTGCTGCAGCAAAAGTCCAAACTTGTCACATATTAGTTTTCAAAATGCATTAAATATTACAAAAAACTGCATTATCCACAATGTTCCCCCTCCCAACTCTACTCACACATAACAAAAAGTGATTTATTTACTCCTAAAGGGTAAAAAAAACTTCGAAAGAAACATTTAAAAAGTTCCCCCATAAAAACACATGTTGAGAAAATACATAATAATTAAGTGCATCTAGAAAAATGTTCTGTAATCAATCAGTCATTTGGCTTCACATCAGCTCAGCAATGCACTCTGTCTTTCAGAGTCAACCCGCTGGCGGCGGGCAGCCTCTCGCGGCGTTCCTGACTGGCTTTCTACCAACACTAAACCTGGTAAGATACCTGCTATTCCTGAGGACAGGTCAGCCCAGTAGTTTTTAATTTCCAGTGCTTCCAAATGTGTTGCAGTCTATAAGTATGTGAATTGCGATTTGCCCAGTAAATATAATTCTGGAGAGCTTAGTGGCTAAAACCACTTTTGAGAAGACAAGGAAGAAAACAGATCCAGCTGCAAAGAGTATAAATCACTTCTGTCTTTTATCTTAATCTTGACTTTGCTCTATCTTTCAGTACTTACAGAGCTTGGACCAAGTTTAGAATGCAGGCTCTGCATTATCAAAGGGTTTCGAGTCCCTCCATGCATCTCCAGCAAAGCACGCAGGCTCTCAGCTGGCTTTACAGACGTCTTTGCACTGAATTGGGGCAGGGATTAACATTAAGCATCTGCTGAAGTGCTTCGGTGAGCCAAGAGCTGCCAGGCTGCGATGGCAGCTGCCAGATGAGCTGTGGAGAAGCTTGGAAAGGAGTCCCTAAAGCAGCACTGTTTCACAGAGCCGAGCATCAGCAAGGGGGTTTAAAGGGAAGGAAAGAGCGATGCTTTCCAGAGGACTTAATTAATTACAGGACAGGAGCACCAGCTGACGCACAAGATGATATACACGGAACAAAAACCACAACGGAGCAAGGCAGTGAAAGGAGGAGAGATGTGTTTTCTGGTAACCCACTGTGTTTGTTCATGCAATGGGTTCCATGTTTGGCTTGGCGGGAGCCAACAGGCTCAGCACGGGGGGAGAATTGTGGCCTGGAAGGGACTTGGGTGATCTCAAACATGAGCCTTAACACTAACAGCAATGAACTGGAGGCTGTGGGCTTGAAGTGCGGGCAGCAGGAGCTCCGAGCCTGGCACTGCTGGGAAGAACAGCATGGATACTTAGCCTGGAGGAGGCTGAGGGGAGACCTTATTGCTCTCTGCAATTACCTGGAAGGAAGTTGTGGAGAGGAGGGTGCTGGCCTCTTCTCCCAAGTGACAGGGGACAGGATGAGGGGGAATGGCCTCAAGCTGCTTGACACTAGGAAAAAATTTTCACAGAAAGGGTCTTTGGGCACTGTCAGAGGCTGCCTAGGGGAGGTGGTTGATTCACCTTCCCTGGAGGTGTTTAAGGCACGGGTGGATGAGGTGCTGAGGGACATGCTTTAGTATTTGATAGGAATGGTTGGACTCAATGATCCGGTGGGTCTTTTCCAGCCTGGTGATTCTATGATTCTATATATGCTCGGGCAGCAGAGTGGACCTCTGAAGGGGGAGACTTGAACCTGCCCTGGACATGATGACTTCCAGCTACATCTAACCAAGCACAGAGAAAATGAGCTCAGGTGGTTTCCCAGAGAGACATCACTGAAGGTGTAACTCCTGTCCCAAGGGAGAAAATGCTCCCAAGGCAGGTCAACAAGACCAGGCTGATTCTTACTGCAGTCAGAGCAATGAGGGAGACGTCCTAAAAATGGAGAGGAATACAGAATCATAGAATCATTAGGTTGAAAAAGACCTTTGAGATCATCAACTCCAACCGTACCTGTCCATTACTAAATCACATCCCTAAGCACCTCATCTCCCCATCTTTTAAAGACCTCTAGGGATGGTGACTCAATCATCCCACTGGGCAGCCTCTAACAGTGCTCGAGAACCCTTTCTGTGAAGAAATTTTCCTAATGTTGAACCTAAACTTCCCCTGACACAGTTTAAGGCCATTCCCTCTTGTCCCGTCACTTGGGAGAAGAGACCAACACCTCCCTGCAGGTCGAAGGGCAGATAGCCACCCTGCCAATCTTTTCCAGCAACAGTGGCAAATACCTCATACAGCTACAGCCTGCGGAAACGAGTCCTTTGAGAGACTGAACTGTCACATTGATGCTGAGGATTCCCTGTATGGAAAGGGCATGTATTCCTGTGTCTCCTGGGTGGTCATGAGAACCTGGACAGAAACAGGAAAGCAAAGACCCCAACAGCAATGTTTAGAAGTCTGCAAAATGTTTAGGAAGGCATTTTGAAACGGTGCAATGCCCTAGCACCTGCAAGGTGTCTCTCCAAAGGTAATCTCTGGAAAGGAGTTTAAAGGGCTGTTACAAACACTGAAAAGCTCCACTTCTACTAAGAAGTGCATACAAACACCTGCATAAACACAGGGCTGCGCTAAATCCAGGGTGGTTCTCCCAGGCTGAGGACAAACACACGGTTTGTTATTAATCACTGTTGTTGTTATTAATATTATCATGAACGCCTAAAGTATTGGACAACTGAAATTCTGCTGTAGGACTGTGGATCTGATTGGAAAACAAGAGTTCCCCTCCAAAAAAACCCGAAAAAAGTAAAGGAAAAAGGATTCCTTTACTTTCCACTGAGGTATCCTCTCCCACTTGCAGCCACAACGCTGACATTCTACCTTTTCTACATTTAAAAGTCCTTTTAATATAAAAGGGGTGGCATTCCCTTCCATTACCTCAGTTCCACTACAAGACTTAAAGCCAAGGAACCACTAGGGAGAAATATCATTCTCCTCTTTAAAATGAAGGTACATAAGGGAAGAACGCAATCCTCACAATTGCAGATTGGAAACTAAACTACCACTGCGACTCTTGCCATTGCATGTTTTCTCATAGCTGCCAATTTTACTCTTTCTTCTCCTAGATTTTTCCCTCCCAGTTCATCCAAGGCAACATCTCTGTTTCTGTGAAGGCAGTCCATTCATTAAAAAGTCACAGTGTTATTTTTAGGAAGGCCTGATTTTGAGCCAAGGAGTTTGATGCTAAATAATTACTTCTAAGCAAATGGTCTTGTCGGAAAAAGAGGAGCCTGTAATAGGTAGAAATGAAACCTCATCTTGATGAGGCTGGAAAGTGACCTGTGCTCTAGGGTGTGCTGGTTTATGATGCTATTCAGAGACCAATAACCAGAGTCTGAAATACAGGGTCTACACAAATACAGGTATGGAATTCCAGTAGCACAGAGCAGCAGAGCTTGGCCTGCAACCAGAACGTGGCATTCGTTAGAGGATGGCTCAGCCTCCAGCCACTGTGGTCATGCCAGTTGGCTTTCTAAATGCACCAAGAGACACTTGAGTTCCTAGATATCGCTGTGCGCCTCTCCCTCAACGCTTCGGAACATCAGTGGTATTGAAACAAGCCCACGAGAGCCTGCAGTTTTCTCAATGAAAGCACTAGTAGGAAAACAGCTAACGAGTCTCTTTTTCCAGTAAAAGGACTGAGCTTCTCCAGCTTGAAGGCCTGGATGAGCAGGAGGTCTATGCTGCTAAAGTGGGTAGCAGAGCAGAAACCCATAGCCCGCACAGGCCCGGAGTTAATGCAAGGCAACGTGCAAGACTGTAGCATTCCTGAACAGGGAAAACCATTCAGAGCTAATTCCATCTGGGAAGCCAACGGTGCTGATTTGCTACAGAGCACTGAGGGCGGGCAAGTGAGAAAATAGTGACATCCTGATGCACAGCCAGCTGGCTCTAAGGGCGTATGTACGTTCTGCTCTCAACACATAGGGATTAGGGATTCATTAGGTATCTCTGAACCTAACACTGGCCTTTCATCATCATCGTGTTTGTGTAACTCCTGTTGACATGAACATGAGTTAAACATTACTGTGCATTGAAGGTAAGAGGGAAGTCACAAGCGATGGTGGTCAGGAACATGCTCAGTTCTGTTACAATTCCCCAAAACGTGCAATCGCACGTGCCCATGATGAGGGTTGCAATCTGAGAAGAGCTCATGGAGCTAAAGGTTCCCTGCTGCCAGCACCAGCTGAGTCTCAGAGGAAAGTGCAGCTCCTTGAGGCTCCCTTCAAAAACCTGGCCAGGATTTCTGCATTACTCCCATGGGCTGTTTTTCATAGAATCACTAGGTTGGAATAGACCTCTTGGATCATCGAGTCCAATCATACCTATCTGCCACTAAACCATGTCCCTGAGCACATTGTCTACCCATCTTTTGACACCCCCAGGGAAGGTGTTTCAACTGCCTCCCTGGGCAGCCTCTGCAAGTGCCCAAAGACCTTTTCCATGAAAAATTTCTTTCTGATGTCCAGTCTGAACCTCCCCTGGTGCAGCTTGAGGCCATTCCCCCTTGTCCTGTCCCCTGTCACTTGGGAGAAGAGGCCAGCTCCCTCCTCTCTACAACCTCCTTTCAGGTAGTTGTAGAGAGCAATGAGGTCTCCCCTCAGCCTCCTCTTCTCCAGGCTAAGCAACCCCAGCTCTCTCAGCCGCTCCTCATAAGGCCTGTTCTCCAGCCCCTTCACCAGCTTTGTTGCTCTTCTCCGGACTTGCTCCAGAGCCTCAACACCCTTCTTGCAGCCCATCTAGTCTGAACCTCCCCTGGCGCAGCTTGGGGCCATTCCCCCTTGAATTTGCATTTTTGTTCTGTTTTGTCCTGTTGCCCTTTTTGTCCTGTTTGTCTATTTTGTTGTTACTGTAATTCACACTGGTGAAATGATACCATAAAAAAGTGATGCTACTTTTTAAACACAGAAATGAATGTTCACTGCATATATAGCTACTGAGTAAAATTAGGACAGCGGTAAAAGGTTAGACAATGACATTTAATGTTACTTCATTAATAGATTTTATCACTTTTTTTTATCCTACCACAACAATGTGTACTTTCATATACAATATATTTAATAAAATGTATCGATATGGAATTAGGAAAGCATGGGTTTAGTTCTATTTACATATTTTAATCAAAACAATTTTCTTAACAACATTGAAAAATAGAAACTTAAAGTTCTCTTAATCGTGTTTTCAGCCAGTTAGTGGTAAACAAATGCATGCCTAGGAAGTTACACTCCCTCTAAAACGTGGTCAGTTGAAAGTTTCTAACTAAAGTGTGTATCTCTGTTTTGTTTCAAAAAATACATAAGTATGTCTGTCATTTCTGATACAAAATTCTACACTATCTTCAATAAATAAATAATAAAGCGATTCTGAAAAGTATGAAATGTAAACTTTGTTGTCCCTCCAACATACATTTTTTTTCCCATTGCTTGAAACATTACAGTGGTCTTGTAGGAAATTATAATACACAGACACTTCTCAGCACAGTTTACACTTATTACCATACTGTAGCTACCTATCCGTTATGAATATATCCTAATTTCCTAATGGAAATCTTTAAGACTTGTAGTGCTAGAGAATACCGCCTATACAAGAAAGGTGGAAACCAGTACTGAAAGGACATGCAAGGAACACCAAAACCTAACAACAGGCTCCACAAGAACGTTCACATGCTAATGAAACAGGCCGACACCTCCCATTCAGAAATAAAGTCCTTACAAAAATACCAGTGTATGTATGACAGGTCATGAACAAAATTAATCCATTCAAACAAACTGGAATTTTACTCTTAGGGGTCTATTGTCTCTCGGGTCCAGACTCAGCAAAACACTTACTCGTGTGCTTAATGCAAACAAGACATAAGTGCTGCTTAAAGCTGGGTGCTTTGCCAAACAGGGAAAATTTGCTGGATGTGGGCCTATACCTCTGTATTCATCAAGTTTAACAGATACACAAGCCCTGGCATTCCCCTAGATGACAAGGCTTTTACTTTGGGGTTACCCACTCGGCATCATCACAAGCACTCTGTTTCTGGTTGCATCCAGTATCTCTGCCACCAAACCTGTGACCACCCTGGTTTGCTACCTTCACGAGCCGCTCTGAACTCGGTAACGCGATATCACACACAGTCAAGCACGGTACTATCTAATATCTGATCATCACTTTGCAAACTAGACTCTGCAGGGTAGAAACCACCTTCCTAAGCTAGAGCCTTGACTACTTCTTCTTCCCACTGCAGATGACGGATCATCCATCTGCGGTCACGCAGCCGAGCAGCACTAGTAAAGTAGGATCAAAGTGGTACAGCACAACATTCAGCAGGGCTCTACGTTCAATCCTTTGTATACTGTTTGAACATTTACAGTCCTATAGAAAACAGCAACTTCCAAAGGTACCAAGTGGGTGGACTCTCCTGGAGTGCAATTCATCTCTGTGCAGAAGGCCTGTACATCATTTATTTTCAGGGGTAACGTGAGTCATGAAGTGGTATGTTAATAGAATCTTCTCTGTTTATAGATATATACTATTTATTTTCTAAGTCTTTTCAGTACCACCATGAAGATCTTCGAAGATCTTCTTGCTGCGTAACTGCTCCTTCCATTTACCTTACATTTACACATCACTTTGCTGAGCAATAGGCACAAAATTCCTTAAGGGGGAAAACCTTGCAAAAAGCCTCCAAAACATACCAACATTGCCTTCTTCATGTAAATCAAAGAGTAGGGTAACTGGAGCAAGCACAGCAACCTATGTGGTTTGCCAGCCTTTCGGACTGGAGCACAACGAACGACTAGGTTATTTCACAAACCCAGGAAACTAACCTCAAGTTCCACACAGAGAAACTAAGGGAGATCTCCTCACTAAATTGGAATTAATTTTTCAGTGAGAATTATCAAGGCACAAAGATGCTCCTGTTTGCTTTGATAACCCTCTTCCGTGTGAAGGGCAAGCAGTAGTTTCATACCACACCAATAAGGATTTTGCTTCTGCAGACACCCATTGCAGTGAACTCAAGAGTGAAATAAAACATTGGATCCTTTTCTTCTAAGGCTCATCAAATAATTGCAGGTCTAGTCGGACGACTATCTCTCCTGTTGGGACTTCATGCAGAAGGAGACACTTTGTAACTGGTCCCTTTGAACCCTGATCCTTCTTAATGTCTGCCACACGGATCTCTGTCCTGCCCAAAAAGTCTGAAATGCAAAAAGACAGCATGCTTAGAAATGACACAACAATTAAATGCTGATTTACGGAAGGAACTAACCTTCCACCTACAAACAAAACTAAAGGAGAAAACAAGTTTTCAGTCCACCTGTATTTTTGTAGTTCAAGAAGGCCAAAGGCTGCCAAGTCTTCATAGAAGAGGATTTTAGCTGGACCATATATATCAGACAGGAGCAACATTAAAAATAAAAGGTCCCATGTAATTCACAGCTTCCTGTCTTAGGGCCACTGCACAGTTCAAACTGAGTGCAAAGGCCTCTAAAGATGTAAAGCCAAGGAATGCTTCACACAGGAGTAACAAGGTCAATGGGCCAGCTGGTGCTGGCCAGATCAATGACAGTCCTATCCAAATAATTTCTGAGATTTTGATTCCAACATACACTCTTCAGTGCTCCATATGTCTATTCCAGGTTATTAAATAAGAAAAGGTTAAGAAACGTGGATTTATTTTTGCCACTGTTTTTGCATATTAAAGGAACACGAAGATATTTCTCTTCCTCCTGCATTAATCTATCAATTTGCAAACAGCATTCAGAGTTTTTAAAGACTTAGCAGAATTGTGAACCACATTTTAGTTGTAGTGAAGTCACATGAGAAAGGAAACCCCCAAAACCCCAGAGACAGCTTCATTCTTTTTGCGCTGATACTAGCACAACTCCACTAGGGAGCAAGGGTGAGGAGGCTCACAATATGCTATGGGATTCAATACTGGCATTGGATTAGATGATCTTTAAAGGTCCCTTCCAACCTAAACCATTTTCTGATTCTATTGTTCACCTCAACAAGTGTGCACCTCTTCAAAACAGCAGATTTGAAAATACCCTTGGAAGGGCGGCAGCCCCCTACGTACCATCTGGGGAGAACTGGTCCCTCTCGAACACCGTAATACAGAGTACGTCCTGCTCAAGGTCTTTGATAAAGAACTGGCAGTTGGAGTTCCACTTTGGATTGAGGGTGTCCTGTATTGTCTTGGTGATGTGGCACTGAGAGCCCATCGTCACCTCACAGTATGGGTTACTCTTTCCTGGGAAGATGGAAACAAACAGAAAAGAGTAGTCACGGTTTTAGGTGTGTGATCCTCCTCCTAAATATGCTTTTACTCCTAGAGCCAATAGAAAGACTGAGGCCTCACTGTCATTATAATGAACAGGGACACAATTCCGCAAGGCACTGAGCACCTTCCACTCTTCATTATTGGACTTTGTGGCTCATGAACTCTTATGAAATGGCTTATGTAGTGGAAATTTAGTTTCTCTGAAACAAATGTTTCATTGCAGGATGACTGTATGGCTCCTTCTGAACTGCACAAAAGTGCTACTGTATATTTTAAGTTCACTAAAATGACTTCATTAAACAAAACCTTGGTATAGGCAGCACCTCCTTCAAAGTCAGTCAGAAATATAGGAATGTCTTCTTCATAGAGCATATTATGAAAAACCCAAGGCACTTACCATGGGACCTGCAAGGTTTTAGTTCAATGCCTTCAACAATATTCACCATCAACCTCCCAATGCCTGTTGCTCTTTGTGAGCGAACTGCAGTGGAACAGAAGGGGGGAGAGAAAAGACATGAATGTTTTCCTGTCCATGGACTTTCCAACAGAAGATGAGACCCCACATCCCATGCTGTACCTAAGTAGGCCTTTTCCCTCTTCTTCTTTTCGGTCTCTATGTAAAGTTCTGAAGCAGCTTTGATCTTCTGAACCCAAGCAGTCCTTCAGAAGGAAAGGAAAAAAAAAGTTGTAAAATACCTATTTTTCCTCCCTGGAGCACAGCAGACAGAAGTAAAGCTGTCCCTCCTTCCCAGTCACTTGCAGTCTAAGGCTATGGCCCATCACAGGCTCTGCTACGCTGAAGCTCTCTGCCAGGAAGAGATCTTACTGGAAATCATAGCACCTGTAGAATAATTTAATTGTCCCAAGCTAGCAGATCCCACCATGCAACGTTCAAAAGAATCACAAGCAGGAGGAACTTGGTGAGAAACCAAAAGGTATAGATAAAAGGTTTGCTTTCACCACGCCTTTTGCTTTATTGTAATAAACTCACTTCTTGCAGCCAGTAGATACAAGACAGCTATGTTGCAGAAGTGGCCACTTTTCTTGATCCCTGAGGTTTCATAGCAAAATCCTTCTGAGCTACAGGACACATGAAGCACACACTTAGGGAATACACAGATGATGAATGACTGTGGTTCCCTATGGGCCCTTCTGGGAAATAATTTCATTCTTAATGAGACTGAGTGGAAAAACTGACAAAGTGTGGAAGAAGGAGTCTCAAGGGACCTCAAGGTTTTAGAAGAATTGCTATGATATACAAGGGAACCTGAGACCTGAGTCAAGGCACAATAAGAGAATCTAGAATTCAAGCATCCATTTCTGATCCCAAAACAAAGTGCTGCTGCTCTACAGGACATTGCAGCTACTTACACAGGCCTGCATTCATGTCTGAACACTCACTTACATTATGTACAGAGAGCTTTTTAAGAAAACAAAACATTTAAGGACAATCCTGTAATCCAGCTCAGCTCTAAATGGTAAATGGCAGCTTTAGGAGTATACCAAGCCTTTGATCTACAAAGGTCTTTTAAGATTAAATGGACAAATTAATCACTCATTGATGCCAATGTTTTATTTCTGTTGCTCTTAGTTAAAAGCAAGTGAATGATGAAAACCTGGAGGCATCTCACCTAAAATACTGTATTTATTTAACAAGCAATTCTGGCATAAAAGGAATTCAAAGGCCGCATCCCATGTAAATAAAAACATTTGAATAGTGCCTAAATTCGGATAGCAGATTCTGTGGGTTCTCTCTGAAGTGCGTGGAGAGAAGCAGCCACCTCCAGAGGGCGTTCAGTACGTGAAGATCTGGCTCCTTTGGTATAGCTTACCTAAGCATCTCGCTGAAGTTCCTCAAGCTAGGTAGGATGAATGGGGTGCAGAGTTCAGACATTTCTGACTACTGCAGGGAGTGCTCTGACACAGAACAGACAATTATTGCTATAGTCTGATTTGTGCAACAGATCCTAAGTTGAAAAGGACGTGTCAGTTTTCATCACCAAGGGTCTAACCACGATGCTTGTTCCTATTGCAGCACAGAGGGACAGACAGCATCCCATAGGACAAGTGGGATCCATAAAAGTACCATCTTTTGCAAGAATAACTACGTGTCTGTAAATAATAGTGACTCATAATGTTAGGCAGGAAGGGAGCAGCGATGTTTTATCCATTTTTATGCATCAGAATTTTTAGGGACAACACATTTGCAAAATGGCATAATACAATGTCTACACTTATATGGGGTTTTTTTTACTGGACTTTTCAGCTTTCACTTTTTAACAGAAGTTGTCTTTCAAGACCTTACATTCGTGTAGAGAAATGCCTTCAGTGTAATCCTGTCTCCTTAAGAGACAAAAATCACCAGCTGAGGTTTTGAGGTTGCAGATCTTTTGACTGTTTTGGTCTGAACTGAATCAGATTAAAGCTAGCTGGGTTCATTTCAGTAGGTTTTTGCTTCAAGTTCTAATTCTGATCCATTCCTCAATCTCATTCAACATCCAGCTATAAAAATGCTTGCACAGGCACAAAGAAGCAGATATTAACAGATGAAGACAGGATTCTATCTCTTGGCTTCCTTAAGCTAACATAATGTAGTGTGAAATATAACCTACGTATCAGCCCTCAGTGTTGTAACATAAACTGCTTGGAGATTGCTATGCATGTGTACATCATATACACTTGCTCCAGATTTTTCAGTCAGTTCTAACTTGGCTTATACAGGCACTTACCTTTCATTGATGCTTTCAGCCCGGAGAGTATAGACTCTATCAATGTGGGAGATATGGAAGATGGGCTCGTCTCCAGAAGGGTCTGTGGGTAATTTTACTAGTACCTCATTTAGAAAAATGGGCTGTAAAACATTAGGCAAAGCTAGAGTTCTACCGCACAATGTCTGAACAGATGCATTCAACACACAGTAATTTACAACAGCTTTATCAACAACAGTGCCTGCAGTTACTTTCCCCTTGTGCTTGCCTCACATCTTTTTTCAGACATATTGTTTTTTAAAATGGTCTTATTATCAAAGATAATCAAAGTGTTCCCAGAGTCTGAGAACACTTCTGCTGAAGTAAGCAAGCAGCCTCATGAAGCATGGAAACTACCTTTCCCACAATGAACAGCAAACGCTATTACCCCATCACTCCCTGATACACGGGACCGCAAAAGCATCTTCATTTGTCTCGCTAAAGCAAACAAGCAGCTTTTTCCCAATGAGTCCCCAGAATTCCCAGCATATATCAAAGCTTTCTGTATAAAGGCTATACTGCCCACACACCCAGTATGTGAACTACTGCCTGCTACTCATACTGTTAGCACAAAGCCATCTTTGTCACCATTTAAGCAGTACTTACAGTTTTGTACATTTTGTACTGCAGATTAGACTTGGGGCTGAAGACCTTGTCAGTACCAGAAGAGCCCAGAGGTTTTATGATCTGAGTCAGGAGGAGGAAATCGTTGAACAGAAAGCCATACAGTTCCTTGTTACTCTTGGCTTTATAGAGTTTCCCACTGTGCAGAAACTTGCGTGGTCCCAAGCAGTTTGTAACAGAATTAAATACGAGTTGCTGCGAAAAGTAGAAGAAGAACAACAACGCACTGTATAAAGTAAAACAATCGAGGTTCCCCTGAAAGAGATCAAATATAGTTTTGAGTCCTGACATTGGTTTCAATTTGTGTCATAGGGTTGATGAGCAATGTCTCTGCCTTGTGCAAGACAAGCAGTGCAAGTCATGGAAAAGCTATACAAAAACTAACCTTAGGGCAGCCCATTAAGGCAAGGCCTGGACAGTTAGAAAGAAGCCAAAAGCATTTATGCCTCCTTTTAAGCTTCTCTGCCATGCACATGCACGTCTGTGAGTGGGACTGAGCTGATGATCACTTCTCCTGGATTACCAGTAGTTATGCAAATACACTGAAATTTCTTAACAAGGCTTAGATTTCTGAATCATGTTCAGTTTTCACCCATTAAAACACACCAAAGGACTTCCACGTAACCTGCCTGTGTAACCTGGAGTTAGAGGTCAGTGGCTGGAAATGGCTGAGTTTAAGGCACGTGTGGAGATTGTTAACAGATGAGTAGAGGTAGTATAATTGTCAGGTTTACTTTCACGAGGTAATGGTACAGTTCTTGCCATCCTAGTTGGACAGGCAGCTAGATCTAGAGTGGCTCTTTCTGCAGATTAGAAACATCTCAGCCAGAAAACTGAGGAAAGCTCAGATGACTCCTTGGAACAGATTCAAGACTGCTACTGGCATTGCCATGTCAGCAAGCAGCCAGTTGGTCTTTCAGGTAATATTTTTGGTGTTGTAGGGTCAGACATCATGTGCAGAAGACAAAAGCAGATGCCTTTCTTCAAACAGCAGTTATAAGACACCTGAATGTGACTTTGACCCTTCTGAAATTGTCATACCTGTCTTTGCCCAAAACAGTTAAATTTCCTCAGATGTAATACAACGTTTTCCAGTTTTTGCAAACCAACCAGTGCTTACTATTTTATCTTTTCAAACTGAAAACTTAATGCATAATTTGAAAATCAGGTTGTATTATCTTCCCCAGCAATAGGGAGGCCATCAAAATACCCTTCATCCTTTTCCAGGACACCAACACAACATTTTCATCATAGTTTCAGTAGAGAAACGGATCATGTTGCCTTAAAAAATAATGTAATGGGAGGCACCAATTCTCTCTGTAAAATCTTGAGAGAGACTTGATCAATACTCTTGAACTTTCAAACTGTTATCACAGACAATATTTTCTGAGATGAGCTTTAAAGTACTCAAGGATGGTCAGGTGTAGCTTCAGGATGAGATACAGCAGTGCAATTAACCATGGTATTATAAAGTGCTATGAAACCACATGCTTGTGGTTGAAAATTACAGCATCAAGCCTGGCACTAGTCCAGAGGCAGGCAACAAAAGCAGCATTTACCATATAGAAGGCCATAACACGAGCAGCAAAACCAATTACGTGCAAGAGTGAAAGGGAGT
Organism: Clamator glandarius; assembly: GCA_033459285.1. Lineage (NCBI taxonomy): Eukaryota > Metazoa > Chordata > Aves > Cuculiformes > Cuculidae > Clamator > Clamator glandarius. The sequence goes on along the minus strand of JAUNZM010000310.1, from coordinate 499,657 downwards.
CAAAGAAAGATGAAAACAAAAGATTGAAGATCATACACTTGATTAATTACACTGTTTGTCCCTTGATGCAGTGCCATAAGTGAGCCATGATTTCTTCCCGACTGGTGGAGAAGTGCACCCATATTTGTGTTATCTAGACAGCACTTTGTTTACCTCCGATAGGCCTTCGCACTGAACATGAGCCTGGATCCACTCCAACCTATCTGAATTTTCCTTCTCACGCACTCCTTCATTTACTTGAGAACATAGTTCTTCTGCTTTCTCAAGAGCATGTTTCAAGTGACTGTGGTCAGGGTGGTTTTCAGGAGTGTTTTCTATTATCTACAGGTAAATAAAACACATCAGCCTTTTCTGTTATCTGTGGTTAAAATGTATTCATACTGTCAGCCCTACACTTCTGTTTTATTTCTTTATTTTCATCAGAACTAGTCAATATGTTCCAAATCTCTTGTCCTCCTTGACAAACATGAGAAACAGGAGACAAACTCACAGTCTGTACATGAGCAGCTGAAACGAATGCTGCCTGCAGAGCCTTTACCTCCATAAACTTGCTCAGTCTTCTGACAGAAATATACAAATTCCAGCCATACATAGAAATACATCCCTATTTAGGGAATCTCTTAAAAGCCAACATCCAACTTAACAGGCTGCCCAGGGAGGTGGTTGATTTACCTTCCCTGGAGGTGTTTAAGGCACGGGTGGACGAGGTGCTGAGAGGCATGGGTTAGTGTTTGATAGGAATGGTTCCAACCTGGTTATTCTATGATTCTATGATTCAATTTATAATTCTCTCCTATGAAAGTCTTGGGCCAACTTCAATAGCACTATTCAGGACTGTAGGCGTTAGGCAACAAATGAAAGTTAGAAAAGAGTTGCAAGTTATCCATCAACATAAGCTGCGCAGTAAGATAACTTGCAACAATTTGGCATCCAGGCTTGCACACTGAATGTCATTTATAAGAGTCTGGGGAGGGAATGACACTCCGGAAAATGGCAAAGATGAGCATAAGATTGATCCCTTACTCCCGCTACCTGAATTTTAATAACTTCATTCAGCATTTACCGCCTTCAGGTTCTTTGTGTGCAATTTTCACCTCTGTTCCCAATAGAAACCCAAAGTAATTTCACTAAAGCCAAATAAATTACCACATTTGCTCTGGTGTGATCAAATATAAAAGGATACCTCACATTTCCTAGCACATCCGATACCTAACAGCAATAAAGCTTGACACAAACAGGGAAATTACCCTGTAATTAAGCTATAAGCAAAGCAGCATAAAAACCAATCTTCGCCAAAGAACATACATTTTTAATTATTAGTGGGTATCTTGTTACCCGTTGCATAGGCTTTAGTAGAAAACTTGATAGTGGCATTCCTTTACAGCGAGGATCCATTGCTAACCTCTGAAACATTAGAGAGGTAAAATGGTGTTAGTCAGTTTGTTTAAAACCCTGCAAAATGAGCTCCTCCAAGAAAGAAAAAGGTAAGGCAACAAATGAACACCATGCCTCAGCTAAATCTGTCCTTGGATCATAAACTCTGTCAATGCAGTAGAATTTCTTGTATATTTTACAACATATTCTTCACCTGCTCTGTCTGCACAAGAGAAGGGTCTCTTCTTACTGTCTCAGTACTCATCATTTCTTACTGTCCCAGCACAAAATCTGTTATTAAACAATTATGATTCTAGTTCTTTGAAAAAACACATTCCTTCAATGAAAACATGTACGCCTTCAACGAGTGCTTAAGTCTGAAGATTCTTCAGTCTAGCCCAAACCAGAGCATTGTTTCAGACAATGTTCTGCAAATCAGCAAAATAATGAGCAAAATTTACAGTGTATAAAATCCATGGCGATTCCTGCTTTTCTTACTTTAACAAACTCCTTGAACTCAGGGACTTCATCTGTTTTCTGCTGGATGAGTGCTGCCCCATTTAGCTGGCAGCTACAGAATCGAATGTAAGGTTGCATGTGTGGCAGCTGAGCTGTCAGTATGTCACCGATCATTTTCACTGGCATCTTCTCTCCAGACATCTTCTTACGCACGCGCAAAGCCCTAAACATGAAAAGGTCATGTGTGATTCATAAGTAGACTAAAGAATAAGCCCTCATTTATTAAATAAATAGTTGGAATATTATTCAGTATTGAAATAAAGAAACCTCTAAATAATAAACAGATTTATTGCATATTGTAAGATAACAATAATCTAGATTGCACCCTCAGGAAATACCTTTCCCTCTTGTCGTCACCAACCTGTTATTTAACATTAATGTAATGCCAGGTCAGACACAGTATAAAAAGGAATACAATTTCCTTTTTAATTAGAGAGAGAGAAACAGATATGCTTTTGGGTGAGGGATAAAAGCCTTACCACTACTTTATACTCAAAGCTACTTCTGCTTTAGTGTGGCTTCCTAAGGAAAGGAGGTTTATTGTCATTGAACTGTTTGCATTTGTCCTATCACTGTTGTAACTTTCCAGCTTGTAGGCCATTTACAAAAAAGGAGATATCTCAAAGTTATGAGCTTGATGATCACAATGGTCTTTCACAACCTTAACAATTAAAAAATCTCTATAAGATCAACAAAAATTAGCAGCTTGGTAGGGAAAGAAAGAACTTAATAATCCTCTTGCTTATGAAGATGCAGATTAAACTCAATTCTTACTCTGTTTCGCTGGCAATGACCAGATGAGCAACCTGCATGCACATGTCTCCAAACCAGCCATAGCATTTACTGTGTCTTACTAAAGCAGTAGGGATGGGTGATAAGAATGCAAGCAGGAAGACTGGAACCATCAGAGACCACAGAGAATGAAGGTAGAAATAAGTGTACTAGCACTGCGTAGAGTTTAATGGTAGAGAGTTGGAGTTACAGTAGTCGGAGACTTTCAAAAGAAGGGTGCAGCATGCACTGGACACAAATCCATAAACCCAGGCTTTGTTGGCATCGTTTCCTCACAATACAACCCATTCTGGTGGCATAAGCCTAGAGTAACTAAAGGAATACATACATTAACTCAGAATAAGGGAGGCAGAGGTTGCTGTGCTTTGTTTCACATTCAGAGACAAATAGGACTGGAACTCGGTATGGGCTGTGACAGACACAGAGGATTGGCAGTCACTAGTTCTCAGGAAAGGTCGATCTTACCTTCTGGAGCACATATACAGCAAGAGCAAAGTAAGTGCAAATACTTACAAAAAACTACTGTATTTTTCTTAACAAAAAACAGTAAGTCACAGAAAACCTTGTTAATATTTTGCTTTTTCCAACAAGGAAAAAACGCATGGCCCTTTTAGTTACTACTTGCATAAGTAGCAAATATTTTCACACAGCTAAAAGGAAAAGTTGAGGGAGAGGCCCACAATTTTGTTGTTGCTAAGTATGGAGAAAAAAACTTACTTTAGTAGTTTTATATTGCACATAATCAGCTCCTTCCAATTAACAAAAATCATAGCAACTTCTTTTTCTGTTAGCAGCTCAGATTCCATTAGTGGCTTCTGGAAGATCTATAGATTCAAAAATTAAGCAATTTAGAATGTACATGGTAAGTATAATCAAAGTGACTGAGCCTGATGATGCTCATTTCCTTAGTCTGAAGGTGAGATAACTTTGGAGCACCACTTGACACCCAGTAGAAGACATTTCAAAAATGCGCTGCCCCCTAGAGATACATAATGTTCCCTGATAATGTTTGTGAAGAGAGTATGGCTTTAAAACAGAATACTCTAAATTTGTGTTGTTGGTGTTAATCATAACCTGGATAATCTCTTTAAAACTGAGGAATTTTAGTCAGAGGTCTCCTGCAAAATATCCTAGGATTACTTTGATAATACAACTGAAAATACATTTTAGTTTGGACTTTTTTAATGGAAGTTCCAATTTACCTCACAGTGTCTCAGGTTTGCATATTTTGACTTCTTTTTGAAAAAAGACTTTCCTTCTCTGTCAAAAGAATTGTGTCAGCCAGTTGCCTGTACTAATATCCTTTTTCTTTTCCACATAAGAGATGCGCTTTGTAACATTTAAAGACAATCACAGTAAGGGATAACTTTAGAGCCACTGTGAATGTGGAAAGAATGACACCTTAAACATCAGCGTCTTGGCAACAGTAACACAAGGGCTTTAACATTAGTTGCGGTCAAACCTACATGCACAAACGTAAATCTCTATATATAGATATGAAAATTTAATACAGACCATCCCTAGGAAGTCAGAGAGTTGATATAAAATGAGTCTGCACAATGAAATTATTTATTTACTTCAAAAAGATGAATGATTAAAACCTACACCTAAAGCTGCTGTACTGTCTTACCTCTGTAACCAACTGCAGATCATTTACATAGTTCTCTTCTGTGACAATGAGCTCATGGATGTATCCCTGCCTTTTTCTTTCAGTAGGTGTTAACATATCCAGAAGATGCAAGTCTGCACACCCTGGAAAACACAAAAGGACCCTAGATTTTACTTATAGTCATTTGCAAATTGGTTCAGATCTGTAGCAGTTCAAATAAGGCTTAATGAACAGTAATGACTACCTGTTCAGTGCACTTAATCATTATTCACGTGGTGTGGCACGACAGCAATGCTTCACCTCTTAGTGACTCAAAACATTGTATTTAATACTTTTTTTTTTTAATCAAGGCCATTTCTGAGTGCTAACTTTTCTCTGATGGCAAAGCTTAAAAGTCCCCCTCACAACAACACACCCATTTCTAACCTCACTCTGATGTTTACCAAACCCTTTAATTGTATCATTCAATTGTAGGCACACAGCCAAACAAATCCCCAAATGTATCACCGTTAATAAAAAAAAGGGGCAAAGATTTCATCTGGTATTACTGCCAAATAAAATGCAGAGAAGTCCTAAAAGGGAAGAGTTCTACAAAACCTTAGCATTCTGATGGGCACTTCAGAATCATAAGCTAGCCCTCAGCTTATGGATACTCTAAATTCTAAGTTAGCTTTTATGTTTCTGGTCAAAGTTGGCATCCTAACCAAGAAGGGACTGTAGAGCTCATTTATTTTCTTCACACTTCAATTATAAATTCCGTCTAAGTTTTTAAAGGACTTAAGTCAGAATACATGAAAGTCAGTGGAGACCACTCCACAGCTTTCATTAATTTATAGCACAAGCCAGAGGGGTTGATTATTGTCCTACTTCTCCTTTAAAAGCACATAAAAAGTTTCTAAGAACTCATCTTCCATCAGTTTTGTCCTTTCATTATTGCAAACAACCTCCCTTATACTCATCCTGTGAAGATGCTAGAATTTTTGTATAAATTCTAGAATCTCAAATTTTATTTTCTATTCTGAATTAGAATAGAACACGGAATTAATTTTATTCCTGTACGACAGTATTTTTTCAGCTGAGCTTAATTGCCTTCTGACACTGTCAAGCAAAACGTTTTCTTCCAATTTCACTTTTAACATAGCGAGGGCCATAAAGACGATCAGAGGGCTGGAGCACCTCCCATATGAGGACAGGCTGAGAGAGTTGGGGTTGTTCAGCCTGGAGAAGAGAAGGCTCCAGGGAGACTTTATAGCAACCTGCCAGTACTTAGAGGGGGCCTACAGGAAAGCTGGGGAGGTGCTCTTTATCAGGGAATGCAGGGATTTAATAACTTTAAGCTGAAACAGGGTAGATTTAGATTAGATAACAGGAAGAATTTTTTACTGTGAGAGTGGTGAGGCACTGGAACAGGCTGCCCCAGCCCTGGAGGTGTTCAGGGCCAGGTTGGATGGGGTTTTGAGCAGCCTGATCTTACAGGACATGTCCCTGCCCATGGCAGGGGGGTTGGAAATGGGGGATCTTTAAGGTCCCTTCCAACCCAAACCATTCTATGATTCTATGCATTTCAAAATGGAAATGGACTTTCAAACAGGTTTAAAACATTGGGTTTTAAAAACACACTACTTAGAACTATTTCTATTCAATCAAAATTCTTCAGTTTAATTCTTTCTCAGCAAAGAATGGGCAAATTCAGTACATTTCCCATAGAAATAGACTTTCCTTATGAAAAAGTTCCGGCTGAAAAATATTCAAGGAGACCTTCAGTTCCTGAGGTTTAAAATGGTCAAAGCATTGTTTTTACATTTTTAGCAAGCACCAACAATGACACCAACCTATAGAGATCTGCCAGATCAGATATTCTCAACTGCCCCCAATCATACCACACCCCAAACAACTCCTTCAGTTCTTTGCTTATAAAGTTAACACTCAGCCGTAATTTACTGCATTTTTTGTTTCTTGAATGTAATTCAGGAGTTGATTCTGCTCTATGCCACTAACAAGGTCCATATGTATCACCATAAAGTTATTCATGGACTGTCTTCATCTGCTGCTTCAACTAATCTGTGCTCCTGAAAAGGCACTGATAGATTTGACTGTAAACAAAAATCAAACAGTAGATACAGACAGTCAAGGTACTCTCCTCTATGATTAAGAAGCTGAAAACAGATCAGATTGGAAGAATAAGCATATTGGTAACACCCCTCTGAAGTGCAGTACATTGATGTCCTTTAGAAGATGCAAATGAAACTTCACTAGAAACAAAAAAAAGTAGGTTTTGAGAATTATTGGTTTAATTGCCAAAATAATCATAGGACTATGCACATTACAAAAGCCAAAAGTTTCTGTTTAACAAATGGGTGTTTTCCAAGACTTTTCTGTTATCATGTAAATTAGAGACATAATAAACAGAAATAGTTCTTCCCATGCACTGCCTACTCCATTAAAAATGAATGAAGTGGTTAATTATTTTTCTCCAGAGACTGGGGAAGTTTACTGTTCAAAGGTGCTGATGACCTTGAAGAGTGGTTTCCAACCACCAGCCTTTTAGAGAAGGCATTTAACATTTTGAATCGTAACATACCCTAGTGGCTAGCTTGACAGTCTGCCAACTGGGACACAAATTATCTACCTTGGAACACTAACTATTTGGCAAAACAGCCTGCTTCAGTCTGAGCAGAACATGCAAGAGATACTTTTCTGATAAGGTACTTCTCTCACGAGGTATACAAGTACTAAAGTTTTTCTTGTCTGTGTATTAAAAACAGCAAAGAAGAACTGGGTTCCTTTCCAAGGGGAAATGTCAGGCCGTTGAGCTCTGGCTAGTTTTTCATGGACACCAAAGTGCTGTGCAAAGTACTTTTATGAACATCCAAATTCCACTTGCAGCTGTAATAATACCATTTGTGAATTCAGTTTACTAAAAGGGACTCCTACTAGGGCCTAGAAAACTTTGTGGTAAAGTATAGAACCTTACCTCAGTGCAGAATTGATTAATGATGAGAATGAGAGCACACAGATAGTCCTTTGTGCATACAGCCTTTCAGGCACTTAAAATCAGGCACTGGCATTTGTCTTTTCAGTTACTGAGTGCCCCATTCTTTAATATTTTCTCTCTTGTTCTGAGCAAGCAGTGCTGGATCTCATCTGGAATATAACATATTTGAATCCCTGAGCTACAAACAATCTAATAAAATCACAAAAGAATGGGGAAATTACAATAGCTAACTTGCGATGTTCACAGAATTGTAACTACACAAATGTCTGCCCTTTAACTGAATAATCTGACCCCAAGCAGAGGCATTCACGTGCACTCACGAGACTGGTTACTCTGTCTGGACTTACAGAACCAACAAAAAAGTGCTGTAACTAGAAATCCATGCTTTGATCTCGCATCACTATTGGAACCATAGGACTAAGGGATTCTAGAAATGCAAGAAATCCCTTTAAATACCATTCTAATAAAAAAACTTGCTCTTTTTCCTTACCAAGTCAGCCCTGAAAATATGGGTCTGACAAACTAACCACTTAACATGAAAGCAATGCACAAGAGATGCTGCTTTTTCAGAAGGAAAGTTTTGCTGTGGAACTCAGTGACCTACATACGTGGGCACAACTTCTCATTTCTTCTAATCTTTCTAAACAACGCAACTGCCAGATTTCACTGTAAACCTCATGCTGGCCCAGTCTGTAATGACAAGCTCAGTGTAGACAAGAATCTGTTCCATTACAGGGAAACTAGAAGCAGTAAAAAATTGTCACAGGTTTCCTCCAAAACCTTAAGCAAAGAGAAACAGCACTCCTGGCAGCATGACAGTATTCCTTCACTCAAATTACAGCATCTTATCAACTAGCTTCAGATGCAACCACCAATTTCATCCTGAGAGACAGCCTCTCAGTGGAGGGTCTATCTCAAGCTTTTAATCAAACAGAACTCTCCGTCTCAAGCTCCATGATGCAAAATCCTGTTTCACAGCTACTTCCAAGAATTTCAGCATGTTTACAATTTCTCAGCTGGTCTAGATGGGTTTATTGGTAAAGTATTTTATTCTGGGATGATGGAAGCAGGATCTCGAAACAAGCTTGAAAAGTCTAACTTGCAAAATATTAAGCACTACCTTGTTTTTCCTAAGGTCAGGCACTACTAACACACGTGCCCCCTCCTCCTGTTCAGATCAGTCAGCTGCCGTCAGGTGGAGGAATTGCCACTGCCAATCCTCATAGGCCAAGCAACAGACTGAAGAACCTTTGGTAAACATTTCGACTTTCCTTTTTTTTTTTTTTTTTAAATTTCTAGAGAATATCTTGAGTGCTAAAGGAAAGTTTTGTAGTCCTCAACAACAGACACTTGTGATATACTACCATCATCTTCATTTTGCAACAGCATTCAGTCAAGGGAAGAAAGGGAAGACAACAAGCAAGATAATGGGAATGAAGTCTTTCCGAAATTCTTTCGGAAACAAACAGAACATGCCTACCTCTCCCTTTCTAGAACCTGCTTGGTGAGGACAAAATCTGTATGTGAGGGCACGGACACATCTGAAAACAAAGTGGCAGAGTTAACTGACTCTCAGACTGGTTTAGATCATCAGGTAACTTTAAATGTCACCGTCCAATTTTACATTGCCTTCTACAAAAATAAAGGTGCTGTATGGGTACTTCATCTTGAGTCAGAAACATGGTAACTAAATGTAGTATTCTAAAAGTTAAAATACAATTTTATTTTTTTTTTACTTTCTTGGGCAAACACCCAGCCATCACCTTTCCTGGCTTTCTTCCAAGAAATAATTAAAGTGAAGAAATCAAAGGAGATTGATTTGAATACTCATCTGCATCCACAATTGCTCCAATGTATAACACAATTAGCAAAGAAAACTACGCCTAGCAGATAAAAGCGCAGTGGAAAAAAACCCATGACTCTGGTTTCAGCCATCGAGGCCAGGGCATAGAAAACCTTTACCTGTGACACTAATTCAAGCCCAGTTCACAGCTGTACACCAGTGAGTTCCAGCTGAGCCGGCAGCATCAGTGCAGCACTCTGTGGGTACAAACCGGTACATGAACAGATCAAATGCAGAAGTCAGGAACTGAATGGCATATAGGCAACAGAGATTCCTTCTGGCTGCTAGAGCCAGCTGCTGCCTAGAAGTCAGACTCGAAAAGGTAGGTAGGGCACAAAGATACAAATTAGAAACTTGGGCTAGAAAATAGAGCCAAATTCTGTGATCAAGGAGTGCTATAAGGCCACAGGGAACCCAACACCTTCTACAAGCTCTACACTCATTTGCTGTAGCTACCTCAAACATAAACATCTTTCTGCCTACACACACTAACAGCTATCTTTTTCCATGAAATGCTTAACTAAAACTATTATGCAAGATTGAACTTATTCTAAACTATGAATTCTTATTCAGTGTTGCTCCACTGGATTAATAAGTTACAGGAGAAGAGTTATAGGTTTCATTTAAATTAGTCTCCAGATGTAGGTAGACATTGCAATCCGAATTTTAATGCTGAGGAAGAACGCTAAGGGGTTATAAGAGTACTTCTTGGGTTCTGGCTTTTTATAAAAGGAATTCCCAAATTAAGCTATACAGAAAGGGGAGGGAAATGAAACAGCTGTGAAACTTACTGCACAAGCTATAGAAGTTTGTTGCATATAAAAGAATTAAGTTTACACATACTATTACTGTTACTAGGTTACGCCAGATAGTTAAGATAACTCTCACATTTCTCCTCACATGGACAATAAGTCAAAATTAACCCTTATTCATGGCAAAGTACTCCTTTGCAAGCTATCAAACAACACATACAAAAGCCCATAAAGTCCACACACAGGAAATGAAGTCTTCACGGAAAGAATTCACGTTTTTAAACTGCATCCAGGACAACCTTCTGAAAACATTCTTTCAGGGTTTGGAATCAAAAGGTCACCTTAGCACTCTCTATTTAGCCAAGCAGCAGCTTGTTACCCAGTCGTCTATGTGCATGCACTTAACTTGCAATTCAACTGCTTAAAATAATATTTGAGCTGTTTTGCCCCTAGACTTACTGAAGTTGTCTAAAGAAATATTAAAATTAAACCAGTTATCATAGTCAGAAAATTGCATATAAGGAGCTATTTAACAAGAAATTAAATAGCTAGAGTCAATCATCACGAAGAACTAAAAAGAACTACTTTAAAACCAGAGAACAAAACCAGAATATGCTGTTATTTTCCTGCCTTGCAGCAAGGTTATGCCATTAGACCATTTTCAAATGTGTTCAGTGAGCTCATGGGGACTGAAATAGATGCCATCAAAGCTCCAAAAGAATTGAAAGTTAAATAAAACTTATTCAGAATATAAAGCAAAGCACTCTTGATATATCAGCATTTTAGGCTCTCGGTTGTCTTGGACAGATTTAAAGCACTGGAATTCATATTAAGAAAACCCCAGAAAAAACATTCAGGGGAATTTTTCCTCAACAGCTGAATACAGAAGACATTCCTCTCAAGGTAAACAGAAAAACTGAACAAAAAAAAAAAGCTGCTACATCCCAAGTGACAGCTCTTTTTCCTGAGCTCCTGTGCAAAGGACAAAGGTACTTCACAGATAAGAATTAATATAAAGAATGCATTCAATTGACTAAGCAGCAGTAAGACTGCTCTTTTGCTTAATGCTGACTCAAAATACAAATAAAGTAAAAAAAAATCATCTCAACGGTTTCTTAGTTTTGTCCATGAAAATCTTGTTTCAGCTTTGACTGGGACTGATGCTTTTTGGCTTTGCAGCCACAAATCCAAGGATTGAACAAACAAGAGTGTGGGCACATGTCCATCACAGGAGACAAGTGTTTTTTTGAAAACAGGTTGGTTTGCTGCAGTCTGGATCTATGGCTCTGGGAGGGGATTGTGTGCCTTAGGAGGTGAAAGAACTTTTCAGATGAGCCATGAAGGAGAGCGAGGTCACAGCTGGATTGAGACACAACCTTGAAAAACTACTTTTTTTTAATGGAAATAAATAATTCTCTTTATTAAAGAATTGCTTTCATACTCCCTTTATCATATAACTATATAAACAAAAATCCAGACAGGTAAGAAAGAATAAGTGCAATACCTTGTTCCCTGCTACTCAAGGGAAATACGTGATTATGAGGAAGATTAAACACTATCATGTCAAGCTCTAGTAGTACACTTGAGAACTTTAATAATTGAGTAAATAAACATTATAGGTATTTCAACAATGAATGTCGGTATAAGCCACAATGGTTTGAATATCTTTGTCTAGCACATTTTAAATGAGTTTTGAGGTGCTTGCGAGTTAACAATAGACTGATTAATAAAACTGTTGCTCTGCTGAGTAATACCCAGTACTCTTCTGTAGGAGGAGTCTTGGCACAACATACTCCACAGTACAGTGAGTGAGCGAGGGTGTCTACAGAGGGACAACTTCGGGCTGTTTTTTACACTTCAGCAGAAATCTGAATGCAAGAACTTTTAAGAGTACTGTGATTTTGAAAGTCTTTCACGAGTCATCACTCTCAGTATTTTTAAGAAACATGTTAGAAAACATGTAGCCTGAATATTATTATAGTAGCTTTATTTTTCTTCTCACTTGAATTAATCAAAAAAGAAAAGCAGCATCTGAATTACCTATATCCAAAGTATTGCCAATATTTCAGTATGTAGAGAAAGAATGTTTCTGGCTTTAAGTCATAAAAAACAAACTGTCCCTTAGGAGAAGCACTTTTAGTTAAGTTATAAATCTTTCAACACAACAGCTCATTATGGGGAAAGCAGAGACACCCTTTCATTAAAATAACATTCTAATGCATGAAATATTCAAATAGTGGAGCAAAATCTGGCTACACTATTCTCAGTAAGAAAAACAATGGGCACTGAAAATTACAAGTATTATGTTCCGTTCAATTTCTGTCATAGTAGGCAGCATATTTTTCAGCAAGTGGCTATGGCAGAAAAGAAAACATTTTTTTCCATGGCACAGAGGTAAACGGAAAATTTGTGCGTGTTAAATACTATCCTAAAAAAAAAGAAAATCTGTGCAATTGTGCATGTTTTAAGACTAGAGCTCCTGGCATAAAACACAGAGCCTAAGTCAGTGTAAACCCAAGATGGAACAACAAAGTATTCTTAATTCATCTAATAGCATTGCATCAGAAAATATCAACTGATTTGTTACACGTACAAAGCATTGAATAAAGAAAGGTGCAAAAGGCTGCAGATAATAATGATCAAGCCGAGTAATTATATCGAAATAATATTCAAAGAAACAAGACAAGTGTCATTCTGAAAATAAACAAGTGGGCTTCAGGCTATTCTGGTGGCAAATTCATTACATGCACTAATGCCACCGGGTGAATTCTGTGTGTACACAGCAACAAGACAACAAACACATTTTAGTCTATCTTTTATATGAAGAATTTAATTATCTATACACGTAACTAATTTTAAAGGCTGTATTACAGTTGTTAAAGCTGCAAGTTTTTATATATTTATATAATTTACATTCATATTGATGAAATACTGAAGTGCAATTGAATAAGGAGCTTCACTTGTTCTTTGCACCGCATGACAGGTCAGAAGGAAGATGATGGGGCAGGAGTATAAACGCTGCAACACTGCCAGCATGAAATTTAGAAATACATGAAATACATAAACCAAAACATAACTAAATGGTAATTAGTAGAACGGCTATATTGTGCTTGAGGCACTGGGAAGAGAGGAATTCTGCACTGACAGCATCAGGCATTTCATCAAGAGCTTGTAACTAACGCTGGAGAGACAAACATGGCTTAGCTACAGCACATCTGCTACATAAACTTGACTGCAAGCTCCATTTAATATTAATTTGTATAAATTCCACAGTCTAGTTTAAAAAATGTAAACATTGGAAATTAATTGCAGGGAAATATTTCTATACATTCTTTCTTGTCAGGAAAATTACTTGTTCAAAATGTGTTGTTCCATAGTCATAAAGTGAAAACGAGAACTCAAGCTTCACGTAACCAAGATGAAAATAAAGAAGTTAATTCTCAAATCCCACATGAATGTAGCGTTCAAATGCCTTCTACAAGAACTGAAACACCCAAGACAAACACAGACCAGGGTGTTTTCTAGCTGTATGCAACTACAAGTAATGTGCAAAATAAAATTAACATAACTGGGATAACAACATTATGCAAGGTTAATGTTTGATGCATTGGAAGGAAGTTATCTTCTCTCCACAATGTAATACACACTCAACAAGGAACACCTGATACATACAATACAATAACTACAACAAAATTCCTTATCTGTAAATGGGCACATTAAAGTTCCTTAAACTGATTTCAATCCTTCAGTTCTTTTGTAATTTTTAAAAAAAAGGAAAAAAAAAGACGACGTATTGACAACACTAGACAAGTGAACAATAAAAAAGAAAGATACATAAAGTCTCAAATTCATGGACATTTGGAACATTTTTAACAGCACATGCAGCATTCCTTGATAGTGGGTCTTTTTGCACAAACAATTGCAATGAAGAAATTTAATTTATACTTCTCCTTTAAAAGGCTAAAATAGATATTTTAAAATAATTTTAAAACTACTGAAAGCACCTGTGCAAAGGTGGAAAAATTAGTTTGGTAACTATGAAAGCCACAAAAGGACCCACTATCCTCTGATTTTTTAGTGTGTTTTTTGTTTCATTTTAATTTTGTGTCTATATCTTTAGGTAATTAACTCAAACATTGCGATTACATGCAACTAATGTAAAATGAGGTAAACTGCTCTGCAGTGTGTTCTTCTACTCAGAAGGCAGTAGATGATCATGCTGGAAGCCACATGATCAAGGCTGCATCTCCCATCATCCCTCTGGGCAGTGATATGGGATAGTGGGTCTCTTTGAGGACTTTCAAGCCTGAGTGGGGGATGGACAACATATGATTCCTAGAAAAAGGAGGAAAACAACACATAAGCAAAACAAAACAATGAGCAAATTCAAGCTAGGAAAATGAGTCAGGCATGTAAACAGCATGGTGCAAAAAATGATAAAGGGAACATGCTACAAAGGGGATGGGAACTAAAAATAAAACAAACAAAATAAGGTTTGCATTACAGAAGGTCTTCAAAGAGACTCTGACAAGCGCAGCAGTGGTGAAGCCTGGAGTTCTGCAAACCACAGCAGAATCACAGCAATGCTGCATGTTTCATCTTAAACTACTAGACAAACAACCACAGCATGGCAGCAGAGAGGGTCACTTACATTGCTGGCTTGGGTCCATGTCTGTTGTCAGCTTCACATAGTTGGATGGAAAGAGACCCACTTGTCCATTCACCTCCCCTTTCCACCAGTCTGGGTCTTCCTTGTTAAGGACGTTTATAATCTGGCCTTTATTGAACGCTAGCTCATCATCATTCTGTGCAGTGTAGTCATACATGCCAATTACTTGGCACACTGTAAGATAAAGGAAGAGGTCTATCGCACTCGTAATGTTACAGCAAAACATAAGCTAGGCATAAACCAACTCTGAATGCTACAGATATCGCAGTACAGTTCCAAAGCACTATGCTGATCTGAAGCCATTCTGCTCCTCTCTCCTCTACTGGTGCTCAGCTTAGCCCTCAACGAATTGGTCCAAGGTGATTAAAAAAACCTACTAAGTTTCCTAGCAGCATTGTTCTCTGGATCAGCTTATCGAGGGGTCAGGATCACATTAGGAAGAACAGAGCACAGCAGTACAAACTGAGAACAGTGCAACCTGTCTGAAACTGTACCCAAAATATTTTGTTTGGAAGAGCTGAAAAGAGGAGTGAAAAGATTGAAAAAATTATTAAAAAGTCAAAATCCTTCAAGGATGTCAGCTTTCTATTGGTAGTTCCCTTTGGCTTTATTTTTTTATATATATATATATGTATATATGTATATGTATATATGTATATTACTTTTTTCCCCACAAAAGCATCAAATTTGTTGCACATATATAAAAATGTACATTCTGCATCCTTTCCATCGTGTTCTGAAAAGTAACTCATCCAACAGAACTGGTCAATGGACAGAAAAGTCTGGGAAACTGAGTTCCACTATCTATGAAGCCTGAAAAAGGCACTTTCCGAGTTACAACGCAGCTCTTTAATTCAACAGAAAGTCAATGGTGCTATCCTTGTACAACCACTGTGACATTAGGCACACAAAGGTCTTGGAAAGGACAGGAAAAATATAAAGCATCCCAGGCCATTTAGGCTGCCCTTCTTGCACCACAGGACTGCTTCCAGCAGCCTATTTTCTATTCTGTTGCTGTGAAACCTCATCAAATGTTCTCAGAATACGGCAACTTCTGTTCAAGTATAATAGAGCAGTTTTCCTAATGCTCTGAAGCAGCAAGACTGTTTATTTAATATAAAATTTCCTTTATTTCTCTGATGTCTTCTCTATGCCAACTCACAGGGCTTCTGGTATTTTGCTTTGAGACACAAGATTTCTATCTAATTAGCCTTGCTGACAGGTTCTCTCCATTATATTAATCCTAACATTTTTTTTTAATTTTCATTCTCGTACTCAGCTAGCAACTTCTTTAAATTTGTTAAATAGCTCCTCTCTTTTCTGAATTTGTATTTCAGAAATTATTCATCTCCCTTTAGTTTATACATTGCGTCTGATCAAAGATCATAATCAAATGAACTCCAGATTTAACAGGAATCTATGTCGCAGTATTTAGCTTTGTTACTTGCAAAAGGGAAAAAGAAAAAGAAAAAAAAATTACAAAAGGGGCACTAACTGCCATTTGTCACACCTAACACATCAACTAACCAAAGTGTGCATTTCCCTAGCATCCTGGAGATAAACCAGTATTTCCAAAGGAATGTATATTATGGTGTATTCCTGTTTTAGGTAGTTCTGCGCTTACTCAAGTTCAAATCTGTGAACACCACCAATGTTCACGTTTCACTCTGAAGACCTGTGAATGTGTTCCACACCATTCTTTTTTACAGATTGTAGGTTAGTAATAACAAACATTAAGAATGATGAAAAGATTAAGTTAGACCATACCAGAATACAACACTTAGACTAGCAGATTTTAACCCATCTAGAGTTAATTTCTTTCAATTATGTATTCAGATAATTCTCTTCTACTTCAAAGAACTTAAAGAAATTTGGTGCTGTCCAGCACCAAATAATATTTAGATATCATAATATCTAAATAGTCCAATGGGAACGCCAATATCACCTTAAACTTGGAGAGGTACTTCAAGAGAATTCTTGAAAAGACAGGATCCCCCAACTGAACCTGAAGCAGTGACCACATCTTGATCTCATTTACACTTGGTCACAAAGCTTGGAATACACCTTAGTCCTACATAGGAAGCTCTTACAGTACTCTCAGCAAGGAAGTTCTTCACTTACGTTAAACTCTATAAGCCACTTCTACCTACAGAAGCAGGCTATAGCCTACCTTCTCTGAGCTCCAGGGCTTTTCAGGTACTTGCTTACTTTTAGGAAAAATACTCTGTTGATTAATACTAGTTCTACTGCAACAACAGAGGAGATCCAGGTTCTCATACAACACTCATGATCCGCACAATCAATGCTGTTTTTTTTAAACAAGCAGCAAGGTTGAAACATTTCTCTCTCTTCCTATACTGTGCAACTCCTTATGCTTGATTAACTCCAAGGAGCGGTAACAGTTCTTTTCATTTCTCAACACCAGGAAGGACAAGTTCATGACACAAGTTTGTAAGGGCACAAGTTATAAGGGAATGCATACAAAGAGTCAAAATTAAAGAAAACCTCAAAGTATAAAGCAAAAATGTCCATGTAACAGAATTTAAAAGAAAAAAAAAAGTTGCAAAAGTCATGCAGTTTGCATTACAGTATGGTAGATGGAGAGCACACATATAAAAACAGAATGATGAAAGAAACAGAGGATTTGATGGTACTACTTTCTGATGGATCTCCTACCTTCAAAACCCAGACAGGAATGGCACACTCTCAGACCCTTCATAATGTACCACCTAGGGCATCATTCAACCCTTGTAGATAGTTTTCTTCAGGCTTTCCATGACTTTTGCTACATTAAGCCTCTCCACTAACATACTTCTGCTATGAAGATGCTTCTCAAGCATTAACCTCTTAAGCTCTTACATTAACCAGTTAGCAAGGCCATCTATGATAAAGGAAAGACAAGACTTCCCTGCTTCTCATCCACCAAATGAAAGGTCTATAACAAAATGGAATTTGATAAAACTGAATAGTTTTAAGATTTGGATGTTCTGTAAGCAATGAAAAAAGTGCTAAAAAGTTTATTCTGTCAAAGTTTTATTAGAATGCATGGAGAGTCCTAGACTGTCAAACCTGAAATAATAATAATAAAAAAAAATCTTGGCATATTGCCTTGTAAAAGTACATGTCGCAATGCCAAGACTCATAAGTCTTCACAGAAGTCTGATTTTCTCCATCTTTATAACTCCCATGAAAAGAGCCAGTTAGCACCATTTATAAAATTGGCCTACATGAAAGTATAGCATAGTACAGCATAGTACAGCACAGCACAGCACAGCACAGCACAGCACAGCTTGTATCAGGAACGGCGTAACCAGCAGGTCCAGGGAGGTTATTCTCCCCCTGTACTCGGCACTGGTGAGACTGCACCTCGAGTACTGTGTTCAGTTCTGGGCCCCTCACCACAAGAGGGATGTTGTGGCTCTGGAGCGAGTCCAGAGAAGAGCAACGAAGCTGGTGAAGGGGCTGGAGAACAAATCTTATGAGGAGTGGCTGAGAGAGCTGGGGTTGTTCAGCCTGGAGAAGAGGAGGCTGAGGGGAGACCTTATTACTCTCTACAACTACCTGAAGGGAGGTTGTGGAGAGGAGGGTGCTGGCCTCTTCTCCCAAGTGACAGGGGACAGGACGAGAGGGAATGGCCTCAAGCTCCACCAGGGGAGATTTAGGCTTGAGATTAGGAAAAAATTCTTTACAGAGAGGGTGGTTAGGCATTGGAACAGTCTGCCCAGGGAGGTGGTTGAGTCACCGTCCCTGGAGGTGTTTAAGGTTAGGGTAGACGAGGTGCTTAGGAGCATGATTTAGGGATTGGTGGGAACTGTTGGACTCAACGATCCGGTGGGTCTCTTCCAACCTGGTTATTCTGTGATAGCATAGTATAGCATAGTATAGCATAGTATAGCATAGTATAGCATAGTATAGCATAGTATAGCATAGTATAGCATAGTATAGCATAGTATAGCATAGTATAGCATAGTATAGCATAGTATAGCATAGTATAGCATAGTATTCTAGTTCCACAAACTGCATGCTAATCCTTCATACATATTTAAAGGACAAAATTATGCTCACTAACATTTTTCATTTGGAAACCTCTATTGCATTTTACTGCTAGAGAGGCAAAAAATGGCCTGGGGAAGTAGCAAGCTCTTGTCCCCTGTCACCTCCAACGAAATCCAGACAGATTACAGACAACCACATCAAGTCTTTTTGGTGGCTTATGGAAGAAAATATACCAATTTTTCATGTTTTTGATGGATAAGAATCCTCTTCAATTATCACTGCATCAAATCACAAGTCCAATTGAAACAGTCACAAGGAATGAAATATTGTTTTCAGTCTTCTGCCTGGCTTTGTATCTTGCAGTAGACTGACAAGACTGTGGTATTGCCCATTGTGAAGTTGTACAAATAGCTTTAAAAATATAATGCAGTACTGCTCTTATATTCTTTGTAAACCTTAAAATAAGTAGCTATACAGGACAAAAAGCTACCTCCTCATTTGAGTGTTTTTGCCATAATTCACCTTATGAAAAATAAAAGTTACTTTATGAGAGGTGCTCCAATTGCTAAGCCTGTGGACCATCCTGAACCTTTAAAAACTCCTTTACTACACTTAGTGCAAACAAATACGACGGACAATCTGAATGTTTTGATCTAAGATGTAATCTCACAGGTAGCTTTTCACCACTCAGCAATTCATACCTAAGGTATTACTACCATAAATATACAGACCAACTGTATGTTTTTTCTCATTTAAAAGGAAAAAAAATTAGAACGAAGAATTTAACCAAAGTGACTAGGGTAACACACACTAAATATCCTAATGAACGTCCATACGCATTTTCAGAAGTCCTATTGTAAATCAGACATGCTACAATAGCAACTCTGTTAATGCAACTGCATTGCTTACCTGAAGGTAATGCTGTTGATTTAGGTAGCTCGGTTGGTGTAGTTTTACTGGTACCAGGGCTCAAAAGTTTTACGTAATTAGCAGGGAACCATCCTATCTGCCGTTTTTTCCCTCGTGCCTAGTAAAAAAACAATTCTTTTAAGAGGATTAAGCACATCAGTAGATCCATAGACAAGGTAATTTAGCTGACATTTTAATTATTTGCAGTCACACTCTTTTAGAATAAGAAAAAAACCACATTTTATAAGGAAATAAGTCAGCTATTTTTGTGGCAATAGTTAATTACTATGACACATCCATTATGTGAAGTAAGCTTTTAAAATACCTAAACAGTAGTTTAGACTATCTAAAAAGTAGTTATTTACTACTAATTTGATTGATTATTCACTTAAGCGTTCCTTCTTTGTATGCTTTGTAATTAATAGAACAGCCCAAATTCTTCTGAAAGAGTTCTCTGGTTTCTACCATAACTCTAGATTAGGCTAGCTATTATGCTAATAAGTGGCAGCATTAATTTTTTTTTATTATGAAAAGAACTGCATTTAACTAGATATCTAGATTATGATAGTGTATGTAGATAGTTAGTATCCCATTTACCTCTGTTCTTTTAAAGAAACAGTACCCAAACTTTTGAACAGTCTCTCCTGCCCAAGCAACAGACAGAGCATAAACATACATCATGTGAATCAAGTGCTAGAATAACAGCAATATACCAAGGCAAGAAAAAAAATTAGTAAAGCTTGGATTCAAATACAATTCCAGTACCTGCAAGGGCTACAAGAAAGCAGGGGAGAGACTGTTCACAAAGGCTTAGTGATAGGACTAAGGTCAGTGAGTATAAACTGGAGAGGGGCAGATTTAGACTAGACATAAGGAGGAATTTCTTCACGATAAGAGTGGTGAGGCACAGGTTGCCCAGGGAAGTTGTGGCTGCCCCATGCCTGGAGGTGTTCAAGGCCAGGTTGGATGGGGCCTTGAGCAGTCTGGGCTGGTGGGAGGTGTCCCTGTCCATGGCAGGGAGCTTGGAACTGGATGATCTTTAAGGTCCCTTCCAACTCAAACTATTCTATGATTCTACAAAAATCACAAAATCACATTCTAGTCAAACAAAAATCAAGCTTCGGCAACTACAAATACATATGGATAGACGTTGTCCAAATTATCCCAATTAACAGATGTTAAGGTTTTGGAAAGTACACTAGATGTTCTCATGCCTGGTTAATCGGAGAACATCAGTCTAAAAACATGCTCCATATGTATTAGTGTGCACGTGGCCCACATGTGTGCCGAGAGCGTGGCCAATTACCATACACCTGGCCTACAGGGGTGCTCTGCAGCTTGTAACGCAGCTCCAATGAGTCGCTGTCAGAGATGGGATATTGGGTCAGATGAACTGCAGGTCCAATCCAGTGTGACAAACTTGTGTCACCAAAACAAGATAGGAATTTGACAGAAACTACATTCTGTAATTATTCCAACTGCATTGTTCATTGCAAATAAAAATCAGAAGAATTCTTATGATAAGAAAAGTTATTCTAAAACTTTGAATCAATTCTTTGTGTCTAAACCTGTTACATCTGTTAGGAATTACTTGAGCTCTTATCTTTTTGTGTTGCTAGGAAAAAAGTAATCTAAAACAGATTATTATTTAACTACTTCAATTCTTTCTTTACTGAAGAAGAAAGCACTTGATCCAAAGTGTATCTAGAAAATTTTTAAGATATTCTGTAAGATTGGATTAAACCCACAATGCAATGTTTAACATATTTGACCTATTTTACCCTCACCCTGACACCTAAGACAAGTATCATCAACATTTATTTGAGACTGAAACAGAACTGTATATACACTGCTAAAGAATCTGCCACTTGGAAATTAAATGCATAAAGAAAAGTTAATATTGGTGCCCTTATCTAAATGTTGCCATCATTTCACTAAATTGGAGGGGCATTGCTGCTTTATTTTCAATTGATTTTTCACCCCGTTTCACCAAACTGCTGCATTAGCCTTTGTGTTCACATAGCAAAGAAGCAAGAACTAGTATTACAACGTTGGAATCGGAGAATGAAAAGAAAAGGTAGAGGGGACTGCTAATGGAGGAAAAAACAACCTGTAAGACCTTATGTAAGAAAGTAAGGCATCCAAAGCTACACATGAGTATTTGCAGGATCAAAAATTAGAAGAACCTCAAGTTAACTACTGTATGGTAATTGTCACAACTCTTGCCCAGTGAAGCATATTTAATGTGAGATTCTTTAAATCTACAAGTCAACAACAACATAAAAGTTAGTGAGAACAAAAACCACAGCAATCCTGGAAGATGATTTCTCCACAAAAGATGGAATAATGTCACCAGGAAAGTCAAAAAGGGCAGACAGTAAAAAAATATTTTAGTTAGTTTCAGATTCTGTATTGCAAAAACAAATCAATTGCATTCTTCCATGTAATATTCCCTCTTTAAAAAAAAAATAAAAAGAAAATCTAATTTCAACTTTGCCATTGAAAGTCAAAGTTTTCAAATTGCCAACTTCTACTCTTAAAAAAAAACAAACTCGCTAAAATATTTTGTTATTTATTAACTTCCAATACAACCTTAAAGCTCTCCTCTACTTGATGTTTGCAGCAGACACCACTCTCTTCACTCTCCTACATATTATATTGAGCTGTTGCTGAGAGTGGGCCATTAGATCGGTATTCTACACTGTTGCATTCATCAAGCAACCTGAAAAAGGGGTGGCCATCTTAGAAAAAACATTGCTATAAAGTAATTCTCAATCATTCAAAAAAGGGATAGATAAACTTTTGGCTGAAGCGGTTCAGAAAGCTTTGTAGGAGGACAGTCAGGAGTGCACACTCCTGTATTCCTTGCTTATAAAATACCCTTGTTTTAATTCTGCTTTTACAGCGCGCACAGGTATCAGCTGATCCAAATGCCAGTGATATGCACAGTCACTGCTGGAATGGATGTACAAGTAGACCCTGTCACTTAACCTAGCAGGTCCCATTCACTCCTGTTGCATGGCTGGCTTTCCCCACCACCTCATATAACTGCCTTTTGGCTCTCACAAAGACAACTGCACGCAAGACTGGGAGGGTTCAAAAGCAGCCAGAACAATATGCCCTAAAATCCACTCCTTTCCTATATCTAAAGGGCTCCAGGAAAATGTACCACGGAGTGGACTGCAGGCTGAGTCTGACCCTGAGATGGGTATCCTTGACTTACAATGAGGCACAATGGCTTCCTCCTGCTGTCCTCTAAACCCACTTCAAGTTCAAGGAATCAGAATGTATATCTAGATTTGTAAAGGCATTTTATTTTAAATGCTTAATTGCAGAACATTTTCACAAGTATTTATCATCAATGCATTCATAATTTTTAATTTTTTTACATGGAATTTTATTTAAAAAAAACCAAAAACCAAAAACAATAACTAACTTGGAGCTCTCCTTCCCACCAGCCACCTGGATTCTTCTTTCTGATAAGAATCAGCTGACCAGGAGCAAGAGTAAGCTGTTCTGGACCCGTTGCTGTGTAAGAGGCAATAACTTGGGCAATTTCTGTTGAAAGTGGGGGGGAAAAAAAAAGTTAATTTGGATAAACCTGAACACACCCCACACAACATTAACTCTACTATTATCACTGGCACAGTAATCCATTTTGTATTTTTTTCCATAAAATTGTTATGCATTTATGTAGTTCTATGAAAACATATCGTTCTTATAAAACAGATCAGGAGTTCATAGCACTACAGGAACAAAACAGATATGCAGAAGCTCTACAGGTGAGATATAAAAATATTTGAAATAGAGAAGAATAATGATCATCATCAGAGCTATATGGTTCTTAAAATCACGTCACAGTACTGTTTTCCAATAAATACATTTTTCTAGCATCAGTTTGGACTAAGCTCTCTAAAAAGAGGTAATACATGTTGATGACAACACAATGAAGAAGTTGCAGTAACAGAGGTGCAAACTAATGAAGACCAGCAGAAAATATTAACCACTAGACTAAACAAAAAAATGTTTTGAAAATGTAAAAAAAAATCCCAAACCCAGGATTTATTTTTAAAATCGTTATTCCAGGAACATTAATACAAAACCAGTGATTTACTTGATCCCCTACTAGCATGAATCTGACATAGAGTAATAACCACCACGAGCTCACAATTATCTCTCACTTACAGTAGCCAAAGAAGACAATGCAATTCACTCCAATTTACAGCCATTGTGGAAAGACAAATAATAACTTAAGTTACCATAAAACTGGGCAGCGTTAACCCATTTTTTGAACCAACTTGAAGGGACAGGAGCTTATAAGTGACTGTGGGTATCTGATGTCGTACTGATAGCTTTTAAGTCAGCTTTAACAGGTCAGCAAACCATGTTTAAGGCAATGGAGAACATGTTTTGTACTATGATAACCGAGAACCCTTTGTAAACAATAGATAGCAGACTTGGGAACTTCTTGGCTTTCAATAAGCAAAAACTTTTAGGCTGCTACTTTGATGCGGTCCTTTGTCGTGAGTTACAGGAACCAGTGGGGATTTTTTTTTAGCCTTCATTTAGATGTAAGCAGTCTCAGACAGCCAAATCAGAACAAAAGTAGTGTTGTTACTGCTGAAAACTCCACTTTAAGATCCCAGTACATAGTCATTTATCACTTAAGTAGTGATAGGGAGGGGGTGGGTTGTTTGTTTTGGGGTTTTTTTTTTGAGGGGGGGGCAGGGAGGAGCTGGGAAATTAGTTTTTTGTTTTTATGAACAACTTTTCCTGGAATGGTAAATTCTGCCCCTGTGTTTAAGGTAAGAAGTTTTTATTTGGCAATACATCAGTGATAATCGGGAACCACCAAACTGCTGATGTGGGTACTGAAGTCTGACTTGGCTATGGTTGTGGCCTAAGGCTATCCTAGAACAAGCCCACAGCAGAGCTAGTTGTACAAGATCACAGAAATATGCCTCAATTGCATCAATGCAAAAGACAGCTTAATTTAAAAGCTCAGCAATTATCTGATCACAGATCAATCTGCTTGAGATTTCAGCTTTTATTTGAAAATATGTATTAAAAAACATCAGTATCAGTTAATTTCACTTATGGTTACTGCTCATCTATCTTTTCAATCTAGTCTATCCTAAAAAAAACAGCATTGGAAAACTAAGCAGAAAAAGGTCACACCTGCCATTAGTTTGTCCCTTTATAAAGCAGGAGAAAGCAATGTGACAGTGAGTGTGAGGTGGATTAGTAGTCAACACAGCAACAGCAGCACAAGGGAAAGTGGCTGAAGGGAGCGAGTACACAGAAGTGGTCTCCAGTTTTCTCATGGGCGGCTCTACCAAGAAAGTAGCACAGTGCTGGGCACTGTCCTACTTGGCCCTCTCTGTCGGCAAGCGCCAAATTTCCTGTGGCCAAGAGAAACAGCAAAGGCCCTCAGCAACAACACATCACCCACAGGCTGGGAAAGGAGGGGGAGTCTGATGGTAAGGCAGAGAAAGGGAGCAATCACTGAAAAGGCAGTTGTAGGCTGAGGAAACCACAAAGCCAACTCCCTTGAAATAGAGGGAGGTTTTGTTGCATGAAAAAAACAACAAAGTGATTTGAGGACCTCCAGGAAAAAGATCAGATTGTTTACTCTAAATTTTGAGAAAAAGGATGATTTGAAAAATTAAAAATGGTCAGAGAAGCATTCAAGGTGTAAATGAACAGTATAGGGGAGATGAAGAAGCAGAGAGATGACAAGCAATCTGAGGTCACTGTGAACGGTAACACACGCAGAACTGACTGCAGCAGAACCTCCCTCATGATAACTCAGAAAGGAGAGGCAGGCACACAGAGGTGGAACAAAACAGGCGGTAAAAAAATCTGAGAGTTAGAAAGATGCTTTAAACCTGGATCTAGAACTTTGACAGCACATAAAATGTGAAAGCAGAAGAGTTTGTAAGTAAAATATAGAAGGTGACGATACGAGAGCGGAATGCTTTACATAGAGAAAAGTCAGCACTAACACAGTCTGTTCTGTACAAAGGCAAAGCAAGCAAGCTGTGTGGCAGGAAACATGGCTATACTGCTAGGAAGTTTGCAAGCTCCTTGCATTTGCAGGTTTTTCACCAGACATTAGTTCCTCCACTCTAGAGCCATTCAGAAGGCAAAATGAACACAAGCAAACAAACTAACTGAGGGAGTTTGTCAAGACTGATTTATTTATTTTCAAAACACACAAAATCCTCTCTCATTACCACGGCAATTATAATAGTTGGTATATCATACTGAAAGAGCAAAAATATTATCCCTTGCATTTCCCTCAGAACAAGAAATTCTCCATTTTTATCTACTAAAAGGTGATTTACAAGGCTCCAAGTTTCAGATATCCCTTTTCAACAACAAGCAGCATAAATAATTTTTACTGTGGACTGTATGTTAAATAAGTTACAATATGCATTACAAGTTTAACATTTCAGCATTTGCACATCACTGAGAAGTAGAAAGTTTGAGAAAACAAATCCCTGAAACAGTTAAAAACCAGAAATAGCTTCCCTTGCAAGAAAGGCCTTTTAATTTTCATTTAAGTACTGGATTACTGAGAAGACAACCAATTCAATTACAGTTCAGGCCAAAAAATATAGCCTCTACTTAAACAGGTACGTTTGGAAGAAAAACACATATGATTTCTCACAGATACAATTGTCCTCATGCTGCTGCTTAAATTCGCAGAGAGCAGTTTATTTTCCCTTGCCCTTCAACACACGCTGTTACCAACTCCTGTCCACTCATCTAGCTGTTTCTAGAATAACAGGGAATTTCACCTCATTCATTAGCATTTGACTTATATTGGCTGAGCACTCCCAGCTCATCTACAGCAAAACTATCCATGAATATCCTTGCTAAAAAATAGGAAAGAATGTTCCCAAACTGTTCTTAAACTCCAAAAGATTCCAAATCCAGCTTTTGTCAACATATCATCTCCACTGAAAGTTTGAATCCAGAAGAGACCAGCAATTATAAGGCTGGTCCTCTAGGCTGAAGTCTTGCCATCCACCATTCTCCCCTGCATGGAAAAGCCAGCCAGCCCTATCAGCAGCTTCTTACCATTCCTACCCAGTATAGCTTCCAGAGGTTTTCCAGATCTCTATCCTTGTCTGCCACTCTTGGAATTTTGTATCTATTAACGTTATGACTTCAATTATGCAAATGAAAGTTAGAAAGGGCAGTAGCAGTTTTACTTCCAAGCCCTTCTTTCTACAGATGGATCAGTAAGATTTGACAAGAGCAGCCCATTACTCGTATGTCAAGGCAAAATAAGCCAAATAAAGTCGGAGAGAGCTACTTCCATCTGCTCTCCCCTCCTCTTTTTACACAGTGAACCAGTTCAGGGAAACAAAGCAAAAACCTCCTTCCCACAAAACAAAATATGTGTATGCTTCTGTGTTTGAATGGAAATAAGGTAAGATATGGTAGATCACATCTTTGAACCACTTCACGGTGCAATTAAACCAGCCCCAGAGAAAGGGATAGCATAGGAGCATGGAGCACCCCATGTTTAGTTTGGTTCAGCTCAAAGCAAGTCATATCTTTGGTATGAAAGCAAGTAAATACACTGAAGGAAAGAGATCCCTTCTAGAAAGTTTACAAATGCCTGCCAGTGGCAGAGAATTCACTCTTCTAATGATCACTGGAAATACAACAGATGTTTGGAAGGACAGCCCTCACAGGCCCAAAAGCCAGGGGACCTCCTTCTAGCCAAAACGTAACCTGCAACATGATCTTCTGCAACATGAGGAAACTTGACAGGCCACACACTACACGGTGTGAATACAAAGTACGTGCCCTTGAAAACAAGAAGTGCAAGAGCTCACAGACTCAACGTATACCATATTGTGGAGCATTCTGCACAAGATTCTGTAAAACCATCGGACAAGAAAGTGTATTTCCATTTTCAGAGTCACTGGCAAACCTGGGTGTGGACTTCCCCTGTTCTGTTCAGCAATCTATCATGAAGTTTACTTCTACTTTTGAGCAAGCAGATTTTTATTCTCTTGCAATTCTATTTAGTGATGGATACATGCTAGACAGAATAACTACCTTTATGCATTATTTCATTACAGATAAAAGTTTTCATCAGTGCAAATTACTACAAAATTACCAAGAGTAAACATAATTTATTTTCATGGAAAAGATATTGTTGCCATTGACCTTAATTACTTAAGAAAATATTTATATAAGGTGCTGTCACAATACATGACTCACCAGGTTTCTTCCCTAAGCTTCCCGTTTTTCCAGCTGCTCCAGGAGCCTTGAAATAGAAAGTAAGATGTAAGTTTAGCACTGATATTTATTTCTCCAGTACATGAAATGGATTGTGCCTCGCTTCAACACACTAAACAAACAGTAAGTAAAAAAACTTTCACAGGAAGATTCTATTCTTACAGAAACCCTTAACATTTTAGACAACAATTAATATATAAGAATTAATACCAAACAGAGTATGGAAGTGGATGACTACCTACATAAATGTGTAGACTTCTTCACTTAATTTTCCTTCCTTCGATGGACTGCAAATACCAATGCAACTCCAAATTACATAGCATTTTAGTTGTAAATATGTGTATCTACAGAATGTAATTTCTGTCACACTGAGTTACAATAACAATAGTTTAAAACTCTAATAATAGTGGGATTGCAAATACGCCTAAAAAACTAACTGGACACGATTAATTCAATACTGTCCATATTACAGTTCTAAAATTTCTCATATGGCACATTATCACAGTCAGTGTAATCCCTGCATCTTTAAGATGAGCTATCAGAACTTTGTATGTGGCGTGTGTTGCAGTAGTAAAAGGCCAACCACCACTTTTGTGGTCAAGTGAGACTACAGGACACTAAATAGCAAGATGGTATCGATCTGTAGGTATTTCCTTTGAACCCAGATCATATTTATCCCTTATCTCACCCCATCTTCACCTAAGCCAAGATATTTGCAAGAAAAGCCTTTGAACAGCCACAAGAAATCCAGCAAATAATGAAATTAGTTCCATTCAGTTATGTACAGGAAAACAGCAATAGTGAAAGGCAAATTTCAACATGAAAAGCTTTCATAATTTATGAAATCAAAGTTGCCTTCCTGAAAAAAAAAAACTTTTCCCTTGAGGTCACTTGTTATTTAGGAAGTTATATTTATTTCATATTAGAGGACTCACAGGTCAAGAGATATACATGCAATTAGAGTATGCAAAACTGTGTGTGGTCTCAACTCTGCCCCTTGCGCATCTCCCTCAGTCATCTTCCAGTCCTTTCAGTCACCACCCCTGTCTAGGACACCTTCCCCTTGCCCCCTAAATAATTACTTCAGTTTCTTCTCAGTACATTGCCTGCCTTATCCTCTGCAATAAAAAGGTCTGATATGGATAACAGCAGCACAACAAATCTAAATTGCACTCTGGTCAGAAGTGTTGAATAACCATAAATATCTTCTTGCCTTCACGCAAGGCTCACAATACGTCCATCTCCCCTTGACTTCTCCTTTAGAACCCTCCTTACAAACTTGGAGCCTACATCAAATGAAGGATTTCACTGAATCCTAATTCCTCTGGGGAACAGTCTCATCCTCACTGTTCTCCACACCAACTTGATGCTTTGAAAAAATGGGGATTCTGGCAGAAACTAATATAAGGAGTAAACAAAAAAAGTGTATTGGTTTTGAATACCTCTACAAAATAATTAGATCAATATTCAATCTGTCCTGAGGTTACATAGCTGCTCTAAGACATGCACATTTTAAATATCTTTCAGAAAAGCTACTAAAGAAACCCTGTTTTTTCAGACTGAAGTATAGCACCCCACAATGCTGTATTGGTCAAGCCAGCCCTAGCAAATAACAGCAGAAAACCCAGCAGAGTCAGCATTGCCTACTTCATAAGCTGTAACTGGTTTTGGAAGGTAAAAGTGAGGATGGGAAGAACTATTTTAATTTTTTTTTAGATTGGCACCGAAGTACCTTACACACATCTAGTAAATCTAGCAGCTCCTCTTAACAAAGTCCAACAAAGACTTTCAGTCTGCTAATAAACTGAAATTTAAGAAACAGTTTATTTTAGCAATTTGAGGTGAATGGGTAGTGTGGGACTAGGTACAGAAGAACAGATTAAAAAACAGTTTCTTCTGATGTACAAACCATTTCCATTTTGAGGCTTACAAACATTTCTACAAACTCTATACTTGCTGTTAAAAGACCAGCACTGCCTTACTTTTTCTTCAGGCCTAAAAGGGCAGAAAAAATTAAAATAATTTACTCTTTTAGTAACATTTTCCACAATCAGCCAGCTGTCCAAGCACAGCAGCACATCTGAAAGTTAACAGACAGCCACCATTGTGAAATCCTTTATAAAAGCTGGCTCTGTGAACAAGCTGAATAGCAAAACACTGTACAAGTAATGGCAATTATCCACTTTGAACAAGAACTATGTTCTGCAGGGCATATGAATCACTTTATGAAAATAAGCATCCTGGCTATCAAGATCTCCATGTGCCTTTTCCTCCCTCTCTCATCCAGACTTCATCTGAAGATGTGATTTTCACCAGAAAAAAGGCAGTTGGAGCACTTTTTGATGAATTGCACTTAGCTTTTTCAGCCCCAGACAAGCTGACATCAGAGAAACAAACTGACCTCTCTAATAAAAATAGCTTTCAGTGTTAAATGTCTATTTCTGAGTTCCCTGCAAAGAAGATTTTCCAATATCTGTGCCTGCCTCTCAACAGACAGGAGAGGCATCCAGTCCTTAAAGGAACACAACAGGCAGCTCTGCACATCTGAATGTAAATCCCCAGGCTGCAAGACTAAACTCTACTAAGAATATCTTCAAGGCAAACAAAAAATGTTCCATCACAAAAGTTCAAAGGAAATTAAACATTAACTACCAAGAATGTAGCTGAGGTTAAGACTGTGATGTATGTGAAGAACCATTGGCAGGGCTGAACTATAAACCCACGTCCTGGACTGTAAAAAAGGAGTGGTCCTCTTAACCAGGTAAATTCCTGATACAGATCCACAAACACCTTCACTGCCACAACAGAAGGGTCGTTGCACTACTCAGAGGAGAATCAAGTCGCTAGACTCAGGAACAGAGTTCGGAATTTCTTGTCCAGACTCATTCTGCTATCAGATTAAACCTATACCCTGCCTAACATCACAACTTAATGCTATACAATATTTACTCTGCCAAAAACACAAGCTAGTCTACTGTGATGGGCTGCACAGTACTGCAGCTAAGAAGTTTCTACTAACTGAACCACCAAGCACTCCACTTCTGGTCCAGGACCTCATCTAACTCTCTGCTGCTCCACAATCGCTAGATTTGATGCAACTAAAAGGTAGGAATGAGCACAGGTATGTCCAAACTAATACCATAAATGAGGTATGATGTTTCACTTCTAAAATGAAGTATTTAACACAAAAGCCAGCTAAGAATGCAGTTCAAAACCAGCTCAAGTTAATCTAAGTCAATGCCCAGGCAATCTTCCATTCTTCACTACTCTCCTACAGCACTAATTCTGATACTGACCTTTTCCACCTACAGCTGAGCTGATTCAGACCGTCTTCTAAGTATATACCACTTCTGCTAGACTAATCTGCTCTGCTTAGTGTCCTGAACTGGTTTATTAATGAGTCAGATGACAGATAGTGGCAACAAAGCGTGGCAGGAAGGACTGTACCTGTGCTCACTTTGAATTGGTTACAAACAATCATTTTCTGTCACCATTGGTGTGGCCAGCAGGAGTAGAGAAACCATTGTGTCCCTCTGCTCAGCACTGGTGAGGCCGCATCTCAAATCCTGCGTTCAGTGTTGGGCTCCTCAGTAGAAGGAGGAGGACATTGAGGGGTTGGAGCGCATCCAGAGAAAGGAACAGAACTGGGGAAGGGGCTGGAGAACAAGTGTTACAAGGAGCAGCTGAGGGACCTGGGGTTGCTTAGCCTGGAGAAAAAGAGGTTGAAGAGAGACCTCTCATCACTGCCCACAACTGCCTGAAAGTAGGGTGTGAGGAGGTGGGGCTGATCTCTTCTCCCAAGTAAAAGGGCAAGAGGGAATGGCCTCAAGTTGCCCCAGGGAAGGTTTAGACTGGATATTATAAAAATTTCTCTACCACAAGGGTTGTCAAGCACTGTAACAGGCTGCCCAAAGAAGTGGTGGAGTCACCATCCCTGGAGGTACTTAAAAGACAAGTAGATGCGGTGCTTCGGGACATGGCTTAGTGGTGGCTTGGCAGTGTTAGGTTTATGGTTGGACTCTATGATCTTCAGGGTCTTCTCCATCCTAAACTATTCTATGATACTAGTATATGAAACTAAATCCTTAATGTGCACAGAGAAGCATACCTCACAACATAAGGCGAACAACTAATCAGAACTGGGACAGTATTTCTCCAGTACAAGAACGATTAGTTCTCTAACTAGTGGTATAAGGGATGGAAGAAAATTGTTAAATGATGCAAAAGACAGATGAGAAAAGTTTCAAAAATATTTCTGGAAGCAATACCACAATACTGTTTCTCCCAAGGACTGTAATAATAAACGTCAATTTTTTTTAATCCTGTCTCAGAGTATGTTACTGAAACTTCTCTATTATCCAGAAATTTATTACTAAAAGGCTTTCTCCAGCAATGTATTTCAGTACAGGTTTTATTCTTGTGCTTTTCCACCAACAGATACAATTTTGAGGAGTGACTTCGCTCAAGCTCTGTATCACAGTCTGTATGACAGTCAGTCATTGAGTTGTGTCACATACACACAGAATTAAAGACTCGTGGAAAAAACTCTTACCACCTAGATTTCTGAAAATACAGTAATTTTTACTTATTTACTTTTAAAACTCCTATTATTCTTAGGAGTGGAAGTCCTCCTCATCAAGAGATTAGTATTGCATTCAACTATGACTCTATGCTAACTCCTACTAGTAGATGAATTATCCTCTTAAACAGGTGAGGAATCTAAATGAAAAAACATCTTTCTTTAGAATGTTTAAAAAGAAAGTTAAAAACATGGATGTGTTCTATCAGATTAATCCAGGATAAAAATCAGATTAAACAGAATCTTTATTATTCAGTCACAGAATTTCAAATAAATATGCTAATTAAGTTTCATTGCCAACTTTGTTCCCCTTGATTGCGTGAAAATAACATGAGCGGGGATCACAAACTAAAATAATACTCTTTATTTTTTAAAAAATAATGGCAGTAAAATACAGCTCAGTCATCAAGAACTTACCTGGGGAACAAAGTAGTCATAGCTATTCTGATTCATCTCAACAAAACTAGCAAGTTAATAGTTAACATATGTAAAATTCATTTTAACATACGATCCACAAACTTATTTACAGCATTATGTTTTAAAATGCAAATATTATTGCTTTGCCTTTCCAATCTCACATTCCGTAAAACTACAAAGTATTTTTTCTTCCATTATATCCCCTAACTTGCAACTATAACTACAATACCAAATAAAACATATCTCCTCTTGCTCTACTTTATAACATTGCAATATGTCTCTACCTCAGAATGTTTGAGTCTCACATAATTAGATGGGAAAACTCCTGATTTATCACCCAGTGTTCCTGTCCACCAGTCGCCATCTTTCTTTGTCACAAGAATCATATCACCTTGTTGAAAAGTTAGGTCTCCTTGTTCAGAACTCTCATAAGTATACATAGCAATATACTCTGTAAGAGGGAAATAAATACAGAACATGGGAAAACACTTGATAAACTGCTCAATTATCATTTGCAAAACCTAACTAATATAAATGTAGTGTATCCATAGGATAGAGAGAAGACAAAATCTATTCATTGCTAGTTATAGAAACCTCAATGTTTAATGCATAAAATCGTATCTGTCGGAACTATACAATCTATGAAAAAGCTGCTTCTGGAGGTTTTTTGTAAAACAATTTGCTAGGAGAATTAAAACGTACATGAATTACTCATTTGTATCAGAAATTAATCTGAAAACATGTTTCCCAATGGTTTCTGTTATGTGCTGACAACTAGAATTTTCAGTCTTGAGGATGCAAAGTCCCAGTATCCAAATATCTGCAGATAGAGGCTTCATTCTACATATGCTGTTTGCCTCTTGTATACAATGAATTCTTTCATTACTTGAAGCTCTGTTGAAGGGCACACATCTCATTGCATCTTACGCAACAGATGGCTCGGATATGTTAAGACAAAGACTGAATGTGTTCTATTTTGTTAAAACACAGTCAACTACTCGGTATTCAAGTGCAAAACCACTAGGCTAGACTGATGTTGAGCAATGCAACGCATAATTTGATCACAGAACTACATGAAAAACCATACATACATGATTACAAAGAAGAATTACAGACAATTCAGTAACAGTTCCTATATAACTCAATACATTCCCATTTAACTGAGCTTTATCATACTTTACCCCAAACAGATTTCTGCAGATTGTATTCTATGTTTCTAGGTCCAGCTCTGGACTGAAAAGCAGTGCACAATATCTCAAGAAGTCTTTCATGCATATGTAACAAAAACAATTCAAGTATTCCACTGCAGCTGGCAATTGCTGTATTTGCTTGAACACTAAATCTGACCAAAAAGCTTAATTCGAGGAAGGTCAGCAAGAATTCAAACCATAATTACTATCCCTAAAGAAAGCCAAAGCATGGCTTGTCCAACAACTGCAGCTGAGAGCACACATCTGCTTGTAAGCACATGCACATGAATACACGTTAAATATTGTAACGTATCCTATACATTCGATTTTTCTTAAATCTTTTAAATGTAATAGAAGATGCCGAATCCATGCTTTATTATTTCTTAAAAACAAAGGATTTTTTGGATACGTTTTACTAAAAAATTGTGTTCCTTTTTAATGCAAACATATAATCGGAGACATCTCATACACTATATAAAAATGTTCATTTGTAACCCATATTTATATTCATTGATTCACTCTGTGATTTAAATTAAACTAGCTGAATCTGCACTGAAGTGGATTAAGAGTGTCCCACACAGTCCGTTAACACAGCTCACATGGAGACATTAAGCTCCAACTGGAGGGCAGCAACAGCCAGGAACACAAATGTTTTGTAACCTTTCAGAGGCCTCACAATTATCTGTCTGTGAGCCAGGCTCCATTTTATAAATGACGGGTAGCCGTGACCATAAGGATCAAAATATTCTAAAACTGCAATTTCTTTAATTAAGTGCTTTAATGAAACTTTGGAAATGAGTTTTGAGTGAAATTGAGACGTGTTAGTAATTCCTGACATCCTGAAGTACATGTACAGATGTATGTGTGCAGATGTGACTGTCTGCAAAACCCCATCCCAGACTGGGAATTGTCACAGAAGTATTTATACAAGAAACAACACAAACCACAGAAGATATTTTAATGGCACATGAAATTATTTCTTCTATATATACACAACATACACAAATTCTCTCCATAGTACTTGTAGATCATTCTAAAGGCAAATTAATTTGCAATTCAGTTTTAACAGGCAAAATCTTAAAACACTAAATCTGATTCTAAGCTCACTTCTGGCAATAAGCAGATTGATTCTATTTAATTACACAGCAAAACACTATCAATGCCATTCAGTTTGAAATGCTTACCTTCACCCGACATGGTTGCTTTTGTTGCTGGTGATGCTACTCTTTTCAGACTAGCAGGACTTTCTGAGGAACCAGAATCCATGCTTTAGAAGAAAATAAGAGTTATTTAAGAAATTAAATCTCTTCATAAAAATTATTATTATATTTAAAAGCTAAGATAAATAAATATAATCCATTGCATCCATAAGTAATTCCCTATATTTTCAAAGACAAGAAAGAAAATGTGCATAGCATTCTCATTTGTATTATTGATGTTAATGTGGCCTTCACATGACACAGAACCAGGTTTTGATTGTTTCATTCTTAAAGAGTAACACTAAGGGATTAAGTTTTGAGGTATATCGTTTTATTTTGGGGAAAGATAATCTATGACTTGTAGCTGCAGTTCATAAAATCCAATACATTACTCTTTTACTTGCAAGTCACATAAAATTAAGAACGACCATTACACTTTAGATCTCTCATCGGTGATGCCTGACCAGGGCTGTAAGTCAAAATCCTCAAGAAGAGAATCATATTAAAAATAATTTTTTTAAAAGGGCATTTTTACAGAACAGATTTTAAATTTTAAAATTCAAGCGTGCAACTCTTGATATTTAACTCTTACAATGTAGAAGTAAAGTATGGTAAAAGCAAATAAAATACCTTGTTGACTTCCTAATTGGGCCTGAAATAAGCTTCACATATGATTTAGGAAACCACCCCTTTTGGCCTTGAACCTCTCCAAACCACCACATATCTTGCTGTTCCAAAACTGTGATGATATCATTTTTGTTGAAATTAAGGTGATTGTCTTTTTTTGCTCTCCAGGGATACAAAGCCTGAGCTTGAAGCCCCTCCACTTTTTCACCCTAATGCAGTTTTAAGAAAGAGACAAGTCAGTCATGCGCCACCTTTCATAAAGCATGCTCAAGGAATTATGTTCTTATGCTACTTACGTAGCAACAAAATATACAGACTCTTCCTAAACAACATAAAGCAAAGTAAGTCAATTCAATTTAAAGTAACACCAGAAACACTTACAATCCTCCAACATTTCTATCTGTTAACACATAATCAATAAAATGTAAGATTATCAGAGGTTTTGCTTAACAAGTTAAAGTTTCACAATGAAGGTATACATATAACAAACCTTCATGAAGCTATTTTGGCAGGACATAATGTAAACTTTATGGCAAATGACGGTTTGCAGCAGCAAATTATTCATGCCAACTTTTTTTTTTTGCTCTAAGATATTTAGCATTTTTCAGAACATATTAGCTTACAAGAACAGTATGTTGCTCAGTTGAGGAAAAGGAAATGCCTTAACAGATGGACAGAGTTTCTGATGCGAAGCTTTGACTTAACTACATAATCCACTTTGGAGTGAAGGTTATTGCCATGTGATTTACAGAAACCTCGAGTTAGTCACCCAAACTAACATCCTGCCAAAACATTAAGACTGGACCATCAAAGTCTAAAAACAACCACACAGAATTGCAGAAAAGAAAATGCTTTCCGCTAAATTCTGCTACAGATTTTGCAAATGGCTGCATACTACCTGTTGATCACTCCAAATTGAAATAGCTTACCTAAAAGGAACTTTTTAATGCATGGCCTTATGTATATACTTCGCTTTGCAAACATTTGTGCTGGGTCAGAAGAGTTTTAATAAGTATAGGTGCTCACCTGACCCAAGACAGGAGAGGGAGATGATCCTGTAACAGTGGCAGGAGTAAAGGCCGATCGCTGTCGCAGCTGCCCTGCACTGGGAACGGTCAAAGATGGCTGAGCTGCCCAAGCATCCCAGTTATCTGTCTCTGGTTTCTCATTGCTGTTTGTTGGCCAGCTGAAATAAAGAGAATGACTTAATTCCTAGTGCTCTCAACCGAATAAAAACATAAGATTGTCCAGAAAAAAAATTCTACACACTAAGTTCATTAATTTTAATTGAATATTCTATGAGCATCGTAATTCCTACGTCTAAGTAGTGTAATCAAATGTAGACTAACAATAAATTTATCTTAAAAAGGCAATCTCTAATGCAGTTGCTTGTACTTGCTACTTGAGGCCATCTGTTCCTGTAATTCAGTTTCATTTCTTAGCCATGCCCCAATACAATAGAAGTTCAAGTAGTGCAGTTGGTATTTTACATTGGAAAGAGGTAACTCAAAAGAAAAAAAAAAATTCTCTTCCAAACTGGCTCGAAATCTTCATACCTGATGTCACTGACCTCTCATATCCCCTTCTCTTCTATATCATTTTGCTGCTTCTCATTCAAATCTTAACCTTTTTTCTTTTGCTTACAGTTATTTCCTACTTCTTGTTCAAACTCTTTAAGAGTTTCATGCAAGTCCCACCTTTTTATTATCTCTCATCCTTTAAAATGCCTACTAAATCTCATATTCCACCTCTCTGCCTCCAACTACCAACTTAAATAAACAAAGCCCCTTGAACTCTAGGAGTATAAACAAAGCAACTATCTTTAACCTAAGTCTCCTCTGACTGGTGCTTATGCTATTAATTGGACTAATCAATTGTTATTCATCTGGATTGCAATAGCGTCCAAAGGCCACAAACATCCCTATCCCTATGTCATGGCAAGGACAGTGTTATTAGTACAAATGCTCTGGGACTCACTTTGTGTTGAAACTGAATATTAATTCTTAAGAAAAGCATGAAAGCATGCATTATCCACCTAGGGTAGAAACAGCTTTTGTCAAAAGCATGATTTATTTGAAACAATAAAATCTAGTATGTGGCCAAACATCCACAAGAAACTCAAGATTTAGTCTTGCAATCCCCCCCCCCAAAATACTGTAGTCAAAGTTTAAATAACTGTACTGTGACCCATTTGATAACATTTTTTAATTAGAACATATCATGTACAGTAATATTGCACTAAGATATTTAGATATTAATTTATAAATATGTATTACATGATCAAAAGATAATTACTACATAAACCCCTCTG
The DNA here is from genome assembly GCA_033459285.1 of Clamator glandarius. Classification (NCBI taxonomy): domain Eukaryota; kingdom Metazoa; phylum Chordata; class Aves; order Cuculiformes; family Cuculidae; genus Clamator; species Clamator glandarius. The sequence continues at coordinate 461,614 of JAUNZM010000310.1, read as the reverse complement.
CAGAGTGCATTACCTTGAGATAATGAGACATCTAGCAAAGGGCACATGTTCTATTTGCATCCGTTTTATTAAAGTGATAAGGAATTAATAAATCATCTTTTCATGTTAACTCTGTCACATATTTTAAATAATAATAATACATGTTGGAAATCTTGAAGAGGATTGGTGTCAACTAATTTAAGAGAAGGAAGGGAAACACCTTGGGATTTCCACCATGTTACCATCCTCACTTAGGAAGGTCTCTTATTTGTGATGTCCCCTTCCACATTGCTCGGGGAGATACGATGGGAGCCTGGTTAAAGTTCCACAAGGCTGCAATTTTAACTATTTACTACAGGAAAAAATATTTTACTTCAAACAAGCTATTTTTATTTTGCAATCTCGATACTGTGCATTAAGTGTCACCACAGTCAAATCAGTTAAAAGGGACTTTGCCACATTTAAGGTGACAATCACTACACCCAAACATACGTTTGACAATCACTACACCCAAACATACGTTTGACAATCACTACACCCAAACATACGTTGAACTGAAGTCTGCCCAGTTATTGGCAGTTGTAGCACATTCTGTAGAAGCAGGAGTTCCTAGTGATGTAGTGGTTTCATGCACAGAAACTTTAGGTGCAGCAGTCGCCTCAACAGCTGGCTTTACAGAAGCTGGAACTTCATTTTCAGGTATTTTCTCTGCATAGTTTGCAGGGAACCATCCAGTTTTCCCTTTCAATTCTCCACCAAGCCACCCTGGTTCTCCAGTCTGGCTTTCATCCACCTGTAGATGCATTAAATGAGAAAGTTAAAAAAACTTAACATCCTAATGAAATTTTTACTTAAAACAATCCATCTTATCCACAGTAATTACCTGTCTCTAGTTAGAGACATGAGACCTACATTACAAACTCAAGTTTTACTTAGGCAGACTTGTTGTTACTAAATTTACTTTTGGAGGATTGTGTTGACAGCTATTCCTTCTATGAAATATTAATAAATAAGGGAATATTTTGCAACACAATACTGCTTGCAATTCTTTTTTTTTCCTTTTCCCCCAAGCCAAAATCAAAAGTATTTCTTGGTGATCAGGTAAAAAAGTTTTATTTCAGTCCCAATGCATAAGCCAAACATGGGTTTTAAACAGTTGAAAGTCTGTCAGAGTTCAGCAGAACTGGTAAAAGTGAATTCTAAAGAAATCCCTTAAACACTGATATTTCTGGATTAATAATACAAATGTAGTTTTTAAACATCTTTTTCTAGATTTTCTCTTGCAGAAAATACAACAAAAACCCACAGCAGATTAAAAACATCACCAAATTTAAAACGACACTCAAACAATTCAAAACAAATCCACAGAGCTGCTAACATAGTTTTTCCATGGTTAAGTTTTCATACATAATTTGCAGGCCTCTCAGTTTCCCTTACTCTGATATCTTTGCCAAGTCATAGAAGACTGGATGAAATAGGGCTATTTTTGCAGCTGTATTTCAGTTCCTACATATTGATGATTATAATCATGCTAAGCTATGATTTTGCAAATTTCACACTTTCCTGTTAACTTCTCTTCAATATTTCACACATTTGCTCTGCAAGCTCTGCTGACAGACTACTGTCTTAGTCTCCTATTTCAACAAAAGTGATCACTGAAATGGTGAGCTGCAGCCAACCATGTTCAGTAGGAATTTCAGGAGAAAAGTAATTCACTATTGCTTCCCCTGGTGATCCAAGCCAGTGGCAGCTGCAGACACTTTAGAAGAAAAAAGGCAATAACTGTATTGGGTAATAATTTTGATAAATCTGGTGTTCTAACTATCTAATCTCTTTGATACGTCAAAAGAATCTCAGTTTTCAAGCAAACTCTTACATATTCAGTAAGAAAATACATGTTCAGCCTGGAGAAGAGAAGGCTCTGAGGAGACCTTATAGCAACCTTCCAGTACCTGAAGTGGCTACAAGAAAGCGTTTTACAAAGGCTTATAATGATAGGACATGGGGCAACGGGTATAAACTCGAGAGGGGAAAATTTAGACTAGACATAAGAAGGAATTTCTTCACCATGAGGTCAGTGAGGCACTGGCACAGGTTGCCCAGGGAAGTGGAGGCTGCCCTATCCCTAGAGGTGTTCAAGGCTGGGTTGGATGGGGCCTTGGGCAGCCTGGTCTAGTGGGAGGTGTCCCTGCCCATGGTAGGGGGGTTGGAACTGGATGATCTTTAAGGTCCCTTCCAACCCAAACCATTCCATGATGATATGATATGAATAGGGTTTGTACCTTTAACATGTAAATAACACCTACTTTGTACAATTAGCTGCTGTGCATAGCTACAGATTACCTAGCAACGATCAAGTCAGCAGTAAAACCAATTAAGTCAGTTTACCAACCCCAGATAGCAGCTGGGTTTTGGCAAGAATTTCATCTGTTTAGGCCACTAGCAATCAGTATTTCAAGACACTTAAGAGTTTCAAACAACAGTGTAAATCAGAGTTGGCTGTGACAGACAACAGGACAGCAGTCAAGAGATGCTTCAATTTGTACTAGTAAATCACCAAACAATATTTCCTAAAAATCCATTGTCAATGTGAGGGATTTGTTGATTACAGAATGCTTTATGAGCTACAGAATAAGAAGCATTACCCTTTTCCGTCAAAGGGGTTTTCAGTATATGACATAACAGAAAAATAACAGTTAGTAGTGTCTCAAGCTAGATGCTTCTGCAGCTGGAAACACACCCACAAATTCACTCTATCGATTTTAAGAAAACAAAACCCAATCAGCTGCTTGTTCGGAGAAAAAAAAAATCCCAAAATTAGCGGGGAAAAAATGGTGGAAAGTAGCCACTCTACTCTAGACTAAAGGATGCCTAGCAGTGACTGAAAAGCAAAGCCTCCATCCCTAGACTCATTTGAGCTGTTGATGGATGGCTTTGCCTTCGGCCAGTTGTTGACTCTGACTGCCTCTCATTGTAATTTGTATCCCACGCCCCTGTTTTGGTGCAAAACAATCCATTATTTCTGCTTTTTGTTGAGCTCAACTTCTGTCTCAGTCCCCATTAATTCAAAGCAAACCCAGAAATAAATGGACTACATGCTTGACCGGTTCAATGTGGTTTTACTGCAGTGCAGAACAAAATTGCCACTGCAGCACTGAAAAGGACTCATTGTTAAAGCAGCAGGATGACTGATGAAAGGTCACAGCAGAGGGTGAATCTTGGGGGAGAGGGAGAAATGGATTATCAGTACCTGATGCTAAATCGAATAATCCAAACAGCAATAACAGTCACAAGGTTTCTACTTGCATTCAATTGGTCAGGTAGTAACTATAATCACTAACATACAAAGGAATCTGGACTGAAAAGCCAAAACTCTGTTATGGAGATGTTCTAAAAAGGGCATCTTTGAAATGAATCACAGCCATACAGAAGCACCTGTGATTTTTCAGAACGAAATGTTTTGCACAAGCAGAGAGAGGGAAAAAACCCTACCAAGGACTTTTAATAACAAATTACTTAATGTCCCTTTAGAAGACGATTTTAAGTTAAAGTAACTCATGAAATAGCCCATTAAGCTAGTTAAATTTATGCTTAATCAAGTCACTTAAGTTTTATATATATACTCATGAAAAAGCATTTAGAAGGATAATTTTAACTCTAACATTAATAAAAAATTTTGATTTGGCAGTTATTCATATAAAATATGATTTGCATTCATTTTCACAGTACAGTATGCAACTTGAAATAAACTCCTTTGAACATTTTTTAAATTCATTTGTTCTATTTCCCTTATATTTCTTTTTTACACTCACCATCCTGAAGTCCCTACAAAAACTATCCCAGATTACTTTCTCCAAAATACAAGTAGACTTCAAATGTACACCTAAACAAAGAATTATAGCATTTGTGGTTTAATTTATTTATTCAACCATACTTTAGAGACACAGCTTACAACTACTTAGTTCCAGAAACAGAAAACAAGCGACAGGAGTAAGAGCAGCACTACTCTTAGCAGCAAAAGCAATAGGTTGAGATGTCCAGAAGGAGAGCAGTAATGAGCAGTGTCCCAGTGTCCCTTGGGGTCTGTTGTGGGACCAGTGTTGTTTAATACCTTCACCAATGACAGACAATGGAATCGAGTGCACCCTCAGCAAGTTTGCAAATTTCACCAAGCTGAGTGATAAGGTTGACACCCCTGAGCGACAGGATGTCATCCAGAGGGACCTGGACAAGCTGGAGAAGTGGGCTTGTGGAAAAAAAAAAAAAACTCTGAAAGTTCAACAAGAGGAAGAGCAAGGTCCTGCACCCAGGTCAGGGCAGCCCTCGATATTGATACTGGGTAGGGGATGAAGAGATTGAAAACAGTCCTATGCAGAAGGACCTGGAGGTCCTGGTGGATGAGAAGCTGGACAGGAGCCAGCAATGTGCGCTTGTAGCCCACAAGACCATTGACATCCTGGGCTACATCAAAAGAAGCGTGGCCAGCAGGTCAAGGGTGGCAATTCTGCCCTTCTACTCCAGTCTCATGAGATCATACCTGAAGAACTACATCCAGCTCTGGAGCTCTCAGCAAAGACATGGACCAGTGGGAGTGGGTCAGGAGTGGGTCCTGGAGTGACACAAAGATGATCAAAGGCCTGGAACATCTCCCTTATGAAGAGAGGCTAAGACAACTAGGGATGTTCAGCTTGGAGAAGACTCCAAGGAAACCTTACTGCAGCTTTTCAATATTTAAAGGGGGCGTATAAGAAAGATGGGGTCCGTAGCAATAGGATAAGGGATAATGGTTTTAAACTAAAAGAGAAGTTTATACTAGATATTAGCAAGATATTTTTACACTGAGGGTGGGAACTAGAATAGATTGCCCAGAGAGGTAGTTGATGTCAGGTAGATGATCCCAGGAAACATTCAAGGTTGGGTTGGATGGGGCCCTCAGCAACCTGATCTACTTGAAGGCATCCCTGCTTACTGCAAAGAGGTTGAACTAGATGACCTTCATGCTCCTTTGCAATCCAAACCATTCTATAATTCTATGAGCTAGTATCTATCTGTGTCAACAGAAAGGGCTGGCTTTGCAGTGGCCTACTCCACTTTAACCTGGCTCGTATATCACCAGCAGCACATGCACGCTAAAGAGAAGCCTCGTTTTATGGTAGATCCTCACTACCTATGAGGTCAAACCGTAACACTCACAAAAAGTATTTTATCAAAGATAAACAGAGTACCATCATCTGTTTTGTTTAACTGTTTATCCATTAAATGACCATTGAATTCTATTCCACTTGCAGGCTTTTGATCTAGATATTTTGGGACTAATGGAACTCCTGTTGTACTGTCGACTAAAAGCTCTGCAGGCCATAGGCCATATGCTGTTTACGCCTACACAGGATGGAATACAAATCAGCTGTCTATGTGTCTAATAGAAAGAACATTCATTCTCCCACAATCGATAACTAACAAAACGGATGAAAAAACTATTATGATGAATGTTTTAAGCTTTCCATGGAAGTTTCTTTATGAACTTCCTGTTTAACTTATGTTCTCTTGCTATCTGAGCAACTACAGTTCAGTGATTCAATAATTCACCTGTATTTCACTGTATTTTACTTAAGTTTAAATAAGCTGTATTATATAAAATATTATCAGCAAGAACAGAATCCACTCATTTACTTCAAGCCAGTACCTAATAGCAGCAAATGCCAGCAGGACTTGCTTTGTTAGAGCTATTCAAAGGAAAAACAAAACAATTCCACATATTGTATACATATATTCATACACATAATAGAAATTTAACTTCTTGAAAGCTTGGTTAAGTTATAGTTAGGATTATAAATCAATCTAGCACACAGTGGAAGAAATTTCAAGTACACAGGAAAGGTCAGAATCAGAGAAAGCAGAAGTCTAAGGTAAAAAAAAAAAAAAAAGAAAAAACAAAAACCCACAGCCCACATCCTACACACCCTCTAAACCACTACACAAGATAAATCAGTACTACCAATAACTAACATGTACTGGAAAGTCAGGGAGAAAACAGCCCTCCAGAAATTTACAAATACTTTTCCTTTAAGAATAAACCTTCATCCTTCTCCTTCATTTCAACCAAGGCAGTTCTCAAGATCGACACACAGTGTAGAAGTGCATTACACCATTGTAAAAACTATTTACAAGCTATACATCTATTAAAGCCATTCTGACATAATGAATTCTGCAGTTCTATTTACATCCAGGATTTTGGCCTGGTTGCCATGTGCACAGCCAATGGCTTTGGGCTTCAGCTGGATTCTTTGCTCATAGTTGTTACAGTTAGAGTGGTATCTTCCGTTATGTGATTACAGGACATGAGTGCACAAGCCCACACACACAAAGCCGTTTATGGTGTTAAAATGGTGAAATGCTGAATTTGCCTGCTCGATAAGAGTCATTCTAAGCAATACACTGATTCTGTTGGGCACAGTAAACTCCAAACTGTATATGTCAGCTTAACTACAGAGTTGCATTTATGTCATCAATTAGACACACTTTAACATGTAAGCTTGTAAATTATTATTTTGCAAAAAACGTAACCAATCTATACCTTTAAGAACCACAGGACATGACAAACACTTAAGGACAGAAGAGTCTATGAGTGCAAATGCACATTATCAAAAGTAAGTTCTGGTTCACTGCACTTAAAATTACTTTTGACAATGTGAGCTAGTTTGTTAATTTTGCCCTAAGGTGAAATCAAAAACAAGGAAACTACATAGTAACAAAATCTGTGTTTATGAAAATGAACAAACTGCATAGACTTCCTAACAGTCATATAGCACACTTACCCATTCCCTTTTAACCTCCATCAGGAAAGCAATGATTTAAAGCAAGGTAGAATTATAACACATTTCACAGAACTGTCTTATTCACTTCTCTAAGAGTAGCTCATTTAAGCAACTACTACACAGCAGGAGATAAATCTCACAAGAGTCACCTCTCAGGTTCAACTATTGTCAAAAGCAAGATAAATAAAGAAAATTGTGAGTAGTTACTCTACAAATGTAGAGTAAGTTAAAATTAAGTCCAAAAGTAACATACAGGAAGACTCAAATTACCTGAAAGTCTCTCATTTAAAATGTATTAAGTGTTCCTCAAAATCATTTTTCTAACAAAAATTATTATGTCCTGCAAGTCTAACAGTGATCACTCTTCCTCAAGGAAAAAAATTAAGTTTACTTGTAAGCCTAGGCCACAATCTCCTTCCCAAGAAAGCAAGACAATACAGCATTTTTCAACAGCCTAAGGACACCCATGTACCTGTACCTCCTCTCACTAAGCAGCAGATCGACCACAATTATTTCCTGATGCCTAATGCCCCTGGGCCTCTTCCCAAGTTCTTCAGTAGCGCTAATAATCCAGGGGTTCACTTTGATTTTCCAAAAGCAGATTACAATGTCACAAGCACTTCAGGGTGATAAAACTGAATCAATAAAAAAACTTGAACCAAGCAAAAAAAGCTGAGAGACGAAGACTCATCTCCCCAGAACACTTACTTTTGAAAAATTAGTTATTACAACTTCTGAGAGCTTACAAAGTGTATTTTTTCCAAAATACATTCTTACTGAACTGTGCCAAAATGCAATAGGTCTTAATATTTATTTGGTTAGGTAGAACACTGTAAGGAACACACTTTCCCACAGTGAATAAGGCATCACGTAATATGTACATTAGGAATTTTAATTATTAAAAGACATATGCACGTTAAAATCACACTATCAATTTATTAACATTAATATACACTTCTAGTAACTGCAGTAATTAATAACAGAATCTAATTTTAGTGGTAATTAGAGACAAAAGCAAAATATTGCCTTGCTGTTTAACACTTACACTGACCACATCCCTGTCTCACACTGTCTGCTTTAAAAAAAAAGAAATTATTCTGTATCAACAAACCTGCAAACAGACTTTTAGGTTTTGAAGTCTATTTTTTAGAAATTACATTATATCTACTGTATACCCTCTTTAAAATAAATGCTCAAGTGTCTCACAAAAGAGTTAATTAGATAAAAATAAAACAAAGGAAAAGAACAGAGTAAATCATCATAGAAACAATTACTAGTTACAATTATAGTATATCATTATGTCAAAAATAGTCACAGAAGAGTGGCATAAAAATTTTCTGGTATTACTGAAGAAGGATCACCACCATACAAAGACTATGTTTGTGATCATGATAGAATGGTAGGTAGCTTGCAGTTTAGCACAATTGTTTCACATAACATTAAACTGGACGTTCTCTTAATAAAGGCAACTTTCCTACTTCAAAATTTTACACTGCTCTTGTACTATTCTCATAAAATGGTACATTTATTATTATAAACATACTTTATGTTCAGTACCTGAAGGGGCTACAAGAAAGCTGGGGAGGGACTGTTCACAAAGGCTTGTGGTGATAGGATGAGGGGCAATGGGTATAAATGGGAGAGAGGTAGATTTAGACTAAACGTAAGGAGGAAATCCTTCATGATGAGGGCAGTGAGGCCCTGGCACAGGTTGCCCAGGGAAGCTGTGGCTGCCCCATCCCTGGAGGTGTTCAAGGCCAGGCTGGATGGGGCCTTGGGCAGCCTGGGTTGGTGGGAGGTGTCCCTGCCCATGGCAGGGGTGTTGGAACTGGATGGGCTTTAAGGTCCCTTTCAACCCAAACCGTTCTGTGACTCTATGATACTTTTAATCAAAGTTAGTTTTATATTCCACACATAATAGTCCCTCTCTTAACAGAAAATAACAGTAACTATTCTCTAGGTACTCTGGAGGACAAGAATCCTCCTGCTGAGATAACGTCCATATATGAACCTTTTCAAGCACTCTGACAGAAGCGCACAGTTCAGCACACTAAAACAGGTTATGATTTACTCACATATTATGTTTAAACTTTACCCTGACAATGAGCTGTAAGAAGCTGTCCACTATTACAGTAGGGTTACCATGTTATATCGTACTGTTCTGGTATTCACTGAAATATTTTTCTCAAGTCTAAAAAAATCTAGCCATATATAAATTTCAATCACACAAGTAGAAAAGTTTAAGTATTTTTTCAAGGAATATCACAATCACTTCTTACCATGACTATGTCACCTGGTTGAATACTGATTTCATCATGGCTTCTTGATTCAAAGGGATACAGTGCTCTATAATACACTATTTTCACATCCTCCTGAGCAGAAATGGTTAGAGGAGCTTTTTCTGAGGAAAAAAAAAAGGAAAAAACCACACATATTTAAAACAAACTATTATTTTCAAATGTTTGAAAAAATAGGTGAAAGCAGAGAAAAAAAAATACCAAACCTCACTCTCTGTAGGAAGTATATTTTCCCCCTTTTACACAAGGGGAAGTAAGAAAACTAATTACTTAAAATAGTTTTCTTACTATTTCCTCTTCCGAACATTACTGTATTTTCACTTTTATGATATACAGCTATTTTCATAGAAAGACCACACTTATGACTTCTCAAATGCTTCAATGATTTTGTAGTTAAACCTGGTTAGCCATAGGTAAAGTTAAAATAGTGATGATCTTGCATATATCAATGAGATCCCAAATAACATTCAGAGCCTGCTTGTGTAGCAGCTTCAGTTGCAGCCTGATTATACTTCCAAGAAAGACGTTTTAAAATTCTCTAATATATACAGATTGGCTGAAAAGAGGCTAGTTACAGATGGCATTTTAAAAAAAACTACATACTCAAGATGCAGCAAAACTCCAAAGATAAGCTAAATTGCTCTTGTATAATGCACTACCTATTTTGTCTATTTAGTCATAAGAGTGCCCCCTGCTACTGTGCACAAATAAAACATAGGAAGAGAATACATTATATTAGGTTAATCCTAGACTTGGGCTAAAAGATAGAAAGTAATTTCTCCTTTAGGCAATCCTTAGATCAAACATTTAAACAAACACTACATTTCCAATCAGTTCTTCTGTGCATGTTATCAAAGCCTCTTAAGAGGGAATCACGACTCCCAATATGGGCAAAACCCAGGTTATAATGCAAAGAAAAAGGTCGTAGCTCAACGTGATCATGTGTTGCAGAAAAAGGGATTAAATCTTAAGACTCTAGGTCATCTGTTCAGTGAACACCATGCATGGGAAAGGGGGAAGAGGAAAAAAGATAACTAAATGACACATTGCTATTATAAAAAATCCCAAGGCGTATTTTCCACATCAAAATAAGAATTGTGAAGAAAAGTGCAGAAATAAATTTAGACATCTTGCATTAAGCTCTTACAACAACTTACAGCTAAGATTATCTCTTCAGCTGGCACTGTGAACCTCATCAGCTATGTTTCACTCTTTGCTAAATACCACATTTTTAGGAAGTGAACCCTGAAAGAACTTTTTGGTGTCTAGAGCTCAATCTATACATGATTTATGTTAATAAGACTAGTAATCTTATCTTGAAACATAATATTTTTCTGTATTAAATGGGAAGACAAAATAGAAAAGAATTGTTCAAGAGATACGTGCAACAGCATTTCTCCATTCTTTTCTTCTACCTGCATTTGACCATGGAGCCTGGACAGCTGGTTTGACTGGCTCTTGATGTGGCTGGAAAAGCTTACTCAATTTCTCTTGCATTTCCTGTTTCCCCTTATCCTCACTTTCCTTCTTCTTGGTTATTTCTTCCCTTTTTTGCTTCTCATCATCTTGAATTTTTTTTTGCCACTGAAGTTCTTCTTCTGGTTGTAGTCGATCAAGTCGCTGTTTATCCCGTTCCTGGATTCGCCTGTTAAACAATTAAGGGTGTGGGTTTTTTAAGGCAGTCAAACAAAAGACCATAAAAGTTAGTTGTCCTTGTGTGAGATCTATCATATAAAGCATATTCTTTATGGCTTTTGCATACCCTGTAAGAGCTGTTAATTTTATTTTGGTGAGTTATCAACCACTCCACAGCATCTTCTTACACAATGACTCCTAGAGGGCAAAGGAGAAATATTCAGAAAGATTTGCTATGACTCCATGTGTATTCATAAAGAAAGAGCTCTGACTCTCAAACAAGTGAGAAACTATTAATGGAGCCTACTACTGAGCGCAGGCCTCCATTACTTTGAATTGCTTTGTCTTCGCATTTAAAAGCTACCTTTATTTTGTTATTTTAACTCACATATCAACTTTGTATCTTTACAATATGATTCCCCAGAACTCTAGAAGAGGTACAGAGCAACCTGAGCATACAGAAATGCGAAGCTAATTATGTTTTCGAATCAAACGTAAGATGAGAAAAAACATTCAACACACTTTTCTTGTCAGAGTTCTTCAGAGAGTTGTAAACTTCTCCTACTTTACTGAGGCTGTGACCTCTTTCCCTCTACAATGGCATGAAAATGAATAGATTTACCAATGCTCTTCCAATTATTGTAGGAAACTTTACACAGGTAACTTAAAACAGTCTCTTACTCAACTCACAATGCTCTGAAACCTATAAGCTTAATAACATTGAGTATCTTACACTTTCAGTCCCACCTCTTCCACTCAACAACATCCAAGTCTCAACTTGGAGATTCAACAATTCAATGTGTGTATTCTCTTTTCATAGTTTTCCATGGGATTCATAAACTTGATGCTGCTGTTTTAAGCAATAAGCCTTATGGAGAAAACAGGAAGAAAGCAAGACAGAAAAAAATCTCCCTTGGCTGAAGAAACAAAGCTCCTTAGCATCCACGAATCCAGAGATAATCCCTTCAGTTCCATCTAACTGTGAGGCTGTTCTTCAAAATCTCTTCCCAAGCAGTCCAATTCAAGTGATCAGAAAGTGTGGCAGTCCTGATACTCCTGTTGAGGAGCAAGGAGTGAAAATATCTGCAAGCTTCACACAGCACCCTTGCTGATCTACCCAGAAAATTTCACGTTCCCAACTGCGAAATCTAGAAAGTTAACAAGTCCTTCCCTGCAACAGTGGACAAGACAATAGAAAAAAAGAATAAACATTCGCTGCCAGAAACAATTTGCCCTGGTAAATACGACTGTAATGGGCATTAGTGCAGTGTGCTTCATTTTGTTCCTTCTATACTTTCCTCATACGTCCATCAATGACGAACGCATGAAAAGCTGGCCATTACAGACTTGGCCCATGTCTAAGGGCAACATCGCCAAAAACTGTGAAAAAAGTGTAATTCCTTACAGGGAAAAATTCCCTTTCAAAAGAGAAGGTTAGCACCAGAGGGCAAAACACCCATCTCATATCAATGTGAGCTTTGAGTTGACTAGAATATTTTCTGAGATCTGTTGAAATACCCAGTATCTTTTTAGGACGACAGCTACTAACTTACAGGCTTAAAAATTCTTCAATGTACAGTCATTCAGTAAGTTAATAAATTCACTGTTTTAATAATCTCTCATTTTAATTTCTTTGTCCTTCAATTGCAAAGTATTCAGAGCCAATCACTCAGCAGTTTAGTTGCAACACTGAGGCTGTATCACACAGAGCTCAATTTTCTTGTGACTTGAGAGCTGTCTTACCTGATGGGCTTAGTCAGCTGGGCTTTAGATGGGAAATTGAGTTTTTAATTATGTTTCGAGTAGAGTGATTAAGTTTTCCCATACTTATAAACAAAGTTTGCTCTAATTGCTGGAGCAAGAAGAGCAGACAAAAATCCACCTTTAAGGAGTGTGGAGCATATGTAATTTCTTTCTTCCTTCAATAGAAGCTGCAGAATTTTATTCTTTGACTGTTATGGAAGCTGATTTCATAAGTTGAAAACAAGGAAGGGAGTAAGAAGAGACAGAGAAACAAATGAAATAAGCCTAGGTGTGAACTCCACAGCTTGGGGTTGGGAACTTGATATTCTGCCCTTTTCTTTACTTCAAAATTCCTGATGTGCTAATTATTGTGGAATATGACCTCTAATCTGGGATTTACTTACACCTGCTTTTACTCTTTTAATTTCCCTTTTTCTTTTATCAGCTGCATTGTACCACTCAGGCAGTTCTTGTCCCAGATACCAAGAGCGAGTTCTATTGATTTTATTCAAATGTGGGATTTCCGCACCCCACCCCAAACTGTATATTACTCCCACAATCATGCAAGTCTACATGGAATAAGATAATTAAGACTAATTAGCCTTAAGAGATCTTAAAAAAGGCATCTACAATTCCAAATATGTACCATCTGAATCTTCATTTTCTCAATTATGTGCACAAGTCAATGCATAACTACCAACAAAAAATTGTTGAGATGCTTCTCAGTACAAAGCAATTGTGGTTATCCAAAAGGTTAAAGTGCACATATTTATGATCTTATATTATTCTTTCTTGCTTTCATTTTACTAGAGTCATTAAAAGGCAAGTTATTTCTGTAACCATTACAGGTCAGTATCTAGATTATGAGGATTAATCATCTACCTTATTCATTCTGGTGTCTGCTGGAAATCAGTAAGACTGGTAGACTGCCTGTTATCAGGTACACCAACTATGATTACTCAGAAGCTTGAATATTTGGGCACCATTGCTAATAATGTTTGAGCACTCAGCTGGAATGAAAAGCCAGACTTGAAGTTTTTCACAACAATGTGTTCCCCCCCCCCCCCTTTTTTTTTAAATATGTTTTTGAATTTTCATTTTCCTGGAAGGAAGTGGAATATTTTATTTAATGTTCTCAAATAGAATGTTTTTAGTGTTGTTCTACTTCCAGCACCTCAGCAGTATTCTTTTTTCAAGGTAAGTTCCCAAAATATTATCATATTTATCATATTTAATGTAGTTATCCTTTTTTGTGATAGAAAACAGTTTTCTTAGAAAGTCTGCTATTCCTGAAGTTGCTCTTCAGATTCTTAAAGGCATAGATTTTTTGCAAATGATTTAGGAATTATTTAAACTTATCTACTACTATCTATAAGATTACTGTTTGAAGATCTAGTTTTCACTGACACCTTAGGGTTATTTTGCCTGAAATGTAAAAAGTAACTTGACTCACCAACTGGTGACATAGGCTATTGATTTGCTTTAGGTCACAGTATACATAATATAACCGATAATTTAAGGCCCCTTGTTCCTAGGCCTTTGCTTTCACGTCTTGACCAACATCTGTCTCCATTAAGTTTCTTTTATATATTTTACATAAATATATTATCAAAATTTGTTCTTCTCCACATGCATAGCAAAAGTCATTAGCTCTGTATTTTATATTAGCAAGAAAGCTAGTTAGTTATGCTGTTCAAGCCTGTCTCTAGATGTAGAAGTACCTTACACATTCAAGTAACACTGTTAAAACCTGTATGTATCACTGACAGTTAAGAGTCACAGACAGAAGTGGAGTAGAGTAGAATGGAATGTTTAGAATGAACCTACAATGATCATCTGGTCCAATTGCTGAACCAATTCAGGGCTCAACTAGTCAAATGATGTTATCAAGGGCACTGTCCAAATGCCTCTTAAACACTGATAGGCTCGAGGCATCGATCACCCTGCACTCCACAACACACTTCTCATTCATAGCTAGGTCAAGACATTCCCCCAACTTTTAAAAGGATCATCTGCACTGAAATGGAACTGTCTACATCTTGAGTATTCCTGCCATTTAATGACATATTATTGGCAATTAGATTATGCCCCAGGAAATGCAAAGTTTATTTTACTTGTTCGCAAAACGCTGTGCACTTTAACACCTCTATAGAAAGGTTTTATATTAGAGCGGTTTTTACCTTTGAGCTTCTTTTTGCTTTTCCAATTCTAATGTCTTCCTTTCCTGTTCTTTCTGTTTCAGCCTTTCAGCTTCCATGTTCTTTTGCTTCTGTAGTTGCTGTTTGTTATGTATTTCTCTCAGATCCTAGAAGAAAAAAAGTAGATTAAGTGTAAACGTACACTATATGAATCATAACTAATGGCTCCATATGTTTCATTATGAAGTAACAAAACTTAAACAGTTGGATATCTCTTCAAATTTACAATATTTTAAGGTAGATCTCAAAGATCTATAAACCACTTACTGTTTTCCTATTTTTATCCATATTACCCGAGAAGTTAAATGATTAGGAAACAAGAAAGCTTTTAAATGGGACTCTAAAAACTTGACAAAGGTTTGACAAAGCTTAAAACAAAATGACTTTTCAGATTAAGCTGTCTGCTTTATTGAATTAATTTCTTAAATTTCATATAAATAAAGCCTTCTGAGCTGCCCATAATAGCAACTGTTTCAGTTGATCGTTTTTATTTTTAAATTAATGGCAATTTACTAAAGAAATTCAGTATTGTTTTTATACCCATATCTTTGGGACGAATCATAGCACAGACAGCATTTATCCATATAGAAGTCAGTTATCCTTTAGTTAACTGGGAAGACACTGCTTGAAGCATATAATATAAATCATAATCAAAACATCATCTTTTCCTAAAAATCTGTTCTCTGCATTAACATCCATTAACACAAATACAAATGTTATCCTGAATCTCTTCACATAATCATTAATTTTGCATCAGAACTCCTCAGAATTAGAAGAGGGAAAAAAGGATAACTTTACCTAGGACAACTGAAAAAATCTAACAATTTTTAATGAAAATACAGTGGAGACAAAAGTAAGCAAAAAATATTTACATAGCAGGAAATGATTTCCAAATGTGTACCTTAATAATGTCTACTTTTATTGAAATACATTTCATGCAGGTTTAAGTTCTTGTATGCTTAAGCTTTTTTTCAGGAACTGAAACAGTTAATCTTGAAAGTATTTAAGTAGTTTTCCAGAAATTCATCATCTACAAATTAGCCAGATGAAGACTTCATGTACCTATCCTCATGCACTGACAGAAATACAGAAAGCCCCATGAGCAAAACAAAGGTAACTAAATATCAAGTGATTCAAAGAGCCAAGATGAGGAAAGTTTCACTAAGTTAATTTCACAACATTATTAGTAACACTTCAGCTATAGTGTCATAAAAATTGAAAGTTAAAACTTGCTCATTTACAGACTATACTTGCAATGTGTCTAAAACATTAAGTTAGTGGACATAATAACATGCATCAGTGCCAAACAACTACACACTGTGCAACGTCAAATTTTAAGATGTCTAAATAACTACTGTGAAGAGGAGCAGCACGTGACCTTTGCAAGGTATTAAAAACACTTCCGATATATGGATGAAAGTTTAATAAAACCTTAAGATGAATCTTGTGTCCTATCTCTCACTCTCATTTCACTGATGATCCTAAATTTTAAATTCAATGAACTGGATTCAATATCATTAAAGAGATAATCAGTTCTTATACAAGTTTTAATTAAAACTCTGCTCAGGCCATGAAACTCATTGAAATATGGAAATAATTTGGGCAATACTACATTTAATGATCATCATTAGTTTCCATAGTCACATTAAAGCTAAGTAGATAGTTAGGATCTGGAATGGATATTTCAGAAAATAAACTACTCTTGCAACATGATTAGAATTATTGAGGCAGGACACTGCCTTGGGGAAAATTTTTAAACTCTGAATCTCCATTGTTATAAACATTCATGCATAGTCTTACTTTGGGCTAAGGAAAAGGGCTACTAAAAAGGAAATACATTAGAAATATCAAAGAAAATTGTTTTCTTTAGTAGATAGTCCATAAAGAACAATGAAAAGATCCAGAGATTGCAGTGAACACACATTTGGTCAGCTGCACCTGGAGCTAGAGGTGGACTCTGGCCAGACTATACATTTTGGAAGAGCTAACTAGAGCAAAGTTCATTTCCAGTAATTTTGTTACTTATTCAACTTCTTTAGAGTTGTTACACTTTAATATATTGAGGTACAAAGGATTTAACCCTTGTTTCAAATTTACTTCTCTGAAGGGGAATCTCGGTCCCCATCTCACCTACATGACCACCTAAACCCTATTTGTAACAAAAAAATACATACAAGTGCAAAGGACAAATATACAACCACTAGAACATGAGCAGCAGAGTCATTTACAAGGTTTCATCTGAAAGGATACAGATTAGAAAACAGCACAGCTGAAAGCAGTTTTCCACCTGGCCAACAGTATCATAAATTTTTGTAGACTGCAGAAATACATAAAACTAAGTATTATAAAAGCTCTTGAAGCTTGAAATACAACTGCTGCTGTGAAATATCAAACATCTTGACAGGCATTCATGATTTTTAACTAGCCATTTCACTTTTCTGGGTAAAGAGACTGCTATGCAAAGCACAAGTTGTTTCCTCTGTTATGTTAGGCTTCAGTCAGACTTCCATTTATAAATCCTTTGTTGTACCACTTATTCTACCTTTCCTTCACATTCATGTCCACTTAACTTTGCATGCCAAGAAGCTCAAGATTCTGAGTCCTAGCCAATGAGACCTCGTCTTGGCACTCTGATAACCGCACATTTCTAAGGTGACAATGCTCAAGATAACATGTTGCTACTTACAAAATTTTAATCCATTTAGGTAACATTGCTGTTTAGGTTTGGTTTTAATTCTCCTTTGCATCTTTATCCCAAATTCTGGTGTTTGAGAAGTAACATAGAAATAATCACTAGGTAAAGAAAGAGGAACTAAAATTCTTGAGGCGTATGAAGGTTATCATAATTAAACAAAAAAACCCAAAACATCTCCAAACCTTCAGGTGAGACAACCCAGATGCAAGCATCTGAGCTTAGTTCACCATTTTAATAAGAAATTCATAAACCAGAAAGAAACATTTGGTTCACCTATATCCATAGAATCGGGGGGGAATCTCCCTCTAATTCAAAATACTAGTATCTTCCCCTTTCAGAAAAACTTCCTGAATTCACAAATACATAAAACCAAAGTTTCAGCTTGCAAGACATTTGTGCACCAAACATGATTTATTTCCGTTAAATGTGTAACCATAAGGCTAGCCCAAACTTTACATTTTAATTATAATTTAGAGTTGTAAGGTTATCTCATCACTGAAAGTACAATATACACCACTTTTACATCTAAACAGAAAACTGCGGAAGTTGTAGCTATAAGCCATGCCTCCGTGCCTCTCTGAAGCAGGTAGTTTCTCATACCAAGTGCCTACAAGCAGGATCACTAACTACTGCCTCATAGCAGTTAAATGTTGCTGCCAGCTGTTGTCCAAGTAATTGTTTTGTTTGCCCATTTTGTCATTTTATCTACATGTTCAGCTAAGTTATGACCTCAAGGAATATTTTTATGATTATTTACATATTCTGTAGATGTTTTAACACATTCCCTCCCAGCTAAGCCAATGTATTCAGCATTTTGTGATGAGATTTTTATGTGACACACCTGTAACAGTAAAGAAAATCTAACCTAGTTTATAGCCCTACCACTGGATGGAATACTTTTGGAGATAAAAATGCTATATATGTCTTTCTTTGCACTAGCTAAGAGGAAATAAAGATTTCATGAGTGTCTCACGCAACAGACTGATGCTCTGTTGCTTTACTAAGCACTAGCGGAAGGACACAGGAGAGAGAATCAGCATCTCCCAAAGTGCTATAGCACATCAGTTTAGCAAAATTACAGCAACGCTTCAACAGTTAACAGAATGAAACATTTGCAAGCTGAATATGCAGCACAGTCCTAAACTCATCTTTTACAAACACAAGCAACTTAAAAGCTGTACATTTACAAATTGTATACTGTAACTCTGAAGACATAACAATGCTTTGCTGCTTTCTGGTATGCAGGACAAAGCAGGTCTTACCTTATAAGCAGAGAGAAACTGTTACCTCTCCAATTAATTCACAAACAGACTAACAAGTATAATTTTGAGATGTTACAACTGCCACATTTAGATACCCACATAATACTGAATATGAATTAAAATGAGTTTCATACAGTAGAGTAATATTCACTATATACAGACAAGTCACATTACTATGAAAACCTTAATGTTAGAAATGTGGTTGTTTAAACCCAAATTTTCCCTTGACAGGAAGACAACAAAACTTAGGATACTTCAGGAATTACAGTATAAAATTTCCATCAAATTATCTCCCTTGAGACAAATTAGAGCATTTGATCCCAGAGGCAAGAACCCTACAGTTCTGTGCTCACTGAGCCTTTCCCACAGCAATACTCTTCTACACAGCATCACAGCTCCCAAGGTGCCTGCTTGGTCCTTGACAGACAGTCCCTCCTTCCACCCCACATGGAGGATTTAATAAAGAGAATGTATCACCATCTCTTACACCGGGAATCACAAATTACAGTGCTGTGTAGGAATATTTAAAAGTGTTTTCTTTATAAAATTTCTGAACACCATGACCAAAATAGGCAATTGGATAAGCAAAAGAAAGATAACTAACTAGTACCTTGCCCAGGTTGCATTTCAATGCACACTCCTCGTCTAGGCAGTAAGGATTAGATAAAGAATCAAATCACAAACTCTTCTTTTATGTTTTAGTGCTAGCACCTCTTATTAAATACTAACTTAGTTAAACACTGCACACTCATCTGTTTATGGTAAAGTGAAGCACATAACTGGAGGAGGTTCATCACTCAGATTGAGATAGTTGTGTACTGCCTGAGTATGGCATGGAGACCTTTAGAAAGGAGTCTAAGTAGTTGACGCAGCCCAGGAGAACTGCCAGGCACTGCAGCATTGCATCTTCCATTGCCACTGACTGGAAGAAAGAAATGCTCAAATGTAAACAGGCATTCATAGGCAAGACTTGTCCAGTGCACACTGACTAGGACAGGGACTGACAACAACTAGAACATGACACAAAATGCAAAACATTTTCAAGAACCTGATTTTACTTGTTCATCCCTTTTTCCAGGCACCGAGAATAGTTTTTCAGCAAGACTAACGTATTTCAGAAACATTAGTTTAGTTGTCTTCTCCTGTGCAAATACTTGGATATGCTCTAAATACTTGTCCTCCCAGATTATGTGAAACGAATTTTTGGTCTCTGGAGACAGGAACTAAATTATAAATTTTAACTGCATTTTTTGACAGTGAGTAATGATTGACCTTTGTAAAATTTAAATGTAAATTTACACTGACTGTAGGAAGAACTTGTAAAGGTAAATTATAGTAGAACTACACGAATACAAACAGGAAACCTAATATAAGGCCTTCTGTTCTGTAGAATTATTTTATAAATTAGAGAAAATAAACAAATGCCACATTACATTTTATTAATATCTGTATCAATTTTAATTACATTTCTAGGCTAAAATTTTTAAAGACTAACAGAAGTTAGACTCTTTGAACCATAATTAAGTATACAAATAAGCAGACTGACTTTCAACCTTGTTACAAACTCAGTCACTCACTTTATGGCCAAATACAACACAAATCACAAGACTAATCTTCTCTGATAAAATGCCTCAAATCTGATTTAGAAGGATATCTGACAAGCTGCAGGCTAGGATACCTATTTCTCTGCCATACAAGTATGCTTTTCCAGCACTGTGGCTTCAGGCTAAAATGATGCCCTAGAAGACAAACAATTCTAAGTAACGTTTTCCTGTAACCACATGGATCTACCCAAAGATATTCAATAAAGACACTTAAAACTACCTGCTCTAAAGTATCAATAACATCTTAAATTCCAGAAAGCTTTTGAAAAAGAACGACTTTTACGAACATTTCCAACAGTTGAGACACTAACCAGATGCAAAAGTGCTTGAGCTCTAAATGACTAATCAGAAGAAATTTAAATCAGTTATTTCAGAGGGATGAAAAAAGGTCCAGTGTAAGAAAAAAAAGTAAAATTCATTTATCTCCCCAGTCACTCATACAGGTTAAGACACAACGACAAGAAAATTGAAGACCAGTTTTAAGTACTCACTTACTGCAGAACACAAACTATAATACGGCAGCAAATGCAGTGCAATTCACTGTATACTACTATGCTGTTAACAAGTTAACCTTGAACCTAAAATATATTGGAATATAAAGTAAACCTTATGGTCTCATCAATGAAAAGTCACACTAGGTACTACCTAAACTGTTTATCTTATCACAGAATCTTTCTATATGAGCTATCAGTAGATCAAGTGTATCCTACTTAAAGAGAATTAATTAGAAATGGAGTTTTGCAAAATTTAAGGATATACTCACATACGAGATAATGCAACCAATACTCATAGTCAAGAAATCTCAGAAATGATGACTAAAGGTTATAATATAATTTCCTGTCAACGTCACTGCTTCTTAAGCATTCCAAAGTTAGTTTGGCATATATCTTGTACTCGGGGAGCTTACATATTTACAAATTTGGTTCTGTTTTCTACTAAATTGAGCATTTTGACTAAGTAAAGACATACCCTCCTCTAGCTCCCAGTTGGAAATAAGTGTAAAATGCTATAAGATGGTATATACCTAAAGAGCATTTAGATATGTTTTTTGTTCTTGGAGCTTGCAAACAGTACCACACCTTTCTGCTTCTTGTCCAGAAGCTAGCTGTTAGTACATAAGATAAGGCAAGCACCAGTGCCTCTCCACCACTTGCTGGAGAATAGAATCTGCACAGGATACCGATTACATTGTTGCCATCCTAATAGCCATGCTATCAAATGTGCATCTCTCAGTTAGTGTAATGAAGCACAAAGTAAGAGCAGACCATAATTTAAAAGTCTATCAGTTTTAAACCTACAAGATAATTTAGGAACAGCCTTTATTAAAAACAAATTTTAAATTTCTTTAATAAAAATACTTATGTATAATAAACACTTCTGTATTTCACATTTTTACATATTTCCCTTAATGTACAATATAAGAAGCCTTTATTACATTTAGAGCTCAGCTGTGGTATGATTTTTAATATATAAATTGAAAAGTGAGCATTATACATTTGACAGGTAACTACACAAATTGCTGGCTACGCTACCAAATGAGCCTGCTTCTACTTCTGCATCCAGTTCCTTATATAATAAGTAGACAAAACAACTTGGGAAACTATTAGTTTGACAATTATTTATATGCAATTTTATACCAAATTCAAATGTAACAGTTACTTTTGCAATGGCAGTTCCTAAAAGTCACCACAGATTTTTGATTTTTAAGTAAAATTATCTGAGAACTGTGCAAGTTCCTAGAGGACCTTGTTTTGAGCAATATTATTGCCTAAGAGATAGATGTGTTCCACCCTGTTTAAGAACAGAACTTCCACTTTACACAAACACTAACAAAACTAGGAGTCTCAAGAAAGCTTTCAGTAGCTTTGTGCATAAAGTCTCATATGCAAGGTGCTCCAGGAGCTCTCTCCAACAATAACAGCAATCACTGCTGCATACGCAGCATCTCCTAAGCCATTTTTCTGGCAATGTGAGTACTACAATCATTCCATGCTGAAACCAGAAAAAAGGTATATCTGCCTTTGTAGATATTTAAATGTAACAATGAAATCATCCATCCCCACCCAAACATATCTTGCATATCTAGCAAAACTAGAAAACGCAGAAGATAACTCTCATTGAATTAAGTTCCCATCTCTCAGTTTCAATAGTACAACTGCCCTACTACCTTGTTTTCGCCTCTTGAAGTCATCTTTACCAAGCAAGCAAAGAAAGCTGCAGCAAGGCAAAAACACCAACAGACAGCATCCAAAAGTCATCTTCCTACCAAGCACGGCTCCCACACATTATGAAATGAAGAACACAGTACCCTCAAGCCAGAGGAAGCTTGCTGAAGTCTTCCCAAATAACCATCTACATAACTTATTTTCAGTATTTACAGTGATAACTCCAAATACTAAGATTTGAACAGAGAAATAATTTTCCCATTAAAACTGCAAAATAGCTTACAATTCGATAAAGTATTCTTGGGTAGATGGCAGACATTCTGATAAATCAGTATCTATGTTTAACGTGCTTTTCCATTTTTAATTATCATAAGCTTGTTATTTGTTAAGGTGAGCCCTTGGATATTTAAAGCAATGAATTTCGCCTGGTTTTGTCTTGAAGGGTTTTTTTTTCTGCTGTCACAATTCTAAGCTTATTTACCATTCTGCCCATTTATAAGCTGTTTAGACCACTTATGATCAAACTGAATGCTGATACTAATTTTAGAATTAATGTACTTTGCTCATGCTTATCTGCAAAACACTTCAAAACTACTCAATTTAGAAGGAAAAAAAATCACCCCAAAATCACAACATGATAAGATGTGTCCAAAAATCATACATAAGGAAAAAAGATGGGAGGTAAATCATTCTGTTTTCTTAAAAATAAACTGTGAGTATTTTATTTTACTTGTGCCTCTTATGACTCTGCAGAGTTTCTCCTTTTTAACTCCCTGCCTCAGATTATGAGAGTCACCTTTGAACTGGTATTGAAACAGATAGTACAATCTACAACTTTTAATTTTTCCTATAATTATTAATAATTTTAATATTAAAACAAGCTATTTGTTGCCTAACTTCAAACACATCTTCCATTTAAAGTATCTGATGCAATCACCCTTGATCTAATTTCAAAACAGCTACAGAAACATTACTGTATCTCTTCGAGTGCTTTTCCTTCTAAATACTTGTAGCACAATTTATTACAACTTGCAGGAAATTGATTACTTTTCTAGCCAACTTTCAGGAGAAACCATCAGTTGAAAAAGCAGATAAAGTACTTCAACATTAGAATATTTTATGAAAAACTGAACACTATTAAAAGTTTGTAACTAAAGACTGATTTATAACTTTTCTCTGAAGAATACTCAATTTTCCAACTTCTGTAATTTTCTTGTGCAGAAATAAACAAAAACCCCCAGTTTTAACAAACAACTCATCAAAAAAGCATGAAACCACAAACAACAGACAACTACATTCAGGAACAAGTATGATCGGATGAACAGCAGGAAAAAATTCTGTATGTCAGTAGAAATTCAAGTCCCTAATAAAGATTTCAATTTGAAGTACTGATTCCAGCAGATCTGCTGACCTACTACAGTCTTGTACTTTGATGCAAAAGTACAAGTAGTACTTGCTTATTTACCAACACAGATCTGGAATCAGAGCTCAAAGTCATTCTTAAATGGATTCTGCAGATTACTTTGATTCAAACTCTAAGTCTGGATGCTAAGTAGTATTTTATTTTTAAAAAAGAGAGATTTGAGAATGTTCCCAAAACTGACATTTTAAGTCAATCACTATTTGATAGCCAGGTTGGATGGGACCTAGGGCAGCCTGATCTAGTGGGATATGTCCCTGCCCATCGCAGGGGGGTTGGAGCTTTTTTATCTTTAAGGTCCCTTCCAACCCAAACTATTCTATGATTCTATGAATCATTCTAGATTCTAGCTCAATATTTTATTTCATATTCAAGTTAAAAATAGTTAACTGAACATTCAGAAGCAAGGGTTAAAAAGTCTAGGATTACCTTCAGTTGATTATTGAAAATATCAATTTCTTGAAGTTTAGATCTGGTTTCTTTTTCTACTTCATCTAGTTGGTCTCGAAGCTGTTGACGTGCTAGTTCCTTGGCTTCTAAGGCTCTTTTGATAGTAAGAAGAGAGTCCCCTATTTTTAAACATATTGTCAAGTAAGTATTTTCTTACATGGAGAATTTCTAGTCATAGAAAGTGACATTTTCCAAAATGCATCTTGTAATACAAAAAAAGAAATTACCAAGTACACTGTGCAACGCAGCATCACATCCCATACGAACCCAGATGTACTGTATACTTACTGTGCAAACTGTTCTGTTGAACCTGCTTTAGCTGGTCATTAAGCAATTGTTTTTCTGGAATCAACCTTCCAAGCATCTGCTGAGATTCCTAAAGAGAGGACAAAGAGAGAAAACAGACAAAGAGGTGAATGAAGGATGACCTTTGCCATAAGATCTCTCATTTTCATTTCTTCTAAAGTGACTCTCTACTTTTTCTCTCACTAAATTGCTTATTATTGCTAGTATCCAAACACCACATACATGGTACTACCACTCGTAGTTCTCTGCTAATACAAAATACATAAGCATATCGAATTTAAGCATATTACTTGAAAAATTAGTCTCACTGAATACATAACTTCACGTGGAATGAACTTGAAATTCAGGGCAAAATGACAAGGGTATTTTTCAGGAAATGTTAAAGCAAGCACATACCAACCATTTAATTCTCAGTTTAATAAATGAATATTAACTTTAATAAGGAATAGAAATAAATACTTAGTTTATTTAAAAAAGAAAAAATAAGGCTTTCACTTTAAAGGAAAATATTATAGCCAAAAGCTACGCAACACAACCTCTGTTAGACGAGAATACTTGAGTTCTACATCTCTCAATTTATCACTCCTGAAAGAAGATTATGATCTTTCTCAATTTCAACGCAGAGTCAGGAGATTTTACACTACTATATTACAGGAGACACTGTGATGAGAAACTCCTCCTTCAACAGATCATACATCTATATATCACATATAATCCTTGCTCCTTCTGGAGGATGAAGTGCTACTTCATACACCTTTCAGAAGCCTTGACCTCCAACTTCAAGTTGTCAAAACATATTAAAGAAGCACGGTGTGAAACGGCTGATTTTATAAAAGCTGCCAAGTGTCAGTATCCCATATTGCAAACACACTAAGTAATTTATTTCAGCAGTTGTCTTGAACTGCAGGCTTTTGAGGAATCAATCATCTGACAATTTCAATTTATCATGAAGGACTGCAAATAAGAGAATATGATCCTAAGCATAAAGGTCATCTAACCTTTCATACCATAGCGAGTCCTGTGAAAAGTTTTTAGGTTTTGTTACAAGAACACAAAGCTGACCATACTGACAGGATCCGACAGTTGTCCCACTTTACTCAGGGTAGGGCTTTGATTGGGCCCCTGCAGCAAACAGCACAGATCTGATGATCATGCAATGACCACAGACTCCAGCAATCTCCAGGTTCCAGAAAACGTACTTAGCACAGCACAGTCAAGGACTACATAAATTCATAAAGCACTAAAATTAAGATAAACTGTGCATTTGACTATTAGGAGTTAAACGTGGCCCTCGCTGTTCAGCTGCACTGTCCATAGCATCAGCAGATCTTTTGCAGCCCCTCAAGGATACCATGAAGGCCGAATACTCCTATAATGGGACTACTACGCTCTTCCCTGGACTGTATAAGAAACAGCAATATATAATGGAGTAACATCCAAACCACCTGCCTGACGGGTGCCTGCCTCTTCCCAACATCCACCACTACCATATTTTTAAACAACATGGAAAACACTATCTTTTGTGTTCACACTTTCCCTTCCACCATACACTTCCACAGAGATCACCTGTATGCCCCATGCCATACTTGGGGATGAAAAATTTAAACAGTATTATTAAATCAACAAAGCACAAGGGCATCATGGAAATGAAGTTTTTAAGTATTAGACTACAAGAAAAGCAGCATTAAGTAGACTAAATGTGTTGACAGATAAACCTCAAGAGAAAGAGGAAAGGAAATTGCCTTTCAAAACACAAGATATCAAAATCGTATCATTCCAATTCAAGAACCACTTAAATAAGCCAAATAGCAGAACAGATGTCAAAATGAGATGGGGTTTACAGAAAAATTATCATTCTGCAAGCACAAAAAGTAACATAGGACAATATTTTGGGGTAGAATGTAACCCTAATCTTAGCCGTTTAGTTGTAAAGGGAAGATTACTTCTAAACACTAGAGTACTCAACCTTAATACACAGAATATTTTGGATAGTACGTAAGAACAAAGCATGCCAAAGGACCACAAAGGTTGTTCTGTTTCCTGAAATCACAACCCATCATGTAATAAGCATCTATTCCACCAGTGTCTACAATATGTCTTTCCACACCCTTTAGTTGCACTGAAGAAACAGAGGAAAGAAATAAATGGTATCACTAAGACTGAGTTTTCATGCAAGAAGAAATTTCCAAGAATCTAAGTAACCCATAGAGCAGTAGAAAGCAAACAAAGCAATCAAAAATCAGTTCCCATCAATCTAATCGGTGAAAAGTCTCTTCTGATCCTGAACAAGAGGGTTTATAAGGAACTGAGATACCAACATACATTTTGAGTCTCCACCCTGTTTGCAGTGCTTCAGAGGAAAGTCAAATTACTCAGGAGCGAAACTGTTCCCCAAGATGGCAAATAAACCCTACAGGTAACTAGCAGAAGCCCTGCAGACAGTACAAACGCAATTCAAACATACACAGTTACAGTGTTTGGATGGCAGGATCCTTCCAAACACCCCTGGAAACAGCACTCTAGCAGACGCTACAGATTCATATAGCTAGTACCAATTTTCATGACCCAGGATTAACTGTTATGCAATTTTTTCCACAAGTCTAATCAAACTCCAGCTTGAAACTCATTAATATGTTGAAGAATAATTACTCCTTTGAATTAACTCATCTTTCCATAGCAAGTGTCAGATGTATTAAACTAAAATATTTTCCAGTGAAGATACAATAACTGAAAAAAATAACTGACTCTATTGACCTTTTAATCTGTTGGGAGAGTTTAGAGGATCAAAATCTCCTTTTAAAAAGTCTCTTTAGTGCTTTAGTCTTATCTCTACAAATAAGATAGTAAAATATATAGGATATTTGAGAAATTGATCTTTTTCTCAGGAAAAAGCTACCTACTCTTTTAGGTTCTCCCCATATAAAATTCCTTCATTTCTACTCTGACATTTCTTTCTGGGATCACAATTGCGATAAATCCCTCAAGCAATGCTAACTGAAATATTGCAGGTAAAGATGAGTGAGCACCTGAGACGCTAATACTGCAAAGCCACAGCGATTGCTGTCAACTTAAAAAAAAAACCCAAAAAACACCAAAACCTCAAAATCAAACGTTTCAATAAAGAAATTTGTTCAGGGTGGTGTCAAAATAAAAAAAAGACGTAATCTGCTTTTTGACCACTGTGGTCAGATAACATGTAGAACAAACTAAATGTCTGAAAGGCAAAGAATCCCTCTGCTCTACTTTATTTTTCCTTTCATAGTTAAGCAGTTAAAACTGATGCATACAAGCTAGAGCACATCTATGTGCTCTATCAGCCAAGGATATGACTAAAAACTAAAAAAAATGGTAGTGAGTGTACGAAGAACACTGCTTATCCAGTGCTTTTTAATAAGCAATTTAACCACATTCAGTTGTACAGAAAAAAAAAGTCAAAGAAATATTCATGCATAAAACAAACCCCCTGAACTTTCAAGTTCTGGTTTTGTTCAAATGAATATGTAATATTAATTATACTCCAAAAGTTGAAATGGAAACTAGGATTAAGTTTAAAGAAAAGTTAGATGGGCTTAGGTGTAAAACTTAAGTGTGAGATCCTATTTGTAGCAGTAGAAAAGCACTGACAGCCTCCATTACTGGCCAATAATTAATTTCAAGCAACAAAAAATATTTAATAAAGAGAAAAATCCCTGAATCAAGTACTACAACTCATCTGGAAACCTTTACAAAGTACAAAGGATATTCTTTCACTGAAAGCAGACATGTACTCAACGAGCAGACATCTGAAATCCCACCTTCCCATCTTTAACTTTAGATGCAAAAGGAGGAAAGATGAATGCCAGGGTTCCAACCAGAATTAACTGGTTTAAATGGTACCTTCAATTTTGAAAGTTTATTATATCATAATTTAAAAAAGCATCACCAACAAGCCACTTTGCTGAAGTCAATTCTTTCTTTCAGCACACAAACAGCAATCGCTGCCAACAAAAACACATGCCATAAAATTCCATGCTCCTCATCCCCAAAACCCTTTAATGCCTTCAGCCAAACAACTTTAGTGCTTCCCACAAGAGGACTCTATGAGGATGAAATCTTCATCACACACACCTTCAAGCACAGAAAGCAATTCCTAGACACATCTGAAGAACATTCATTTACAAGTATGACAAATTATCTACACTAATTCCTCCTGCACAAGGAGCAACACATCATATATTGTGGCAACTTTGCTTAGGAAATTGACACAGCTGAGGAGGTCAACATGAAAGCCTAAGAACAAAGCCAGAAAATGCTTTCTTACCTGTAGCTGCTGTTGCAAATGGGTGATTTCTGCAATTCTCAGTTCTCTAGATTTATTGGTACTTTCAATTTCTTGTCTTTGGGTAGATAGACGGCATCTGATATCCTGAAGCTTTCCCTCCAACTGATTTTTTTTATCATTCTTCAGAAAAAAAAAAAATAATTTTTTTTTACCAGAATGGTTTGTCATGCAAGATCTGAGAAGTAATTTCATTCCATATTTAAAAGCTGGAATTATTGAAAATAAACATGACCACATCACAGTCACTACTTGTGTTTGTGTGTTTTATCTGCAATTCAATCACTTACTAGAGCTTCCAGCTCAAATTCTAGTGTCTTCTTCTTGGCCTTAAGAACAACTATGTCCTCTTGTTCTTTGTTTCTTTGATTTAGAAGTTCTTGGCGACGATTACGCTCCCACTCAAGTTGCCGTTGCCTCTCAAGTTCCCGTTTTGCAGCCTGTAGTATTTTAAAAAATAAAATATATGAAAGACTTATTTTAAGAAATTATTCTAATCACTGACATACATATTTTAACGTACCATTAAAGCATTAATATAAGTACACTGCTAAACTGTGGGCTAAATATGTACCTCTAACACAAATGGGTCAGCTGTTTAAATGCTCACTTGAAAGCACTGGTGAAATGGGGCATCACTATATAGCAGATGGGTGACTAAACAGAGTACAATTCTATTTTAATCAGTTCCCCAAGATCAAGTTTTCTGATTTAACAGGTAGTTTCACATTAGGACTTCAAGAACTCTCCAGGACAGCATCAAATCTCTCTCCAATCTCCAACACCATTCTGTAGCTTTGCAAAGAATAGCCAAATGCTACTGCACTGAATGCATCATTAATTGGCAATGTGAAAAAATATTAGTTTATTAAGTTAACCAGTATGTGTTTTCTTAACAAATTAACTCATTACAGGAAAATCATGAATGCCACAAAGCCCCTAAGTCATCATTGTTCATTCTAGCATCTATTTATATGAAGGCAAATAATAATTATTATTATTGCTAAAAAAGACAGTTTGGGAGCATGCTGTCCTAGATCTAAATGTCTCATTCATTCATTTCACATGAAAAAAAAAGAAAGAGATAGCCAACTCTTGCCTTAATTTCAAAAACCCAGAAATTTAGGTTCATTTTTTAACTGTTTGCTTAACTAAAAATGACAACAAAATATTTAGCATATACATTTTGTTCTAATCAAACACAGCCACCAGGGACATAACCACCTTCCTTTTATCTGGTTGATTACCTCTCTTCTTTCTATTTCTTTCCTCCTTTCCTCTTCTCTCTGCCGCTCCAATTCCCGTTGTTTTTCCAACTGTTTCTCTAGCTCCAGCTGTCTTTTACGTTCTTGCTCCTGCCGCTCACGTTCTTTCCTTTCCTGCTCTGCCCGTTCCAGCTGTGCTAGACGCTCTTGTTCTTTGCGTTGCTGCTCCAGTAAAGCCTGTCTCCGTTTTTCAAGTTCTAGATTGCCACGTTCAAAGTTCTCACGTTTCTTATCTTCAAATGTAACTGTGCGGAAACATGGGAAAAGGATAGTTAAACTTGGTTACTAACTTTAGAAAAAAGAAGAAAATACATGTATACTGAATCAAAGTAGAAGACCTGATGCACTACATGCAGCTTTCAACTAATAATAATACAGCTCTACAGGTAATGATAGGCTTTATCAGTAGCATTTATATTGTAGAACACCAGAAACCCACACACTTAGGAAATCAACATGTGAATTCCAGTTCCCACGCCTCAGACTTCTGGGTTTTCCCACAATGCCCAGCAAGTGTATATAGCATAGACAATTCAGTCACCTAATCTTCTGCATGGACACAGGATCTGTAGTTCCTCTACACGTTGGATAACAGAAGCAGTACAAGAACAAACATCTCAATTACTATGAGTAAGGCAAAGAATTCAGCTGATATCAAAAAAACATTATGCAAATGACCAGATTGTACTTAAATCTGATAGTCTCATACCTCATTACTGTCAGGAAAAGAAATGGATTCCTGCAGATTCACACTCCCATCACTCACTATCCTAAAACAATGCCCTCAGTTCCAGCACAGGTTCCCTGACATAATTCCACAGTATCGAGGATTGTCCTTCTCCTGTACCACTCCACCTTCTGTTTCTTTTCATAAGCTATTTATCCCATTCCCATACCACATAGTCTATATTTCTCTTCACATATCCCTAGTGTACATTTTTGGCATATAAGTCAAGTCAAGAGACAGCACGTTACTTAAAGGTGTGCATGCACCAACTGTTAGACACATTGGCCTAATATCTGCTGAACCAATTGAATTCTTGTCATCTTCTAAGTTTGGGCCCCTTTCCTATAGCCCATTACCAATTTTCATAAAACTTGAAAAAATTTAATGTATTTAAAAAAATTTGATGTATTTAATCCTGCCAATTTTTTTTTGTTTAGAATTAGCCACAAGGCTCAGATAATATTAAGACAAACAGGGAATGTGATTTAGGAAACCAATCAAAACTGAATAAAAGTTTATGTCAAAAGAGTGAGTTGAAAGGAATAGGCAGAAGGGCAAAATGTTTCCAAGTAGCATGGACATTAAGATACCACATTCAAGGCTCAGAAAACACATATCACTGAGAAGAAACACTAGGTTCTAACACAGCTGCCCAGCAGGCTAGTATGGTTACTCAAAAAAAAAAAAAATCAAAGCAGCTACCATAGATAACACTACAAAGTATATCCGAAGTATGAAAATAGAACGGAACAGCTTCTAGCAAATTAAATAAGTCTTGTGTTACTATGCTTAAGGTAAAACTTCTAACAGGTTATAAAAGCCTACAAAAAACCTTTTCAAATGTCTCTAGCCAGATCTAGCAAAGCCAGGGACAAAGCAAGATGACATTCAGTATTATAGGTGATCTTTACAATGGAAAAAAATCTATATATCAAAGTAAAAGGCTTGTATGCTCTTGTTCCTCTTGAACTGAAGACAGAAATGGCTTTACAAAAAAATGAAACCAAAGAAAGAAGAGCAATAGGTTGCCAAACCCAGACAACGTTAATCCATGTTCAAATACAAAATTAATGAACTATTATCTGCGCTGTGCAATCCATCTGCTAATCAACGTCAGTGCTGTAAGACTAGAAGATGACAAGAGCAACACCAGTCTAAGAATAAAGACAGTACTAATGATCCTGAAAGCTACAGACAAGCCAGCCTACTCCCACACTGGGCAAAGTAGCAGAAGCTACAACAGCGAGTTTATTACAATTCATGACTAAACATGATACTGTGGAATAAGCAATGCAGGAAATAGCTGCCTTTCCAGTCTAATAGAACCAATTGTATCAATAAGTTGAAATAGAAGATCAGGTCAACAGAATAACTTGTGTGATTTCTAAGTCTGATAGAGAAACTAAGTCAAGGCAGACACTACAAACTGAATACTGAAGTCCTGATTCCAGAGACACAAGATTTGGGCCTAGAAGAGCCAATACAGGTCAGTCATATCTCATCTGTGACCAAACATTTCATTGTGAGACCTCTGTGAGGTCTACTCCAGTGGTCTCTTCTATCTCCCTCCATCCTCCTACAGCCAGGAATTACCCAGCAGTCTGCCAGCAGCAGTTAGTTACAAAATATAAACCAAAGACTAGAGTTGTATCTGAATTACTCATATGCAGATCCCCTGAACTAAGCTGGTATGGAAAGAGAAAGAAGGCATTATTGTGGCAAATCTTCTAAAACATTGACTCAGATCTAAGCTATCATCAAAGACAAAAAACAGCACTAGGAATCAGTTATAAAAATTGCAAAAATAATTTAGAACAAAACCAAAAAGAATTATTATGGCACTGTATAAATCCATCATCTTGCTACATCACCAACTATGGACATTCTGGTCATCTTAGTATAAAATAGAGCAAAAGTAAGGCAAGTACAAAGAAGAATGAGGTGATGATCAGAAGTGTTAAGGTGTTTCCTAACTTAGGAGGCTTTCTGCCTGATTTCACTCCTCCTTTTTCTTCCTTTTTTCCTTTATTGTTTTTCATTTTTCCAAAAGCAGAGCCACCTTACGTATACTGTGATCTTTTAAAGAGTACATAAGCCAAACTACACTCCACCTAAGTTAGAAAACAGAGGTAGTAAAATGTTTTCATTGCAGACCTATAACAGGGCTGCAAAATGCTGTCTCTGGTGAGAGTATGTAAGATACGCAGCTTGAATGTTGTTTGTATCTCTATTGTCACGATCACAAAAGGATCATGCAACTGTCAGGAATCAGCTGGACAAAGCAAAGTCTTGGTTACATCTCTGACATCATCTGGAAAGAAAACATTTCTTAAGGTCTTTATAAATCCACAGCATGCAACCCATGACAGCACCTGTCTGATAACAGCACACAACATATCTCTACTTCCACTTGCTCACCTGGCAATTTCTTTTCCAGTTGCTGCTGTTCTTCTTCTAATGCTGGTTCTTCTGGTAACCTTTGGTCTACAGATACCGAACTTGCAGCAGGTATGCCACTACCAGAGCGTACTCTTCTGTTAATAAAGTGATAATTCCAAATTGTTTAAAAGAACCTCTACTTGACAAATTTACTTATGATTTCATCATCAAATCATAAATTAAATGTAATGATGTAATATTTAATGATATTTACTATTCCCTCAGTGTTTCCCAGAGGGTTTTACTCACCCATTGCTATTCAAGTAACGGTATCCTTGAGAGTACAACAGCACACACTGGTGATCTGAGAAATCTAGTTCAAAGTTCACAGCATCATGCAACTTACAGATGCGTTCAACCCTGTCCCAAAGATCTCTTACTTGTGACCAGTCTGAACCTGAGGAAATGCCAACTTAAACTATAGCAAAACTTGCAAAGATAGAGGAAGAACTCGCTATAGCCAAGCTAAAAACAAGACCCCATGTGAAATAAACAAAAAGCTTGTAATCTTTAGGGAGATACTTAAAGAACACAAAGCTATGATCCTATACCAACATTTCTGCTGTTCCTTTCTTCCCACCCATCTCTCCACAAAAAAGGGAAATAGAGAAACAGAAGAAATGACTCATCATTACTATTCACAGATACCACTATCAAAAAATGCTGACTTTGCTACAGTGCAAATTCTTAGTGTTCTGAATTCCAATATAACCCATTAAGTCTCAAGAAGTATAAGACTGAACTAAAACACTTTCAATTCATATGGCCAGACTGAGTAAATTTTGGAAGGGACACAACCGCAATACATTGAACAAAACTCTGTTCTTACAAGGAATTCTTGCTACTTCTGGCATCAAGTACTTGTAATAAAACCAAAAAGCTAGAAAAGCATTTCTGAATGAGAAAGCACTCTGTGCCACAGATGCAGTACAAAAGCAAGGGCCAGTACTTTTTAATGTCTTGTCCTCTACGCTCACAGGACAGCTTTCCTAAATGAAATCAAAATTTAGGAGTGAGAGTCCAGAATTATAAGAGTTACCTAAAGGAAGGTGGAATATACTCTGGAGGCAGTACAGGTGGCAGCGGCTGACCAGACATAGCTACATCAATTAAGTGCATAGCCAGAATAAACTCTTCAGCTGTAAGCTTTCCATCTTGATCGATATCTGAAAGATTCCTTTTTTTAAAGGGAAGGTACAATGTAAGTAAACTATTGAAAGTTCAAAATCACTATTAAAAAGCATAATTTTACAGTATTCAGTTCCAAATTAATTCAGTTTTCCACTATTTTTTCAAACCACTTTGTGTCTTTAAAACAAATAAAAAGCAAAATACAAATGCTTCACTATTTCCCACATTTCTCAGGCATGTCTGCTTTAAAACTATCCTTAAAGCCATGGCTTGTGTTTCAATTGCTCTCCAAGTGCTGCCTATATCATATGCTATATAAGTAACGTTAATCAATGGAGTTTTCTTGAAGACCTTGTGAGTATCCACTGTGCAATATCATTTAGGAAAGAATCAGGTCAGATGTTTCATAGAACTTTTTTGTTTGGTCTCCCTTCTTCCCTAGAGGCTCCTATCTCACATTCCAGAGCACAGATTTGCATTAAAATCAAAGTCATTAACAATCTAGTCCTGACAAGTACAAAAACATCTTAGCATTATGCACGTATTAAAAAATATGGAATAACATCTCTGGATGGCCTAAAATCAGTGCTCCAACAGATTCACAGAATGTTTTTACTTCTAGTACAGCAGTACTGGACAAAATTTAACAGCCTAAATGTCAGCTTTGTTTCTCTAGCACGCTGTACTCTAATAATGGAAGAAAATCACCAATGATACTGTGAAAATCAAAGGTAAGCAACTGATATATTCCTTTGATGTATCCAAGCACAGGACTTTGGTTTTAGGATTTAAATTTGGAAGAATATTACAGCCACATTTGATCTGTCCTTACACTACTGAACTCCTTAGGCTGGGGCACAAGAATAAGCCAGTAGGATAAAAATCCAGCATGCAAGGGTACAATTGAGCTATCCCAACAGTCAGGGTCCACATCTTTTGCACGGAGATATCAAAACAGCAGCTACAGAATAGCTGGCATACCAGTACTTCACTTTGTGTGTCTATGGGTCAGTGAATGCACTTCCAATACAGACGGAGGACAAGTCTTGCCCAGAGAACAGCAACAGCAGTTCCACTGCCACAGAGCAAGTATAAGAAAAAGGAGCAACACTTGGACAAAAAAAGCTGTAAAATCCACTTCCTATCTCAACAGCCTTGGTAGTTTTGAACATCAAAAAAAAATAAGAGATATATTAAGAACTCCTGGAGTATGATGATGTCACTCCCTGCCCACACAACCTCCTTAGGCACTGGCACCGAGCAGAGTATTTTTTTTGGCTAATCATCTGCTAGATGATTGGACTGCTATTTTTTTCCTTGTAGTAGAGCTTTGTTAGGAAACAGGGAAGGAGAGAGAGCACTTTTTACACTAAAGCAAACCCATCAGTACTTCGCAAAGAAAGCAAGCACAACTGAACTGCTACCTGAGAGTGACAACGCAGTTGACATCCTCACATGGAAGTCAGGTGGGTTAATGAGCTGACAAGAGTTTTCAAGTAAAGATTTATGAAGTATAGTATTTAATTAGAAATAACTTGTAGAGGGCAACTGTATACAGAAGTAGCATAAAGGTCACAAAAAAATCATAAATCAACAATAACCAAGTACTACTCAAGTAATAAAGTGGAAACATTAAACAGGACATAGGTAAGCATGACCTTCCAAAGCATGAGGGAGGAGAGAGGTTAATCCATGCGACAGTAAGAACAAAAACTCCAGTTAGCAAGAAGCTGGAAGGAAAAAAGAGAAGCCAAGACAAATCTTTTTAAAATCTGTTACTTTAAATGTATATAACTCCAGCCTATCGGAAATAAGCCTTTAGAAACCTCACACAAAAGGCAGACAAACCCCAAAGAAAGTACAGTTCTGGATTAAACTTCCTTTTGCACTACCCGTGCAGATGTATAAATTGCTTTATCACATCTGGCCACAGAAAGCTGAACATCTGGTCTCCCTAAAAACCCCGTAACTGAAACCCAACTTTGAAAACATCTACATGGAATGTAGAAGTTGCTCTTTTTTACTTTCATGAAGTAAGATTACTATAAGCAGAGCAGTGCAGGGGTTTGTTTCATAAAGTTATATATTAAAAAAAAAAAAAAAAAAAACAACTTAGAATGATGTATTGGTAGAGGAGCATTGAAAAGGTAGAAAAACCCCACAGTACAGAGTATAGAGGTTTAAGTACAGATTCCAATTTGGTAGAAACTGATAAATTTATTTTTACCATATTGTAGCCAGCTGAGCCTGGGGTAAACTTGACTGCATAAGAATAGTTCTTGCTTGTGGACCTAACAAAATGAAATCAGAATTAACAAACAATTAAGCAACTTTCTCCTTTTTCTGAATTACTAATTAGTACTACACAAGCAGAGCTTAGCTCTGAATAGATAACACTGAAGAGATGTTATCAGCATGAACAGACTATGCATATGCTTCCAGAACTAGTAAAACTAAGTCAGTGTACCATTCTAGTTTCTTTCTGAAACTGGACAGGCATCCTTAGCAGTGGATGAACTGAACAATATAAATGGCTGTACAAGTTTTCACACAACCTGTTGAGACCTTTCCAAGAATCATTTCCCACTGCAAATGTACTTTGCAGAAAATAAAGGAAAGAAGGTGATAAAATGATCCCAGTTACAATGAATATTTGTTCCTAAACAAGATTATTAAGCAGATGGGACATCTGAAAAGAAAAAATATTGTTAGACAACAGAGAGGAGTCTCTTACTATCTGAATAGTATTCTAAATGCTATTATAATTGGCCTTTACAGTTTGAAAAAAGGAGACAACAAAAACTGCTTCAATACCTGTTAAGTGTCCACTCATTGTTTTATCGTGGCTATTGAACAGCTGTCTGTACTTCAGTCTTGAGGACTGAGGTACAGCCCACTCTGCCACAGGAGGCACACTAGAATTAGAAAAAAGGATAAGAAAGGAAGGTGAAATATAATTATAAACGTAACCACATGAAGCTAACAGGCATAACAGGATGAAATGCTTCACAGAGATCAAGGTTTTACGCCTGAAATGGTTCTTTTCACAAATATTCCCTTCTATTCCTGAAACCACAACAGCTTTGACTTCTTGAAGGAAAACGTTTATCACAATTCAGTGTCCTAGAGGACATTTTTTGGTGAAGTTGAATGACTGACCTAAGAGTTCGCTTTTTCTTTACTAGCAGAGAATTAAGTAACAAATAGTTTAGAGGACCTAAAAGCTTTCAACTAAAAGTATAATAGGAAATGCCTTATCACAGAAGTGATATCTCACTTAACCCTGTATTTAACTGGTTGTCTTAGCCAAACAACTCATAAGCTGATTAAGGAAAAAAAAATTTAAAACATGCTGAAAGTCTAGAAAAAAGTGTGAAAAAGCTACACTTGAAAGCAATCAAAGTTTCTCGTAATGAAACTCAATTGACAAATGTAATATACCCTGTTCTGATTCATCCCCATGATAGCTTAAGTGCTGTTATTTGTAGTTATAATTTCCCATGCTCCAGGCTGACAAGTCTTCATACAGCAAAAAAATGAGCACTGTTTTTCTGCCTTCAGACACATTCAGGTGTTGTCTGTCTTTGTTAAGGTTGGAGAAACGAAACAACAAACAAACCAGTCAGATGAAATATGAACTTATAACAGTATATCAATTTACAGCATAAAAAAAATCCATCAAATCCCTTTTCACTGGTCCACTGAACATATAACATGGTAAGATCTTTCAAAGATGAGCTGAGAAGGATTATAGGAAAACTCTGCTAAGTGATTCATGTCCTGTTCTTGCGTAACAAGACCCAAACCAGCTAATAGTCCTATTTCTATTTTCTGTTTCTAAACTATTGTACTTAAATAATGAAAATAAGAACAGAAACTTAAATAAACCAAAGCTGATTATTGAAGTTTTACCCATGTGAATTTCTCCCTTACCAGTTTTGCTATATTTGGAGTTTCCACACAGTAAATCTACTTTTGTCTTGCATATCTCTATATACCTTGATCTCCCTTTCCATATACTCTGCAAAATGATTACTTTGCTATCTTTTTTTCTCCAAAATAAAACTTGAAATGACAATCATTCATCACTCAGTATTAGCAGAAGTCTTTGAAGGAATGACCCCCTTCAGTGCTGGCAGGCACTTCAGAGTCACTGAAGTAACTGTGACCAAGATATGGAAGCTCTAACCCCTGCTCAAACAGATTCAGAGAACCACATAATTCCACCTCAGAAAAGAAATCATTTCATCTGAGCTTCTGGCAATAAATATGACCAGCAAGATTCAGGTATAGTTAACCTCAAAACTATAGCAGTCCTCTAACAGAACATCTAGAAGCCATTGTAGCTGTAGTTTCTTGAACTTCATTCATTATAAATACTAACTGCTGTTTCAGACAGAGCAGACAATTTCTTGTACCTCTGGAAATTAGAACAGAGTAACACTATCATGTTCCTCAGATTTCCAAAAGAATTGGTTGTTTTTAAAGATTTTTAATCAGTAGTGCTGCTTATCTAAAACCAGGGCACAAGAAAAACCTGCACAAACAAAAATGAAAATAAAAATAATGTCCCAAACCATTTTCTTCTTGCAAAAAAGATCCGTAGTATAGACCTGTGAGAAAGTTTTGATTTATAAAGACTTGGGGAAATTACTATCTTACCTCCTTTAAGGAAGTTTTATTTTGTTAGATACATTTCTTCAGATCATCATAAAACACATTTTGCCTAATCACGTAATTTTCCTCAGCCTTGAAATAATCTAAAAGCCTTTTAGGTGATTTTTCATGCAGAACTTGAAGAATATAAGAAAGTTATGTGAAAGCGCATTTAAAATCTGAAAGCTATTGAATACTTGGCTTCTACAAATAATCCTAGAGTTGCTGATTTTAAAGAATATTACTTGTTATGTTTTCACAGTAACAGGAGGAATGCCTGTGCAGCACTACACAACACAGATTATGCTTACAGAAGCAAATGCTTTTCTAAAAGTTACGTTTTCAAGAGTTCGAACATAGTGTCAACACTACTGTAATACTTAGTTCTTATATTTCAATGAGCCACTACTCATGGAGCATTCCTTGTAAAACCACAGCATCCTATGAAATCCTAAAGCAGTATCTCTGCAGGAATTAATTTCTGCAAGTAAATATTGTTTCAGAAAAGAAATTTGCAAAAGAAGTAGTTTTTCAGGCTGTGGAGAACCAGATACACACATGAACTCATTCCACACCAACTTACCTAGCTACGTCAAACGACTGCGCCTTTTGCAGTTTTGCGTTTAGCTGCGATCCTGGACCAGATCTACTAAAGGAAGAACTCTTTGGCAACGTGGCTGTAAGTAACAGAATAGATGTATTTGTTAGTATTAGCATTTTAGACAGTAGAATTTCAATTATACTTGGTTCCTAACATCAGATACAAACATTATGGTTCTTTTCATGGTTCCCCTTTAAAAAATACTAAGATAAGTTAACTGTCTAACAAAATAGGTGAAAACACACAGGCACTTCTCTCGTGTCTTCTTACTTGTGCAATTGTATGCAAACACCATTGACATCAAATTACATTTTGTAATTAATGTTAGCAATCATGTGTATACTAGTATGTTATAGTAATCCAAACAAATAGCAGCACCTAAATATTTATAAATAGATAGGAGAGGACCAATTACTAGGCAACAGTTTATAGGCAAGCCAGAATTGTCATACTGCTGTTATAACAGGGTTAAAATTCTGCTCAACATGAATGACTGTTACAGTATGGTATGTTCATGTTTCTTCTTTTAACTTTTAAACAAGTTGACTAACCAATTACATTCAGTCTGTACACAAAATCATTCTTTAAAGTAAGTTAGAATGGCTTAATTCCATGTCTACTGTTCTCTGGGTCCAACTAAAATGGCAAAATAACTTGTTAATAGCAAGAGAGTAAACAGAGTCTCAGTATGTAGCATACCAGGATGAGCAAAAGCAGGCAGAGGCTGTATAACAGCAGGAGCTCCATTAGCCAGGGGAGGTACTGCTGCTGCAGGAACAGAGGATACTAATGGTGGAGACATTCCTACTACTGGAATAGATGCCATTGGCACTGGGGCAACAGTTGTAAGAGATGGCATGCTGGCAATGCCCCCAATACCTATGGGCAAGAAAAGGAGATATTTTTTCTAATTTAGAGACGTCTAATAGGATATAAAAATTTAACTGCAGCCTGCAACCCAGCAGTAAATGCAGAATTAAAGAGTAAATTGAAATGGAAACTTCCATGCACCCTTTGAAAGAACTCTTACAGTTCACTGCACCATTAGCACAGCAGGGGAACATAATGCAAGGGAACAACATACCACTTTATAATTTATGCATATAAGATCACACTGGATGAAACACTGACCAAAAAAAAAAAAAGTCTATTAGCATTTGCTGAGGAAAAGAATTGTTTGCCTTGAACTGAATGAAGAGCAGCACTGTCAGCTTCCAGTGAGTAATGAACCCAAAGCCTACATTTAGCCACAGCTGAAAAGAACAAGCTTCAGGATAACTGCTTGCAGCCTATTGTCAAGATGAAACAGTGCAAAGCTAATAGGGTAAAGCACAGTAATGAGGTATTTTAGGTGTAAGCACAGTTGCATGGATAACAGGGAGGTTAAAGAGGTCCAGTCATGCCAATGGGAAGAATGAGCCTGCGTGCAAACAGCTGAGATCAAGTCTACAATGAACAAAAAAAAAAAAAAAAAATCACAGATTTTGCTGGTTTTCTTGGGGGTTTGATTTTATTATGCCCTTTCTCACTTAAACCACTATTTGTTCTTTTAATTCCATGGATCTCTTACAGACAGAAATAAAACTGTTCATAAAACTTGTGGGAGCGACAAGTGATCAAACAACATGGTTGCACACAGTTATCAAATGCATCATTCCCTTTTCTTAAGGACAGCAGTGATTCTCAAGCACCAGTTAACTTGCATCACAGCAATGACTAAACACAAAGGTCATCAACCTCTCACTACAGAATACACCAGAACATCCAAGTTTAAAAAAACATGAGGTTCAGCTTCATTTAGTTATTCTCCTCTCGTTA
Organism: Clamator glandarius; assembly: GCA_033459285.1. Taxonomy (NCBI): domain Eukaryota; kingdom Metazoa; phylum Chordata; class Aves; order Cuculiformes; family Cuculidae; genus Clamator; species Clamator glandarius. Next base: position 420,090 of record JAUNZM010000310.1, on the reverse strand, counting down.
TCACATTCTCTCTACTCTCTTCCTTGAAATGATGGTGACCTTGGCAGTACTAGCCATAAGAACTCACTAAGCAGCTATCCTAGCTAACAGCAGAGCAGCACCACTCATAAAATAAAGGCAGAGGAGTGCATTACTACCACAATTTGTAAAAAGTCAAGAGAAACAAAGCTAATCTTGCCAAAGATTAATGAAAAATCTAAATAAATAACAGCAATTGAAATAAAAATTCCAGTGCTTTGGAATGTGCTAGCCCTACCACCTTATCCATCTTTTTGTTTGTTTGTTTGGAACAGATGGGGAGCAGTATAAGATCTGAAGCAAACAGGACTTCAGCTTACATTATTCAGTATGGTTGGGTACTAAAAGCTCATTGAGACTTTTAGAGTAAATGCACACCTGCAGAATAATTTTATTTTATTTTAGGGCCACATACTTTCAAAAGTACATTTTCCTAAAAGTTCTTTCTAACGACTGCAAAACAACAACCAAATTCAACCACTGCTGCTACAACACAGTCTAACAAGGATAAAAACAAAGACCTTACCAAATCCTGGTGCACCTGGCAGAGCAATAGGTGGCTGCTTCATGACAGGAGGCAGTGCAGACGGGAGCTGATAACCTTGCAGTTTTAATTTGATAAGTTTCATAGCTATTGAAAACTCCAACTGATCCATCCTCCCATCATTGTTCATGTCAGCTAGAGCCCTACAAAATACAGGATTTTCACAGTTAAATTCTTAAATTCTTTAATTACAAGGTTCAGGAACTGACCCCGAAGTGTGCACATACAGGCACGTATAACCAAGATGAAATAATTTCCACTCAAAATTATCGTGCTAGGCTAAAAATGGTCATGAAATAAGACAATTTAAGTTGAGATCTTCTTGAGATCTTTTTTTCCTCAGAGAGATTAATAAATATTTTTAAAGTAGCTTTTTAACTCTTAGAGGAATTACAGTGAAGCATCTAGAGAAGAAGAATTAATGTAGTTCTACAAAAACTTTGCAAAAAATCACACAAATAAAACAACCTGGTACTACAAACAGCACCACAGGGAACTAAATGGCTTCGTGTGCAAATCCGTACTTCGGCTACACTCAAAATGTTCTTTAAATGTGTGCACTTGACTAAATGCCATTACATCTGAAAGCGTACAAATGTGTTTTCAGTTGAACAATAGTACTCAAGATAAAACACTGAGCCTAGACCTTGAATAGGCTTTCATGTAAAGCAGTCTGACTTACACAGTTGTCTTTTTGTTTCTTCATTTGATGGTTAAGAAAACTATGCTCAGCAGGGAATAAGGTTGGGAGGTTGGGGGGAAAAAAAGCAGGAAGAGAGGTTAGGGGGAAAAGAAGCAGGAAGAATGTTAGTCCCTGTGATCGCAAACGAAGAAACCAGAGTATATGCATATTAATAATGTAATCAATCATAAAGAGTTTTAAACATTACGCTTATTTCTTTACATTCGTTTGAAGAACTAAATACACATTTGAGTGTTTAAATAATATATATTTTTTAAGTTCAAGTGTACATTTATGTGGCACTGACATGACAACACAAGGTATTTGGAGTGTTAGAACATCAGAAACTTAATGGCTAAATGTATTTTCTACAGTGTTCCCTTTGTGAGTTTTGCACTAGAAGGTAAGCTTACATACAGTGAATGGATATACAGGGTAAGAAAGCCTCATTGGAAAATTACAGAGCATTAAGAATAAAGGAAAATAGGAGCACATAATTAGCTTCACTTAATTGATGTTTACAAGCAGACAGCAAAGAAAATCCAAAAATATTCAACAGGGAAAATGTGTGGGGTTTTTAATGGAAGTTTAGTTCAACACTCACTTAACCATTCTTTTGTCAGATGCCCAGTGGAAACAGGCAGTAAAAATTAGGCTTATATAGCCAGCAAGGACGTGCATATGAACTAAGCTACTGAACCTGATTCGGATAAACCTACTGTAGCAGATTTTTGACTGCACTCCAAGCAGTCTGTGGTCCTCCCAAAGATGACTCGTTCTTCCACATACAGAGAAGTCGGTCAGCTCCATGGTGACCAACTGGCACCGACAGCTCAAATAAATAGTCACAATGTTCCTTAGATCTTTGCACTTAAGCAAAAGAATTACATACATTGTGTTTATAATAGCCTTATTTGTTCAACTTAAGAGGCTTCTGCACCTCAAATACTTTGATTCATAAAATTTAAGCACTTGATTACTAAAGCACAGAGAGTCCTTCAATCTATCACATATGTGGCCATGAAAATGCAGCAAGAGCAAATATCACGGTGTAGGCAATCTTGATTCTCCAGGCTCTACTCAGAGTGCATTGCTAAAACACAAAGTCCCTGCATTAAGAAAATATTAATTGTCCGGTAATAAGAAACCTTGATGTGTGCCAGTCTCATTGCTTTAACTGAACTCCCATTCACATAATCATCAGTAGCTTTTAATTTAACATCTGACCTTCTGTTCAACTCATTAGCTCTAAGTCAATGGCTTTGTTATTTAAATTAACAGCACAAATTTCAGCGAGAAAAAACCACCTGCACGTTACAGAATCTATATGCATTTTTACAGCATACTAAAATAACCAGCTTGTCTGACGAAATCTTTACTGCTAAAATAGGACAAATTTCCATTTCTAATCACTGAACTGAGCGTCATGCTGTTAGATTACAGTGCTACTTTTGAATAAACATCACCTTAAATGCAGCGAGCAGCTGACAAGAAACACTACCTAATTTCACTGTTCTGCTTCTAATAGAATTTAGAAGAATATAGCATTCTTAAATTTCTTTCATTTAAGGTCTGGACAGAACCAGTACGTAGCAGTAAATGGCTTAAACACTGACTAGATGTTTCTGTTTTATAGAACTGGCCTGCTAGGTACTGACAACTGAGATCTTTTGCTCATCCTTTCTCTTCTCTTTTCTGCAGAATGCAAAGAAAATTTGAATATTTCTGAATTCAGGAGGCACAGAAACTGAGCATGCACAGTTCTTTCCACGAAATATGCTTTTGATTAGCCTACAAAACATCTATCTCCATGAAAACAGCATAGTACATTAAAACAAGGAAACCTCCTTGCAGTTGACAATCTGGATTTATTTAGCTTTAAATTCCCATATTAGATCACACAATCCCATATTACATTATAAAACTCAGCCATAATGGAAAAACTTAGGTCTACAGCATCACACACTTGATCAATGCATGTATAGTAAGAGTCACAACACACAGAATCACTAGGTTGGAAAGGACCCACTGGATCATTGAGGCCAACCATTCCTATCAATCACTAAACCATGCCCCACAGCACCTCATCCACCTGTCTTTTAACCACCTCCTTGGGCAGCCTCTGCCAGTGCCCAATGATCCTTTCCGTGAAAAATTTTTTTCTGATGTCAAGCCTAAGCTTCCCCTGGCGGAGTTTGAGGCCATTCCCTCTTGTCCTGTCCCCTGTCACTTGGGAGAAGAGGCCAGCTCTCTGCTCTCCACAACCTCCTTTCAGGTTGTTGTAGATAACAATAAGGTCTCCTCTCAGCCTCCTCTTCTCCAGGCTAAACACCCCCAGCTCTCTCAGCCGTTCCTCATAAAGCCTGTTCTACAGCCCCTTCACCAGCCTCATTGCTCTTCTCTGGACACACTCCAGAGCCTCACGCTTGGACACAAACTTAAAAGGGTTGCAAGGGAAGCTCATGTAAGAGATAGGTAGAGTCAACCAATGGCTTTATTCTGTCCTGAAAAAATAAAAGTAACTCTCAATGTATGAAAAACAGATGTTATTGATTGTTTTAGTTCTCATTTAATTCCAGAGAGACACACTACATAGAGAAGGTCACCATTCATAACAGCTTTAGAAGAAAGATAGATTATTGCCCACTTAAACACAGTTATCTTCCAAGGCATTGCAGTCTCAATTCAAAGCCTGCTTAGAGGCTTCTGAGTAGATTACCAGCTTGGCAGACTTCAAAGCTTGTAAAGGGTAGAATAGTAAAATTGTCATGACAGAGCATAGTCATTCCGCTGACTTGCTCCACCAAGGTCCCAGAGACTTCTTTTTTCTTAAATGAATGACGAGTAGAAGGGGTACAGGAAGTCTCAATATTAAGAACCATGCACCCGCTATTTTTACAGAACATGAGTTCTGGGGAAGCTTAGCAGAAATTAAAATGAGGTAAACTCCTTAGAGTCTCACCTTAGACAACCAAGTGCAGAATATTCTCAAAGCAGCTAAGACAGAAGACAAATGACTCCAGAACTCTCTCCTCTATTAAAGTACTCACAGATCTATATCAATGTTAATAGAGATTTAGATAGACAACATTAGAATGTTGCTATTAATCCACAAAGCAAGTTGCCACTTGGAGATTTTACTCCTGGGAGCCAAGACAAACAATGATTCACATTCTTCAATGAAGTCTTGAGCGGCCAGCAATGTCTGACTGCAAAGGACTTGGGGCTGCTGAACAGTTTAACTTCTATTGTTTCTGTGGGACAGCAGCAATCTGTGGTAAGTTACAAATATTCACTGATAGATCAAGAGACTTAAATCATTTCAACTGTGGAAGAAGAAGGGAGTTCTCCTTTCCATTTTTTTATTTAAAGGGGTCTTACTACCACTACACAACTATTTTCCTACTTGGTTATTCCAATTCCAACCAGGAATATATACAAATAATCTAGATGTTTACTTAAATATTTACTTCTCTCAATTCAGAGATGATCAAAAAAGACAGACAGTGAGAAACGGATGTCTATATGCTTTTTCACGATTTATAAAGGCACAAGGAATAAGTTTTAGTTCAGCTTTATTTAAAAAAAATGCAAGTTCAGGTCTCGTCTCTATGACAACTACAGAACTAGTGGAATGATTCACTCCCTCTCAAGAGGCTGGAAAACTGCATAATTCAGAGAGGAAGAGATTTTTAGTCAGACTACTTACAATTGCCTAGTTTTGTTAACACCTATTTAGAGCTAATGCCTATGGAACATTTTTGGAGAAAGGACATCTTGTTTGAGACAAAACTTCTTTCCTTGTTTAACTAAGAGGCAAGAGAATTTCCAAAGGGACATTTGAACTTTCACTGTGTCTTCAGCACATAACATAAATGGAACAGATTTGACTTCCATGAGATAAAGGTACTTTGAAAAGAAAATAAGCTATTTAGTTAAAAGCCATATAAATCCAGCTCCTCTTTTAGGGATGTATATTTCCAAAGCAATCGTTTTTCTTCAAGAAAATAATTTGTCCAATCAAAGCAAGATTCTACCTTTGTAAGTTCTTACTACAACAAATGGGTTTTATAACTGCAACAAACTACTCTCCCTTTCAAACAGTTAGCAACAGAGGAAAAGTTAACAGATTTGTCAGGAGTTTCCCATCTCTCTGGTTTTCCCAGTCTAGAATGAAAACCAGTGTCATTTCACTCTGCCTAGTAACAAAAAAAGTTCTAGTAGCAATGCAATCAATGTGAATTTTGAATAATCTATGCAAGTTAGCATGTCCAAGTCAGGTAAGGTCATAAAATTTGGAGTAGAAACAATTGCAATCCTGCATGAAAAAAAGGTAGATTGTAGAAACGTTTGTGGTGTGTAACATATGGCAATGGAGATTTTTATCTGTCTAAACTTACCAAGGAATAGTAATTTCAAGCTTTCAAGCTGTATCTCCAGCTACAGCAGCAACAGTCTAGGCCAGTCTTACTTTTTGTAAAACATTGTAAAATGAAAGCATTTAGTAATTTGAAATAAGGATTTAAAATTGCCAGCTTCAAAAACACCATTTGTAAGAGAATGCTGATTTCAGATAATTGACCTACTAACTTAAAATCTCAGGTACAACATACTACAAAACATATTTGCCTCATAGACTTTTGGAAAGCACATTGAAGTAAAGCACTGATTTTTAAACCCCAAAATGTGAAATAACAGTTACTATCAAAGTATGTACCACTAAGCTTTGCTTTGATGTAACTGTGATTTTCCTATCCCTTCCAGTATACTCACCATATCTGTGCTAATACCGGCTGAGGTAACCCAGATTGAAAAAAAAAGTTTCTAGCTTGATCACCTATAAAATAAATAGGACAGCACTTCAGAAAATGCTAAAAATACCTGTAAGAGGAAAGACAAAATCACAACTCAAATAATATCTAAAACAGAAGTTACAGTCAATCCATAAATACTTAATGCTATGTTGCATATACAACACAGTATGAGATTTAAACTTATTTTATCACTTGCGAGCCTAACAGATATTTCCAACAAGCACAGACTGTTTAAGTCTGCAACCCTTAGCACCACATGCAGTCAACTGGGCATAAACATTTAGGGCAACAGGAAACTCATGGTTCACAGTCCCTAATCTATGTTAATAGCTTTCTTTGTTGAAATTGTATGCCTGGGAGAACAAGAAAATTTTTTCTTCCAGGCAAGTACGTATAAAATATCTTAGATTTTTTGGAAGTACAATGCCAGTCAGCTAGCACAAACTAAACAAAATGGTCTATATCCTTACATGACGTCACCATTAAAGAAAGCCATGGTATACCTCAAAGTAACTTTCCAACTATCAATTAAAAGTACTGATAGCAAAATAATTACAAAAGGAATAGGTTCTTGGAAATGTTGTGGCCCGTAAAGGTAAGTTGTAAAGAGCCTAGAAATAGCACTAAATATCAAAGGAAGTCAATAAAAGCAGTAGTATTTTATATCATATCTGTCATGCAACAGGAGCAGAAACAATCAAATCATATACTTGGAGGCATGTATGCCTCTGATGAAGCTCTGCTAAGAACCCGATTCCGATTTCAAACTCTGGAAATGCTCCTGAGAGATCAGACAGCAAGAAATGTAAAACACTTTTATGCCTTTCATTTCAATTAAGCATCAGAGTTTAGACAGTGCTAATTAAACGAAAGAAAACAAACTAATAAAAAGTAGGCCTCCTATGTTCAATGAAATTTTGTAAGATTAGTGCAATTCCTTTATTTGCAGCTGTTTCCCACAACTTAAATCAATTTTGCAATTTAGATTTTTTTTTAAAAGAGGACACACACTGATTTCACTACTTTAAACAATCAGTTTCGGAAACAATTTCAGTTAAATCAATACATCTTTACACAGGCTTCTTGATCTATTAGTATGTTAGCATGGTGGGTTGACCTCAGGCAGAAACTGAGCACCCAGTCACTCACTCCCCTCCCCCCGCAGCAGGATGGGGGAAAGAACAGGGAGAGTGAAAGTGAGAAAACTCAGAAAACCCATTGGCCATGATAAAGACAGTTTAATAACTGACAATAGGGCCCCCCCACACACAGTTTTTGTTGATCATGGTGGTATGGGATAACCCTTTAGTTAAAACCCTCAGCCTACTTGCTAGGAGGTTTGCAAGCACCAGTCAGTCATAGCCAAAATGTCCAAAACATAGCACCATACAGGCTGCTTTGAAGAAAGTTGACTCTGCTTCACTCAGACTCAGTACAGTGAGTTAATTCACTGAGCACATTAAAAGTACTGTAAATCAGGTATCAGGATGATTCCACATCCTGAATTCTAACTATACAGTTTTTAAGTATCATCTAGCTCTATACAACAGAACTGCTTTATAGAGCCACAGTCATAAATAACCCTACTTAAAGAAAAATCAAGTGGCATAAACAAGGTATATAGCCAGCAAATAGCAGAAAAATACCAGAAAAGATGGGGTTGATGCGCATATATAAAATGAGTCAGTTCTGTTCAATTTTTTTAATTCTTACACCCAAATGTCTGCCAGGCAACTTTGTACACACTTAGACTAGTTCATAGAATGGTTTGGATTGGAAAGGACCGTGAAGGTCATCTAAGTTAAGATTTAATTAAATAAACTAGAAGTGAACAACAGTTCATTACCAGTGATAAATCCAGAGGTTGGCTTCAGACTATGAAACTGCTGATCATGTTTAGCTCTCTCCTCCACAGTAATAGCCCAGATATCCAGGTTGCCTAGTTCAAAAGAAATGGAGAAATAAAATTACGAAACACTACCTAAAAACTACAGTATTTTTATTTCAGCGTGTAATCATATCATATCATACTGGACCTCTGAAAAAAACATACACACAGAAGCCATTCATCCCAAGTCTATAGTCGAAAGCTTCATTAATCCTTAAATAGCCAGTTAGGACTTAGGAACCTGACAGAACAAAGTCTTACCAAATTAAGATGATTGCTGAGCACTGATTCACTTATCTGTCCCTTAGAAAAACCGAGGTTACTCATAGTGCAATCAGACTTACAAATGGACTATCAAAAAGACAGCATCCACATACCAGAGGAAGTAATACAGAAAGTTCATAACGGGACCATTTAGGGCCTGGGAAGTTGTTTGCCTCTCAGAGTGCATCCAGAAGAAAAGCACGTTCTTTCAACTGAAAAGGTACTGCAAGTTGTGTACTGTATGGCTTTGTACTACCAATAAGATAAGAACTCTCCTTACTTGCCTAGGAAGAGCACAATTTAATCAGCTAGTAAACATTTCTCATAGGCAACAACAGCACATGAAAGAACATTCCCAATTCTTCTGAGAATGAGAAATATGAGTCAGAATATATGTTACACAAACCAGATTCTTCACATGACACTCAATTTGACCTCCAATAAACTCTCTAACACCATGTTTCAGGTTTGTCTGAACTATTTCTAACCAGCAAAATATATTATTTCAACATTTCTAGAAATAAACTGCACTGGTGCACTTTTCTGTAAATCCTACTATATAAGAACGTAATCATAGAAAGGCACCTAAGTTAATGGAACCACTGTTTTATTGAAGTAATATTAAAAGATAAAATGTAGACTTGCAGGAAAATGAAGAAGAGATCCAGCATTCATTCTGTCTCAGCACTAAATTCTCAGAGATTAGATTTCAGGTCTACAAATATTTACAGCACGCATTTAAAACTGCTTACAGACTGAGGCAGAATCAGACTCGGCAGTTATGGAGAACATGAGAATTCCCTGCCTCCTGATTTTTTTCTGTTTTAAACCTACTTTCAAGTGGCACGATGTACTTGGAATGAAAAGAAAATGGGTAAGAGGAAGAAAAACATTCCTTTAAATGGCAGATTTTATTAATAAAAGAAAAGCTACATTCTTGGTAAAAAAATGATGATCTCAATTTCAAGTAACGTTTCTAGAAGCAGACAAGCTAATAATATCTAGTTCAATGAAAGGATGTTTCAAGATCAGTCCAAAAATCCCAGAAGTTCAGTGATTAAGCTTACAGAGGCACTGTAAACAGATTTTATGGCTGTGCCTCTGTGGGGATGAAATGGGACTCTTCTTTGGATATGAACATCCCAAAACACAGTAGTTCACATAAGCAATTATCTCATCCATCTTCTCATGAACTCCTGACACGAGGAAAGGAGTCATGTTAAGACCTTATGACCAATATGCAGACTAGGCCAACTACAAGAAGATGAACATCTCCTGTACCAGAAAGACAACTACTCCAGCCTATGAACCTACAGCTGGAGGTGGCAGCTTACACAAACAGGGAGAATTATTTATTGAATGTAAAGGGGAGGTGGGGAGGGAGATGAAATTTGCAATGATCCACTGACTTGACCTCTCTCTGAGATGTGCATGACTCCAATACCAAAAAAAAACCAAAAAAAAAATTCCAAACAACAAAAATACCAAACCCCAAACAACATAACAACAAAAAAGCATCAGCTTTTCTATCCTTCTGCAAAGGAGGCAATAAAAAAAAGAAAAACTCTTATGGCGTGAGGTTACTAAATAAGTATCCTATAACTAAAACCAAAACGTGTTGATTTGTTCTCTGGAATCCCTGTAACTAGAACAAATGATTGCCAATATTTACTCTTCCAGATGGAGATTTGGTTGGTATGGAAACAGTAGATCCCCTCTGTGGGATATGATCATCAAAAGAGCCAATGTTAAACCATGCAAGCCTAGTAGCCTCTTCAGTCAGAAAAGCATGAATGACATCTCTGACACTGCCCCATTTCCATCTTTTGTTATTTGAAGAAACAATAAGACCTATGGGAGGGCATGAAGCAGGATCTTACCCAACACCAAGACATCATTTATGGCTTCGTATCCTGGATGCCTATACAGTGTTCATGAGTATCTTCAATTTATTTGGATATAAAGGAGTAGTTGCCACAACACAAAATTGACTCGTAAGCAAGGTATTCTTGAACACAGCAGCAAGCCCTCTAATTAGCTTTTCTTTTACATGGCTTAGCAATTACCTCATCTGCTAAAGTGAAGCAGTGGGCTTTCATATGAAATGGGCATTTTCTTCTGCACACCACATTCTTCCCAACAACTATAAAATTATATTAAAATAATAAAAATGAGCCTTTTGCTGTCATTCTTAAGATGGGGTGCTACTTGCATTCTAAAATGCTACTTGGTAGACTTGGTTCAAGTATGAATATCAGAACAAACTTCCTTTACACCACATTACAAATTAAAGATACTCCAGAAACTACATTTGCCACATGCTTATTTCAACTTCCTTGTTGTAGAGTAGTCAGATGAGAAAAGTTGTTAGAGAAGAAACAGTGAATTCCTTCCTTCATAAAGCCACGTACTAGTTAACAGGATCCTAGAAACATATGGAAGATCAAATAATACTATATAAAGTTGAAAAAAGCAAGCTGCTATCCATCTGTATTGCAATAAGAACTCTGAAGATGGCAGAGGAGAACACGCTTTGAAGGCAAGATGTCCATGAAGAACATATGCACATGTTTAAACATGGGGGAATGGAAAGCACAATCCTAACTCTAACCAAAAGGAAATACTTCAGTCTGACCAAGCAGATCACAGCATGACCTCTCTTAGAGTGCGAAAATTAGGATCAAATCAAGTTATTCACAACTTTTTATACCACCTGAAAGGGTATGCTAAGCAAAACTGTCCTGTCAGTTTATTTGATCAGAGCTTTTGACAGCCAGTTTCACCTCCAAACAGGAAGTCTGTCACCAAACAAGATTTAATTCCAGAGGGCTGGACTGAAAAGTAATTGGCAGTGATTGGCAGCTTTCAATTACACACTTCCCTAACTACCACATGCAAAGGGATGCTTCTTCTGTTATGCTTCATGGATTTTTTCAAACTGGCAGATTGCATTCAATCAACTGTGTTTAACAAGAATTGGGTTTCTCTAACAACATACTCTGAATAGCATGCATTCTTCCCAAAGTCTCCCACTGAAACACTAACACTAGATACAAATCTAATTCCCAGCTATATCCGATCCTCAAAAAACAGACATATATATATTTATATACATATACACACACAAACACTTTTCTGTGTATGTATGCTTATTTATGTGTCTATATGCACACACAAACACACATGAACACAACAAGAATCATCTCTGAATCTCCAGAGAAAAGCCCTTAGCCATGCAACATTTAAGTGGAAACAAACTAGTTAATAATTCTCAGCACTGAAATTTATCTTTGTAATCTTTTTTTGAAACAGTAGCCAAAAAAGGCTTGAAAATGGTGAATAGCAAAAAGCAATGTGTCTGTTGCACTACCAGGATCTTTCAAAAAGACTGAAGTTGAGGATGCTATACCTTCTTCTGTTATAAATGAAGAGCTAAAAAAATGCAGTACCTTTATTCTAGTTTTAATGTGGAATATGGGACAACAGGAAAAGAAATCTGAAGTGATAGCAAAGGCATCCACTGTACTTTTTAGCAATGAAAAAGTCCAGGAATCCTCATAGAAAAAAAAAACACCTATCCACCACTTGGCCACAGCTATTGCTTTTAAAGTGAGAATTTATAACATTTAAGAAGTATTTCAGAATTCCCTCTGAAAAAAAATATGAAAAAAACCAAGCAGAACTGAGTAGGGAAGCTAAAGACAGGAAATAAAACTGGGTAACTTTAGAATGAGGCTATGTCCTACTGTCAGTGACTGACTGGCCTGGATCTACCCCACAGTTAAACTATAGAAATGTAATGGATCAATGCACAGAAATGGATAGAGCACAGCTTTTCTGTTTCAAGCTGCTGAGATGTCTCTGCAAAATTTCATGTGTTCTCTAATGGGTCTACAAAAATCAGATAAATTGTCATCTCATAAAGATGCATCATCTATAACCACTATCCATACAGAATATACTCACTAAACAACACGTTTATGCAGAATCTCTGCATGTAAGAATAGTTCAGAACACATTATAAACAACTTACCCCCAAAAGGTGTTGGAAACTGAGCCATGGTTCTGTCACTTTTAGTTTGTTAATAGATGCCTGAAAAAGAAAAAAACACAAAACGAACAGAAAATCAGTTACAGTGTCTTCCATTTTCAATATATTTTCTGTACCACTATATAACAAATTAGCACAGCAAAAATAAGTAGGATCATATAAATGCTATCTGCAAGAATTGTTATTTACAAGAGAACTAAAAATCTCATTTTTGCAGTATCCCAGGCATCATTTAGTTCTGTTCTCAGAACATCCTCAAAACCAATCTTCACTTAAAAATAATCAGTGATGTAGTCAAGAACAGAATTAAGTCAGCCAGAGCAGACAAGCTCTCAGTGACACTGCTCAAGGCTGCACTAGTTTACCAGGTGTTAGAGCTCAGCTCCGACTTAGGAGTAATATTGGCCCTAATTCCAACTGCAGAAAACATACAACACTGTCAGCAATCTGGTTTTTATTCTTGTCAGAAAAAAAAAAATCATGAAATTCACTGTTTTGCTTAGAATTCCTTTGTTCTTAACATAGTAAATGAAAAAAATGAACTCGATTTCAAGACTGCTTTACCCCTAAACGAGCTCAAAAATTTAATAAGCACATCCAAATGAAAGAAGTACTAGAGGCGACACTGCAAGCAAACACTAGCTAGCACTGCTTGCTTTTCAAATAAAGGCCATCTTACACAGTCTAGAAACCTAATCTTTAAAGAAAAAAAGGAAAAACATTTTTCTTACTCTACACAAAGACTGACATGAACTGCCTAAGCCAAGAGGACAATACCTAGTAACAGAGCCACAAAACAATGAAAAAGCAGTCTCTTGTCCTATTAGATTCCACTCATGTTTTCCAGGCAACAGGAAAAAGCAAAAGGAAACAAGACCAGGAGAATAATTTAGACTGCTTGACCAGCAGCAGAAATTTATCAATATCACTAAGAAAAGGCATTAACTTGCATCAACAATTTCCTTTTGTCTGAATTTCTTGTTTGTTGCCCTCCTCATCCCCTTTTCACACTTCCCACGTACTCTTCTGGCTTTGAACTTAGGAATCTACTATATATACACTCCACAGATGTCACTGCAGAAAAACCCTTTTGCAAGCCAGTCTCTCCATCAGTCGTAATTTAGAGAACGATTAAAAAAATACTGTTTTTTCTTTTTTTCTCATAATTTGGCAGAGCAACCAAGCATGACACATGACTCAAACCTCCTTCCAGAAGCCAGGTAACACAGCAGATACTAATTTCATGCACAGCAAGCACTATCTCAAAAGCTTACCATCACATGCATACAGATAAAGTGTTTTCAGAATAAGCTATCTTAGTAGCTCTTTCAAAAGCATTTCTTAAGTGCTAGAAGATCAGCACTCTAATTTTTGCTTATGTTTTCTATTTGTATGTTGCAGGCAATATCTCTGTTACGCTTCTATTTTTCCAAACTGCAAACAAACACAAGGAAGAGACATAGAGCGCTCTGAATTTCCCCACACACACTATTGAATCTTCCAGCATGGATTTTACACTCAAGTGTCAATAAGCTAAAAGGGGAGAGATCAGCAGAGCTTCTCTTCCTACCTCCGTTCTCCAGACTACTGAAGGACAAGAAAAGCACTTGGGGCGACACTGGGAGGGCTAGAGACTTCCAAAGAAGAACTAGAGGGTGGGTTGGGCAGTGGGGGTGGTGGTGTTTGGTTTATTTTGCTTTGGTTTGGGGATTTTTTGCAAGCTTAGAAAACTTGACTACTGTAAACACTGGGAAAGAAGAGTGCATAAAAGGACTGAAAATCTTTGACACTTAAGGGAAGATATTCCTCCGCAATTTATTCCTCCGCAATTTATTCCTCCTTTACCTTGAACATACCGGAAAGAGAGGAGGCAGTGGGAAGCCTCATGACTAATCCTGTGCTGGATGCCAAAGAAATTGATTAAATACTGATGAGTAAAATGGATAAAAAGAGCAGAAAGCTATGTTTACACTTCAAAGACAGTAAAATAAAATAGATTGCAGACAGACATACAATACCATGCAAACAGAGCGAGAGAAAGATCAACATACCCCAGCAAGAGAGTAATTTAAGTTTGCCGTTTATCACCAATGCACATCCAACTTCCAAAAGTTTCATTTTACACAGTCAAGGAGACACCAGGCACTCTAACTCTGCAGGAATTAAACCTTGCAACCATGGAAAGTTGATTCCAACAGCCTAGGGTCAATTATATATGAAAATGAAGGCCAAAATATATCAAGAATTTCCCAGCATTTCAGTACTGACTTAAAAGTCTAAGTATCTAACAGCTGGAGAACCTGCCCTGTGAGGAAAGACTGAAAGAGTTAAGTCTCTCCTTCCTGGAGAAGTATCCCTCATCACAGTATCCCAGTACTTGAAGGGTGGCAACAAAGAGGACAAAAGCTTTCTTTTCTCAAGAAGTCACCTGAAGACAACAGGAAATGGATGCAAGTTGCACTGTAAGAGCTTTCATCCTGATATAGCAAAGAAATTTTTTACAATGAGAACAATCAATGACTGGCACAACTTCCCCAAGGATGTGGCAGAATCCCTATCACTGGAGGTTTTCAATGCACGATTGGACAGGGTGTGAGACAATCTCATCTAGGCTCCCTCTCCTATGAAACAATGGATCAGATGGTCTTTTGTGGTCCACTGACCTAGGCCACTCTACAATTCTATTTTTGGGTTGAAAATCTCCAAGGTGGAAACCAGGTACTATTTACCCAAAAAGTATATGGCATAGTCATTATATTATAACTTTATCACATATTTGTAAGTTATTATAATGGAAACACAAGCACTGATACTTCAATTTGCAACATTAGTTTGAAACAGTAACAAGTTGTTTTAAATCTGCATGCCTCAAACTCTCATCTCTACTGGTTACACAGCTACTTCTGCCTTCCTTTTTCTTCCCAACACTCCCAAGAAAGAAGAATGCATGATGAGACAAAACAAAAAATATGTAGGAATCAACTGACCGGAAAGCTGACAGGAAAACAGAACGGGCAAATTGAACTCTGTGCCGTTCTGTTCAAGGAAGCGGTAATCTCTCTCTAACTACTAATATTCGTATTTGTAGGAATTTAAATCTCAGCAATTTTTTGACCTGCAACAAATACAACAGACATTGAAATTATTCAAGGATAAAGACGGATAGACAATAAGAGGAACCACAACTGCACTGTCAGTCAATTGTATGCACTGCTTCCCTTAGAAAGCCAGCCTAAAATTCTTACCATAAGCAAAAACATGCCTGCAACAAACTTTTAAATACCAGTCTATTTTCCAAAAGAATCACAAGATGCAACAGATACTTTACTGTCCTTTCTAAAAGCTGTATAAAGAGCATTGAACTACTCACCTCTGCTTGTCCACAAAAAAAAGTTCAAGCCATCACTGCTCTGAGATTTGACAAACAGATCTAACATTGAACACTTCCTGCTAACATACATCACTTAATCTATAAACAGCAAGACAGACATCTAATCTACCTACAATATAAACCACTAAACAATCATTCACAAATTCTCTATTTCACGACTCTCCAGAGAAGACATACACACCAGATTTCAAATGCAGTGTGGTACCCACACCAACCCTACTACCCGCCCTCACCTCACAAAGGTCTATGTGGCACCAAGAACACATTTGCGTTCTCAGGGCAGTGAAAGCAGTGGAATGAACAAATGATGTTCCAACAGATCAATGATTTGCAAGTGCACACAAGGCCCATGACACACATCCGCTCTCTGTAATTATTATCTGCTCAGGACTATGATACTTTGTTGTTATGAGCAAGCAGAAGGGATGTTATTTGTGAGCACTGTTCCAGTTTCACTCAATGTCTACTGCGTTCAGGGGATTTACCTCTCTGCCACTTGGAAGGTGGAAAGCCCACAAAGTCTGGAAGTGAATATTTCCAGCAAGGAAAGCGGGGAAAGAGAAGAGTGTGTTCTCTTGCAAAATAATGGGCTTGATAAGATCAGCTGAGCCTACGTTTTCCAGCCTGAAGACCAACGCTATTTCTCAGAGGTATGGAGACAGACAACACTTGGAAGTAGGTTTTCAGCCCTGACTGCCTTCTGCTGTGCTAATCCAAATGGAATAAATACAATCCTCCCATCCATGATCTCCCATGGACTTCAGAGGACAACAAAGCTTTCCCTGTGCTTAAGCATCAGGGATGAAGTGTCATACTGGCACACAGCGTATCAGGACCAAGGCATTCAGACAGGCATCACTTTTATATTCTGTACAATTATAGCTTTAGTAAACTACATAATTATTTTTATATATGCAGAGAGTGTTAACATACATTTAGAACTCACAGGCTAGTTTACACGAAAAACTTGCTTACACTCAGCTCTGTGCCAGGAAGACAATGGCCCAGCCATCTCAGCTTTTAGTGGTCTCTCTTCCATCATACACTACTGTAGGTAAGTCCAGAAATACTTTGTTTGCTGCCCCTCACTCCAAATAATTTACTGTCTTCTTACAAACAATATTCTATATGCAAGTAGTACCCTCTGATATACATACAAGAAGTACTCTTTCAACATTCTGCTCCACCTTAAACTTCAAGGAGGACTTCCTAGTTCCTAATGCAACTTATCAGGCACCTTCCTTCTACATAAAAAGAAACAACTCAATCAGATAAAAACCCTATATCCTTCTCAAGAATTCTCTGACAAAATACCTTAAAGCAGGATATTGTGAGTATCATGGACTAACAGCTTTTGTTGTTTTTCCATATTACATCGGAAAGCCTTTAGACTAGCGTTAATAAACACTAGATTCTGATAGCTTCAGCAAAGCCTGGTAATTTTAGATAGATGTTGGAAAACAAAAACAGTTTGAGACATTCATGTGAATTTGATCCTCGCTCTTAGGGGATTACATCAATACAGTTATCAGTTTCAGTCAAACTTTTTCAGAGTTTCTGCTCTTCACAGGAATGACTTCTACGTGCAAAAACCTTTCACAAATATTGAGTTCTACTGTTTCTTGTTTATTTTTGCCAAGTACGAAAATGAGATTAAAATGCTAGTCATCATTACAACTGCTTTTCAATAGCTGTGGCAATCATCAAACTGCTGAGAAGATTATTTGGTATTCACAGTGGCTATCTTCCATAGGGAAAGGATAACTTGACCACAAAGGAAGGATAAACCACTACAAACCACTGAGCAGGCAACAGGTGTAGTTGGCAAGATGCAGCAGCCTTTCCTTCCCTGCAAGTCAAAAGACAGCATAAGAGCCTAACACACACAGAATGCAATTTTTCCTGTTTTTATAAAGTAGGAAGTCATTTATCAACATAATGTTGACATTAACAACTGTGGTGGAGGCCTCAGATTGGAAAACAAAAATGGCATTTCTGTGTACAACAAAGCTGCAGCAGTTAAGGATAGTGTTTATTTTCTTGCCATGGTACTGCCACTTTATCTTGTTTGCTCATGTAATTTTTAAGTGTTTTTGCAGGAAATACAACCACAACTACTTCCACAGGAACTACCAGTTTTTTATCTTTTTCTTGCTGCAATACTACATAAGGGACACACTGTCCAAAAACATTTTATTACTTCAAGAAATCGGGATCAAAATTCAAGAGGATGGTTAAAAGAACATTTTTGATAAAATCAGACCTATACCACTCAAAACTCTCAGACAAGTTTAAGATCCAGACAACAGAGGTTTTTTTGCCATGTAGACTAACAGCTGGTTTATTGTTTTCCACAATTTATCTTTCATTAAGACATACTGAGTTTTCCAGGCTACATTAATTCATATGCTTCTAGGTGAAGGTACTTCTAATTTCTTTAACTGACATCTAAATATTAACATCAATAATCACAGAATGGTTTGGGTTAGAAGAGACCTTAAAGATCATCCAGTCCCAACTCCTCTGCCATAGGCAGGGACACCTCCCACCAGACCAGGCTGCTCAAGACCCCATCCAACCTACCCTTGAACATGTCCAGGGATGGGGCAGCCACAGCCTCCCTGGGAACCAGTTCCACTGTTCCACCCCCCTCATCATGAAGAATTTCTTCCTAACATCTAATCTTAATCTTCCCCCTTCCAATTTAAAGCCATTCCCCCTCATCCTATCACTACATGTCCTTGTAAAAAGTCCCTATTCTCAGCTTTCTTGTATGCATGCCCCCTTCACCATTATAAAGTCTCCTTTTATCTTCTTCAGGCTGAACAAGCCCAATTCTCTCAGCCTGTCCTTCTATGGAAGGTGCTTCAGCCCTCGGATCATCCTTGTAGCCCTCCTCTTGACCCATTCCAACAGTTCTATATCCTTCTTATGTTGAGGGTTCTAGAACTGGACACGATATTCCAGATAAGGTCTCACAAGAGAGGAATGGAGGGGCAGAATCACCTCCCTTGCCCTGCTGGCCACACTACTCCTGCTGCAGTCCAGGATATGGCTGGCCTTCTGGGCTGTGAGTGCGCACTGCCAGCTCATGTCAAGCTCCTCATCAACCAGCACCCGCATGCCATATTGAAATGGCAGACTGCCCTGACTCATGTATAGGACCTTGCACTTGGCTTTGTTGAACCCCATTCCACTTCTCCAGCTTGTCCAGGTCCTTCTGGATGACATCCTGTTAAATTATTAATTTAACCTGAGCAAGGTGTTCGGAATTTTTCTTTAACATACAACTTTACTTTCTCAGGGAGATTTCAGAGATTAATTCCTTGAAAATTTAGTCCTCCTCTTCTTCCAATACGTGAATAACAACTAGATAACTGGTTCTTGGCACTAGTATTACCCTTTCTGAAGCAAATGAGAATCTATGGCAGGAAAACATTCTAATTTACAGTAACAGCTAATAGTTTAAGTTGGAACAGAAACCCAATTCAGTCTAATCATGAACACTGAGAACATTTTTCACATGGCTATTACAAGCAGCAGAGAAACTAAATGACAAGGCTGGAAATGAGAAGTTAAAGAACCAAAAATCTTCCAGTATGATCACATTCTGCATCTTCATCGATAAAAAAAATGTTGTTGATGACTACTTATTACTAGCAGTACTCGAGTAGCTCCAAAGCTCTACAGTAAAAATACTCCTAATAGTATGGCCTATATAACAAAAGCAAAAGTCTTTCCCTTTCCCAGTCTAATCAAATGGAACTAATATTAGGAGGAAAGCAAGCAAAGGCTGCAGTGATAAGATCATGTTGTTGTACAGTCCAGCTAGCACAGTTTGAATGGCTGTTTTTAATCTTGACAGCATTTGACCCTGTAATTCCAGTACTGAGTGAACTGTGACTGAATTATAGTACCTTTTGAAAGAGATGACTGTCTTTCATTTCAAAAGATTTAACAGGATGGAAAAAACACTGCATTACTCAACTGTTCCTTAAACCCTTATTAAGAAATATCTTATTTTATTTTCATTTGAATATTCGTTTACTTTCTTCTGAAGCACCAGACCTGCTATCTTTTTTTAAATTTTTTTAGAACGTTTAAGAGTTTCTTAGCACTAGCAACTTTCATTCTTTCTTTTCAGTTATCTTTATTTACAGAGGCATAGTAATAAGCTGTGTTTTTCATTTGTTTATTGTGAGGGTTATTTTTGTTAAAAGCTTCATTAACACAACGGCAGTTGGTTAAATCCCAACTCCTCTACCTTCAAAACAAATTCTAAAACAGAAAAAAAGAAACACAAGAATTACAGAGTTAGAAATACACACCACATCTATAAGATAGCCTCAACAGCAGCCTGGCATTAACTTCAAGAGTGATTCAGTATGGAGGATAAGGGAACGAGTGATATCACTGTTAAATATGAAAGTAGTGTGTTCTCTTAGACTCTCAAAGTATATTTTGTTTCAGAAACATGAACTTGAGCAGTAATCTCAACTGAGAGTAAGTAATTGTATATAGTTATATTGAACGCTAATAGAAACAGATAAAGCAGATTGGTTCTGCTATTTTCATTACATAAAATGAAGACAGTCATGCTTTATTTCAGAATTGTTATTCTAGCTGTCTCTATGGCTCAAGGATCACTAAGCAATGGCACTTAGAAGATAAATGCAGAACAAAACCAGAAGAGTGGCCAAAGCCTGGAGTTCAGTCTTGGCCAAAGGAAAGCAAAGTCTAAGTTGTCTGTAATACTGAAGTCCTAGTTTTATTTGTGTATTATTCTATGAAGAGGTTGATAGTCATGTTAAACCTTTGACCTAGCCATCCTTAACTTTTTAACTCCAGCTTTTTAGAGAGTAGAGCATGGTTGGTTTGAAAGCCTAGTGTAGTGCTACATCATTTCTATTTCATTAGGCATTTCTCCCTTACCAATTTTTTTCTCTCTCCAATCTATATAACAAGTAACCTTGTTCCTTCCCTTACTGCCTGGGTAAGAAATAGCCCAACTACCGAATAATATGACTACACTTTTGTTTTTGGCAGATTAACCTCTTCCCAATTCCTATACCAACTATCACAACACAATGTCTTCCAATTCCCCTTGGGTCTTCTCCTATACTGACGTGGACATTGCTGTATTACTTACAGGTCAAGAAGTTCATGTGAATACATCAGAGGGTAATTGATAAGCTGATAAAACTCTTCCTTTACTTTCCTACAGGTTCCCACTACACCACTCTGTGTGAACTCTCCCATGTTTCACCACTGGGCCAGCATTATTCCAGTGTTCCTACCTGCTCTATGCATAGTTGCTACTTAACTCCACTAGTGCTAAAGCCACCCGAACCACAAGGATTCATTTTTCATACCCCTGCATGAGTTCAGAAGCAATAGGAGAGGGGAGATGGTGGACCTGTGAGCTGTATTCAGTCCCAGGACAGAAAAGTGAAATTATGGACACAGCTTACAACTGTGATCCCCCTTTCTGAGTAGGCCAACATTACTTGTCTCTAGTATCAGATTGGAATCAAAGAACTCATAACCCAGTTTGACATTCTTAGAGGAATGATGACAGTCAAGAGAATAGGTCAGAGCCATCATGTATTCCTTGGACAGCAGTGGCAGTCTTCTACCTTAAGATGCCATTACTCGTAAGTCTAACCTTATCCCATGTAGCTATGCTGTGCAAGTCCCCATTCTTGTCTGAACTTCACAGCTGATCATTTGAAAAGGAGGAAACGAGAAAAGGAAAAGAAAAAAAATCAAATGTTCTGAGTTCTTTCACTTCACATTCTTCATCTTTGCCCCAAAGTAACAGTTATGCTGTGGGAAGGGTAAGAAAGGAAAAAAAAAAAAAAAGCCTGAGTCAGCACAGAATAAGTTCAGAGAGTTCAGGATCTGTCTGTCCATTCTGTTTCCCTTCTCTCTAAGCAAAATCATAAGGTAAAAAGGTCTTGCAGGGCAGAGATAAAGTTGGTGATATAAAAGAAGGCACAGATGGCTCTGTCCTTTGAACTACTCCAGTGTAGGTCATTTTGTCCTCCATAAGCATCTGCTTTTCTGAACTCTTAGAAGAAAGGAGATCATCCATTACATAGATGCAGTGGGATGGGAAACGCGGATTGCTACAGCAGATTTATCAAGCAGATTTTCAACATAGTGCTTTAATAGGAGGAATTATTCAGTTTACCACACCTTATCAGCATGTCAGTAGCTGTGTCAGGCCACATCACCATCAACTCAAATAGCCAACATCTCTGACCCACCTACCTTCTGCTCTGAATTTCTTCAAAGCTTTGTCCTGCAGAAGAGTTAGAAAGACATTAGGAGCACATTCAGACCCAAGAACAGACAGTACTACGCCATTTCAACAAGTATTCCTGTTACATGCTTTCCTTCTGGTCAGCTTATTCTGTTGTTCAGAAATAGATTATTAGCAGTCATTCCCTGTGGCTCACTTTCTCTCTTTATTTTTTCTAATTAGTCATATTGATTTCCTCGAGAATGGCAATTCAAGAACTTTGATTTCAGGGCAAGATTCTCTGATGGAGACCTTGTAAAATTACATAAGCACTCCTTGAACCTGGTCTGAACATGAGTAGCATCTCTAAGGGACGGCTAACCTCCCTGCACTTCACCAAAAGAAAATACCCTAAAAAGATGAATGTGAACGGCAAAGACTCACTCATTGGCTGTTTTCAAAAAGAAATCACTTGTCAGTGAATTGCCCAACACCACTGCACAACATGTTGCGAAAGAAGCTTGTTCTTAGGGGCAAAGACAAAATATGCATTAGAAAACATCCCAAAATTGAGGATGCTTTCTTAGTGTTTTTTTGAAAATACTTTTTTCTTCCTCAACAGACCTTCCCAGAGAAAGGAAGCACACAAAGATTCTGCCAAAAGTTGTGAGATTAAAGTTGAAAAGATTCTCATGTTAAGCTAAGAACATCTTATTGACATAAAGCTACCAATGCAGTATCCACCAGGAAATTGTGTTCTGTGGCACTATCACAGAGGTACAGTCTCAACCCCACTGCTGTAAGGAGATTGAATATATCTGTGTACAAAGCAGTGACTTACGTACCGCATTTACTTCAGTTATCCAATGCTTTTGATTTCATTGCAAACAACACACAAAATTTATATGTAACAAAAAGTATATAGCTATAAAAGCAATATATATGTAGCAGAAGCTTCATACATTTGGGTATCTACGCAGAATGCCATGTCACTTAGCATAAAGCAGTGAAGTTAAATCCTTTTTGTTACAAGGATGAGTTTAAGCAGCTATGTGTGGTGCAGGGGCAGCCTCTCTGAGGCTGGAAAGGACCCACAGCCGGGCAGAGCTGAGCTCATCAGGCAGGACGACGACGCCTTAGGGAAAGCCTGGCAGAGAGGGCAAAAGCCTGAGAAAAAGCCTGTGAGCACCAAGGTGAGAAGAGGGGGAGGCAGTGCTCCATGTGCCCCAGCAGGGAACTCCTGCAGCCCCTGGACAGACCAGATATCCACATGGAGCCTGTAGACGACTCCAGACAGTAGCAGGTTTATCCTGAAGGACTGCAGCTTGCAGAGAGGACCCAGTTTTGAGCAGGAGAAAGCATGTAGAGGAACAAGCGGAAGAAAGAAGCTGTTATGTACTGACCACAGACCCCATTCCCCAATCCTGCACTGCTCCATATGCGAGGGTGGTAGAGAGGTTGGGAATGAAGTGAAGCTGAGCATGGGATAAAGGAGGGGGGAAGGTATTCATCAATTTGCCTTTGTTTCTCATTATCCAAACCTATTTTACCTGGTGATAAATTAATTTTCTCTACGTCAAGTCTGTTTTGTCCATAACAGTAATTATTTGACCTCCCTGTCTTGATCCCAGCCCATAAGCTTTTTTTTACTCCATCTTCTCCGCAGCCTGCTGAGGAAGGGAGTAAGTCAGCAGCTGAGTGGGCAGCTGACAGTCACCCAAGAACAACACCTTATTTGAAGAAACCAGTATTCCATCCGTAGATGATCCTGACCCTTCAGGAAATATTACAGACACTACAGGAAATGACAAAATCAGAAGAAGCATGAACAGACAAAACTGTTCTGATTTATGAAACTAGTTTTGTATAACATATATAAATAATGAAAGTATGTGTAGACTGACTTACATAAAAAATTACCAAATTGTGGTTTCTACCCCTTTGGCACATAACAAGCGTTAAGAGGACTCAGCCAAAATTGTCTGAAAACAGTAACACAGTGAATAAATTACCAATGCTACCTTTTAGTAAAGGAAATTGTGACAAATTGTGCTTAAAAAGAGACTACAGTAGAGGACTTGGTCTCTTTTCGACTTCAAATAAGAAATAAGCATAAGGAATACCTGCCATACAGGATATAATTCAATATTGTCCTCAGTCTCTTTGAAACTGACCTTCCCTGGAGGTGCTGAGGGGCATGGTTTAGTGTTTGATAGGAATGGTTGGACTTGATGATCTGGTGGGTCTTTTCCAACCTGGTGATTCTATGATTCTATGACCTAGAAGCAGGGCACCTTTAGTAAAATATTTAGAGAACTTTACTAGTAAAAAAATACAAATAAGAGTTCCCAGGTGAATACAGAGAACACACTTGAGACTATAGCAGCTGATGTACTGCAAGGAATTACTTCCTAAAGATTTCTTTTATGAAGCAGACCATTTTATTTAGTTAGACCATTACTTGTTCTAATATCTGGAATGCTTTACCATCATCAGTTCTCAGCTTTACAGAAAATGAAATCCTTCTCTTAAAACCAACCCAATTAAAGTAATGGCATGTAGTTTGAAAAAGAAAAAGACAACTTTGGAATAAAAAGACCTACCTGACGTTACAGTATTAGTATCCCATTTAACACAAATATGCTTCCAGAATACAATGAAAAGACAAAATGGTACTTTAAGCAGCAGCTTTATTGGGAAGAAATGCAAATGTTGGACGAACAGATATTGAAACTTCCTGAGCTATTTTTCATGTAGCAATAAGGACAGACCATTGGGCATTTGTAAAATTAAGGTATTTTCATACACTAAAAGGTTGCTTATCAGGCAGCAGTCCACATGGAGGACAGAGGGTTCCCTTACACTGTCAAGAATGCAGAATTTGCATAAAGTGATAAAGCTGAATTGATAAAAGTAATGTCTCCTACTTAAAATACACTTAAGAACACACCAATGAACTGAAGGTGAAAAGAGCTCAAGGGGGTACATCCCAAAGTAAGGGTTTCCTGTTTCCTTTTTCCATCAGGATACTGATTCCCCTCAAAACAGCACAGAAGCAATTTTCACAAAAAAGCAAAATCATTTCAGGTGCGTCCACAAGGCTACGCAACCAATATATGCAATGGGACAGGGGAAAGAAATATGTTTTGCAAGGTGAAATGATAAATGGTAGATACATATAGAAAATTTGTTTAAAGTGCATTCCAACTTATAAATCCTATTTCTATACTAAACAATTATCAATAGACTGCAAGAGCAGTTGAACGACAAAAATTTGTTTAAGGCCACATGACAAACAGCAATCACAAGTTTCAATCCTTGATTGGAGTAAAAGCCTCTTCAAATGTTAAGATACAAGGACAGGAATACTCATGCTGAATAAATTACCCATAGTAATAAGGAGTTCAGAGGTAACAAAGAAATCATAAAAACAGATACACAAAAATTCTATATATTTAACTAGAGTAGAAGCACAAGTTTTTACAGACTCCTTCTAACACAACACATACAGCTAAGTTAAAGTTTTCCCTCCTACAAGACGAGTCAGGTAGAAGCAAGAGTTTATTGGAAGAAAAGCCAGATTTCAGCTTCAGTCATAACAAGCTGGGTGTTGCAAACACTATTCCACAGCAGCATTTTTAAATTGCTTAGCAGCTGAAGGAGTAACAGGATCACTCAAACCAGTGTCACCATGTTCCAGGCTACAAACATTCCGAATTTCCATCAAGGGTTGGGAATTATTTCAAGCCTATGCAGGATCAGGATGTGCACACAAACAAATCAACTCTAAGAGAAAAAAAAAAACTCGATAAAGATAGGACTTGTTTTTTTAAAGATACATATATCAAGCAGTTAGAAAAGAGGTGATTCTTCTCAGTATATAAATATTCTAGCTGATAATATTGCTTCACCATATACACAGGCATTTTTAATGCTGATCTGGAAAGCAGGCTACTTTGTTATGGTCCTTCTGTAAATGACCAAAGAAATCTATATGGTTAATAATACTGAAAAGAGTCATTTCCCTGTACTGAAATGCTTTAATACCTCTTTCCAGGATAAAAATTCCTTTCCTCAAAGAGGATAAGAATATAAATCATTAGCACTAACAATAACGTTAATTTACTCTAAGTCACAAATCTGCAGTATGGTGAGATTTATTTACTGTGGCTTAAAATGTCTCCCCTTCTGGGTACTTCAAAAGTCATCTTTTTTTTAGTACCTAGTAATCAGGAAAATTTGTTACAAGTCACATTTTGGTTTCCTAGTCTTCAACTAGGAAAAAATCAAATTGTGAAACTGCTTTGGTTTCCAAATATGTAAATGTAAAAAAAGTTCAAGTTTGATTCAAGCCAAAAGTGGAGATGGCTATGAAAATAAGCCTATTGAACTTTTAGAAAACCATTGGAGTTTTCCAAGTTTTTAATACGCTAACTACTAACCAGTGCCCAATTACCCACAAGTACAGTTCTGCTGCTAAGTAACAGTATGGCCCCTACTCATTGATGCTGTGTACTGGCAGCAGGTTGACTACTATGAAGAGACACCCTGAACTCTGTGTCCTCAAGAGGCTTGCTTCCTCAGCAAAGGCAGGGACAGAAAAAGCCCTAAGTGAAGAGATGAAACAGTTACAGAGGGACTAGTAAAGACTGGTCAAGAAGAGGAAGACCAACAAAAAATGAAGCAAGAAGTCTGATGAAAGAGCAGGAAGGGCATGATGCCACAGCAGACTTCACAGTTCACCCACTTTAACTCATTCCTCCATCAGACTCCCACATCTTTTATAGCGCTTGTGTAAAAAACCTCACAAAGATTAAGTTTTCCAAGCTTCACACTTCTAAACAAAGACCAAACATGCTCAGATGATGTTACATCAATGACACAGAACAATGAGCTGAAGACAGAACTTTGGTTTAGGATCTGACTTGCCTAGATATTAATACAGTTCATTATTTAAAAAAAAAGTCAACAGGATTGTAAGACACCTCCTTTCTTTTTCATTTTCCCTCACAGTACAAGCCTTAAACAAGGCTCTTGTAGCCCACAGATTTTAAAGAAGTGAAAGACTCCAGTAGTCTTTTTAAATGACTAAACTTTAAATTCCTGCAGAAGTTATCAGCACTACATCTCACTCGATTTTCTCTTGGTATGCCTGTTGTCATTAGCTTAGTTTGGTTCACTGAAAATTAAACATCTGCCAAGACAAAGGCACAATTTGCAAGAAATGAGACAGAAGTGCTACCTACAGTATCAATTTAAACAGTTAGCAAGCGAAATCCTAGGAGCAAGTCAAGAAATTTACATCATTGTCACTAAAATGCCTAAAAATCTAATTCTATCAAAAAAAGGAAATAATCACAGTAAAACAAAGGAAGCTATAGCATTTATATTACATTACTACAAAGGCTGTGAAGCTGCCTACCTTCTCTCCATTCTCAATCTTGCCTCTACTAACAACAGAAATCACTGAATGTTATTTCCTATGTTTGTTAACAATTACAGCTCCAAGCTCCTGGATAATATAATATTGTCTCTTATGGTTCAGATTTGATAGGCTGAAAGACATACACCCATAGTGACCAATATACTGATACGCCTCTCGAAACAGGGGAAAAAATGACTAGTCCTTCAGTTTAACCTCAAGATAGCTCCTTTCTTTCTGTGCTGACTTCAATTTCAATATAAAGTGTGCAGCCAAAGCTCAGAAAGATTATGAAATAAACAGCTGACAAAAATATACGTGTACACATATGTGGCAAGACTGAAAAAAAATTTGACTACATAGAACAGAAGGGATGCTACCATAATGAAGGTATTTCAATGACTACAGTTCTCCTGACCCAAAGGATGTTTCTCACTTGAAACAGTTTGAATCTTTCTTAAATTTAAAAAAAATGAACTTAAATTCTTCTGCCTTTTTAAAAAGCAATTCTTTTTGCTCTCTGGTTGACCAGTTTTGATCTCATCTTAAACGAACTTTATATACAAGATTCTCATTTTTTTCTACCTCTTTAGGCAACTGTAATCTACTAGTCTAATTTGACTAAGAGTTCTCATACGTGACACTGTTTCAAGCCCAGAAAGCACAGCATCCATGGTAGCCATATGTCATACTTAATTCAGTTATTACTTCTCGCAAATTGAAAACAGTATCCCGATAAGATTTCTTCTTAAAAACCTTTAAAATTAGCTTTTCAAGATTCTCCAGTGTTTGGTCAAACAGACACTTAGTATTAGTAAAGTAATAACGTAATATTGCTAGGTACCAAAAATTGCTTGGAGAAAGGAGAAACTCTTTTTATACTGGAAGAACAGGAACCCACCTCACTTTGCTAACAGGATCACATCTGTAGGTCATTAATCAGATTTATATATACGTACATTTATAGATGGAGGGAAGAAATAGCAGAGATTTGTAGTTTAAGATTACAAATTACACATATTTTCCATTACAAATATGTTAAGTTATCTTCATGAGAGAATGATATGAAAAATCTGTACAATTTATAGCACAGGAGGAATACAAGTTTGCACAATGTACAGCTCTCACTTGCAGTAGTGGATTAAAACCCAACAGCTAAAATTATTACAGTCCCCATTCATTCAGCTTACTCCAGAGAGTACTGCAATTTGTAAGGTGCTTTCATTCTTGAATCAGGATCGGAGTTACTTTATTGCTCAGTGTGGTTTGTTAAAAATAGGGGCACATTTGCCTTGAAAATTGAGTCTTATGACTCCAACAGAAGATAGCTTGAGGGCCATTTTCTGCAGCAGAGAGATCATCAGACAAGCTAGGGGACAGCTGTGAAGGAAGCTTGAAAGAGCAGAGCCTAGCATAATTGGCAGTGCATTCAGCAGTAATTTTTCAGCTCGCACTGGCTAACCTCAGTACAGCCCAGCATACTTTAACAGTTGGCAACTGACAAGATTTTAAAAATAAACTTTGGATTCTAAAAATACATTTCTGATTATTTACCTTGTGAGTTAAGACCTGAAAATGAAAACTGACATTATAACAAAGCATCCACTTCTTCACCAATCATTACAGCTAATAAGTTATATTCTCAAATGGCAAATGAGGCTTTCTTGTAGTCAATTGTCTATAGATGTGTAGGCCAAAGCTATTCTACATTAAAAATTAAGTTGTTGATATTTCAGCTATTCAAAACCCCATGTTCTGAAGCATTTACAATCAAACCTTCACCAGACAAGAAAAGCCTTTCACAAAAATTCAACTCTCCTGAAAAATACACATAGTATTTACCAGTGCTTGCAATGAAAGGCAAAAGACAAAAACTTAGTAGTTGACTACTTGAAAGGGAAAGAATCTGAACTTTTGCCTCAAAATTAACTTCTCCTCCTTGGGGTAAGAAAAAAGTAGTAATACTCAACAATCGTTTCACACAAGAACAATGAATACATGTCTAATTAAGAACCAATGGAGGCACTAAATATGCCAAGTATGAAACATAGCATTTTCTCTTGGATATGTTCTGTTCCAAAGCTGTAAACAGTCATAAGAGGTCCTATGAAACAGTAAATAATAAGTGTGGGATACAGCAAGAGTAAGGTTGTTAACTAATCTCCTCTGAAAACCTAGTGATAATAACTAATTTTCCTAAAGCTACAGTACTACTTTGTATCACTTTTACAGTTTCCAGAACAGTATAAGCATAAGTCTTATGTATAAGTCAAATCAACTTCACTTTCTCACATAAATGAGCAATAAAAGATGCATGCAGATAAAGTTACACAAACATGTCTCAGCTCTCATCTGCTTCAATGCTCATGCCGAGAGTTTCAGAGCCCAATAACTCAAAGTACTCCTTCAAATGTACAGCTGTTTTAGTGCAACTTTTAAAGCAGGAAACCCCAAATTACACAAGAAAACATTCCAGTAAAAAAAATGTCAGTACATGTGCTTAGAGGAGAAAAAAAAGATAGCAGCAAGCAATCCTCAATAAAGCCTTCCAGCAAGCATTGCCAAGAGATATACTGACAATCTGACTAAATAGGCAATTTACTCACATATTACTTCCATTTTTCCTTTTTATTTTTAATTTTCCAAACAATGACCATGACAACTGTTTCAAAGTATAGGAGTTCCAATAATGGCAACTGTTCTGCTCTTACTCTAAGCCCTGCTGAAAAATTTCAGTAGTTATTTTGACTACTAGTTCTTAAATGCTAAATACATGGCAACAATTGAGAGAATAACACAAGTACCTGGGATATACATTTGTCTATGACTCATTTAATCACTGCTTGTACACCTGAGAATTGGAAAGTTTGAGGAGTAAGACAAAAGTAAAAAATTCCATGCAAATCCTTTGAGATACTAACAAATGACAGAATTCAGAATTTGACCCAGCAGAAAAATCAGCTTCTTCCAACCCTGCAGTCACTACTTTAGCATTTTGAAAAGTTCCTGGTGGTTTAACAGCCCAAAAATGAAGGAAAGTCTTAAAGAGAGACCTCAAGAACTACAACTGCCAGCAGCTGGTACGTTGTCCAAGCATGCAGTGTTAAAATCCACAGAGAAACATGGGTACCAAGTAGAAGAATCAAGTTGAAATAAATGCAAAGAAACTGGGTAACAGTGCAAACATTTAAGACTAATACAAAAATATATTATCTCAGGACTATGTGTACCATTTATTTGCTAGGGAATACTAGGAAGAAACTTTCTATCTAACAATGGAAGAGGAAGGCAAACTTTCTTGAAATACAGAGCGGTATATCAGAGCTAACGCTAGAAATTACAGCTGGTGACTGACATAAGGCTGCCCAGAGTAGCAAGTTTTCCATTTTCCTCCCTTGCTCCCTTACACTAACCTACTTAGAAATCCAAGTAGTCTGCCATGGGTCTTCCTGGGAAATTAATTTAATTACTGACAATTAAGAAAGCTATCAAGACTGCTCCTAAACTAAAACATTGAGACTATTAAGACAGAACTAAACATATTTGGCTGAACATACAAAAAAATTACAGGCATTAGAATACTACACACAGCTTAGGCCGAACCCTTGAAAGAAGGCTATTCTTAAAATATTCTGAAAAGATACAGGATGACATGCATGACCTATCCTGACCATAGCCTCAGCTTTAGGCTGATTTATTTTTCACTAATAAAGCAGCTTTGATTACATTAAATACTTAAGATTTTATCTTCCAGAGGACTGCATATGGCTGTTTACTTCAAACCTGAAAAAGGCAAGAATTTATCTGCTTTGGAGAACAATAATTTCAGAGTACGAAGCCCAAGCAATCTATTAAAATAATTGGTGAATTAAGTACTACAAGGAAAAAAAAAATAGATAAAACCCAAAAAGCTTGGGGAGGATCATAGTTGTTACAAGTAACAGTTGCAAGAAAGATCCAATTTTGTTATTTATTTCAGTGCAAAGCTAAGTGCTGAAGACCTATAGTGGAAACTCAGTTCAGCCTCATTTTTTAAATGCTCATCTCTAGTTTGGCATACCAACTGAACTGATACAAAGAGATGCAAGGAAAAAAAAATGAGCCATAGCATTAAAATGCTACAGCCTGGCCAAAAATATGAGTAACCAGATACACAGTGCCAGAGGTCACAGCATCCACAAGCAGTATTGCTCAGGAAAGCCATTGAAA
This sequence comes from Clamator glandarius, assembly GCA_033459285.1. Classification (NCBI taxonomy): domain Eukaryota; kingdom Metazoa; phylum Chordata; class Aves; order Cuculiformes; family Cuculidae; genus Clamator; species Clamator glandarius. Next base: position 388,563 of record JAUNZM010000310.1, on the reverse strand, counting down.
AACAGTAATAAAGAAGTCCTACAAAGAGGCACTAAGCCAGCATCACCCCAAGAGAGAAAGAACTTACGCATTTTTTCAGTTACCTTGCCAATAAACTCCCCACTGTATCCAACCCACTAAACATTCAAATCTGGAAGAGATATAATGATTCTATAGCAACCAGCTGCTGAGATATTTTTCAAACAGAATGAACCCAATACAACTGCCAAATACTTTCCCAACAAATTTAGGCCATTCCTAGTGGGAGGAGAAAAGTATGTTCACTGTCATGATCCAAGATACAGTGCAAATATGAGGTCACTGAAAAACTAGAGCAATCTAAAACAAGATAAATAGGAGCAGGTAAATGGACAGATACACAAATTTTAGGTGCACAAGTAGCTATTATTCTGCAAGGACAGACACATTACTTAAAAAGCCTCCACTCTAGAGTAGCACTTCTGTGAAAGTTTTTCCACACTGATTATTCCCATCACCACATCACCAACAGGCCAACTTTACTAATACTTCCCTGTGAGAGTCTGTAGGGGAGTCTTCTGGAGATTTAAAACGCGTCCCATGAACATGTCAGCTCCACAGTGGTAGCTGCACACGTGTGTAATTTTGGTATCAGAAGCTCCCAAAAGCAAGCAGCAATTTGGTTGTGTCTGTGCTCAAATGCAGCCACTCCTGATGTGCATATCTGAAAATAGGTTCAACCTCCCTACTACATGCCTACAAGCACATCAGTTAAAGCATTTTTCTCAACAAAATAAGAATCAGAGACCAAAGAACATGGTGTGTATCCTCTGAAAACACATTTTAGAAGTCTACAAATCAAAAGAAAGAAGGCAACCATCTAGCTAAGTAACCTCTGTCTGTTTCCTCTTATCACAATAACGCTTTGTTTCTATTTAAATCTTCACAGAATAAAGTCTTTAATGAGAGACAAAGCCATGCTAATACAAGACGGAATTATTGGGAGACTACATTAATCTAGTTTCATAATATAGTACAGGGATAACAACCGAACTCAAGTGGTAGTTGTTTACAATACCTTAGTTGAGATAGGCTTCCATTTTTCCATCTCTGGCTGTTTACCTAGTGTTTTTCCATCTCTCTTCCCAAGCTGTAGAGCATGGCTCATTATCAGTATCTAAGCTATTCCAGAAAAATACCTGAGAACTGTCAGAAATTCCAAGAGCTTGTGCACAGCCTGCTACACAAACAGGAACTGGTGCTGCCACCTTAAAAACTTTAATGAGCAATGTTCGGAAAGCTGGATATTGCTGTATTCATACTACTAGTAACCTTCTGCCCTTTTCTTGCCCCTTATATTTACTGTCTTTTATCTCTCTAGCTACAAAGCATCTCGGGTGTAAAGTAATTGCATGCACTGCTCTCTCTGGAGGATTCAAATAAGTCTTTTTTTTAAATGTATTTATTTCTCCCCTCCCCCATTTTTTCCACACAAAGGAAATGAAATTTCACAAGGATTTCAATATGCAGACTTCCTACATTTCATTTCAGTACACAAAGTTTAGCTGAGTCAGCATTCTTGATGTATAATGCTTTCAAGTTTTTGAGGGTTCGCCTGTGGTGTTTTAAATAAGAGGACTACATTTCTGTCACTGTTTTGACCTTCCCAAGCAGAGATACATCTTAAGAGATACATCATGATTATATTCCCTATATACGCTCAGGAAAGCTAAAGGTAGTTGTTGCCCTGCCCCAACTAGCCTATACTTTGCTTTTCCTAACAAACCCCAGGTGGCTGAATTCAGGATTGTATCAGGGTAATCCAGGAAGAGCAAGAACCTGGCATTGCCATAATAAATTACAGAAACTCTAGGAATTAAACAGCTCCAGCAGGAAATGCTATTTCCTTTGGAGCAACAAAGTAACTTTTTCCTACTTGAAGCAAGTAGAGCAGGAATAAAAAACAAAAATATTTCTGAAGCTTCATGCAATTTCTGATTACAGAAACTTTATCATCTATCAAAACTGCCAAAGGAAGAATCCTCCCTTTACTTACACAAAAGTCCTTAAAACTCCACAAAAATAAACCACAACACACAATAGGCAGAAGGATTATTACTCAGCTACCAACGAAGCCTACCACGTATCCAGAAACAACTACCAGCTGAAAAGACTAGTCTTTCAGTCTGCTGAAATTTCAGCTAACATGTCATCCCTGGAATACATTCAATTCCTCAAGCCAACAACTAATAAGCGCCAAGACACCCGAAAGGTCAAAGCTCCGTTTCTCTTATCCTTGCCTCTGTGCAAGTGGTGAAGCGAGGAAAAAAAAAAAAAAAGTAGAGAAAAGCAATTCTACATATTCCTACTCATTTTAGACCTATAGTTCCCCTTTCTCAGTAAGGGCTCTGAAGCCTATATCAAGATAGAAGCAGGAGCAGACCGAAGTTAGCCCAGATCCTACTAGTTTTTCACCAGCCCATGAAATTCCAAATTCTAATACTGAAAACTGAAGTCTTCTGCTCCAGTTCAGCAAAGTGAAAAGCAACGGCATGAACAAATGGTGGTGCCTAAATACTCAGACATACCACATCACATCAAATTTATTCTTTTGTGTACAAAAAATGTTTTCAAATTAAAGACTGTAAGATCATATGATGTTCAAATCAAGAGGCTTGCCTTTAGCATTTTTTTTTTTGTTTTGGTCTTGTTTCTGTTGAAGAGAGGCTTTATCAAGTATTTCCAAACTTGTCTGTTTTTCTTTCCCAACATCAGTAGCCCTAAACTGAGGGCATTGAGATGATCTGACCCTAAGATGCTAGTCTCAGACACACACACACAAAAAAAATACTGTGCTGCTTTTGTTAATCCACTATTCCTTCCTTCCTTTCTTATTAACATGTCAAACACTACCACCTGGTTCTGGACAACAGGCTCCCAATGCAAATCTAGCTTTTAAATTCTATTTAACATCCCATATAACTGCTATCACCAACTAGTCCACTATCTTCAACCAGGATCTTCCCTATGATATCACCTGAAAAGTCCTGGGTAACACAAACATTTAAAAACCACCTTGTCATATTTCCTAAGATAGAGAATTAATAGGAACAGGCACCAAAATATCAAGGTCATATATAAGTTCATAGAACAAACAGGTAAGTTCCTGTGGACTTTGGTGGCTGGTTTTTTTTTAATTATTATTACTTAGAAGACAGCTTTACTTAGGGATACTTCTGGGTTATTATCTAAGTACTCATGGGTTTGTTCATAAGTTCTAAAATAATAGCAGATTAAACTCTTTGGATTAAATTTCACCCAACCAGTTAATAAAAGTCAGCTATTTTTTAAAAAAGCCATACAACAGCATTTGTCAACAGTTCAGAATAATAGTACTAGACTCAAAAGGATGCACCTTTTTCCCTTCACCCCCAAAAAAACTCACAAAGAAAAAATGTTTTGCTTGCATCATCTACAGACAATGGAAGTTTTAAGCAATCCTCTCAGCTTTAGGTATTGTTTAAATTGTAGCACCAAACGTAGGTTTATGAAACATTTAAGGAATCAATCCATTGCTGTATTTGCCATGTTAAAGTCAGCAGTGCATCTAGAGTTATTTCATCCTTCTGTTTCACAAGAGCAGATTGCAGTCATTGTACAGAGCTATGTGACTTATGGTTCATACATAAGTTCTGACTGGGCCAAGAAAAGGATGAATGATTAATCGAAAAAAACATGAAACTGTTAGAGTGAAAATGCTGCACAAGCCTCAATTCCATTCAGACTATTCTGATAAGAATTGTGGTAATGAAGCATGTTCAGGACATGGAAAATGCACTCAGCAGCTTCCTATCATCAAGTCTGGTTCAGAGACCATAAAAGCGTAATAATTGGAGGAACCCACCATTACAGTGGGAAGATCCAATTGCTTTATTTAAATTGACTAAAAGATCCCTTCTTCAGAAGCCCAATATCAACCCGTCTCTACCACTAATACCATCTGAAGGGTTCTGCAAACAGGAATTTTCAACACTAAGACAGACTTGCCGATACCAACTAAGTCACTGATTCCTGACCAGAGCCAGTCAGAGCTCATCAGTAATGCCAACAATGCACCTAGTCAAGTGCTACACCACACAAAAAAATGAAACGCATTTGCTTTCTTCCCCTGACCACATCATCATAGCTTTGTGACATTTCCTTTACGCAATACCACTTTCCAGCAGACACAACTGACAAGACAAACTCAATTTCTATTCTATCTCTTAAAACGAGCATATTATGTTCAGTAGTAGGTTGCTATTATATTTGTTCTTTTACGAGCATATTATATTGCTTACTACAGTTTTGGGTCAGTACAGAACAGCAGAACACGCAGAAACTTCTAAGCTCTATAACGGATGTTTCCAAAATTTGTCATTAAACACCTCTAAAATTTATGATGTCCAGCCATTAATTTAAATATAGAGGACCTCACCACGTGAAAACATATTTTAACACTTAAATTCAGAGGAAAAGTTCAAAGTGTAAGTTTTACAAACTGGAATTAAAAACAGAGACAACTGGAAAAGAATGAAGGGGGAAAGCCTTCTTACATGTGTGGGTTTTAAATGCAATACTTGCCTGAATAGCTACAGCAACTTAATTCCACACTCCTATAATGTAACAAAAAATTCTTCATTCTTCTCTTTGCTGTTTGTTATGCTGTTTTGTAATTTGAGTACACATTGCAAAACAGAGGCATGACAATGGAATGCTTCCTTGTGAGAAAATTGTATAAGTATTTCAGGAAGCTCTGCAAACTACTTCAAGTAGTTTACTTTATACAATCTTTCCTTGTTGGGATTGGCTCTTACAACCATCAACAGAACAAAATCAACAACCATCAAAATACAAAGCTTAAGTGGGAAAGAACAACTTCCAGCCTTCGGATAATGCTGAAATACATCAGATATTAAAGAAGCCAGATACAAGAGGGAAAAAAAAAAAAAGAGAACAAAAGAAGAGATGAGAAGAATCTTGACTGGTGAACACAAAGACCTAGGAAACCAAGCTCTGCAGTAGCACAGGCCGCAGATGCACCAGAGGATCAGGTCAGACAACCGCTATCTAAAAAAAGCCAATTATACTGGATGCCTATGCAAAACCAAACAAGAATAAAAAAAAAAAAAAAATCCCCGAGTTCCTCAGAAGCCTATCTGTCTGCCTCAGAAAAACACTGAAATGAGTTAATTCAACAGGAACTCAAACATGATTCAAAGAAAAAATGTCACTATTTTTGTGCAAGAAATAAAACTATTACACCATCCCCTTTGGTACATGATCAGACTACTGGCATTTTATTACAAAACAGAACTCTGAAGTTGCCAGCTTTAGTTCATGATTCTCTTTAAAAAAAAATTTAAAAAAATCTTACTTTCCCAAAATACCCTGAAGATTTATAGAAGTTATTGGAGCCTTACACTGGGTAATTGAGCTTCTGCTTAAACCTCCTCACCACAAACACAGGAATCCCTACAGAATCAGCAGACAACCGAAGGCCACATACTTGTAAGGAACTCTTCACAGGTGAATCTATATATTGCAACAGATTCTTTCCAGTTACTGGCTTTGTGTGCATGTGTTCATACAGAACAGCTTGCAGGATGAGGGATTAACAATGTGAAGCTGATGTCTAAATATAGCATAATATAACTGGAACTAGGAAATGGAATAGATGTGCTCAGCTTTTATCTTATTCTGTTGCAAGACTAGCAGAAAAGACAACATTGAAGTTTTGACCAATCCCACCATGATCTATTAAAAAACTTACTTAAAAAAAAGCCCTTACTTTAAAATAAAGGTTAAATGACACACCTTGCAATTTACAGGGTGGTTCATATTCTTGTGCTTGTGAATTTGAAATTTTAACATAAAGCTAGAGTACATGAAAAAATGTATTTTACAGTTATTAATAAGAGAGTTTTTCTAATAGAGAGGGGTGACCTCAAAACACAAAATTACCTCAACCATATCTTCAATTTTCAGATCAGTCATATGAACACTTAATACACAAGCACTAAGTTTCCAAAATACAACTACAGGCACTAAATTGTAACCTAATATGATGACAGCCATCATTGATAAGCATCCGAGTGGCCCTGCATAAACTCACCTTGACCTTTGAAAGTTAGACACGCAGCTGACTTTACACAGCTTCTTCAGCTAAATGGACACCCAAGACTGTTCTGTACAGACACACAGTTGAATTACCTTCCTAGCAGTAAATATTAGATTTCTCCTTTACAGTTCAACTGGTAGGGCAACTAACAAAGTTAGCATATACTTCGCAGGATAAGCGTTATTTAGAAAACAATAGATACCTTCTTTCTTTTTCCACCAAGATAGGTGGATGCTCTTTCTTAAACATACAACCAGACATCATTTTAATATTTTTCACATATACTGTTTCTGGTACTCACATTGAGACGCTTAACAGCACTGTCAGAAACTAATAAAAGTTCTTGTTTCTGCAGTGCAACTCTATTGGCACCTTTGAATCTTAGAATGGCACAAGGAATGCAACAATTTGATTTGCACATCTCTTACATTTATTGAAAACAAATTACTTTGTAACATGTTGCAACACTGCAACTGATTGTTTAAAACAATTACTGTTTCACTAAAGAGTTAACATGCAGTCTTTACTTCAAAATCTTAATTCAGTTCTACAGATGTCTACAAAGCTGAGGAAAGCTGCCTCCTGGTAAGCTGTTGTGTGGTAGTCTTCAAACCTTAACAATGTTATCAGTACAGAAACTCTAGATGTTATGTTTGAGAAACTAGAAATCTGTGCTCTGAATTACTTGCCATTCATTATCTTAAGTGCTCAAATACACAGCTTTCATTTTAATGCAGAATTGTTTATTTTAGTCCTTTAAGCCTTAAAAAATTCTGCTGAAAAAATATGTGGGCAGTTAATACAATGAAGGTAATTTAGTTATGACTGTTCAGTAAAAACATACATATCTTAACACCAAACAGTCACGTAAATTGACTGTTGCTTTCTCCAAAAAGTGGGGGACAAGAAAAACAAGATAAAAACTGCAGTTAACTGACAAGTATGTTGGTAAACCCAGACTACCTGCTCACAGCACATGTGAATCTAGATGGAAGTTACTGTGCTTCTAAACATCCCATTAAAAACCTCACTTTCAATTACTTTATTCTCAGATGTAAAGTCTGGGAATTACTTTTGGAAAACATTCTTAGGGAGTACGGCTAAAAGATAAGTAGAGCAGCTAACTAGTAAATTGGTGCAAAGATACTACTTTGGATTTATTATGTGTACTTTGAGTTAGAAAATTTCTAAATGCTGTAAGTCCTCATACATAGCTCATGAATTATTTCATAAGTTAATTGTTGTAAATACTATATACAGTTTTGTACAGAACTATAGAAAGCAACGTACTACAAAGGAGTTTCATCATGAGTCCTCAAGGGAAATCTCAAGTATTTTCAGATAGGCTCCCCATGAACACTCTTTCAGATAGCAGAGATTTAAATCCCAGGTGTTCTCTGCATTTTGGAAGTGTATTGGCAACTACTTTCTACAAACTGTGCATTTATATGCAGCAAGTAAAACTGTCTCTTGAAATGATGCAAAGATGACACACTGTCCAGTCATTCACAGCAGATTAGTCACCCTCAGGTGTAGATCCTTAGAAGATACTTAGGTAGGGAATCCCCATGGAAATTAGGAGCAGATATTCATCAAAATACAACGGAAAACCTGAACTCTTGAGACACCAGGTCTTCAGTGAAATTATTTTAATAGCACTACTAATCTTGCTAATCTGTACTATAAGTACTAGAACATTGATCTATAATAATAGAACGCACCATCAAGCCTGTGACTTTCAAGTTTGGCCAACACACAAACTTGCTCTTATAAATCCATACCATTTAGACTTCAACTGTCAAAACTGTGGTCACCAATAGTATCCTGCGGGCGCGTATAACCACAAGAGACGGAGCAGTGAAAGGAAGATCGAGAACTATTGCAAACAAGAAATGCACAGCAGAGATTATGTTTCAAGCAATTAATAATATGACTATCTCAAAATTCCAGATACTTATTTTACAAACATGCTTATGAAAAGTTGACTTTATAGAGAAAAGATTAGCATTGAAATAACACTAGCAGTAATTAATTCAATTATTTTAGAAATGACAATTGAAAAAGGAAAATGTAAGATCCAACACGTTAGTTCAATACATTTCATAAGAGAAAACCAAACCAAGTATGTACGATATAATTTAATTTTCCTGCATTTTGACTGATTGCAATGAAAGGAGTAGTGTAAAAGTGCACCTTTTGCATTAGAAAGAAAAGAAAAAAGATCCTTTGTTTCTGGGAAAGATACAGGATACCTCTCTTCACTCCTGCCCAAAGTTATTTAATGTCCATTCATTCTCTTTTCTGGCCAAGGAGTTAATGCCCTGACATTCTGAAGCGGATAGACAAATTTCAGTTTCAGCTGTAGAAGAGCATTTAAGATCAGTAATTAGAAACTAATCTCCATTATACAAACAGGGTGTGGCCTACCAAGAACTTCACCACCTCTACCACTTACACACCGACCTATCTAGAGATCCGCTCTACACAAGTGGAATAACTAGTCACCCACATGCACGCTCACAAATGATGCAATTTTGTTTAGTTGTATGAAGGATTAGCAAATAGTTATGGACACTGCAATTAAAACATCCAGACATACCTACAATAATAATGGCAACCAAAAGTAATCTGTGGAATCTGTTATAGTCTCTTTAAATTTCAGAAAGCGTGCTCTTAAAAAGAGAGCAACTGCTTTTGCCACACATATAAACTCAGAAACTTTAGCACCTTACAGTAAGGCTTAATGTGCACACGCAATTTATCATTAGATCTCAGACTGGACCAAATTTCTAATTGTCCATCACACTACCCGATTTCACGCTATGCAAGTAAAAACAAAAGCAGCTTACTGTGTAGGGGGTATTTCAAGTTCAGCAGCTGTATTAAATACAATAGCAATGAGCATTCAGTTTCTAGCAGACAACAGAAGCAATCTTTGGTTTATGCTTGTAGTAAAATAAATAAATAAATAAAATCTGATGTCTTAGACTCCATGCAGGTTAACTACTGAGCCAGTCCCACCTGAAATGTGTACTACGAAGAAATTGTTCTGCTTATGATTTATTCTACTGTTACTGAAGTCAGCATTAACAAATATTCATAGTTGATAACTCTCCACAATGATGATTTCCCCATTCCTCCAGCCATTGCTGACAATTTACATAACTTGCTTATTTTTCTTTTTACTCTACAAACAGAACTCTTGTAACTCCTGGTGTTATCTTACTAAAATTTAAAATTACTATCTGTGATTACAGTAAAAAAATAGACCAGAAAAGCATATTCAACATTATCATTTGGAATGATTTCATTGCTAGATTCACATTCTTTCCTGAATCCAGATCTATCCAAATTGCATAATTAAAGCTACAAAGCAAAGGCATGCAGCCTTCCCACCAAACAGCTAACAGCAGCAAGAAACAGAACAGGCACTGCAGGTCATTGGTTTATTTTCAGATACCAGTTCTTATTTTACTGTATCTAAGTAATTATTCCACTGAATCAAGATATAAAGGAAAATTTTCAAGAAAACACAACTACTCTGAAAAGGAACTTATTTGGAACAAAAGACAAGGGGATACTATAGAGGGAACACCAGAAATGAAAGAATTAAGTGTGGTTTAATAAGCAGCAAGTGCAAAGAGCAGCCTGCTCAGATCAAATGAGGTTTCAGCCTAATACATTGGAGAAACTGTTCAGAAAGAGTTCATCTGTACGAAACATGACCCCTGTAAAGCTGCCAAAATCAGTGAGAGCATACAAGTGCTAAGCACGCAAGCTAAAATGGCTCAAGCTGCTTTGACTTACATGCACGCCTAAACATAGATGGCTGCATATCCTAAATTCTGTGTTATGAAGAAGAATGCAGCTGTTTTCTTTACCAGTACTTCTGTATGCAATCAGCACACGTCTTCATCATCATCCACAAGCAAGTACCTTCCTCACTCCCATATCTAGAAATCTGAATACAGCTGACATGCAAGACGACTCCTTTCATACCTCAGCCCCTCAAGCAGGGCTTTAGGGATGTAGCGTGAGCATTTAAAAACAGAAAGAAGAATTCATTAATCAATTCACTGGTACGTTAAAAAAGTATATTGTACAAAAACATCATCTGGCCATACTCTGAGGGAAGTTATTGGTGACTAGAACAAAAAAGGCAAAAGAAAGAAAGGTTGTCTAACACTGGGTGGAATAACACAGGGCACAGTCTGACTGACACTCTCCAGATTCACCAGTATATAAATACACAGTTTGGCTTCTTGATTTATGGAGATTGACTTCAAATATTTTGTTAATACACACAGCTATTACTCTAAATACATGTTGCCATACAAGTTCTAAACAAAAAGCACACCTTAGAAGTGGTGGGTAGGAAGAGGCAGAGAAAAACTGAGCATTTCCTGCTTTAATAGCTACCACACTATCACATCTGGAACACCAGTTATTTTACTAACAAGAATAACACAGTAAACAATACTCTCTTACTTTAATGGTCTATGGGAGTTCTTCCATTACATCCATGCCCCACAGAAAGGTGGGGTTCACAGAAAATATTGTTTCCTAAAAGCAAAACCCACATCTCTTTCAGAATGCAGAAGCATCTGAATCAGAACAAAAGATGTCCACGGGAAATATTATTTACAAAAGTTGCCTGCTAATCCGCGGCCAACAGAAACGAAGGGGCAAAAAAACCCCGACCCTGTACCGTTTCTTTTTCCTCATGCCCTCACAACGCTCCCCCAGTTCAGCAGGCCGTGTGCCCTTTCCAAGCCTTAGGGGAAGGCATTCCTCCTCTTTCCCTTCACGGAATGCACCCGGAGAGGCAGCGGCGCCACGAAAGCACCTCAAGGGGAAAGGGGGGGCACGAAAGCACCCCAAGGGAGCGGGGGGGGGGGGGGGGGGCGGCACGAAAGCACCCCAAGGGAGCGGGGGGGGTGGGGGGGGGGGCACGAAAGCACCCCAAGGGACGGCTAAAATAATGGTTCTTTAAGGCGACAGAGGGAGAGCCGCTACCCGCAGCCTCACAGTCCGCCCCTGGCGCTCCGCGGCCGAGATTCCCGGGAGGACGCGGGTGGCCGGGACGCGGCCGCCCCCGGGAGCGGCGGCTGCATCTTTGCGACAACGGGGGCCGCGCCTGCACCGACCGGGGCGCTGCCTCCCGCGCTCCCCTACGCGTAGACCCGCTGGTACCTACTAAAAACTAAATCAGCGGGGGAAAAAAAATAAATTAATGACATAAACAGGCCGAGCGCCCCCTCCACACACCCCGCTCCGGCCGCGGGCGCGCGCCACTGCTCCCCCCGCCCTCCCTCGTCCCCGCCGCGGGCGCGCGCTGCTGGCCTGGGTTGAACCGCTCGCCCCTCCCAGCGAGGGTCGCGCCGTCCCCGTGTCCCCCCGGCTCCCGGCTCCCTCCTCCTCCTTCTCATCCCCTGCCGCCGCTGATCGCCGCTGGGCAGTACCTCATATCTGCGCGGGCCGGGGAGCCCTACTGACACCCATGGCGGCGGTGTGGGACGGGTAGGGGGGTGATGGCTGATGGAGGAGCTGGAGCGGCGCCCACCACCGCCTCCGCCAGACGCACCATCCCCTCCCCGCTGCCTCCTCAGCCACCGTCTGGCGGCGGGAGGGAAGGCGGGAGGGGCGGAGCCCTAACTCGCGCTCGCCCTCCCAGCCGCCGTACTGACGCGCTCCGGCCCGCGCGACCGGCCGCGACAGCAGCCAATCAGAGACTCGCAGTGTCCCGAGCTCAGCCAATCAGAGGCCCGGAGCGCCGCGGACCTGGCTCTGTCCGGCCAATCCGGGCTCAGCCAGCGCCGCTCTCGCGCCGAGGGGTGAGCGGGGCCGGTTAGCTCCCGCTCCTCACCCGCCTCTGCAGGGAGCAAGCGGTGTCCCCCAGGCGCCGGTGCCGGGTCCAGTGCTGTTTAATGTCTTTGGCAATGTTCCGGATTGATACCGAAAATGCTGGCAACTAAACTCTCTGGGGCTCGTTTCGGAGTTTTAGACAGCAGCATCCTTTATCCGGGCTGGGCAACACGAGGGAGCGGTCTCCATCCATCGTGTGCAGCGCGATGAGGGCTGGGACAGGATGAATTTCCCACTCACAAGCATAGGGATCAATTCTCCTAGAAACCTTGTGCATATTCTATTCTTTCTAAGGTGTAATCTTAATGTTGTTACGAACTTCACATCAGCCGGATCCCTCGCTGCTTCGGAGCCGGCTGCGGCCCTGCTGACCCTGCCCGGGGGTGGGAAAGGCTGCAGGCAGAGGGGAGGCAGCAGCCCCGGCCGCTCAGCACAGAGCGCGCTGCGCACGGGGCGCTATCGGCCCCAGAGAATGAGCAGCGCCTGGAGAAACCCTGAAGGAAGACACGCTGTCAGAGGGACGTTCCGTCTAGCTTTCAAAGAACACAGTTACTTAGATCAAACTTTACGTAAGCTTAAATCAGAAATCTTCTACTTTTAATAATAGTACCTGCTTCTTGTATCAGGATGGGGGAATTGAACGTACCCTTTGCAAGTTCGGGGATGACACTGAGCTGGGAGGAAGCGTCGATCTGCCTGAGGGTTGGGAGGCTCTGCAGAGGGACCTGGGCAGGCTGGACCAATGGGCTGAGACCAATGGGATGGGGTTCAACAAGACCAAGTTCCAAGTCCTGCCCTTGGGACACAACAACCCCGATCAGCGCTAGAGGCTTGGGGGAGAGCGGCTGGGAAGGCAGAGAAGGACCCAGGGGTGAGGGTGGGCAGCGGCTGAGCGTGAGCCAGCAGTGGCCCAGGTGGCCAAGGGGCCAGTGGCACCTTGGCTTGGGTCAGACACTGCGGCCAGCAGGACCGGGGCCGGGATGGTGCCCCCGGGCTCCGCACTGAGTCCTGTGTTCAGCGCTGGGCCCGTCAGTACAAGGACAGCGAGAGGCTGTAGCGCATCCGGAGAAGGGAACGGAGCTGGGGAAGGGGCTGGAGAACAAGCGCGATGGGGAGCGGCTAAGGGACCCGGGGCTGTTCAGCTGGGGAACAGGAGGCTGAGGGGAGACCTCGGCAGTGCCTGCAGCTGCCTGGAAGGAGGGTGTGGGGAGCGGGGGCTGCGCTCTGCTCCCAAGCGACAGGCGATAAGACGAGAGGGAACGGCTCCCCCAGCTCGGAGCACCCGCGGGGCGGTGCCGTGGCCCCTGCTGGGCTGCCTCGTCTCCGCGTGCCGCTAGGGGGCGCCCGCTCCCGCCTCCGCAGCCGCCTCAGCCAATCGGAGCTCCTCTTTGTGCAGAGTGACAGACGCTTCAACCAATGGAAGCTCCGTTTTGAGCCGAGTGACAGTGCCGCGGCCAATCAGAGCTCTGCTCTTATGGCCAATGGGGCACTCCCGTGGAGCCTGGCGGGGCCGGCGCGGGGCGGTGAGGCGGGAGAGCGGCGGAAGTCAGGGTTTGTCATGGCAACCATCGGCCTTCGGGCTCCCTGGGGGCTTTCGGGCGGGTTTGCCCACGAGCATTGCGGGGCTGGGGACCCCGGGCAGCTCGCGGTGCTGTCACAGGCAGGGACAGCGCCCCCAGCCTCTCCTAGCCGAGCGGGGGTCGGTGCTTACTGTCAGGGGCACCGTGGTGGCCACATCGTTTCCCACCCCTGTCCTCTCCCCTTTCCTCCCTCTCCCTTCTCCCACACCGGGGTCGGGGCAGTCCCCGGTTTCAGTACAAGATGGGGATAATGTGACTGAGCTGCCATGCAGAGAAGGACTTGGGAGTGCTGGTCGATGAGAAGCTCGACATGAGCTAGCAATGTGAGCTCGCAGCCCAAAAGGCTAGCTGTGTCCTGGGCTGCATCAAAAGAAACGTGGCCAGCAGGGCGAGGGAGGGGATTCTGCCCCTCTGCTCCTCTTGTGTGAGACCTCATCTGGAGTACTGTGTCCAGTTCTGGAATCCTCAACATAAGAAGGATATGGAGCTGTTGGAACGGGTCCAGAGCATGGCTACGAAGATGATCAGAGGGCTGGAGCACCTCCCATACGAGGACAGGCTGAGAGAGTTAGGGTTGCTTAGCCTGGAGAAAAGAAGGCTCTGAGTCGATCTTACAGTGACCTTCCAGTACCTGAAGGCGCTACAAGAAAGCTTGGCGGGGGGACTTTTTACAAAGGCTTGTAGTGATAGGACTAGGGGCAGTGGTATAAACTGGAGAGGGGCAGATTTAGACCAGACATAAGGAAGAATTTGTTCATTGTGAGAGTGGTGAGGCACTGGAACACGTGTCCCAGGGCAATCATATTCTATGATTCTCCTCTCTCCTCTCTCCACGCTCCCACCTCTAACTGGTCTGTGCTTTTCTTTCTTTCCTGTAACTTGGAGACCTCGTGTTTAAGTTTTCTTTTGTCCCCCCAAAAAGGCTCTTGTTTGATAAGGACAATGTGCACCAAGTTGGGAGAGGAGAACTGAAAACCCAAGTTGTGATTTTTTCAGTGAAGTCCTCTGTAAGTTTCCTTCTCTTCCTGGAGGGTTGTGTTGTCCTTTGCACTGCCTTTGTCTGAGCTAGTGGAATTGTGTGTGCCTGCCTGCCCAGGTGGCAAACAGCCCATTTACTGCACAGAACCACCAATCAGCATGCTTCATTCATTGCCTTTTGCAGTACATCTCAGTCCCTGGCATTTGATACATTTTGGTCAGCAATACTGATGTAACCTGTTGCAGATAACATTATATCTTGCCCTATCAGTTGATCTAATTTAGAACTTACCTGCTGGAAGGACTCATAGGCCCTCTGTTGCTTGCAAACAATCACTGTTACAGAATGAATCATAGAACAGTTTGAGTTGGAAGGGACCTTAAAGATCATCCAGTTCCAACTCCCCTGCCAAGGGCAGGGATGCCTCCCACTGGATCAGGCTGCCCAAGGCCCCATCCAGCCTGGCCTTGAACACTTCCAGGGATGGGGCAGCCACAGCTTCCCTGGGCAACCTGTGCCAGTGCCTCACCACCCGCATGGTGAAGAAATTCTTCCTTATGTCTAGTCTAAATCTGCTCCTCTCCAGTTTATACCCATTGCCCTATATCCTATCACTACAAGCCTTTATGAACAGTCCCTCTACAGCTTTCTTGTAGCCCCTTCAGGTATTAGAAGGTCTCTATAAGGTCTCCCTGAAGCCTTCTCTTCTCCAGGCTGAAGATTAGTTATGCACTGGTCAGTAAAATAAAGCTTTGGTTACTTGTTTTCTCTGTCTATAGATACTGCATGTATTACAGTTTAGTTGCTTTGTCCTTTTCAGATCACTATGAAGGCCTTGTACTGTCAGCAGAATTCACCTGGAGAGGAAATGACATTTGTCTTCCAGGAAAAAGTGAGTTCCGGTCATAATAGCATTATTAATCATTCAGTGACAAAGAGAGAGTGGCTGAATGCCACAAGGGAATTGAAACACATAACTGTTCTGTAGACTTAGAAAAGGACTGGTGTAATCCTTGGGCATGTAGGCATGTAAATGAAAGTAGGAGAGGTGTATTGTACCATCATCGCACAGCACTTGGCAAGACCAGTTCTAGATATCTGTATTCAGTTTTGGTGTCCATATTCTACAAACAACTTCGTTAGGTGTGAAAAATGAACACTAGGTTCATATGGATTCACATCTCCTTCACATCACTGCTTTCAGGTGAGGGTGTGATATTTAATTTGCAGGAAAAAAAAACCTCCATCAGATAAAAAAAGATTAGCGTCTGTTAAGGTTTACTAAGTGGTCAGCTTGTAATAGTGATATACGTGTACTCAAAGTAGTATTGTAAATCCATTGTGATATCAGTTCCCTTTTCATTGAAAAGAAAATCTTATTCTGACTACAAAATGATCTAAACCAAAGACTGTGGAAAGGCACTTTCAAGAGCTTGAAAAGATCCTACTAGCACATTCATGTTGCATTGTATACTGTAACGCCTGCAAATTTGTCCTAGGAAAACCTTCCTCCTCCAAGAGACCACGATGTGAAAGTACAAGTGAGAGCCTGTGCACTGAACTTTATAGATACTAAGGTATTTACTTTTTTAATTAATAGAAGTTAGAGGTGTTTACAGTTTCCATTGAAGAGCTAAGCCAGGGCCTTTGCTGGTAATTGGCACGGTTCCATTTTTGCCATCTGAGGGTATGGGTGTGCTGCTGAGGAACAGCACAAGATTGATGTGGTATTCTTACATATCTCTCTAAATAAAAAGCACCTGTCATTGGGTTCTTAATTTATGGAGAAAGATCAGTCATCATTTGTGAGTTCTCTTACAGTAAATCCCTTTTATCATCCTCTGCATACTGACTGTAAGTTAGTTTGGCTTGCTGTTAATAACTCATTTTTTTATATGCTTCTAAATTTAACTACAGAAAAACAGTGCAAAGGGTTTAATGTTAAATAGGGAATGAGTGTACCTTTTTACCCCAGATAACATTTTTGTTACGGTCCAAATTTCTTACTGTGAGTACCTAATGCTTTAAGAGTATAATAAATATGCAAGTTTTGAGCTTTAATAATAATGTTGTAACCCTTGTTTTCACTTAGCTTCTGTCAGAAATTAAACTGGAGAAGGAGTTTATACCTGTTGGTCGAGAAATTTCTGGAGTTGTATTGGAAGGTAAGTTAGTATGATTGTCTTGTCAGGGTATGGAGCAAGAGTTAAGGTCTGGTTATCCAGAACAAATAAATACTGTTTGTATAATACACCTTTAGTAGCAGGAACTATTTGCTTTCTTAATAAGGCTTCCTGCAAGTCAGTGATGATACTGAAGTGAAATTGAACTGTAACTCTCACATATCTGTTCACAGTTAAAAAAAATAAAATTAGTGCGCAACAGCTTTCGAAATAAAATATACTGACATCTTAAGATATTACCTTCACATGCTACAACGGTCTTTAATGTATTTGTAAAAACATTTGTTGGAATATTGAAGATGAAGTAACATTCAGGAATTTAAGTGGTGTTTCTCTTACACTTCTACCTTTGATGTGTAGTTTAAAGCCTGGATCTTTCAAACACATATACGTGTATGTACTTGCACGTAACTCTTTGTGGATGCGGTGCCAGAGTTTAGTGAATTAAACATTTGGCTTTGCTATGTGGGTATTTAATAGGAAAAAGTGTGGGTTTTTCACTAGCAGGGCATATTTTTAATTTTGTGAGCTAGCAAGAAACCATGCTTTCAAATATATGTTCAATTTCAGCTATAAACATTATCTTCGTTCTTTCCTCCCTTTCATATATTCTTTGTGAGTTGGAAGAAAGGTGACCTTTTTTCAGCCAGATGATGAAGTGGTGGGTAAGTTAATGTTCGTTTGCCATATCAACCGACACAGTAATCTTTTCATAATGAATGGCTGAGATTATAATCGTTGCTAAAGCTACAATTATACGTGTGTTTTTGAAGATTCAGCTAATGGCATGTGGATAGACTCTTATAAAAGAGAATTCTATTCTAAAAGTGTTCTCTTAGGGAAGTTTTTTGATTATAAGAATGGAAGTTCAGATCCCCAGCTAATTTAATTTGTGATAGTTCTACTGTATTCACTAAATCTTTAGGAAAATACACCTGGGTCCAATTAGCCACATGGAGTGAGTGTTCTAAAAGCTACCATTTGAATACACACACGATTACTTGTATTTATAACACCATCCTTATGTATTCAGTACATATATTCTGATTCTTGTGGGTGATACAAAGTCTAGGGTTTTATTTCCTGCCTTCTTGAGGATGATATAAAAATATACTTTTAACTGCTAGTGATGAATCTCTTCTTCAAGCATCCTGAAGACGGTGCAGTTTCTTCTACTCATTGATCCCTCTTTGAATAAAGAGATCAAGAGTGGTCGTAACTTAAATATTCAAGCAGGTTCTCCAGTTCTACTGGATGTTCCAAGTTGCCAAAAGCTATGCACGTACTCATGAGTTCTGCTAAATGCAAGGCCATACTTTAAAAAGAAAGACTGATTCAAGCTGCTCGTTTTCCAGAGCGCTCATTCTTAGAGTTCTTGAAAGTGGACTTGTTTCCACCCTAACTTAACCACAGGCATCCCCTGCTTTATGATCCTGCTGTGACATTTATTGTCAGAGAAGCCTATCAGAAAGGCAAGTGGTAATCACTTACTTTTTTTGTTTGTTGTTTGAAACAGACTTCCAGGTCAAAAATCACATGAAAAGTGTTCAGGGCTTTTCTTTTCCTGGTAAAACTTTGGCAGATCTTTCATACCATTAGTTAAATCTAATGAAATAATATGTGTGATTATCATTATTTACACACCACAGAAGGTGTAATGCTTACAGTTGGGGATTAATAATCCATTTTATGGTGTACAGAAGTGGCTTTGCTTTGTTTAATAAAGCAGAACAGTATGGCCGGGTGTTTTCTAGTCTTGCATGTGAATTAACTTTGAATTATGAGTAGTATCATTATTGTGAACAGTATTGCTCATTTAGTTAAATATCTTACTCACATATGCTACATCTGTTTAATATTTAAAATAGTATTTGTGTTTCAATCACCTTCTGATGTAGCTGAAGGAATACAGCTTGAGTAAGTAGTTAAGGAAAGAAACCCTCTGAAAATATGTCAGTGGATCTGAGAGGTCTGAGCAATGTTCTAAGTAGCTGTGGGAGGGTTAGGGGTTTTTGTGAATTAGGACTTCATTCCATTCTTGTTAATTCAGATATGGAGTAAGTAGTTGGAATCAGCTGAGCTCCTTCAGAGGAACTTTGACATTAAAGGAATGGAATCTCCACTTAGATCATGGAGAGGCTGATTTATATTGTCAGAGATTTCTGTTTTATGCATTTTTTTAATTCTTGAATATAGAATGTTTGCGAATGCAGGTACAGAAAAGTCAGAATTAAATGTATGCAATAGGAAGATGAAGAAACCAGCATTAAACATTTTTAGCCCTAAAAAAAAGAAACCCCACCTCTTCAAATACTGAAATATCAAAGATTCCCTTTCAACAGCTGTTTAAACTTATGCATCCAATATAGGTATTAGAAAAGCAAAAGACAGGAGTGAAATATTTCTTCTATGGCAAATCTTTCCAAACAAGCACACTTTCTAGTTACTGTTGCTCTGAGTTTATACATAGTCAATGAATGAGCAGATTTAAAGGAAAATAAGCTGTTGGCAAATGGTCTGGTTACCTGTGTGTTTATTAATATCAAACTGTCACAAAATTTACAGTTGTCAAAAATATTTCTACTTTAATTTTACAAAGAAGCCTGATTTTCTGTCAAAGAGTATAGTCCTGGTATATACACCTTACTGACTTCAACAGTGGTGATATCCTTATTTATGAGTCTACTGTTTTTCATGCAAGAATAGTACTGTGCTTACTTAGTTTGTTAAATCATTAATCTATTCCTAAAGTCATATGAAGAGTTGTTTCTTGCTTTTAAAGTTTTTCTGATCCTTCTTTAATCCTCCAGAAGAAAAATTTTTTTAATGTATTCTCTTATACATAATTGGTTGGTTGGTTAAAAAGAAACAGAGTAGTAAAATCTCAGATCAGCCAAAAATCTTTTGAGATGCATTGTTGACTTCTTTTCAACTGTCAAGGAACTGTCGATTTTATTTGTTGCTCTTAGAATCTTTCAGCAATCAATTATGCCATGTTCCTCGTTAAAGTAAATGCAGAGAAAAATATTCTGAGTCTTAAATTAGCTGCCAGTACTAGGAGATGTGAACCTAAATATAAATGTCTCAGCTTAGATTTACTGGTGGTTAACCAGTTTGCGTGTTAGTTCTTCCATGTGCCCTGTTGCACTCAAGCCCTATGCTATGTGGAGTATTTCTGACAAATGAGTTGAAAAATCAGGGTTTTTTACTTGTGTCAAATGCTTGGTGTGTATAGCATATATCAAATAAAAGTCTGTGCTTCATGTTGGAGCTTCTGTAAGCATTATGAGGTACGCTAAAGGGCACAGTTCTTTAAGATATCTTGTGTCTTTCCTGCAGTATAAGGGTCATGGTTTTGTGAATGGTTTTAGAGATCCTGAAATCGATGTGAGTTGACGGCAATGTATAATGACTCCTTAGAGACCATCCTGAGTGTTAGGAGATAATGTGGCTTGTTCCTGAACTTTTGCATCTGTGTCTTCATGTATTATTCACTCTGTGTTTTGCTTTTTCTGTAGTAAGGTGTTAGAATGCAAACTGGTTTAAGTGCCAAGGCTATTTTTGTTTACTATAAGGAGACTTTTCTTAATGTTTGAAATACGATATTGCATTCATTATCATAATATTCACGATGCTTTAGGATAGCAGAGATGTTTCTTAGGGACATTCTTTCATAGATGCTTATATTTTGCATGCTAAATTAAAGGTTTAGGGGATGGCTTAAGTTATGAAAGTCTATCAGAATTGACATTGATATTGTAAGAAAGCTTGTTCTGAGATTCTTGCCCTTCTTGCATTATTTCCTAATAGCACAGTAGCTGCCACATAAAGTAACATTAGACTAATTATTGTTATCCTATAGGGAAATCCTTGAGAGATCTGCAGATGTATACAGACCCTGTAGGGTAGTTGTGTTTTAATAGGAATTGTGAAAGACTGGAAATAGCAGCCAAATTTGCTGAGGATTTTAAGCCAAAGCTCTTGCTTTTGTTTAAATGGAGTATAAGATTTGGATGGGATGGGTTTTTTCACCAAGGACATATATACAGGACAGGATGGATTGTTTCACCAAGGATATATATCATCAAGGGTGCATATATACAGAAGACTAATCGAATGCCAGAATATACTGTTCAGGAATCTTTCTTTGGCCGGTGGAGAAAAAAAAGCACTGCTATGGCCAGGGTGGAGTTTTACTTCTGCCTGTTCTGTATTTGCTTTCTCTTTCTTCCATGGGTGGGGTTTTTTTTTCCTTCAGTTACTCTTCTCCATTCCAGCTTTTTATAACTTAAGACTCACACATTCTTGCTTGGTTTTCCTTTGCTTCTTTCTGTCCCTTTTTTGCTGCCTTTGCTAACAAAACATGAACAGTCATCAGGATAGAAGAGCAGAGGTATCAGTTGTGTGGTTTGTTTTGTGCCCATCTGCAACACAAGAACTTGATTTTCTTGTTAGCCATGGCCCAGAGTAGAAACAGGAGCACTCATTGGAGTGAGAGCAGTGTGAAATGAGTTCAGACATGACCTCACAAAACTTCAGTTGCAAAAAACATTCAGTAGTGTCCCCATTCTTTGTCTCCCAAACCCCAAAATGCTGTTTGTAGTACCTTTTGAACCATCTTGAGCACTGTGCCCATAGAGATTACAAGCTGTTACCTAGCCAGGTTTTCTTAATAGGTCATAAACCTGACGAGGGCAACTGAACCACAGACCAAGCAGGACTAGAGATTTCATTAAGAGCTTGTTTGGGTTATAATGTATAGTTCTTTGAAATGAAATGTCTACGTTCAATTTCTTTCTCAGGAATTTTGCCTCTGGATTCAGAAGAATCTGGTCTTTGTGAAGTTATTCTAATTCATGAGCATTGTTTGGGTACGTAGCTCATATGGTTTGCTAATTTACATTTACTGTATCTTTAGGCTTTGGTTTATCTTTTCTAATAGGGAGATAATTAACTTGGACCTCTGGGTAAACTTGTTCTATATAGCAACATTCAGATATTCTGTCTACTCCACCTGTTCAAAGAAGCTTTGAGTGCTAGGTACTCTCAAGGCTTTTTCTTTACTGTTCTTGCTTAATGGGTTAATGTTTTCTGTAAACCACACAAGCTGACTCTTACTCTCACCCCTTCTAACTTCCCTTTTTGCTGCTTCATTGTCTATTTTTTCCTCATCTCAGCTGCAACAAAATTAAATGAGGAGGAGTTCTCTTTTTTCCTCACTTTGACTCAATCCAGGAATATCACCAGACTAACAGATTAAATAAAATGAGCAGACTCAAGCTGGAGAAAAAAAAATCAGGGAATGAGGATCAGGAGAAAACTAGTATTGAAGCTTTTTCAGTTACTGAGAGTTTCCAGCTTCTCGTTGTTGAGCATAGAGTGCTTCAGTGTGTAGAGTACTAAGTGTGGGAATGACTGTGCTTCTCCTAGTGGTTTGCTGTTTTACTTTGACCAGCTACCCTTTGCTTATATTAATTTGTATCTTGTTTTTGTGACTGTCCGTGAATTCAGCCTGTGTAGTTACGAGGTGGCTTCTTTAAATTTGTTTATACCAAAACCGAATTCCTACTTTTATTGCATAAAATACAGTAAAATATCCTTTCCCTGATTTTTAAATACATATGAAATATAAAGAAGTATTATTTATGTTGACTTGTTTGAAGATGAGTTCCTCCTGACTAGCTATGACAGTTTTTGCACAATAGTCGTGGACTCGTGGATATGAAAAAATAAGGTTTATTCTTTCTAATGCTTAAAAGTACAAATCAAGCAAAATGAGGTTGAGGTGTTTGTGATGCCTTATCGCTGTTTACAGTAATCATATGCTGAACGTATTTCTGGTTTTATGTTACCTTCAGTAGCTTACTTTGTGCCAGGTAGCATGAACTGGCACACAAAGTGATGATGCTGGTGATGATCCCTAGAATTCTTTTCCAGCACACTGATAAATGATCCCAGGTGATCGCACTGCTTGCATTGTTTTGTAGCTTTCCCGATACAGGCTAAACTGTCAATTCTTATGCTTAAAGGGACAGACCAAACATTTCCAGTCCTCTTACTTTCTGGTGTGCCTCACGAGAGTCACAGACACTCTAGTTCAATTCTATGCTAGGCTCTCGGCTGGGCTATGATGATTTCCTAGCTTAGCATCAAGATCCCTGCTAAATCATGTAAACTGCTTACAATAAAAATGGTGTTTGAACTTGTGATTTCTAGTTAAGCGAAGTGAAGTCTTCATTAATGTTACTTCCCCGGGCTTTTAAGTGTGTGGGTAGAATGGGAATTTTAAGCGTCTTATAGGCAGAGTCAACAGAAAGCAGATGACAAATAATGTCCTCTTGACCTTTATGTCTCTTAATGTGTTATAACCTCCAGAAGGTGTTTATACCAATGGATGGTGAAGTAGAAGATTCTAATCTATAGGGAAAGAGCATTAGGAATTCATGGCTTTGAGCTTGCGTGGCGTGTTCTCTGTGTCAGAATTACCTTTGTGAAAAGGAGACCTCCTCAGATCATATCTGTTAGGAGGTTATGGTAGGAAGTGTATGTGTCTGTTTTCTTTTTTTCCTGTTTAAATACTGTATTGGAACTTGCTCATAAGAGTGCTGCAGAAGCAAACTGATGAGGGTGGTGAGGCACTGGCACAGGTTGCCATGGGAAGTTGTGGCTGCCCCATCCCTGGAGGTGTTCAAGGCCAGGTTGGATGGGGCCTTGGGCAGCCTGGTCTAGTGGGAGGTGTCCCTGCCTGTGGTAGGGGGGTTGGAACTGGATGATCTTTAAGGTCCCTTCCGATTCCAAGCGATTCTATGATTCCTGGAATAACAATTGCCTTTCCCGCTTTGACTCCATGTACCTGAGCTAACACTGTTGTGAGCCACAACATTGGAATACTGCCTTTGTGAAATAGATCATAATTACACTTGTAGAGTGACTTGTATAATTTTCTTTCACTTTTTAGAAATTGATGAAGTCTAAAAAAATAATTCTGAATGAAATGTCAGGGACTTGCTGCTTTTTTTTTTTTTTCTATCTGGGTTTTTTGTTTGTTTGTGTTTCCCCAAAACTTAGTTCGTAAACCTGAAAAAGTTTGTTGGGTTGAAGCAGCCGGGACTGTTCGTGATGGTGTCCGAGCATACACAGCTTTACACTACCTTTCTCAAGTCTCTCCTGGAAAAACTGTCCTAATAATGGATGGAGCAAGTGTAGGTAACAACTGTACAATAACTATTTTGAAACAGAAAGATTACTTCTGCCATAAATAACTGGCTTATCACCAGAATGATTGGATTTCTTACCACATACTAAGCTTATCAAGTCTTGTGTTCTGCTTCTGGCAGCGCCCTTAACTTAATGGATTAATAGGAAATGCCCTCCCACGTAAGATACTGCGCCAAGCATACAGTCCTTTACATGTTGCATGGGTAGTGAAGAGAAGTAGTGCTTTTCTGGTGTTTCACATTGAGATTGTTTTACCCTAAGCCCTCAGGTATAACTAGAAAAAAGTGCTTTATTATTTGTTTCCCACCACTGCTTTTTAACTTCTCTTAGATATAAATAATTTCATTTGCATGACTGCAATCGTTATTGCTAATGAAGACGTGGAGCTTGCCTCAGACAGATTCATTAATGTAAATGTGGCTGGGGATTTTTCCTTGGTAGCGCTTCTTCCTTCAACAAGCAAGCAAGCCCAAAGCTACAGGTTGCTAACTGCAGTTATGGGACTTGTCATTACTTTAGGGGCAATCTGAGCTTTTTTATTGAAGAGAAAAACTAGTTAATTACTAGAAGTTTGTTCAGAGCTTCCCTATCAATTAAAAGATTTTTCTGGCCCTCCTTAGAACAGAAGCAGATCCTCTGAATATTCAAATTCTTGTTTCAGATGTGTTTTATTGAAGAAGTTAGTTATTTCTGGATACTCTCCTGACTTCTCTAGAGTGTCCTTTGCAATATAATCTTTATTAGTCAACATCAAATTGTTGTTGTAAATAAATCCGTGTACCTTTTTTCTTCTACAGCCATTTGGTACAATAGCTATTCAGTTAGCGCAACACAGAGGAGCCAAAGTAATCTCTACTGCACACAGTCTTGAAGATAAACAGTACCTGGAGAGGCTTAGATCTCCTGTGGGTAAGTTATATCCCTCAGTGCTAAAGTTTATGTTCAAGAATGTCTCAAAATATTTTTTTTTTCTTTTTAGCCTAGAGACTTATTTTTGTAGGTGAAAACTGAAATACAGATTTATGAATAGTCTAGTTAAATAGTTTTAAAATTTATTCTGTGCTCCGTAGGTATTTAATTTCAGTTTTAGTTATATTTAATGGCATTTTTATTCTTCATTGAAATTGTAATGACTGTCTCTCAGTACTTTCCATCTTACACAATAGTGCTTGAGTGCTTGCTTCTGACCTAACTACTCAAGAAGTCTTTTCATTTTATAAAATTGTTTCTCGTGAACAAGAAGCACTGCTAAATTATCACTATCACAGCGTGTAATCTAGGTACCTGAGCCAGAGTTCATATGTAATCGTACGCTTGAGATAAGGTATTAATAAGACTCATTTTGCTTTTAATAGTATTTTATCAGGCTGTGTGGCAGCTCAGTTTCAAGTACTGCTGTAACTGTAGCTGCATGTGCAAAGGCTCTGCATTTTCCTATTTTCTAAATGAGCTTTGTATTTGGCATAATACTAGCATTCATCTATGACTTCTTCCATTTCTTCTCTTTGATACTCTTCTTTTAATGCTGCAGAGTGGAAGAAAATAGAATATTTATTGATTCAGACAGTTTTAAAATAATGAATGGCATTGCAAAGTCCATTTTGAGTGCAGTCCATAAACTTTGCTGTGAAATAAGCAGAAGGTTAAAAGTAGTGTCTGATATTTCCTCTTCGAATTGCAGATTGCCACAGTGTAATCAGCAAGATTATTTTTCAGTATATGATTTTTATGTCATTCAAAGAAGTATGAGTAGCTGTGTCTCTTGTAAGAATGCCTTTGTCAGGGAAAGCATTGTGTAGTCACTTACCATGTCTACATATATTACAGTTGCACCAATCAAAATATAAGTGGCTTAAGATAAGATCTGATTAAAAAGGCGATGTCAAGGTTAACTATCCTTGACTCTGACTCCCTTCCTCTTTGTTGTTTTGCTTAGTAATATTGTTAGCAGTCTTAGCTTTCCACATGGAGAATTAGAGCAATTTTCAAGTCTCCTCTGTTGTTCTTAGTGACTCACTAAAATCAGGCATTGCTGATATGCAGGTGCACATAGTATTGTCCTTGTGTTCTCCCTGCTGGCTCAAGAATAGTAAGCTAGCAGAGGGATGAAACAAGCCAGAGAGCTGCTTTTTAGACGCAAGAGAGAACAGAGTTCTTGTCGATTTTAATTCATTTCTGGCTCCCGAGAACAGAACTGGCAGTGGAAGCACAGAGACAACACAGTGTGCACGTGCATTCTGGGGCTGCGTGTTCACACACATCTGCAGTGTTGGGGAGTGATTCACTTCCAGCCTACCAAGTGGGTGTTTAGTTCTTCCAGTAGTGGCTTTGGAGTGCTGATAATGCAGCAGGAAGTGAAATGCTGTGTTGAGGTTATTACACAAGGGCAGGGAGAAAGATATTTTTACAGTCTGACCTTAATAGTCTTCAACCGGGAACTGCAAAGTTTTGTATTGGCAATGTAATCATTTCTTCGAAGACATGGCAGACTTATTTATCTATATATAATTTTTTTTTGTCAACTTCACAAAAAGATCCTGTTTTTAACTTTTCCTATTTCAAAAGTCTTCTTTGGTATCATTGCAGACATTACAGACTTCAGAACATAAAGCAGTTTTGTGAATGCTGCTGAGATGTAGATATTTGTTATGCCAGCTGTTACAGGATGAAAAAGTAAATACAAAAGACAAAATATTTTGCTTTGTAATATTTTATGGGTATCTTTTGCTGATGATATGAAAACTTCATTAGCTGAGCAAGGACTTTGCAGTTAACTTTTTATCATAGTCCTGTCAGCACATAAGAATATGACTTTGGGTTGCTTTTGTTATTAGCTGTGGCTGCCCCATCCCTGGAGGTGTTCAAGGCCAGGTTGGATGGGGCCTTGAGCTGCCTGGTCTAGTAGAAGGTGTCCCTGCCCTTGGCAGGGGAGTTGGAACTGGATAATCTTTAAGGTCCCTTCCAACCCAAACTATTCTACAACTCTGTGGTTTGCTTTTTGCTGGTGTTTCCAAGTTATATGAATGTTAATATGAAATAAATATTCTGAGCAACCGAAGTACAAGTTTTGTGCTTTAGTGGGTTTTTGGGGTTTTTTTTTTTGTTTACGTTTTAGCAGGACTCTCAGTTGTCAGTGAGCAGCAGTTTGTGTTCTCAGTGTATGGCATAACTAGCTGCTTCATAAAATGGCTGAAATAACCATCTCTTACAATGAAGAGGCCATCACTTATATTGCTTATGTATGTGCTTGTTTTATAACAGTAGGAGTTCAGTTCAGCAGTTTTGCAAATGTTTGTGGAACATATACATTAGGGAGAAAGTTTAATTGTAATTTTACTTCAAATAAAGATATATAACCTGAGTACAGCAATAAAAAAGAGTAACAGTTTGAGTGTGAAGGCAAAAAGCCACTGCTTTTGTGATTTGGAGTTCTTTGGTCTGTTTGGGTTTGTTTATCCAATAAACGTGATTCCAGTGGCTTGGAGTAGAGATTCTTGTTACTGTTTAAGGATTCATATTTAGACCAACAGGATAAGATCTTCAGAAGTCTTCAACAATCTCTGGAGTAATAGAATAATAGTACGAAGGAGGAGATTATTTATGTAATATACTGAATATGCAGCATTAAAATTGGAAAACTTTTATAATGTGATGAATTTTTGTTAGAGAACAGAAGAAAAAGATTTTATACACACACATTTCTTCTGTTCCCTAGGTTACCCCCTTCTCTTTTTTTTTTTTTGTTTGTGGTTTGTTATTTGTTGGGGTTTTTTGTGTTCAAACCAATATTGATCTTTCAGTGGAGAGATTCCTGGTAAGAACTCAGCAGTGATTTCATGGCCCTCTTGAGCGTGTTCACATAAAGCAAGTAGCAGATCTTTTGCCTGGAGGGTTTTAAACTCTGTAGCTGAACTTGCTAAGCGAGTGTAAACACTGCTAGCAAGTTGTGGAAATGCTGATGTTTCTACTTCTGATCAGCAGTGAAAGAAGAGAGAGACTGAAGCCTTTTTTGCCAGTCAGAATAATGTTACTTTAGAAGTTGTGGAAGTCGCAGAAGAAGGAAGTGAACTAATTTACAAAAATTTTGTGAGAAGTTTTGCAGAAATGACAAAGCATTATAGAAAATTATATTATAACTTGTTGCTCAGCCTTTTCCACAGTGGAGAGAAATCGTTACAGCATTTTGCTGGGAAGGAAATTAAACAGGATTTTGATGCATACTATTTGAACTCTTGTATTGAATAATAAAGCTGGACATGTTTGCTAGACAGAAATAAAAAAATGATCAAACACATTTAACTATTAGCTTTCTTTTTGATACTCAGGATTTGAGACCATTAAATCAGAATTATTCTCAAAAAGTGAAACTATATATGGAATTCTATACTATGTCAAAATGCTGTGTTAAGAAAAAACCTTTAACTTTCTGACTGAAGAAACAAATAAGAAAAGGATTTTATGAGGTTTTCTTTGCATACGGGGAATGTTACTATCATTATTAAATTAATGTGACGTCTTTATTAAGTTACGACTATGTGTATTCTCTTAGCCAGATAATTGGACTTGAGTAAAGAAAATGACTGACTGACTTATGATTTGAATGTATCTTATGATTTGACTGGAAGGGGAAAAAAAAACCAAACCCAAAGCATTAACTTAGTATTAGTTAATATTCTTCTTAATGACCAGTTTCTTGCAATGTTTCTTCTTCCTTCCTACCCCTCTGATAAAATTCAAGAAGGGATACGGCAGCCTTTAGTGGGTAAGTACACATTACAGATTTGAGTTTAACCCGTTACATTTTGGAAATATGCCTCCAAATTTGTTTGATGTTACTTCAGTTATCGTTTTGCTGGAAAGTCTTTGGCCTCTTGCATTTCTGAATGTTTGTTCTACCTCATAATTATGAAACAAAACTAAAAACCTTAACTGCTGCTTCTCTGCCCAAGTTATTCCCAATATTGTGCTATATCTTTATTACCATCTGTAATTATGGTATCATAAATACATGAGCAGAAAATGTATTTGTGATTTTCAGTTTAGAAATATTTTGAGAGAAGATGCAAGTACTTCCATCTAAATATTTACTGAATGACCCAGGGAGCCATATAGAGGTTAAAAACATCATGCAGGAAGTAATAGATTAATAAGTTTATCCATGCTGTAAAATAAGTGTTATTTTAAAGAAATTATGGATATAATAAGATTAAAAGACTTGCTGGAATAATAAGTAAAGTCAAGTCAGTGCCTTCTCAGTGAGTTTACTGTATATTTACGTGTTTACTTCTGACTTGTACTGGGAGACAGTGCATCGTGCCAGGGAAAATAGGTTTTTGTTTCCTTGTGCAATATGGAAGCAAGGGAAAGGATCTGCAGATTTGTGAATTTCGCTTATTAAGGTAATACATATTTTTTTTCTTTTGGTGTTGATCTTGCACTGTGTTGGAAGATAAAATAAAGCTATTGGCTAGGGGTTTTTTTTGACATGGCTGCAAACTTTCTTTTAAATACTTTCAGAAACAAGAAACTCTGTTCTGCTCTGAGTCTAAGCTCTTTATCATTATTGTAGTTAACCAAATGTTCTGCTCTTTTCTAGCTAGAGTGATAGATGTGTCAAATGGAAAGATAGATGTGGCAGAAAGCTGCTTGGAAGAGACGGGAGGCCTGGGAGTAGATATTGTTCTAGATGCTGGAGGTAGGTAAATGATGAGAATCTGGTCTTCAGAGCACTGTTAGGGGGTTTTATTGTTATTGCGTGGAAATAACAAGTGGAGGCTGCATCACCTCAAGCAGTTACATTTAGTTGCTTATTCCTGTGCAATTTTATGTATGCATGTATGTATGTATCTTAATTCAATAGATAGCCTTAAGCAAGACCTCTTAAGATCTCCTTGTATCACCCTCTAGTGGAAGCATCTAATACTGTTCATCTGCTGCTAAATTTGCCTGGAATTTTCCTATATTTAATAACTGAGAAGTAAAAAGATGTGCTTAAAGAGTAGAACTGTGACATCGTTGTTTATGGTGCCTTATTTTAATACCAAAATTACACCATAATCACCAGCACTGTCAACCTGTGTTCTGAACCAAACGTAATAGTTGAAGACTCTGAAGTTACTATTTTTAGCTGAAGTAATTGAAGGACTTCTTAGAGTTCCACTGAAACGTGTGAAAAAAGCCAGATACTACAATGCCTTAGTCTTCTACTTTCTCAGATATTCTGTGTAGAGTTGTTCTAAACAGCTGCCTTTCCTTTGGTTTATTTGTATGCATATATTGCAACTCATTTGTATCTGAAGACACGGGACTGTTAAAGGATCCCAAGACACGTGTTTTTTGGTATAGGAAGAGGTGGACATTGCCTTCTGAACAGAAATTTCTTCTGAGCTTGAATGAATGTGTTCTTCTCCCCTCAGTGAAATTATATAGCGCTGAAGATGAATCAGCTTCAAAATCACAGTTGCTGCCTCATAAGCATGATATCATTACTCTTCTGGGTGTCAGGGGACACTGGATAACAACAGAAAAAAATCTTCAGGTAAAGAGACTGTGTCACTAAGTTAGTTTGCACTACAGTGTGTGTGTGTTTTGTGTGTGTGTCTGTCTGAGCTTCTGTCATGGCAGAATGGTTCTGCACTGTTAAATAACATCAGTTTTCACTTGAGAAAATTTTCACATCTAGAAAAGGAGAAGTGTAAGTCATTAATAATAAATGTTTTTATTTTCCCTTGGGACAGTGTTGGGGCTTTCTTTTATGAGATGATACTGAGTTATGTTAATGGCTTGGCTGTAATGACAAATTTTAAAGGACCTATTTTGCTCAGGGCATTATTTTCTGACAAGTCAGAAAATTATCATTTAAAGCTGTAAATATTACAAGTGTGCTATGTTTTAAGAATGGGCAAGGGATGGGGTTTTGTTTATTTTAACTATCTATATAAAAATAACGATTTAACCTTTATTTTTGTATGGGAAAATGTAACTAAATAACATTTTTCTTCAAATTATTTAAGCTGGATCCACCGGATAGCCATTCCTTGTTTCTTAAAGGGGCCACAGTCTCCTTTCTGAATGATGAGATATGGAACTTGTCCAATAACCAGCAAGGGAAGTATCTCTATATCCTTTGATTGTTATTTTGAATACTTACCCCTAATATGAGCGGATGGAAATATAACCGAGAAACAAACTAATAGGTTCTCTTCCACTCGGTCTCATAACCATAGGCTCAAAGGTCAGCAAAGTTAAGCATACGGTATAAGTAAAATATAACGTATGCTCATGTTTTAAGCTGGTCTCTGCATTCCTTCTAAATATATGTCTTTGCAGGCTTCATTAAACAGTGCTGAAGTAGAAAATATACATTCTAGAGAAAAAGCCATATTTTGGTTCAAGATTGAACCAATTAATTAAAGATTTCATTCAGTAAGCTTTCATATCATGCAGATGACTTCAGGACTTCTGTTTCCTTTCAGTCATTAGATGCATCATCTATAAATCTTAATGCAATCAGTTTATCTGTGAAAGTTAAAATATTTTGGCTTTATAACCTTCTCCTTATTTGCAGTGTTATGTGCATAACTTTTATTGAGCAAAGATGTGAGTGTGGAATGCCTTTCATTTGCATTACCTGCATGTATTCTGAAGCAGCTGGACCCTTACCTTTCTTAGCAGCATGACAGTTTTGAGTGGATCGCGTGAAGTAACGGCAGATCTGTCTCTTTGTGGCTTTAAGAACCCTCCCTGTTCTGTACTGCACTGCAGATTGAGATCTGCTGAATCACTTTTGCAGTCTAGCAGAACAGCAGAGGCAGGTGAAGATTAAGTCATTATATTTGTGAAACAACTAACTGTACTGCAAGATGTCCTCCCCTCCTCCACTGAACTGCAAGGTAGATCGAGCAAGGTCAGGCACACGAAGGAATATTTATGGGATGAAGGTTATCATGTATCATTTTATAGTTTGGCATTTTTGTTGAATGCTTGCCGAGTAGTTATCCACGTAAAAAGTAAGCTGACTAAGCAGTAAGGTTTCTTCTGTCACCTTCTGGAGTATCTCTCAATAACAGCACGTTTTATCACAACAGGCTTTAAAACTGAAAGGAAAAATCTGGTTTGATTTTTTTTTTTTAATCTGTGTAGCCTGTGAAATTCTTGAGCATATGGCATTAATATCTGAAGAAATTGCAAGGCAATTGCTTTTTAAAATGGCTTGAGCTCCAAATATTAACCAGATTGCTCTTAAAATGAAGGAACGTTATTTTTTGAGTTTCATATAAAGACTAAATACAACCCCATCTGTTGCATTGTCATGGATGCTGGTCATTAACTTGACGATCCCTTACAGATACACAGTGATGCTCTGAGAATTTACAGACTCTGCAATGTTCCCAGCTTTATTTTGATTTTTACCTTGGATATCTGTATGAATCACAGAATGGTATGAATGGTAGTGATGGTTAACTGGTGCCAAAGTCTGTCATCTTCCTTCTGCACAGAAAATGCAGTTGCCGTTCTGATCAATTAATGTTGTACTCATGCAGTCTCCATTTGTCAGTCTTAACCCTTGTTCTTTATTTTTCAAAAGTCTATTTTCCATACTTATATCTGCATACTATTTGAGGAAAGGACATTTCCAATGTATAGACAAGTGGATAAATCTGATCAAAAGATTTGTAATAAGGTTAATTTTCATTTTCCCTCGATCCTGTTGGATTTGTGTCAGTTCAGGGTTCTTGCCAGCAAAGGTGATAGTAGAAGATTTATCTGTAGACACGTTGTTACCTTGACAGTCCTCTTAGATACGCATCTTGGAAGACATAATGGAGAAATTATCAAGCAGTGTTTTCAGGTGGGAGATGTGATTTTTATTTTTTTCATTTTCTTTCTTGCTTGTTTTTATTTTTTTTCTTTTCTTTCTTTTTTTTTTTTTAATTCCACGTTAGAAGTAGAAAACTCTTGCCAGCACTGTGCTAGAGATTTATATTGGGCTGCTCAGGAAAAGGTGCCTCACGTAGTTCATATGGAGCAGCTTGTGGTCTCTTTCTGTTAGTAATAAAGCCAGCTAAGCACAAGGAAATTAGGTAAACCCTGTGATTATGCTGTATGTCAAAACTTAACAGAGGCAGCATATTCTTTTCTTGGTAGAAGAAGAGCGTACATCTGGCAGCTATGATTGAGAAATGGTCTTGGCTGTAAAAGATGACAGGTCTGTCTAATAGTCCTGAGTGGCTTCACTTCTGAAGACTCCCATAATGGGGTGGGAATGGAAGACCCTTTGTCTTAATGCAGGGTAACGGTATTGTTGAGCAAAAGCCTCACCATCACCACCGGTTTATTTTACCCCCTGCTAGAGGGATATATTTTAATTAACTTCTGTTTCCTGTTTGCTTTAGGGCTTTTCTCTTCTTCTGTGGACCCAAGCAAAGCCATAAAACCTTTATTTTGTTTAAGGAGTAAAGTTTACATAGTGAAAGTAAAGTCTATATCAGTAGTCCTGCAATAATTTTGTTGATCTGAGCATGCTCACCCAAAGCTTCTGACACATTGTTCCATTTCAGGCCTCAGCTGGATGAACCAATCCCATTGTATGAAGCCAAAGTTTCTATGGAAATAGTTCAGAAGAATCAAGCGAGAAAAAGACAAGTCATTCAGTTTTGACATACAATTTCCTGATTTCTAAGCCTGTGGAAGATACAGAAACGTAATGTATTTGAGGAGTAAACTTGTGTATGCTTTCAAGTCATTCTGTAACCAGAATTTAAAGATCCTTTGTCCCTGAGCACAAATAAGTCTGTGAAGCTCCTGTGACTTCAGGGTTTGTTTTTCTTGGATCCACCTAAGCAGAATGTTCCCATCAGCAACTTCTGAAGAGGCAGTCTCGACATACAAATGTCGTCTGCCCTGCCCCAGTTACAAATGTCAGTAATATCTACGGGCAAGCTCAGTTGCTGTCATTCTTCAACCATAACAAATTCAAGGGGGAAGAAAAGATCTGATGGGGTTTTTTGGAGTCCTCCCTTCTCCAGCCCCTGCCTCTAGTTACGTGTGTATTTACCTTTTGCTTTTGACTGCCCTGAGGCTGAGCACTCTCTGTGGTACACTTAAAAGTCTGTAATCTACATTTTAAATAGTTATTTAATTCAAAGACAATCAAAATCATCACAGAATCACAGAATGACCAGGTTGGAAGAGACCCACTGGATCGTCGAGTCCAACCATTCCCACCAATCCCTAAATCATGCTCCTAAGCACCTCATCTACCCTAACCTTAAACACCTCCAGGGAGGGTGACTCAACCACCTCCCTGGGCAGACCGTTCCAATGCCTAACCACCCTCTCTGTGAAGAATTTCTTCCTAATCTCAAGCCTAAATCTCCCCTGGCGGAGCTTGAGGCCATCAGAATTGGCAAGGATACTAGAGAGGAAGGATATGGTACTGACAGCAAGAGTTCTGCCCCACAGCTGGTTTTCCTCATTTTACCAACCAGGCAGTAAACCTAATAAACCTAGTGTCCATAAGGTGATATGATCATGTCATTCAGCTGTTAGAGGTATTTTATGTATCTTCTTATTGTAATGTTATCTTCGATATCTTTCCAGTAAGACCTTCCTTTCTGTGTGCTCTCACTTCCCTTCTTTTAACCTCAATCCTATGCCTAGCACAGCACAAATGCATTTATGCAATATTCTTCATTACCGTGAACCATTTGCAAATTGGCAGTAGGGAAGGGAAGGAACTGCTGATTTTCTTTCTTCAAAGCAGGCGGCTTCCTACTTGCTCTTGTTTGAGAGCAAATATATTTTTTTCTGCTCGGGTGTGCAATTCATTTTCACTGTGTGGATGGCTCAAACAGTGGACACTAGCACATGAAACCAGTATAATTTGGAATGTTGAAGTGAAAATAGATTATCTAGAGCCATGATTAATCTATCCTCTATCATTCACTAGACTTGTGGTAGGTTCTTGATGCAAGGAAAGCATATACAAGCATGAGTAATTATTATTTTACTACTAATGTGATGTTAGGCAGCTTTGAAAATAAGTGATGTTTTTATGCACGTGTGTGAACACACACATCTAAAGCATGTGAATCCTCTGTTAGATGTTTATTCTGAAGCTTTGTACCCAACTGCTTCTTTTTTCCTGATAATTGTTCATTTTAGCTTAAATGTTTGCAAAATAAAGCAGATCAGAGGAGATAAGATAAAGAATAAGGTTTAATAAAACAGGAACAACTACTGGCAAAACCGCGGAAGAAAGATTTTATAGTATATTTTTTATTTTAGACCTTTTGTCAATAGATATTTTGCTCCTAACTACATATATAAATGTTTGAACCCCAAGTGCAACAGCCTAAGGCTAAATATTGCTGAACTTGTCTTACTCTTTCAGCTGGATCAGACTGGGAAGCAAATGTCTCTGTGCTTTGGGTGTTGAGCTGCCTATCGGGGCTTTTAGCTGGCTGAAATGTCTCAGTATTTTCTCATGCTCTTTAGTAATGCTAGCTTTAGACTTGCGTGTGCACAAACAAGAGGGTTCCTGAGGCTTCCTAAGCAATTGTCTCTGCTTTTGCACGTCGCCTGACAGAAGGAAGCAGAAAGTAGTTTGAGCACGAGAACAAGTCTCCCTAGCACTGGGGGGGAAAGGTTGCCAGGTACTTGCTTGTTCCATGGTAGGTTTGACAACAAAGTTGTGTCTTCTTCACTGCCAGCCCTACACTGAAGGCTGCCGTGGTCTCAATAGCAGTAGTAGCAGCAAGAGGCAGCCAGGAGCCCTGTCGACTCAGGGTCCTGTGTATGGATAATGTGTAGATTGCCATTCAGGGCAGCCACATGTCTCCAAAAACAGCTTTGCATTTGGATTAATTTTATAGCCCACCACTGTTTTATTCGACAGCTTTCAGTGCTGCATTTTGGAAAGGATCATCTGTCTGGCATGGGCTGAAAACTGCTGCCCATTTCTTGGTGGTGAGGGGGGTGGATGGGTGCCTTTCTACAGCAGAGTCTGCAGCGGCATCCTCCAGGGAGTCGCCATCATGAGTTTTCTACCCCAGATATACAGAGTGTGTGTTTATCTCGCATTCCACACAGCTGGAACCGTGCTCTAGTTCCTCACAGGTGATTTTTGTCCTGGTGCCGCCATGTGGTGATTTCCTCACTACCTGACTGGAAAAACCCATTTCAGGCTGTTTCAGGCTGGACTCAGAAACCCATTTACAGGTATTTCAGCAGTAACACCGTTTTTATTCACTAGCCAAGCTGGGCTGGGAGGGTGGCTGGGAGGGTGGTGGCGAGGCAGTGGGACAGTGCAAAACAATAAACATCCTGTTGCATTCTCCATAAATGAAAGCAAAACTTCATTATTATTTCAAAGGTAAATTAAATAAAATCTAAATTTAGTGTTCTTTCTAGTTCTTTTAGTCTTTTATTAACTATGATATAATACAGTGGTTGATATTTTAAACAAATTATACCATAGGTAATCGAATTAATGGAGAATGCTTTTCCATGCATTTCTTTATAAAGAAATATCCTCCTATATCCTTTTCCCATTGCAATGTCACTTCAGCTCCCTGTGCTGTAAGACACACCCCATCATCTGACCCCCTGGGGTCCTTTTCTCCCTCCATGCATTTTCTCCATTAATGATAAAGGGGCAGCATATTTATGGCCATATTCAAGGGGTTGCTATGCTGTTTGGCTCATCAGCATGCTTCTGCTGGTTGCCCAGCCTTGGGTTAGAAAGAATAGGTACCCGCTGAGCCTGGGTGGCAGTGTTATCCACAGCTGTGGCTTTAGATCTGGAACACATGGTGTTCCCCACGGCTCAGTGCTGGATCCATTTCAGTTCAGTAACTTTATCAATGATCAGGATGAGGGAGTTGGATGTACCCTTTGCAAGTTTGCAGATGACACTAAGCTGGGAGGAAGTGTTGATCTGCTGGAGGGTCGGGAGGCTCTGCAGAGGGATCTGAACAGGCTGGATCGATGGGCTGAGACCAGCGGGATGGTGTTCAAAAAGACCAAGTGTTGGGTCCTGCCCTTGGGACACAACAACCCCGAGCAGTGCTACAGGCTTGGGGGAGAGAAGGACCTGGGGGTGCGGGTGGGCAGCGGCTGAGCATAAGCCAGCAGTGGCCCAGGTGGCCGTGGGGCCAGTGGCATCCTGGCTTGGGTCAGACACAGTGTGGCCAGCGGGACCAGGGCGGGACCTCATTGCTCTCTACAACTACCTGAAAGGAGGTTGTGGAGAGGAGGGAGCTGGCCTCTTCTCCCAAGTGACAGGGGACAGGACGAGAGGGAATGGCCTCAAGCTCTGCCAGAGGAGGTTCGGGCTTGACATCAGAAAAACATTTTTCACGGAAAGGGTCATTGGGCTCTGGAACAGGCTGCCCAGGGAGGTGGTTGAGTCACCTTACCTGGCGGTGTTTAAAGGACAGGTGGTGAGGTGCTGAGGGGTACGGTTTAGTGATTGATAGGAATGGTTGGACTCGATGATCCAGAGGGTCCTTTCCAACCTAGTGATTCTGTGAATCCCGTGTTCAGGGCTGGAGCGCGTCCGGAGAGGGGAACGGAGCTGGGGAAGGGGCTGGAGAACAAGCGCGATGGGGAGCGGCTGAGGGACCCGGGGCCGTTCAGCTGGGGAACAGGAGGCTGAGGGGAGACCTCGGCAGTGCCTGCAGCTGCCTGGAAGGAGGGTGTGGGGAGCGGGGGCTGCGCTCTGCTCCCAAGCGACAGGCGACAGGACGAGAGGGAACGGCCTCACGTTGCGCCAGGACAGGTTCACGCTGGACATCAGGACAAATTTCTTCCCCGAATGGTCTCTCTGGCCCGGGTAGAGGCCGCCCAGGGCTCCGGAGCGCCTGGGGGTGGCCGCCGGGCGGAGGAGGCACCGCCCCGGGGCGGAGCCGCCGTTCCCGCGCGCCGCCATGGCCGCGCCCGCCCTGCCCGGGTACTCGCCCGGCTTCAAGAAGCCGCCGGCCCTGCTGCGGCTCAAGCGCAAGCGGGTGCGGAGCGAAGGAGCCCCCGGGGCCGCCCCCGCGAAGCCCCGCCGCCCGCAGGTACTGGGGCCTCAGCGCGGCTCGAACGCCTCAGGGCAGCGCGGGCTCTTGGCTGCGGGGGAGGGAGCCGGGGGAGGGCGGGGTGGGAGCCGCGCGCGTTAGGTAGGATATCGGGAAAAGGCTCTTCCCCTAAAGGGTGGGAGAGCACGGGAACAGCTCCCTAGGGAAGCAGTCGCAGTGCCAAGCCTGACAATATCCCACAAGCGTTTGGACAAAGCCCTCAGGCACACGGTGTGAGTGTTGGGGTCGTGCCCTCGTATGAAGATGGTGTGACGGCTGAAGAACCTCTGCTGTGGGGACAGGCCGAGAGAGTTGGGGTTCTCAGCCTGGAGAAGCGAATCACAGAATCACTAGGTTGGAAAAGACCCGCAGGACTATCGAGCCCAACCATTCCCATCAATCACTAAACGGTACCCCTCAGTACCTCACCCACCCGTCCTTCAAACGCCACCAGGGAAGGCGACTCAACCACCTCCCTGCGCAGCATGTTCCAGTGCCCAGTGACCCTTTCTGTGAAAAATGTTTTCCTGATGTCAAGCCTGAACCTCCCCTGGTGGAGCTTGAGTTCATTCTCTCTTGCCCTGTCACCTGGGAGAGGACGCCAGCTCCCTCCTCTCCACAACCTCCTTTCAGGTAGTTCTAGAGAGCAATAAGGTCTCCCCTCAGCCTCTTCCAGGTTAAGACTCTGGGGAGACCTCAGAGCACCCTCCCAGTGCCTGAAGGGGCTGCAGGAAAGCTGGGGAGGGACTTTCCAAGAGAATGGAGTGATAGGTGAGGGGAGATGGCTTTGAAGTTGAAGGGGGAAGATTTAGACTAGACATTAGGAAGAATTCTTTCACTATGAGGGCTGTGAGACACTGGCACAGGTTGCCCAGGGAAGCTGTGGACGGGGCCTTGGGTAACCTGATCTACTGGGAAGTGTCCCTGCCCGTGGCAGGGGGGTAGGAACTGGATGGGCTTTGTGGTCCCTGCCAACCCGAACTATTTTGTGATTCCATGTAGGGACGGGAGTTGGACTTAATCCTTGTGGGTCCATTCCAACTCCAGGCATTCTATAATTCTTTACTGCTCTTCACTGCTTGTAGGGTGTGTGTGCTTGATGTTACTCCTGAAGTTTCACTGTAAGGGTGGGGTTTTTAATTATCTCATTTTGTGCTGCATCTTACACTTCTTTTTTCTTCAGCTTTTAGAGTCTGTCTGTGAAGATAACCTCACCAGGAGAGTAGAGCCCTTTGAAAGAACCGACATCTTTGCCCTAACCAATGTATGAAACAGCACGTACTGCTTCCTGAGTGTTTTAGCTGTTCTCAGTTCACAAAGCTGAAACTGTAAACTTAATGTTTGATGGCCCATCACTATATAAGATGACGTGCTAATGTGTTAGCGTTGAAGAAAATTTCTTTAATTGTATTGATTCTTACTGTTATGGTGACAGCCTTCTAATAGCCAGCCTTCTGCTGACGTAGCTGCTGTTGTAGTTATAGTTGACAGAGCTTGTTGTCTTCTTCCAGTTTTATTACTGTGTTTACTATAATTCTCCTATTTCACAGTTTTATGTTTGTTGAGATAAAGACGTTCTTCAAAGTAATATATCCTCTGCAGTCTTTTATTCAGCTACAGAAAGGGAACAAATGGCTTAATCGAGTACATAGGAAAGAGAGAATACATGAAAACCAGTTCTTGAAACAGAGTTTCAAGGAGATTATGTCTACTGTTGTTATAGGTTCAGAAACTTAAGCTCAAACTAATTTAGCAGAATAGAAGAATGACCTCTCAAAGAGTACAAACTGTCAAAGAGCTGCCTGGTGGGGTTTTTTTGCATTCTCTAGGAAGCGTCTGACATTATCACCCTCAGGAGAGGAAGAAGCAAAATCCTGTTTTGGCATGGAAGTTCTTATCTTCATAAAATGCAGGCTAAGTTTTAAGTGTTTTGGGTTTTTTTTAATCATTCATCCTTTTATCTGTTCCTAGTTTATGACTTCGGGAAAGACTCCTGTGAATGAAAACCCTCCTCTGCTTTTTTATAAACAACATAATGCTATATTTCTATTAGAATCTCTTAGTGACTAAAATATTCACTTGTATAGACTGTGACTTTTAGCTGATGAACAGTTAAGCTGTGTCTAACCTGGAATCCCAAAAAATCTGTCTGGAAAAGCTTTATTCCAAGTGTCTTAGTGTTTCTTAGGATCAGAATGAGCAAGGCATTTTTGCTGTTGCACTGAATTTGACAGAAATGTGCGGGACACAGCAAGTTTAACTTGTCTTTTTGTAGGCTACTAAATTCAAGATATTCCATGTCATAGCCATAGTCCTGTCTAGTCCAGTGTCTGGTCTGACTGCCAGGAAAGGTGTATTAAATCAACACGAGAGGACACCAAACTATGCTAAAATATAAATAGGTAGCTACGTGGGTTTTGGGGTTTTTTTTTCAGTTTTCTGTTGGTTAACTGATGCTATTTCTGTTTTGTAAGGACTTTGATTTACCTGTTGCTGTACCCGAAGTTTCCTCCTCGCCAAGACACGAATTTCCTGCAGATTGGAGTATTAAAACGCGACTTCTGTTTATGTCTTCCCAACCTTTTACGTGGGCGGAGCATTTAAAAGCACAAGAGGAAGCTCAAGGATTTGCACAGCATTGTAGAGCTACAGAAACAAACTTGCCACAGAGTATAGAGGTAATACTTCAGAAGCTAGCTGGAAGCTCTAGCTTCGGAAAGAGAATGGACCTTTGCACCTTTCCTTAAACATGCTGGCAGTCAAGCTTTGATTGTGCCTTGTTTTGGTCTTATTTTCATTAAAAGAGAGGCTCCTTTAGGATACTTCTCTAATTCCATCCGTGGCTTGTACTCACAGTGGCAAACAACAGTAACAAGTGAGTGGCCATTTATCTCCAGCTATGGAGCGGTTGCCAGAAACTGTTCATCTTTCTTCAGTCTGGCTTATTTGCAAGCCTGAGAAATGTTTTTTTTAGCATCTAGTGTCATATTTTTTTAATCCAGGACAAGCAGTGCTGCCTTAAGTAAAGTATTACTGTCCTCATGAAATGCTTTTTGAAACCTAGGAACCAAAACTGTCCACAGAGCTGCGTTGTGCCTTTCAGCAAAGCCTCGTTTACTGGCTTCACCCTTCACTGCCATGGCTGCAGCTGTTCCCTCGGATTGGAGCAGATAGAAAACTAGCTGGAAAGGCTAGTCCTTGGTCACAGGATGAAGCTTTGCAGCAAGTACTGATGAGCGACTGGTAAGTAGAACCAAACAATTGATGTATTTGGTACAATTAAGACAGGAGGATTTTAACTAATGCGCAGGTTCTTTCCATTTTTATGAAAAAGCGTTTTAATTTCCCACCCTCAGCTGTAGAACGCTTGTTATTTTGAAGACCAGGCTAGGGAAATAAGTTCAGGACTAAAGCTACCTTGTGTTAAATGCCCTTCTCCAATCCCAGTTATTGATTTGGGTGGGATTCGGTAAATCCTGTTAGCATGTTGCCTTTGATACTTTGTGTAAACTCTACATGCTGGAAAGTAAGTCTGCTGAAGAGCACAGCAGGCAGAGACAGGCTGTTTTTCAGAGGAGCTTAGCACATATAGAATTGTAGAATAGTTTGGGTTGCAAAGGACCTTAAAGCTCGTCCAGTTCCAATCCCTTGCCGTGGGCAGGGACACCTCCCACCAGCCCAGGCTGCCCAAGGCCCCATCCAACCTGGCCTTGAGCACCCCCAGGGATGGGGCAGCCACAGCTTCCCTGGGCAACCTGTGCCAGCGCCTCGCCATGCGCATCGGGAAGAAATTCTTCCCAATGTCTAGCCTAAATCTGCCCCTCTCCAGTTTATATCATGCTAATCACTCGCTGTGCTTTCAAACCTGTGCAGGGCACACACACACACACCAGTAACATGCAGCAAAATCCAGTCTGCTTTGTCAATAGCAAAGAATCGACTTCATTTACAGGATTGTTTTATTCCAATTTGCAGGTCTGTCAGCTTTACATCTCTGTACAATCTGCTCAAAGCCAAACTGTGTCCCTACTTCTATGTATGTACCTACCAGTTTACTGTCCTGTTCCGTGCAGCTGGTCTTGCAGGAAGTGACGTTATCACAGCTGTAATTTCTCCCACTACTAGAGGTTTAAGGGAAGCCATGAGAAATGAAGGTAAGATGAAACCAGTCCAAGCAGGATTTGAATAACTGATAAAGCGCATTAGCTGTGTTACAAACCATTAATTGCTTGCTTTCCTTCTCTGTTCAAGGCATAAAGTTTTCTTTACCTTTGGTAGAAGAAAGTAGAACCAGAAAACAGAAAAACTCTGAAGTGAATTTAGAAACAGAAGCTGCTAACTGCCTTGAAGTGGGAAACACTAAGGAAGATGGACAGTATGTAACAACTCTTATACAATGCTAGAATTCACGGGCGTCTATGGACTCCCTGTACATCCCATTTGGGAAACCATCGCAGGAAGCATTGCCCTCCTAATGCTGATTCTGTGTTTCCCAGGGAACCAGCTGCAAGCAATGATGATGATGATGATGACGACGACGATGAAAGTTTCTCTTGGCTTGAGGAGATGGGAGTCCAAGACAAGGTTAAGAAACCAGATGCTATTTCTATTAAACTGTATCCTTTCTGTGCACATCAAGATGGATGACACCAGAAAACCATGCAGACGTTATATTTTTGTAGTATAAATTTAAGTTTTAGGAAAGCCTTTGAGAACTTATTTCCAGATATTAATCTTTATGTTGCTGCATATTTAAGAGACTCTATTTGTCTTTTTGAGTTTCTTTATGACAGGTATTTCTAGGTCCCCCTCTTCCTGAAGGAAAAGCCACTGTGAATTGTTAATGTAACTTTGTAAGATCCATCTGTTAGGTCACAAACTGATTATGTTACCTCACGGATAGGTTCACTGGAAGGACTAGTTAGATTATTTTACTTTTTTAAATAAAAAGATGCATGTTCATGTAGGCTTCACACCTGGAAGTAGTATGGCATGGGAGGGACAGAGCTGTAAACCAGAACAGATGTTGCTGAGATCCTGTACGTGTTTCAGAGGGACTGATTGACTCGGTCTTTCTCTGGCTCCGTTTGCACTTGCAGCGCCCAATGCAGCTTCCACTGGCTTTCACCCAAGAGCAATCTCGTTTCAGCTTCCCCCGGCTGCCCCACAGCAGTGCCCCATAAGTGCATAAGTGCCCCACAGGCAGGGATGCACTTCAGAAGCAAACTCCTGATGTGAACTCGAAATGCCTATGGTTTGATGTTTGCTTTGAAGCAAAATTCATAGTAAAGCCAGGAGCTGCTAACTTCATAGGTATTCAGTGAACATGACGTGCAAGACATTGGACCTGGAAAAGGCATTTTATCTCACAACTTTAATAATGAAATTGCAAGCCAAGTTGAAGATGTTGCTTAATATTTGAGGAAAAAGTCTGAATCGGTGTAAAGCTTGGTGGGATTTTTTGGTTTTGTTTGTTAAAATGACTTGATTGGTCAGAAGTGGGAGCAGGGCATCTTCTGGAGTTGCACCGCTCCGATTCTTCCTTTGGTGCACTGATGCTCTTTGCTTCCTTGTGGTTTTCCTTTGACTTCAGTCAATACAGTCGTAAGGAGAAGTGTGAAGTGCAGATGGATCACAAACCCGAATCCCTCGCATTAGTGAAAGGAACAAACACATTCACCTTGCTGAACTTCTTGATAAACTGCAAGAGCCTAGTGGCTGTTGCCGGTGCACAAGCAGGGCTCCCACCAACTTTGTTGTCCCCTGTTGCTTTCCGAGGAGGAACAATGCAGACGCTCAAAGTAAGTAATACAACCATCTCTCATTTTCCAGTAATGGAAAGGGGGTTGTTTCTTCACCCAGTAGATTGGATGCTGACTTTGTCTGGCCTCCCTCGGGTACAGCAGAGCGAGTGTTGCTACAGGCTGAGTTGCCATTTGGACTGTAGTGCTAAATTGTCTCTGCCCACCCAGTTCTGTGCTGCTGAACTGAAATCCCAGTGCGTCCATTCTTCATCCTGATACAGAAGACGTCAGCCAGACCTCCCAGATACTAGAACATTTCTAGAATCATAGAATCATTAGGTTGGAAAAGACCTTGAGAGATCATTGACTCCAACCGTACCCATCCATTACTAAATTGTGTCCCCAAGCACCTTATCCATTTGCCTTTTAAACACTTTCAGGGATGGTGACTCAACCACCACCCTGGGCAGCCTCTGCCAGTGCTTGGTAACCCTTTCTGTGAAGAAATCTTTCCTCATGTCC
Organism: Clamator glandarius; assembly: GCA_033459285.1. Classification (NCBI taxonomy): domain Eukaryota; kingdom Metazoa; phylum Chordata; class Aves; order Cuculiformes; family Cuculidae; genus Clamator; species Clamator glandarius. The sequence goes on along the minus strand of JAUNZM010000310.1, from coordinate 344,291 downwards.
AATCTAAACTTCCCCTGATGCAACTTGAGGCCACTCCCCTGTGTCCTATCACCTATCACTTGGGAGAAGAGACCGAGACCAAGACCCACCTCTCTGCAACCTGCTAGGTAGTTGTAGAGAGCAATGAGGTCTGCCCTCAGCCTCCTCCAGGCTAAACAACCCCAGCACCATCGGCCACTCCTCATTAAGACTTGTTTTCCATCCCTGAAATAAGATTCTCCTGAGATCTTAGGGCTTCTCAGGCTGTCGCAGACCTTGCAACAACAGAGCCCCTGAGCCTGTAAGGAGTCAGTGGGTACTAAAGGATGTGCTGCTGTTCATACAGGTAGCGCAGCCCTCCTTGCACCAGCGTAGTCCCTACTCTTCTGCTGCAGTTAAACTTCCTTACTACTGCATGGCATTCCTGCAGGTTGTGGTTGGCACATTTTATGAGTAGTAAAACCATTCTAATACATATTGAACAGTAAGTTGACAATACGGAGCAGTATTTTGAGCGTTTAATGGGACTGTGACACTGCAGTATTAAAGGAAATAAAAGTTAGGGCTTGGCTGGGTGTGTCTAAAACTAATCCTGTGTGCTTTTGTCTTCAGGCTCGAAGTATAAATGCCAAAGCCAGGGTTCACTTGGCCTATGAGGATATATTCAGTCTGGAGATTGTAGGCCCGGTCATGCCTCATTCTCTGCATGCCTTGACCATGCTGCTCCGATCCGCGCAGCGGGGCGCGTTCTCTGCCGTGTTGTACACCCACGAGCCCACTGCCGTCTTTAACACTAACCTGCACTGCATGAGCCCTGCCTTAGATCAGGTAAGGAAACTAGCGGAGACCGTCGTTCCTGTTGGGAGTAGCGTCTTTATTACAAACCACAGGACACCGAGTGACACACAACTTTCCCTTAATAAATACATGGATTTGCACCCAGTTGCTTGGGATCACGACCCTGGCAGCCCTCGGGGCTTGGCATTCCCTCAGAAATGGAATCACCAAAAAAAAAAAAAAAGCTTTTCAGGAGTTCCTCAAAGGTACATAAATGAACATTTAAAACTAGGTATTTCAAACAGAAACACTTACTCCATGTGTCTCCTCTTGTGTATTTCCTCAGGAAACCATATGCAAAGATCTACCTGCGTGTGGACTGCATCCCAAGACTTTGGATCAACTGAGCCAGCGTCCAACACTGGGAAAGTCTTCCATCCGATTTCTAGAAATGAAGGATTATGCTTATACCTGGAAGTCCCAGGTATGCTAGTTCCATTTAATGGAAAAGAATGCTCTCTAGTGGGCAGTTGCTCTACTTCCTTTGGGTCGACACAGGGATCACCTATGCCGCACTGGGACATAACCTAGTTGTACATCACAGCCAACAGCTATTGCACATTCCCCATCATAAACCACTTCAAATTTCCTTCACTTTCTGAAGGAAATTAAGGAAGAGGCTTTTTTTCTGTTTTAGAAAGCTTTTTTAAAAATAAAACTTGATAAAACATTCTTTTATTGGTCTGAATCACGTCTGGAAGCTCTGTATTCTTCACGCACATGCAAATTCTATTCTGAAGTACAAAACTTGTACCACTGCTCTGTGCAGTAACTGGTAACTATCTGGGATGGGTGGAATCCTTGGCAAAACGCCTTCTAAAACTGCATAGAGCACCTTGGCAGAAGCTTGATAAATACACCTTGGTAGGCTGCACTTCTTGCTTTAGTCACCAGGATAGATGAAAGGCAGATGGCCACAAACCCAGAGTTTTGGCTGCAGCTGGATTGGATTCAAAGGTTAAGATTCCTCAGAATTACTTGGCCTAGTTCTCTAATATTCCCATACCTACTAACATTAAAACAAGCTAGACTTTTAAAAGCAATTTGTATAACTGATAATGTGAATCAGAACAACTTAGAGCGATAACAGCTGCACCACATGCCTGAAGAGAGAAAATGAGAGGCTGCAGGGGGCTGACTGTATGTCTGTTAACAGGTTTAACGCAGTCTGCTTCACTCCAGGTAGTCACAGCTGTTGTCCTGGAGGCGTAGGTCACCTCCTACACAGCTATTGGGTGATCAGATTTCTGCAGCAGAGAATAGTGAATCTGAAGAGCCGTACATAGAACAGTTGTATTTGTGCGCTCCAGCGAGATTCCTGGTTGACTGTGCACAGAAAAAAAAGCAGCACTCATGCCACGTGGCCCTCACCCCTCGTGTCTGTGCTACAGTGCTGCTCTGCTCACCACCCCAGTCTGATTCTGCGATGGTAACGTTCAGCTGCAGCCGGGTCCTACTTGAGGAAACAACCTGTAAACTTAACAGCGTGGGCATGTATATAACTTATTACAGGCTGCAGCATGAGGAAAGCTTCCCGTGCCTCCCAGTGCTTTTAAATCTACATCACTCAACGCATCCCACCCCAGAACACGGTGTGTACACAATGACACTGGAACACTTCCACTTACAGTTGTTACTTTGCAGTGACTACCCCGATGCTGTCAGCCCATGGTATGCTGACCGAGACAACACCTAGCAAACCTAGGTAAAGCCGCTCTCTTCTGATGGAAAAAGGCACCTTAGAATATTAAATACTTCGATAATGTCAACTACTCTGTTGCTGGTGGAGTTCAGGGTAGTACAATCTGACTTTAATTAATCTTGAAAGTTCTCCCTAACGAATCTAGAAGCAAGTTGCTGAACTCACCCCCTTATCAGACACCAGGATTGAAAATCCAGTGCTAATGGCATCATGGGGAAATGGCAGAAGACTGGATTTCTAGAGCAGCTGGTGTGTCATCTACACTGTCACTTCCAGTCACTTTTAAGAGAGGAACAGTTAAACCTGCCTTTTGATCATGGCTCCATCAGTCCCAGCCCCTGCTGCTGGGCTTCACAGTCCATCAGTGCAAGGCGACAGGTCAGCGACAGCAGTTCTCGCAGCCACCACCATTCTGCTGCACTGAACGGCATGTGGTTCCCCTGCCGTCACAGGCCTGAGCCCTTCTGAAAGCTGCTCCGAACCTCAGAACAGGTTCCAACGTTATGGAGAGACAGTGGCACCAATTCATAGCTGGCAGTCATTTACAAAAAAAATGAATTGCAATTACATTCTTTTAGTGCATAACTATGCTATTTCAAACATCTATGACCAAATTCTTTATAGAATCATGGAATCGCTTGGTGGGAAAAGACCTTTGAGATCATCTACTCCACTCATACCTGTCCCCTGCCAAACCACATCCCTGAGCACCTCATCTCCCCGTCTTTTCAACACCCCCAGGGATGGTGACTCCACTGCCTCCCTGGGCAGCATCTGCCAGTGCCCAAGAATCCTTTCAGTGAAGAATTTTTTTCCCAATATCCAACCTGCTTTGCACCAGTCCTCGAGCTGAAGCTCCTTGTACTTTCATCTGCCTGTTGGTTTTAAGTCATAGCTTTGCCTGTAATCCCAGAAATACGCTCCAGCTGCTTACAGCTCTGGAAATCAGTGCTGTTCTCCAGGCATGCCTGGCTCCACTGGGCTTTCCCTAAGGAATTACAGCGCCCACTCTGCTGCTCTGCCACCTAAAGGTTCTTGCAGTAGCTACCACCATTGCTCCAGACACTTGAGGAGCAGCAAAGTTCAATTATTTAGCCTGTCCTAATGGGTAATCTTTAATCCCAACTCTGATTTGTTTGGGAGACCCGGACACTGTAGCAGCTGATTAAGACTTCATTTAGTTTTTGCACTTCAAAAGGCAATTTTCCAAAGCATGGGAACTTGTGGGAGGTGTCCCTGCCCATCACAGGGGGGTTGGAACCGGATGATCTTTCCAGTCTCTTCTGACCCAAACCATCTGCGATTCTATGACCTTCATGTTCCTGCTCCTCCAGTCCTAACTATTTAAAACCCACAAGTTAGAAGATTGCCAAGGAATCGTTCTGGTGGAAGCTGGCTACAGGTTCTCAGGCACCTGTTTCAAAATGCCCCTTGCCACAGGGAAGCGAGAGCACTTTCAGCAAGATTCCTTCCAGGAATATAATTCTGCAGCAAAAGGAAACCCAAGAGCCAAACGGATCGTGTCTTCTATTAGCAGGAGTCACAGACTATTCACCTTTAAGACAGCTAAAGCGCTGCATAAATAACCAGGTTCCAAGAGAGTGTTTCCTAGTTGCTCTTTTTAATATATTACTACTTATCTATTCCTGCATGCAAAGGACACTCAGATGAATTCAACTTTACAAAATTTAACCGAAGCACATTGCTGCACTGGCTTTAGATTCACGCATCATTCTAAACAACAAGGAATGAAACTAAAACAGAAACCTCAAAAACAAGAAAGTGTCATAATTAGGGCATTACAGACCTTAATTGCTTTCTTTTTTTCGCAAATCTTCCTTAAGATCAAAGGGTAAATCCACATTCAGTCCCACCACATCTTTAACGTATGGAATCCAGAACTTGCCTAAATACTTCTCAAATGGAGTCTTCAACGGGACCGAATTCATCTGCTCCTTGCTGCTGTGAGATAACATGGATCTTTACATTACACATGGGAAGAGACCAAAAATGGAATAAACCAACAAGTACAAGAGAGAGAGTGTTCCCAGATTTGATGCCGTACAGCTGTGAAACCAGCACACCGCAGACTAAACAGAACCATCAACATAGCTGATGTTTTAGCTTTGCCAAACCAGACGTTTAAACAGAAGTCTGATTAGGAGCTGCTCCCACATCCCGAGTTAATTACTTTAAAGTTGTACATCAAAAAGCCAGGTGTCAGCCAAGACAGAGACAACACCCACTTCCCTCACAGTACATCTTTCCATTGCTGGACCAACATATTTAGTTCCATTATTAACACACGTCAACCAACTCGTTCAGCAAACGAGGCAAAGAGATCTTCAAATATTTAGTCAGAGACCAAAGGTGAGAAGCCAAAGGGAAAAAAAGTTTAATTAAGGACAACTACTTCCATGAAAATTACGATTAACTTAGGCATTTCTAGAGCGCTTTGACAGATAAATAAAGGGCTTTATTTCTTGGAAGTGTGTTGGTGGGGAACCAACTACCATTTCTTTGCTGCACACAACATGAGCCACTGATCCTTGTCCTTTTAGAGTAAAGACAGACACCTTGTTCTGTAACAGCTGACGGAAAACAGAGTAGCCACTTCACTTACTGGAACAAGAGGTGCTGTCAATGCTTCACCTCCACGTTGCTATTACCACTGCAGAGGTCGCTCGCTTGAGGCCCGAGCGCAGCCTTACTGCGTGCAAACTGCGCTGGTTCCTGTCCCAGGCAGAGCTCCGGGACGTGTGACACACGGAGGCCTCAAAAAGGCTTTTCCAAAATAAGCCCCTGAACTACTGGAGGCAGTAAATGCTAGCAATCCGCTCGCAGCTCAGACAAGCTGGCAAGAGGTGTACAATGCCCTTCGTAATTCAAAGTGCACATCACTAAAGTACTAATACTTCTTTAATTAAATTAAGGAGGGGAAAAAAAAAAAAGAAGAAAACCTTTCTATATCCTCTCCCTCGTCAAACTGCTGAAACTCTGGCTCAGGCTGCCTCCTTGAGGGCACAGTACCGTTACAGAAAATTCCAGCCCAAGGAGTTAATTTGGTAATAGGCCAAAGGAACAAAAAACCTGATTCTGCAACCCTGGCGGCTGCCAATAATCTTCATAAAGCGTACTTTTAGTCTGTGCGTTCCTCTGAAAACTCGTTTTGGCATACATTTTAATTACTGCTTACTGACCAGTGATTAAGATTATGAATTTGTGCTGCTTTATTGACCAAGTTGGGTACAACAATTTAAGCATCATTCTATCCCCTCCCTCCCGCCCGAATCCAGTTGTAGATTTGTTAGAGTTTAAAATTCACATTAACCACAAATTCGTACAATCAACATCAGGCAGTGTGTTAGATTTGTTTGGAATAGACAACTCCGTCATCTCCCTTCTCACAACATGCAGGGAGAGTCACCTTCCCATCGCAAGTCTCATCGGTTCCATGGCTGGACTTTCTGCCGTGCCTAATCGCACGTCCCAGCGTGTGGGCTGTACGCAGTTGAACCCCCAAAGTGAATTGAGAGAGAAGCCGCAGCGCTAATGCTGCACACGGGGGGCTCCCGGAGGCACCGGTACCTGCCAGCCTCGACTTGAACAAGGAAAGCTGCACGTCCTTTCACCGGCTGCTGGCAAAAGGGCAGGAGGAGATTTACCGAGACCAGGGAAAACTGCAGCGTAGTACAAAACAGTATGAAAGAGTTAACATTCCGTATTGAAGAGAAATTACATGACTTTTAAAACGAGGGTTTAGATTACTGATGCCTCCAGAGTCTGTCGTCTGATTTAGTCATTTAAGAAATAATTACATCACTAATGTAAACAATATAAACATACCAAAAACTAAGTATGATTTAAATACATTTTGATGGTACAAAAGAAAAACCTGAAGGTGCCTGTACAGTTTTTACAACGTGGGAATTGCCGATGTATTTACAACATGAAAGGGCAAATACCATTTTTTGTGCAGAGTAGATTTATCTGAAATAATGTCAATATAAAAAACAATATCTAGCGGTGTGAGGCACTCCTAAACATGGTGGTATTAACCATGCTTTCCTTTGGTACAAGTCCCATCGCCTGGAGAGCCGCAGTTGCTGCTGTGGCTTTAGCGTGCTTCTTATTAAGGCTGGCAAAAGTAGGCCTGTATTCATTTCCATTGACTCTCACCTGTTTAGGAGCAGGGAGGAAAACAAGAGAGTGTTAGAAAGTACCTCTTCAGTTCCATTCTGAAGCAGCGCTACAGAGCTCCTTAAGCACATCCTCTATGCGATTCTTCTGTAGGGGCAGACAGAACTCTCCTCAAAACAATTTCCAAACAGTAACTGCTCATGCAAGACAGGAGATGGAAAAGAAAGCCCACGTCCTTAGACAACTGAAGGGAGAGACTAACTACATCTTGCTTGCTCCCTTTACAATAGTCAGACTTGACACCACACCTGCATGTAAACAGCACGAGTACGATACCACACTGGTTAATAATTTTAGTAAGAAGTGGAACAGCGCGTTTCTTGACAGAGTTACAGATTAATGTGCTTGAAAGATCTGGCATTTCCACCCACAGGACTCTGAAATACAGAAACATGAATTTACATCACCTTTAGCAGAAAACCCAACAGCAAATGAGGAAACTCAAACATACCTTAAAGATAAAATGTTTACGATGATCAGGCCCACTATCGTCCACCAACACAAACTCAGGTGGTGTCCATCTTCTTTTGTTACAGATCTCCATCAATGCAGAAACTGGATGTTTACCTTAAGGATAAAACATATTTGAAATTTCAATGCTGCTATCAAAGCATTTAAATTAGTTTGATTTTTTCAAACAAGTAAGAATCTCACCTGAAAGGTCCTTCATCACAACATAATGTCCGGATCTCTTCTGTGCCTTCTCTCCCACAGCAACAAGCCCTAAACAAAACACAAGAAGGTTTACATTTACGATTCCCACCTGGTTTCTGTGTTCACATCAGTAAAACAAACACATGTATCAGTGGAGATGGAACCTGGAGACACCACACAACTGTCTTTTCCCAAATATCTCAAACCTTCCATCCAGCATTTTTCCTCCTCCATAAAACACAACGTTCTCCTCAACCGCTCTGGTAAGGCTCTAGCAGTTGACAAGCCAGGCAGTGGAAACCTTTGAGTAGTCTTATGCAAGTCAAGAAATGCCTGGTTTTCCTTGCCTTCCTTGGAGAAACACTGAGCAAGAGAGAACTTCACAGTGTTCTTACATGTGCTCTCTTTATTTAACTGTCCTTTGTCCTTTACAGGCAAGTTCACAGCCCAGTTACAGTGATTTCAACCACATCCGACTATGAAAGCAGCAGGAAAGCAGGCGGCTAGGCCCCACGTCAATACAGGGAGCACAAGTTCAATGGAAGCCACTGTGACACTTGGAAGGTGAACATTTCCCTTTCTAAAATCTTACCAGAGTGAGAAATACAATGTAACAACTGCCAAAACCCTATCAAATGCCAGTAACCCTGCCTTGCTTACTAAGAGAGTCAAGTTTCTTTCCCTTCATTTTGCTATTACTTTAAAAAAAAAACAAACAAAATACCTGACCGGTTTTTCTGAATTTCTCAGGCTTCAATCCTTCACTATTGCTTTGTTTCTTACCTCAATTTCTTTCTGTTCCTCGCTTTGGTAAAGAAGGACAAGGAGATACTGCAATTATTTCCAGTTTCCTCCCGTTTCTTCAGCTTTTTCTCTCTTTTTTTTTTTGTTAGCATTTTGATTTGCTTTAAAAGAAAATCCCTTCCTCCTTAACAGATTTTCATCCCAATATTTACACAGCTCCAAGCAGGGACTCTTTAAGTGGCTTGAAACCCTCACAGGCAACAGTCACTGAAACGAAGCGTCTTGTTTTTTCTTTCCTTACAGAAATTCATACCCAAACTAACCATAGATTCTAACCAAAGGAAAAAATGTCTTAGGTCACTCTCTGTGTTAGTACTGTTTCTCTGCCCCCCTTAAATCACTGACACTTGGCTTCCACATCTTGTCCCTGGTATCCCAAGAGGGACTTTCCAAAAAGCTGTGATGGACGCCAACAAGCTCAGTTGCCTGACCAAGCTTCTCTGAACGCACAATCGACAACTCCCCAGCTGACAGCAAAGATCAAGAAGGCTTTGGTTTCACTGCTGCCTGTGAGAAAGCTACAGAGCTCACTCAGCACCTGGGAAAATCAGGGCCTAAGGGAAAGCTGTGACAAAAGCAGACAATGTTTTGGTTCATTTCTTAGTGCAGCCTATGGAGCAAGCCCTTAGCAAGCTGCTTGTTCCTGTATCAAGAAACAGTATTTTATTTGGAGGATTAAGTTCTAAAAAAGCATTTATAACCCCTAGGAAGAAGAACGTGTTACTTAATAACAGATTCCTTTTAAACTTTTTGGAGTTTCTTTAAAACTCTGTGCAGAACTTGGGAAAAAAGATGACTTTCTATACACTCAAGCATCAAAGAACTACTGTTTGAGAAAGCTTTTCAGCTGGTCCTCATGGATGTACAAACACTGTTCAGTTGCTTTTTCCTAACACATGAAACATGCTGCCTCTTCGTAGCGTAAGCTGTCTCTCTGCACTACAGTCTCGGTTGGCCTAACACTGAGGAGCATTCTTTATCCACATACTTGGAGATTATGATCAGATAAGACTGCATATATGATAATAAAATATTTTCAAATTATGAAATTAAAGCAAAGCCCAGCCATCACCGGGGAGACCATTTTTCTCAGAGGAATCTATCACATGCCAGAAGAGGCATCCTTTAACTCCATCTAACATTTTCAATTGTGATTGAAAAGTGAGTGTTCTGAAGCAGAGAGAGCAAACTATCTGTTACGGAATGCCCAGTACAATGAAGACTTGATCCCGTCTCACGCCTTAAGGCTTGATCTTTGAAACTTCAGTATCAAATGCTGCAAGCATTAAGGAAACTGGAATCAGAAATCATGAGGACCCTGGAATACACTTATAGAACTAGAAACTTGAGCTGTGATACAGCTGTGTATCACCAAAATCACAGAATCAGAGAATTGTTTGGTTGGAAAAGACCTTTGAGAGCATCTAGTCCAACTGTACCTGTCCACTACTAAACCAGATCCCTGAGCACCTCATCTCCCTGTCTTTTAAACACCTCTAGGGATGGGGACTCCACCACCTCCCTGGGCAGCCTCTGCCAGTGCTTAAAAAAGAAAAAACCCTGAAAAGCAAGTTTAGTCACTATTTGTATAGAATAAGATGTCTGTATTATTGTGTTCTGTATTTTGAGACTGTTGCACTTGTTGCTTTATAAAACCGTATCATGCTGCTATAACGTCTTTACAGTTTAGAAAGCAATGGGTATTTTCATAGCGTAGGCTTGCTTTCTCCTTCTTTTACCTCTTTGCGCTTAATATTTAAATTATGTTTTCACCACTACCTTAGTCAGCTGAGCAGCACTGAACAATCTCTGTGTTAAGAATTAGTGATATTGACACCTAAAGATTCCTCCAACAGCATCGTTGCACACAAGATTCACAATATTTGCATTCGTGCTTTGTTTTTTTGTTCCAAGCTCAATTACAAGCTCTGACAAAAGCCAGCACAAGCCCATAATTCAAAGTATTTTCATACTTTAATATTAGATTGGATCTAACATTAGAGATCCCACCTGGAGTATTGTGTCCAGCTCTGGAATCTCCAACATAAGAAGAATATGGAGCTGTTGGAATGGGTCCAGAACAGGCTATAAGGATGATTAGAGGGCTGGAGCACCTCCCATACGAGGACAAGCTGAGAGAGTCGGGCTTGTTCAGCCTGGAGAAGACAAGATCTTATAGGGACCTTCCAGTATCTGAGGGGCTACAGGAAAACTGGGGAGGGACTGTTTGCAAGAGTATGGAGTGACAAGATGAGGGGGAATGGCTTCAAAAATGGAAGGGGCAGGTTTAGATTAGACATTAGGAAGAAATTCTTCACGATGAGGGTGGTGAGGCCCTGGCACAGGTTGCCCAGAGAAGCTGTGGCTGCCCCATCCCTGGAGGTGTTCAAAGCCAGGTTGGATGGGGCCTTGGGAAGCCTGGGCTGGTGGGAGGTGTCCCTGCCCATGGCAGGGGTGTGGAACTAGATAATCTGTAAGGTCCTTTCCAACTCAAACTATTCTATGATTCTGTGCATTTATTTCATGTAATAAATATTCCCAGGTTTAAATGAGTGTTTAGAACAACAGTAAGAGTTTATTTTCCTGTAGTTAAGTTTAAACTGTTTATTCTAGGAACACATACAATGGAACAATTAAATCATAAATCCTGATTGCTGAAATTCTGCATCTTGTATTTAAATTGGTTGGATCTTGTATAGGTATTTCAGATGAAAAATTTTCACAAACATACACTCTGAAGACAGAACTCTGGCTGAGTATGCTGGCAAGGCAGCTAATGATATAAACCACACTGTCTCTGAACAAAAGGACGGTTCTTTTGAATCCAACGAGACAAGTGCAACAGTTCTCCACCTGCAGCCACGGACTACATAATGAAGAGGACGAAAGGCTGCTAGAGGAACAGAGAAACATCGCTATAGGTAAGCAGAGGTGCCTGCAGCAGAATCAAACTACAAGATGGAAGAGCAAGATCAGGTGGACAGAAAAGCAAACGGAATCGATATGGAAGACCCTAAACCCATCAGTATAGCAGTCTATCCATGCCAGGACTTCAGCTGAAAGGCAGCAGTAACTCAACTCTGCAGCTCTCCTCTGTCTTCCACCCCAGTTTAAAACTGACTCCAGTATCCAGTCTTCTATCCTGCCCCATTCTTGCTTCAGCCCCTTTCTCTGTACCAACCAAAACAGCTTTTCCACGATTCATTTCCCTGTCAATGCCTTCTCCACCTATCCAACTGAAGCACATCCCTGCTTTAGGAACGTAAAGAAGCACCTTTTACAGTGGAAGGCAAAGGTTAGGGAAAACTACAGAATGTCTGGAAGAGTTCACAGGCGTAAGGACAAAGCTTACGTACATAATCCAGGGCTTGAAAAGCTACCACCAAAATAATCCAAGCCATTCTGTTAATTTTTACAGTGAAGCTGTACACAGAAAAAGCTTGCTACTTCAGCGATATTTTGCCTGTCTCCAAAACAGAAGTGACAAGTTTATGCTGCCATCAGACATTTAAAGAAGGGCTTACCTTTTCGATCTGTCTTAAAATCGACCATAATAGGCTCAACGCTGCCTTCTTTGTTTTTCCCAAGCCCTTCTCCTTCTCTCCAGCCCATTTTTCTCATCAGTTGAGCTCCCATTCCTCCCGTTACAGGGGCTGCTCTTAAGAACTGATCCTATCCAGAAAAAGAGAAGTAAAACAAGTCCTAAAGTTAGCACTGGCGTTACAAAAAAGAAGTAGGAACTTCCAAAAAAAGGTTTCTAACAACCTTTCACAGACTCAATTAAATAAAAATATACCTTAGCTTTATATACATTAACATCCTATATAAACCAGCATTCACGCAGACACACGAGACACAAAAAGAACAACTTAAGAAAATCCTAACGCAATCCAAAAGTGTCAAGTGACCCATTGCAAACATCTGTCTTTAATAAAATGATAACCGTCCATTTTTAAACGCGCTACTTTGGTTCCAATGCATCTTCTCATCTTGTGAAAGGAGGCAGTGTTAACAGTCTAACTGGCAACACGTGTGCCAAGTGTACCTAGTTATCGAACAAAATACAAGCACATTTAGTAATGACATTCACAGCGTTTAGGCGTATTTTAAATATAAAAATAAAGTTTCCCCTTTTTATTATACAGCAGTTGCACATTCAAGTTCTACTCTGAAAATCCACACGGAACAGACAGGTTTTTCTTTCCATTTCTTTTTTTTAAAGGAAAAAAGGCGCTTAGCCACACAGTTTAGCAGCAGTAGTCGTCACAAATTCTTTCAAATCATCATTAACACAATAGCTGTCACATGGTGAAAGTTTATCAACAGAAATTTTAAAAGTCTCTTTTGATGTAAAGAACTTTAAAAACTCCTTAAATGTTTACGTACCTAGGCCTCGATGGCCGCAGTGTTGTGAATAGTAGGGCTGGCATTGACCGTGGCAAGAAGGCAGCTACAAGGATTTGACCCTGAAACAAGTTTCCATATAGAGGGGTGAAAGTTCACAGGTTATTCTGTGAACTATCATCTCTCTTCTGCCCCCCCCGCTGACCCAAGTAAGTAAGTCAATCATTTCCATCACAGCAAAAGATTGCTTGCCTTAAAATATACAAGTTTACACACTGGCACTGATAAGTCCATCGGTTATTTCGCACAGTAGGTTAGATGATACAATGCCTAGTATTTGTGTGAAATCAAAGCAAATTAATAGAACAATTGGTTTGGGGTTTTTTCCTTTAATTTGAGTTGTGCTTGCAAAAGTAAGCATCTCCCAGATTTGCACAAAGGACTGATCAATCCTCAGTTTCAATTTGTAGGTAAACAAAACCAGAAGGCTTACTTTTGCAGAGCCTAAGGATGATGTATTTTTGAGGTGATTTGGAACTGGCAACTGGCACGCACTAAGGATGCACATATGTAACCCCACTGCACATGGTGCGAAAAAATTAAAAAGAAAAAAAAATTGCTGGAGATTGTGGCAGGTCTTTCCGAATATTCACCTATTAGACAATAAATTACTATCAATCGTGCAACTGGATGCTGCATTTAATAACAAAGCGCTCTGATGGAAGAGTAAGAGAGGCTAAGTGCACCTCTCCGGTTCAATGTTTCTCTGACCGGTGCAGACCATGCAGTGTGTGTGTGCACAGAGCCCATCAGTTTCCTCAACGCGAACTGCCTCAATCCATACACCTAGAATGGCTTTTACTTACTTCCATTTTCATTCTCCCCAGGAAACCTCTCATAAGAAAGGGCAACCATGCCAAGAATGATACAAACCCCTGTCAATGTCAACCTGGGTTCCGATTCCTCCTTTGTACCTGCTTTGCAATGACAGAATTTTCAATATAAGCATCTGTTTCATTACCACCAGCGTGTATTCAGTTCACAAATGACAGTGTGCAACTTTTGCATGAGGTCACTTCCACGTTACACAGCTTTCTCATCACACCTGTACACGTACTGATTCAGGGGTTAAGAGTGGTGTAGAAGAGAGAGAACACAAGCAAAATATTGCTCTTGCTACATAAAAAAAAAAAAAAATAATCAACCCCCAAAACTCCTACATAGGTATTACCAGAGCCTGAACAAATTCCAAGTACTGTAAACTAAGAGAATCTAAATTCTAAAGCATAGTTTGCTAAAACTACCACTTCCAATGTGCGCATTCAGAATCCTATCTGATAACTTTAGCAGGGATTTTTTACACTATGCTGACTCCAAAATACATAGAACAAAACCAAGACAATGAGGACTTATAAATGATCCCTTCCAGCCCAAACCATTCTATGACTCTAGTTGATTTCATGAAAGCTCCATTTCATTACAGAACGACTGTACTTGTGCACCACGCTAAAAGGCTACATGAACTACTACTGGTACCAACAGAAAAGGAGCCAGAAGTCTACTTTGAGTCAGTTTACTGAAGAAGCAAAGGCCTGCAGGCAGGGGAAAGACTTCTTCCTGTTTTCTTTTCTTTTTGAATGACAAGCTGAAAAGAAATCTTAATGTCACCTGTATATTTATAGTCTTCTTAACTATTTTTTATAATTTAATGACATTCAACTTCACTCAGGTCAGGATTTAACAGAGTATGTGTAAAAACTGTTATTGTAATCACATTTGGAAACATAAAAATAGTGGAAACGTTAATAAGAGCAGGGAAGCAAGACCTAAATTTCTTTTCTAAAATTTTCTAAAAATTTCTAACATTTTCTAAAGACTCTAAAAGGCCAAGTCTCACAAAACTATTTAGCAGCTACCTACATTCTTGCAGATACAGCCTCTAAGGAGGATATCAAATTGCAGCATTTGTAATACAATGAACCTGCAGGTTTCTAATTATTTGATTACTGTTGTTGGAATCAACTCATTGCTTACAAAATAACTGGGTTTTTTCATTCACTAATCCCAGTTTGAGTAAGTCTGCATCAATATTTAATGTAATTTTCCTCATCTTTTGATCTCTGAATTCCAAGAAAGGTCAGCCAAACAAAGCACACTTCCATTCTGCCAGCAGATGGAGACACATTCTTGCGTCAACACTCTTTATTTAAAAAGAAGGCTACACAGTAAAACTTCATCACTTAAGAGTTTTCTGTTATTTTAATTAAAACTATTCTTCTTTTAAAGCTGTGTTAGGGCAACAAATTTTGGGGGGCATAAATGCCTTAATTAGCATCAAAGGGCTTAAACAAGCAAACACCTGAAAGTTGATTTTATAGGGCTTTTTTCCAGTACCTGAAGGGGCTACAAGAAAGCTGGGGAGGGACCGTTTACAAAGGCTTGTAGTGATAGGACTAGGGGCAGTGGGTATAAACTGGAGAGGGGCAGATTTGGTATGGACAGAAAGAGGAATTTCTTCACCATGAGGGTGGTGAGGCGCTGGCACAGGTTTCCCAGGGAAGCTGTGGCTGCTCCATCCCTGGAGGTGTTAAAGGACGGGTTGGATGGAGCCTTGAGCAGCCTGATCTAGTGGGAGGTGTCCCTGCCCGTGGCAGAGGGGCTGGAACTGGATGAGCTTTAAGGTCCGTTCCAACCCAAACCACTCTGATTCTATGAAACACAATACAATTTGGACAGTCATCGCCATTTAACTGCAACAGCTATCTTTGGGAAAAGGACAGCATGAAGCGTTGAACTGACTGGTCTATAAAATAGAACCCGCAACATCACAAATATTAAAGGCACAATTATTTGAGAGATCTTAAATTTCATCACTTACTTCTGCTCTCTCAAAAGAAAATACTCATTCCTTCTCAGAATGCCAACATGGCAATAAAATGAAAGTTCTGTCAGAAGAAAGGTTTATTTCTTTTGAGTAATAATTTATTAAGCAAAAGACAACAAAGCCTTAAAGGCACAGGGTGACAGTTTCAGCTACAGCAAAATAGGCTGGTTTAAAGATTACTTCAAGACAAACTCCAAAGAATCTCTCTGGGTCAGATACCAGGATGAGCATCTGCCTCTGCCAAAACTTTTGCAAAGTAACTGAGTTATCCATGAAATAAATGGGCATTTTTAGCAGCAGCCACATTCCTCCCCCAGTACAGGAGGAAGGATACCTTTCTAAAGAATCCTATCAAATGCCTTACAAAAACTATGCTCACTGTCAGCTTCAGAATTTCTACTCACAGCTTCTGCACACAATCAGTAGAAAGGCAAGCTGAGGACAATTGGAAAAAAAAACCACTTTGAGGACTGAACGGAGAGCCAGTCCAATATTATTAACATATAGTTGGCTCGCTTTGCTGTGTGACCTCCATTTCCAAGGAAAGCTCACTGGATCATATGAGGCAACAGGAATACCAGTATTTTGACAAGTGGCCTTGTTCAAAGGTCCATGTGCAAGTGACCTCACAAGACTCCGTTTTACCTCCATGGCGAGTTTTACTCATCTACTGTGACTGTGGAAGAATGGCAAGAACGCTTTCACTTTTCAGAGCTTGCTACACAAAACTGTGTGTCATGCTTTAGCACAACCGAATGAAACAGATTTCAAGTGCTGCCTTGTGCAACGCTGCAAATACCTGCATTTGGAGATCAAGTTCAGCCTACAGATAAGCTAATAGACATAGAAACAAATGGTGAGCCTGGGAAACTGATTAGGTAAACCTCAACAGAATTTACTTGGGAAAAAAAAATACCTGATCCTTTCCTCTGACTTGACATTTAATCATCAGCACAGTGTATTTGTGAGAAAAAAATTAAAGAAAAATAAAAAGCAACCTCCAGAATAAGTCAGTTGTATTTGTGAACTGATTACACCAATGATGATAAACTGAAACAGAGACCACTCTGGAAAAGAAAGAAAATAATACTGTTCATCCATCTGGTTTTATGAGTAGGAAACCTAAAAACATCTTGCTCCTTTATGAACATTGCTCAGAATGCTACACGTGAACATCATGACTTAACACATTACTTAGAAAAATAAACCATCCTTCTAACTGGTGTGTTAGTCATTCCAGTATGCCGCCTTAACCACACCAGTAACCAATTCCCTCAAAACTTTATTGAGATAAAATCGAAAATGCAGGCATATTTTGGTTTGAGTACATATTACCTCTCCAGAGTCATTTTTTAAGTAAAAAGCTGAAATCCAAGAAATGCAAAGTGAAGATAGCGCTGATCAAATAAGTTCCCCCAGTCCTTGAATTTTTCTCCCCTCCTGACGTGGCTTTTCTGTTCTGTTGCATCTACCTAGTTTTGTGATTACCCGTCAATCACAATGTCTGTACATGCTCTAATACTTTGTTTAACGACAGACAAATAATTAGCTGACATGAGCTCTCTCTCCACTAAACAGTGCACATCTGCAAGTCCTCTTATGGCAACTGCTTACAGTAATCTCCCAAGCAAAAGCCTCCAGTAAACAGCACATTCAGTCAGAAAAGTGCATTAACTTAAACACACCACACACCCCAAGATACTCCACAGCCCTATTAGCAGACAAAAAACTAAAACGTACTAGTAATTTTATGTTACAATACATTTCCTTAGGACACCAAAAGGAAGGACAAGTCTGAACTCCCAGTTCTGCATTGTGTAATTAACAGGAACTAAGTTACATTGCTTCGAGTGCCTAAGAAAAACACGTGTACTTTGCATTTCATGGTTGGTTTGCATTCAGGTCACTGAGAAAGATAACATGCATTCATAACCCATTGCCTCTATTTTGCTTTTTTTGTGAAGTCATCCTCTAACCACAGGATGTGACTCTATGTTAAGTTCATCAATCCTAAGTTTTGTGAGGGTCTTACCAGGCCCCATCATTCCCAAGAAAAAAAAGAGGGCCAGTCTTGTGTGGCCCCTAACATGTTTTGTATAGGGCACATGTCTGCAACTACTTGTCATCTCATGAGTTTGATGGCAATGTGCGTGCAAATGTGGAACCTGGAAAGAGCAAAAGAAGTCAAGCTGAGGAATGCTAGGGCAGGAAAGAGGACCGTGCCCTTTATCTTCACCCAACAACTCTTCTTGTTTCCAGTAGCAGCCTCCTTTCTGTCAAAGCATGATGACTGCTAGGGAGGATACCTACTACTGCAAACCACTACACTCTTACAGCTATAGGAAGGCCAGAAGTGCTTCTGCCATCTCATTCTTATTTCTAGATTCAACAAAATGTTCTGATATGCTTCTGCTCCCCACAGCAGTCATGCCCACATGCCAGAGACCAGACTCTTCTTTTGTTTTCTCCCTGCAAAGCATTTTCTTTTGTTTGGTATGGATTGTTTTGTGGTTTTTTTTTTTTGAAAAGCAGATCACAGTGAAGTTAAAAGATCAAGGGAAAAGACACTTGCCTCCTCCACTTAATTTTTGTTCACAGACACTCCTGTTACTGTAAGGCACAGAAGACCACAGAACATCAAGGAATGAAAAAAAGATGAGAAGGGGAGACTTGGGAAAAAGACGATCAGAGATGCTCCCGTTCCATTGCCTTGGGAACCTACTCAAGGTACTGTGGAAAGGGAGAACCCTTATAGGCCTGCTGATCCCTCTCACAAGCCTCCTGGTGGAAAAACTCTCTTACTCACCAATACATCCCTGCTGAGAGCTTTATATTTCTATGTTCCTATTGCAAGGACACTTATTGTAATCAAAGCCAATATTTTGTTACAATCTCAAGTTATTGTTAATATAAGAAGTTATCATCTACACTCTGTATTAATACTGAGAACAGCTCAAAATATTCCCATCTAGTAGCTTGGACCTCTAGTGTTGCCTGGCTCTCTATATGGTTCAGCTACATGAAGTAGAAAAACAAGTTAGTGAATCTTAGTCAAAATATTTCAATTTTTAGGATAATTCCAGACTTTTGCATTCATTTTACACATAAATTTTGTGGAAAATTCTACCTAGGCCTCAAATCTCACCTACCAGTTTTGAGGGCTGTCTTAGCACTGCAACCTGGAAGGATAAGCAAATTCTGAGCATATACTCAACTACATCACTTGCTAGACTAACTGCCATAAACCATTGTTCTTTTTGCCCAAAGGGTGGATATTGCTTGAATTCCTCAGTTCTACTTCTTGAAAGAAAACCAGCTCAGTATTAATTTTCAAAGATGAAGCATGAATTACTGAACTTATAAAACACATGTATGTATGACGCACCACAGCCCAAAAATATTACTCTTCAGTAAGAGGTAACTATTTCACTGTAGGATGACATTAAACTTATTAACCCAACTGCAACTCCTGGTTTAATACTCCAGATCTTTGGCTCCCAGAAAGCCCTGGTGATATAAATAAAGGCAAAGTAGCAATCAGATAGAACCAAGCCAAACAAAATGGCAGTCTGGGTCTCAGTTCACTGAAGCTGATGCCAAAACATCAGGATCAAACCTTGCCTGATCTGTCCCAATCCCAAAAAAGGTATTGATGGACCTACCACTGCAACCACATCAATATAATGAATGCCGTTTTAGTTAAAGTAATGCTATGTATGAACCAATGTGATTCAAATACCAGACGCAAACCTTATTGAAGTACTCTGTGTCACGAGCAACACCTTAATGCACAATATAACGGATACAGCAGCAGCAAGTATCTAAATTGACCAAAGACAATGATTTAACTCAATCTGTTGTACTTCACACATGCATTACCGTAGTTTTTTAAGGCACACATTTTGCATTTTCCAATACTTCCACTGCTACTTAAAACGTGATAGTTAGACAAGTATGTCTGCAGAACTTCTACCTTTCTAATCCATGCTTGGGGACCGCTGTTGGTCAGCTCATCTGAGGACAGTATCTGTGCTCCAGTGCTTCCTGTGAACTGGCCAGGTATGGAGTTTGATTGAGCCCAGGCATCAATCTACAGAATAAAAATCAAAAGTGAGACCAAAATAAATATTTCCAGATTGTTTTCCACACAATTCCCTGTTGTTTCTCAGGAATTTTCATAATGATTCCTCACTTATGTTTAGTGGTGTGCTCGTTAACTCTCATTTGTAAATAGAGGCTCGAAAAAGCTGAGCATCTTTGTGTGTTAGCCTTAAAGCCTGAGGCTCAAAGTCTAGCAAGTTGGTTCATAGCTTGCTTATCCTCAAAACTCAAGCATTACAAAGTGCAAAATAAAGGCAGATTTTTTAAAACGCGTCCATAAGCTGGGCTTCCACAAACCTGTATTTAAATACATAAGAAAAATCAGCTGGTATGAAGGGTAACCATTTAATTTCTTCAAGTTCATCAAAATGCTGATGAAAAAGTGCAACATACCTGTTCCTGTGCACGATTTAACATGCACATGGCCTCTAAATCAAATGAGTTTTCACTAAGCCTTTTCTGAGCCGTTGCTCGATCATTCATAGCTGCAGTTATGTCCACGCCCTAGGAAGAAAAAGATTATTTTTAAAAATACATCAGCACAAAATGATATTCATTGGATCTGGAATAGCTGCTGTAGAATAAATGCTACAAATACTACAAAGCTGTTTTACATATTTAAGAGTTGGTTTGAAACAAACAGGCGACATGAAAAATATCCTGCGACTACTTGGTTAAGTGCATCCAATATGGGCTTTCCTAAACAACTACAAAATCTGAAGTGTAACACATTTATTTATAATTATTAAGTTAGTAATAATTTATCCCTGATAATTTTGTATCACCTACACATACAAAATATCAATAGAATTACTTTCATAGAACTATTTTGGTCACAAAACATTCTGCTGCATTATAGTTCAATAGAGAAGCATATTTTTGTTTAGTGAACTCTTATTAACCAGAATTAAATGCAAATTAAATACGATTTTTTTTAAAGAAAAGCCTTCATACAGAGCTGTTCACAGAAGCTCCTTCTAGCAAGAATCATATGTATTCCATGAACTTGGCTTTAGTACTTTAACTCTTTATCTTCAGCCTAATACACTTGCATGAAAGCAAAATCAGGCTGGTAGCTCATAAAACTGACTGATTCGGAAACGATTATTTAGATCTGAGCTGTTGAAGTACAGCAAAATATAAAGAAAAATAGTTTTAAATTATCTCGGTACTAACCAATCATAAAAACACAGAGCAAATGAAGAAACTCAGTGCAAACCTCTACTGTGTGCAAAGTAATCAAGACCGAAATCCAAAATATTTGGGAATGTAGAGATGTAACAAATTATGGGTGGTATATAGCTCTTTTGTAAAATAACTTGTGCGTTGTTCTTGGGATGATGTGCGTGTTACATATCATTCCCTTTTGGAAAAAGAACAGCATGCCCAGAGACAAGTGAAATATCTTTGGAGGAGCACCTGAAGGAGACTGAAAGGGCTGGAACTGTTTGAAACACAAACTCGATAATCAAAACAAGAGGTGGCACATGTAGACATAAAGTTATGTCGATGGTTTAAGCTTTTTCTTTGAATGTATGTTGGAAAGACTTGTATCGTGTTAGTCACTACCTCACCACCCTAGCCTCTCAGACTTTGTACTAAAGGGCCAGTAGAAGAAACTGAAACTGGTTTGGAATTGACCCTGCTGAAGGGAAGATACAGTTAATCCACAAAATGTCTGACGGAGGAACCACCATGAGGAATTTACTAAAAACTGAAAAACAGTAAGAGAAAGAACACCAAAAATTCCCTAAAAGAGTAAATATTTTTGTACTCTGGCTACTAAATCTCTTATTTTAAGATTGGGGATTTTTATTTTTAATTTTTTTTTTTACTGTTTAGGACAAAAAATACTTCCATAGGGAAGATCCTTACTGAAACATTTGGCACTGACCAAGACAGACATAAAATCCCAGATGTGGTATGTGTCTACATAACTGTCTTCAGTGTTTATTTATTGACCTGGCTAACAAAAACATAGATCATAAGCAAGACAAAAGAACTAGAGAATTTTTTTTAACCATCACCTAACAGTACAAGTAGGTAAAAGCGTCTGTTTACAAAATACGCTTTCTTGTGTTATTAAGTTCTCCTTATATAGTTAGAATGTTTTGTTTGTGAGACTGGTTCAGGAGATAAATAAAAGTTATTCTACTCACCAAAAGCTTCAATCCAGCAATACACATTAGCATGCAAGCAGTCCACTGAAACCACATTGGGACCACTCACATACTTAAACATACATGTGTACTTTAGTGCTTTACCGGACTGGGGCCTATTAGTAGGTACCCTGGTTAGTAAGAACTCCCATACACTTTGCCCACATGGTCAGTCACCACTTTGGAGACCATCATGGCTTTGTATTTTGTCAAGACACTCGATGACAGCTTTGGATCTTGAAAACCAAAAAAATCTCTGCTTGAAGTATGAAAAGTTGTTATTATTTAGTCAAGTAAAACAGTTTCAAGTTCAGTATTCTAGCCTCTGTAAGAGTTCTGCCTTTCTAATCCTCACTTTTAATAACATTTTCCCCACAGAAAAAAAATCACAAATATTGAAGGAAGAAGGGACCCGCTGACAACAGAAAACAGGTATTTGTGACATACTCCACTGGTCCACCGACACACCAAATGCATTTACTAAATTTTTAGGTCACGACAGCTTCTCTGCGTAATGGTCACTCGTGTACACTCCAAACTTGGATACAACGCTTTGACTCTATGTTTTCAGACTTTCAGAGAGAGCTTTTTTCCTCACAGGTTTCTCTGGCTTCTAGAGATATGCTGATCCTTCACATTACTCAAGACTTTTTCCTCCATCTCCTACTGCCACAAACAACTGTATTAGGAGCATGTCTTATTAAAATAATTCATAATATATTAGCGGGGCCACATCAAACTGCTTATTCCCATAACTAATTCTGTGACTTGAATAAAAACATCACGATAAAACCAATTGTGTATTTTATAACATCAATATAGACTTGATTCAGCATTGTCACAATTGGATTTAAAAATTAGCAACAATGACCGGAGGTAAATTATGTGTCAAACTTCTTGAGGATCCAAGCAAACTCCCCCGCTACGCTACTCCAACAGCAAGGGAGTTTATCTGGCTTATTTTGCTCAAAGAAAGCCATTTCTTCCCCAAGGAGTCCTCATAAGCATTTAAAAATATCAAGCAGAGCAGCGCTCAGTTAGCTTTCAGACTCCTTAGAGAAACATATCAGGATTGTGCTACTATAAGAGTATTTCTGTATTTCAAAATTAAGGATTGCCAAACCCAAGGGGATGGTAACCTCTGCCACCAGCTAACGACCCTT
Organism: Clamator glandarius; assembly: GCA_033459285.1. Taxonomy (NCBI): domain Eukaryota; kingdom Metazoa; phylum Chordata; class Aves; order Cuculiformes; family Cuculidae; genus Clamator; species Clamator glandarius. Next base: position 321,464 of record JAUNZM010000310.1, on the reverse strand, counting down.
GAAATCACCCTTTACACAAAGCAAGTTAAGGTAAATGCAAATTAAAATATTTATTTACAAGATATAAAACAGACAACATCATTACAAGCATTTATAAAGATACACATCACAGAAAGGAAAGAAAGTTATGTTTCATATTTTTACTCCAATGTCAATCTTTAAGGCCTCTTCTACATAACCAATACAGAAACCATCAGTGCTCAGACGACCCAATTTGTCAAAGACACAAATCCAGCGTGCTGGCAACCAGAATGCAGACATCTACAAGAGTCTGCCTGAACTATAAACATATCATTAACCATTTGAAGGACAAGACTTTTTACCACCTGGTAAAAACACAGCCAAATGTTATTATACAACATTTTCTATGCTCTTGGCTTTTTACATATACACTAGTAAACGGGAAGGAGATTCTATACAAACATTTCAGAGTGTTCATCTGATTAGTGGTTCATGACAAAGACTGAACAGCCGTTAGCATCTACGCCGAGGGGATAATGAACTGGGTGCCTGGTTGTCAGGCTGCAAGGTGTGTTGTGAAAATGTCTGTTGAATGAGCTCTATTCATTGTGCTTTTGGTGCTGTAACAGACACTGAGGAAGATACCTCCTGTGCTTCAGGAAGTGAATGAATTCTATAATCTTAGAAGAACAAAATGGACCAAGTGGAAAGATTATTTCATCAGAAACTGATGCCACAGCTTTTTGTTTATTTCCTTTAAAAGGTATGAGAACAAGTCTTCAGATGGAGTGAGGTAACAGCAACTTAAAAAAAATTAACATCTGTCTTAAATATTCAATTTACATAATTACAAAAACCCCATAAAATATCCTTTTGAAGGCATATCCAGGGAAAAAACATTTTTTTTTTGTTTTCTTTCTTAGTTCATTATACATACAATTAGATTTTCCTTTGGAAGGCCACGTGGAAGACAACTATGTGATAAAATGTGACTGTAGAGCTAAAAATATTAGCCAGTACATCCAGATGAAACAGCACGTTTATAAAATATTTTCAAATCTATTTGTAACGGATTACATTTCAGCGCAATGCTATTGCTCTAAGATTGGTAGGACTATTTAAATTATTATTAAAGTTTAAACTTAGGGCATTAACCTCTGCAGGAAACTGAACCAGAATCCCACTTTTCGAGCAAAAGACGTCACTAATTTCACTAATTGACAGAAGCACACAGTATGGGTACAGGTTGCTTTGATCACTGCCCACATGAGCTGGGGTCCGCAGCAGGTGAGATAATTCAGTTATTAAAGCATTAGGCACTCCCTATGTAAGCTTTTTTTTTTTTTTCTTCACAGGCTGCGATTTGCTACCAGACTGACCAGGTGGCGGTTTTGGTTTTCTTATATGATATGCTTTCCTTCCCTTCCTTACCTCAATGGATGGTTTGGGGAAAACATCGTCCTTGCTTTCTTCTTTGCCTTTTTCAACTGGAACCCATTCTCCATAGACACTATCTGCTTCTTTTTTCCTATGTTGAGACCCAGATGAAACAGGGAACTCCTTTGACAGGCTGACCTGATTTTTCGGTTGTGGTGGTGGTGCTGGTTTTATGCTGGGAGTCTTAAAGAAATAAAATTAGAGATCTAAGTTAAAACTTGAAAACACACAATGCTGACAACATATCTTTGAGAAACAATTTATTGCATCCAGTTGGCATTACATTTTCATAGAAGTCATTCTTCTTACTACCATCAAGCTGAAAGCCTTTTCAGCTAATCCCTAAAAAAATATGAGTAACAAATTGCAATATAAGAGAAGGTGAAACAGCTAGAAGCTAAAATCACCCAAACTGGCTTCAGTAGCCAAAAATATGCAAACCTTCACATTCACAACTAACCTCCCTGCTTTCCTTTGACCCTATCATAAAGAGAACAATCTTCATCTGCCACACATGTATTTTGTAATGGAAAGCTTTGAAATAAAAACCCCAGGTCGTAAAAAACATTGGCTGTAATATCTACATAATGATTAAAAGTTTTACATTACTGTATGTAGAGAAAGCAGTATTCAACGTTTTGTTTTCCAGTTACTGATTATTTTTTAATAGCAGCATGCATCTCAAAAGTAGATTAAGTCTATGACTGTGTTTTCCTCAGACAATATTGCTAATATTAAGAGTCCACAAAAATCTCTGACAGGTTCCTCTTTCAAGAGGCAAACAGAGCCCAGATAGTTCACAACACTGGGTAACCTCCTACTATCAAAGGGAAATGGATGTGAACAGTGGAAAGACTAGAATCCAGAAAGAATGGAAAGAATGCTACTAAAAGGCTCAAAACTGTGGAAAACAGGCACAACAGCCCATAACCACTGAAGAACATTCCTCTTATGATTCTGTAAGAATCCCAAAGTTTCTTGAGTTCTATTGTACTGTTTTCTAACAATATAATGTAAAGTATAAATGCATTTCTATCTTACACCTTATGTTAATATCTATTACTGCTTTTTTTTGTGTACACCATAAGCTATATATATTTGTACATAAAAATATAATTATATAAATGCCATTTATATTTTCAATTCACATAAAAATACTTCTATAGTAGCATTAAACTTCATGCCCTGCAAACTCAGAACAGACTTATGGGCACAAAAAAAACCCAGATGCCACTGAAAAAAAGAACAAACTCAAACCCCAACTTCTAATCCATGCTTCAAAGCAAATGAATCCCAGGTGCACTTAAAGAAACGTCCTCTCAATTTACTCCTTCCAAAAGGCTCACACACAGAAAGTGTCAAGACAAGCTGTGACAGAGGCAAAAGCAGTTCCCCAGGGAGGAGGTTTAATGTGACATTCAGACCCTCTTAGAAGCAGATGACACAAGTGATCCTCGTTCTTAACACAGCATTTACTTCTCTATTCGCTAACCTCAAAACTAATAGAATTGTTTTCTCCTTTAGCGAACACATCAGGACTACTGAATAATCACACATACAAGACTAGGAACCTGCACAAAGCTGATGCCATCATCTTATTTAGAACACCTCAAACTGCTTTACCATTTCACTGAGTTTCTTTTGTTCAACTTTTGAAGAAAAACAACGATATTCCGTAAGTATTTTCCAACTGCAAGGCTGTTTGCAAATTCATACTGATATTTTTGCAATGAAAGTGTGAAGTAGAACTGATCCTCTTTATATTGCTTAAGCTCTAAAAGCTACAGAGACATTAATGAAAAAAACTATTCCAATCCAATTACAGGAACTACCAATATTTCATAGACTGCAGGCAAGTTTCTTGTCACAGCAAGAGTCCCTGTTAACAACATCAGAGAACAATTTCACTAAGATTATCAATCCCTGTTTGATTTCTGTAAAACTACTTGCACTATTTAAAAATAACCACAGTTTAAATATCACAAATTAAAGAAGTACTCACACTTAAATTGAAAAAGATAGGTTTGGGTTCACTGAGCTTAAATGGATGATTATAGAAAGGACGTTCTTCCTCCTCTTCATCAGAAACATGAGGTTTGTTAACTATCACATCATCTGTGCTTTGAGCAATCTTTTTGCATTTCTGAAAGAGAAAAAAAAAAAGCAAGGATGTGACAGCTTTAAATAAAACTGGACTTTCAACCAAAACATACAAAAATAACATTTCTACCAGGAAGTGGCTTTCTTTTTTAAAGCAAGAGGTACAAACTGAGAAAATCTTTTGGCACTGACATTGATATATGTATACTTGAGATTTTCCACACATCACTGAACACTCACCTCTATTTGCTAGGCACTCATGCAGCAAACAGTTTCACAGACATAAGATTTCAGCAGCATACTGTAAAACTTCCTACTCAGAGCTAATTGCAGATTGTGTGTCTAAGGCTACAAACATTCCAGAGTAGGAATTCACTGCTTGTCTGGCATCCCACATAACGAGCATACTGCAATCTGATAGAAACTTTGCTATAACTCACAAAAACTACACAGAAAAACCTAAGAATTAATAGTTCCGAGTTTCAAGTTCCACTGATAGCACAGGGACTGTGTCAGAAGCAATGACCCAAAAGAGCTCAGATTTCTCCTGAAACACTTTGACACTGGCCTGGTACACAAGACATCCCCATTTCATATTCAACAGGAGTTGGATATAAAACATAGATGCTATGAGGATACTGTAGACAAATGAGAAGAGAACCTCCAGGAAAAAAAAAAAGAAAAAAAAAAAAAGGTATTCTAGGGAGGCTAGAATTTTATGACGAACCTAAAGATCTTGGTTACCTGTGCTCGGTGTTTACTGGTACCAATTACACCTTAGTCAACAAAAACCCCATCTGAGAACATTATAGTCTAGTATCATGTTTCTATTATGTCCCCATTTATGACAAGAATACTTAGAAGACTTATAAGACCTTAGAGGACATGAAATAATAGTGGCAAAATGAAGCCATCATCTGATCCGATTCTATATCGACTTCATACCATTACATAGCACGTCTGTTGGAAGCTCTGACTTGGCATACAAGAAGTAAACAGCCACCTCCACCACGAAAAACTGAAACACATTAATGGCACTGTTCTCATCAGTCCATATAAAAAGAGATTCCTGTGCCAAGACACCTCCAAACAATGACTGAAGCACATTCTTTAGGCAACAAGAAAAGCCTGCACTATCTGGAAAGCTAATTAACAAAATGTGTTATCAATAGTGATTAACTGTCTCCCAACTAACTGGAAGCCGTTTGCAGGTTACAGTACAGAGAGGAAAGGCAAAGCAGCCAGCTTTGCGAGAAGCCCAACAGGTTTTGGAAGGGTTCTCCACTTGGGCACACTACCAGCAGACAATGGCCTTAACTACTACTGAGGCTGATTTAACAGAACAAAAACATCAGCTGACAGATTCTCATAGCTAGAAAAGGCGAGGGAAGGGAAGGTTTGGGGCTTCCTGAGTCTCATTAGCTACACTGGATTGGGTTTGAGTTAAATGGAGAAATACTTATGATGCCCGCACAGTGTATATGCACAACCTCAGCTTTTTTACTAACAAGTTCGTCCGATTCCACAAGCTCGCACAACTAAGAGATTACTTTTCAGCTATTTGATATTGCCCAATTTCAGATGTTATTTCCAGAAACGGGTATTTCAGAACTGTCAAACTGATTATGCAATTTTGTCTTTTTTTCTAAAAGCACCTGTTCCCCCCCCAATTAATTTTTCTCCAGTTTCCAGGGAAAAATGACAGAAGTAGAAATCAGAAAATTGAAGGTGCCATTACTACAGTAGAAGATAAACTAGCACCTTTCAACCCCCCCAAACAGAACACAAGTTTGTAGACTTGAACTGCAACAGGATAGAACTGCAACAATAATTATCTAAAAATGTCTTAGTAGGCACATTAAAATATACAGAACTACGTGAAGGGGGGGGACTAGATTTTTAACCCAGAGGTAACAATGTGAAAATCATTAACAAAAAAAAAGAGCATAACTAACACCACAACCAAGAACTAAAAGTGAAAGCTTTAGCATTTCTCCTCGTGGTCCTGTTGATAAAAACCAATCTGTACAACATCAGAACAGAAACAAAACTGAAAAGAAGCAACAGAATTGGATTCCATGCATTATCACGGAACTAAAAGGCCTGTTTTCATGACTTAAAAAAACATAGAATGATTAAGTGTTCAAACCACAAGCCATCTTACACGTGAATCTATCAGACAGAATTACAGCTTGCCTAGAAGTTAAAAACCCCTACTCACTTCCTTCCAAGTTTGATATTGCTGTTCTTGCTTACCTCAGTGAGCTCCTTTAGTGTATCTCTTGATGACTTCTGATTGGCTTTGTCGTCTTTCTTTTGAGATAACAAAGGCATCAGGCTTGGTGGTAAGGGAACACCAGACTTTGCACACATGGCAGCTGCATTAGCTTTGGCTATTTCAAGTAGCTGGGCCTTATCTAAAAAAATGGGGTTTAAGAAAATTTATTATTCTTCTACATTCTTGTTTGAATCCTAAATAAACATTTCTAGAAGACTAAACAAAGTACAGAAAAAAATCACAAGATTTTACCCACACTGTGCACTTTTATTTCTGTGAAGATAACTGAAGTCATATTTAGTTGCTCCAAACTTAAAAATATGGTCTACTCAAGAAAAAAGGGAAATTGCAAATTTAATACAAAGCACAGGAGTTTGAATTATAGCACTCAAAATCCTCCAAACCCCAGATGTTCTGATACCTATTTTACTTCACCAATTCCTTCTAGTTTTGGAAATACTGGGTCATTTCTACACAGCATAGATCCTGAAGTCTACTCCCTAGCTATCTCTGAAGAGCATTTGAAGGTCTTGAGAAAATCTCCTCAAGTCCCCCAATACAGAACTTAAACGCTTTCAACAGAAAACAAAGTTTGTCCTTGTGTAAAACACGACTACACACAAACCCATTAATAAAACAGTATTGGGTTCTATTAAGGAGAAAATCACAAGGGACTATCACAGAAACAAGAAATGAAAATCATATGTGTCCTATCTGATCTGCCAGTATCTGTATACGCTGCAAGCATACAGATTTACAGAAATCCTAACTGGACAATGTTCCTTTACTTCTTAAGCAACAGAAGTATAGATACAGCCTTGCTGCATAATCAATGCATGAAGGTAGATTCAAGGACGCCCATTAATGCTCATGTTCTGTACAAAAATCCTTCTGTGGTAGAGGGGCTTTGCTGGTAACTTTATGAGACAGGACTACGAGGATCAGAAAAAGAGGGCTTCCTCACACAGCGTACAAGGGCTCATCTCTCAAACATAAACCCTTCTTTCTCTCTATGTAATTTACTACCTAAGGAAACTACAAGGCCTCTTCTCCAGTCACAGAGGATTCAGTTCATTAGGATTTTCTCTTGTATTTTCCAATCAGCCAGGTCTAGGAATATCTTCAAAATGAGTCTCCCTACCTATTAAGTTCTTTGCATGGGAAAAAGGCAACACAGGGTAAGGGTAACAGACAAACAAGCATTACAGCTGACAACAAAGCTAAGAACTCTTCAACAGACACTTACTTTCTTTCATGCTAATTTGTTCTCAAGAAACCTAGAAATTCATGAGTTTGTTATAGAGTACTAGGCCTTTACTAACCACCAGAACGAACAGTGCTCCTCAAGACTGCAATATAGCACCCTCATATAAAAGCCCTGTAACCAAGATGTAACATGCTCTAAATACCTTTTCACCCAAATGAAAAGCATTGGTTCAGCTCCAACATTAAAAATCCTACAGGAAGTCAGTGCTAAAAGTAATGCACAAATGACTTCCAAGACATTCCTTATGAACACTACGCAGGCAGGTTAAAATAAGATCAAATATGGTATCACCTAACCATGGAACTACTGAAAATGAAATAATCACTTACCCAGGTCTGTAAGACGTTTAGGTGACCTGCTTGAAAAACGTTCTGATGACCTTGACCTACGACGATCAGGTGATCTACTGTATCTTCTTCTCCCTGAAGATCTCGATCGCCGTAGTCGAATTGGTGACCTACTAGAACTCCGTCTTCTTCCTCTTGACCTTGATCGCCTTTGACGAAGAGGTGTTCGACTCCTGCTCCGTAATCTGAGCGATATCCTACGATCTCTTGAATCTGATCTCCTCCTTCTTCTATCAGTAGATCTCGATCTATTTCTCTGAGATCTCTTGCGCCTGTCTCTCGATAAAGAGCGCCGCCTTCTTGATGTTGACCTTGACCTACTCCTCCTTCTGTGCCTTGAACGTGATAACGACCTAGACCGAGAGCGACGATTAGATTTTGATCTTGATGCTCTCCTCCGCGTTCCTGATCTGGAGCGATTCCGTCTAGAGCGAGACTCCGTATCGTATCTCTGTGATCTGCGCTGAGAAGACCTAGAACGTCTGCTTCTAGACCTCCGTGAAGACTCTTTGTCTCCTGTTTTTTCAACAGATTTGGATTGACTCCTTTGGCGCGCTGTGGATCTGGAGCGTCTACGTCTAGATCTCCGTGAAGACTCTTTATCTGCTGCTTTTTCAACAGATGTTGATTGACTCCTTTGGCGAGCAGTGGACCTAGAACGTCTACGTCTAGATCTCCGTGAAGATTCTTTGTCTACTGTTTTTTCAGCAGATGTGGATCGACTTTTCTGGCGAGCAGGAGACCTGGAACGTCTATGTCTAGATCTCCGTGAAGACTCTTCATCTGCCACTTTTTCAACAGATGTGGAACGACTCTTTTGGGGAGAGGGAGATTTGGAGAGTCTGCTTGTAGATCTTTGCGAAGACTCTTTGTCAGACATTTTATCAACAGATTTTTCACGCTCAGAGGACTCTGAACACCTACTTTCAGGTATAAAGGAAGAGTCCTGTTCATCCGACCTGTCAAGAGGCATGGAATCCTGTTTATCTTCATCTGCCAAAGAGGCCTCGGCATCCTCCCCCTCTTCACCAGTGGTAGACCTTGACTCATGCTCTTCTGATGATGTGGAGTCTCTTCGTTCAGCCGTCAAAGAGGGCTCCACATCATCTACTTCTTCACCAGTGGTAGACCTTGATTCATGCCCATCGGGGGACGTAGATTGTCTATGTTCAGTTGTCAAAGAGGCCTCCGCATCCTCTCCTTCTTCACCAGCGGTAGACCTTGATTCAGGTTCATCTGATGATGTGGAATCCCTTCGTTCAGCTGTCAAGGAGGGTTCCATATCCTCCACATCTTCACCAGTGGTAGACCTTGATTCATGTTCATCTGAAGATGTGGAGTGTGCGCATTCAGCTGTTAAAGCAAGGTCCTGGTCCTCTGCTTCTTCACCAAGGGTTGACCTCGACTCCTGTCCATCAGGAGAGACGGAGCGTCTATCTTCAGCTGTCGAAGAAGGTTCCATATCCTCTCCTTCTTCCCCAGTTGTAGACCTTGACTCATGGTCATCAGAGGATGTAGAATGTCTACGTTCAGCTGTCAAAGAGGGCTCCCCATCTTCTAGATCTTCACCAGTGGTAGACCTCGACTCACGGTCATCAGAGGATGTGGAGTCTCTTCGTTCAGCTGTTAAGGAGGGTTCTGCATCTTCTACCTCTTCCCCAGCAGTAGACCTTGACTCATGCTCATCAGAAGACACGGAGGATCTACGTTCCGTTGTCAAAGGCTGCTCCAGATACTCTGCTTCTTCTCCAATACTAGATCTGGACTCATGGTCATCAGGGGACATGGACTGCCTATGTTCAGATGTCAAAGAGGGCTCCCGATCATCCATTTCTTCATCTACTGTGGATTTCTGGTCATGACCCTCAGGGGACACAGATCGTCTATGTTCAGGTGTCAAAGAGGACTCAAGACCCTCTTCCTCCACAGGAGATTGCGGCTCATGATCTTCCTGATATGAGGATACAGAATGTCTCCGTTCAGAGGGCTCTAAATCCCCCATTTCTTCATCAGGGCCAGATTTCACACTGTAGCCATCAGGAGACATAGAGCATCCACTTTCAGGCATTGAAGAAGGCACTACATCGTCCGTTTTTTCAATAGGGATGGACTTCAAGTCATCAGGGGACATGGAAGCTCTATCGTTTGGTGCCAAAGGTTCAAGACAATCTTCATTTCCAACAGTGGTGTATCTCAATTCCTGGTCATCAGGGAATGCTTCATTTTCAGGTGCTGGAGAAAGTTCCTGCACATCTGCTGTTACAATATGGGTGAACCTTACCTCCTGGCTCTCAAAAGACAAAAGATGGTCACTTTCTGATATCAAAGATGAATCCGCATCCTGTGTTTTCTCAGCGTGAGCCAATCTTGATTCATACTCTTCAGGGGACAGAGCATGTTCATTTCCAGATGTCAGAGAAAGTTCCGTAGCGTCTACGTTTTCAGCGGGGCTAGACTGAAGCTCCTGAGCTTCAGGAGACATGGCACATTCACCTTCAGACAAAGACAATTCCTGCACCTCTGTCGTTCTAACAACAGAAGACTGCTGCTCCTGGCTATCAGTGGACATTGAACTTTCACTTTCAGATGTTTCCGAAGGTTCCTTCGTTTCTTCTTTTTCAACAGGACCAGATCTCAAATCATGGCTTTCAGGGTATACTTCACACTCATTTTCAGATGGCAAAGAACACTCCTGCACTTCTGCTTTCTCAGTATGAGCAGAGAGCAATTCCTGCCCTTCAGGGGATGCAGCATATTGACTGTCTGCTATCAATGAAGGCTCCTGCACCACTGTATTTTCAGCAAGAGTAGTCTGTAATCCTTGGCCTTCAGGGAAGACGGTATATTCTCCATCAGATGTCAGAAAAGGCTCTTGCCTGTCTCTTGTAACAGGACTGGCTGCCATCTCCTGGCCCTCGGGAGACACAGCGTATTCATTCTCAGCCAGCAGAGAACACTCCTGTACCTCTGTTTTTTCAGCAAGGGAAGATGACAATTCATGATCTTCAGAACACACAGCATATTCATTGTCAGGTACTACAGAAGCCTCGTGCATCTCCATCTTTTCAGGAGAGCTAGTTCTCAAGTCCTGGTTCTCCCAGGATACAGCATATTCATTTTCAGGTGTCATAACAGGCTCTTGCACTTCTGCCTTTTCAACGAGGTGTGACTGCAACTCCTGGCTCTCAATGGACACTGAATACCTTTCTTCAAACACCTGATGAAGTTCTCGCATCTCTGGTTTTTCAGCAGGAGTTGATGTCAACTCTGAGCCATCAAGCCCTAGTGCATAGTCATTTTCAGGTATTTGAGAAGGTTCCTCTACCTCATTTCTTTCAACATGAGTGGATGTCAACTCATGTCCATCAGAGGAAACAGAACATCTGCTTTCCAGTATCACAGGTGGCTCCTGAACCTGTATTTCTTCATCATAGGCAGATCTCAACTCATGGCCATTGGGGGATGCAGTGTATTTCAGTTCAGGTGACTTCTGCACCTCTACTTTTTCAGCAGGGATAGGCCTCAGTTCACGACTATCAGGCAACAGGACAAGCCCACCTTCAGATGTTACAGAAGTCATTTGGGCCTGCAGGTTTTCAGTAGCTGTGCTTCTTAATTCACAATCAGCAGATGTGGAGAAACCATCTTCCAATGGGAGAGCAGGTTTCTGTACCTCCACCTTTTCAAGTCCAGTAGATGTCGATTCATAGCCTTCAGGGAAGGCTGAACATCTAAGCTCAGGTGCCAATGACAGTTCCACACCTTCCGTTTTCTCAATGTAGTTGTGTTTTGATTTATGGCCATCATGGCACATAGGAATTCCACTTTTGGAGATCAGGAAAGATCCTGTACCCTCAAATTTTCCAGCAGGCAGGTATCTCAATTCATGCATTTCAGAGGATTCGGAGCTGTCAACTGCTTGTGAAAGTGCTGGACCATCTAAAACTTGGTCAACAGAAAGCCCAGACCCATGAACTTCAGAAGACTTGCAGCTTTGTTGTACAGTGGTCAATACAACTTCCTTTATTTTTTCAGAATACGATGCTGAAACGAGGCCACTCGAGTTGTCAACAAGACCACATTCAGACATCAGGGAAACATCTGGAACCTTGATATTTTCAATAGATGAAGTTCTGTATTGATTTCCATCAGGTGACTTGAAGGACCCACCTTCAGACAAAAATGGTAGCTCCTCTCCTCGTGCAGCACTGCTGGATCCCGATTCATGTCCATCAGGAAACCTGAAGCATCCATTGTCAGAAGCTGGAGAAGGCTCCTGCATCTGACCCTTTTCAACAGGCAAGGAGGCTGACTCACAGCCATCAGGGAATGCAGAGCATGTAACTTCCGGTGCTAGAAAAGTTTTTTGAGCCTCTGCTGTTTCAGAAGACAGTGACCTTGACTCAGGGCTGTCAGCCAATGTTGAAGATTCACTTTCAGGAACTTGCAAGGCCTGAAATTGTGTTTTTTCATGACCATCAGACATCAGAGAAGACCCCTGAGCCTCTGTTCTTCCAGAAGATGACAAGATAGTCTTATAATCGTCAGAAGATACAGAGCATCCACTTTCAAGCGTCAGAAGAGGCTCTGGACCTTCTATTTCTTTCAGAGATCTTGATTCATGTTCACGAGATGTGGAGAGCTGAAATTCTGTTACTGAGAAAGTTTCTGGATCTCCCATTTTTTCAACAGATGACGATCTTGATTTGGATGTGGAATACTCAAGTTCAGGTAGTGAAGACTCCAGAGCCACTAATTTTTCAGCTGATTCATTTTCAGATGTTACAGAAAGCTCTGAAACCATGCCTTCTTCTACAGGCATGGATCTCAGTTCCTGGTTGTCTGGGGTTTCTGAGACACCAAGTTCAGGAATGGCAGAAGGCTGCAGCCCTGCTGTGTTTTCAACAGATGAGGTGCTTTTGTCAAGACTACCAAAAGTTTCGGAAAACGCACTTTCAGATGCTGGTGGTAGTTCAGGGCCGTTTATTCCTTCAACAGACAAAGCTACTGACATGGGACCATTAGAAGATTTGGAGAAGCTGCCTTCACTTGCTCCCGGAACATCTACTTTTTCAAGACATCTAGTTGACTCCTGAAGTTCAGAAGACTCCATGCACTTGCTGCTGTTCTTTACTGAGGACAACTTACTCCCTCTTTTTTCTGTAGATTTGGACCTTGACTTAATACTATCAGAGGACTTGGAACGTTTCCGTTTGGATTTTTTTGAAGATTCCTTATGCTTTTTTTCAGTAGATCTAGACCTAGACTTGTAACGGTCAGAAGATTTTGAGCGACGGCGCTTAGATTTTCGTGAGGACTCCTTCTTTTTTTCCACTGATTTGGATCTAGACTTGTAACGGTCAGAAGACTTTGAGCGCTTACGCTTAGACTTCCGCGATGACTGCTTTCGCTCTCTTTTTTCTACTGATCTGGATCTAGACTTGTAACCGTCAGAGGACTTTGAGCGCCGACGTTTAGATCTCCGCAAGGACGCCTTCCGACTTCTTTTCTCAACAGATCTTGACCTGGATTTTGAACGATCAGAGGAACCAGACCCTCTGTTTCTGAACCTCCATGAGTATTCTTTACCCCTTCTCTTTTCTGAAGACCTGGATCTGGATTTAGAACGGTCAGAGGACCTGGAACGTCTGCGGCGGGATCTTCGAGAGGACAATCTGCTTTCCCTCTTCTCTAATGACAATGACTTGGACCTGTAGCGGTCAGATGACCTGGAACGTCTACGCCCAGACCTTCGGGAGGATAGTCGCTTTTCCACTGACCTTGACTTAGACCTGTAGCGGTCAGAAGACCTGGAACGTCTACGCCCAGACCTTCGAGAGGACTGTCGCTTCTCCACTGATCTGGACTTAGACATGTAGCGGTCAGATGACCTGGAACGTCTACGCCCAGACCTTCGGGACGACTGTCGCTTTTCCAGTGATCTGGATTTAGACCTGTAGCGGTCAGAAGACCTGGAACGTCTACGGCCAGACCTTCGAGAGGACTGTCGCTTTTCCACTGATCTGGACTTAGATCTGTAGCGGTCAGAAGACCTAGAACGTCTACGTCTCGATCTTCGGGAGGACTGTCGCTTTTCCACTGATCTAGACTTAGACCTGTAGCGGTCAGAAGACCTGGAACGTCTATGTCTAGACCTCACAGAGGACAACCTCTTTTCTACTGATCTGGATTTAGACCTGTAACGGTCAGATGACCTGGAACGTCTGCGCCTGGACCTCCGGGAAGATACTCTTCTCTCTCTCTTCTCCACAGATCGGGATCTAGATTTGGAATGCTTTTTTCTGGAAACTGAATCATTTCTGCTCCTAGAGCGTGCTCTTTTAGAGGTCAAACGCCTGGAAGTAGAACGTGACCTTGATTTTTTCTTCCGTTTCCTAGACCTGGACTGAGACTTGGAGCGGCTCCTTTTTTGTTTCTTTGCATCATGTTTTTTATCGCTGCTTCTATGGCTGCTTTTTTCAATAACCTTCTCAAGTCTCATCAGAGTCTCCTTCATTCGTGCTGCCACATCAGGCTGCACATCAGATGTTTCCGAGTCTCTTCTCCTTGACTCTCTTTCTGGAGTTGCTTCTTTCACAGCCTCAGCCTGCAGAATGCCCTCTGACTGGCCTTCCTCTGCTGCTACTGCAGCTACTTCCGTAACAATCTCAGGTACTGGAGCTGCTTCCAAATCTTTTGTCTCTTCCTCCAGTCCCACAGCTGCTACTGCATGTTGCAGCTCTACAACAGTCTCAGGAACAGAACCTGTTTCCAAATCTTTTGCTTCTGCCATATCGGCTGCAGCTGCTTCCAACTGCTTTGTATCTATTTCAGATTCATGAGTCCCTGCCGAATCTTTTTCACCTGCTACATGTGAAGAACTAAAAAGTGTTTCTTCTATTAAATGTTCAGATGCTTGAGTTTGTTCTGCATCTCTCTTCTCAAGCAGCATCTCGCATTCCTCAGCTTGAGCTCTTACATCCTCCATTTGTTGACCCCGTACACCTTCTGCATATTGTACTTCTGCTGCCACTTCATGTTCCAGCATTGTTTCTAGATCTTTCACGTCCCCTGGTTTTGGAACTGCTTCAGAAGATTTCATTTCAACAGCACTCAAAATTTCTGGAGCGTCTTCTGCACTCTTCCATTCTGCAGCAGGTTCTGTTTCTAAATGTTCTTGCTTTTCAGTGCACAAACATTCTGGAACAGCTCCTGAAGCATCCTCTAAAACATCCACTGCCCCCATATTTCCAAAAGTCTGGGAAGTTTCCAAACCTTGGATATCCATGTGTACCTCAGGCTCTGCAAGCATTTTAGAAGCTTTCGCCTGTACTGCTGCAGACTCTTTCATACTTTGAAAACACCCCACTTCTCCAGCTTCTGATACTGGTTCCAAATATTCTGCTTCCATTGCTTTCTCAGTTTCTGAAGTTTCTTCCAAACCTTTTAGATTTATAAGTGAGGGCTCGTCTATTTCTGTGCTTCTCCTCCTTGTTGTAATTATATATTCTACAGTAGGTCCCTGAGTTGTCATATCTGCTGAAATCTTAGATTCCAGAGTTCCTTTCCCCGCTTCTGTCATTATTTCTGACACCACAGTCTTTTCTTCTGCTCTGGACAAAGACTCTAATATTGCTTCTGATTTTGAACTTGTGTATGACATAACTGTTTGCACAGGTTCTAGTACTGCTTCTCCACTCCTTGCCTCTGCTTTGTTTGGATCATCTGGAGCAACTTCAGAATGCCTCATCTCTGTAACCACCTCAGACGCCAATGTCCCTCTCAAGCCTTGCATCAGCGTCCTTGTTTCAGATCCCACAACTATTTCCAAATTCTTCATCTGTGTTAACTGTGAAGTTTTCACCTCTGCAATTGCATCAACTTCCAACAAGTTGTCTGAACCTCTCACTTCTGCAGTGGTAGAACTGGTAGCTAGTTCAGAATCCTTCATCTCCCTTACCATACCAGTTTGTGACGTTCTTGTGTGTGTCATGACCTGAGACTGTGAAGTGATGGAACACTCTGTTCTGCTTGCACCAAGAGGTTCTGCAACTGTTTCTCTATGTTTTGGTTCTCTCCCTGCTGTGGTTTTCAAATGCATCATTCCTACTAATGCCTCAGACTCCTTAACTGGTTCCATGCTTACATGTGCAACCACAGATTCAGGAGTCCTTTCTGACCTTTCTTCTAAGGCAATAGGTCCTGGACTTGCTTCTAAGACTTTGCTATGCATTTTAGCTTGAGAACACACATTTTCTGCTAAGCCTCTTCCCACAGAAATGGTTCCAGGCTGCAAGATGGCTTCCAAAGCTTGTGTCTTTGCCTGACCTACAGATGCTGGATGCCCTAAATCTCCCACACCTTTCACATATGGATGTGATGAACACGTCTTCATCTCTGTCCCAGCTCTGTCTGCTTCCAAATCTTTCATTTCTGTGTCTGCTACAAGTCGTGTAGTTGTTTCCAAACTTTCCATTGGTCTTGCAGATCTGACTTTCATAGCTAGGAGATGGGCATCTGAGCCTGCTTCTACTCCTGCCACACTACCTAGATTAACTGATGAACCTTTTGACACCACTGCTGAATCTAGTGTGGCAGCTAAACCTCTGGCCATGTCTTTCTGCAAAAACAAGGGAGACGCTTCCGAACCTCTCACATTTAATTCAGTCTCAGATCCTGATCCTCTCAGCTCCTCTTGTCTGAGTAACGAAGTACCTTGTGAACCTTTTGCCTCCATTTTGCATGCAGGCTTGAGAGTAAATTCCGAAATTTTTGAAGCACTGGTATTTTCCAGTTGCAGAGTAGCTTGACTTGCTTCTTGACCTTTTACTCCTGTTAGTGCTGCAACTTCCACAGTTGCTTGCAGATGCTCTGTCACCTGGATTTCTGGAGCTGTTTGGGAAGCACAGGTCTGCACAGCTGCTACAGGTTCTGCAACTGACGTTAAACTTGCCTCTACAACAACTTTCCTATCTGCCAATTCTGCTGGAAGCGCAGATTCCTGGGTTCTAGCCACGCTTTTTGTTTCTGACAAGACTTTAGGTTGCAGAAACATTCCTGATGCATTTAACACTGTTGCAGGATCAGTGGTACTTTCCACGTCTTTGACTACATCAGTTTGCAGACATTCTCGAGCTGCTTTGACATCTTTTGCTGTAACACTCACAGGTTCCATGATAGTTTCCATAGTTTGGGGCTTTAACACAGCAACTGGCTGCAGAGCTTCTTCCAAAGCTTTCACATTTTCTGTATGCTGTTCAGTATCCTTCACTTTTGTAACAGCTCCTGGTCCCAGGGGTACTTTGGCACTTTTTATTTCTGCCTGGTTCATAGCAGTCACTGCAGATATTTGAAAAGCATGTTGTGAAGACACATCTGCCTTCAAGACACCTGAACTGTCCATGGGGCTGCACTGCATCACTCTCAAATTATCAGATAAAACTGAGGGCTTCGAGGTTGGCTCCAAAGTTCTGCTCACACCTGCTAATTCCAAAGACAAGTGAGCTACCTTCACAGTATCCATTTCTGCATGATCTGCAGATTCAGTAATTGTTGTCATATTACTTGCCAAAGACACAGATTCTGAAGTTGCTCCTAGGTCTTTTACTCCCCACTGGGCCACAGACTGTAGAGATGCTTCTGAATAATTTGACACCTCCATGGCCTCAGACTCAAGAACTGTATCCAAAGCTTTTACTTCCCCAGTGCCTTTAGATTTCAGAATAACTTCTGAATCTTTTAGTGCTTCTATTACCCCTGAAGCTAGAGTTGCTCCTGAATCTTTCTGAATTTCAGATCTACTGGCAACTGCAGCTGGGGTGCTGGATGAAGTATCATTTCCAGTATCAACAAGAACACCTATTTCACTTGTATTAATAGCTGTAGGATAAATACTTTCGTGAGACTGTTTAATTTGTTCTTCTCTAGTGCAAACTGTAGCTTGGGTTATACTAGTATTTTCTTGGATATCAGACCGGCTGCCTTCTAAATTAAATGGAGGATTTATTTCACACAAAGTCACCTTCTCACTTCCAAGATTTTCCAAAGATTGCTGAGAATCAGCTCCTGAATGAGAAACAAGTCCTAAAGCTTGTCTATCAAGCTCCCCGCCTGCTTTTAAGCACAGCTGTTCTGACTGCACGTGGACAGCCAGATTTGCATCCCCGCAGCCACCATGCTGTTCACTCAACTGGGAGCTTGCTTTCTCTGGCATTAAGTGAGAAGCAGGCTGCAAGTCTGCATGTTCTCCATGACGCGTGCTCAACTTTGCCTCCTTTGGCTGCTTTTTATGCTTTTTCTCTTTCTTCCTTTTCTTCTTCTTTTTCTTCTTCTTCTTGCTTTTGTGTTTCTTGTTCTTCTTTGACTTTTTCCTAGGAATTTCATCTTCACCAGTAGAACTTCTTTTTGCAGACTTAGTACTACTTTTCGCAGGCTTTTTGTCTACATCTAGAAAAAAATGATATTTTCCTTGTAAATGTTACTGTAACAACATTAAAAAAAACCTTTTAGACTAGTAAGCAAATACCTGGACAGAGGAACAAAAAATTTAAACTTGAAACCCATACCTTCTTCACTAAACTACCATCCTGTTGTGATTTAACCTGGCAGGCAGCCAATCACCACACAACCGCTTGCTTGTTCTTCCCCACCCGCAGTGGGATGGGGGAAAGAAGAAGGAGAGGGAAGTTAATCAATTAATGGGTTGAGATAAAAACAGTTCAATAAGTCAACAAAGGAAGAGAGAATAAGGAGAATAATAACAGAATAAACAAAACAAGCAATGCACAATGAATTGCCCACAGCCTGGTGATTGATAGCCAGCCCATCTCCAAGGAGCAATCCCTAACCAGTGAACCCTGGCCCCTGGTCAATTTCCCCTTTGTATATTAAACACAACTTTAGAGAGTATTGAACATCTTTTTGGCCAGTTTGGGTCATCTGCCTGGCTATGCTTTCTCCCAGCTTCTTGTACACCTGCTCACAAGCAGAGCATGGGAAACCAAGTAAGTTCTTGTTTTCTTAGCAACAACTAAAACCATCGCTGAATGATCAACATCTTTCTCATATTAACTCTAAAACACAGTGGCTGCTCGGAAGAAAATTAACAATAGCCCAGACAAGCATAAGCATTACCTGGAAACAACTAGAACAGTATGTATGAGGTTCAACAAGGCCAAGTGCCAAGTCTTGCCCTCGGAACACAACAACCTCGTGCAGCACTACAGGCTTGCGGAAAAGTGGCTGGGAAGCTGCCGTGCAGAGAAGGACCTGGGGGTACAGGTGGGCAGCCAGCTGAATATAAATCGGCAGCGTGGCCAAGAAGGCAAATGGAATCCTGGCTTGGACCTGAAACAGCATGACCAGGGAGATGACTGTGCTTCTGTGCTCAGCACTGGAGAGGCCACACCTCGAATCCTGTGTTCAGTGTTGGGCCCCTCAGTACGAGGACACTGATAGGCTGGAGCCTGTCCAGAGAAGGGAATGGAGATAGGGAAGGGGCTGGAGAACAAGCTTTATGAGGAACAGCTGAGGGAACTGAGGTCGTTTAGCCTGGAGAAAAGGAGGCTGAGGGGAGACTTCATCACTGCCTACAACTGCCTGAAAGGAGGCTGTAGCAAGGTGGGTGTTGGTCTCTTCACCCAAGTGATAGGTGATGGGATGAGAAGAAACAGCTTCAAGTTGCACCAGGGAAGGTTCAGACTGGACATTATGTAAATTTCTTCACTGAAAGGATCCTTAGGCAGTGGCAGAGACTGCCCAGGGAGGTAGTTGAATCACCATCCCTGGAGTTGTTTAAAACACAGGGAGACGAGCTGCTCAGGGTTATGGTTTAATAGTGGACAGGTATGGTTGGGATCGGTGCTCTCAAAGGCCTTTTCCCACTAAGGGATTCTGTGACTCTAAAGGTTATCAATACTAATACTAAATCCAAAACACAGCAGCTACTGGGAAGAAAATTACCTCTATCCCAGCCAAAACCAAGACACACACACAACTACCACACACTCCCCTCTGATCCCTCTTACCCTTCCTCTCAGGAGTCACTGTAACTAAAACTAACTCTTCTTTCAAAAAATTAACCAAATCTTTCTGGTCAACAACCCAGTTCCGGTGGGAACGTGACTCTTTTCAAGAAGGAGCTGAATAGGGTTCCACCTATAACCAGCTGGGTAATACATTCTTCCAGGAGGCTGGAGATGTGCTTTCTAATTACATCAAGCTGCACATGGAAGTGAAACATGAATCCCCATTTTCCAGGAAAATTAACTAAGTAATAGTACATTTACTGCATGAAAGGTGGCCAGCCCATTATGCCCTACTATGCTTTAACTTGTGGGTATGCCCAATATTGCTAGTCTGTTACAAATTATCTAAGCATAATTACCAACTAAGTTCCCCACATGCTAAGATCTTCAAACAGATTTGGGGTAACAGTATCTACCTCCTCAAAATCAAACAAGCCTTAAGACATTGCAGGGAAGCAGCTGTTTAGACTGGACTGCAGCTGCTACAACCAACTGCAAACCTGCAAATACCTGAATGAGCTTTTGCTTCAAACAGGAAACTAACTAATGAATTCAGTTGACTGTAGGGACAAGCTATCCCCGAGAGGGGAAGAAAAGAGGATGACTGAGGTTTCAATTGCCTTATAATTCTATACCTCATTTCCCTCTGAATTTTATCTGTTTTAGGTTCTTACTACCCTTCTTCAGATCTATTGCCATGTTTTCATGAGAAATGCATTTCAATTAATGGCAACTTATAATAATTTTTGCTAAATATGAGCTATATATTCAATTCTGCTTGCATGCTATCTTCAATGGTTCTATTTATAGCAGCCAGTGCAGCAATATAGATTCTCCAATTATAATCTGGTTGCAATAACAAAGTATACTCTTTCGAGTAAACAATGCAAAACCATTCAAAAACTGTTGGGAATTACAATATCATTAAATGAACATGACATCACATTCTACAAAAGAGTGGAAATTTTAAGTATATACATTTTCACAGAATAAACAGCTTAGAAAATAATTGCTTCCACCAACATTTTTGTGAATGCATTGAAAGAGGACAATGAAGCAGTCAAATAACCTTTTCTACACAGCATTTTCGATAATCTCTGCTGTCCAACAGCAATGTTAACTCCTTTCCAAAAATGAAGAGTGGGAATGTTTACCATAGGTTAAGTTTATTAACTTGAGGTTAATAGTCTCAAGCATTTATTATCTTGTTAGCTTGCCCCATTCCTCCCCAACAAAAGAACAATAATAATAATATGCCAGCCTTAAGTGCTGCTATGCTGGTTTTTACTGTGACAGAGTTAATTTTCTTCACCACACTTAGTACGGGGTTATGTTTGAATTTCTACTGGAAACAGACAACTGACCAAAGGGACACTGCATACCATATGGCATCATGCTCTGCATATAAAACTGGGGGAAGAAGAAGGAAGGGAGGATGTTTGGAGTTACAGCACTTTGTCTTCACAAGTAACTGCTATGTGTGATGGAGCCCTGCTTTCCTGGAGATGGCCAAACACCAGCCTGCTGATGGCATGTAGTGAATTGATTCCCTGTTTTGCACTGCTTGTGGACGCACCCTTCACTTTACTCATTAAACTGTCTTTATCTCAACCCACAAGTTTTACCTTTTTTTCCGATTCTCCTCCCCCATCCCACAGGGCAGGGAGGGAGCAAGCAAGCAACAGCTGCACGGTGCTTTGTTGCTAGCTGGGGTTAAACTGCAGGAGACCTTTTTGGTACCCAACGTGGAGCTCAAAGGGTTTCAGATAATGACAGATTTGATTGGAATGTGCTACATTGAATTTATAGCCACTGTTACTGTTCAGATACCAAGCACACAAGCTCCTGCGCTTGCCATGGGGCATGCAGTACAGTGAGGCAATACTGGACCTTACAGCCTAGTGCCCGTTAGTGGCCGCTTTTTGCTTTTGCTGCCTGCTGTAAGCTTATCTGCTCATGCTGCTGTGCCTGGGAACGTTCTGATAACGGCAATGGTGATGCCCCTGGGCTGGCAGATGGCCAGGCCATCACTGCTCTTTCTGTGCTGCTCTAGCAGACACGATGGAACTCCAGCACGAGTCAAAGGGACTGTGACCCATGGATGATCCACACAGGAGTGGGACACTCCAGAGCATCCATGGCTGTGCCTGTGCCACAGCTGGGATCCCTCTGAATGGATTGCGGCTCAAAGAGAAGTCCAAGCTACAGCAGGTACACCTTGCAGCATCAGTGGCTGTGCAAGAGGTCATGCAGGAGCACCTCAAATCATGTGGCCACGGATAAGCCCACAACAGAGCAGGCGCACCCCTGGAGGGACTGCAGCCATGGGTAAGGCTATGTTGGAGCAGGTTTAATCCTGAAGGGACCACAGCTGGGGGTAAGGCCACGCTGGAGCAGGTGTATTTCCAATGGCACTGTGGTCCATGGAGAAAGCCAAGCTGGAACAGGCACACCTCAAAGTGACTGTGGCTATGGATAAGCTCCACTTGGAGCAGGTAAAGCTCTAAGGGACAGCAGCCTGTGGATAAGTCCAAGCTGGCACAGGGGCAAGGGAGGGAGTTCACTGAAGTGTTAAGCCCTATAACCTGGCCAAAAGGGACCAGGGTGGAGCCTGTAAAGGAATACCTTTAAATTGTTGTAACCTACAGTTTGAGTTGCATGTTATGGGAATTAACTACAGGACGAACCACCTGAGCCAACAGAGAATGAGCCTTCCAAGCAGCAGTGCAAGCGCAGCAGTGACCTGACCTGAACTGGCTTTGGTGCCCAGTAACTCCACACAACATGCCAGCTCCCCTGTCCCAAGTGACCTCCCTAACAGATGGAGCCCAAAGTCACGGACTAAATGAACTCAACGGACATCTTGTGGACATTTTACAAGGGTGCCCCATAGCCTAGGGGAATGATATCTGTGTCCTACATAAAACGATGGGAAGGAGTGGTGGGTAATGACAGTGTATCGGATAATGTGGAACCCAAGCATGACGTAAATGGCATGAAATAAATGGTGGAGAATGTGCTGGTTTTGGCTGGGGCAGATTTCATTTTCTTCACCACAGCTAGGATGTGGCTATGTCTGATCTGTGCTGGAAACAGCGCTGATAATTCAAGGATGTTTCAGCTGTTGCCGGAGAGTGCTCACACAGAGTTAATGCCTTTTCTGGTTCTCACACCACCGCACCAGTGAGTGGGCTGAGAACACAAAATAAGTCTGGAGGAGACATAGCTGGCCCCAACTGACCAAAGCGATATTCCATACCATTTGGCATCGTGTTCTGCATGTAAACGTGGGGGAAGAAGAAGGAGGGGGATGTTTGGATTCAGAGTGATGGCCTTTTGTCTTCTCAGGTAACTATTACCAGGTGATGGAACCCTGCTTTCCCAGGGATGGCTGAACACCTGCCTGTGAATGGGAATTACTGAACTAACTCCTTGTTTTGAATCGCTTGTGTGCATGGCTTTCACTTTACTTAAGCTGCCTTTACCTCAACCCTAAAGTTTTACCTTTTTCCACAATTCTCCTTCCCCATCCCACCAGGGAGATGGAGTGAGCAAGCAGTTGTGTGGTGCTTAGTTGCTGGCTAGAGTCAAACCATGACAAAATGCTCAAGGTAAACAACCCACTACACATAAAAGAAAGGAAAAGTAATTCCAAAACCCTGCAAAACAATCTCCAAAATAAATTATTTTCTACACTGCTTCTTAAAAAAGAGAAGAAATCACTCTGGGACTATACTTACCAAACACTTAGCAATCACCTATGTTTCGACTCCAAAAAATTAGAAATGCTGTAATCAGAATCTTCACCACATTAACTCTCAGAATTCAGAAATCTTATAGGAAAACCTAGTCCAGTGAGAAGGGATACTAGTATGCAACTTTTTGGCATAATAAATCCAGTCATTTGTTGAAGTTATGAGATTGCTGCACGTTAAGACTTCAGAAGACTGCAATCTGAGCATCCACATTTTAAAGGTAAGTGCATTAATTCATTTGAAAATGACAAAAGCATCTTACACTGACAGAACAGTTAGCCATACAGTTATGACTTCTAATATATTATTTTTAGAAATAATCTTGTCTATCAATGCAAAAGAAATTATGTACCAGCTGTTAGTAAGAACTGCTCACTGAGATCCTGAAATAGGTATAAAACAAAATAAATCACAACTGTATAACTACATAGATATTACTTATACCTTTTATCATTATTGTAATAGAAAAAAAAAAAACTTTTTTGCACACTAAATAACGCTTTCATACAATAACCAGTGTCAATTTTTAATCTGCATACTTTTCTGTCCCTCTGTAGTTGTAAATCTCAGCAGACAAAAATCAGTTAGCAAATAAACATACAACTTCCTGGATGCAGCTCTGAAAGGAGCAGTATTGAAAGTACTTTTTCATCCCGGTAAAACTAATTCAATTTTAACCCATATGACAACCTTCTTAACACAAGAACATATTTGCCAAATGTATTTTCATTTACCTGATTTGCACTGCAGCTCTGTATCAAGGGCTCCAGAGAGCACTTCCTCTATTTTCTGCACTATCTGATCATTCTGACGACTCCCAGCACCAGCAACAGTCTCATCTGAAGGGTTGGCTTGCTCAGCTGGGATTGTGTCACCATTGGGCTGGCCTTCTACCTTTCCACTAACCAAAAAAAATATCAACATAATACAAGCAATTTTGAGCCTTTTTGGACCTTTTTTAAAAATTCATAAGCATTTATTATACTCAACCCTTCAAAACAGGATTTTAGCCTCCTAAAGAAGCCACGCTTATAGGGAAACAACTATCTTTTGATTAACTTTCACCTATTCAAAACAAAGCACGTTGTGACAACCGGGGAGTAGGCACGAGAGAGGAAAACAGGCTCCCAAGCATGCCACGCTGCCCGTGCTTTATGTAAGAACTTATGAGGGGAGCCTATACAGAATAAGCACTCACCACTCAGTCTTCCCCAGCAGATTCTGCAAAAGAAAACTGGGGAAAAAAACCCAAACAAAAAAAAAAAAACACCACGAAAAACAACCCACAATAAAAAAAATGGACGAGCTTAAAAGTAGCAAGATCAGCAAGTCAAATCACATAGACCCTCATTCCGTCCCTTCTCGCCCGCACACAAGAGACCGACACCAAACACTCGGTTGCCAGAACAAAACGCATCCACTCGCGCCGCCCGCCCGCCCCCCCGCGCCCCAATCCTTCCCCCATCCCACCCGTTTTTTCGCTCAAGGGGCTCAGGAGGCTGCGAACCGCCAGGCCCCACCGCGCACAGGCCGAAAGGGCCGGTGTGAGGCCCCGGTCCCGGTACGAGGCTCGGGTGTTTCCTCCCAACTCCTCCCCCCCGGCCGCAGTAGGCCTCGCCGCGCCAGGCAGCCTCGTTACCCGCTGTGCTGCTGCTGTTCCTGCTCCTCCTGGATCTCCCGCATTTTGCTAACCACAAAGGACCGGAATATCTGCTCGATATTAGTCGCCATGACAGCAGCCACCACCGCTGCGCCGGGGCCTCTCCGCGCTGCGCTTCCCTCCCAGGCCCCGCCGCCGCCTCTCCCCTTCCGGCCGGAGGCGCGCGGCCTCCGCTACCCCACAATGCACCGCGGCGCAGAGCGTCCACGCCCCCTCGCGCGAGTGACGCACCCATAGGGGCGGGGCCTCTTTTGAGGGACGCTCTAGCGCTCGGTAAAACCCATATAGCGACAGCACTTCCGGGAAAAGGGGGGCTGGGGGGGTGTTTCGTGTCTCGCAGTTCGCTCTCCCCCTCCCCCTCCCCAATCCCTTTCCACACATGCACGCACCCGCCGCCATGTTGGCGCGCGCACCCTGCGCGCTCACTCCCCCCCACACCCTCCCCGCGCGCGCGCGCCCGCCGCCCTCCCCCGCCATTTCCCCCTCCCCCCTCCTCCACACTTCCACACTTCGTAACCGCGACCGGGGCAACATCCCCGCCGGGCCGGGGTGAACCCGTTTAAAAAGCCGTGAACACACACACACACATACATTCTGGACCCTTCTCGCAACCCGTACACCGAAACGCTGGGAGAACCGGGGTGGGGAGGAAGAGAGAGAGGGAAGGGAAAGGGGTGGGGGAGGCACCGTAGTGGCTACCGGCCGCTGCGGCCCCGTCCCACGCGATCGTGCCCGGGGCCGAGGCGGGCGCGAAGCGGGCCTCGCGCGTGTGCACGCGCGTGGGCCGCTTCCCTCCCCTCCCCTCCCTCGGCGGCGTCGCGCGCCCGGAGCTCTCTCACCTGGCCGGGGGCTCCGGCTGGGCCATGGTGGGCAGAGGCGCGGGGCCGCGCGTGCCGGCGCGCGCGGGGCCGGCGGGGGCGGGCGGCTGCGATGCCATTGGTCTCCATGGAAGAGAGAGAGGGGGCGGGGGGGGGGGGGGGGGAAGAGGAGGAGGTGTCGCGCTCTCCCTCCCTCTCCTTGTCTCTCTGTCTGTCCCTCGGCCGGCGGAGCGGCTCCCCCTGCCTGTGCCCGCAGGGCTGGAGGAACAAAGGGAGCAGAGGAGCTCGGGGGAAGCCCTTCCTGCCTTTCGCCGCGCACGCTTTATCCGTGGAGAGTCGTGGGACGGTTTGGGTTGGGAGGGACCTTAAACACCGTCCAGTTCCAACCTCCCTGCCATGGGCAGGGACACCTCCCACCAGACCAGGCTGCTCAAAGCCCCATCCAGCTTGGCCTTGGATACTTAGAGGGATGGGGCAGCCACAGCTTCCCTGGGCTGCCTGTGCCAGCTCCTCACCGTCATGGTGAAGAAATTCTTCCTTAGATCAAGCCTAAATCTGCCCCTCTCCATTCTATAACGATTTCCCCTCATCCTATCACTACAAGCCTTTATGAACAAAGACTTTAACTGCTTCTTAGCCTGCTTTCCCCGCTCGAGGTCCCACTTAGCACTGGCAGCTTGTACAAATTCGGACCAGACCATCAGGGCGACCTGGGTTGGAAGGGAACCACAAGGATCGTGGAGTCCAGCTGCTGTCCCTGCACAGGGCAACCCCAGCGGTCACACCGTGAGGGCTTTCTCCAAATGCTTTGGGAATACTGCAACGATACAAGGAGGAGTCACAAAAAGTGGGATATTTTTCATCTAAGATAAAGCAGAGTTAAGTTTTCATCCAAGTCACAGTGTTTTTTGAACACTAGGCAGATCGTCTCTCTGATAGTGTCCTTTTTTATAACATGTTTCCTTCCAAACAGTGTTTTTCCAGACACTTCATTCTTTCAAGATGATAACGTCTTGTGTTCAGTGTGACTTATGCTGAACAGATGTCTCCACTGCAATCACCTCTGTTTGCAGCCTCTCCCCATTTCTAATGCAAGGTCAGAGATGACTCCAAAACTCCAAATTAGTAGGATATTTGACTGCTGTGAAGTTCATAATAACATTATGGCCTCAACTTACACCAGGGGAGGTTCATATTGGACCTTAGGAAAAATTTCTTCACTGTACATGTTGTCAAGCACTGGCAGAGGCTGCTCAGGGAGGTGGTTCAGTCACCATCGCTGGAGGTATTTAAAGATGGGGAGATGAGGTGCTTGGGGATATGGTTTAGTAGTGGATGGGTAGAGTTGGACTTTATGCTCTCAAAGGTCATTTCCAATCTAGTGATGCTATGATTACAATTCATTCTTGGAAAGCAACAGAATATACACAAGGCTTCTGGGAAAAGTTACACACACGCATGTAAGTGGGAAATAAATTCTGTCCCAGCTCTTGTCTTGTTGCACATGAGCAACAGAGATCACTCCCTCATGTTGCCCAGGCCTGAAGTTCAGTGTGGTTTTGATCATCACTTGCAAGACCCCTAACAAGCAGCCTTGTTTTGATTGGATATTTGGAAAAATTCCTTTACCAGAAGGGTTGTCAGGCACTGGCACAGGCTGCCCGGGTAAATGGTTGAGTCACCATCTCTGGGGGTATTTAAAAAGTGTAGATGTGGCACTTAGGGAAATGGTTTAGCAGTGGACTTGGAAGTATTAAGTTTATGTTTGGACTTGATTTTAATGGTCTCTTCCAATCTAAATGGTTCTGTGATTCGGTATTGCAGGAAGGTGGTCTGCCTTAATATTAACTTTGGACAAATAATGGATTTGATCCCTGGATCAATTTGGTTAACTTTATGTCACAGTCATTTTATCATATTTATCGTAGAAAGCAGTTATATTTATTTAAAAGGCCCTTTCACAAATAATCTGTGCCTTTCATGCTATGCAAGCGCTGATAAATTTTAGATCTTACAGTGGAATACTGTATCTAATTTATGATATTCCATGAGCAAAGATTAAAGCTGTTTCACTTGAACAATTTCAGACATACTTAGATTCTCCTGGTGCAAGTCACCATGTCTGGACCAGGCACACTTTTACCCGGATACAAGTAGTTATATTCCACATGGGCATAAGTTTGCTAGTAGGGGACTTGCTGTAAGAGCAAAGCTGCAAAGGCTTTCAGCATGATAGAATCATAGCTAACCCCTTCCAAGCAAAACCAGCTGTACTCCAGAGAATGCAATATTGGACTGGCATAACTTAACCTACGTTAGGGGCTTTATAGAGGGAAAATCCCAAAGAAAGGTACAAAAAAAGCCAGGGAAGGATTTTAGTGCATGCTGCGTATTTCTCACTGGTTTTCTAAAAATGAACATGGACAAAGTAATAACTACAAAAATCACTATTCATAGCAACAAGAATTCACAGCCCAGAGGAAAGTAACTATTCCTGCTCTCCCTTCCCACCTCTGTTTGCCACAAACCCCCACAATTCTTTAGTTGAAGACCTCTGTTCAGTTAGGTGTCAGGTAGTTTTCAGATTAATTAAATGAAATATTTTACTTTCATCACGTCAAAGCCAGTGATTGTTGTCAATACATGTAGTGTTCAATTTATAAACGTAGTATTATAGGAATTTACTAATACAATTTTGATGCAATCCTCAATACTACTTAGAGTGTTCATTCATGTGACCATTCCCATTTAAAGCAAGAGTCAAAGGTGTGCTTATAATATGCAAACAATATTTATTCAACTTTTATTTCATAATCTAATTTGCAAAGAACAGTGAGGTTTTCACATTCTAGCTCTTGGGGGAGGGTGACAAAACTATGGATCAGATCTGGGTTTAACACTGTTGCACAATTGTGCTAAATTGGACCAAACATTGCCCAACGCTTTTCCGTTTCACAAAGTAGAAATTTCATTGTGGTACAAACCAAGGAGCTGCTCTTACCCGGCACTTAGTCACACGGGAACATTCCCACTGGGAGGACACCGAAACACAATCTTTGCACAGTCCTATCTAACCAACTGCATAAATGATCACCTTTACCCTCCACAGCAATAGTTGGCTTCCCAGGTAAAGCCAAACCAATAACCTGGATAAAGGCAAGGTTTCTGTCGGCTCAAGCACTCAGCTTGTAGAATCACAGGTTAGGGTTGGAAGTGTGAGAATTAATTAGTAAATTTTGCTGCAGATGTTTTGTATGTTTAATAATCTAGTAATATAAATCTGTCTAGGGAGATGTAGCTGTTTTAGTTCAAGAGATAACCTATCTCAGGGCTGCAAGAATTTATTGATATGCTTAGTTTTCTTGCAAGATACAGCTGTTTTAGGTCAGGAGATAATATGAAGGGAGTCTCCAGACATGGTTGGGTAATCTAAAAAAGAATGAACATTCTTTGAGGATTTATAGTTTTTTTTGTCTAAAGCCAGTATATATAGCCACTGCTTTTGTAAGATGGGATGCCTTTTTTTTTTAAGAAGGGCATCCGATTCAGCACTGAATTGTAAAATAAAAATATTATTGTCTTTGCTTTGAAGACTTTGTCCTTTTCAATATTTTACCAGTGAATAAGTGTTTCTCACAGAAAGGACCTTAAAGCCCATCCAGTTCCAACTTCCCTGCCATGGGCAGGGACATGTCCTGCTAGCCCAGGCTGCCCAAGGCCCCATCCAACCTGGCCTTGAGCACCTCCAGGGATGGGGCAGCCACAGCTTCCCTGGGTAACCTGTGCCAGGGCCTCACCGCCCTCATGGGGAAGAAATTCTTCCCAGTATCTAATGCAAATCTTCCCCCTTCCCATTTAAAGCCATTCCCCCTCGTCCTATCACTCCATGCCCTTGCAAAAACTACCCCCCCAGCCTTTAGTTTCCAGACTAAAGGAATCTCCGTGCAAAACCCAATGAGCTCATCGCATCCCGGCGCCGCTGACCCCTCCCCCCCGCATCCCCCGCCGCGCGGTGCCCCCCGGGTACTGTAGTTTTTCTGTCGGCGGCGGTGGGCAGGGGATGCCTTCCCGCTCCTCAAGTCCCTGCTGAAAGAAGGTAAGTTGGTTTTGTTTTGTTTGGGTTTTTTTGCGGGCGAGGTTGCTCGGGGTTGTCGGTGCGGCCGCCGACGGGCCGGGGTTGGGGGGACTCCACGTGGGCGGCCGCCCTGTTGGGGCTCCGGCCCGGCGCGAAGCGGGGCGGGAATCAAAAAGTGGGGTGATTTTGGTTTGAGCTAAAGTTTCACCCGAGTAGTTGTGTTCTTTGCAACTCAGGCAGAAGGTCCCACTGACGCTGCTCATTCTCTGGGGCCGATAGCGCCCCGTGCGCAGCGCGCTCTGTGCTGAGCGGCCGGGGCTGCTGCCTCCCCTCTGCCTGCAGCCTTTCCCACCCCCGGGCAGGGTCAGCAGGGCCGCAGCCGGCTCCGAAGCAGCGAGGGATCTGCCTGACGTGAACTTAATAACGACATTAAAACCAGCCCTTGGAAAGTAATAGAATATGCATAAGGTTTCTGGGAGAATTGATCCCTGTGCACGTGAGTGGGAAATCCATCCTATCCCAGCTCTCATCTCACTGCACACGATGGATGGAGATCGCTCCCTCGTGTTGCCCAGCCCTGTCTAAAACTCCACAACGAGCCTCAGAGAGTTTACTTGCTGCCATTTTTGGTATCAAAGGGATTGATGTACCCTGTGCAAGTTGGCAGATGACACTAAGCTGGGAGGAAACATGGATCTGCTGGAGGGTTGTGAGGCTCTGCAGAGGGACCTGGACAGGCTGGACCAATGGGCTGAGGTTCAACAAGGCCAAGTGCTGAGTCCTGCCCTTGGGACACAACAACCCTGAGCAGCGCTATGGGCCTGGGAGAGAGCGGCTGGGGATGCAGGAGGGCAGCGGCTGAGCGTGAGCCAGCAGTGGCCCAGGTGGCCAAGGGGCCAGTGGCACCTTGGCTTGGGTCAGACGCAGCGGGGCCAGGAGGACCAGGGCCGGGATGGTGCCCCCAGGCTCAGCACTGAATCCTGTGTTCAGTTTGGGGCCTGTCATTACAAGAAGGACATTGAGGGGCTGGAGCATATCCAGAGAGGGCAACGAAGCTGGTGAAGGGACTGGAGCACAAGCTGTTTGAAAGAGCAGCTGAGGGAACGGAGGTTATTTAACCTGTGTAAAAGGAGGCCGATGGGAGACCTCATCGCTACCTACAGCTGCCTGAAAGGAGGTTGTAGGGAGATGGGTGTTGGTCTCTTCTCTCAAGCAACAAGAGGGAATGGATTTAAGTTATGCCAGGGTAGGTTCAGATTGGACATTAGGAAAAATTTCTTCCCTGAGAGTGTTGTCAAGCACTGGTACAAGCTGCCCAGGGAGGTGGTGGGGTCACCATCCCTGGAGGTATTCAGAGATGGGGAGATGAGATAGGTGCTCAGGGATATCAGTGTAATAGTGGACAGGTGTGGTTGGACTCAATGCTCTCAAAGGTCTTTTTTTAACCACATGATTCTATGATTTATTCTTACCACGTGTCTCCTGCCCAGAATTATTCTGGGGAGTTGATGTGTGGCGTTTTTAAATGTATGGGGCTTTAAAGTATTGTAAAATGCACGTGGCTTTTATTTCTATGTTTTTTTTTTCTTCTTCTGTGTTTGGCTTTGAGAAAAAGTGGTGAAATATTTGCTCTAAAGTAAAGATTAAACTTCTAACCTCACTTGGTTTGGACTTTGGCTCACTTTGATTCTTTTGCTGCTGTTTGCAGTGTTGGGGGCTTTCCAGCTTTAACATCGGTCCACTTTGGTTTTACTTATTTAATCCAGCCAGGGAATACTTGAAATTAATGAGCAGAGTTAATACTTATTTCACTGTTTTGTGTATAATCACAGCTGTAACACAGAAAGGTATCTTTCTGCCCCCTCCCCCCCATTCATTCTGTTTCTCACCTAGTAGCTTCTGCTGAGGCTTTGATGGTGAGGGACACTGAGCACTTCCAGATTCCCTTATAGGGTCTGATGTGTCAAAATGTAGTACTTTGGGGAAGGTGATAAAACTTACAAGATCCATTTATTTTTAGCAGTGAAACTTGCAGTAGCATTTTACCTAGACAATGTACAATCCAGCCATTCGGAGAACCACTCCAGGAGACAAGGCACCTGCCTTGCAAATATGCAGTTCAGTTTATGAAAGACATATGTCTTGTCTCTGCTCTGGTTCAGATATTCCTCAGGATGCTGCAGGCTGGAACACAGATAATAAGACTCTTCTTTTGTTTTTTTTTTTAATTTATAATGGTGTCAGATACACCACACTATATGGCCAGGTGAGAGCCAGGAATTAGTCCTAAATAAAGGACACGAGCAAAAGAAGCTTATTTAAACCCAAAGCTATAACTAAAAACCACAATTGCCACCTGATGCTGGAAGCCTCTGAACTCCTTAAGCAACTCTTTACGGTATTGAAAGCTAAAGAAATTAAGAGGCGATGCTTTTTCCCTTTCGGATGAGACTAATGCTGCCCTAGCCTAAATTTACAGTTCTATGATCACGTTTTGGCCATTTAGGTGCCCTGTTTGTTTGTTTCTACACCTCACATTACACCAGCAGAGCTGCCTGCACAATTGGCACTGTGAATTCCCTCTGGAAACCGATCCACACAGCAAAAAAAACTGTGGAGAGTCATGGATTTCTTCCCCTTCCCTGCCCTCATTTGATTCTCTGCTCTGACTCGCCCTGTGACCGTAAACTGGTTAGGGCAAGAGGTGGGAATGAGCAGTTGGGTGAGAAGGTATGTTGGGAAGCAGTGTTTGCCACCAACTGAGTTAAGGTTTCTTGATCAATCAGATGATGTGAGGGTGTGGTGTACAGGACAGCAGGGCTGATAAGCAGCCTGCTGCAGCAAAACTGAGCTCTTTTCACCTGCTCTGGCTGTTGCCTTCTGCTGCTTCCCATGTACTCACTATGGTGATCACTTCATCCCTCAGTGAGGTAGTTTAGCTCACCAAACTGACAGAAAGGTTTTCCTATATATGTATGCATATATTTTTGCTTCCCTGGGTTGGTTGCTGCTGTAATGTTTGCTTTCCAGCATTATTGGCTGCCTGATCCAAGTGACTGCGCACTCTTGGCGCACATGGGGTGGGAGAAGGAAGGAGAAACTGGAGGTGGAGAAGTTGATCAGACGAATGGGAAGCTGCGCTGGCAAAGGGCAACACGAGCCAATTGTGAAACACCAGTCAGTGAACCTGCAGCTTGCGCATTTCAGCCTCCGATTGGGCCCCAGGCTTGAACAGGGTACAGCAGTTGGCAGAGATTCACCGAGAAGGCCATCTCGGAGCTCACCTTGTGTATACCGAAGTCTCTGTGCACTCATAATGTGCAGCAGACTCTTAAGAAATTACTCAAGTTGCCAATCAGAGTGTTAATTCAGAAAGCAGAAGAGCGGGGTTCAGCCTGAGGGCATTTAGGACCATGCGATCTGGCTGCTGGCAAGTTCAGAAACTGAGTAAAAGATGGCAGGGTCCATAGACGGAATATAGCAGCAGCCCTACGGCAGCTGTTTGGAGCTAGGAGGAGGAAATCCTAGGTTTTGGCTTGTTCTTTCAGTATTTTATCCCATCACAGGCCTATGAATAAAACCTGCATAAATGCTCCTGACTGCTAAGGCTAGAAACTAATACTACTCTTGGTGGAGTGGCAACTGAATTGCACAGCTTTCCCAGTTTTCTGTTCTTGCTGTTCCCTGTGAGTCTTCATTTCTTCTCCTTCTCCTGCCTAGCTT
Source organism: Clamator glandarius (assembly GCA_033459285.1). Taxonomy (NCBI): domain Eukaryota; kingdom Metazoa; phylum Chordata; class Aves; order Cuculiformes; family Cuculidae; genus Clamator; species Clamator glandarius. The sequence continues at coordinate 288,017 of JAUNZM010000310.1, read as the reverse complement.
CCAGAGGAAGAATGAACCTTCTCTTTTAGTCCAAAGCCAAGTGATAGGAGCTCTTCTCCAGGGACTAGGGGGTGTGAGTTTGAACTTTCTCGGTTCTTTGTGTTTGGGGTAAGTGGTGTCACTGCTGGGATGTTTTGTAGCTTAAGCTCTAGGAAAGGTAGGAATTAAGATGCTCTGGGCAAGAACGAAGTTTTTTGTGTAAAGAAACTTAAATACCTGCATCAGATTTCCGGAGTCCCACTGTGGGGAAGCTAAGGTATTGCAGCTTTTGAATAGGCTGCAGCTAAAGTTGAAACATTACATGTGCAGTGATAAGAGTAGATTGCTGCTGCCTGAAAGGCAGGTTTTGCCCTCTTGAAAGGCAGGATTTTCCCTCAAGTTCTTCTGCTGAGTTCTGTTGTCCCATCCATTCACTGTTAGTGTCTACATAACTTGGCTGATTGTACTGTAAGCTAGTTCAGATTACAGAAATCTGTATTGAACTGCATTTTTATGTTGCTCAGGCTGGTTTTATATCTCAGTGAACTGACTATGCTCAGGTGAGCACTGGAGCTGGTATAAGGAAGAGAAAAGCATGTCTGAGTTCATGACATCCCCTTTCATTGACAACAAGGTGTATGAATGGGTCCAGCCTTAGTGCATGTGTAAATTTGGCAGCAAAGTGTAAACCTGTTTATAGAATCACAGAATTGTTTATGTTGAAAAAGACCTTTAAGATCATCAAGTCCAACTGTAAACCTAGCAGTGCCAAGTTCACCACTAGGCACCACATTTACATGTCTTTTAAATACCTCCGGAGCAAGTACCTTTAAGTGAAGGGCTGAAGCACTGGGGTGCAGCCCAGTGCAACATTTTAAACGTACCCAAGCCTTATCATTGCATTCCACCCAGATTTTGTTGAAACTAAGACACTAAAAAGTATCTTTTAAAACTGCTTGGTTTTGTGAAAAGCTTTTGCACGCAGGTTTTCAAGGTTTGGTGGTAGTTGGCTCGCCAAAGCAAAACACGCCCCACCCAGGAAGCCAAAAGCACTGGAGCTTCACTTAAAAATAAAAAAGTCACTGTCTGAAGCATTAAGCTGCCACCAGTCATGCCATTTGCTGTTTGTGCTCCACTGCATAGATCTTATTTTAATTGCACCTTTTTACTGCATTAGTTAGGGGCGGAGTAATAAGGCAATGGTTTCTTATGAGACTCCACCTAGTTGAGATAAAATATTTAGGTAACTTGCACCGCACACTTCTGATATGAAACTGAAACTTGGAAAGAATTTCCTTAAGGAGTTTACGTTTTCTTATAGAGTCATCTTCATACATGCAAACAAGGAGCTCAAGTATAACCCACAATTCTGTGCACAGGATCAGTTTGAGGAAGAGCCAGTGCCTCCTGTCCCTTCCCTGTTAACAGGGAAGGGGCAGTGACTAACGTAGCAGCCACATGTCTCTTCTACCTGTATTTGAAATCTCACCATGCCTTGTGGAAGAGCTGAGATGGAGAATGCTGTCAGACACTGTTGGGTTTGCCTTCCTCACTTTATTTTCTCTGCTCCACAGGCCCTGACCTTCTGGAAGAGTCACCCAGCTTCTTGGTGAGCCCAGCCTTTTGTGGAGAATAAAGGTCTCTAGGCTGATGTTTGTCCGTGCTGACCTACCACCGGCAATATCGGGGATAGGCTTTGGAAATCAACTTGTCTTCACTCTGTCCTCATGTCCTCTCCTCTGGGATGCAGGGAGTGATTAGCTTGTTTCTACTTTCCTGTTCTTATTTCCTATAATGACCTAGTAATAGACTCTTGCCTGAAATGCCACCTGTCTTTATTTTAAAACATCTTTTAAACAAACATATCTTCCTTCTTGATAATAGCAGACAATGGTCACTAAAGGTAACTATGTACTGTGTTTCGGAATCTTTTTGTGGTTTAAGGAGTTTACATATACCTTCAAAAAAACCTCTGTGTTTGTGGTAATCCTCTAATGTGTGAATGGCTTTAGGCCTTTTGAGAACAAATTTTTGACTCCTGGATTACTGAGAAAATAAAAAGAAATGTCACTTCTCGGAATTTTCATTTTTAATACAAGATACCACTGAGTGTCAGAGGGCCTACACAGCATCTTTCTATGTCAGTGTGAAAACGAAAGCATGCAACTGCTAGATATGAGCATCCTAAACTGGGATTGTCACCAGAAGTTCTTCTCCAGCTACATCCCTAAACAAAAGTTGCCAGGATACCACTTGTGGGATGCACAAATAACACTGAGTTTCAAAAGAAATGGCTGAAACTGATTTTTTACTCACATTTTGTTATAAAATGGTTACAACAGTGTCACTGGATCTTCAGGCCTGTCCTTCTACTATTTTTAAGCGGTAGGCTTAGTGGAGCATGAATGTGCATCATGCACCTTATTCTTTCATACTGTTGATACGCACAGGACTATGCGTGGCCTCATTTCTAGATGGGAAGAGAACGTTCATAATCTGATTAGTGAACAGTTTTTAACTGCAAAAAATACTTGGAGTGGGACGGAATTTATTTTGTATGCTTAGAAACAACAGGATGTTCTGCTTCTGCTCTGCAGTTTTTGCTCCTTACATTTCTGTCCCCTCTTTCCAGCTGGAATGGCTGAACTTTCCCATTCGTTGGCTCTCTCCACGATGTCGTCAATGGGGCGGTAATACTGGGGCAGGGATACTACATTTTAACTGGAGGCTGCTTATCTCCTGTCTCTTTGCGCATCTGAACCCTTGAGTACTACTTTACTCAGACTAGCAGCGTGTAGGCTAGAGTAAGTATGTTCTCTGTTTGGGTTCGAGTCTCTCCACTTGTAAGACTATGCTGTAATGTGTATAGATCAACTTATTATTGATAAAATTTGCCTTAAAATCATTATTTAATTACAACCGTCTCTGGACAGCACTGGAAACATGCCTACTTGGTTTAACTCTAGTGGAGAAGGGAGCTACCTGCTACAGGATAGTTTTTCATTCTTTTGGATTGTATTCTTTGTCCTAGGTTACTGTCTTTGTTCTGGGTTACTCTCTTTATCTAATTAATCCCTTCATTGTAACCAGGTCCTTATTCTTTTGTCTTATCTTTTTGCTTGAATTGTAATATAAAAGAGGTTTAGCATAACTTGGTGTACCAAATATGTACAGCGTAACTGATGATTTTTACTCTGATGTCTTCTTTTTTTTTATTGCAAGTAATCCTGGAGTTCTGTGATTAAAATATCTCTGCTACTTTGCAACATGTATATTTTATCAAACACTGTTATTTAGAAAGCTATTGATCTTCCCAGCCTGAAACTACAGTTAAACTTTGAGTCCAGTGTGTTCAGTTCAGACTGAACAACTCAGTGTTAATTTTCTGTATTTTATCCCTTTATTAATGTTTATTTTGCTCTTATTCTGACTGGATGTTTTGCCTAGAGGTATCGCAGCATGAACTAATGTTTCCTTCAGTAATGGATTAAAACACATTAGCAAATTGTATAGAAATGCCTTCTAAAACACGTTTAGTCTGTTTCTGTCTAAAGTTTATTACAGAGGACTTGGATTAAAAAATCAGGCTCACCATATGCATTGCATAGTGCCCTCAGAGCAGAAACTGTTTCCCACGTAGTCCAGGTCATCGAGAAGGATGAGTTTCTCCAGGGTCAATAGATATTCAAGCAGCGATAGTCAAGAAAAGCTGTAGCAGCTGACCTGGGGGAAATGCAATGCCCCTGTCTCATCAGTTGGCTGAAAATCTGCTTTCTGTCGTGTCTTTTTGCCTTTCCATTAGAAATCTGTGGGTGTTTATTCTTTTCTTCTATTTAAGATGAGCGTTTTCCTCTCTCATCCTCCTGCAAAGGAGGGGGGCAACGGAGGAGTTCTGATTTTCAGCTGCTCTCAGAAGTGAGCTTGTCACTTGTGTGCATTCCGTGTCAGGAGGGTTTCTCTGAGGTTGCCTTGGGAGGCACTGCAGGCATGGGCAAGCGCAGGTCGATGACCAGCCGCTTATTGGAAGAGGCACAGGGGACGACCAAGGGTTGCGTGTTACATGTGCCAGGATTACAGCAAGGAGACAGGTTGTTCCCTTTGACTAAAACTCTTATCTGGGCTGCGTTCCTCCCTCCCAGATGAATGGGACGGGGATGGTAACCACAGAGGGACACATCAGACCTTGTTGCTGGTATTGTAATGTCCTTTTAACCAACCATGCCATTTTCCACATGAAAATCATCTCGTTTATTCTCATTAGTTAAAATGCTTTATATAGCTATTTTTATATAGGTTAGGTTTTTATTTAGCATGTGTTACAATTCAAAGCTTTTAGATTATTATTTTTTGCAAGTAGTGCACGCTGCACATAGGCTTAGGACTAACTGCTAATTTGTAGTTGCTCACTTTCTGCTCCCCTGAATAGTTTCTTCAGGGACTGCTTGACTTCTGTGAATAAAACCTCACTTTAACCAGTGCGGTGGCACTGTTCATGTATGTACTTTATATATGTTTGGACATATAAAAATATTCTCTGCATAGCCTAGGAGACTCGCCTTTGCTTTTCAGGGAGCTCCAAATGAATTAATATGTACTTTTTATGTAAAATATCTACTTATTTTATGCATTTATGTACTATTTTCTAAATTCCAGCTTTTTTTTTTCATTTTCAGTGAACAATTCCCTTGCTAGTTGTGGGGCATCATTGTTAGGATGGTAATTCTGAGGTGAGGTACATCAATAAATATGTAGAGTATACTCATAGAAGTAAGCATATCTTGAAAAGCAAAGGCTAACTCTCAAAGCTGCTCAGAATAAAATATTAATTGACATTAATCCAGTATGTGTAAATTGTGTGTACACACGCACACACACAAATGGGAGGGTGAAACTGAGAGAGCTAGTTTCATTTTTGTGACCATTTTGTTTCCAAGCTGCTGAGAAGTTTTTGGACAGTTTAAAATTATAATCAAATTGCAGCCTTCTTTCAAATACCTGCTTTCTGGAGGCCAACAGAACATTAATGTGCTTTGCTAAAACTCAGCAGAACAGCGGAGAGAGGACTGGAAGTCCTGCAGTATCTTGTCAGAGCGAGGTCCCTTTACTAATGGCACCTGATCTTCTCTGTTGCTTGCCTTGTGGTTGTTCTCTCCTAAGGAAAGATGGAAGTGAAAGTTGATTTCCCTGACTCATAGCTCTTGGCTTTTCCTCTTCATGAAATATTTAGAGCTCTTTCAGATATTACCTCTAAAAACTCTTGAGTGGTCCCATTCAGCTTCCTAACACTGTAATACTGTATTCGTACCATTCATTCATCAGAAGAGCTTTGTACTTTGCAGGTTTGGATCCTCCAGGAATTTCTGTAGGTTACAAATCTCAGCCCAGTCACTCGTCAGGGTTTTCTCTGTATCACAGACTTGTATGTAACCTGGAACAGTTGCCAATCTAACTAACACAAAACCATGATGGATTGCTGTGCAGGTTACTTCTATGTTCTGACTCTAGTCTTTGGTGTATAGTTTATATCCCATCTGATTAAGTCAATTCTCCATTTTCATGTACATATCTCACTTATTTTTCTATTTTTTTCTAAACCAACAAAATCATTATAGAAATACTGTTGCCTGAAACAAAAGTGATGTTCACCTCTGTTGTTAGTTGCATCGCACTCAGCGCTTAAAACCATGGTCTGCGAAGCTCTTGCTTTCCTAACCTCACTCAGCTAATTTTGGCTGTTTCACTTGTGTTCTGGTTTTGTGCAGACTAATGGCTGATCGGGTGCTTGTGATTGGCAGTGGAGGGAGAGAGCATGCGCTGGCCTGGAAGTTGGCCCAGTCCTCACATATAAAACACGTATTTGTGGCTCCAGGAAATGCAGGAACAGCTGACAATGGAAAAATTTCCAATTCAGGTAAAAAGAAAACAATACCATTTTTAAGTCTGATAATTCAACAAGTAAGTTGTTCCATTCATCAGTCTGTTAATGTGATAAGATTATTGTTTTTACTATTTTTAATATTCAGGACGTGTGAAATAGATTATTGAGATTAAGTTAAGAAAGTATATCTGAGGAAAGCCTTGTGCAACTGCCACTCATTTTCTGTGATCTCAGTTGTGATAACTAACTCTTTGGGTTTGGGAGAGGAAGATGCAGCCACGCCTTTATCTCTGATGTGCATTCCTCTGGAAATACAGCTTGCAATGGCTGCTGTGGTCCCCTCCATCCCAGAAGCCTTGCAGGGAAGGGGTGATGGCTTCTGGTGGGCACTGCGGTTCAGGAACTGGTTGGTGAACAGCTGAGAAGTGCCTGAAGCAAATGCCAGGACCCCTAGGAGAGCGGCAGAGCTTTGAGTACTAAATTTACTGCTGTGTTCTCAGAAGTATGTTGAAGCCCTGTGATCCCTGCTACCTTTGATGAGAATACTTTCTCACCTAAACTGTTTAGACTTAAAAAAATATTTGTTTCTTTGTCTTAGTCATCTTAAGAAGTTAAGGGTATTTTTAAACATTTCTCTCTTAGTACTGGCTGCCTGTTTTGAGCTCCTAGCTTAACGTGTTAAGCTCTGACTGGCTGCAATTAAAGCTAGTCATAGTTATTAGTTTTGAGAAACAAGATATTTTAAATTGAGCATTCAAAATTACATGCTGTTTTGAAAAAAATACTGGTCCAAGGTGCTTGCCTGGAGGCACAGAGTGAATCAGTACAAAACCAGGGTTAATTACTCAGAGATTCCTGTCTTGTGTCCTTTATATAACAGATCCTGAATTAGGTACTTGAAACAACCTACTTAAATTTCCACTTCAAACCTTGTGATAACATAAGGAGTTAAGGTTATTGTAGCATGCATGTGAACATGAATTATATACATTAATTTTCTACATTCATTTTTGTATGTGAGCATTATAATTTTTTTATCTCACCATTTCATGTGGAAACACGAATCCTATCAGGTTCTTGTACAGCAGGTAATTATTGTATTTAAGTCTGTTGGAATGCTTAATTACAAGCTATTTAGATAGCTATGTTCTTAATTTCTTTAACTAGTCACAGTATCACAAGTAGTTTTTGTTCTGTTTGGTCTCTGAGGAGAGGGCCCAAGGAAGACCCTGACAGGAAAGTCATATGTTTCCTTCTCACCCCAGAAAGTCAAACAAAAATCTTTACCCTTGTGCTAAATGGAGTCAACACCAGTCTATATGGCCTGTAGAATGCAAGCAGCATCTTTTAAGAACTGCTGCACTTTTCTCTCACCTTGCTCTTCCGTAAAAAATCCTGTGCCCTCAACAGCGGAAAATATTTGAGCATGTGCATGATAGCGCTTGAGCCAGGTCCATGAAATCTATCATGTACTAAAATATTTTTCTTCTACATCATGGTATCACATGCATTTTGGGACAGAAATCCTCAGCCAACCAAGAGGTGGGAATCTAGAATTTATGAAGGGTTTGACCTCCTTGGTTTCTAAGGAAATAATTTGTCTTGCCTGCTCAGGCAATTTAGTCCTGCCACTGGGGTCTAAATTTTAACCCGGGAAAAAATGGAAAACAGCTTTACAGAAGCATGTGAGCCCTGTTCTAAGAATGTCTGTGAAATTGCTACCTTTGTTTCTGCTTTTTTGGTATAAGTCAAGATTTGGCTCGGAAAGTTCAACCTCCCTTCATGGTTCATAAAGTTGCCTTTTATTAGCATTGCCTCTCTGGTTCTCAGGCACATATAAAAGTGAGCTTAAAGTGATAAATAACCTTAAGTCCTGCAATCCTTGTCTGTATCTAAGAAAAAAATCTTCATCGTTAATTTGAATCAGTAACTTTTCTGACAGTAAAGACAGGTTTAACTTGAGTGATTAAATACAGTTCTATATTCAATTTATATTTAATAGGGCAGTTTTGGGCAGTTGGTACTATAAGCATACAGAATCCAGACGTAGATATATGCATGTCTCTGTGAATGGACTTAAGCATCCTGGCACTTTCTCAGTGTAATTTATACTCTTCACTTTAAGCTTTGAAAACTTTGGTCCAAAGTCCTTCTGTCTGGTTTAAAAGGAATGTTTAGCTGTCGTTTGAGAAATGAAACACAGCTACAAAAATGTTCCTTCTAGTCTATATCCTGAGAAATATTATGTTTGGAGGGGAAAGTTAGTATTACATATTAACAATGTGATTTCACAGAATTATAGAATCACAGAACGGTTTGAGTTGGAAGGGACCTTAAAGACCATCTAGTTCCAGCCCCTCTGCCATGGGCAGGGACACCTCCCAGTGGATCAGGCTGATTTATTCCTTTCCTTTTGTTACTAGGATATTTCCACATCATGTAAATCTTGTGCCATATTCACTGTTCATATTACTAGTAGATCAGACCTGCAGCAAGACAGTTTGTGATGAAAAGTGCAGTCAGCTTATGGGCTCTTTCCTTTTCCTGCTCCTCTTCACATGGGTTAATCTCACAGAACAGCAATTGTCACTCTTCAGTGACTCACCAGAGCTCTCACTCTCTTCAATCATGATCTGCCGTTCTCCAGTTTCTTTCACAACAGCCCCATGGGACTGAAAGACAATATTGACCTTTATGTTAATCAGTACTTTAAAGACAAATGTGTTATGCTTTTCGTTTTGCCCTCTTGTAAGCCAGAAGTCAATTGGCATAAATTGCACGTGGAAGTCAGAGGGCTTTGCTTCTCCTTGCTTACATGTTGGTGGAACAAAATAATTGAACTGTTAAATAGGTAGGTAATTGTTACTAGTGTTCAGTCTGTTTCTTTCCCTTGCTCTCCCAAATATGGTGAACCTATACGATAAACCTATTTCAGCTAGTTAAATTATGTCATCTCTTAGGCAGAAATAACTAATTCTTTTGTGGAAGCAGGAGATTTATTCACACAGGATGGCAGGAGGGCGTAGGGCACCAACACAAAATTCTATCTGTCCAGCAGAAGCAGATGTATCACTATCTCTCCTTTCTCTCTCATCACTTCCCCAGAAAGTAGCTGGAAGAGACGTACTTGCCAGTACAGTTGCTAACGTGAGATCACAGACAAAACTTGAAGCAAAGTAGTCCAGCTCAAGGAGGGTCTGCTGGGCTGTACTGTGCACCCTTCACCAGCTTTGTGTGCTCTGATGTGTTAGTCCCCTGCCCACAGGGTCAGCCAGTCCACCCTGAGCTATACTCACTGTGTTTTTGGCTCTCTCTAGGTTCATGTTCCCGGCCTTTGTAGACCTTGGCCTTGTTTATTCTTGATAAAAGCTGTGGAATTGCATTGCCTTTGCGTAAATTTTTTATCATGAGACTTAACATTATTGTCTTTGTGCAAGCATTTGATTTCATTTACACAGTTTTTGGCATTCCACTTATGGTCATATTAAATGTTTGTTTATGAAAAGATATAAGTCATAAAAACTAAAGACGAAATGCCCTTACCCTTTATTATAGCACTTGCCCTAAGTTCAGCCTAATATAAGAAAAAATGTTCAGATTCCCCTTTGTTTCCAGGGGGTCAGTTTAGTGTGGGAATTTTTAGCTGTCACTACACAAAGGAGGGAAAAAGAAAAGAAAGCAGTTGTAATCAAAGCACCATCCACCTGCCCCTCTCCCCTGCAGCGTGCTGGCATGAGCATATGTAAAAGTTCATGGTGACCCTACTCAGGGAGGAGACTGGGTGTAAAATATATGTGTGTATTTTTGCTTCTTGTACTGGCAAACAGGATGTTCCTAGAGATGAGACCAGTTTGCTTTACGTCAGTGTAAGGGAACCTGAAACCTTTTTTCTCAGCTTCAAGAGCAGGGCAGGTTGACAGTGCTTGACAGCCTTTGTTTGAGGGTTTGGTGAGATATTTTGGTCCAAGCCTTTCGTGTAAGTCTATATATTAGTGTGTATCTCACTCCTCCAGATTCACAGTGACCTCCGATTCAAGAATATGAGACTAGTGCTGCTCTGGTGTTGTGTGATAAGTAGGTGCTATGCAATGGATGCAGTCTTACCACCCTTTTGTGTCTTTAACAGCTGTTTCAGTCAACAATCATGCTACACTTGCCCAGTTCTGCAGAGATCAGGACATCAGGCTGGTTGTGGTTGGTCCAGAGGTTCCTCTTGCTGCTGGTAAGAGAAAGCAAGTGAAAAATCATAGCCTTCATAATTTAGAAAGAGAGGTAAATTTTAGTCCCTGTCTTCTGTGCACCACTCAGTGGTATCTAAGTGTCTTCAATAGGAATGGAAAGAAATCCGCTGTGGTGGTTTCCCTCAAATTCAGGGTTGTTCTGCGATGAGAATGGATTTGTGAAGGGTATCGTCTGAGTAATGTGACAGTTAAAATATCCTTAAATATTCAGAGGGGTTTAAAGTGCTTGGAATTACCAAGAGAGTCATCACAGTGTTTCCATATGGGAACCTTAACCAAAATTTTGATTTTGCTATGGAGTTTCATTTTTTTGAAATAATAATTATTTGAAACTTGATGAAAAGAATTTATAAACATGCTGACATTTTTTTCTGGTTTAACCTTTTATATGATCAACAGTTGTCGTCTTCATGAAAGACTGATGTCAACTTCTTAGCTGAAATCTATAATAAAATAAGGGAGGAATTGTCTTCTCTTAACAAATGCAGCAGGTCTTCTTAGCCACAGATGTTGCAGAGTTACATGCCCCTGATTACAGTGAGGAATGCATCTAAGGCCCATCTGCTAAAATAGACACTGGATAGTTATGTATGACTTATTATTCCTGACATACTTGTTCCAATGAATCAGTGCACCTGTAGACTTGGACTACCTGATTCCTATAAATCATCTAGTGTTTTATAATGGGGTTTTTTGTGTTGTCATTTTTAGGAATTGTTGATGACTTGACAGCGGCTGGAATAAGGTGTTTTGGTCCAACAGCAAAGGCAGCTCAGCTGGAGTCCAGTAAGAGCTTTAGCAAAGCCTTTTTGGATCGTCATGAGATCCCAACTGCGAGATGGAAATCTTTTACTGATCCTAAAGCAGCATGTAGCTTTATTAACAGGTAAAAAAATGTTTTTTACAGCAACATACAGTGTGCTAGGTATCCAAAACAAGCAAATGATTACTGATGTATTAATGCTTTATTGCTGTGCTAGAACATCTGTAAAGGTTTTAAGGGATAACCTAACATGAACTGTTACACTGCAATAAGTCCAATAATTAAATGATTCTTATTTATTGCTCTAAAATGAAAATTAAGTTCAGCGTTCAGTTTACAGGAGAATATAGGACAAGCTTTTTTTTTCCAAATTGCCTGCTGTGGGGACCCAGCTTGCAGTCTGATAGTCTTATGTTCTGCCTTCTTTGTACCTTTGCTCTGCAAACAGAAATTCTGCATTGGAGACTTACTCAGTAAGTGGTGATCTACTCAGAATACAACCCAGGTGACCCAAAAAATTATACAACAGTAAATTATTAAAAGGAAAGCAACCTTTCAGAACAGTAATGAAATTCAGTGGTGGGGAAAAAAAACAGGAAGCAGAAATCCTTCACAGGCATAGCTTAACAGGAGAAGTTTATTTTTCGTAGTATTTGTATGTAATTCAATAAGGTAAAATGGTTGCTTTGAAAACTGGTATTATTTTGATTTTTCAACTTCTGAAATGTTCAAAATGCTTACTAAATATTATTGCAATATGGAGTGTTTACTGTTGAATCTATTTTCTCTGTCTTTGAAGTGCCGACTTCCCTGCTTTAGTTGTAAAAGCTAGTGGCCTGGCAGCTGGCAAAGGGGTAATTGTAGCTTCAAACAAGGAAGAAGCTTGCAAAGCTGTTACTGAAATCATGCAGGTGAGTAGAAATGTCATGCACTAACTGGAGGAGTTCTCACTCTAAATGTTCTTAACCATCTCAGAGTCTCGAAGATATATTTTATCTCTATATAATAGGAAATAGGCTAAGAGCACATCAAATCTTTTACCCATTATTTGGACACCTATGAAGATTTGTCATATTTCTTGCTTGAGGCAAGGTACTTTTTCTAGGCATCGTTCCTGTAGGCTAAAATAAAATAATTCTTGAAGAAAATCCACACTATTTCCATATGGATTTCCTTTTTCTTTTTCCTATCATTTGAGACTGCCACAAAGCAAACAGATGCTACAGTGCTGTAATATTAACACTGTGATTGAGCTGGATCTTGAGAAGCAACATCTGCTTTAGGACTCCAGTCACACAACACCTAAATATGTAGTAAAATTCCAGTGGAATTATTTCAAGCTAAGTATGCATTTAGGTAGGATATTCAACAAATGTGTTAGGACCATCAAAATCTGAAGAGACGCAAAATGAAGCAGTTTCACCGGAACAGTTAGGAATATGGAGCTGGAAAATAAGACACGTACAGTTCATGTCCTCAGCTGGCGTCAGCAGCACAGCACCTTACAATCCAGGGGAGTTATGCTGAGTCATAGGAGATGTTATCTGACACGTTTGTACTTCAAGAGTCTGAATATAGGGTCTGCACTCATGTTTTGTTGTGCATGTGTGTGTGTGTGTGTGTGATTATTAGCCAAATAAATGTCTTAGAATGTGGCCTAATGTCTCGAACAAAAACATGGGTGTTGGAAAATCTTATGGACCCACAAAATTATTTTGTCAGTGTGGGCTGGTTGTTCTGAATTGCCTAAAAATGCAGTCAGTGTTCAGACATTGCACTGGAATATGAAAATATTCCCCCTTTCTAATGTGTTTTATAGAATTACACTTTATTATAAAGTAAAAGTTCAGATTATAGACTTGACAGTCATTGCTGTTACTCTCAGTACTGTATGTACAAACTTCAGAAAGTAAAGCATGAGGAATTGCTCAGTAAGTCATAAATACCATCTGCAATTTAAAAATATTCAAGCATAAAATCCTTATTTATTTATGAAAAAACAAAAGAGAGGAGCAAAGATTTAACAATTGCTGACATACTCAGGGTGGAGAGTGGATTAATAGTCTAAAAAATGTGCTGTATTTTTCTTGCTGTTTATAAAAACCTTCTTGATGCATTTTAAATAGTTCAACTGAAACAGAACTAAAGAGGTTTTGGTTTTGCTGTAGGATAAGACTTTTGGCACAGCTGGGGAAACTGTTGTTGTTGAAGAACTTCTTGAAGGAGAAGAAGTTTCTGTAAGTGTGCATCTTTCTGTAACACTTTGATTATGTCTGTTTTAAAATATTAGGAAACACTGTGTATGTACCTACTGCAGGGGTGCGTGGGGTTTTATTACTTAAATTAGAAACAGTTATCTGTTTATAAATAAGATTGTATTAATTGCAGACATCTATGTTAAGAACCAAGCTTCCTGCAGTCTGTTAAAATAATTCAAATTAAGTGAAAATACCTCGAGCAGTAATCAACTGTTTCCACATGGAAAGAAATCAGACCTTAAAAATATAGAGTGTCATAGAGCACGCAGTTTTGTGTTCTGATTTCTCCAACAGCTAAGACAATGTAAGATGTCCCCTCCCTTCCACACTGCTACCTCTTTGCTGCTGTTTGCCTTTGATTCAGTTACACTAGTTACCTGTTCGTGGAACTACAAAGAAATTCAAATTTCAAAGAAATCAACACCATTGCATTGCATATTTTCTGTCTTCTGGTTTAGAGCCCAGTGCCATTTGAAGCAGTACAAGTTACACGATGGTGAAGTGCAAGGCAAGGAGTAGTTGAGGGTAAGAGAGGATGTCGACTTTCTTTAATCAGCTTTGCTGATTAAAGGGAATAAATTGATCTGCAACTTGAGGGAGCAGTAAACTCCTTTGGAGCAAGGAAACAAACAGCTCACAGCAGGCACAGGCAGGATCCTCTTTAACCAGTTTTGTTGCCAGAGATGGCAACCAGTTTCGTTGCCTGTGTGAAAGGGCATTCAGGGGCAAAGGACCCGGAACCAAAGGCTGTTGAATGTTTTGACAGCGTAGATTTACTCTGCAGATGTCGACAGAACATTTCCTTCATTTTAAGCTGGTTCAGCTCCTTCGTTTAAAAAAGTATATCTAATTTAATTAGCAGAGCATGAAGGAAAAAAGGAGAATTAGAGCCTAAGTTTCGAGGTGGCAGGGCAACTTGACACCTGTATCATCACACAAAGTAGAACAGCCAAGTACCAGCTCAGGTTCCTGAGTCCTGGAAGTGGAATTGACTTATGATGGATTATATGAACATTCCTCTCGGATGTGGTGGTGTTTATAAAGTAAGAGATCGTATCCAACTATTGCCAATCTTTGCATAGTCTGATTTCCTGCCTAATATGAGGAAATTAAACATGCAAATATTGATTGTCTTTATTCTTTCCTGAATGGCCTGACCTTTTTAGGAAATAGGAAGTTATCTAGATTTTCATTCTCTTGTGGAAAATACGTAATGCTCTTAATTAGTCCATAGAATACTAGAAGACTTACTTTACTATAACACAATAATATAAACGATGCACAATTTAAAGGTTTGGGTTTTTTTTCTATGATGACTGACAACAATGAAGAAAACGTACTGCTTGGCTTTCCTGGCAAAATAATTCCCCTTCCACAAATGACTGCAGTTTTCAGTATGTTAATATTTTGGCATTTGGGGGTTTTGTAGGGGAATCCTTGCTTGTTTTTTAGGTAGCATTATAAAATGTTTCAGAGTACTGCTAGCAGTACTCCAGTCAGTGAACATCGTCATCCAGTTACAGAAGGTGCCAGCAGGCTTGTTGTTATGAAGAAATTCAGAATAAAAACATCTGCCGTATAAGTAATTCATAAATAATTCAAAAGTGAATAGTTTTATCAACAAGGAAAAGGAAATCTTCAAAGGAATATAATGACTTCCTTCTGGATCTGGAGGAAAGGAAGACAGAAGGAGGAAGTGTCTTCCATTGTGGAGTACTTCAGGTTTTTTTAACCTTTTGAATATTTCTTTTTATTAAAACTACTGATATGTTATAATTCATTGCATGTTATAGTAAAGTTAATTTCTGTTAGGAAGGTCATACAAAATTAGGTACTGCTTCCCGAGGGAAAAGGGTAATGTTTAGAATACTGTGGTTTATAGAGACAGAATTTATACTCTTAAATATCCATTTGCAACACTGAAAATAAAACATATTTGCCCTTGTTGTGCTTTGATTTTAATCATATACCAGAATTTTAATTTTTCTCCTTGTTTTTCTAGTGCTTATGTTTCACTGATGGTGTCACAATTGCTCCTATGCCTCCAGCCCAGGACCACAAGCGATTAATGGATGGAGATGAAGGCCCTAACACTGGAGGGATGGGAGCTTACTCCCCAGCACCACAGGTAAAAACGTCTTGATAGGGAGATATTTCACTACAGCTTTACTATGGCCCTAATATTGAAAGCATGTGTGCATTTTTAGTTTCACTATGATGAACAGGCGGGAGTGGGCTCTTGTGGGTGGAAAGACTTGCTTAAAACAGTCAAGTCCATAACTTAAATTTGTTTCTCTAAAGAGGATATTTCTACTTTTTTAATTATAAAGGTGGAACTGTTGTTATTTTGGCATCTTTGTATTTTGTTTCATTTTTTGTGGGGGTTACGACATACTGATCATTAGAACCAAGTGCTTTAAAAAAAACACTTATTTATTTTGCGCCAAACTACGCTGGTAACAAATTTTTGCTGTAGCTTAAGGTATTTTGGTTTCTGTTGGGCAAGGAACTTCTCTTTGCGAAAGGACTTAACATTGCTTTCTCTTCAACTATGTCATGTGAGCAAGAAACCATTCAAGTGTTCTGCTTGGCTCTTAAAAACACTAGCTATCACAGCAGGAAAAATCATGCACTCTCTTTTTACAAACACTGTTTTCTAATCCCGTGTCATTAGATTTCTAAAGATTTACTGCAGAAAATAAGGGATACCATTCTTCAGAAAACTGTTGATGGCATGAGGAAAGAAGGTGTCCCCTATTTTGGTATGTACAAAAGTTTGGGGGTTTTAATCTTTTTTTTTTTTTTTTTAACTTTATAGGCCTAACTCACACTGTAAGTTGAGGAAGATAACTTTGATTTGTTTGGAAACTGGGTTTGATATCAGTGGCTTGGTTTAAAGTCCATTGAAATCAGTGGATATAATTTCATTAACAGTGGATAATCGTCAAGTAAGGGAGAACAGAAAGGAAAACATTAGAGAGTAAGCTGCAAAATTATAACTAGAACTATTTTTGCCTGATTTATTTTTTAAATTTTTTAACATTTAATGTAAGTGTTAACACCTTGCCTTTAAATGAGCACAGGTGGCATCCATTTTAACACTGTTATGACTAGATTCAGAACAAATGACCTATGCAGCTGCTTAGATAGCTTTTTGCATTTTTTTTTTTATTCTAGGTGTGCTTTATGCTGGATTAATGCTTACCAAGGATGGACCTAAAGTTCTGGAGTTTAACTGCAGATTTGGTGACCCAGAATGTCAGGTGAGTTATTTTGTAGGTAGATACATCATGGGAGGAGAAAGATCTGTTACCATCTACCATTGTTCTTAACTAACTTTCAGTTGAATAATTAGCTAATTGTGCTGAGATTTAAAATTTTTGCTTTGTTTATTCAAGACAGAAATTCTGTTGTGAAATTATTCTATTCCAGAGAATATTTCAGCAGGTTATACTCACATATGGGCTTTCCAAGGGTAAGCATAAATGAAACCCAGCACTTCCCTGTCTTTTCTGGAATGGAGTTTGATTTTTTTTTCTACTTTAGTGAACGCTTCTTTTCCCCACTCACTGTTGACAAGTGGAACAAAACCCTTGATTTCTATTCTTCAGAACAAATGGGATTCTTTGACCTCCATTCTTTCCCCTCCATATGTAGCAGTTCTTTTACCTATAGAAATGATCATTAAGGAAGAATATTTTTAAAGGTTCGTATATTACACACAATATGTATATATGTGTGAAAATACAGTATGTGAACATACTTATTTGATGTTATTTTTACAGCTACGTTATTGTTTTTAAAAGCTCAGTGAAGAAAATGAAACAATGTACGTCGTTTGCTTTAATTTGCTAATCTGCATTTTTGTAGGTAATTCTTCCACTGCTGAAAAGTGATTTGTATGAAGTTATGCAAGCGGTTATCAGCAAAAAGTTGTCAAGTTCCATGCCAGTTTGGTTTGAAGACAGTGCAGCTGTGACAGTGGTCATGGCTAGCGAAGGGTATCCGGGAACATACCCCACGGGTTTGGAAATAACAGGTAAATACAGCAGGAGAAACTGCAGAAATCTGATTCCTCTCCTGCCCTCTCTCCATTCTCTCTTTTGCCGGTTGAAGGTGAATCAGTGTAACTTGAGATCCATAGCAACTCTAGATCTTGTGATTATGGGTCAGCAAGAGCAGACTGAATTTTTACACATCAAAGTTTATTGATAATGCACCCATTGCGTTTTCAATTCTCCCCACTCCATTGTTAAGTTCTGTAGCATTTTTTTTTAATATGTGTAACAGTAAAGTAGTTCTGGGATGATCACCGATTCTTAGATAATGTTCATACTGATATGTTTTATAGTCTCTGTGTCAATGAAGTATAAAACCCAGCTGTAATTAGATGTTGTATGCAAATGGTACAGCTAAATACCTTTCTGTGTCTCTGAGCATACAAACAACCAGCCTGTCTCTCCTAAACATCTAGATTTTACAGAGTTATTCCTATTTCCCAGCATGCTCACCCTGAATTTGACTCTGGTTTCTAGACGCAGTCAATAAGTGCTGAACATCTGTTCATTTGTAACTCAATAGAGAATGTTCTAATCAATTGATTTTCCTGCATTTATTTTCTTAAACAACAATCACAGGACTTCCTAAGGCTAAGCAACTAGGATTGGAGGTGTTCCATGCTGGCACAGCCCTGAAGGATGGCAAAGTGGTGACTAGTGGAGGAAGAGTCCTTACAGTAACTGCTATTAAAGAGGATCTAATGACAGCACTGCAAGAAGCCAACAAGGGAGTAGCAGCCATACACTTCAAGGGTGCCACTTATAGAAAGGACATTGGTTATCGGGCTATAGCTTTCCTGAGACAGTCCAGGTAGATATTTTAAATGGAAATAACTGCTGTAAAATGGTCTTAAAGACATCACTAGTTTACATTAATAAACTGTTGATATTGTGCATAACTCAAGACAAGTTTTAATTGGCATCCTTGTGGGCAATCCAAGCAAGACTGGAAGAGACTTCATGATGGCTCTTTAATCCATGTTCTTGTTCTCCCAAGTCTGAGTCAAACTACAGTGACCAGCACACAGGAGTAACTTGTGATGTTGCTGTCTTTGTTATATCTGTTTTAGGGAGGGTGAACTTCTGGTTCTTAGGCTCTAAATCATAGGTTTTTGCTCTGCATTTGTGTTGTCTGTAGGTCTGATATTAGTAGCATTAACTGCATGTATGAATAAAGTGTGAGCTATTTTATTAGTTCATCTTAGAGTCTTTAAAAATGGTTAAAGTGATCTTGAAACACCTACCTTGTAGGGATGTGCATTTTAATGGACTAGCAGGCTAACAACATAGGTAGCTTTTATCCCTCCTTTTTAGTATTTTTATTTTTATTTTCGCAGTATTCAGTTTAACAATATTGAAATGGTGTTGGTGTGGGGAGTTTTTAAAGCAGTGTGTCCTACTCTGCAAGAAGCTCTCGATAACATAAGACAGATTTTAGACTCATTTTTAGCTAATATGAAGCATATCTGCCTGCCTAGTCTCCAATTAGCTCCAAACGTAACTTTTGATAACAGGTCATTTTTTAGTATTAGGAAGAGTTTCACTTTTGCTGACGGTGTATACCAATTAGTATACTGTTAAATTACGATCAATAAACTTGCTAAATGAACAAGGCTGTTCGTATCTAGTTTTCTTTCTCTTCCAACTACAGTGCATCTTTTGAGAAATTAGTGTGAAAATATGTAATTGGTACCTGTATTGCAGTAGAAAAAGAATCAAGTCGTGGTGTGAGGCAAGAGAAGGAGGTACTTGAATGAACAGTTCTCTGAATCACTGAGTTCATGGGTCGTGGCCAGCAAGTTTCTTGACTGGAGTGCCTGTATCCTGGGAGGATCCCTAGCTTATGAAGGAAACTCCTGAGAACTGTTTACAGTTAGCACTTTTTTCACTGTCCTTGAGTCTGCAGCACATTTTTCTCTGACATCCTAAAATGGGAAGAACAGACCGTAAGGCACCTTACATACAGTTAAGGAAGGGTGGTGATTGGCTCTGTGATGCTGGAGATGCACCTCTTCTTGGCAGGATTAAGTCCTTCGCATTTCACTTTGTGAAAATACCCAGAATATTTCTTTAATAAAAAATACTTTAGAACAATACTCTCCTTTTAGAGATTCAAAGTAGATATCGTACTTTTTAAAATAAGGTGAAAATACATTGAATATTCATCATGTTCAGACTAGGAGGGCCTGACTGGTCTCATGTTATTGCAGGCTAACATTTCCTTGACTGATTCACAGGCTGAACAGCTTCTTCTTATAATTATTTTCCTCTTGTGAATTTTTGAGCACACAGGAGTGCTTAAAATGTGAGTGCAGCTTTCTTTGTGTTTTGCTGGTACCGCAGCTGTTTTGTTGTACGTGTCCTTGCTAATCAACAGTGTGTTTCGTCTGTAGAATTTAAATCTAATGCTGAATCACATCAGTGTGAGAGCTAAAATAGATATGAACCTAAAACAGGGATGCACCACGTAGCCTAGTTTGTGCCACAGACAGCATGGAAGTAGCAATTGCTTAACTGGAGTGAGATACGTTTGGTACAGCTGGTAATTAGAAGTCATTAAACTCACTATCTCCAAAATGAAAAGGTCCCCCTGTAAGTATGATATAACACTCTTATGTCCAGTCAGTGACATGGAGAGACAAGTTCCGTCCACCAGTTTGTAATAAGGATATTTTCTGTGTTGTATGGCTGTGTAAAACAAACAAACAACCCCAAGCCTGGAGCTTATGGACTCTTCTTTCTAGATTGCTAAAGTGGACCTTAGGAACTTATCACACACTGGCAGAGGCTGCCCAGGGAGGTGGTTGAGTCATCATCCTGGAGGTGTTTAAAAGACGGGTAGATGAGGTGCTGACGGATCTGGTTTAGTAGGGAACAGGTATTGTTGACCTCAGTGCTCTCAAAGGTTGTCTCAAACCAAGCGATTCTGTGATTCTATGACTAGTTCTTTTTAAATAACCTTAAAAATATATTGTCTAATAGGAAGTCTACTTAAGGTAAGAAAAAGAGGTGTGGCTAGTTTTGTAATGGTACCATTCCAGGTGATAAGAAGAGGCAACCTTTAAGCTATGGTTGTAAAGCTCTCGAAGTGTCATAGAGGACGTACTGATTTATGTGCTACTTTGGTTTTGAAAAGCTAACTTGAGCTTGATCCCTAACGGTGCTGGCATGTTCTGCTTTTAGTAGCGCATGTTTATATACGTTTTGTTTTGAACATAGGAACTATCCTACTAATGCCTCAGTATCCAGACCAGGTGTTCCAACCTTGCAAAATTAGAACCATTATTCCACCTCTTTTACTGTGTGGCTGGATTTTTGGTTTTAGTTGGGTTTTTTGTTGATATTTGACTGGGGAGCGTATGATGCTGATGCCGTCTTCAAGATATCTGAAACTGTTTCAATATTGCTCATGGCAAACTCTCTGTAGTGCAAATCCATGAAATTTTTGTTTATTTGGTGTAATACTGCCTATCTTCAGGTATGTGTGTGAGGTCAGGTTAAAACAGCAAAACAATTAACCTTTGAGCCATTCAGCCTTCCCAAAATGATGACTGCAATACTTAGAAATCATTTTACTTGAGCAAAGTTACTGTATAAGTGGGAAAATAGTTGTACTTGACAGCAGAAAAGGATTCAAAATGGTGATGCAATGATGTAAAGTAGTAAATATTACTTTAAAACATATGTTAGTGCATTTAGTAATTAATTGCCTTAACATTTTTTTGAACGATCTTTCAGAGGCCTGACTTACAAAAACAGTGGGGTTGACATCGCAGCAGGGAATACTTTGGTTCAGAAAATTAAACCCCTAGCTGCAGCCACATCAAGGTCAGGTAAGACTTGTACCTTCTGTTCCTGTTTCAGACAGTTCATGGCAATGAGGCTTATCATTTGATCTTGATTCTGACACAAAAGCTCATATTTATGTGCTCTGCATGTTTCTAGATTATGCAAGAAACGTCTGCAGTAGAGCAAACGCCTGTGATTTCTTAAAAAATTTAATGAAATTTACAGATTTTCTTCTCAAAATGACTCTAAACTGTATCTCATGAGTGTCCTTAAGGATGCTGAAGATTGCAGTCTAGCACTTTAAGAAGTTAAATGCAAACAAAAAACCCTACCATTTAGTGCTATTTTTGAGTGCATGGATTATTATTTTTTGCACAATGGACTGCACGTTCTTTGTAGATGAATGTTTAGAAAGGTGTACAAGATGTAGATTTCCTCAGGTACTATCTGTTACCTGAGGTAAATATGGAAGACACGTCTTTTACTTGGTTAAAACAGAATCAACTTGTCTTTTTTTTTTTTATGTGATCTCAGGCACATCTTACTCTAGCAGTTCCTTATAATTAATTTTATAGATTTAAGATATGTATATGATAACCCTTTAACTTCGAATTAACTGGGAGCCTTCAAACAATGTCAGATATACATAGAGAGATAAGTCTATATAATAGACACACACACTACCAGCACTGGTCACTTCTTAGCATTCCTAGTATTTTCTACTCGTGTTTGTTTCACTCTTAGGATTTACCCAATTGATTTTAAGGTTACCATATTTACCTATCATGACCAGTCTTAGGAACAAGGGATCGTAATACACTCTAGCAGTATTAAAAAAAGAGGTGAGGAGTTTCAGTCAGTCAGAAAATGCTTAGTTGTGATATATTCCCAGAAAGCAGTTGGTTTCAGTCAGTTACCACAATTCCTTTTCTGTTTTTCAGAAAAATCCTAAGTGCAAGGGGGAAATATAGCTGTTACAGTAATTATTGAATGTTCAGTCACAAAGTTTGGGATTTTTAGCTTTAGGTAATAACAAAGAAATAAGACTAACAAACTTAACAGGATTAGGAGCTCCCGTGCCTCTGTGAACAGGCTCTGCAGGTCAGAGAAAGCTTCCCTTGTGATGAAGCCATGTAATATTGGCAGACACCAGAGAGAAGGGAGAAACTCATGAAAGTAAACGTTTACTGTTTTTTCCTGTTCTCTGGCTGCCAGGCTGCAATGCGGAGCTTGGAGGATTTGCTGGCCTCTTCGATTTGAAAGCAGCTGGTTATGAAGATCCTATCTTGGTATCTGGAACTGATGGTGTTGGCACAAAACTCAAGGTGATGTGAAAATCCATGTAAAGGAAGGAAAATAGCACAGAAGGAAAACGTTTTAACAGAAAATATCAGTTGTCTTTTAAAAATATCTTTTTGGAGTTCTAAAAAGGGAATGAAAAATGAAATTGCCCTCCTTCAAGCAGAAGAATTAAATATACATTTAACTTCTGGCATGTAAAGAGCCATACTTGAAATGATATTTTAAATAACTAATTTTTAGTATTGAGTATATAATCAGGGATTCCATTTTATTAAGGCAGAATAGCCACCCTCAAAATTATTGCTCATGAGATTAAAAAACCTTAAATTATGTGGTTGCTATTGTGTCTATGGAGGCTGCAATGAAATGCTTTCCAGTTCAGTCCCCTTCTGTGAAGTGCCTTTTGTACTTGTCAATGAAGAAAGTACTGATTCCTAAAATAAAATATTAGGAGAGGCTCACAGAGATGACGAGAAATGAAGCTGCTCCTCCAAAACACATCTAGAGGAACAGTGTGATTTCAATCCTCTTCCACTGCGGACTGTCTGCTTCCATCTCAGTTTCTCAAAGCTAACCGACAGGTTCTCTCACTGTTTTTACAGATTGCACAAGTGTGTAAGAAACACGACACCATAGGTCAGGACCTGGTTGCCATGTGTGTCAATGACATCTTGGCTCAAGGAGCAGAGCCTCTCTTCTTCCTTGACTATTTTGCCTGTGGCAAACTTGATGTTGATGTGGCTCAGGGTGTCATTGCCGGAATCGCTGAAGCTTGCAAAAAGGCGGGATGTGCTCTTTTGGGTATGAACACTCTTCTTTGAAAGAATATGAAAAATCTTATGCAGTGTCTTTATGATTGGTTTTAATGTGTTTGTTTTCCTGCTATGTTGAAGAATCTTAGATGAATGAAAAAAAACACCACAAAGCGTCACCTGTCTCTACTTTCAGAGAACGTAAGGTCTACTCTCTGAAAGGAGACAGTACTCTACAAATGTTGCCATTAACTCAGAAAGTTGCATTTAGATTTTCTCACTGGTATATTTTCATTTAACTTTGTAATTATAACAGCTATATATAAAACTAACAGTATTTTATTTTTTTGCATTCTTCAAGTAAATTTTAAAACATGCCAAATAGGTTTGTTTATTTTTGTTCTTTTCCCTAAAGGAAAGCCTCAAATTCTCCTTCAGAAACACGATTTAAATGTGTTGCTGTGCGTGCACATGTCCCTGTATGTATACATATCAAAAATCTCTTGGCTGATTCTAGCCAAATTTGACAGGAAAGTTAGAGATGCCACAGCTGTTGTGTTCCTACATACTTCATAAAGCTAGAAAGCCCAAGAATGTCCTTATGAATTAAACAAATGCTTCAGCTGGAGCTTTGTACCTAAGACACAGAAGTTAATCACAGGACAGAAACCAGGTTTTGTTAGTTACAAACTAATTGCAAAATCGTTTCTCTACTGAAGACATGCTGAAGATTTATTTCACCAAGATGAGTATGTTCCAAGATGTCAAGACTTTAAATTAAACATTTTCCTTTTCAACCCTATAATACAAGTACATAATACCTTTTACTAATAAGTTACCTATGTATTCTGGTGTACAGTAATGTAGTTATCCATGAAAATAATATATTTCAATTCCTAAATCTTAAAAAATACAGCTTTAATGCTGCTCAACTCAATTAAAGTATTTATAGTCTAGTGAAAAAATATAATCTTTTGTATAAGTCTTTAGTTTATAAAAGGCATACAGCATGGGATTAAATTTAAAGCAATAAAACCCAGAAAGTTCAGTTTTCTCACATACTTTTTGATTTTCCTTCTTTTTTTATAAGAACAAATGTGGAGAATTATCATGATTTTTCAAAAAAGACTTTTGAGACAATGACAATTCACGTGTCTTTAGGTATATTATATATACACACTCACATATATATATATATGATGGGTACCACATATATAAAGGTACTACTTTGTAATTGACAGTACAGTAATTCTGACTTTTTTACTAGTTTTTTAAGAAAGTTAGCAACAGAAGTCTTTTCTAAGTGGGAGTGTGTCATTTTGAGGTAGTTTACAAGCTTTGAACAAGTGGCTATTTATGCTCTGGTTTGTTTTTTTCCACCTGAACTGTTAGCTTTGTATTTGTCTTAAGGTGTTCTCTTAGTTTATCAGATATAATCAAACCATTCATACTGCAGCGTAAGTACATGTTATGTGAAATCTTGCTATGAAATTACTGCTGGAATGCCAAGATTTTATTTCCAGTTGGAAGACTTTACGGCTACAAATGGCTTTGGGTGTTGTAAATTAATTACCAGAGAATAATATCTCAGAATTGAAACTGGATTTGCAAATATCTTTTTGTGCTAATATAAAAATAAGTCTGAACTCTTACATAAACCAACCATGATTTGTTTTCCCTGTTTCTGGCACTCTCAGAAAAGAAAGGACAGGGGTGATGCAGTAACTGAAGCTAAAGAAGAAATGTTTTCCTGTAACCTTGATCACTGAAAACCATTTCAGTTTGGGCTCCAACTTCACACATTAATTTCACCATGTTTCCACATAACATGTAGCTGTGTCTTTGTAGAGTATCATCTCATAAAAGTCTTGTTTGAGCTGTGTTCCTAAACTCCTGTCTTGCATTTCTGCAATAGCTGAGTATTCAGTTCAGCTGTGTCAAGTTCATTGCACCACTTGATAGTGAGGTACTGAAGGGCTTATCTACATGCTTGGTTTTGCACAAATGTTATTAAATACAGGTTTAAACAGATGCATCTCAGCAAATGAACTTTGGTTTTAAAGTTGGTGATAGCAATGTAATGTAGAAACCTGGAAAAGCTTCTGGAGAATCTAGTATTGAGCAGTGTCAAGCACTGAGAGCAAGACCAACTTCCACCATTGTTCAGGTAGATTTGGAGCCCCTTAAGGGACATTTTCTGGAAACAAAGGGATTTTGTATCGAATGAAACCTGTTGAGTGCAAAATTAAAACAAGATGGTACTGGTCAGTGTGTTGGGCAGAGGTCACAGTGTAACGGCAACTTAATCACTGTCAAGTTGTTTTCTTGTAGACGTTGCAACCAGCAGTGGGGGTCTGAAGGAGGCTAGTGAGATGTTTGTGAGGATAGCCGGGGAGGGTTTCTTCCCAGTAGGTTTGGATAGTGTGAAGATGCCCGTTTGGAAAACTTCAGAGTGAGCAGTAAAGGCTCATTTCATGTACCAAATGCAGCGAGTTCCCCTCTCTGGTCTGACTGAAACCGTAGCAGGCATAACACAGGTCTTCAACACTTAAGACCATCTGCTTACACCTGAAGGGTGGTAGGGGAGCCAGTAAGGTGTGTATATATAGAAAGAGAATGCCGTCTGAGCAGTGCGGTGCTGATTTGTGTAAGCTGGGAAAATTCCCTTTTCAGACTGTGTTCTGAATGAGGTCAGCAACATGGTTTTCAGGACAAAGCAAGAGGATGTGCTAATAATTGGGATATAAGATAATAGTCTAGACAACGGTTCATCTGCATGGATGGGTAGGAAAAAGCTCTCTTTTAGTGTTCTCCCCAAACAATCTATAAACCTTAGATGTTCAGGGTTGGTGTGATAATGATGGCCAGGATGTGGGCAGGAGTGGCAGGTGGGATAGCGCTATATATAAAATCTTTATGAAAGCAAATGAGACTAATAGCTGTGTCATTCCTTTGACGTCCTTGTATGAATTTCTTGTATCTCATGTGACTTGTAGGTTTTTCAGGGAGACAAACCTGTTAGGAGTTTAGAAATATGAAACACTAAATATGTGCTTTGATTTGAAATGTGAATGCACAGCAACTTGCTACTGGTTGTCAGAGTGAGGGAGGAAGCGTTCTTCCCCAATTTGCTATTGCTTGTTCAATTGCAGGGCCTGTAACAAACATGTTTTTAATTCTTCGTTGTGTTTGTTTATTTCATTTAAAAACTGTTAAGATTTTATTATTTTAAAACTTTAAAAAATCACATGCCTACTGGTCCCCTTGGTTTTCCAACACTCCCTTTCTCTTTTTTTTTTGGTTCATGCAGGAGGAGAAACTGCTGAAATGCCAGGCATGTATCCACCTGGAGAGTATGACCTGGCTGGCTTTGCTGTCGGTGCAGTAGAGAGAGGGCAGATGCTGCCTCAGCTGGAAAGAATTGCTGATGGAGACATGGTTATTGGAGTAGCTTCTTCTGGGGTTCACAGCAATGGGTACAGCCTTGTAAGGAAGATTGTGGAAAAGTCATCGTTTGATTTCTCTTCTCCAGTTGGTGTCTCTGGCGATCAGACATTAGGTATCACTTAGAAAGCTGTTTCTTGCACTATAACTTGAAATTCTGAGCAGGCAAATGCACACAATTGTTTTATCTGTGACTCTGCTTTTGTAACTTTTCTAAGGCATTAAAAAAATTATTCCATTCCTGAACCTGTTCTTGTCTTCTTTTTGACTCTGAATCACATATGCAGGGAAGAATTTAAGGAAATTGAATAAATAACTAATTGTATGCTAAAAAGGGTAGAATGTTGTGTTTTCCTCTGTAGTGCAATCCTCATTAGTATCCAGCAAATTAATGCTTTGAGATTTCCTCAAGATGATATTATTTAACATTTCTTTCTGTGCTGTAATTGGGTTTTTATTTTTCATCCTCTTTCATCTGCAGGAGACCTTTTGTTAACTCCAACTAAGATCTACAGCAAGACTCTGTTGCCTGTCCTTCGCTCAGGCCATGTGAAAGCCTTTGCCCACATCACTGGAGGGGGCTTGCTGGAAAATATCCCCAGAGTTCTCCCAGAGTCCTTTGGTGTCGTTTTAGGTGAGATAAAAAGAAAAACTGTCGTAACATCCACATGTTAATATGGATTGGGGGAAGCTGTGTACATGGGGGCACGTCAACTGACTCGCATTGTAAGAGCTAGACTTGCCTGCCTAGAAATAAGGTTGCCTTTTTATTCATTGTTGCTAAATTTCTCCTTGTGCCTGAAACAGAGCCTATCAAAACACTTTGTGGCCTTAAGACTGCTGCTCCTGGAGTTAACTTCCCCTGAGGCTATTTTGGATTGGATTCTTTAGGAAACTCTATCCATACCTGCAAAAAGGAAACAACTTTAAAAGCAACTCAGAGTGAGCTGTCCCTAATTGCAGTATTCTACAAAATGATTGCTAATTAAAAGACACTCAGAAAATCTTTGATTAGCATTCAGATATGGTTACTAGCTCAGGTACATCTCATGCTATTCGACATACTTTAATTCTCACCGCAACCTTGTCAGGTGTGCTAGATGCAGTATTTGACTTATGGAGAAACTGGAGTATGAAAAGGTAAATTACTATACATTATGCAATATTCATTAGGCTGTAGAATAAAATGACTAATAGTGAGTTTTATACTCCAGATCTGCACATAAATCATTCTTCCACTTGTCACACAACAGTGCTCCACAGTGGACACTAGTGTATACAAATGGTGATAATAATATCTTAAAGAGAACATGACCAGAAAGAAATTTACTGTCTTTGGAGGTCCTTAACAGTGGCTTGTCCAGAAGCATTTCTCATCCAGATCTAGCCTCATAGTAGTGTAATAATTGTAGTATTTGTCCATTGGTAATGATTTCCACTCTTCATTTGTATTTTCTGTTATCTTCAGATGCTCTTACCTGGAAGATTCCTGAAATCTTTTGCTGGCTCCATAAAGAAGGGAACCTCTCTGAGGAGGAAATGACACGGACATTTAATTGTGGGATCGGTGCTGTCTTGGTAGTTCAGAAGGAGCTGGCTCAGCAAGTTCTCAAGGATATACAGAGACACGAGGCAGCCTGGCTGATTGGGAAAGTTGTCTCCCTACAAAAAGGTTATTACATTTTTATTTTCCTTAAAAAAAAAAATAGGGCTAAATTCCTTAGCTGGTGAGTCTCTGTAAAAGTGAGCTGAAAATCTCTTAAGTGCCACCTCCATGGCTTTTTTGCACAGGGTATTAAAATGACAGCCCTCGTGACTTCAGTCTCGGTCCATAGAACACATGCTTGGCAATGTCAGTTGTCACTAGAGCTATAAATAAGTAACGAGAAATAAAGCAGTGTCATTAATCTCTTTTCATGGGTATTTTTCTCCTCTCTCTGTTCCTCCTTTTATTTACCTGTTGTTTTGGTCTGGTTTCTTTATTGTACGTTTTCAGGCTCTGCCCATGTCAAAGTCCACAATCTACTTCGAGCCTTGCAAGCAAATAGGTCACTGTCTGTACACAGCCACATCCAAGGCAAAATCCAAACAAATAAAGTGAAGGTTGCTGTCCTTATCTCTGGAACAGGTAAGGGTTATATTCTTTTTACAGTGTAAAACAGACTACTGAAAAAGGAACTTCACACCAGTTTTAAAATCTCTTAAGTCTTCTTTTCTCTGTGGAGGCTCTGGTAGACTTAGAATCATAGAATCATAGAATCATGGGCTTTCAGTAACAGAATAGATATTGATCTTTGATTAATTTCAGTCACAAACAGAATGATCTTTCACCTCCGCACTACACTGTGAATTGCATCTGTGTTCACTTTATCTAAAAATTTCTACCTGTGTCCAGATTCAAGCAACCTCTGTGTTTTACTAGAGGGACAGCAGCATTATTTCACAAGTGGACCAGTGTTTCTTTCTTGACATACAGGCATTCTTAGGCTTTCCAGAATTCTCACTTAGAATTGGGTTGGAAGGGACCTTAAAGATCCTCCAGTTCCAACCCCCCTGCCATGGGCAGGGACACCTCCCACCAGCCCAGGCTGCCCAAGGCCTCATACAACCTGGCCTTGAACACCCCCAGGGATGGGGCAGCCACAACTTCTCTAGAAAACCCATCCTAGTGTTTCATCACCCTCATTGTAAAGAATTTCTTCCTATTGTCTAATCTAAATCTTACCCCCTCCCAATTTAAAGCCATTCCCTCTTGTCCCATCACTACAAGCCCTTGTAAAAAGTCCCTCCCCAGCTTTCCTGCAGCCCCTTCAGGCACTAGAAGGTCACTATAAGGTCTCCTCGGAGCCTTCTCTTCTCCAGGCTGAACAACCCCAACTCTCTCAGCCTGTCCTCATATGGGAGGGGCTCCAACCCTCTGATCATCTTTGTGGCCTCCTCTGGACCCATTCCAGCAGCTCCATATCCTTCTTATGTTGGGGGTTTCAGAACCTGACACAGGACTCCAGGTGGGGTCACATGAGAGCGGAGTAGAGGAGAGTCACCTCCCTCACCCTCCTGGCCATGCTTCTTTTGATACAGCCCAGGATATGGTTGGCTAAGAGGCAGATCATAATTCCAATTCCATAAATTACAGTTTACAAGTTTAATTGCTAGTAAAAGCCCCATAGGCTCCATCTGTCAAATTAATTTCCCAGTCATATCAATTAAAAAAGGATTATCGTTAACATTAGTGGGTTTTGGTTGAATCTCATCCACATTGCTGCGTATTTAAAACCTCTTTTAGCTGTTAACTATATTTATTCTCCAGGAACGACTTGATATTCATGTATTATTTTCTCACTCATAGGCACAAACCTGGAAGCCCTCATAAACAGCACAAAGAAGCCCACCAGTTTCGCACAAATAGTTCTTGTGGTTTCTAACAAAGCTGGTGTGGAGGGGTTAAGGAAAGCTGAAAGAGCTGGTATTCCTACGAGGGTAAGTCTTTCTCATCTTTTTAAAATCAGCTATCATTTGCTCTGACAGTAGCAGGAAGGTACTGTGAGATAATGAGTTTTACTAAGGCAAGAGTTGGTTTGATAGGAAGCCTTAACTTTTCTTTTTTGCTCTGTCATGAACTTGTGCCCTTGGGCAAACTGCCTAACAAGGGAAGCAAAATACTTCCTTTCCTCCTTCTCAAAGATGCTGCCAGCAATCCCAGTGATTTTGGGAATAGTCATTGTATTAAACTAGCACAAAACTTCCCTGGTTACAGATAAAACTTTTCTGTCTAATGAACTGTGGTGCATTTACACTGAAGTACCAAGCTGTCTTATCTGAATTTGATTTTTAAATTACACACCCAACAGATAGAGTAGTTCATTTGAATGAAATAGAGGTCAAATCAGTGGGACCTTTCACTTGGTATCGCACTGACTCCCTGGGTGTTGCTTCAGGCTCTCTAAGATTTCTCCAAAGAGACTGTGCTTCCCTTGGTGTCACTGGATCCAGTGCTGCATTGCTTTGCCCTTTGGGCAGTCATTTGTATTCTAGATGTGAAACGCGACCATTCTGACTTAGAAGCGTTTTACAGTCGCTTTTCACTGGCACCTACAGGCGGAAGGAAGATGTGGGTCCATTGCAAGCTTTGTTATCAACTTTATATCAACAGGATCTGAACGTTAGCGCTGCTGTCTCTTATGTGGGAGTACACAAAAATCACAAGTAAAATATATCCATGTTGTGCAGGGCAAGAACAAACATATAATGAGGAAAATAAGTGTATTCTGGGAGAGCTGATGGTCTCGGTGGTTAAGATGATGAGTGAGCAGTGAAACAAGGATGCTGAGGAGTACATGCCGTGCCAGCGATTGCCTGGTCATTCCTGGAAGAGTTCAGCCCGGTGTTGAGCCAGACTCTGTTTCTAGTGCCCTTTGCCACCCTTTCAGCTAACCGGATCTGGTTTTTCATAGAATCATAGAATTACCAGGTTGGAAGAAGACCCACCAGATCATCGAGTCCAACCATTCCTATCAAACACTAACCCATGCCCCTCAGCACCTCGTCCACCCGTGCCTTAAACACCTCCAGGGAAGGTGAATCAACCACCTCCCTGGGCAGCCTGTTCCAGTGCCCAATGACCCTTTCTGTGAAAAATTTTTTCCTAATATCCAGTCTAAACCTCCCCTGGCGGAGGTAGATCTGGTAAGGATTAGCAGGTACTTTTATTTAGAAGTTGGGGGTTTAAGTTATGTAGTGCTGCCTTCTTCCTGTTTAAATTCGGGGATGTATCCCAGATGGAAAATACGTAACTCAGCTATATTGACTTTATGCGGGAGGGACTGTTTTGTGAGTTTGGGATAAGTCTTTCTTTCAAGGTTTTGTGATCTAGTTTTTGGCAAGGTTCAGCTGCTTAAAATCATTAGAGGCCTTCAATGCAGTGAAATCATTGTAAGGCTTTAGGCCGTCTTAATGGTCTAGATTTGCAGGTCATTAAATTGTGTCAAAATGCTGGGTCATGCAGCTGTGGGCCTAACAAAGTAAAACTCTTGTTTATTCTGATGATTGTGCTGTGTGAATAGGAATAAAGACTGTCTGTTAGCTGCATGTGTTTGTGAACTGTGCTTCTTGCTGTGGACATGCACCCAACCCAAGCCACACGTGGAGATTTAATTTTTTTTTTTTTTATTACTACAAGGTACCGTTTCGTTGTGCTCCTAGGACTTTTGGATTAAATTAACACCGTGTCCTTATTTCTTTGTCTTTTGGGTTATCACAGGTTGTTGACCATAAATTGTATGAAAGTCGCACTGAATTTGACAGTGCAGTTGACAAAGTCCTTGAAGAATTCTCAGTTGAGCTGATCTGTCTGGCTGGATTTATGCGAATACTGTCAGGTCCTTTTGTCAAAAAATGGGAAGGTAAGCACAGCACGGTAGTGTGTGCATTTAAAAAAAAAAAGTAATTCTATAACTTATCCTCAGGAAAGAAGAAAATGGGAAAAATACATAAAAGGGGCCATATTAATTTGGGGTTTGCAAGATGCTGGACTTCCCATCTTGTAAGGAAAAGGAGGAGAAAGCGGAAGGCAGTATTTTTCCCCCTTCCCTCTATCATTTCCACAGAGGTTAAGGAAGCCAAGGACAAATACAGATCTTGTCGTCTTTGATTTAGTAGAAAATACTTTAAAATAAGGCTTGGAAGACTTTAGACTTCTGCAACTATGAGGTGTAGGGCAAATTGTTACCTAATCCGTAGGTGTTTGTTGGGGAGAGATGAGTGTCCAGCCACCGAGAATTCCCTCCCCTAACAGATGAGCTGCTTCAGCTGCATATAGAACTGCAAAACCAGGCAGTGATGTGCAGTTCCTCTTAACAAAACCTTGCCAGCCATTCCAGGAGTTGTCTGAATCCAAGGGTGGCATGTTTCACAGGAACATTCAGGTCTCGTTTGTCCAAGGTGTTTACAGTGTGTCTCCCTTCTGTTCTTCTTTTACAATTTTTCCAGGTCTTTATTAGAATAATAGAATCATAGAATCACTAGATTGGAAAAGACCTCTTAGATCATCGAGTCCAACCATTCCTATCTGCCACTAAACCCCAGGCAGATAAAGTCCTCAAGGCTGGTAACACCTCTGGCTCCTTCAGTGACTGCTCTCCCTCCCTCAGTTCTTAACATTCTTCTTATCTCTTTCAATTTCTTTTAGGGAGTCCTGAATCACACAGAGGCAGCTGCTCTTCTCACAGTTTGCTCAGCTTTGGGTTCAGTCACAGTTATTTAAACTAGTTCTCGCTCATACCAGTCACAGGCTGGTCAGCCTATACGTTGCAGCTCTCTGGGCAGCCTTTATTGTTCACCGAGTGACTTTTGTGCTAGCCTGGGTGTGTCTATGACACAGACCTTTTACGCCTGAACTACTTTTCAAACCTCTCTTTAAAATCAGTGGAGCAAAACAGGCGTTCCTAGGAGGCAAATCCTTTTATGCTAGACCTGTCAGCTAAAGTCAGTCAGATGAATTGGTTTTGTTTCTCTCCATTCATAACAGAGTCCAGAAGACAAAAATGTAGAAGTCTGTGCTGTAGACAGCTGTAGTTAGGAAAAAGGAGTACCTGTCTACAAGAGATGTGTTTTGAGTACAGTATCCTTGTAGTGGATGGAAAAGAACTTTGTTTAGGACAGAGATCTTCATAGAATCATAGAATCATGAAGTTGGGAGAGACCCACCGGATCATCGAGTCCAACCCTTCCTATCAATCACTAAACTGTGCTCCTCAGCACCTCATCCACCCGTCCCTTAAACACCTCCAGGGAAGGTGACTCAACCTCCTTGGGCAGCCTCTGCCAGTGCCCGATGACCCTTTCCATGAAAAATTTTTTCCTAATATTCAGCCTAAACCTCCCCTGGTGCAGCTTGAGGCCATTCCCTCTCCTCCTGTCCCCTGTCACTTGGGAGAAGAGGCCAGCTCCCTCCTCTCCACAACCTCCTTTCAGGTAGTTGTAGAGAGCAATGAGGTCTCCTCTCAGCCTCCTCTTCTCCAGGCTAAACACCCCCAGCTCTCTCAGCCGCTCCTCATAAGGCCTGTTCTCCAGCCCCTTCACCAGCTTTGTTGCTCTTCTCTGGACTCGCTCCAGAGCCACAACATCCTTCTTGTGGCGAGGGGCCCAGAACTGAACACAAGATTGAAGGAGCAGCCTCACCAGTGCTGAGTGCAGAGGGAAAAATCTTATCCAAATAAAGGACGAGTTTAGTTCCCTCTGATTTAGGGGCAGAGCACTTCAGGTGCTGATGCATGGAGCAGTATTTGCATTACATGTAAGACTGACCTGAGAGCAAAAGAAAAGACTTTCTTCAATACAGGACGGTTAATTCATTTTTTAAATGTCCAGCACTGAACTGAGCTTGAAAACATATGCCTACCTGACCTGTGACCACGAGTATCTCTCAGTTAGTTTCTAAGTGTGAGCCCATTTAGTTCAGTGTGTGCCAGCCAAGAGGAGCCTGCTGTAAAACTCTGCCTCGGCCATGCCAAGGCACCGACTCCCCTGAATTATCCATGTGTAGTCAGTACTTGTTGCCTCTTTCTTAAAAGCTGTCACTTTTTCTTCCTCTCACAGTCACAAGGACATAGAGTGTGAAGTTAGTTGTGAAACTCTTGCTTAGCAGTCCTGAAATGTTAATTTTGAATGTTAATGTAAAGGACAGATTTAAAAAACAAAGCAAAACCAGCACAAACCAATGTTCCATTAGAGTGGTTTCTGACAGTGCTGCAATGAGAAACTGGTGAAACTTGTGCAGAAGTGCAGATTTTCCAGCTCGCTGCGCCCAATGCCTTTTTCCTCAAGCAGCAGGCAGGGAGATGATAATGCTCAAAATGAGATGATTTTGAGACACAAACCACATTTGAGATATTGTTGAAGATCAGTCAATACATTTGCCTCTTTTTTAAGCTGCACAGGTTGCTGTCTGCACGAGTTTTTGCAGTGAGGTGCAGATTTTGTACGGTGCTGCCAGAAAAGGCCTTCACTTTGCATTACAACATCAGACGCCTCTATTTTGGTGCTGCTGCCCCTGCCAGCGCACGTCAGCTCAGTCTCGCTGCTTGGCATTTAGGTGGTGTTGAATGAATCCTGGTGACATACAGTCTTCCTAAACAGGAGGCTGCAGAGATGGCATGAGTGGAGCACACGGTTGTATAAATAGTATCGATGGCCACTTTTTTTAATCCTGTAGGGGTTTGTACCAAATCGAAGGGAAAATCTAAGGCTGCCAAACACCTTCTGACTTTGCTCAGGCCCAGACTGGGCAGGAGGAGACGTCACTAAGGTATTAGGAACAGACAGAAGAAGTCAGCTAGAAGAAAGAAGGTTTTCTCGTGGTTTAACCATCGCTTTGCTGTAGCGGTGAGACCCTGAGGGCACAACCACCCACCCTTTGATTACAGCTAGGCAGGAACTCAGGGCTTCCTCTTTAACAGGAGGGTTATAACCATGGTCACATCTGGTTGAGCGCTAGAGGCTACATTATCGCTTTCAGGATCCCCCAGTCAACTCGCCATGTGGAAAGTAGTAGTGGCAGACAGGTGCTTTTCGGAAGGGCAGAGAGAAGGGCTCCCGTGGGAGCAGCTGTTGTCCTTTATTAAGCTGAAACAGGTGTGGAGGAGAAGTCCAGGCTAAAGAATTTTTGCCTTGTCACAGGGCGTCTCCTAAGTCATTTGAAACTGCACCGAGTGTCTTTCGGATAGTGAGTTTGTAAGGAAGAGGATCATGCTTGTGATCAAAGCAGAGGAGAACAAGATGCTGAGGGAAAGGACAGCTACATCAAAAAGATTAAAATCATTATTAGTCACTGGAGAAATACGCTTTAGCCATGCCATTCATTATAACTGATTGCCATCTTTGATTTTTCTGAAACAGTGAGACAGCAGAAGCTGTGAAAAATCTTTTTCACAAATGTATTTTGTTTCTCTCTTGATGATGGTGCTTTGAATGCTTTGGAATGGCTGAGCACTAAAAGACAATGACCTCACTTATAATTTTCCAGGAAAAATACTGAACATCCACCCATCTCTACTGCCTTCTTTTAAGGGAGCAAATGCCCACAAGCTGGTGTTACAAGCCGGAGTCCGAGTCACAGGCTGTACTGTGCACTTTGTAGCTGTAAGTACTTCCTTCTCCCTCCATTTAACTGTAACTTATTAGTTTTTAGGTTTTCACCTCAGAGCCTGCTTGGAACACCCTTATGCCATCACATCTGATCACCTTTTCTCCCTTGTTCATCCATAACATTGTTAGATAATACAGTGCTCTCATTTGCCATCCCTGGAGAAGGAACTGGAAATGAATAGTCTATGCAGGAGCTTAAAATTTACCTAAGTTAACTTCTTCCCCATGCATCCCACTGCTGCCTTCCACCAGCTGGACAGGGGGTACTGGTTTATATATGGCCTTGGCTAACCTGAAATCTTTATTACTACCCAGCACCAACTACTTAGATGTTATCGTACATCCTTCCTTGTTTGTTGCCTTCAAGAAAAAGAAAAAAAAAACCCAAAACCCAAGCCAGCACTGGAAATGGCACAAAAAGCTTAGATTTGTTAAGAAGCAACCCCGTGTTTGTGGGAACAGAGGAAAATGTAACAATTTATGTTAGTCAAAAACCAAAAAAGCAAAAGCCAGAGATCTCTCGGCTTGGAAGATGCACTTTTTTATCAGCTCAAGGAGCATTATTTCCATCTTGTTCAGTTCTCGGGGCTGGCAGTAACGAGTCTCTCCTTCTCTGCTGCATTCTTCAGATTATTCTCTCCTTTTCCACTGCTCCTGAAATCCATTCTCATGAGTTTTACATTCTCTTGTAAAAAGAGACAAAAAATCATTTCCAGATGGAAGGGAAAACTGCACTCTGTTTTCCATGATATGACTTTAGATGCACTGAGAACCAATAACTGAACAGCAGGGATCTGCTTTGTTAACATGCAAAAGAAAGATCTGCGGGGTCCCTCTAGTCCGGCTGCGTGCCAAGGCTTGGCCAATTCACTCTCTTGAATTGAAATGTTATAATTTTGTCTAATTTAGCCTAATGTGTCCCCAGTTAACGTGGCTTTTGTTGTTTTCTGTAGCAGTAATGTTACTCGCTCATGTTCTATCTGCTATCTTTCTGGCTATCGCTTTTACAGGAGGAGGTTGATGCCGGAGCAATCATTTTCCAAGAGGCAGTTCCAGTTAAGATCGGTGACACAGAGGAGACCCTGTCCGAAAGGGTGAAGGAGGCCGAGCATCGAGCCTTCCCCGCTGCCCTGCAGCTTGTCGCCAGCGGGGCTGTACAGGTTGGGGAAGCTGGCAAGATCTACTGGAAGTAGGAGCAGCTTGTCCACAAAGGTCCTCAGATGGGACAGCTGGGGTGCCTTGATTGATGAAAACAGAAGTCACGCACACTGTATTCTCGTAACCAAGTGTTCTTAACATAGGGTTTACCATGTCGTGCTCACAATCAAATGGTTAAGGATTTGTACTAAAATCCTCAGAAAGCCACAAATGGGAATATTAAGGCAGAGGGCTCTTCTCGGTAGTTTCAGCAGTGGCTCCATTACATGCTTCCTAATTATAATCACTTCCTTGGCCAACATTTCGGTTCTCGCTTTCTACCCAAACAAAAAACCGTTCAGCTGGTTACAGAGAGATCTGCGACTCTCTGAGATTGGCTTAGGAACACCAGTATTACTCTCTACCAGACCATACAAGCTGTAACAAGGGAGTCTCTTGTTGTGTGCTGTGAAGGGCTTGTGAGGAAAAGTACTGGAACCAGTTCAATGGAAGAGACAGCTAACGGCAAAATGCTTTACTCGTAAAAATGGCCAGCCAGAACAAGAGGAACTGGCCTCCCGAACCAGTAACCATCCCTGCAGGTAATGAAATGGATTCTTTTCCCATGTAATTTCTTTTTTAATGTTGGTAGATCTTGTCTGGCCCAGCTTCTGGACCTATCCTGTCATTTCAAATATTGGAGCTGCCATCAATCAGATGCTCAATAGAATTAAATGTCTGTTGACCATTTGCCTTCAAGCATCCCTGTGTGAATGCACATATAAATTCCCCTCAGAGATTTGTTCAGAGCCAAAAGAATTGGAGTTTTTTAATTTTTGGAATGAGCAGAAAGGGAGTTAGGAGTGGATAAAAATGTGGTTTTGGTTTGTTTCAGATATCCTGCTGAAGTTAAGTGCCTTTATTCTTGGAACAGTATTTTTACCTGGAATAATGCTGATGGAAACCCAGTAAATGTTATCATTCTGAAAACAATAAGGTTTTATTGCACAGCTGAACTCTTGGGGAAAAAAACCCACCTGGTTTGCTTGTAATGTTTTAGCATAGCTGTGAAAACATTTTGATTAGTAAAATAATCAGTTTTCCCACACACAAACCAGAGGTATCTGACCGAGGCTGCTACTGTATGTTTCAGAGCTCCCTTCTAATGCAGAGAAAGCTGATTTGTATTCCTTATGGTACGTCTGTGTTGCAGTAATCTTGATTTGGATTGGAAATAAAGTCTAATGAAGCTAAACAATTAAACGTCAAAATCTTTCCTTGGAATTCCTTTGCCAGCAGCATAAGCTGGAGGAGGAGTCTGTGAAACAGAATCTTTGCCTGTGGTACCACAACTGTAAGTCAGCTGGGGAGGTTACAGACATGTGCAGTGCTGCTTAATTCAGTGACGACCCGCAGAGCGCAGTGACCTCACTGCTTTAGTGGCCACATGCTCCATGATGGAGAAGCTTGCTGATAAACTATTCCCGTCATCTTTTGTCACTGCGGATAAAGCTCAAGCAAGTACAGAGGAAAATGGATATGGTCAAAGTTAATTTGCTTGTAAAGGGCAAAGAATAAAAGCTAAGTCTTCATTCCAGAGTTTTTCTTTACGAAGCTGCCCTCCCCCCAACAGCCAAGCTGCCCGCCAAGGCCTGGAATCCAGTCTGTCTCAGGGAGAATGTAAAAGATGCAGAAAGCATCCAGCTCTGGCAGGGCTTTGGCCTGCACAAGTTCATTGCTTTTGCCGAGACAAAGCAAACATTTCACAAGTCAGAAGAAATTGTACTTCAATTACCTCAGACGCTGGAAGAAGTAAGACTACTAGGGGGTGAAGCTGCTACCTGTGCAGTTAATAAGTACAACATTATTGATAAAAGCAGTTTGATTGCTGCCAGAAAGGCCAACATCACAAGACCGAGTGCTCCAACTCCCATACCTCGTTCCATCACAGACAGCTTGAGGAAGACTCGGGTATTTTGCCATCTAAGACTGATGGCAAAGGGAATTTAAGCACCTATCTCTATGTCTACAAATGCATAAAAAGAAATATCATTGTGACCTGAATGCTGGATGGCTTTGCTTCAATTACCACTCTGTAAGAAGAATACATGGATTAACAGACTATCCCCACACTCAATCTCACAGGGATGCCAAGAACACAATTGGAGAAAGAGTAGTTTGGTACCATAGTGATCATCTGGACAGCATGAGAGCAAAATAACTGGCACCCTCTTTTAACATTTTATTTGTTAATCTTGGAACATGTAGTCATGTGTGCTGTGCTGTGCAATTCAAATAACATACAACGGAAAGTTCCTACACAGTTACAACAGACCAAAAGCAAACTAAGCTTGACAATGAAGCTGGTGAAGGAGCTGGAGGCATCTGAGGGAACTGGGGTAGTTTAGCCTGGAGAAAAGGAGGCTGAGGGGACACCTCATCACTGCCTACAGCTGCCTGAAAGGAGGGTGTGGGGAGACGGGTGTTGGTCTCTTCTCCCAAGTGACAGGCAATAGGACGAGAGGGAATGGCCTTGAGCTGCGCCAGGGGAGGTGCAGATTGGACATTAGGAAAAATTTCTTACTGAAAGGGTTATCAGTGGTTTAGTCCCCATCCCTGGAGGTGTTTAAAAGACGAGGAGATGAGGTGCTCAGGGATATAGTTTTGTAGTGGACAAGTACGGTTGGACTTAGTGATCTCAAAGGTCTTTCCCAACCAAGTGATTCTATAATTCTAAGCTATGTGTTTATCATAAAAATTATCCATACATACCAAATATTTTTTAATCTTGTCTTGTCACAGTTCTTCATGTTTCTCCCAGATCATGAAAAGTACATGTTCCTTGCTCCACTCACTGGAGTGCAAGAGACAAATACAGATTTCTGTACATAAATGGCAGAGCTTGCAAGAGGCAACTGAACTTTTCTCCCCTCCTGAACTACTGAAACACCGCTAGCTACACATCAAAAACAAAAATAAAAGAAAAAATTAGACCTAACTGACTTGTGCTCTCAAACAGCCAGATGCGGCCAAGGGCAAGATATAGCATATGCCCCTCACTGGTACAGTACATGTCATACCAAAACAAGAGTATTTTTTTTTAACTCTGGACCTAACAGCGATTAGTGGTCCCTCCTCTAGAAAAACTGAGTGCTGGTGACTTCTTTTCTACTTTGTTCAAGTAGCATCTTAGCTGGCTTGCTTCTTCTGATTTGTTACTTGCATGCAAGGAATTATTCTGGTGGATACAAGCTTCCACAGAAAAAGGGTTTCCTTCAACAGCAACAACTCTGGACCAAGCTGATCATTCGGTCAACAAAGAAAATGGAGATTTTCCTACTCCTGCAAGTTAAGCTGAGGATGTCTTATTCTGCTGATTTCAGGGATGAAGGAAGAAAAATGCTTGAAATCTGGTGTTTCCTAGAAACCTCTAATTAAATTTTCATCCCTCAAGATCCAAATGTTTTAATATGAAATTCTGGGCATGTCTGCATGCTGCTTTCTTTCAAAGAGAAGGGAAAGCGTCTCATGTATGTTCAGTACGCACTATTGCATCGTATCAACAAATAATCTGCGAAGGGCAGTTTGTTTCATTTTGCTTGCCTTCCACAAGTTCCCTGCCTTTTTGGCCTTTGGATCTTCTGCTCGGCAGCTGAATAAACTCTGGCTCCCACACTGCTGCACGTGTTAATGTGCTCTATGTCCCACTGAGTTCCCACAGTAGTGGGACTCACAAGGATGAGGCCCCTGTAGCCTCCCACCCCCTCCCACAGAACTATGCATTCATCCATAATGCTTTTTCACCCCACAACTTCACACTGTGCCAGTCTGGGCCTCACTTCTGATCTGCCCTGACATGTCTGGTCTCTTCCACCCAGCATTTGCTGGTCACTGTCTTGCAGCAGCAGCATTCGTCTTTGTGGTTGTTTTGTGAAGCTCTTGGTGCTCTGCAATGTGATGCAGCCAACAAAAATCGAACCCTCAGAAGATTTTTATTCCCCTCTGAAGCAGCTGACCATTTTTGTAGCTTAAGCTTCCTCTTTGATTTGTAACACAGTGTCTCCTTTACAGATGTAAAAAAACCAGAACAAAGAAATTTAAAATTTGAAATGACAGCTTGGCTTCCACTGCCAGTTTTGCAAAAGGAGTGTAACTAAAGCTGCAAGCTGAGGGAAAGGGATCATGGCTCAGAATGGAAACCTGTGACACTGATAGGCCTGCAGTCAAAGCGAAGCAGATTAAGGGCAAGAAGGAGGAGGGAGGAGGGAAAGATGAGCAGAGCAAGCTACACCACATCAGTTTCTTGAGGGTCCAGGGCCACAAGAGAGGACGTGCTGTCTCTCTTCTCTTCTTGAAGACAGAGACTTTGGCTCCCCTGTTTCCAGTAGGTTTTACCATCAGCTCCTAACTGCACTGCTCCACTGGCCACCAGCTGCAGGGCGATGGGAAAAGCCCGACACTCGGCTTCTTTAACTCTTTCCGACAGCATCTCCTCAGTGTCATCTGCCTTCACTGATACCGGCTCCTGGTGGATCACCGCTTTTGGACTGGATTCCTCCTAAAACAGGAATATTGGCAATCTTTGAGAAGGGGCCAGTTAGCAGTCTCAGAAAGGTTTATCAATGATGCAGATGAGGCAGAGAAAGTTTCATGAGAGAACTCAGCAAGCACAGCCATAAATGTGCGCAGGAAGCTGAAAGTACATCCAGAAAGGCTTATGACCTCCGTTAGGGGTAGCTATATTACATTAGGAGGTACAGCAGGAAGGAAGACGCGGGCTGGAAGATCAGAAGGCAGTCTGTCCAGGGCAGGAGAAACCAAACAGCCCCACAGACGATATGAAAGAAGACAGGACCTCAAGAACCCATAAATGCAGTGTAACCTCCAATCTTCCTGGTTTTACTGGTAACAACCCCAAGATTTCTACACATTCCTGTTACCTCCTCTTGCTTCTGCAAGAAAAGAAAGAAAAGAAAAACACCAATTCCTTTTCATAACGTACTCAATGTTAGGCAAGAGGGCACTTACCAGGACAAAATGCACAGTGCAGCCTGTGACTTTGAATCCACTATGCAGGGCTTGCTGGTAGGCATTTCCATCCTTGATTGGTGGGAAAAGTGATGGGGAAGCATTCAAAATTTTCCCTGGGCATCAGTGTGACAGCAGAAAAAAAAAAGAAAAAAAAACAATTTAAACTTAATTCACTTTAAAAAAATTAAAGTGAGATGTGATCATCAGTTCAAACCAAGAGCATTCAGCACCACTCTGGAGTTTAAATAGTCTCAACTGCAGCCAGAACATAACAAGGCATGTTCAGATTCAAGTTAAAAAGCACAAATACACGCGTTAGGACCTCTAAGGAAAGCAGAGGAAATGATGCTCAGATCTGAGCAAGTACTGCTCTTCCAGGAACACTGAGGATGGTGTGCAGGCTTTATTGATAGCCAGACAAGCATGGTTCAGTTAGGGCCAAGGATTTCATTTTCTTTTGCGTCTGCGGATGGATAGATAGAACTAAACTGCCTGCTCTGCATGCATTCCTCCTTCCCAGCAGGGAGGCAGACCAGCTCTGTGACTCCTGATTTTGCCCCTTTGTTACTCATTATGCCAGCACAAGGCATTCCTTTGCCAATGCACAGTCGGAATCTCAGCACAGACCCACTAGCTGGAACAAATGAAAGCATAAGGCAGCCCCACTGGTTTACATGCAGCCCTCAGTGTCAGCAAGGCTGTGAGAGATTTCATCAAAAGACAAAGCACTATGACTGTGTAACTCTAGTGAGACCAAGTATCCCTATTCTAATTTCTCTTCTATAGTCACAATTTCTTACCCTTCCATTTTCTGAGAAAAGGACTGGATAAAACTCTCACAAATCCTGAAAGACATATTAGTTCAACAGCGAACTCTTCAAGAACTCGGTCAATTGTGCTGTCAAATTCAGAGCGACTTCCATATAACTTATGATCAATCACCTAGAACATTGAAACAGATGAGAAGTCATATTGAGGAAACAATAACTTTTTGTTTGTGAGAGCAGCTACCTGGGCAACAAAGAGAAAGCAAAATGGATTCATTCCAGGACATTTGTGGATTTAAAAGTTATAAGTTTGTATGTTATCCACAACATTTGTGATTTTTTTACATTCATACAAACATCTCTGGGAACACCCCAGTCACTTGCTAGTTAACCCTGTTTCACACAGGGTACTTTCTAGGATGTGTAGACAATGTGCACATAGAGAAGCCAACTGTGAAAAGGGAAACGAGTGGGTAATGTGGTGTAGAGGGAAATAAGTGGGAAGATGTCAGAAGATACTGAAGATACCTCTTACTCCACAATGTCCAGCCAATGACTAATGTAAAAATAGTAAT
The DNA here is from genome assembly GCA_033459285.1 of Clamator glandarius. NCBI lineage: Eukaryota > Metazoa > Chordata > Aves > Cuculiformes > Cuculidae > Clamator > Clamator glandarius. The sequence goes on along the minus strand of JAUNZM010000310.1, from coordinate 244,899 downwards.
GAGTCATTGGCAAACATCACTACCAGTTGCTTACTGAAAATCACGAACTTATCTAAAAAGAGAACAAACTGGCCAGATATCTTGCATAAGGGGAGGAATCAAGTCTTGTTCTACCTCACCTCTCAGCTATATTTCCCAAGGTAAGTGTTGATTCCTGACTCTGTCCACGAAGACATCCAAAAAAAGAAGCTAACAAAGTCTGCCCAGGGAGGTGGTTGACTCACTGTCCCTGGAGGTGTTTAAGGTTAGGGTGGATGAGGTACTTAGGGGCATGGTTTAGGGATTGGTGGGGATGGCTGGACTCGACGATCCGGTGGGTCTCTTCCAACCTGGTTATTCTGTGTGATTCTGTGTGAAAGCTACCGAGCTCTTGCTTATGAAAATGTGATTAATTTTGACATAACTTTTTCTCAGAGAGATGAGTCTTTACACTCCCAGAAAAAAAGTAACATGAATCCAACTCAGCTGTTGAGGAAGCTTGCTGAAAAGTTTTCAATGTATGGAGGCCCTCTAACTATATAGTCCCATCTGTGTGTAGCTGTACAAATACATTAGCCACTAAAAAATCATTAAATGTTAGAAGGAAGAATTCCTGATGGGCTGCATTTGAAATCCCAGGTTGCTGAATGTTTTCAAAAGCCACAATCCATACTTTGACAAATACCAGGACATGATGTTACTCTTTTTTTCCTTTTTTAGGAAACAAACCAACAAAAGTTGCCATAACACTGTGCTATTCTACTGACCACAGGCAGGAGAAGACATTCATATGGTGCTGCTGAAAGTGATGAAGCACATTATGAGACAAAGGCCTTTCTAAAGAGGGATGAGCCATGGAGATAACGTGCTTATGTTGGTACTAGATTGTGTCCAAAGAAGAGAAATGAAGCTGTTGAAGGGTCTGGAGCAGAAGTATTATGAGAGGTGGCTGAGGGCACTGAGGTTGTTCAGCCTGGAGAAAAGAAGGTTGAGGGGAGACCTCATCACTGCCTACAGCTGCTTGAAAAGCTGTTGTAGTGAGGTGGGTGTTGGTCTTCTCTCCTAAGTAACAAGTGATAGGACAAGAGGGAATGGCCTCAAGTTGCACCAGGGAAGGTTTAGACTGAATATTAGGAAAAAATGTTCACTGAAAGCATTGTCAAGCACTGGCACAGGCTGCCCGGGGAAGTGCGTGAGTCACCATCCCTGGAGGTATTTGAAAGATGTGAAGATACGTCACTTGGGATTGTGGTTCAGTGGTGGACATGGAGTGTTAGGTTTTATGATTGGGCTTCATGATTCTATTATTCTATGTGTTTCGCAGAGCCTGAACTGATTTAAGTTAAAGCTTGAAGCTGCATTGGCTACAGTCTCAGACTCAAATCATCAAAGCACTTGCAATCTGAAGTCCCTTCCTAACTCTGGACTGTAGCACTCACTGATGAGGTGGGAAAGACACAGACTCCAGTGAGCACTGTCCATGCAGTTTTCAGCTTTGCCTCTACTGATGACTTTGGCAGCTTTGTGCTACATCCACTTAAAAGTTTTAAAGAAAAGTGAGACATGAATACCCACCAAACATTTCATAAAATACCAACAGACTCAGTAGCTGTGAGGTGGTGACAAAAAAGGAAAAGAAATGGGTGTCTTTACCCTGGTGGGGATTCCAGCACGGGCTGCATTTCGTAGTTCTTCCACACCAGACTTGTTGGAGATGACAAGGACAACTTGAACACAACTGCCTGGTTCTTTTGCGTAACCGACGAGCGCAGCAAGGTTTGTGCCTCAAATAAAGAGAGAGCAAACATGAAACTGAGAACTGGCTTTCAATTCTCTTTACCTAACAAAAATGTTGTTTTCAACAACTGCACAAATAGAAGAGGACTAAGGAATTTGTGGACTAGTAAAACTCATTTGTTAAACAGCACAATACAACATCTTGACTTCTAGTCAGCCTTGCTTTTAGAAGGCTCCATAGGCTTTCCTGCAAAAAAGGTAAGGTGGATGCACTTGTATCAGGGCCGAATTCAGCCTCTCCTTTGTAAGGACTTTTCTCTGTGTGATGATAAATGAAAGCTCACCTGTTCCAGAGACAAGAACAGCTACTTTAACTTTGTTTTTTCTGGGTTGGTGTTGACTCTCGACAACAGCATTATTCAGCAGATGCTGGGGGCTGCTCAGCTGCAGAGCTTCAAGGAGATTCTCGACTTTGACGTGAGAACCTCCTCCAAATATTAAGGAAAAAGTTAGGAGTAAAATACCTTAGACTTTACTTTCCCATCTAAGTTTTCTTTGCATGGTTTACTAGTAATACGTTTCAATTGCAAGAAAAACCTATCAGCCATTAATTTATCCTATCACTAACAGAACTATAAAAACATACATTACTCTAACACAACCAACTCACACTAGTTGTGCTGATCCCTTTTGTGTTACTCACTCACAGAATTGTCTCCAAAAGCCTAAGCATAGCACAGGTTTTCAAGGATTATCCCAATCTTTTATGCTTGTCTTCCTCTTTCTTGCATGTTACAAAGAAAACTCAAGATGATGACAGAGCTGAAGTTGCATTTTGGCTGCCTAAACCAAGCTGTTTGGTTTCCAGAGGGATTCCAGGCCATGTCTTGCTGTATGTCAAGCAATGGACATACCAGAATGAAGACTTGCCATCCCATATGAGTGTACACAGTTGTGGCCTATCCTCAAGCTATACACAGGATCCATGTGAGTAGGGAAGGGGTTGGAAAGGATGTGGGTTGATTATCATGATTGTGGTAAAATATAATCAACTAAATAATGTTTGAGCCCTTACAAACAGTCATCAGAGGAATCTACTCATGTCCCAAGCAGGTACTTGGGTAAAACACTATTAAAGTTACGTCACTCTGAAAAAGACATTCACTTCTCGCTCTGTTTAATAATGAAATCTAGATGAAAGGTGTTAAGTACCCTCCAGCCTGAAAGGAAAGCAAATTAATGTGAACTACACAATCTTTGCCTAAGGGAGTCTCCTCAGAACCTTCAGAACTGAGGACAACTGGTATAATCCAGGAGATGCTTGCACTTCACAGAATAATGCTCTAAAACACTGTATCAAATCAAATAGTGCATTCTTAAGTGGAAACCCCTCTGAAGTGAGACAGGTGAATCTGTTACACTTCGAATTAAACCATACTCTTTAATTTTTGTGTCTTCATTTGCCATTATGACACCTGCTAACCTGTGTGACAAAGGGTAGCAACTTTCCCAATCAGCCAAGCTTCCTCATGTTTCTGTATGTCCTTAAGAACATGCTGAGCCAGGTCTTTCTGCACAACCAAGACTGCACCGATCCCACAATGAAATGTCTGAGCCATCTCTTCCTCAGAAAGGTTTCCCTCTCTGTAAAGCCAGCAAAAGATTTCAGGTATCTTCCAACTGAGAGCATCTGAAAATGATTGATATTTGTGTATGATCAGCACAAACATTTGCTACTCTTCTTTTGTTATACACAATGACAGCGTGTCAGAATTTAGCTTCAGCCAATTTTGGCAGCTAAAACCAAGCAGCTGGGATCCCAAATCCCCTCCACTCCCAGGGGGAGGAAAATGGGAAGAAAAAGACTTGTGGGCTGGAAGTTATTACAAGAGCTGACAGCCAGCTTTATAAGTGCTGTTTCACCAGAGCTTTCTAGCTGTAATTTGGTGAGCCAAGCCTCCTCTAGGCTTTCTAATTAGAACATGTGGGGCATGATGGTGAATTAAGATTTATTCATTCCTCATCAGTCAGAAAGGCAAAGCTACAGATGACTTATGTTTCTTCCTTAAGAGATAAAGCAGCCATGGGACAACATTTCCTAGTTTTATTGGACTACTTAAGCAGAACCTCTTTTTCTGTTGCAAAGAATCGATAAGCACTATAAGAGGGTATAATTAGATGTATTGATGAGCAGACTGTAACAGAGCTGAGTGTTCAACACACACATAAGAAGCACGGATGGGCTTTCACAGTGACCCTACTGAGACAGGCATGGCCTTAGTTTTTCTCTGGAAAGCTTGCCATCTCAATTACATTTTAGAAAACTAACAATCCATGGGCTTATCTTGCCTGCAGTTCCAGGCACTGGCAAGCAAGCTATGCACCACCTTAGTTAGCTGGGTTTATTTCTTCCCTTTCTAATTTCATTCTAGATAAATACAGACAGACATATAGACACCTCCCTCTCTCCCCTCCCCAAATATTTCTGGACTTGCATGAATATGGTTTTCTTTAATATTTTGAACTTTCAAATACTTTGCCCGATTTTGGCTTCAACAGAAAAAGTTCTACCTTGCTTACAGATGCCAAATGATAATCTGTTGTGGGGAAGCTACCAGCTACCATCAAATGCATTCAATATGTGTGCGTGTGTGTGTATACATACTGTGGAGCAAATCAGGCAAATTATTTCTCTCTACAAGCTTCACTGTTTGGTCAAAATGTTTAGTATGGAGAAGTGTCTTGAAGAGCACACAATCTTCTCAACCACCTTTTGTCCTAGAGATAAGCTGCCTTCAAACTTTCCTTAAATTTCCTTTCTTCAATGAGAAAGTGGTGCTCATCAGTTGATGCTTACTTGAAATAGGAATGCTTTTGGCAGGCTCTTTGGAAAGGCACTGACTTCAGATTATTCAGTCTCCAACTATGTAGACATACACATTCCTGAAATTCTCTGTAACTGAAGCTGAAAAGTCAAGTCCACACCGTACATAAATTTTGTCAAATGGAAACAGACACCTTTGGTATTTACCTAGGACAGCACTGACATGTTCTGGAAGGATTCTGGAGACACCTTTCACCAACCCCTCCTCAGCAATGAAGGCAAAAGCCTTCACGTGCCCTGAGCGAAGAATGGGCAGCAAAGATGGACTGTACATTTTTGATGGGCTCAGCAATATATCTCCTGCAAAAAGAAGTGTCAATTCCATCAATTTGTTTAAAAGGTCATTAAGTATTTAGTAGGAATGCTTCTCTGAACACGTGTCTAATCTTTGTGGCAGACAGCCTTGGGAAGCAACAAAAAATGCTGGCCCACTCTTCCAAAACTGTGGAAGCAGACCCACATACCTACCCCAAAGACTGACTAACTCTAACCCATCCTGAAGTAACCAACCCTTGGCAGCACCTACATATGAAAATGTCTGAACACGATTAATTCATTTGCAGGTTTGCTTTTGAAAAGAAAGATATTGTACCTAGAGTCTTTTCACCGCAACTGCCTGGTGCTGGTGAGGAGTAGTGTAAGGAGGACGTTAAGAGAATCTTCCTTATGATGCTAAAGCCATGGCCATTAATCCCAGAAGAGGCCAGTCCAATAAGCACATCCTCCTCATCAGCTCTCTGCAGCTGCAGAAGCATCTGCCCTCGCTCCACTGCGCCAACAACAAAGCCAGCCAGGTCATATTCGCCAGAAGAATACGTGCCGGTCACCTCAGCCATCTCCCCGCCTAAGTGGGGAGAGAAAGCAGTCAGCACCAGCTGTAAACATTTTTGATTGTTAACTTTAAGTTTATAGCATCTCCTAAAATACGCAATGTACCCAGGACAGTTGCAGAGACACGCAGCCTAAGCAGCGCATTCAATCCTTCTTGGTTTCTCACCTTAAAACTTCAACAAAGCAAAGCTTCATGAAATTAATGAAGAAGAACTTTTTTTCCATTTCATGCTAATAACCCGGCACCTTCCTGCAATGCCCAGATATCAGAGAGGGAATGAAAACATATTAACACTTCAAGAATATCCAGCATTCTGTTTTGCTCTTTTTTGTGCAAGGATAAATAAGCGAGAATCAGGATCGAAATGAATGAATAGTTGAAAAATCATTCCTCACATGCTGACTCATTTTGGAGATAAGGAAGATTTTAAGCCCAAATGCTAGCTGTTTTTTACACCAAACAGAAACCAACTGTTCTAATGCCACATTCTGCCTACCAACTTTGGTTCACTAGTAATTGTTTCAACATCAGAACCTTCAAATCTCAAAGTGTTCATACCCAGGAAAGTGCATCCTGCATTTCTGCAAGCTTCAGCTATTCCTTCTTTGATTGTTTCAGTCACATCAACATCTAGTTTGCCACTGGCAAAATAGTTGAGAAAGAAGAGAGGCTCTGCTCCTTGAGCTAGGATGGCATTGACACACATGGCAACCAGGTCCTGACCTACGGTGTCGTGTTTCTTACATACTTGTGCAATCTGAAAAAAATGGTGAGATACAGCACTGATGACAAGAAATACACAATCCCTAGATATTAATCAGTCCAATAAGCAGAAATCTTCTTTTCCCTGAAAAGAATCACAATAGAACATACACATCAAAGATAACCTGGTGCATCATATACCTTAAATCAAGAGAAAACAGCTCATTCTCCTGCAGAGAAAAGAAAAATCTGGTTTGTTTTTTTGAAACATTAATTCAAATTCTAGCTCCTGCTACCAAGAAATTCTAATTTTTGATTGTTTGTTTGCTTTTGGGAATATTATGACAAATCCAGCATAAAAGGTGTCCAAAAGCAATTACAAATTTCCAGGATATTCAGCCTACAGAACATCCTGCAATTTCAAAAAAATGAGATCGAGGTGCTCAAACATCACTATGTGTTCTGCTTTAAGTTTGCCTATTAACTTCACTAGGCTAGGCAGCAAAACTGAAACAAATTTTGAGTAATTTTCTTCTTCCCCAAGTCCACAGGAAATGAGATTCCTCTATTCCATCCTCCCCAAGGAGTCTTTTTATCTCAGCTATCTCATGTCACAGACAAGAACATGGGCCTGCTCTGTAGGCTCTCTTGGACAACAGATCTTTCACAAGGCAATACTACTTCTTTCAGGAAGGCTGCTATTTGCTTTTAAAAAAAGTTATCACGGTGTTTGCATCCTGCAAGCAATGAAATCTGATTCAGACATCGTGACTTCTATAAAGTGGTGGCACTACATTATCACAAGCAGAGGGTTCTACACTGTCAGGGATACACCAGCGCCATTTGTGCCAACTGCTGATGTAGGTGTGCAGCCCCAGCTCAGAGTTTAATTAATTTCTGTTGGATATCACTTCAGGGTCTGAAATGGGACCACGGTGGCATATGTATGGATGAATTTTCAAAGAAACTGCGTTTTACTGACACAGCTCTATCAGCATAGTTATACCAGCACAGATAATCCAAGTACAGAAAGATGGGAGAGGAAAAAATGCAGATAAATGCTATCGCTGGCTTTGAGATGGTGACAGACCAGCACCTACTCAAAGTTTGAGTTTGGATTATAAGCCTGATTTCTTTCGCTGGCTGGAGGATTTAGAAGTGCTATGGAAACCAGTCGTTCCATGTCTTTTGTTGCATCACAACATCTTCCTTTCACTATTCTACTAAAAATTCATACAGGCATGGGCCAAATTTTTTTGGCCAAGGAAGAGTCTCGGGAACAATCTGTGTAAACACAGTTGGGAATGTCTCTCTGCCAAGCAGTTGGAACGAAGTGTTACAAGAGCCAGCACCAATCACTTTTTCATGCTCAGAAGCGTCCAAGGATGTATGACTGCAAAAGACCCTCTGGATTATTTCGTTTGGTCTCCTGCTGTTGCAGGAAGCCACACCATATCATATTACTAACGGTACAAACACCAGCTCAAAACAAGTTAAGTTGCTGTGGTTGACCAGTGAAAGGCAGTCTCAGACCTCCAACTACTCCAGATGGCTGGAAGCCACCTTCTGGCTCAATTTATCGTGTGTTCTTTTGTAATTAGCATTATTTATCTATTGGCTTCTCTTCCTCTCTAATGTTTATTTCCTCCATCCTTCTTTTCCTCAGTGCCCTGACAAGGTAATCGTGCTACCTCTCTGCATACAATTTATTAAGCTGACAGTTATCAACACTCCCTCTGTACTTCTCAAAGCCAACAGACCCTTTATTTTATAGCAGAAATTCTAGTTATTAGTTCCTCAAGTGCTCAACTAAATATTTTGATTTATTATCATTTCATCACAAAATAGCCAGAGCCTTCTCATTCTCAATAACATATGCACAGGCCTTGCTTGAACGATCATCTACAAAGTTCAAATGACCACTGCAGTGGACTTGAGATGTATTTATAATGCTCAGAAGGGTGCAGATGATGCAATTGGCTGTGGCATTTAAAACAGTCTTGGGGGATAACATCAGCTTCGCTACAGTCAGCTTGTAAGTTACCTGCAGTTTAGGTCCAAGGCCTTTAGCTTGAGATACCAAGATAGGATCATCATAACCAGATGCTTTCAAGTCAAAGAAACCAGCACAGCCTCCTACTTCTGAATGACTGCCTGCCAAGTACAAATATGTCAAGGATCATTTTTAGGGGAAATAAGAAGACCCAAAACACTCGTCAAGGCAAGTACTGCAAATTAAGATGTCTTGGAGAAGACTGTGTCCACTGACAGAAACAGCTTCATGAAGCATGAACCCCAAAGTCACGTTTCACAGTGTTGTAAATAGATCTTTATTATTCTGTACATGCGACCTATGATTTGTGTATAGCAAAGGTTAAACATTTTACCAAACTGTTAACAGCTCGCCTTTTTTCTTTATATAGCTAATTTTTCCTAAGGGGAAAGAAATCAACAAGAAATTTTCTTTGGTAGATAACTGCTAAGAGTAAATATCATAATCTGAAGAACAAATAAGAAGTTCAGTGCTTGTTAGCCTGATGCTGTACTCATATACACAGCTTGTAGGATCTCTTCTGTCCAGTGACATACAAAAGCATTTCATTAATCCGAGAGTTATTCTGTTCACCAGACTGACCTTGAAAAAGTGCAACCATCCCCATGTTGAGCCAACTATTTTTTAATTAAGCAAAAGAGGAGTGATGAGAAAGAAATTAGTTTTCTTTCTCTGTGGAAACCCCAGCCCAGTTTCTCAAGCTCAATTTCAATGCCAAGAATGCATTGCTTAGCTCCTGGGGGAAAAAAGCAAATCTTCCGTACCACACAATATACTGAGGAAATTCAAAGATTCTTCCCAGTCTTACCTGATCTGGTACCACTTAAAAGTGATGTTTCCAGCTGATGAAACAAAACATCATTGATTACAGCTTCCACACGTCTCTCTTTGTATATTAGACCCCTGCAGAGATTAAGGACATGCTAGCAGCAGTAGTGACATTCTCTGCCCAGACCATCACTCATCACACAAACAGGAACAACAGATATAAAACTTTGGACTAGCATCTACTTCTGCTAGTGCCTTTGCTTACATACAGAGACTGTTTGAGAAGCTGTATACCCCGATGGCCAATGTCCTTCCTGTAAGTGGCACCCTTGAAACGTACGGCCGCTACACCCCTGTTGGCTTCTCCCAGTGCTTTTATCAGGTCCTCCTTAACAGCAGTAATGGAGAGGACTCTGCCACCACTTGTCACAACTCTGCCATCCTTCAGCGTTGTGCCAGCATGGAACACCTGCAGCCCTAACTCTTTGGCTTGCAGCAGCCCTGCAAAAGCAAAAGGAATTCTCAGAGCATATTAAATCACTTGCTATGTTGGCAAAATAGTGAAGATTGAAGTCCTTTCTTCAGTCAAAGCAGAATAACAATAAAGCTTCTCACCTGACCTTTCTTCTGAGAAAAAGCATTAGCAGTGGAGGGTATCCCACTCCACTGGTCCTAAGACTCCCTTATGAGACATCCAGTAAGGACACGTATCACACAGGAACAGAAATGACTGGAGTCACAACAGGACATATAACCACCCTGTGCCAGGGCAAAGCTGTGCTGTATATTGTAATTGTGAATAATTTGAGCAGGGCTTTCTTTATTCTTTTCATTTGTCTCCATGTATTTTCTTGTTAGAGGGAAGCAAAATTGTTCAGGGGTTTTTTAGATTCATATTTTGAGGAGAGGTTAAGGGAAGAGGAAGAACTGCTGCCATCACCTGGAAAAAGCGAAACAAAACATATCTTTCTCCTTGCTATCAGCAAGACAGATTTCATAAAAGAGAAAAAAAGGACCTTTATACTTGCTGAAGGTACAATGTGATACACTGCCACAGCACTGCCCTCACAAGGTCAAAGCTGAGCCCCAGCCCTTGTTGTAATGGAAACTGAACTCCTTCCCATCATGTTATAAGGAATACTCAAGAATAAAATGTTTGTTAAGATATTAAAGTGTAGGAATCAACATGGAAAATAGGAAAGAAACCACCCAAACCCACACAATTCCTGGGGCTGGAGTAAAATAACAAAAATATGGTTTGAATTTCACTGTTGTGTATGTCTTTTTTGTGTGATTAACAAGCAGCAGGGTCATACCATCTCACTTCTAAAGTTACCAACTTGAAATAATTTAAGTTCCTGAGTCTGACTAGCAAAAAGTAGCTCCCTAGCAGAAGGATTCATTCAGTTACGTGACTGGGATTTGTACAGTCACAGAAGTGCAGAGTTTCCCAAAATATCACTGACAAAACAAAATAAATACAGTGAGTAAACTGGAAGAGGAGAAATCCCTGCAGAAATCTTGACAAAGGAAAAATATAACATAACTTTCTCCCTGGGTAATGTAGAGTAACTGGAGTTCTGACAAAAATAAGATGGCCTTAATGCAAGATCAGTTAACTGGGTTGCTTTACATGAAGTACAGCATTAGACTGGGAAGGCAGTAGCTGAGGGGGAAGGAAATAGTCCTGTAATATTTCTCTCTATTTCCAAGCATTTAAAAAAAATCTTAATGAGATATTAAACCACAAGAATTTTAACACAGCAAATAAATACTGGTCTAATGACCCACATGCCCACCTTCCACAAAACCCTTTGAAGAAGAGATCACTACCAGCAGTACACAGCAATGATCTTGGATGGCTGGCACAAGAGGAGGAGCCAAGTTGATGGTGGAGTCATGCACTACTCCTATTTTAAGGGCCACAGGCCGTCAGGTCTCACCCTTATCACCTGGTCAGGCATCAGCTAAGATAACGTGACTCCCAGCAAGAAACCAAAACAGCAATAGGAAGTCATGTGCTAACAACACTGTGGTCCATGCTTTCAGTACATTTTGTGGAAATTCTCCATATGGGTACACCAGAGCTGTCCCAAGCGGGCATAATGACCCATCACCTTCTTATCTCAGCAACCAGCTACAGGTCGAGTTGTAATTTTGATGTAATTTTAATCATTTAGCTCCTGTGCTACTTTGACAGGCATGCATTCCAATTAAAGGGTCTTACTGAACAGCTATCCCTTCCACAACAAGGAGGAGCAACCCATGAAATCAGACTCTGATAGAGTGTGAGCAGTGGGATGTAGAAGAGCTGTTCATCTCTCTGGGAGAAGAGGTAAACGCAAACCTACTGAAGCACTACAGCGCAATTAAGTAGTAAAGAAGCCTACTGCAGATACCTGTTACCTCCATGCCTTTGTCATAGTCTCCTGGGTATCCTGGACTTGCCATGACCACACACACAGCTGCGCAATTTTCTGACCAGGCTGGCATGAAGCTGCAGAGTTTGCCATCAATTGTTGCTTGAATCACTTCATAAAAATCATTTTTAAGCAGTGGAAGAATTACCTGCAGAAGATTTTTGTAGTGGTATAAGTGAATTCTTATTTTGCTGCCTTCTTGAAGTTAAGCTTATGGAAAATTGTATTAATGAGTAAAACCTGTATATGCCAAACTGAAAATAATCTATTGCCCTGTGCCAGTAGATTTGGAATCTCTGGATGAACATAAATTTGCAGCATCTCTTTGTAACAGAAAGAAATTTACAACACGAGATGTGAGATTATGTAGAAGGAACATGAATTTAGGCCCCTCACAGTATAATTCTATCCAGAAAAAACAATAAAAAAAATTGGAGCAACAGCTATTTAACTTATTTTTTTTTTAATTAACATCTCACAGAAGCTGTCTAGCTAAAATTTTAAGTTACCTCATATATTATCTAAACACTCTCATTCAGATCTGCATGTTCAGGGGAAAGAAGACATGAATTCAGTTATATCACACCCAGTTCCCTAAAGGTAACAGTCAGAGGTAAAAGAATGAAGTGTGTTTAAATTAACAATGTCTTTCACTCACCTGGCACTGAGGGTCACCAAACTGACACTTAAAGTTTAAAATTTTCACACCATCTTTGGTGAGCATTAAATTTGTTTGCAACACACCTGGACAGAAAGAACACAGTCGAGCAAATTAATTTAAATGTTTATTTTTCAAGAACTCTTAAATACAACACAATATTTTGGAATGTGGGATGCATTGCTGCAAATGATAAGTAGTTAGGAGCAAGGATCCTGCAGACACTTATAAGCAAGACGTAATAGTTCCACAATAACCAACAAAGTGGCACACAGCAACCTTAGGAACACTGCATCACATTTTAGGCTGAATACAATGGAACGTTACCCCTCTGCATCAGAAAGGTGAGTTCTGACTTCTGCTACAGCTCTCTAAATGCAGGCATTCAGAGATCAGAAGGAGCTGATGGGATGAAAAAAAACCGGTTCCCATAAGACCCCATTCATTACACAGACCTTGTGATGTTCTTACCATTAAGTGCACTGTTGTTATGCATAACTATAGACCTATAACTCCATATTTCACGGAAAAATAAAAAACCCAGATTCACTACCGCTTCTAACAAACAAGGCCAAACAAAAACTTGCTGAAGTCAGCACGCTGTGATTTCTACTCAACTCACATATGCATGTGGTGATCTAAAACAGACCTTGCATTGTATGATCAGAAAACCAACTCTCAGAGAATGACAAGTGTGAAAATTTAAATCCCACAAAGCATCAGGTCCTCCAGCATCATCCTGAAAAAGCTCAACATCCGCTACTTTCTTACTGTGGATTTGGTCATCACAGAAATATTTCCAGATAGCAGAGAACAATTCACAGACTGGAACCCAACTCTTTACCTGTATTTAATCTCGACAGTGTTCGGTACCAAGAGAAACCATTGGCTTTAAGTGACAGCTGTGAGCATTGCCTTCCTTCTTCAAAACAGCCTTAAGACATAAACCTTACGACAACTTACATTGCTGCATATAAGAGTGAACAGCACAACTGAAGTATATATTATATATTATTAAGTATATATTATACTCTGAACTACAAAGAGTCTGGTAACGACTGTTTTAAATAAAAATACTCAATAAAAATACAGAATGTTTTATGGAGAAAAGACCAAAGTTTTCCTCTCCAAAGGAAGAGCTACAAGCTACATCATTGAGGCATGAAAGGTGAATTCTTTTTTTTTCTGTAAAACAATTATTATTTGGAATTCAGAAGCAATCTCTAACAATGAAACTTGATATGACAATGAACCTGGATATGACTTTGCCTGTTTTTTCAGTTGAATGCTTACTTACCTACATATGCTGTTCCTTCTTGTCTCATACTGTCAACAACATGTTGAAGGACAGCATCATTGATTTTCTCTAGAAGGACTTCTGGAACCTGATGATCAACATCAAACCAATTGAGACAGTGATGACATTTACTGGCCTAGCTTATAGGACCTGGAAGGACTGGGGTAAGTAAATGCCTCAGCTATTTTTAATGCTCGATGACTCCCGGCCAATGCACTCCCTTCCATTAGGGTGCTTCTGTCTGAAGGACGGATACACTGATCTTCTGTCCCCCAAGATCTTTTGTTGGTTCTCACTTTAGAAGGCAAATTTTAAGGAGGTTTGAGATACTGGCAACCTGGGCTGTACACAGTAAAACTGTTCCTATAATTACAGAAAACCACACTAATAATGTACTTGAGCAGCAAATATAGAATACTGCAGTCAGCTTTAAGAATCAATAACAAGAAACCCAAGGTTATGTTCAAGACACAATGATTCCAGGTACACAAGGAATTTTGTAGTAATGCTTATGCAGATAAACACCAAGTTTAGAAACAATGGAACAAATAAAGGAGAGACCATTCCTCAGAACATTGGCTTATTCAGTCCTAAAGAATGATTATGGAAGTTTGAGCCCTGTAGGGCACCTATGCAAGAAAAGCATCAAACAACTCCAGAAAACGTCTGGCCTATGGGATAAAAAAAAGATTGGGCACTAAAGGAGCGATAGCAGCCACAAACGTGATCAGCTTTACTGCAGGCTGAGGAAGACTGTGATACCTGAGGAACCGGGCAATAGGCTCCCATCCCTCCAGTGTTTGGACCCTGGTCACCATCCAATAATCGTTTGTGGGCCTGGGCTGGGGGCATTGAGGCAACAGTGACACCATCGGTGAAGCACAAGCACTGTTAAGAGACACACACAACACAAAAACAGTGACAACGTCCTGTCCTAAGGGAAGTTAACACTGCTGGTCACAGGCTGAGGCTCAGCTGTGACAGGAAAATTTAGGAATCAAAGACAGAAAGCAACAGGATCCATTCATTCTGCAGCAAGCCCACTGACCTGAAGGATTAATTGAGCTTTCTTTCTCGTTTTGAAATAATCAAGAGAAATGGTGGCCCTCATAACATTTCCTTTGTGGTTAATTAGATCTTGACCTATCAGTCACGTGGACACATGCTTACCTTTAGGCATGGGAATAGTCTTCCTTGACTTGACAGAATTATTCATACACTTGAAGCTAAATGTGTGTATTTGCAAATCTGGAGCCTGAATGAGCATTAGGTATTCTCAGTGCAGGACAAATCTTGCACAAAGAATTTGTTTTACATTTTTATGTTGCATATAATACGCATGATTATGTTTTATCCTGCTCAAAATATTGATGTTAACAAGAATTGCCAAGAAAAAGTCCATACAAACATGTTTTAGATCAACTTAGGAAAAAAAAATCATTTTCCACCTAAAAGATCACCATAATTGCAATTTTATGACTAATATATAAGAAAATTCTACTGACAACATACATTGATACAAAAAATTAAAAAAATAAGTAAACCAAAAATCTTATTTGAAACAATATACTTGTGTATTTATGCATAGTGCATAATGCCAAAGAATAAAAATACACTTAGCCACACCATTGAACACATACAGAAAGTTCTTCCCCTTGAAGAAGTTCTTCAACAACAACCATCTCTCCAAACATTCTGTCCTATACAAAAAAGAAAATTCTTCAGTTATCAAACTTAAAACTGCTGCCTAAATCCTCTTTTTATTTTCTTTTACAGAAAAAAACAACTTATATGAAAAGTATTACTTTTATTCTGATATGTTGAGCAAAGCCAATTAGCATATCATTTTGGTATAAGGAAGAGACATTGAAATGCACGTTATCAGGCTCTTGGAAGCCAATAAGAAATGAAAAAGTTGGAGAGGCAGGACAGTAGGACTCAGTACTGGAATGACAGTTCAATCACAAAGTCTACAAAGCCCTGCTCGGTGCCCACTCTCTGGGACACACGTGAGGAATTTAAGCATGATACCCAGAGAAATTCCTTATCAAATGCGCAAGTTTATCCTGAAAATACTTGCTTCCTGTGACCAAAATTACAAACCCGCAAGCTAAAGAACATGAAGAATTGGATTCCCACTGATTAATTAAAGATTTATTCACCTGCATAATCTCTTGGACAGCTCTGCAGGCTTCCTCTTTGCTGGTTGCTATAGTCACTTCTTTTCTAGCAGCAGGGCCCCTTGCTCGTACAACACACGCAGGAAAATCTGTGCTTTAAATGAAAACAAGAGTGAGATAAATCTGTGCTTTAAATGAAAGCAATAGTGCAATCAGAGAAATTATCATTTTTAAGCTGAATGCCTCCCTTATTCTTCCTTTTTTTCCTCAACAGTTGAAGAATAATGCTTCAGGAAAACATATTCCCTGCTAGTCCATAGCATCAGGTGAATGGACTCTTAGAGTCCTAAGCACAGAACTGTGAACCAGAAATCCTTGAATTCTCTTGTTGATTCTGACACCAACTCATTGTATATCCTTGGACAAGTTACTGAACTTTAAAATCTCACAGTTTCTTCCTCTTTTCCCTGAGTTGGGTTACTATTCATAGAATCATAGAATAACCAGGTTGGAAGAGACCAACCAGATCATCAAGTCCAACCATTCCAATCAAACACTAAACCATGCCCCTTAACACCTAGTCCACTTTTTACTCCTGTCATAGTTTGGAAAGACAAGCTTGTTGATAATTTATGGTTTTATAACACTAGATTAAAGTACATAATCCTATAAATACTATGGAAGTTGTGTTTAGGGTTGAAAGGTTAAAGCTGAGTTAGGTTTTCCACATACAGGGTATGTTGGATACAGTGTATTAAGTCTACCCCAGAATTGCTCCACTTACTCTTAAAGACAAACCAAATCGAGAAGGAAAGAAAAGAACAAACCAACATAACATGAACGTATTTTAACTTTGCACATTCAACATTCTCCAGCTTGTGGACAGTCAAATAAAATGTTCCTTTTGCAGAGCTGATTATGCACACTGCTAGCCTGTTTTCTGAAACATCTCAGACCTCCTTTCCACAGTACGATTTATATTAGCATAAACCTCAATCCTAGATTTATACAAGCAGTCAAAGTAGGCTCACACAAAGCTCCCTTTCTGCACATCTCAGTGTGGTGACCTGAGAGAAAGTCTTCCTTTTTGAGCCTTATGCATGCCTCCAGACATACAAGTTGCTGGCCTATTTCTCTACACAGTGGTAATACAGACTAAATATTGTTACAGAGCAAAGTCAGTGAAAAGTTTGGTTTTACTTTAAAAAAACAGAAGTTCCACTAGATTATACCACATGCAGCACATGACAGCAAAGACAAGAAGTCAGTGAATCTGACATACAGCCACAGGCCAGCGCAGCTGAACACAGCAGCTGCTGTGAGAGTGGACCAAAATAGCCACAGTGGTAACTTACTCTCCCAGAGGATCCCCAGTGACTTCAGAGGCATTGCCGCTTAAAGTGGTTGCAGAGATATGCAGTTACTTTTCTCCCTCCGTGTAAGAGAGATGCTGCCTAGCCTCGACGGAATAAGGGTATCCTCCTTAAGTTATGAATATTTGACCAGTCCCTCCCAAACTGCTCCACAGACAGCATTTTCCTGCTATCTGTCTGTGCAGAAATTATTCTTGCCCTTACAGAAAGATTTATTGAAGCATTTTTCTCTTTTTCACCCTTTAAATGGCTAACTAACATCTTGAAGAAGCTAATCAAAGGGAAGAGCTGTGATCTGTGAACAGAAAAATCAACCTCTTTAAGTTCCCTGCACCTTCACCATCCATCTCTAATTACAAGACTAATTTATTCAGTAGCTACTTGAGTAGAACAACAGCTGAAAAGTTACCTAGTTCTAGGTAACTATCACGGGTGAAGGCCAAATGCATAGATAACTTCATGGAGGAGTTTCCAGTATCAAAATATTTACCTGATAATAAATCTACAAGCTTCCTGGGGATTGGTGAAAGCTTTCCATCTTGCTGTTGGGATCCCATGTCGATCCAAAAAGGCTTTGGCAAAAGTGGTGTTGGATGCCAGCTGGGCTGCTTTTGCAGATGGTCCAAAACACCTAACTCCTGCTGCTCTCAAGTCATCAACAATCCCTGATTATTAAAAAGAGCAAAAGAACCAAGTCATCTCTTTGGAAACTTCAAGTCATTTTGATAAAAGAAAAAACGCCCAACTATTCCAGCAGTCTTTTACACTTCCAGCTAATTCATCCTTATTTAAAGTTTCTGCATATCCAGTGACCTGTTTAATCATTTCGTTTTAAGAGGTCTTTAGGTCTTTACATTGCTAAGCACTGCCACAGTTACCACCCATGACTACCCTTAGGGCTGTCTGGTACTTCTGTTCACTATTTAAGACATGGAGATCTTACTGCATATTACTAAGTAACATTGCATACAGCAATATTAAGACTGTTGCAAGAAAATTCTTTATATAAAGGAAATCAGAGCAGAAGATAGAAAAATACTCAAAACAATTACTGATTCTTGATCCTGAATTATTTCCCCTGTGGATTTCTAACACAGAAAAAGCAGCACACATCTATGAAGCCAAATGTTTTAAGTGACTACAATTTACAGTTACAATATAATCTGTATTTTCTTGCTTTTCAGTTTAATTAAGTCAGTGTGTGTCCTATGATCCAAAAGAGGTCATTTTAAAATAGAATTCAAGGTGATGATTTTTACTGTCAAGTTAATTTATTTCAGCCTTACCAGCTGCCAAAAGAGTTTCTTGCCCAACTAACACAAGTCCAATGTTATGATCTTTGCAGAACTGGGTAACAATAGTGTGATTGCTCACTAACACAGCTGAAAAAAGAAAAAGGAATTTAACTAAGTCACCACTGTAAAGCCTAAATAAGAGATGGGAGATGCAAATGTCATTGTTCTATCTCCCTAAGAAGCATGATTAAAATAATTAAACAGCCCATGAAGGCCGAAGTAAAACAAAAAATATAATAAACAGAGTCCAGAAGGAACAGTGAACATTTCCAATTTGCACTACTGCTTTTAATACATACCTTCTAACTTATTAAATATACCTTATCTTCCATATGTAACCAATGTAAGTTTTTTAATCTGCTGTCTTTAAAAAAGGAAGCTGTAGTAAGTTCATAAGGCAAGTCCCTTTCAACATCTGAGCAAAGATTTACTCAATGCCAATGCATAATGTAGCTAAATTTAGCTGAGCAGCCTGGACAGACACCAGAAAAGCTTCTGTCCAGAAGTTAATAACTCTGAGCCTCTATTCTTCTGTTACATTTTGATGAAATTGGTAAGTGAATTCAAGCATAACAGTGGGAAGAAAGAGATGGAGTATAGAATACACAGTCTCATATAAGCCTCAATATCTTAAGAAGAAATTCTAAAAATAGGTATAGTATGATGTTTCACTAGGCAGTTCTAAAATTCAGAAACAAAACCTACAGAAAAAAAAAAGCGTCTTAAACAATTTGTGGTACCAGTACAAGAAAAGAATAATAGTTATCTCCTACTGACTCAACACAAATCTCTTGTGTGCATTTTAACACCCATATTACTGATTGCAGGGCACAATAGTCTATTTTTCCCCCCTTTTTACCTGAATTGGAAATTTTCCCATTGTCAGCTGTTCCTGCATTTCCTGGAGCCACAAACACGTGCTTTACATGTGGGGACTGGGCCAACTTCCAGGCCAGCGCATGCTCTCTCCCTCCACTGCCAATCACAAGCACCCGATCAGCCATCAACCTGTGCAAACCCAGAAACATCATGTGTAGTACTACCTATTTATTTCACAAACCGATGCAAAAATACATACATTATATCTCTGACTTATAATTGATAAGTAATAGTAATCCACTTGCTAAATAGTATCAATGCAGTTTGTATTAGAAAGATATCTATAAGACATAAGACATCTGAACAATGCTGCCCGTAGTGTGACTGGATGGATGCAACATTCACATTTTGTTTCAATACTGACAGCAATGAAATCACTGAGAATTTTTTCCACTTGTTTCAGCATAGTCAAGATTGCCTTTCTTAAGTTTCCAGGCTGAAATGAGCTTGTCATGACCAGGTCTCATGAAGTCCCTTGCACAACTACAAAGGACAGGACAGAAAGTTTCATGCAAACGCTCTAGGTACCTTACCAAATATACATTTCAAATGGAACACTGGGGCCAATCTAAGAAGTTTAATGAGTGTAAACATCTCCAGTAATAAACAGCAAAGACAGCTTTCGTAACAGATTTTATACTTTGACAATTGCTAAGAGGGAAACTTCAGCAGAACAGCATGCTCAATAAAAGAACAACTGTTAACTTCATGAGCACACTGACATTTAGAACAGTTGCTCAATAATATTTCAGGCAAATTACTTTTGATTTATTTCAGATATATTATCATACTCAATATAGGTCACATATGCAAACTTAATTTTTCCCCTTGTGCTGAATGTGGACAAATGTCAGAAAGAAAAATCACCCCAGAACATGACCTTTTGGGAGGATGTTTATGGCATAAGCCAGTCCTCACCCAGGAAATAGATAATAAATTAAAGACACCGTAAAACATCAGCTCTGCAAATAACTCGTCAGCAGTCTTTTCCCAAGGAATCATAACCACTGGTTTTTAGCTCATTGCATAGCTTCTGAAGGCAAACAGAAGCTAACTGGTGACACTGAGGTATAATATTTCAGAAAAGATGCTCACAGAATTGTGATAAATCGCTAATCACATTTCAAGTTCTTGAGACAGTATTGAGATGTCTTAACCTAGTATCAACAAAATAAAATGTAACTTTATATATTTTCAAAATTATTAAATTGTCCAACTCTAATGTAAGTACTTCAAGAAACCTGTTCCTGGGGATTACAGACTGTTGTGGATTCTGAAAGACTAAGTTTAAGTTTTAGGTATTGTGCTCTAGGCATATAAACAGAGAGTATATGCTTATACTCTATCAGTCTCCAGATTGATTTTCTTGCAAGACTCTCTGAAGTCTTCATTCTAACTATCTAGCATGTCAGATTTTGTCTTTCCTTTTGTCACGGCTTGACAAACAATTCTCGAGTCACTAAGAAGTTGCTGTGCACTTAAAAGTAAATGGTTACAACTTCTCTGTCTCTAACAAAGACATAAATGTGCTCTTTACAAAGTTTCATTAGGCACTACAGTCTAACCGTTATCAATAAAAAGCAAAGTGCTTTTAAAAGCAAAATTATTTTCCCCCTTAAACATAATTTCACAATTCAGTTAAGCTTTCTAAGGCAGAACAAATAAAAATTCCCAACCAGGAATGCAGCAGAATCAAGGAGTGCCTCTTACTCTGTGGAAAAAATGCACATTTCCATTCCACACCTTAGTGAGGACACCAGAAACGTTTTTTGCAAAGCAAGTAAAAAATGTGCTGGAAGAAAGCTGGTAAGACAGCTGGTTCCAGAGCAAAGGCTGCAGAGAGGGATGTCTTACTTGAATCGTCTCCCCTTACCCTGTCAGACCCTGCTGTTTGTCCACAGAAAAGGCTGAGGGGTCCTCCAGATGGATTCAAGTTCTTACTTCAGCTCTTGCTTCTGATCCAAATGATTTCTGATCTCCTAAATCCTGCAATAAGGGTGAGAGGGTGAAAAGAGCAGACAGATCTGCATGCTGCCCTGTCCCCTTTTATCCTCCTGTCTGAGAGGATACCCAGCAGGACCTCTTTAATGTCAACCACCCTTCAAAACGGACCTCCCCGCAGGCTTCAGCAGCATGGACCATTCTCCTTTCTTCCTATTTTCCCTTAGTTATCAACAAACAACAACTCCCCAACAATAAGCCCTACAACAATTGGGGGGGGGGGGGAAAGCTACAATGTGGTATCAAAAAGCTGAGATCATTGCTCAGTTCCCACATTAAGAGCAATTTTATATCTTATGACAAGTAAAGAATCTCAAAGACAACTTGTACAAATAAATCACAGCTTTCGTGGTCTATGGCTAAACAAAAACATTCTAGTTAAAACCTGCACACATAACCCTCATAGACCTATTCTTTGTAATGGGACATATCCTTAGGTGTATATATAAAGGTTCATTTAATATCCAGCACACACTTGAATTGTGTTGTCCCCTAATTACTACCTTTTGAAGAAATTTAATATAAGCAGTGCCAGAGGCACAAGGTATATAGTGTTATTTTATTCTCCACTGAGTCCTACACCATTCTCTTCAACAGCCTAATCCTTTCATGATAGTCCTTTTGTTAATATTTGGCAAGCTTGCAATGTTACCACTCTTTAATGGAAACAAAATAAATGTATCCCAAAATAACACTGAGGTGTATCTGTGTGACTTGAGGTCAGGCAACAAGCAATTAAAAAAGACATTAATTGAAACAGAAGTCAATACATACCAATAGAACATTTTTCAAAGGAAATCTGCCAGGTTTGTTTAAAACTTTTATGGAATTCATGGCTTGTTGGATAGAGGCTGTACTTGAACCTTCCAGTTTAAGAAGACGTGCCTGCTATGACAGCCTTAAGCATTGCAAACTGAGAATCTGCTGACTGCCTTGGATTTGCAGACTCACAGTTCCACATTTTCTACCTACAACTGAACAGCAAACTGAAAGGAACGAAGCATCTTGTTTCTTATAAAATAAAATGAGGATAAAATTTGTCTCTCTCTTCAGCAGTTTTGGGATTTCTTTTTCTTATAGTCAGGAGGCTGTGACAATTTGTGTCAGAAACAGAATTTGTGCAGCCCTGAAACATCTCTCTGTTACATGCCTGACCAGAAGAAGATAATTTAAACTTGCATTTGTTCCAGCAGGCTAATTTACATTGTTATTAGCTGACCAACTATTTTCTTAGGCAACATACTGAATATGCAACAGATAAAGACAATGTACATGGAAAATTTAAAAAATATCAAAATAAAAGTTTGATTTTAAAGGAAAACAAGCCTGAAAAAAAATGGAAAAAATAATTATCTAATGAATAGAAGAGAAAATCCCTGAAACAATGCATTTTAATGTTGTTTATTCACTAAGACAGCATACTGGGAAAGTCTTAACAGGATGAGCTGTCAAGAGTATAACCACAGAAACAAAGAAGTTTGGGTTGGAAGTGGCCTTAAAACTCATCCAGTTCCAGCTCCCCTTCCACAGGCAGGGCACCTCCCACCAGGTCAGGCTGCCCAAAGCCCTATCCAGCCCGGCCTTGAACACCTCCAGGATTGGGGCAGCCACAGCTTCCCTGGGCAGCCTGTGTTAGTGCTTCACCACTGTCATGGTGAAGAAATCCTTCCTTATGTCTAGGCTAAATCTGTCCCTCTCCTGTTTATAGCCACTGCCCCTCCTCCTATCACTACAAGCCTTCATAAAAAGTCCCTCCCTAGATTTCTTGTAGCCCCCTTCAGGTACTGGAATCTGTAATGCTGGAATCTGTAAAATGAAGCAGATTATTCCAACCAGATCAGGCTCCTCAAGGTCCCATTTCTACAAATAGGTCTCTGTAATGGTATTCAGGGGTCGCTTCTAACTGTTTTTATTGAACTTGCTTGTTCAGCATGCATGGTTAAGGTGGCATTGTGCAACATGTTCCCCTTCTTTAAGGCTAATCTCCTACAGCTGGCCAATGCTGGCTTTCCAGTCACAAAGTACTCCTTTTTTTTTTTGATTTACACAACTCAAACATACAAGGTTACACATGTTACTCTAAGCAATCATCATAGCAGCCATGGTGCCAGGCCTAACTGATACCGAAAATGCTGGCAACTAAACTCTCTGAGGCTCGCTTTGGAGTTGTAGACAGCAGCATCCTTTATCAGGGCTGGGCAACACGAGGGAGCCATCTCCATCATGTGCAGTCAGACAAGAGCTGGGACAGGATGGATTTCCCACTCACATGCGCAGGGATTCATTCTCCCAGAAAACTTATGCCTATTCTACTCTTTCAAAGGGTGGAGATTAATGTTATGAACTTCACGTCAGGCAGATCCCTCGCTGCTTCGGAGCCGGCTGCAGCCCTGGCTGACCCTGCCCCGGGGGTGGGAAAGGCTGCAGGCAGAGGGGAGGCAGCAGTCCCGGCCGCTCAGCACAGAGCGCGCTGCGCACAGGGTGTTATTGACCCCAAAGCACAAACAGCGTCAGGTGAAACCCTGACTGAGAGCAAACTGAGAGCAAACACACCGTCAGAGGGACATTCTGCCAGACTTGCAAAGAACACAATTACTTGGATGAAACTTTACTGTAGCTTAAATAGATAATACTCCTTTTTATTTTTTAGTAGTAACTGGTCCTTGTATTGCAGCAGTATTCCCTAAGCATCTGGAGAAAGCCCTCACGGTGTGACCGCTGGGGTTGCCCTGTGCAGGGACAGCAGCTGGACTCCACGATCCTTGTGGTTCCCTTCCAACCCAGGTCGCCCTGACGGTCTGGTCCGAATTTGTACAAGCTGCCAGTGCTAAGGTGGGACTTCGGGAGGGGAAAGCAGGCTAAGAAGCGGTTAAGGCGTACACGTCTACGCTGTACAGCCCTCACTGAGGCCTTCCCCTGCCCCAGCCCACCGCCATCTTGGGGGCCGCGCGGCACCGACCCCGCCCGGCAGCGGTCTCGTGCGCGCGCGCGCGGCGGCGCTCGGGCTCCCCCCGGCGGCGGGCGGCGCGCTCCGCCCTCTCCCCCCTCCCTGCGCGTGGGGGGTGCCCTTGAGCCAAGGGGACGAGGCCGCCTCTCCTCCTCCTCCCCCGCCCGCTCCCCGGGGGCCCCGCGGCGGGGAGCAGGTGAGGAGGGGGCGCAGCGGGGAGGGGAGAGGAGGGGAGGGGAACGGAGCGGCGGCACCGAGCGCGCGCACACACACACAGCCGGCAACGGCGGCCCCGCCCGCAGCACTGGGAGCAGGGGGGAAAGGGAAGGGGAAATGCAAGGTGTGGGAAAGGCAGGGAAGGGGCAAAGGGAAGAGGGGAAAAAAAGGAAGAGGGGAAAAAAGGGAAGAGGGGAGAAAAGGGAAGGGAATAGGGGAAAAGGGAAGAGGGAAGGCAGGGAAAGGGGAAAGGGAAGGCAGAGAAAGGGAAGGTAGGGAAAGGAGAAAGGGAAGGTAGGGAAAGGAGAAAGGGAAGGTAGGGAAAGGAGAAAGTGAAAGCAGGGAAAAGGGGAGAGGGAAGAGGGAAAGGGAAGATGGCAAAAGGGAAGAGGGAAAAGGAAAGGGAAGGGGAAAAGGGGAAGGGAAGAGAGGAAAAGGGGAAAGGGAAGGGGGAAAAGGAAAAGGGGAGAGGGGAAAATGGAAGAGGGAAGGCAGAGAAAGGGAAGGCAGGGAAGAGGGAAAGGGAAAATGGCAAGAGAGAAAAGGAAAGGGAAGAGGGAAAAAGGAAGAGGGAAGGTAGGGAAAGGGAAGGCAAGGAAAGGGGAAAGAGGGAAAAAGGAGAGGGGAAGAGGGAAGGCAGGGAAAGGGGAAAGAAAGGGAAAAGGAAAAGGGAAGAGGGAAAGGGAAAATGGCAAGAGGGAAAAGGGAAAGGGAAGAGGCAAAAGCGAAGAGGGAAAGGAAAGGCAGGGAAAGGGAAGCCGAAAAAGGAAGGCAAGACAGAGGATAGGGAAGGGAACGAAAGAGAAAAAGGAAAGGGAAGGGAATGGGAGTGGGCCATGGCTGGGCATGACTTAGTGTTGCTGAACTCCTTGCCTTTTGAGCAGCAGAAGGGGGGGCTTGGTCTCATCCCACTTTACCCAGCCCCAACTGGGGGAGCTGAACTCAAATGGCTGGGGAATAAAAATCCCCACAGCCAGCAGCTGAGTGCTGTATGTAGTGTTTTGTACTGATTTTATACTGGTTTAAGAAGAAATACATTAAAATCAAGTCTACAGATTTAAGAGAAAGTCTGCTTCTGATCAGTATGTTGAAGTTCAAGAGTGTATCCACTGATCTTTCTATTAAAATAGTAGTTAACATGGTTTTTTATGGCCACATGGAACTGAATTGCTGTCTTTGCCAACTACCTAGACAGGGAGAAATCACTAATCTGCATCATAAGAGAAAAAAAAAATCAAGGAGGTCTCCATTATAATAACCACAGGTTGATGAGTTAATACCTTACCTGGACAAAAATCAACTGAAAACATTCAGAGTTGAACCGGTCTTTCATCCAATCCCAAGTACGTGTCCTTTCCCTTCTCTTTTCAAACATGCTAGTGCAGAAGGGCTGTTTATGATATGCAGAGTATATAAACACTATTTATTCTTTAAATCTAACCTTGATTTAACCTTGTTTTTTTGTTTGGAAAGGAATTCAGCAAAGGGTTTGTTGCAGTCACACATAAATCTGTGAAAGGAGACTCTTTAGCACTATGTATGAAGCATTCGTATTAGAATTTTTGTTAACAAAGAGAAGTTTGATGTGTAAACCGTATGTACAGTTTGTATGGTGTTTTTCTACTTTTGATTTTATGTGATGACTTAACTTATGTTGTCATTTACTAAAGTTGTTCCTTTTGTTGTTTCTCAAAATCATTCAGAAGTCGATTCAGTATTCCTGACTGAACAAGATACTGTCTGCTATTGATCTCTTCTGAGTTCCAGATTTATAACCTTACCTGGCACAGATGAAGGAGATTGGCCACTAGGATGTGAGAGAGAGCTGCTGAGATACAAGAGTTAATCCATAATCTGAATGCTACTTCAGTTGTTACTGCAAAAAACCAAAAGGGAACTAGAATGAAATCCCTCAGGAATGCAGCAGGTAGTAGATGTTGAGGCATTGATGTATGTGAACAGAAGATTTAGTTGATCACTGAATGTAGGTGAATAGAGGAAAAGGGAGAGATTTGTTTAATCAATCAACGTAAGGTGCATTTCCAGTTTACATTGCACTGAGTTTGCAGAAAGGCAATAACGCTTTGGCCTTTTGGGAATTCTGCAGTGCAAAACAAACCTATGTTACTGTTGCTATACCAGGAGAAAACCATATTGTGAACGAATTTTCATTTACATTGTAATACTACTTCAATAGTAATTAATTAGAAATGCAGGTTTCAATATTAGTCTGTAAAAGAAAAGAGTGTATGCTGTTCTGAAATTCTGTAAGGATTTCTTTAAATAATGTAATGACTTAAAGATAAAACTTACGCAAATTCTTTTGGAAAGCATATTTAACACAGATTTCATAAATATGTGTTTATAGGTCATTGTTTATAATGTAGCTGCATCTGAAGAAATATAAAGTGGCATTGTGTCATGCTGACAAACAACATAGGACATCGTTTAAGGGTACATCAAGCAATGATTCCAAGAAACCTGAAGCCATTTCCCTGTATTTGTGGCAGCAGAATGGTGTCGGGTTACAAACCTAAAAGCAACATCAAGGAATCTTACAAAATTCTTGAGCTTGAGGAAGGTTGTTCCCTTGATGATATCAGAAACTCCTATCGAAGTCTTGCCAAAAAATACCATCCAGATAGCGGTTCTGCCACAGCTGATTCTGAAGCATTTATGAAAGTAGAAGCAGCTTACAGAGTCGTGCTCAGTGACGTGACAACCAAAAAGAAAACAAGTGAGAATAATGAAGAGGAAGAAGATCAGTTCAAATCAAATGCACCACAGCATAGACACTACTTGAGTTACGAAGGCGTTGGTTTTGGAACACCAAGCCAAAGAGAAAAGCAGTACATGCAATTTCGAGTAGACCGTGCTACTGAACAAGTGTTGGAGTACCGGAAGCAGAGACTTGAGAGCCAGTATGCTATGACTGACCTAATGAAAGCCAAAGATGTGAAGCAGAGCAAAAAGGTGAAAATAACTCAGGCTGTTGAACGGTTGGTTGAGGACCTTATCCAGGAATCGATGGCAAAAGGAGACTTTGACAACCTCAGTGGTAAAGGAAAACCTTTGCAGAAATTTTCAGACTGTCCCCATATCGACCCTATGACTCACAATTTGAACAGGATTCTGATAGACAATGGATACCAGCCAGAGTGGATCCTGATGCAGAAAGAGATACGGGAAACTATCGAGCGGTTAAGGAAGAATTTATTACAAGCTAGAAGTAACCTTGGAGGACCAATGACACCATATAGGCAAAAGCAATGGAATCGTGCCTGTGAGGAATTTATAGAAGACATCAGGAAATTAAACAAAAGAATCGACAGCTTCAATTTAGTTGTTCCTCTTCTAAGCAGGCAAATGGTGCACTTCAGTGCAGACAAAGAGATTGTTCGAGCACAAAAGAGTTACGAAGCTTTGATGGCAAACAGAAAGGCTTCTAATTCAGACACAAAGGAAAATGAGGAGGAAAATATTGAAAGGTCTGGGTGGAAGTCATCTCTGCTTAAGTGGTTAAACCTTAAACTGAAATAAGAGTACTAATTCACCTGTCTTTTCGAGATGTGAATGCACTTTATTAATGAAACTTGTAGCACTAGGGAAATTACAGGTACACTAATAATATAACATCCAGCTGTCCACTGTTAGACCAGTTAAAAGGATTTGGGTTGTCTAACTGATTTATTTGTGAATATTGTTAAGGAACAAATTAATTCAGTTATCCTTGCAGCTCATTTTACTTTTGTTTAAAAAAGTAAAATTGTCTAACTGATTTATTTGTGAATATTGTTAAGGAAAAATAAATTCAGTTATCCTTGCAGCTCATTTTACTTTTGTTTAAATCAAAATTAATGCTTTAGCATAATCACTTTTACAGTCTGTTATCTTTTAAAAAAATGAAGCATAACAAAAATATGATAAATGGAAGTAAAGTCCCTGTTGGTTCAACCTTTATTCTTGCTTATTTAAATACTGGCAGCTCATAAATTGTTGACAGGTTTAATGCTTTTTTTTAAAAAAGTATGCTCATGTCTTCAAAGTTAAATTAAATGGGAATGAAGGGAAGGTTCTGGAAGTCTACACTTGGACTGTATATTCTGCAGAAGTCCATTTTTAACACAGAAGGAGGTCTTGGAAAGCATCTGAGCAAATAATGAACACTGGCCAAACTGTACCCGAGTCACAGGGCTTTATATTTTTTTGGAATTGAGAGAAGAAGAGAATTTTGAAAAATTTCAAATTATACCATTTAAATATTTTAGAATATTGACATCAAAGAGCTTATTATGAAATATTGCAGTACTGTTAAAGTTTCTGGGCAGTGTCTTGGGGAAGGGAAGATCTCCATGATGCCAGAGGTTTATTTATCTTTAGTAGTCTCTTGTCTCCCCACACAATCTGATTTTCCTGGAGGACTTCATAAATGAAAAGGTGTTGGTGGATATGTTGGTATCTGTGTGGGCCCCCTTCCTCACTTATGCCTCTGTGACATAGACTGTCATTGTCTCCAGCTGTGCTGGAGTTGTGCTGTACCCTGTCAGTCTGTAGGAGGATGTCCCAAAGGCTCTGGTATCCCATGGGTGGGGAATTTCCACTCTTTGTTTCAGAAATTAAAGCTCGGTAATGATTACAATTATCCTTTGGTAGATACCTGAGTCAATGCATTTGCTTTTGAGCGGGTAATGCTGCATGTGCTGCTTCTGGTCTTTGTGCTCTTGTTCATCTAGATGAGGTGCTAACATGCAGGCACAATATATTTGTTGGTAGAGTGGACTAATTGAAATATCATTTGTTAGAGGGTATTCTGTAATCTTGTAATAGAATATAATTTATTTATTGGTAAACACTGTAGGTCTTTCAAGCCTTTGTGTTAACGGCACGTAAGTAGTAATGACAAGATGTTTGTCATGGTTTGGAAAAAATAGGACTAACCTCAGCTTCCTTTAACACACCTTTTTGTAGGAATTAAGATGGAAACAGTACAAAAGAACGACATTGCATTCAAGACTGATCTGTTACCCCCAGGTCACGCACTGGGATGCTTGTGCTGTGCCCTGCCTGGTTTTAGTGGAAGGGATTAGGTCATGGCTATTGGCTCCTTTCTGTTGAGGAGGCAAGGGTACAACTAGTAGTGCATGGATCAGTTGGGCCAGCCAGTAATTACTGTACCCTTCAGCGGTTTGAATAGGTGGCAAGAAAGAAAGGATGTATTGCAAATGCAGGAGTTCAGTCCCAACTAACGGCGTAGTGGGAACACAATGTGTGTGTGGTCTTGATCGAACATATAAGTAGCCTCAATCTAAATGCTCAGATACAACAATGAGGTCACATTGCAGTCCTCTGCTTCTGGGAACTTGTTAGGTTCAAACTGCTGTACTTTCATTTGTGATACGGTTGTGACTCGCTGAGATTATGGTGTTAGACCAGGTGATGCTAGAAGACTTTGACCTTGAAGTTCCTCACTCATTTTGGCAGCTGTGTATATGAATGTTTAGTTCAATTACTTATTTCTGTGGTCTTGCTCTTAATGAAATCTATAGATTAAACATACTTTTATGGATTTTTTTTGACAGAGGACTCATAAAAAGATCAGATTTTAATTCTCATTGTGATCTACTGGATTTGGATCTGAGTTGCTGTTTAATCTAGTTTTTATCTAGACAGATAAATAGAGGTAATTGCAAATCGAATTCATTGTACAAGAGTAAATAGAAACCAGACAGCAATAAATGCAGCTTTGATGGAATCCACTTTAGCTCACAATGGAGATAAGTATCAGTAGTTTAAGCATTTCAGTTGTCATGAGAGATGATTCAGCATAGTGAGTGATTTTTATGTTCCTTTTAAAGCTACTTGGTTTTAAATGGAGTATAGATGAGGCCTGACTCTTGGCACTTTAAATTAGCCTTACACTGATTTTCATGAAAATTTGCCAGGCACAAAAATCCACTTCTTCAACTTTTATGGCAATGATAATGGAAAAAAAAAAATATTTTCCCCAGGTGTGTGGAGGAGTATATCTTTACAAGGATGGTCTATTTTTTGTTGCTCTGAGCTCGCAAAATCTTAAAGGCAGCATTTAGTCACTGCTTCTAGAACAA
The DNA here is from genome assembly GCA_033459285.1 of Clamator glandarius. NCBI lineage: Eukaryota > Metazoa > Chordata > Aves > Cuculiformes > Cuculidae > Clamator > Clamator glandarius. Next base: position 214,631 of record JAUNZM010000310.1, on the reverse strand, counting down.
GTAATAGAGAGTACTGCATATGAATTAGATGGACCCAGGAGAGAATGGCCTTCAGAAATAATTTTTCTATCTGACACTAGACTGTTGATTCGAGTTTAATAACTGTTACCTCTAAAAGGATGAAATCATTGCTGATTCCAAATAAAAATGCACGTTGCCTATTCCCAGAATGTTGGTCTAATTACCATGTGGCTTGACCGTCTTATCTAGATGGCATCAGTATGAAGACAAAATATTATTTATATTTATTGGTAGGAAATATTCATTGAGGTATCAGTTTTTCTCACAGCAAGGAGTCTGTTTCTTGCCCAACAGAGTGATGGCTCTTCCAAGCCCTATTACCAAGCTATACAGTTATACATGTTAGTGCTTTCCAGTGAAAGGAGAAGACATACAGCTGTAGGCTGTCTGAAGTAATGTCTTGGGCTGTCCTATAAACTCAAGAGTTTCTACATACGCTGTAAAAGTTGAGGCCTGCTGAATATCTCCCTGTTCCAGAGTAATAGTGGCTTTCAGGATACATGTGGCATTACAGAGAATGCTCTGAGGAAAAGGAATAAAAGGCATGGGAAGCAAGAGCAGGGCATGCTGTAAGGGACAAAGACAAGTGGTAAATCTTTATTTTCAGTGGGAGAACCTGCTACTATGGAGGAGAACAGGATGTATGGTGTCTCTTTCAGAGTGGTTTCCCTGCCAGTTCTGTTCCCCAGGATGTGGCAACCATAGCGTTTACCTTCCCACAGCTGAGATCATCTGTTAAGCAAACAGAAATGAGTGTGCCTGTGTGGGGCTGGGAGGGGTCATAGGAAAGGCCTGGAAAGCAGAGAGGAGATTAGGAGGAAAGAAAACAGCATGTAATGCTTCCGGGTGAGGGTGAGACAGGCATAGAGGTTGGAGAGTAGGTACATTTGCATTAGAAACAAAAATTGGCTGTGAGCCTTTTCAGTGAACAGCAAGGCAAGAGTTTTATCGCAAACTTTGTGGTATGGTTCTGAGCATCGTAAGAAACAACTGCTCCTATTGATACTCTGTGCAGTGGGTAGCCTCTTCTCTGGGCCAGGAAAAGTGAGAAAGGAGGAGCTGCTTCAGAAAAACCTGTGTCAGATCCAGACCTGGTAGAACTGGTTTGGTGTAGAGATGAAAGCACAGGAACTGTCTTTTAAGTCCTATAGGATTTATGAGACTTTGATGCAGAAATGGGGAATGGCCTATCCAAGGATGTTGTGGTTGTATGAAAAGCTGTGAGTCTTTGAGTACAACTTTTAAATTTGAGTGGGATTTCATGAGGTTGCAGCTTAACTGGCTTTTAATGAGAGTTAAATATTCTGTGGCCGTTTGGTTGTGCCTTTATAAACCTTTCTCCCAGTGTTCCTTCTCTTACTAAGTGCCCCATATTGCTTTTTATTGATCTTGAGCAATCTCCTTGAAACGCCTTCCTCTTTTTTTGTTGTTTATCCTGTTCCACACTTAGATTTCTACTTCTCACTTTTCAGACTGACTCTGCAGTTTATTTTACCACAGCGTGAATTTTCAAGACTAATCACTTCCCTAACTACAATACTTAAATTAATTCAACTGCAGCATTTTCCCTTTGTGAAATCTTGACATCCAATCTTTTATAATAGGCTACAATCTGTATTTTATGAGTAGGTGGTTCTTTCTTAAGGTACTTCTGGTGGCTCTCCTACCAATGCTTTGGCAAGATAGGCCAGAAAGGCAGAAAAAAGGGAACTGAATCATGTGCATGGGAAGTATGACAGGAATTCTCTGAGAGTCAGAAAGCAGGGGTCAGTTTGGGCACCTTCTACTTGGGGCACATTCAAAACCACGTTGCAGGCAGACATCTGTTTGCATCCATTGTGGAACTGGGATGTGTAGAAACACTCTTGGGTCTCCCTGACCATGGCAGGTATGGAGAGATCCCTGGTGGGTGGTGCTGGGCAGGGCTCCCCACTGTCTCAACCCAGTCCCTGCTCACTTCCTGCATTTGGGAATGATGAGGAGGAATGTGAATGTCAGCAAGCTGCTATCGAGGGTAGGGAACAAGTGGTGCAACTGCTGCTCGGGCTCTGTTGAAGCTGGCTGGGAAATATTGTGAAGTCAGAAAGAAATAGAATCATAGAATGTTCTGAGTTGGAAAGGACCCACAAGGATCATCGAGTCCAGCTCATGTCCCTGCATAGGACAACCTCAACATTCACACCGTGTGTCTGAGGGCTTTGTCCAAATGTTTCTGGAATATTGTCAGGCTTGGCGCTGTGACTGCTTCCCTTGGGAGCTGTTTCAGTGCTCCCCCAACCTCTGGGGGAAGAACCTTTTCCCAGTATCCAACCTAACCCTCCCCTGGCACATCTTCCTGCCATTCCCTCTGACCCTATCATTGGTCACCAGAAAGAAGAGATCACTGCCTGCTCCTCCTCTGGTAAGGAAGCAGTAAGCTGCAATGAGGTCTCCCCTCAGTCTCCTCCAGGCTGAACAGACCCAGTGCCCCCAGCCGCTCCTCACACGGCTTCACCTGTAAACCTTTCACCAACTTCCTGGCCTCTCTGGACACCCTCCAGCAGCTTTATACCCTTTTTATGCTGTGGCACCTAGAACTGCACCCAGTAATCAAGGTGGGGCCGCACCAGTGTGGAGCAGGGTGGGACAGTCACCTTCCCTTGACAGCAACACAGTGCTTCATGCACCCCAGGACACGCTTGCCCTCTCGGCTGCCAGAGCTCACTGTTGGCTCATGTTCAACTTGCTCTCAACCAGAACCTCCAGATCGCTTTCTGCAGGGCTGTTCCCCAGCCTCTTGCTCCCCAGCCTGTGTGTGTATCCAGGGGTGCCAGGTCCCAGATGCGAAATCTGGTGCTTGCCCTTGTTAAACTTCATGCTGTTGGCAATTGCCTGGCTCTTCAAGTTTGTCCAGATCCCGCTGCTGAGACTCTCTGCCCTCAGGAGTGTCACCAGCTGTCAAATAATGAGATGCTTCTTCCCAAGCAGCCAAAAGGAGCACAGAGTTGCTTATTAATCGTATTTTTATGAACACAGACTTGCTTATTCTTGGCTTGTATTAGAAATGGTGTGAGCAGCAGATCCAGGGAGGTTATTCTCCCTCTGTACTCAGCACTGGTGAGACCGCACCTTGAATCCTGTGTTCCGTTCTGGGCCCCTCACCACAAGAAGGATGTTGAGGCTCTGGAGCGAGTCCAGAGAAGAGCAACAAAGCTGGTGAAGGGGCTGGAGAACAGGCCTTATGAAGAGCGGCTGAGAGAGCTGGGGTTGCTTAGCCTGGAGGAGGCTGAGAGGAGACCTCATTGCTCTCTATAACTACCTGAGGGGAGGTTGTGGAGAGGAGGGTGCTGGCCTCTTCTCCCAGGTGACAGGGGACAGAGGAAATGGCCCCAAGCTCCACCAGAAGCGGTTCAGGCTTGACATCAGGAAAAAAAATTCACAGAAAGGGTCATTGGGCACTGGCAGAGGCTGCCCAGGGAGGTGATTGATTCACCTTCCCTGAAGGTGTTTAAGGGACCGGTGGATGAGGCGCTGAGGGGCATGGGTTAGTGTTTGATAGGAACGGTTGGACTCGATGATCCGGGTCTTTTCAACCTGGTGATTCTGTGGGACCAGGAGCTCCTGGGACGAGGACCGGGCCGTGCCCCGCCCGCAGGAGGAAAGGGGCGGGGCTTCCCGCGGGCCAATGTACGAAGGGGCGTGACCTGATCAAAGCTCCGCCCACTGCCCCTTCCCCCTCAGCCGCCGACGCGCAGCCGCGCTGACCAATCGCCGCGCAGCCCTTCCCCCCCTCCCCTCCCCGGTGACGCGCAGCGCCGCCTTCCCATTGGGGCCGGATCACTCCCGGGGCCGTGCGCCTCCGCCTCCGCTCGCGGAAGGGTCTGGCACAGGACGAGGCGGGTACGTGCGGCCGCCGCTCTACTGCCGCGGGGTTGCGGGGGGGGGCCGGACGGAGGCGGCGTGGGGAGAAGGAGGCTGAGGGGAGGCCTCGCCGCTGCCTGAGGGGAGCGGGGGCAGGCGGGGCCGGGCTCCCCTCCCAAGCGGTGGGGTGAGGGGGCACGGCCTCAAGCTGCCCCCGGGGAGGTTCGGATCGGGCAGCAGGGAAAATTTATTCGCTTCAAACTGTTGTCAAGAACGGGAGGAGGCCGCCCAGGGAGGCGGTGGGGTCCCCGTCCCTGGAGGCGTTTAAAAACGGGGAGATGAGGCGTTCGGCCATGGTTTAATAGTGGGCAGGTGGGTTGGACTCGATGCTTTCAAAGGTCTTTTCCCACCAAGCAGTTCTGTGGTTTTTCACATCTGGGAAAGGAGGCGGGGGTGCTGAGCAGAGAGTCCGAGGTCTGCAGATGGAATATTAAAAAAACTCCTGTTTTCCCCCAAGTGTTCCTGCCCTCAGTGTAATGCCTCCTGTCAGGACTTGGATTGCAACCTGGGGATTCTGCCTCATATTTGCCCCGTCGTGGCTTAAACACATTAAATAAATATTGATGCACGTGGTGTACACTTCAGCGCAGTAATGGGCCGGTGGGTAATTGCAGAATTGATCTGTCTCTATGCCTTTCTCAAGACTTCAGACTTTAATAGTGCTCTAAAAGAACACTTGCTGGAGTCAGCACTCGCTCTGCTCTGGGGCTGAGCATCATACCGATCTGTGTAAGGCAATTAGTAATTTTGCCCCACAGCCTTATTTTTGTCTTAGGTTCATTTGAAGTGTCATTTTTTTTTCATCCTGCCTTACTGTAGCATTTAACCTAGAGGATATAGCATTCTGGTATGGTATTTGGGAAACTGAAAGTGAAACTGCATACGACTACTGAAGTGAGTGAGTCGTCTGAAGACACCCCATCCTTTAAAAAAAATCACAATGGACTTGATAGAAAACTCCACATAACCTTCTTGCAGTTACTCTGCCAAATACCTTTTCATAGTATAATGTATGGGGAAAGTGTGTGGTTTTCTGATTGGTTGCACGTGGAAGGTGCTGTTTTCTTCAAGGAAAATAAGAGTTTTCCTCTTGACTTTAAATTTCTTATCTTTCTTCTGTCTGTCTTCTGCTTCCTCCTGTGGAAGCAGGAGGATCTGTTCTTTGCTAAGCTGACAGTATTCCAGGCCCCTTGCAAAGCCTAAGACAGTTTGCTTTGTGTGGGATTTTTTGTGTTTTCTTGCAACTGCTTTAGTGTTTTGTTCAAGTGAAATGAATTCACTTTGGGGAAGAGAAACTGGTTTTCAGATGGAACTTTTGAGCTCCGATTCTTGTGTTGTCGTTTTGCTTAATTTGTCTGAATAATATACTTGTCCTAACCTGAGCGCTAGCATCTACCAAGTATTATTTTTACAGTGGGTATAACTGTCCTTGTTAGTTCTTCAGTCACCCGTTTGTTCTTGCAAGCGCTCTTGTGTTTCTGTTTATTGGATGTGACTGAGAACTGTTTTCTGAGAACAGTGGGAGAGCCTGTCTGCCCTTGGAAAAGAGGAGGAGACAGGTTGTAGGAAGGGCATTGAAGGACAGCTAATGCAATGGGATTTACCTGTTTTATTGCTGTGAGGTATGTGGATGTAAAAGTTTAAACCAAGAGAGTGAGTTTTGTTCTTTTATTTAGGTAAGAAAGTCAGCTGAAAAAATCTGTCTTCATTAGAGTGGTTCTGTCTGTGTAGCAGGATACATTTGGGCTAAAACCTATGTATGTATACACATTAGTCCATGTGAGGATAAATTTAACTTAGCTCTTGTGGTCTTGGTGGAGTCTCAGCTTCACAGTGTTGCAGGTCTTTCGCAGTTTAAATATAGCTTATAATTTTCCCCTTTCTTTGCTAGGGGTGTTGAGAACTACGTACATAGGGAACATTAATGTAGAATCATAGAATGATTTACGTTGGAAGGGACCTTAAAGATCCTTGCCATGGGCAAGGATACCTCCCACAGGATCAGGTTGCTCAAAACCTCCTCCAGCCTGGCTTTGAACAGTTCCAGGGATGGGACATCTATGTCTTCTCTGAGCAACCTGTTCCAGTCCTTCACCACTCTCACAGTAAAGAATTTCTTCCTACTATCTAATCTAAATCCACCCTCTTTCAGCTTAAAACTGTTTCCTCTTGTTCTGTCGCTACAGGCCTTGGTAAAAAGTCGCCCTGTCTTTCTTATAAGCCCCTTTCATATACTGAAAGTCTGCAGTAGGGTCTCCCCAGAGCCTTCTCTTTTCCAGGCTCAACAACCCCAACTCTTTCAGCATTTCTTCACAGGAGAGGTGTTCCAGCCCTCACAAATGGAAGTCCCTCGTTTTGTGGCCTTTGTTTGGACCTGCTCTGACAGGTCTAGTCTTGTGCTGGGAAGCCCAGAGCTGGAGACAATGAGTCTCACCAGAGCAGAGCAGGAGAATCACCTCCCTCAACCTGCTTCTTGTTATGCAGCCCAAGATATGATTGGCTTTCTGATGAGCTTCAAGCACATGTTGCTGGCTCGTGTGCTTTTTTTTCCACAGGGCTGTACTCATTCCGTTTATCCCCCGCCTGTACTGATACTGACGATTGCCCCAAGCGATGTGCAGGACCTTGTGCCTACTGCTAAACTCCTGTTACAGGCCAGGATACCATTCACCTTCTTTGCAGTAAGGGCACGTTGCTCACTCGTGGTTGATTTAGCTTGGGCTACTAGATCCTTTTCTGCCAAGCTGCTATCCAGCTGTGTAACCGCCAGCACATACTGATGTGTGGGGTTATTCCTTCCCAGATGCAAGACTGGGCAATCCCCTTTGTTGAACTTCATGAGGTTCCTGTGAGCCCATTTCTTCAGCATGTGGAGGTACCTCTGGGTGGCATCCAAGTACAGGGTGAAAAATAATTTTGTTGTTATTGATGCATCTGAAATTGGGTTAGCCATTGGCTTTTCTTGACCTGCTTTCTGAATTGCAATAGAACTTGACATGATGTTAGAAGGAGGTAATTTTATTTAGATGTGTTATTATTGTTCAAATGGGAAAAATTCCAAAGGGAAGTAAAGCTTTGAAGAAATACAGCTGCAGTCATTCTGAAAATGACTGAAAGTGTCTTCACAGGCAGGTATTAACTTCAGTAGATTTGACATAACCACTATTGTATTCAGTGGGGAGGAGAAATAGCGCAGCATGTTTGTCTATTGACTGCTTCCCGTGGCCAGCTGCACACAGTGTGTCACCTGTGTGGTCTGTAGTGACAACAGCAGTGGGAACTCTGAACTCTCTTCAGGCATGGGTGGGTGAGGAGCTGCAAGGGGAAGGAAGGGATTACTGCAGGGTGAGGAAGAGATGCCTCTAGGGTTTGAAGAGGATGGAGCCATTGTAAGGGTGGGAGAGAAGGAAGGGTCTGTAGGAGTAGTCATAAATCTGTAACAACACAGTGCAGCAGTTTTGATGTAGAAAGAATAAGGATCTGAAAATTGCTAGGTAAATGTGTAGTCTAGGAGAATAACTATATAGTTGAGCCCAGATGCTGTACAAAAGTCAAGTTATTATTCTGGAGTTGAGTGATTAATTTTAATGCTTTAAGGTAGCATCATAACTATGTATGGATTTCCAGAGCTAGTTTCAGGAGGACAAACTTTTATCTCATTCATAGGAGGTGGCCTGTGTTTGTAGTGTAGACTATTTATTTGTTTGTTTGTTTGATTTGTTGGTTGGTTATTTGTTTATTTATTTGTATTTCACTTCTTACTGTAGACTTGTAATTACCATTACTAATCAGAAAAATGTTCTACATCTGTCTTTCCTGTAACATATTCGTAAAGGACATTTGCTTTTAACAAGTATCTGGAAATTATTTACGGCAGATAGGGAAAATACAGAAGTAGGCAATGCTGAAGCTAAATAGAAGTGCATTAGGGATGTCTATGAGTCACTGCTAAATAGAAAAACTGTAAATATTTTCTGATATATGCTAATCTTATTACAGTGTTAGGGTGCTTATGTAGTGCAGAATCTTTTATAGCTACTATCTCACCAAATTGTGAGGACTATATGGTTTGAATAGTCACTTTGTAACACTAATTAACTTCACTTTCATCTTCCTTTATTTAAAGTTATGTGGGATCTTCTCTCTGTGAAGCCGAACAGTCTTCACCCTTTGTATTTTTTGACTCTGAGTTGATTCCTTTTCCTCTATGTTAAGAAGGCACTGTGTTTATCTTATTAGGAGACTGGGAATATGGGCAAGATTCCTTGGCCTGACTCAAAGACCCAAGTTCTGGTCTGTGTATGGAGCCCAGTTGTATGTTACTTTTAATAAATGGTAGTGTCAGAGAGAGGATCATGGTTTGAAGATGAAACAGATTAAATATTTGCTTTTTCATTCCTGCTTTTTCATTTGCTTTTATTTTTTGAGTTTCATACACTTGAACAAACAGAACATTCTATTCAATTCCCGTTTCAGGTATTTGTTTGTAAACCTCAAGTGTTTGGGTTGTATGATGATTTTATTCTGTAATTCTGTTTGTGAGGTAGGTTGTTTTTTGAGTATAGCTCAATATAGAATCCACAGATTATATGGAAAACTGAATTCTGCTACAGAAAAAAAAAAAGAAAACAAAACAAACCATACATTGTAAAGATTTCTCATGATAGTTGTCAAATATGTCGAGATTTTACTATTTTGTATTAAAAAGCATCATTGGCTGTGTTTCAGGTATTTCGGACACAGTTGTTAATGGAGAAGCTCATGTGCAAAATAAGAGGGACAATCTAATCTTTGAGGAAATGGCAGGATTCCTAGACAACTTCCGGTGGCCAGAGTGTGAGTGTATTGACTGGAGTGAGAGAAGAAATGCCATCGCTTCAATAGTTGCAGGCGTATTGGTAAGTTTTGAGAGAACGTGAATCATAACTATGTTGACAGATTTGGAAGTATGGTAAAGTTATATTTTTGTTTCATATAGTGTAAAGGTTCACTCTTTAACTGCACTTTAATCAAGTCTATTTCTTTAATTTTTTTTGAGCATAATTGTCAGGCAACTTTTTTACAGGTCATATAACTTTCGTTTTGTCTGATAATTATGTTCCAGTTCTTTAAAAGAAGATTGAAATTCCTCATGGATTTTTGGCATAATGAGGTAGATTAGAACACCTGTGTTGCAAATAATGTATATCTTCTATGTGTTTAGAATCTAGGTTCTTGTTCTTAAAGCTGTACAGAAAATTTAGCTGTGCATTGATTTTCAATTTGAATAGAAAATGTGACTGATTCCCAAATTCTTCTTTGAAAACATCAATGTTATGGTTTATGCAGAACTTGCATATCAAACAGATTGAGTACGACTTGGAGCTAATAACTTTCTAAAATAGATTATACTTGTTACAAGAGAAATAAATAAATACATGAATATTTGCCGTGTTTTATCTGCCTGTCTCTGCACCCTTCCAGCCTCATAACACTGGTTTATTTTATTTCAAGTTTTTCACAGGCTGGTGGATAATGATAGATGCTGCGGTAGTTTACCCTAGGCCAGAGCAAATGAACCATGCGTTCCATACCTGTGGGGTGTTTTCAACACTAGCTTTTTTCATGTAAGTGTATATAAAGGGAGTTCTTATGAAATAACCATGAGCTGTTAAACACAGATTTTTCTAGACAGTGTGGTATATGATCACCTGGTTATAAATTACTTATGAGTAATCTTGTATGTTTTTGCATGGCAAGGTAAAGACTTTTTTTTTTTTCCACCTGTGGTCTTTGGTGTAGCCTGTTTATTCATTGTCCTGTCTGTCCTGCTCATCTGTTTAGGGTCAGTTGCTTTTCCTGTGCGTGTCAGCTGGAGGTGAGACCTTCCTTTACACAAGTTGCTTTCTACAATACATGTTTTGATTCCTAGTTCAGAATTCCTGTGATGCTGCCCACTTGGTTACCTCAGTATAGAACACATGACTGCATTTGCCCCTCTTCTAAAATAATTCTTACAGTTGTCTCTGGCCCAAAACTTCCTCAAATGGGAGAGGCAGAAGTATTATAGCTGTTTTTATAAAGATGTAAATGTAGCAGGCTTGAAGGAGAAATAATAGCTTTTATTGAATGGTACGATATCTGTGAGAGAAAAGGATGCATCTGGATATGCAAGACCTTCTTAACATTTGGTATCTAAAAGTTTCTGGGTTTCTCCTCAGCAGTATAACTCACTTTAAGAAAATTTATTGTCCCTCCTTACAGGGTGTCTCTCGCTTAAGTACTTACTGTATTCAGTGTGAAGGAAAACAACTCGTACCATAATCATGAGAGCACTGTGTTACTGGCCGTTGTTGTTCCTGTGAAGTGGCTTTAGTTACTTTAAAAGCTTAAATAGCTTGAAAGGGAACAAAAATATTTCAGTCACTAAAAAGGACAATTCTTTCATCTTACAGGTCGTTTAATGTAAACATTGAATTAAAACTTATGAACAAATACGGGGTTTGTTTGAAATCCAGTTGGAATCCTTCCATTAAGGGACATGTAATAATACATGACTGTACAGAATGCAAAGTAATTTTTCCTGAATTTGTTACGTCTTAAAAAAAAGCTTTTTACTTATAACTTCAAATTGATTCTTTAATCATCTGAAGCGTATACACTTTTTTTGTTCCTAGGATAAATGCTGTATCAAATGCACAGGTGAGAGGAGACAGCTACAGTGATGGATGTTTAGGAAGAACAGGTAAATTGACTCTAAAAATTGTGCTGAGTTGAAAGACATATTATTTAGGTGGGTTTTTTTTAAGTGGTGGTTAAGCAAATAATCTGAAGTTAAGGAGTAGGAGAAACATCTGTGCAGCTAACTTCTTTACAAAATTAACCCTTGGACGTAAATACTGTCTTTGATAGAAAGGTCAGCTTAGAAAAATTTGAATTCTGCGTGTCTTTAATGCCTAAACTTTCCTCTGCAAATCCTGTATTATTGCTGGGAGAAAAAAAATTCTGGCCTGTGGTAGGCTATGGAGCAGCCATTCCTTAAGAATGTCTTATTTTAGAATGTATCACAAACTTTGTTTCCTTTGTATGTCACCTACTGTGTGGTGTCTGTGGACCTGCTGCCTTCTTTCTGATTTCATTCATAACTTCCTTACTATTTCCCATGTGGATCCCGGCATCTGTTTTCACGTGGTTTGTAGAATGCCTCGCTAGAAATCTGGTGGGATTTGCTGTTTTTTTCAACTAGGCATACGATGCTTTTTTGGGTACCATTCATAAATCAGCTTGAGAGAATCTTTGCATAGAAATATTTTTCCTATCCTGTGAATGAGCAGGTTCATTATTTTCAATGGCATCATTTTCCTTTTTCAGCGTGTAATGGCTAGCATGTAAATGTTGCCAATGTGAAAATAACTTTCTGATGTAAACATAGGAAGCATTTATTTTACGTAGCCTATTGGAATGATTTCTCTACCTCAGAAACACTATAGCTTTGACAAAGTATGTCATCATTAGACCACTCCAAGTTGTGTTAAATGATGTTATAGCCATTCCCTAAAGATGAGGGGAAATTTCTGGAAGTTGTGTCTGCTTGCTAAAATAGGGGGAATCCAGCTACTAGGTGTTTACTAGAGAAGGCAAATTTTGGTATAACTCATCCGTGATACAGGATTTGATCCTTTCCCTTGGTGCCTGCAGCAAGATAACACATATTAAGAGAGTAGTAGCTTGGATCATCTATTGCTATGGATAATAATCTATGTGGTTCTCAGAGATTTTAATATTTCTGGCAGGTGCTCGTGTCTGGCTTTTCATCGGCTTTATGTTGATGTTTGGTTCACTTATTGCTTCAATGTGGATTCTTTTTGGAGCATATGTTACACAGAGTAAGTTTGTTTATTTTCACATATAGAAAAGTACTTTTGCTGTCAGCCAAAAGACAGAAGAATGGAAGTGTGTGGTCTGTTTTTGTCAGAGCCACGCCACCTAGTTTTGTAGTCAGAGCATGATACTAAGATTGGTATTTTAAGTACACATTCCAGTACAAAAGAACTTTAATGTTTTCCTTGTTACTTACTTTGCAGACACTAATGTTTACCCTGGATTAGCAGTGTTTTTCCAAAATGCATTGATATTTTTCAGGTAAGTTACCTGGGGCTATTTCCCTCCTTACCTGCTTCCCTGCATATTGATATTTCTGGAAAATAGGTTCTGAAGCTTGTGGCTAGCTCCAGACTTGGACCTTCCACAGTGTGGAGTTTGCTGCATTTCGATTTATTACCCACCTTGACCTTTACTTGAGGAGGGTGGCGTATAAGCCTGAGGGACTTCTTGGGTTACTGAGTAAACTAATGTTCTACAGAGAACTGGTTTGATATTATTCAATGCATAAAGATCAAACTATTACTTCTCAAAAACTATTTTTTGATCTCTGCTACTTTTTTCTGCTCCCTTTGCTCCAGTGCTTAGAAACAATGCTCTCAATAAACTTGCATCTCTAGAATGTGGATGACCAAAGGTACAGGCAGTATTTTGAGCAAGATGTTGATGGTGTCTTTGGATAATGGCCATAATGCTTTAATCTCTGTACTACAAATACTTCGGCAATATACCCTAACTGTACTAGGTGGGAGATCCTGTTCCCCTCTTAGTGACTATTTCATACCAAAGGCTCAAGAATCTTGCAGCTGTTGCACCTAGATTTTTTTCTCCTGGATGAACTTTCAGTTATTGAGTGATTTATTTATTTTTTTTTTTAAGACCACGATGGTACATTTTGCAATACTACATTTGAGTCAATTTCTTTTATTTCACTTGATATTAAGTATATCCTGTGACAATTTAAAAATGTCTGTGATATGCATAATGCATTCTGCAAACCATAAATTTTATTAAATAATAAAAGAAAGTGAAAACATTCAATAGTGTAAGTTCTGAGATCAGTCACTGAAAAAGTTCATATAACCTCCTTGCCTACTGCAATCACTGTGCTAACCATTTTCCTTCTAGTACCATAGCAAATGTTTTGCAGTGAGCTAGATTGACTGACGCCACTGAGCTTCCCTGTTTGGAAAATCAGTTATGTTCCTGCATAAAATAGCAGTTACTACATCTCTTCTGTAGTCTTGTGCATGATTGAAATGGGGTACTGATGGAGGCAGACTTCTGAGAATAGTTTCACCCTGCCTGAAATCTTCAGGCTTATGTCAGTAGTTTGGTGAACTTGTTTCTGAAGCTGCTTTGTGTTTCTGAAAGTGTCTTTCCCTAGTTTTTATTTACTCTGTATGTAGATATATTTTAGGTTTATTTGTTTTCTTTTGCTTTCCAAAATTTGTTTTCTAGGTATAAAGTATGAGACAAATTACAACCTTTTTATTTTTAAAAAAGACTCATTTTTTTTTATCCCACCACACGCTTCAGGCAGTAACTGTTTATTAAGTCCATTTGTTGCCATGCACTTCTTTTCTTAGTCTGGCCCAGGGTCAATTAACGATGCCCTTTTCAATGTTCTGATGAAAAACTTTGTTTTGATTGAATCACGTTCTCTTCAGTCATTGTTGTTCCATAATGGTTGTATTCCCAGAACCACGTGTTCCCCTCTGGGCTTGTGCTTCAGGCCTGGTTGATACTTCACCATTTTTTTACGTAGTTTGACATGCAGTATTAGTAGTTTTCTTCTCTAGTTAGTTGTCCAGATGTCTCGCTTGTTTTACCTGTTGTTGCTTTGTTTTACCTATTGTTGCTTGTTAATTTTGGTTTTGGTGTCAGTATTTTTCATGCCTTTCCCTCTTTCTTCTCTGATGATTTAGTATGACCCTGCCCTTCCTTACTACCTGTTTGTTTCCTGTAAGAAAAAAAAATAATTTAAAGTATAAGGAACAATAAGGAAGTCATGCTTGGTTTTGTTCTCTCATCATATCTTTTTAATTCATTAATATATGTAATCACATCCAACCTTATAAAAAGAATTTTGGAAATCAAATTGCAATTTGGATGTCAGTTATGCACCACAGGATCAATATGCTTTCTGATTTTCTCATAAAAGTTTAATTGCTTAGGTTCTATCCTAGCATAATGCTTTGTTCAGCTGATTGCTGGATGCCAGGATGAGACTTGCTGCTCTGTAACTTTGTGGATCAGTCCTCTCTTAATCTGTTAAATATCAGAATTATTTCCTTCCGAAATGCAGCTGTTCTGGCTGTGAGACTGGCAATTTTTTTTTTTATTTGAGCAGTGACTTCAGCTGGATCTTATGCTTCTGGCAATGCATAGTAAATGAAATATAAGTACAAGAAACAGTTACTGACTTGAATAAAGGTTCAGGTTACTGGAGGGATGTTGATTTGTAGTGTAGATAGGCTAAGGTTATAAAGATACTGTTAAAGTTACCTTTTCTACCTCATGTATGATCTGATATCTTTTTATTTTTGCCCCTCTTTAGTACTCTGATCTATAAATTTGGAAGAACAGAAGAGTTATGGGGATGAAAGATCCACGTATAGCATCGTCTGTTCCATAGTTGCTATGTCGTACTACGTGTGTAGATACATTGACATTTATTTGTTCTTGTTCTGCTTTCTAAATTGTACGAACTGAGACAAAATTACAGTTTCTGTAAGAAGCTCCCTCTTTTCACTGAACAGATTTGTGAATATGTACATATGACTGTATATATCTTAAAAAGGGAATGTCAGGCTTCCTTTCTGAAATCTTCAGGCTTATTTCTTCAAACACATGGGTTTCTATCAACTCCTAAGACTTGATCTTCCAAACCTTCCCGTGTGTCAGAGGCCTCAGTGGAGCCTGGAGTGAGCAGGCAGGCTGCAGCCCATGCCCTGGGTAAGGGGTCACTGCTGTAATGGACAGGTGAGCTGTAGCCAGAAAGAGCTGCCTGGTGGCCTGGAGGAGTGCTCAGCGCATGGATGTGACCCAGCTAAGGCTCTATTTAATGACAGTAAATTCTATCCTATGCTGAGGTAAGAGCTGGTTTTAAGAGTTTTCTATAACTACGCAGAAAAATATAAAATAGCTATTTTTTTGTAAAAGGTGATGACTTTTTAAACAAGGCCCTGTATTAAGCAGGTTCTGCATGGCAAATCTTGACTTCTGGTTGCTATAGCACGAATGACATTTAGCAGCACCACAATTCTTAGAATTAGTTTCATGCTGTTCAGTGTAATAGATAACAATTAGTACCTGATCTATTTACTGATATTAGAATAAAACCCCCAAGCTGATGCTGGCCGTTCTTAAGGAATATAAAGAATAAATGAGAGTCAGACTAACTTTAAAATGTTGCTAGCATAATTTTCTTCAGGGGAAGCTTTTTGATGTTAAACGAACAGTTATCCTGCTACCAATTACCTTTTCTATTTAAAAGGCAAGCATTTCAATTGGGGATATAGTAGATGTATTTATTGCTAATGGTTTTATCTTGAAATAATTGCTATTTTTGGGGCTGTCACTTGCTCCAGATAAAATGTATTTATCTGCTAAATTTCATGGGCACTTTTTGGGAACACTTCCATTGTTGAAATCTCTTCTCTTCTAGCTGGAGTATGCCGAAAGGGAGAACAGTGATGTTTTATAGCTTTGAACTGGCCTTGTACGTTCATCTTGCCATCGGTGACTATCTTACAAGTTCTGTGTGGTTTTTAAAGCATTTGAATCTCCCTTGTCTAAAAGCTTTTATAACTTTCCATGTGTCGAGATTGCTGACCAAATGGTATTAAACTGCAGAATGTGACTTCTGTGCATGGTTACTGTATCCTGTTAGTCATCTAATTGCTCCCTTGTGGGGAATCTCTCCAGTGGACAGAATATGAAGCAAATTCTGCAGCTGAATTTGTGCTACTGGCCAGACTAACTTCCTCCTGTTTTTCACCATCCTGCAGTGAGTTAAGATGTATTCACTGCTGTTAATCATAACCTTGTACATAAATTGTCTGTTTGGTTGTAATTTCAGAGAACTGCAATAAACTTTATTTTACGTTCTCAGAACAGTGAGCTTCATGAGGTAATTGTACTTAATAACCCAAGCAGTATTGTCCTTTAAGCGGGTCCTAGAGCAGCCAGGAAGTAAAGCCAACGTTTTTTGTTGATGGGAGCATCACGGAATCAAACGCAGAGATCAGTATGATCAGTGAGTGTTCACTTTATTGAGCTTAGCTGTTTCTTTGTAAACCCTTTTTACATAACTGGATGCCCACCAGGGTATCTACAGTGTATTATTGGTTAAAGGTAGCTGTCCATAAAGCTATTACTAACATATTATTGGCTAAACTACTGCACATGCTTAGAAACAAAGTTACACTAAAATTCACTATGTTGATAGTTTTCTTTAAATGTTTTTCTTTCAGCTGGTACTCGTTCCCACTGAACTAGCTGTTGTATTCCTCTCAGCTGACCTTTGTTTATCTTTCAGTTCTCTGTTTCAAGGCCTTGTTAGAATTGTTCAGTATCAATCAGTCTTGCAGCATCCAAGCTTTCTTCTCTGTAAAATGTTCCCACAATTCCCCATTTTGTTTTTCGACAATTAAAGTGTTCAGGTGAAACATATGATTGACTTGATGTTGTATACACTGTAACACACAGGATAATTGTTAAAGCAATTAACACCATTAAAAATAACATTCCTTCTCTGACCAACAGTTCTCATACCCATCCTGTAATATGCACATTCTTTCAAGAATCAATCACCCAGGGACATCCTTTAACTACCACCCATAGGATTAAGAGCATCTCTAATGTTAACCCCCTCCTCATTCTTGTCGACTGCTTTTGTGATTGGGGCTTAACAGCTGTCACACAGCAGCGTGAGCTTGATCCACCTTGCAGGTGCCCAAACTGGTCCTGTATCTGTTAAAACAGAAGCATAACCTCGTCCCCATGTTAGTAGCTTATACAGACCTGTCCAGTGCCCATAATAACTATTTTTCAATAGCACTTAAACATTGTCTTGTACTTGCTCCAATTTTGATGACATGGTTTGTATATGCTTCAACATCGGCACAATTTGATCATCTCCTGCTAACTGCAAAAAATTCATTACATATTGCACCTTCATCAATCTGTTTTGCAGTGTCTCTCCTGACTCCCCCCCTTTTTTGTTTTGCTAAGAATATTTTTACTACTTGATGGGTACGTTCAATAATGACATGACTTGGTAAATGGATATCAATACTTCCTGGATAATCTGTTAGATCTACTTGTAAATTTAAAATATTTGCCATGCACCACTTAGCATATTTTTTTTGTTATTGGGATATAAATGATTGTCGAGTCTTGGCCTAATAACGCTTCTTTTTCATCCCGTGGTGATAATCATTGTAATCATTTCAAATCTAATGACTATGTTTTTGGGGGTTAGTGTGGCAAAATATCCACTTAATAATTCGTAATGAATCATTTGAATTCTCCTCTGTCATTGGCTCAATATCCCTAAAGGTTGTCTGCACTAGGACCCAGCAGTTGCTGATGAGTGACAGTGGAATGCAAAGTGTTCTCACAAATTGTCATTCCCCTAGAGAGATAACACCTGTTAACTCCTCTAGACTTCTTCAAAGCTGAAAGAAAAAAAACTTAGAAAGGAAGGAGAAGGGGGGTGGGGAATGACACACACACATACAGCTGCAAGGTTAGGCTTTATCCATTTTTTTTTCTCTCTGTTTCTTTTTTTTTATGTTTTGCTAGGTATTTTAACATTTTTCTTCTGAAGCCTTTCATTCCAGAGATCCCCAGGTAAATCTACCTGTTTGGCGGCTTAGTGGCCATTTGAGATTGAAAAGTCCCAGAGATGTATTTCCAAGGTTAATCACAACCAATTTGTAAGTCTTACAAATGTTTGAACCGCTTCAAACACATACACACATGAACACTCATTTCTCACCTAGCCAAATACATTCATACAATGTTGGTTATCACTATTGGATCCACAATTTTTCCATGCTATGGATATTTAAACTACACATGGTACCGGGAACATACAACACTTAAAATATGTACATGCATTATCTAATAAGGCTTATATTGATTGTCTAACAAATATTTCACTTATGGTAATCTTTTTTTTTTTTTTTTGTAGTTTCTGTGTTGATAGAATCATGGACTGGTCAGTTGAACCACAGCTTCTGTCTCCCTGTATGCGATTTCTTTCATGGGGTACAATTGCTGAAAAACAAATCAGCTGAGTGATTCAAGTGCCCTTTGATATAAAGTCAGGAGGCATAGCATCCAAGCTATTACTTGCATCGCTCTCGTGAAGTTGGCATCAGTCAATTCTGGTAAAACAAACAATCTTTGTAACAGGTGATCATGCAATTAACAGTGCACTAAGTCCGTTTTTGCATTCTCTAAGGCTAATTGTTTAAGCAACACTTAGCTAGCAGCGATATTATTTGCCTGCTTATTTAAGGCCACTTGTAGTTTGTCTAGAAAAGTCATATAATAAACGCCATTTTCCAGATTTCTTTTTTATCACAAATACAGGTGTGTTCCAAGGACTATTAAATGGGACTATATGCCTGCGATCTATTTGGTCCTCCACTAAATTTTGCAATGCATCCAATTTTTCACTTGTTCATAGTTCCAATGCGTATTCCCATTGCATTTAACACATCTCTTCCCCCACAAGATTAGTGGAAAGTGCACAACTAAGGGTTACACTAGAGCCATTTTAAGATGTTCTGGCTTTCCTCCTTTTTTTTTCGTTTTGTTCACTTCAACATAAAGAGGCTGAGTTTGTAGGGACTAAGCCAAATATATTTCAGAGATTCTTATGGACTCAAATCCTTGTGAGCCATGCTCTACAGAGTCAGCTTGGAATACAACTGCTTTGAACAAAATTAAATACTCTATCCAGCTATCCTTTGGTATTAATACTAGTGGAAATGGATGGTGTTCATAACACTAGTGGAGACAGCATCCATACCCTTGCTTGAATGATTCCAGTACAGCCTGCATCAGTGACCCCAGGTAAAACAAAGATTCCCAACTGAATTCTGCTGGAGGGTCGGGAGGCTCTGCAAAGGGACCTGAACAGGCTGGACTGCTGGGCTGAGACCAATGGCATGAGGTTTAACAAGGCCAAAGGCCGGGTCCTACACTTGGGGCACAACAACCCTAAGCAGAGGTACAGACTAGGAGAAGCCTGGCTGGAAAGCTGCCAGGAGGAGAAGGACCTGGGGGTGTTGGTTGACAACCAACTGAACATGAGCCAGCAGTGTGCCCAGGTGGCCAAGAAGGCCAATGGCATCTTGGCTTGTATCAGGAACGGCGTGACCAGCAGGTCCAGGGAGGTTATTCTCTCCCTGTACTTGGCACTGGTGAGACCGCAGCTCGAGTACTGTGTTCAGTTCTGGGCCCCTCACCACAAGAGGGATGTTGAGGCTCTGGAGCGAGTCCAGAGAAGGGCAACAAAGCTGGTGAAGGGGCTGGAGAACAAATCTTATGAGGAGCGGCTGAGAGAGCTGGGGTTGTTCAGCCTGGAGAAGAGGAGGCTGAGGGGAGACCTTATTGCTCTCTACAACTACCTGAAGGGAGGTTGTGGAGAGGAAGGTGCTGGCCTCTTCTCCCAAGTGACAGGGGACAGGACGAGAGGGAATGGCCTCAAACTCCGCCAGGGGAGATTTAGGCTTGAGATTAGGAAAAAGTTCTTCACAGAGAGGGTGGTTAGGCATTGGAACGGTCTGCCCAGGGAGGTGGTTGAGTCGCCGTCCCTGGAGGTGTTTAAGGTTAGGGTAGATGAGGTTCTTAGGAGCATGATTTAGGGATTGGTGGGAATGGTTGGACTCGACGATCCAGTGGGTCTCTTCCAACCTGGTGATTCTGTGTAATTACAAGGCAGTAAAGCCAACCTCCAGTGGTCCTTTTACGTTTCCTGGTACTGTGTGAAGTGCAGACAATTGCAGCACTACTGTGATGGTGGTGATCATGTCTATCTCAGTGCTGCCTCTGGTTCTTGCTCTGAGGTGAGATCTGCTGCTTGCTGTGGAGGCATCTGAGTTGGTACGTGCCCCCAAACTATGATTTGATCCTGGTTTTCTGACAACACTGTCCTGTTCTTATCCCATTTTGATCTACACCAACTGGTAAAATGTTTACCCTTTCCACACCAACAGCAGATTTTAGGCCCTCTATCCTGGCATTGCATGTGGCAGTCTCTTTTAAAATGTCTCTTCTTGCCTCATCTCTAATAGAACGTATTTCTGTCCTGGTGTACAGTCAGGGCAGCAGCTACCAGCTCTGCTGGATAGGTAAATGATCCCAGCTGTTGTTATAGGAGTTTTCAGACCGCATCATATCTTTCTATATTTGTTATTAGGATTTTTTGTCGCAGATCGCAAAATTAAGGCTTCTGTAACTGCTCAGTTGTCTACCTGCTTGTCGAGCACATTCTTCAATCAATCTATAAACACTATATATATGGGTCATGCCGGTTTCAGCTTTCCAACATCCGATATCTTTATAAGTGTTTGATAAACCAAAAAGCCGCATCTGTTGTAAAATTGCATTATTTAAACTGTCTTGATTCTTGAATTGTTACCAATGTTATTTAATCGAGCCATTTCTTATTGTATCTGTTAACAGTCCCTTCTGTAATGCCGAAACTGTCTGGGTTTCGCGGTGGCAGCGAGTGGCCCTCCCTCGGCGAGCTGCTCTGCGGGAGCTGGGGGGGTGGGGGCGGCGTGGAGCTCCTCGGACAGGCGGCTCGGCTCCTTTTTACAGTTTTTGGAATCTCCTTTATCGCTTCATAACTAATTAGTTCACAGCGCAGACCGCCGTCACGTGCACAGATCAAAGCTTGCAGTATTTCAACTTCCTCGCGCTGCTGTGCCTCCCTCCTGGCTTGTGCCCGTTGGTCTGAGGGACAGGGGGGAGGTGGATCAGGCTCCTTCTCAGTGTCTCTCGGACCTGGATCAAAGGGATTGTCGGCCTTCCTGTCGGGGGGTGCAGGGGCAAGCGCAGTCAGTTTAGGAGGGTAGGGGATTTGTGTAGTTGTTGACGATCCTGCACTTGGCTCAGAATTATTGCTCTGCTTTTAGAGTCGACGTGTGCCTTTAACGCTTCAAAACTCTCTCTGCTCCATTTCAATAGTTCAGTTAGACAATTCTTGTCATACTGAATCCCTCTCTTGGAGAGGATATGTTGGAGGAGTTTCACCACTGCTTGTTCATCTTTTGAAAGTGTGGAACCCATCCCCTCCCCTGACCACCGCATACTTGCCTGTAGCAGATCTTTGACTCCAGAGTCTTCTTTACTTGGACACGCATCTTAATCCAATCTTCAGCAGTGCTGGAAAGTTTCAATCTTCAGCACCGGGTCAGTGCCAGAAAGTTTTTGGCCAGTCTTTCCACCCTCTACCGTGTCTCCAGTCGTTCAGAGCAACTTTGGCAGGGAATCTGAGGGTCCCTGTTTGGGTGCCACTTGTTGATGGCAGCATCACGGAATCAAACACAGAGATCAATATGATCAGTGAGTGTTCACTTTATTGAGCTTAGCTGCTGTTAGAATTGTTCAGTATCAATCAGTCTCACAGCATCCAGGCTTTCTTCTCTGTAAAATGTTCCCACAGTTTTTGTTTTCAGGTCTGTCAGCTTCTTGCTGAGGGGCCTGGGAATGTTTGTTGGCTTTTTCACTAAGTGAGAAACAAGCACAGCCTCTAACCACACACAGTATCTCGCACCTGGCATGTGAACAACGCAAGCTACGTGTTCAGCTCTCTGCAAGAACCCTTATGGTGCACTTTAATGCATGTTCCTGGCTAAAAGTTAGCTTGAGAGCAGAGCAAGGACTTCTTTCTGAGGTTACCTGCATTTCCTACCAGCAGCTTGCTTTCTTGCCAGTATTTCTTGACCGTCCCTTTTGGTTTTACACAACTGGAACGGTCATGCGCTCTCTACAGCTGCTAAGAGGAGAAGAGGCAGCTTTGAGGATGTGTCTTCTCTGGTATCCTAAGCTGAAAACAGGTGTGGTGTTAAGAACCACGTGGGCTTCATCCAGAATATCCCTAGGTCCGCTTTAAACCACATGTAGTTCCAGTGCAGGCCAGAGTGGACAGGGGTGGCTCCTTTTAGGGAATGCCTCGGTCTGCTACAATTGGCAGGGGCAAGGATAACCCTTGAGTTACTCCTAACAAAAGGGGGTTTAAACTTTGGCCTATTTGTGTAACTGTAAGAAATATTTAGTAACAACTGTCTCTAACAGAAGCCTAGTGTAGGGCTTACTCAACTAGCTGTGTTGCTAAATATTCATAAATGTTTTAACTGACTTCTTATCTATGTCCTCTATTACACATGTTGGTTGTTCCTTGTGTGACTCTGGGGTTCTCCTGCTGTGTTTACAGCACAGTATATAAAAAAAGAACATGGATGAACTTAAAAAGCAGGTATTACGCAGCTTGTGGCTGGCTTGAAATTCTTACCAAACTTGAAGTATGCCTGAGTCTTCTGATAACTGTGTTGTCTTGGCACGTTGCCTAATCATAAGAGATCAGATTAGTTCTATGAGGAAACCACCTCATCATACTTTTGGAAAAAAGGTTACTGTTTTTTCATGCTAGTCTTGTATTTTCCTGGAAGGGGTGGCACATGCCTCCCACATCTTGCAGCTCTGACAACGAACCTGGTCACTTACAGACCTCAGGAACTTGAACTAGTCACTTGCAAATAAACAAGCATCTTTTTTAAAAAGAAGAAAACCAACTTGTATCAAACCCAAGAAGAAAGTCAAGCAAATAAAACCAACCTTTTTAGTACAGAAGTGGTTCACTTATTCTTTGTGCTTTATTAGATACCTCCAGACTCCAGAGGATTGTAACATGAGGTTAACTTGCAGTCTTCTGCTTTACGGGACTCAAAACCACAACCCTCAGTCAACTTTTCATTTGCAGGACTAATCTGATAGTCAATGTTAGTGTTGGCTATACGTCTTCTAAATTCTGAGCAAAATTATTTTAAATATTGTTTTGCTGTGAAGAATTATTGTCTCACTGCAAGAGCAGAAAATTAATGCTTCTCGTGAGTGTGTTGGGAGGCAGATATTAGGAAGCCTTTCTTGGGGCAGTTCTTTGCATAGGTTCATGCTGAGGAGAGTAAAGTACTATAAAAATTCTTTTTTAGACTGCCCTTTTTATCCAGCAGGAAGACTGCATGTATTTAACGCGATTCAGAATCGTATAGTTGAGTGCTAATACAACATAAGGCAACAAACCAAAAGCAAGCAACTGTAAAAGTAAGCAACGGTACAATTATTCACTCACTGAAAAACTCCAGGTTGTACTACATCCCTGCCATAAAGTGCTTTATTTCAATTTGGGGGTGGGAAAAAATGTGATATTAATGTAACCTTTATAACCATCTCTCCTTCTTAAGGAGATTTAGTGTTCACGTCCCTTTCGCGTTCCACCTTTTAAGTCTGTGTGGCAGAACATAGCTGGTGGTGTAGCACAGCAGAAGCCATTTAATTAAGGCTCAGGGTCCGTACTATTCTTAGGAAGCAACATCATGCTCCTGCTTTGTCAGTGGCTGCATTTTGGCCTGCCAGCAGCCACCCAGCACCACTCAAGGGCAGGAGCTCCTGTAAAGACTTGGTACAGACTGTCATGAGGATGCGGTTGAAGTTACTTCACTTTCGCTGGAGATGCTGTGTGAATGCGCTTGACCATCCAGACCACTGTCACAGGCTTGGCTTCTGTCTTTGCAAGATGAAACTGATAAGGAATCGGGATCATCCTCGGCATGATGGGCCAGCCCCTCTAAACCGGGCATGCTAGGGTCATTCAAATACTGGAGAAAGCCAGAAAAAAACCTGTTTAGATCTCTATCCACAGAACAGATGTATTAGAAATTATAGAGACAGAGCAGGTACCGCTACCTAAAATAAGCACATTGCTTCAGACCAGAATGCACAGTGAGAGCTGCTTGGTGTGTGTTCTGATCTGGACTTCCTTGAAGCTACATTGAACGAGGAGAAAGTTAAAAATACCTTATTTCTGTAGGGAAAAAAAATCATGCAAAAATTCACTTAAGGGAGTTAGAGCAGTCTGTACTTCCTTTTTTTTTTTTTGTTCTAAGTAATTTTGGGGTATTGTTCTTTTTATGTCGGTTCAAACAAATTCCTGCATATTAAGAACAAACCACAGAAGAAAACACTTCTTTATTACGCGGAGGGCACTTCTGTAACTGCAGGACTCCAACAACTGGCAGCTTGTCTGAAATGCTGGTGGAGCGAACGAGAGTTAAGATTCTGTTTTTTCAACGTCAGGCAAGTCAGATCTGCATCTTTTACCGTTACCAGAAAACTCTAGTAGCATTCTTCTCTTGTAATTACTCTTTGACTTCCTCTCTGCCTCTCTTCCCTCCAAAATTAAGTCATCAGCTTTACAATGAGTGCATAATCAAAGAAAGGAGCATTAGAGAAATGTAGGCCAGAGGAAGAGCTTTCTGTTCTGGCTACCACCCACATATATTCTCCTTATCACTGTGCCGATCTTGTGTTTCACAGGGAATTGAAGCCATTTACCACTTATAAACGGAACCAAACAAAAAAAAAAATCTGTCCTTGAACTCTTTTCCCCTTGGTTAAAAAAAAACTAAAATAAATGTTTGGAACGTTGGACACCTTCACATTGTTAAAATAATGTGGGTTATAGTTTTACTCAAAAGCTTGTTCTATGCTGTAGGAGGTGCCATAATCTGGCTGAGGCAGGACTGCAGATCAGGTCACATCTGTTGTGGGACAAAATTAACCTTAGTTTCAATTAAGGTTCCACCTTCTCTGTGACTGTAGCAAGGCCAACAAGCAACAGGATTAGTTTTTGCAGATGTATTAAGCCCCAGTGTTTCAAGTGGGAAACTCAAGTACATCCAGTTCAGCCAATTCAAGCCATAAATGAACCTCAGTTTGGCTTCGCTTTGTGAAGGATTTTTGCAGTAGAGCTGCTCCCTGTAACTGAGATGCTGAAAGCTCAGAGCCTTCTGTGCATGTAATTTTTCTGTAAATCTAAGAGAGTTCATACAAAACTGCCTTAAAATAATAGGTATTCTGTACTCCCGTTTTTAAAAGGAGAAACCCCAGGCTGCTTGATCCCTTTTAGAAATACACATTTTTAAAATCCTGCATATTTACTGATTTTCCATCATTTCTTATCAGTGCTTTACCCCAAGATCAAGCTCAGCATTGTTCTAGAGTATCTACTTTTGCTGCATATTTTCTAGGTTAATACAATTACTCCAGAACACACACAGACAGACGCTATGCTTACAATTCCTTTGTGTGAAATGCTGCGCTATTTTATACACTGTACAAGGACTTCCACCCGCCGCTCCCCCCGTTAGATATGCTCTGCTTAATAATGTGATACCATTTCTCCACTGAGCCCCCTTGAAGTGGTAGCTGAGGTAGCATGGAGAGAGATTTATTCATTCAGAGCTCTGTGCAAAGTTGTTTCAGCCTTGCATACGTCCATAAAAAGATTTGGGAAACGGTTCCACAGTAACAGCAATGTGCAATGGACGAGGGGCGATGGGTATAAACTGGAGAGGGGCAGATTCAGCTAGACATAAGGAAGAATTTCTTCATCATGAGAGTGGTGAGGCACTGGCCCAGGTTGCCCAGGGAAGCTGTGGCTGCCCCATCCCTGGAGATGTTCAAGGCCAGGTTGGATGGGGCTTTAAGCAGCCTGGTCTAGTGGGAGGTGTCCCTGACCATGGCAGAGGGGTGGGACTGGATAGTTTCTAAGGTCCCTTCCAACCCAAACTGTTCTATGGCTACTCTGTCACACAGATATATACAAAGAAATACACCTCAAAGAAGTGCAATTAAAAAAAAAAAGCTTTTAAAAAATATGGAATATATGCTGAACAAGAACTTTTAAATAAAGAACTTCACTTTAAGACTACTTCCTATTTAAATACCAAAAAGAGGAAGCTAAACAGGATTGAGACGGTACAGAAGTGCGTGAGCTACAAGAAGAAAAAAAAGTCCCAGGGTGACTTTTTCATCTGAGTATTGCTCAGCCTGCCAGAAAAAAAGAAAAAGCCCGAGAACATTGCCCTAGGTAGTCCTTAGTCTTCAGGTCAGTCCTTGCTCTTAAAGTGATCTGTGTTTGTTTTTCCATATTTGTTGCTAACCAGGACCTAGGGTCAAGTACCTGTTTTGCAGCACACAAATCTTTTTGTTTAAAGTGAGCAACTGTTTCTGGCCTTATGACTTAGATGAGCAAAGAAAGGGGCAGACAAGGGGTCATCAAGGAAGAAGGAATGTTATTCCAGTTTTGTAACAGGATTTCAGCGGTATTTGTATCTTAGAGAAAATAATACAGTTGAGTAAGAGAGGAATACAGTAGATTATAGATGAGAAAAGCAACATTTTACACTAAGCCAACAATTATTTATGTCTATTTCTGTTACGCAACAACTAGCGTCCTTCATAGTCACTCCAAAATCACCACTATCTCGTATGGGGGAGGGGGACAAGAGGGAGAAATATAAAATGCGTACATATACCTCTTCAAAATGTGATGGGATTTGTAAAGGTGGCCAGGACCAATATTTAAGTGTTCTGCGGTGTCTCCACAGAAAGAACAAACCAACCAGTACCAGAATTAAGAAGAGTAAGATCAACAGAAGGACTGATGTAATATATCCAGCTCTGGTTGCCTCTGGAAAACAAAATATACATATTGTAGGTTCGTACTTGTTCATCATCAAATGTAAAGCAATATACAGTGATCTGAAATTTACTATACGTGGTACTTGAAGTGTAATTTCCAGGCTAAGATCACAACCCTACTATAGATGGACTCGAAACACCTTTGTTCAGAAACAGCTTGTTTTGTGATTCAGCGTGGAAGTCACCAGCTCCCATGAGCTTCTTCCCCTTAATCATGCAGCCTAAGGGAAGTTTCTGCTCCACATGCCAGCAGAGCAAATGCAGAGCTGGAGGATCACTGCTGGCAGGCAGAGAGCAGGCAAGGAACACAATCTGCTCATCTACCACCAAGTTATTGGCAAGGGCCATTAATGCCAGGAGCTTCTCTCTTAGAACACACACATCTCCCTTCAGAAAAGGAAGCATCACAGACTCCAGCATCACAGACTCCAGCATCACAGTGCAGGAGCTTGCGATCGACTACTTTAACTGGGTCAATACCACCCACGAGGTCAGCTCCTGTGGGCCCTCAGAAACTGCAGAAGCAGGCTTCATCCAAACCTCTTCCAGTGTGTTTAAAGTATGCGAAAACTCAGTTGTGCCTGCGTGTTGGCGGCCACACAGAGAGACTCAAGAGAGGGACAAACTCCTGTTATCTTGCTTGTTCCTGCTCCTCCCTTCCCCTCCCCTCCCCCTCTCTCTTATCTTGTACAAAAACGTGGAGCTTGTACGCAGGTCACTGAGGAGGCAGTGGCTGAAGGAGATTTGTAAGACTAACTCTATCTCCTCCTTTAATGACTTCAGCTAAAGACCAAGTTATTTCTGTTTTCTTTCTTTGCAGATTTCTAGAGAGTAATAGCCATAGTGGTCATTATTATGGAGGAAATGGATGAGGGGAAGAGTGGACCCTCAACTACTGACTGGAAAAATTCCATGTCATTTTGCCACTAATGACAACTGTGAGCTGCTGTTGGTGCTCTCAGTGCTCCTGATGAATACCGGTACATAACTGACTAGTTACACAACTTAAGACTCATGTTCCACACTCATCCTTTTTAAATAAAAAACAACAAAATCAGTTTTATACCACTCATTGTAGTTCTGGAACACACTGGGGCACTTTGCTGTCCAAGTAACCGAGAACTTGGATGTATCATCAATTCAACTTGAACTCTAAAACAATAAAGTGTTGATTCCTTTAGGTTTCTAATTTTGAATAGTGTATTGCTTGTCTCTGTCTCCTGTTCAAAAGACAACAACAATAAAAAAAAAGGTGTTACTGTAAAAACCAGACCTGTCTTCAACACAAATCCCCTCCTCATATTTAAGTTCCTCCTTCAAAAAGCACAGATTTTGTTTTTCATAATTCAGCTTTCCCAAACAATAGAAGCAGTGAAATATATTTCAACTTCCCTACTTGAATGCATCTGAAAAATCCATTTATCTTGACCATTTAAAACAATCTATAAGAGCACAAACAGCTGAGGCACAAGAACTGATGCAAAGTCTCATTTTATCCACAAAACATTGCTGCTGGATGCTTTGACGCAGCTTTCGCAACAGCTGAGGCAGCGAGTGCAATGTAGGAAGCGGGAGGAAAAAACAAGCCACAAGAAGTGCCTCCACTGGCGGAGGAGGCTGACGGAAGTGCAGTTCATTGATGAGCTTCCACCATCTCAGCTCCTACTGAAAAGGAAAACAATTGCTGGGCAGTGCTAAACCTCCACAGTCTCCACACGGCCACCACAGACTTCTGGGAGTTTTTAACCTGTAGAGGGCTGTGATAACAGCCTCCGTGAAGCTTACAGAAGCAAACAGAAGGGACCTCTTGTCTGAATCTCAAGCATTAAGGTATTTAATGCACGTCAGAAAAATAAAAGTTGGTACAAGAGAGTAAGGAAATGGAGGTGTTTCAGATTTAGCAAGGTCTTTAAAACAAAAGGGTTTTCAGATAATTTTTTTTCTGCTCCTGTTTGTTTCAAACATTTGACTTGAGAATGATGTTCTTTTGAATCTTTTTTCTCCTTTTTTTAAGTATAACTTAATCTCTGTCTTGCAACACTGGCCTTTAAGGAACACAAGGGACCCAGACAGAAGCAGAAGCGCACAATGACACCAGCACCTCTAAGTCTCAATACGAACAGGGAAAGCTCATCCCAGCTGTGTCCAGCATGTTTCTAATAGCTCCGCCTTTCTCTGCCCTAGGAACAGGTCAAAGCAGCCTCTTACTGAAGCTGCCAGCACAAAAAAAGCCCAGTATGGGAAAGAAAGAAGGGTATTTCGGAGCTTTCCAAATTGCTCAAGTAAACTTTTGAAACTAAGTGCCGTTTTACAACTACCTTTGGCAATTTGTGGATTCTCCCCCTTGGTCTGCAATGTGATTCAACCTTTGTTTCATATGGAGGAAAAAAAGATGTTTTGGAAAGTTTTGTAATATGTGCAATACTTGCGTCAAGACATCAAATGATGATCCTCACCACTAGAAAAAAAATTACATTTATTTTCTTCCTCAATTTCTGCTATTTTGCCAAGACACCCTGATTCAAATCTCTTAGTCACAAAGGCATTATGAACAAAATAAATTCTCTTAGAGAGAGTTCTTACTTTCTTAGTAGTACTCGTTGTGTTCTCCCAGTAGGAAACGTGATACTGAAGAACATCACCTTCTTCAGGTCCAAAAGGGGGCGTGACACGTATGAGAAGTGAGTCAGAGCTTGCAGTCACGCTGTTCACATTAGGAGGCCCTATCGTAGCTGAAAATAAACCCAAAGAGAGCAGTGAACCCCTAGGATGCAGAACAGCTCATCATGCTCTCTCCAGATTTACTTAGATGCTCTCAGCAAACATGCTAAATATCAACAGCTTTTTTCCCAAGAAAGGGAATACAACAGTTTCTCACCTACTTAATGCATTTAACCTATATATTACAAATCTCAGGCAAAATACTTTAAAGCGTAAGTGAAATTAGATCATTAAAAAAAAAAGAGGTTTCTTGTTAAATTTCCCTGGAAATTCAGTACATATTCACTAGAAAGTATCTGAATTTATCTACAGTTAATGGTGATACAATTTTGTTCAGTTTTTTTTCTTCAAATAACCTGCCACATATTCGATGTTCTCTAAAAACCCACACTGTTTTGGTCAATAGATTGGAAGAGGAATAACTAGTTTCTGCCTCCTTGCTTTGATATCGACATCTGTCCTACAGGATAATGATGATGACTTTCTCTTGTGAAGGTCTAAATAATGAAAAATATGATATAAAGTACCGTCAGTCCTAATACAAAGGACTTGGGTGATCACAGGACATATATGGCCATACTCATTTATCTTTTATATCTTGACTTCTTCCACTATTACAGCTTATCAGTCATTGTAAATCACTCCAGGATCTCAAAAAACCCACTCATGCAAACATTAGAGTACTAAACAGCCGCTCACGTAATAAAGAGGGGTAACTATTAACAGTAAATCAGTCTTTGCGTGCAACCATTGCTTCTTGTACCTCAAAAAACCCAGCAGAACCTTCTTTGACCACTGTTACTTTCAAGAAGACTGGCCTCCATGATCTTTACATTGGTAGTGAAATTTCAGTTTCTTTCTACCTCCTGTTGCTGTACAACTGCAAACGCTTTGTTGTGTGTAAACTCCTGAAGCTCCCCTCTCAATTAGGACTGATCAAACATTAAAGAAAGAGAACAGCCCAACTGAGTAGCCCACAGTCTTGGGTCTAGAAGTGACCTCATGGGTATCACACAAGAATGTTCACATAACATTCCTCTCATTCCTCTGAGGAACAGACAGACAAACGTCTCTCCCACACTGAGTCTCTTCTTTTTCTTCTTTCCATTAGCCCAGTGCCTTCCTAATCCCAAAAGGATCCCACTCCCAAAATATCCCGCATCACAAACTTGGATAGGTCAGTTGTAACCTTCAACTCAGGGCTGAAGGAATTCCTCATCCCCACACTCTTTACTAGTAGAGAAAATCCAAGATTCAACTGAAGTCACCAGGGCAAGTATCATACTCCTTGCAGCATGGACCAGCTCTGCTGCACACAAGTTATGACATAACTTGAACTAAAGAGACAATAAGTCCATTTCTCTGCTTTATTATCACTTCAGAGATATTTTAAAACTCAACATTTACTTTCTTCTAATCCTGAAGCCAACCAGAGCAAGGCAAAGAGCAGACATAATAAAGAACAACAATACACCTGTTCACACATTTAACAGGATGTCAAGCATGCTCTTGACCCTTCTACACTGTAGTCAGGACAGTTTATATTTATTAGAAAGGGAATTTGTTCAGTAGAAACAGGTAGCTGGTACTCAGAGTACCACAAACAAAGGGGGTGTACGTGTGCATGTGGCAGTGCTAAGTGGGAAAATAAGAAAATGGAAAACTCTCTAACAAAATATACTTTGCAGTTCTTATAAGGCTTAACCACCCAAGAAAACTCATCTGTTCCTCTTCTGATTTGCTCCCTGAGGAAAGAGTATGCTGCTATCCCTACTGCAGAGAGAGATTGAGTAGTATCAAGTTCTTAGGCACATACTGTGGCCTTGTTTTTATTAACCAAACACCTACAATTCTCTCCTTGGCTTTTGTACATAATAGAGCAAAAAAAAAACCACCCTAGAACAGACAACAAACCTTTTTTTCAAAGGAATATCCTTTGAGAGAGAGAGAGACTGAAATCATAAATGGCACTTACTGTTTCTCTCCGCCATGAATTCATCTGTTTCCACCCAGGCAGAAGTCACTTCCCCTAGCTCGGCCCTCACACGCAAAACAAAAGTCCAGCGCCGCAACTTGAGCGACCAGGGGAAGCTGCACTCAGTCTGGGTGATACGAGTGCAGTTCATCTCATCCCACTGGTCAAAGGCCCCTCTGCCAACGCAAAACAAAGGACAGGTAAGCATCAGCAGAACAGTGCAGCTCCCTAAAATACAATCCCTCCCACCTAGACAATTTTTGTCACAAAAGAATGCGTTACACAACTACTGCTTTAATTCCATGGCCCTTTTAGCCCCTGCATATCCTCAGCATCTGGGAAAAATTAAAAAATAGGAAGAGAGAATTTGGTAAGGCTAAAAGTATACAGGAAACCGTGCCACATTTCTGGGTACTCTTCAGGTCGTTTCTCAGTTTAATGGACATAATTGCACACTAAAAGACTGTCAGCCTTCAGAATCTGTTTTTAGATATGCATAAAAGCATTTGTAGCAGAGAACTCACTGTTTCATTCCTGTGCTTACTCATTTTTAGGGATTTTATTTTTAAAGCAATTGTGTTACTGGATTGGAACAAAATCAGTTTGATTGGTTTTAGATCTATTTACTTACGTTTTAAAATGAACTGTATATAACACCAAGCCTCTATCCACTTTGACAGAAGACCACCTCAGCAAACCACGGAAGTTATAGGAATAAACCTTCACATCCTTTGGTGCTGGTAAATGAGGAGAAGATTCTAAAGAAAGAAGAGGAATAAAAATAATTACTGAATGATTCAAGTACACAGTAACTAATTTTTGGTCTCCGCATTCCATCACAATATGTTACTTTTTCACTGCTTTGCAGGCAAAACCATTCCTCCTCCTCATTCTGTTGCTAGGTGCACTAGTACCAATACATTTAAGCCCTTGCTATCCACAAAGCACTGAATCGCAACTTACTGCTTTTATTTATTCCATACAGAACTTAGCACTGAAAGCACAGCACAAACCAATAAAGGCCACCCAGCTCCCCGATGAAGCCATAAATTAAGGTCCACAGCCACGTGTCATTAGAAAAGCTCATCTATTTCAACTGTCTGTATTTCGTGGTTTATCTTGTTAACAACTCAGAACGTATTTTTCCTGACCATCTGGTTCCTCCAAACTTGTTTGAAAACACCACAGTCATGTCACTGAAACCTTCCAGGAAACGGGTGGGTTAAAAAAAAGCGCCTTCTCGTATTTAAGTTCACAAACACAGTGCACTGTGCCACTTGCAAGCCTCAAGTTTTGCCAATTTTAAAACGGATTTCACCACACAGAAAAGGACAGAAACCTCCATTAGAGGCAGGCTTTCTGCTTGTAGGAATGTCCACCCAGACTTGATAATTGTATAAAATCCTGGGGATGGATAAAGACTGTAACCGCTTTGTCAGGAGATGAGCAACAATTGAAGCTGCGAGCAGAGTTGTGTCTCTGGTACAGGAGAAGAACCACTTCCCTGCTGGCCCAAGCAGGGCTGAGGAGGAAGCTGTCTACTGGGACTGGAGCGTGGCGAGAGGCCAGGCGCTGAGCTGCGGAAGGAAGGGTAGAAAAAACAAATAGAGGGAGGGAGGGAGGGGTAGGGGCAGCCAACCAAAAGGCAGAGAACTGAGGAGCAGAAGACAGGAAAACGCAGTTATCAAATGCTTTTAAAACCAGAAGAGCTTCATACTTTTAACCACAGCACTGCAGTCACTCAGGTGGGAAGAGCCCCCAGGAGCACTTCAGTGTAAGCCCCTGCCCCAAGCAGGGCCAGATCTGGCATCACACCAGGCTGCTCAGGGCTGTCCCCAGGCAGACCCTGTAACCTCCAAGGATGGAGCCTGCACAGCCTGCCTGTCCTAAGAGGGAAAAAAGCTTTCCCCCTACACTTGACATGTATTTGTCTGTGTGGTGATGCCCTTACAGCATTTAACTTAATAGGTCTACAAGTCCTAAGCTCAAAGACAACCATGATATGATGTCCCCATGAAAAGACTTTCATGTGTTGTTCTTAAGACAATAGTCTCCTAAGATATGGCTTGTGTATTTTTACATACATAAGAACAAAAGATCAAGCACTTCAGCTGGCCCCAGCCTTCTTCAGGAACATGAGGATAGCGTTAAAAAGATTTTCTTTTTAATTTCTACATCCAATTTTGCCACACAGCACTAGGCAGCGCACTGATGCCGACAGTGCCGTCTTTCAGAAGAGATGTCATGTCCCGCTGTTAACATCCTCCATGTACAGGAAAGAGAAGACACAAATCCTTACAAAATTTCATTAAACCCTAGATCCAAAATACAAAATAACTAGTTAAGCTCTCAAAGTTTTAATTAGGTCTGTTACTAGCTTCTTCTCATTCATGAAAAGTTTTCACTTCCCAGTCAGGCAAGTTCTTTCTTGCACTCTCACTGCTGGTCTAGCATGTGGCAAGGTATCTCACACCATCAGTAAACTGTGCACTCAGACATCCGATACAAACTAATTTTACAAAATTCATTAAAGATGTCAGAACAAAACACAAGCATTAACTATTTTTTCCCTTCTCTAATCTCCTTTTTTTTAAAAAAAAAAAATGTAATTAAGTACAAGGACACTTGGTTCATCTTCTCCTCAATCAAGACTGCACATTGATTATTTTGCTCTATATCAGCATTCAGAAACAAGATCATTTTTCCCTATCAGCTTAAAAAAATCACTGAAAAGATAATTGAATCGATGGCTCTCTAGTTGTACATCAGGGTGCCATGTGCCACAAGACACTTCCCACTGCACTGATGAGCTATTTCTGTAGCACACCAAAGGAATGCATTTGTATTTTGGCTCAATATCTCAGCTTCACAAGGAAAGTCAGTTAAATTTCTGAAATCAGTCACTGAACTCCGCAACAATCTGTTTGCATGATCCAAAATAACAAAATGCACACTATAGGAAAAAAGAATCCACACGCAAATATCCTGGAAAAACTCAAACTATCCTAGCCAGGGAAAGGCAGAAATGCCCCGTCCTTTCTTTGTCTCTGGAAAGTGGTCTCGATGAACCAGTTCTAGTAAAGCATCGGCCAAACAACGCTCAGATTGTTTTTTCCTGGTGCGAAGACTTCCTGACTCTTCAAGCCGCAAGTCAAAGCTTTCACACAGCAGAGTGTGAAGCCACAAGTTACAGTGAGTGAAAGCAACCATCAGCTTCACAGCCTCTGTTTCTGGTCCCAAATGATTTCTGATCCTTTCCCTTGCATCAGCCTGAGAAGTCTGGGTTTGTTTTGTTTTGTGATGGACTTGTGCTGTTCTAGCGTGCTGAACTGGCTTCTCGTATCATCAGTCAAGCACCAAGGCGTGCAAAAGGTGAACAGCAGAAGCCTGTGGCCAGGTGGGGAAGGGTGACAACAGCTGGCTATTCTTCAGGCTCAGATTTTGACACAGCAGAATGTTTATTTGCACCAGAAAAAAACACAGTGCCTGCAATGGAGAGTGCAGAGGTTGAGCAGGCCCTATGCACAAGCCTAACACCAGAACGGCTCCCTGGGAAATCCCGCTCCTGCCAATGGGATGGAACTGGACAACACTGGCTACAGCTGATCCCTCCAGCTCATCTCAACCCACCTGCAGGCCTGGGACACAGCTGTCCCCACACAGCCGGAGAGCCCCACGGGGCTCAGCAGCTGCAGCATGGCCAGAAGGGTTTTGGTGTATGCGAGGAAGCCCGGCAGGGGACATGCTGAACTCGGAGGCAGCCGCGTGCCTGAACAAGGCCCATGCCACGCACACATTCCAGACACGCCACCGCAGGTCTTCCCCACTTGCTGGGATACACACTGAAGCCAGGGTTACACTTGTGAGCTGTAGCTCAGCCTCGGCCTGGAAAGCAACACTACCACCCCCCCAGTTATGGCAAAGAATTTACATCAGACTCTAAATCCAATCCTATGTAAACCAACAGCTCAGAAAACTAAACAGAGAAGGTTTGAGTGCAGTTGAAGAATGGGTGCCACATCACAGACTACAGACACACCAACAAGTTACACCCTATTGATCCCCACCCAAAGGCTGAAGCTGAGCAAGTTTTAGCTGCTCTGACAGATGCAGCCAGTTCGGGGCCATGCTGCCCTGTGCCTGGTGGCAGGCCAGCTGGTAGCAGATCTCCTAGGAGTAGCAATCCCAGGGTCAGTAGGAGAAACCTGGGCTTCTCCTCCTCCAGAGGGGTGAGTAATCATAGAATGGTTTGGGTTTGAAGGGACCTTAAAGATCATCTAGTTCCAACCCTGCTGCCACGAGCAGGGCACCTCCCACCAGCCCAGGCTGCCCAAGGCCCCATCCAGCCTGGCCTTGAACACCTCCAGGGATGGGGCAGCCACAGCTTCCCTGGGCAACCTGTGCCAGGGCCTCACCATCCTCTTTGTGAAGAAATTCTTCCTAATGTCTAATTTACATCTACCTCCTTCCAAATTAAAGCTGTCCTCCCTGTCTTGTCCTATCGCTATATGCTCTTGTAAAATGTCATAGAATCACCAGGTTGTAAAAGACCTTTGAGGTCACTGACCCTAACTCTACCCGTCCACTACTAAACCAGCTCCCCAAGCACCTCATCTCCCTGTCTTTTAAATGCTTCTAGGGATGGTGACCCAAACACCTCCCTAAGTAGCCTCTGCCAGCACCTGAGAACCTGTTCGGTGGAGAAACTTTTCCTAATGTCCAACCTGGACCTGCCCTGGGGCAACTTGAGGCCATTCCCTCTCGTCCCTCCCCAGCTTTCCTGCAGCCCCTTCAGGCACTGGGAGGCTGCTCTGAGGTCTCCCCAGAGCCTTCTCTTCTCCAGGCTGAAGAACCCCAGCTCTCTCGGCCTGTCGCCATAGCAGAGGTTCTTCAGCCGTCGCACCATCTTCATAGGAGGGTACAACCCCAACAATCACACCCTGTGTCTGAGGGCTTTGTCCAAGTGCTTCTGGAATATTGTCAGGCTTGGCACTGCGACTGCTTCCCTGGGGCAGTGCTCCCCCACCCTCTGGGGGAAGAGCCTTTTTTCCAATATCCAACCTAACCCTCCCCTGGCACATCTTTCTACCGTTCCCTCAGACCCAATCACTGGTCACCAGAGAGAATTATAGAATCACCAGGTTGGAAGAGACCCACCGGATCATCGAGTCCAACCACTCCTATCAAACACTAAACCATGTCCCTCAGCGCCTCATCCACCCGTGCCTTAAACACCTCCAGGGAAGGTGACTCAACCACCTCCCTGCGCAGCCTGTTCCAGTGCCCAACGACCCTTTCTGTGAAATTTATTTTCCTGGTGTCCAGCCTGAACCTCCCCTGGCGGAGCTTGGGGCCATTCCCTCTTCTCTACAACCTCGCCTCAGAACTGAACACAGGATTCGAGGAGCGGGCTCACCAGCGGTCAGCGCTTGCTCCTCCTCCTCCCCTGGTGAGGATGCAGTAGGGAAAGCTCCTCCCCAGCTTTCCCAGGAGCAGGGGCACGGCGCTCGGCTCTCCCGGGAGCCCTCTCTCCCCAGGCTGCGCGCCCCCCGGCTCTCCCAGCCTTTCCTCCTCCGGGCGGCGCTCCATTCCCCTGCCCCCCCGCCCCCCCGCTCCGCCAGCTCTTTACCCCGCGCTGCCGATCCCAGGGCCGGGCGGGGGCAGGGGAGGGAGCCCCTCGGTCGGGACCCGCTCGGCTTTCACCTCCCTTACAGCTTTACCGGCTCCGACCCGACCCCGAGCGCCGCCGCACCCACCTGCGCCCGCGGCCCGCGCCGAGCCCGGGAGGAGCAGGAGGAGCGGGAGGAGGAGGATGGGGACGGGGAGCGGCTCCCCCGCCGGCATGTCCCGCCGCCGCCAGCCCCGCGGGGCTCTGCCGGACAGCGGAGCGGAGCCGCCCCGCCCCCAGCCCCGGGGCCGCCCACACGCCTGCTCAGCTCCTCCCAGGCTCTGAGCTCGTGTTCTCACGAGCTTCACGTCAGCCGGATCCCTCGCTGCTTCGGAGCCGGCTGCGGCCCTGCTGACCCTGCCCGGGGGTGGGAAAGGCTGCAGGCAGAGGGGAGGCAGCAGCCCCGGCCGCTCAGCACAGAGCGCGCTGCGCACGGGGCTTAACAGTGTCCGGAGAAATACGGTTTGAAAAGCGCATGCGATAAAAAGCCGTGCTATGAGAGGGGCGCTCTGCCTAACCTTCAAAAAATACAGTTGCTTGGATGAACTCAACTCTACTTTAGCTTAAACAAAAAACGTTCCGCTATTCCTCATAGTAACAGTGGCCCCAGCTCCAGCCCCTGCCCCAACCCCTGTCCTCGCTCCCTGCCCAACTCCTTTCCTCACCCTTTGCCTCAGCCCCTGTCCCAGCCCTTGTCCCCACTCTCTGTCCCAGTACCAGTTCCATCCTCAGTCTCAGTTCCATCCCCAGCCCCAGTACCACTCCCAGACCCAGTCCCATCCCCATCCCCATCCTTAGCTCAAGCCCCAGTCCTAGTCCCATCCCCATCTCCATCCCCATCCCCATCTCCATCCCCAGCCCCATCTCCAGCCCCAGCCCCAGCCCCAGCCCCAGTCCTAGTCCCATCTCCATCTCCATCCCCATCCCCATCTCCATCCCCAGCCCCATCTCCAGCCCCAGCCCCAGCCCCAGTCCTAGTCCCATCTCCATCTCCATCTCCATTCCCATCCCCATCCCCATCCCCATCCCCAGTCGCAGTCCTATCCTCATCCCCATCTCCAGTCCCAGTTCCAATCCCATCCCCATCCCCAGTCCCAGTCCTATCCCCATCCCCATCTCCAGTCCCATCTCCAGTCCCAGTCCTATCCCCATCCCCATCTCCAGTCCCATCCCCAGTCCCAGTCCTATCCCCATCCCCAGTCCCCAGTCCCAGTCCCATCCCCAGTCCCAGTTCCATCCCCAGCCCCGGGTCCCTGCAGTCCCCGCCATGCAGGGGACGCTCCCAGGCTCAAGGGTGTTTCTGGTGTGTGATCGACATGAGAAAAAGTTGCCACAAAGTGGGTAAAGGCTGACCAGTTTGTTCCGGCTACATTGAGCCCTTGGTTAAGCCTAACCACATCTCATTAACTGTGGCTATGGATCACGCAGTAGTGTGGTTAAAAAAATACAGCTTTTCTCCCAAATGATTCCTGCCTTAAAAGAACAGTTGGTTACACATAATACACGAGATGGGGATCCATTTTTTTTAAGAGCTTCCGTGCTGCTTCAGCTGAAAAGCACCACAAAGTGGAAGAGCGCAAAGTTAAAACACTCTCTTAAACGCTCCAGGGAGGAAATATATTTTATTAGTACAAGATCACAAAGTCAGCAGAAGCATGACTGGCAGGATTCCTAACAGAGGAAACCACAGAGAGTAAGAGTAATTAAAACAGCTTTAATTAATATTAATAAAGGTAATGTTTGGCCACCTGAAAGCACCCTGAGCAAGTTTATACCATTGATTTCCAACAAAAGGAAAGCAGGCAAATACAGCAATAGTACCTTAGAATGGCAGAATGGTTTGGGTTAGGAGGGACCTTAAAGACCTGCCATGGGCAGGGACACCTCCCACTGGATCAGGTTGCTTATCCAACCTTGAACACTTGCAGGGAGGGGACATCCACAACTTCTCTGGGCAACCTGTGTCAGTGCCTCACAACCCTCACAGGAAAACATTTCTCCCTAATATCTAATCTAAAACTCTCCTCTTTCAGCTTAAAACCATTACCTCTCACCCTGCCTCTGCACTCCCTGACAAAGAGCCCATCCCCAGCTTTCCTGTAGGTCTCTTTTGAGTACTGGGAGGCTGCTCTGAGGTCTCCATGAAACTTTCTCTTCTCCAGGCTGAACAACCCCAGCTCTTAACTCCAACTCACTCACCCTGTTTCACATTCAGAGAGCTAGGCAGTAATGATTTCCAAGTCAGGTTGGATAAATCACTTTATTTCAGCTCTTCCTGAGTCAAAAGAGGTTCCTCCCATTCTCTTAGCCCTGTATGGCCTCTTGTCATCAATTGCAAGCTTTCAGGGCAAAGATCCTCCTTTGCAGGGAGATACAGTAATAAAACAGGCCAGAATGTGAGTCAAAGCCCTTTAACACGTGCATAAATGATAACAGCTAGAAAGCAGTATAAACAAAGGACAGGAAAGAAAAACAAATGCTGATAAGCCGACTGGTTGGTTGGTTGATTGTCAATATAAGGTGGGCTAGAAGGCAAATGTAGAGATTAAAGATGTTTAGTCATAGATTGAGCCTGTTGCGTGTAATGCGTGACTTCGTTTTGAACTCTTACTGGGAAGAGTGACTCAGCTCTCTTTCAGGCACTGCTGTTCTACTGAAACCCTCCACTGCATAAGCTTTGGGATTTCCCTGATGCCAAGCCAGTGCTGAGACATAGATCCATTAGTAACGCTGTCTGAAGCTAGCAAAGGAATTTCATTTAGGCACTGTTAGTGTGACTTGTGGAGCATTTCTGATGACAGACAGGTAGCTGGGAAAGCCATTGGCAATTTCTAACTATGAAACCTAAGCAGCAAAACAGCAGGTCCACAAGGTGTTAATTTTGGTGGCATCTCCAATTCATGCATTTGAGATTTTTATTCAAAGAGGAAACTTGGTTGTGTTAAAGAGTGACTCGAAACATGAATTCTGAAGTGTACTTGCCCTCTGCCGCTGCACTGAAAGACGTGTTTTAACTGTAACTGTTAGAGAAATCTCATAACTGATCATGTGTGTTTTCCCTTTGCCAAACCAGATGGGAAAGTTTGCTGGCTTTTGGTGTTCCTCCAGCTGATCTCTCTCTTACCTTGCACTTCCTATTAAGTTAAAGCCTAAGAAATCACTCTCTCAGAGTCTAGCAGGCTGTAAGGAGAGAAGACAAAATGACTGGTTGTTCCTTCATGAAAAAAAAAAAAAAAGGTTAATTTAATACATGGTTTTCACCATCAGTGAATGAGGGATGACTTTTGAAGTTTAAAACTGTTAGTGTAAGGAGAGCTGAATAGTGAAAGGAGAGAACTAAGAATAAATAGTGATTTAATGAAGATGAGAGAATTGGAGTTGATGCAACATCTGATCCTATCAATCGACTGTAAAAGAAAAAAAAATATTAAATTCACCCAGGAAATCTGTAGAATCTACAGGAGTTCAGAGATAATTATGTGTATTTCTTTCTTTTCTTTGAGCTTACAGAGTAAAAAGCGAAGTTGATGTAGAATCAGAAAGTAAGGGATAAATTAATTTTTCTTGCTGGTGCCTTCCCTCACTAGCAGCTAGCAAAATGAGAGAGTGAAAGGTAGTAAGTGAAGGTAGAGGGAAATACATTTCAAAGGAGAAATAGCTCCATCTATCACTGCAAGTTACAGGGTCTTAAATAAAAATCACATGTAGAAAAAAATAAAGTAGTTACAGCACCGCTCTAAAATCCCAGCCTTGCCAGTTATCATCTGTTTATGACTATGTTCACCCTTGTAAAACTGAAAGCAACTCACCAA
Source organism: Clamator glandarius (assembly GCA_033459285.1). Taxonomy (NCBI): domain Eukaryota; kingdom Metazoa; phylum Chordata; class Aves; order Cuculiformes; family Cuculidae; genus Clamator; species Clamator glandarius. Next base: position 173,884 of record JAUNZM010000310.1, on the reverse strand, counting down.
TAAGAAGTCAGCTAAAGAATATAAAATAAATAATTTTCCTGCAGCCAAATTTCAAGCACAGAGAATTTTGGATCTACAAGAGTTAAGGAATTTATTAAAAAATAACACATACACAGAAGTGAAGTTCATCTATTGATGTCCCATTCAGGGACACCTCACACATCAGGCAGTGATTAGCAGGTGAACGATTTTGGGACCACAGTGGTCCAAGAGGGAAATCAACCACCTTCCCTGTATTCCTCCGTTACCCCTCTTCTAGGCATCTCCTGTAAAGAACCATGGCTAACTCAGTTAAGAAACCAAAAAAAAAAAAAAAGGAAGATAGAAAAGAAGAATCCCCCCTCCCACCCATTTTGTAAATGACCGAAAATTTTTAACAAGCACTGGAATTCATCTATGGTATTTACTTTGCTGATGTTTTGAGTAGTAGTATGAACTTACAAATGCTTGCAAGAGATGATGTTAATGTGCTGGAAACAATACCAATGTAGTGAGGACAGGATACAAAATTAAACACAGTTTGATACTGGCCTAACACACACACATAAAATCTTATGGGGAAACTGTACTGGTTTGTTCAGAAAAACCCTGCAAGATTTGCTGTAGTAGCTCTATCTGCTGTGGGAGAAAGCTGGAAACATCTGGACCCTCATCTGCCAAATGAGCCTTTTGGAGGTAGATGGAAGGGCGTGTAAAGGGGTATTTCCAATTCAGCAAGACATCTTGGTTCTCTTAAAAATTCCATTCCCACTAGGACTTTTAGTAACTAAAATGTTCTTGTCCTCAACATCAGGCAGACTAAGCCTTCTGCAACTCAGCCTATTGATCAGATGTTTGTAATGGGAAACATCATTGCATAGCAAATGGCTGAAGACATTAAGCTCTGTATCATGCTCTTATTCCCAACCTGCAGAAGCAGAGGTGCTACCATCAAATAGTTCAAAAGCTAGAAGCAACTCACAAGATTAAAACAAGACTGTTAATGTCTTGATATTTGAAATAAAGATTATATTGCATTTTTTACATTCAGACATGCCATGTATACCACCCTCTACCTTTGAACATATGAGAGAGTGAACAAGTATTCTATCTACTCACAAATATGTGGAAAGAAGTCATTTGGTTGATGCTGAAGAGTGGACAAACTTCTGTATATTCTTTTCATAATGTCCCTGAGGCAGCCACCTAAGGTTCCCCATGTGACAGCTCCCTTCTCTGTCAGTTTTCTTTAGCACTGGTATCTGTTCTGCGCTCTCAGGTGAGTTTGTGCTCCTCCAACTGCTGCAGGGTCTGTTTTTGATGCTTCCTCCTGAAAAAGGTGAGGGAGGGCAAAGGAGAAAAGAATACAAAAGCGAGAAAGAGAAGCCAGGAAAGCAATTGGGAGAAAAGGTGCCTGCAAACTTCTACACGGCCAGTGGGCATCATGGAGGTTGGTCTGCAGTGATGCCTGCACTTGGAAGGAAATGTTGGGTAGAACAGTCTTCACCCTGCAAGGAGACATGAACACCTACAGTCAACAGCAGTGCCTGGCCCTGCTCTAGCCCCAGGGGGCATCAGAAATGCTTCAGTTTGCATGTGATCCTGCTAACTTGACATTCTGGAGGCTCTGGGAGCTGGAACCTGACAAAGCTGGTGATAAGGTGGGCACAGGTTTCCAAACCCAGCTCCCTGGGGAGTCTGACTTTTCACCAGCTCTTTGCTGAGCCTGATAATCATCATCATCTCTCAGAAAGCATCAGCTCCAATAGTAAGGTAGATGCAAACTAGTCTGGGAATTCATCAGTGATCTGTGGACAAAGGCTCTGCTGCTGGCTGAAGGGGATTCCCAGAGCTTATGCAACCAGAAAATGCCTGTGTCACGTGAAGTGAGGTTTTAATGATCAGCCCTCTCCTCAGGGTGAAAGGCATTATTTCTCTGAGCTATTCAGGGGTAGGTTTATAAAGTGAAAAGGTGAGTTAAGGAAATTATATTGCACCAGTAAAGAGATTTGCTTTGTGCTTTACTTAGTTTTTGAGTCTTAACTGGAAAGTTGGTTTGTCATTCTTCGCATTTTGATCTTATAGCACAGGGAAGTGTTGTCTTCAATTGCAAGACATTACCAGTTAGCAGTTAATATCCAGGTAAGAGGGAGGAAGTATTGTTTATCTGCTTTGTTACTTAATACTCATGTATTACAGTGGGAACTTGGCCCTGCCAAGCTCTCTGCAGGTTGTTGTCTCCCACTCACAGGCATAGCAGCAAGCTGTACTCCTGTGAGGCTCAGATTATGCTGTTTGTACCTGTCCAAAGGAGAGAAGATGAAGAGATCAGGAATTAAAAAAAGAAACATGCCCCTCCCTTAATCTTGTTTGCATATTCTGAATTACAGAAGTATTTAGGATGTTTACTGGTGACCTGAGCAACTAGAAGAGGCTTTCCTAGAGGCCAGTGGATTTGAGCCCATAATGGTGCTTGCATTTCAGCAGGCTTAAATATAAACAAAAGAAAATAAGTTTTACTGATTCATTTACAGTAACTGCCTGATGAAATAAAGTCTCCGAGAAACACAGAGGAAGTGTAGTCAGTCAGTTATGGCATGCGTACTTAGAGCAGTTTACGTAAGCAGCAGAAACAGAGATGTGCCTATGTGGATAAACTCCTCACTTCTGCTGTAGATAAAGTTGTCTTCCAGATGGTTATCTCAAGTAAGAGACACGCCTTGATGTCTGAAATTGATCATTAACTTCAGATGCCTGGGCATGTGATTGATAATTATAAATAGATGTGTTAACAAAAAGGTCACTGTGATGGGAAAAAAAGCAAGTTCCTCAAATACTGACATTTAAATGCAGAATTGTTTGGAAGGTACAATTTTTGGTGTGGAAATTTTCAAAGGCATGGGGTAGGAGGTCAAAGGAGTTCTGTGGGTAGTTCTTCTTTGAAGAGCACACTATAAGGCACATTACATGATCAAATATTATTTCTGGTAATGGAAGTCTTGCAGCACTGATGGCTTGCAAAAGCACTTATAGAAAACATGAGTGTCCCAAACCAGTTACATGTAAATAACTCTTCTTCCTCCTTTGAGTTTGCATCCAATATATACATTTTTATTGTGGGCAGTGACCACATGAAAAGGTGTGACTGAAAGTCCCTGGATTCCCACCTGACCAAAAGCCAGGTCAGCTGTACAGCAGTTGTGCTGTAGAGGCTGTGTCCCCTCTCTGGCTGATGGCACTGGTCCAGCCCACTGGCCTGGCTGATTTGGCACAATTCTTTTTGGGGTTATTTGAACTGATATATACTGGCACAGTGTAGTTACTAGATCCAACACAAGGGAGTAGGGAAGGAGTTGGGAGTTGAAGGATTGAGGCAGGAATAAAAGAGAAGCAACATTCATCTGGACCAATAGATGTAAAATCAGCTCTTCTGAAAAGTGAAATCTCAACCTGCAGAACTGCCTGACCCTTAGCAACATCCCTCTGATGCCTGAACTAGACCATAATGCTTACAGAAAAGCACAAGCAGAGATCTATGACACAACTTTCTGAATCTCACCTATTACTGGAATTTCAAATGGGTGTTGCCAACAACACTCAGGCCTTCAATGAACAAAATTGTAATCAGACTTGAAGACTTTGTCTTGGCTCCCTCAAAAGTTTTAATTTAAGCAGCTTTCCACTGGGGCATCCTCCTCTGGGCACGTCCACTGGGGTGGTTAAATCATATTGTCTCTGACGAAGCATGCCTAAAGTAAGAGCAAGCTGAGCAGCAGAGCTTTGGATTTTGTAAAACTTCTAAAGAAAACATATGGATTCACTCAAATTGAATGATTAAATTCTGGCACCACCTTAGGTTCCATTTAAAATCTGATCTCAGATGATGAGCTCTAAAATGAAAGAGGAAAAAGGTAAAAAACAAAGACTGACAGGGTTTGTCTCTACAGCTTGAATCTCTTTCACCTATTTAATGGAAATAACTGCTACCAAAAAGCCAGGCATCATAAACAAAGGTGGGAACAAGCTGCTCAAAGAGTTTCCTCTTGCATAGTGACTAAAGCCCTGCAGCTGCTGGCTGCCATTGCATTGTCTCTCTTCCCTTGTGTGTTGTGATCGTTTTTTACCTTGTATTGAGTAACAAGAAATGATTGGGTTTTGTCAGGTTGGTTTGTTTAGGTTTTGTTTTTCCATGCCAGCTTACCGAGCTGTAAAGGTTCTGGTGAAACTAGCTCTGGCACAGGACAAAGGGTAAAACTGCGATCTGGGTATTGTGACAGCCAGCAGGCAGGTTGGCTTAGGGTGCTGTGAAACGACAGCTTGTGTTTAAATCCCATAAACTAACTGGGTCCTTCACAGGAAGAGTCTAGATAGGCCTTGCAAAAAACACCTCGTGGTTGAAGAGAGCTAAACTGAGCAGAGAATGAAAAGTCAACAAAACTGTCAGAGGACTTCTGTTTACTTCATAGAGAAAGATGAGAGTTTTTCCAGATTCTACATTGCAACTCGAAGGGAAGAGAAACAAGCATTGCAGACAGAGACACAATTGAACCTCAGTCTGTGAGCGTTAGCGGTTTTGCTTCATATAGACTTTTCTAGTGGACAGTTGCCTGCTGTTAAGCAAAATTTTATAGGAGGAGGAAGAGAAAAATTGCATTATTATATTTGTCTAAGCCTTCCAACACCCAAGTGACGAGGTACAAGCTAAGATTCAGGCAGAGGATTTGGCCTGGCAAATTGACAGAAGATCTGGAAGCAAAGACGGAGACCTAGTTTTTTCACATGGAGAGATCACGATACCAAAACTACATGGACCCTATGGGCAACCACAGAGCCCATTCCTGTCCTGACTTAACCTCATTTAGTCACAAAAGACCTGGAGATAATTCACATCTCCGCTTTTTCAAATCAGAATGGCTGAATGCAGGTAGAGACCAGTCTGCAATGTTTTATTGATGTCTGAGGCAAAGATCTTGGTCTTTAGTTGTCCATAGCTGTGAATTCTGCTTTAAAACAAACTTTTCCTGAATGCTTAGTTTGGCAGGGGAAAACTCCCACAAAGTAGATCCATGAAATTCAGTCTCTCGGTGCTAAATAGATTAAAAGTTAACTACTGCTATACTACCTCGCATGCTTAAGGGAATCACGCTCCACTTTGCCACCTGTGTAACATGGTGATATTATGTGCCATTCCCTGAATATGTTGTCCCGTTGTGCGGGGAAGAAATATTCGGCAGGCTTTAAATGCAGGTACACTGATTGCAGCATAAATAGCTCATAAAACACAGAGGGCTCAAATACTCAGTCTACTGAGATGTATTTCTAAGAGAATAAGTCAGCTAAACAACTGGCAAAGTGAAGGAAGCAAAAGAGAGACCAGGACTTTCAAGATAATGTTGTGCTTATAATTTTCTAAGATAAGGCATCTCTGTGAGCCAGTCATCCCATTCAACTGGTCCCCTTTTGTCTGAATTGAACACTTAGTATTCAGTTCTCCCAAAGACTCTGTGCATTTGTGGAAAGACAAAGAGAGGGATGTGACTCTGATTTAGAAAAGGTTTAGGACCACTATGAAGCTGAGATACTTCCGATGCAAGACTTAAAAGCAATGTCAAAATGTGCAGCTTGCAGACTGAGAGATGTGAATTACTCTCTTTACTGAAAGGGATTACAGATGCTGGAATAATTATACTAAATTTTAAAATAGGTAGATAAAAGCACTTACGTTCCTGAGATCTGAAATAAGCCTCTAACCATCACTCTATCAGGAAGTAACCAGGAAACAGTAACTGTTGCACCTCCTTCTCTGAAGGTGAGTAGGAGCAGAATTCCTAACTCACGTACACCCATGGAATTTTTGTTGATATTTATAAGAGACCTACGAGGACTGTTTTCTGCCAGCAGAGCTATGTAAGGCATGGAGAGCAGTATGGTTCTGAATCCTTTGGGTATCCCAGTTCAAGGCTGACTTGAACCGAATCCAGAGAAATCCAAGGATAAGACATTTTTGCTTTCCTGTAGTGAATATAATTTAGTAAAACCTTAAGACTTGCACAAGCTTGGTGAGGTGAAGTGTGGCCGTTTTCTATGTATGTGTTCTTAGCCTGTAGAAAACTAACATCACCTAGGAGCAGGTTACAAGATTGTATATGCACACGAACAATTGAAGTTGAGACCATGCATGTCAACTTATTTGTAAGGGAGATAATACTGATGGAATCAGAGCATAAAATAATCCCTAAATCCTTTAGATGTTTTGGTATTTAAAGGGGTTAGATTGCAAATATTTTTGATTTCCTTGTACCTCTATGAATCAACAATCCAGAGACGCTTTCTGGTGACTACAGCTTGGAAAACTGTATTGATTTGTGCCCTTTAGGTTATTCTCAAAAGTGCAAATACAGCTGAGCTTATTTGATGAGTTAACAAAAACTCTGCTTACATCTCAGATGCCTGCATATGAGAAAGTTTTCACAAGAGCAGATGGTCTTCTGCCTAGAGGTAGGATTCAAGACCTTAAATGTTTTCTGGAAAACCTCGGTTGAACAAAGCACTTAATTCCAGTTGCTAGATATTACTTTCTGCAAAGAGTAAATCCTTAGCACTCAAAACCTGAAATTTGTGTCTGAGAATGTCTCTGAAGGACAGCTGATATGGCAGTTGATCTAACAAGACACTGAAGACGCATTGGGGAGAACCCAACTTCCTACCAAGGATGCATCCAGACCTCTACTATCTTATCATGACTTTGTAGAGTCTCTCTGTAACGTGAGTAGATGGATCCTATGATTAGAGAAAGGACACTGATTTATGGGGTAATATCATTCCTTTATGGCCTCTAAAACAAGGACAAGGAGCATTACTTGAGCCATTTGCCTTTGATCACACATGAACAGATAGGAAATCATGGCTGTAAATGTAACACAAAAGGACCTTCTAGGGTGAGATATTGTTTTCTGATGAATAATACTCTGAGGTCACACCAGGGAATGAGGAAAGTGTCCTTGCCATTTTTGGAGAGAGAACCACAGAAACCTTAGTCTCAACTGTTAGTTGCAACCATCATTGCTTGCATGCTCAGCCTTTGGTTGAAAAGCCAGACTAGTAAAGCCAACACATGCTTTATGTTCTCCGCCAAAGCAGTAAAGGGAATGGCAATGGATCTGCAGGAAAGGAGCCCCTTCCACTACAAGAAAAGTTTCAGAGCAGTATACAGAACCCATGCAGAATGCTTTGGGTTGGAAGGGACCTTTACAGGTCATCTAGTCCAACCCCCTTGCAGAAGCAGGGACATCCTGAACAAGGTCAGGCTGCTTAGAACTCCATCCAACCTGACCTTGAATGTTTCCAGGGATGGGGGTCTCCACTGCCTCCCTGGGCAACCTGTTCCAGGGTTTCACCACCCTTATTGTAAAAATTTTCTACCTTTTATCCAGTCTAAACCTACCCTCCCTTAGTTTAAAACAATTACTTTTTGTCCTTTGACAATAGGCCTTGCTAAAAAGTCTGTCCCCATCTTTCCTATAGGCTCCCTTCAAGTGCTGAAGTCTGCTATAAGAAGCAGTATGAGGAGAAAGTGGGTGATGAGGGAAAACTGGTCATACCTGAGAAGTGAACAAGCTTATAGGAGGTCAACAAGGGCCTTATGAAAAAATAAGGCAGTTTCCTAGGAAGGCATGAAAGGAAATTTGCTATGACTCAGTCAAGAAATTCTAAAGAATCTAGAGGAGGGGCATGCTGCTCCTTTTGTAAAAATATAGGGCACGTACAGACAGGGATGACTGATACAACCAGGGTAAAGAATAATCTTGCCAGTGCAGCATGGAGGTTGTTCAGTGTGACAGCAAATCTAGGTGTGTATTCAAAGGAGAATTTCAATTGTATCCCATTTATACGTTTACAACCACTATACTAGTGCAAGTTAAAGAAGAAGCAGGGCTCCAGTCTTGCAGACTGGGCTATGGTGAAAAAACTCTAGATACTCTATTCTATGATTTTCTGGTTCTTCATTTGCAGAAACAGGGCCTGTAATGTCAAAGGAGGAAATCAACTCCTAAAAACTTCCAGTGGAAAACGTGCTCTAGAGGGTGGCAAGTGTACCAGCACAGTATGCATGTATGTATGCTACACACATCTAATCGAGAAACGATGATTTAAAAAACATCTTAGAATCACAGAGTGGCTTGGGCTGAAAGGGACCTTAAAGATCACCCAGTTCCAAACCCCTGCTGTGGGCAGGGACACCTCCCACTGGACCAGATTGGTCAAAGCCTCATCCAACCTGGCCTTGAACACTTCCAGGGATGGGACACTCACTATCATAGAATCGTAGAATAGTTTGTGTTGGAAGGAACCTTAAAGCTCATCCAGTTCCAACCTCCCTGCTGTGGGCAGGGACACATCCCACTAGATCAGGCTGCCCAAGGCCCCAACCTGCCTGGCCTTGAACACCTCCAGGGATGGGGCAGCCACAGCTTCCCTGGGCAACCTGTGCCAGTGCCTCACCATCCTCATGGTGAAAAATTTCTTCCTAATGTCTAGTCTAAATCTGCCCCCTCCAGTTTATACTGATTGCTCCTCATCCTATCACTACAATCCTTTGTAAATAGTTCCTCCCAGGCATTTATGTAGCCCTGTCAGGTAACTGGGAGGTCACTATAAGGTTTTCCCGGAGCTCTCTCTTCCCTAGGCTGAACAATCCTAACTCCCACAGCCTGTTCTTGTGTGGGAGGTGTTCCAGCCCTATTACTCTGGGCAACCTGTTCCGGTGTCTCATCACCCTCACAGTAAAAAATTACACCTTAATATCTCATCTACTTCTTCCTTCTTTCAGCTCAAAACCATTCCCTCTCATGCTATCCCTGCACTCCCTGATAAAGAGCCTGTCCCTCAAGAGCCTGTAGCCCCTATAAATACTGGAAGGCTGCTATAAATTCTTCCCTGAGATTTTTCTCTAGGCTTATCCTGAGTCTTTCATGGAAAGATTTAAAAGTTTTGAGATGTTGTCATTCCCATAGGGAAAAGACACAAAGCAGTTAACATATTTTAACATTTTTCAGATTTCCAACTATGAACTTTCTTGTGTGTGCTTTACTTCAACACAAAGAGTTAAGAAACTTGTGCTTGCTATGATCTTTATCATGCGCAGGAAGGAAGAGACATGCTATCATACAGAGGTCTGAAATCCCCCTCCTTTTTTACCCCCCCCGGCCTTTCAAAAAAACCTCTCAAGATGCAGAACAGCAGAGGGCTGGTGACACACAGGTTTGACAGTAGGAATGACTGGAGGGTAGCACCTTAGAACCTACCAGGGCGCAAATGAAAGTAGTTCACCTGGCAGGAATTTTTATCACAAGTTTATGCATACTTTTTACATACACTGTAAAAGATCTATTGGCTCAAAATGCCAACAGGCATCTTTTTAGGGGATATCAAGCTGAGTGTTGCAGCTAGACATTTTCCAGGATTGCTTAGGTAACAACCTCCCTCAAATGTCCAGTTGAGAACTCAGCATACGTTAGTTTTGTATATTATGAAGAGAATTATCTTCTCAGTGTAAGGTAATGTGAAAGGAGAGTGCTGGGCACAGTGAGAAAGGGCATCTGGTCCAGGAGCCACTCTATCAAGGTTATCTGATCAGGGTCCTCGTCAATAAGGAAACTAACGGAAAAAGAGGGAATCCAGAAACAAAATATACAATCCATTAATGAGTCAAAAGTCTTATAAAACGGTATACAAACCAGTAATAGGTGCCTGAACAGCCATATGATGTTCAAATAATTGAAAAACTGCTGTGGCTTTCTCTCCATTTGGTATTACAGACTAAACAATAACATTTTAGTTGTTGATACTTACGTGCAGAGCACAGAGACAATCGTCATACATAAAGAACAGGTTTCATTTAGAAGTCATCAGCTAAGAAGAACTCGTTTTTAAACAAAATTATAAATGTATGCACTGACCTTGACTCTCATTTGAAAACAGAGAGTGTGCCTTAGATGGTCATTTGGCACCATCAATTCAATATCACTGAATAAATTCCACAGTCTGATACCTTTTTCCTAAGAGAGCAAAGTCAAAGGATATTCAAAAAGCAAATGGTTTCTATTGTGAAACCAAGATACTTTTACACTAGAAAAATCTACGTTGTCAAGTTTGCCAAAGTATTTTTCAAGAAGCTAAAAAAAATAATTTCTGCTCACACAATATCATCTTGTTGGGTTTTTTTCAAATGGGATATTAGAGCACAGTGAGAGTTTTAAGGGCTGGGTTGTTATTTTTTTGTCTCAGTGGGATAGAAGATACCTAGGAAATATGACTTGTGGTGAAGACAATAACTCTCTAGGGCCTCCACTACTCTACTGTAGTTGGAAAGCCATCTCTACTGGGGTGTGTGAAATTCCCTTGCCAGCTAGCTGCAGTATCACACGTGCAGGCAACGTCAAGAGGAAGAAGTTCTACAAAGACCAACTATGTTTTCTACCGATTTGCTCTGCATTTATAAATACTGCACATGTATCCCTCATTCTGTAATTCTAATGCCTGAAGCAAACAAAGAGTTGATGGTCTAGGAAAGATCTCTTGCTAGAAAACTTGCAGGCAATCTTGCTTACTTTTCTAGAAATTTACTTAAAATACTCAGCATATGATCAATTGCTTAAGCAAGCCTTTGAAGGTTTAGATTATCTGTCACTGACAGCAATGGCAATTAATCCATGTGTCAAAATGTGGCACTTTAGATGCCTCAGGATTCTCTCAAATATATAACTACGCTTCAAGTTCAGTGCTACATACAAGGAAATTTGGAGGAGGGAGAGGTGGACAGTTAAGATGCAAGTTATGTGTCATAGTATTTTGATTTTATTGTGAAGATTACCAGCCTGCAGCAAGAGTATCTTTTTCCTTAAAAATTCACCAAGCCGTGTCTCTTGGTGCCACAAGCCTTCCTGTCAGACATTTTCCAGGCTTACCTGCAACCCTAAGAAACTGTTATTGGACATTGCAATGGGTGGTATTCCTCTAGCTTAAGTTTCACTGTTCAGCACTGAGACCCATTATTTTCATGTGACTGTTTATCAACTACCTCACAGTTTGAAGTTTGCTACAACTACACCTAACGGGGCCTTGATAGAACGTCTGAAAAAAAAATTAAAAAAAGAACAGAACAAAAAATGGCTTAGTTCACTATTGAAATGTTTTGCAATACTGCCCAGAAAGACAGAATAACAAAAGGATTGAGGGTGGAAGAGAACTCTGGAAAGCACCTGCTCCATCATCCCCTTGGTCAAGCAGATCTGCCTACAGCAGAACTGCCCAGCTCTTAAGACGTCTTTTTAGTATCTCCAAGGATGGAGACTCCATAACCCCTTGGAGAACCTGTGCTCAGTCACCCTCACAGTGAAAAAAGTGTTTTTTGATATTCAGACAAAAGCTCCCATGCCTTTGTTCCCATTGCCTCTGGTCCTGCTGCTGGGCACCACTGAGAAGAGCCTGGCTGCATCCTCTTTGCACCCTCCCTTCAGGTGTTTATATGCATTGATGAGATGCCCTGAGCCTTCTCTTCTCCAGGCTGAACAGTCCAAACTCTCTCAGCCTTTCCTCTTATGACAGATGCTCCAGTCCATCATGTTTGTGGCCCTTCACTGGACTCTCTGAGTGTGGCGGTGTCTCTCTTGTGTTGGGGAGCCCAGAACTTGACACAGTGCTCCAGGTACGGCCTCACTGGTGCTGAGTAAAGGTAGGTCATTAAAGTCATCAATCCCTAAGAAAGGCATATATGTCCCAAGGCTTACCTACACTTCTTCATCTACATCAAATGCTCTGTTACCAGGTACTACCATACCTATGAATTTCCTCTTAACTGAAAATTCCCACTGGCATGTGTTCAAAAAAAATACCTGTAATGACAGGAAGAACAGAACATAGCTATCCACTGCAGCTCCTCCTCTGTAGATCTCCTCTGCTTCCCCTAGCACTAACGGAAGACTCACGGGAACTTCCTAAGTATCCATGGTGTAGCTTCAATGTCAGTAGATCAAAACCGGATAGAACCAAGAAAGGAATAAAGAAAATGTGCAATGTTTATTACACTCTGTAAAGAACACAGGGATATAAAAATTATAAAATTAGATCACATCTTCAAAATAAAAATAAATATATATATATATAAACAGCAATGGGTGCTTGTTACCATAAACAACAGCCCACATGAAACTCAAATCCAGTTTACGATATATCAATTTCTTCATAAAAAATAAGCTACTTTTAAAAATTACTTAATAAGAAGATAGTGGTATACAAATTGAAAAATTATTGCAGCATATCCTTATAATTGTACAAAGAAAAGTCTGTTGGCAAACTGAGACTAAGCTTTGAATGATGAGCATTCTCACCATTTGTTAAAAGGCATTTTCTAAACTCAGCTGGCATCCTAATTACAAAAAGGAGTTTCTTCCATGTTAAAAGAGATCCACGCTTCAAAACACAATTTAATTAGACGTAAGTATTTTATGCTTCTAGTTACCCAGCCACAGGAAGAAAATAATCAAGAATGTACCTTTAATGCCTTGTTATTGAAGTAAGAGTATGATTTAGTTTCTTCTTGCAGGGTACATTTGGCCTGGATGTTTGTTGCTTTTTTTATGCTAAATGCCTTGCAAAACAATTTGAACCAACCTCTATTTACAGAAAGCTTGCACCATGATATTTTTCTTTACTATAAAGTGAAGTGAACCTCCTTCCTGCCTTTTCCCCTACCCATACTTGCCCAGATTACTAAGTGCTGTGGGAAGATAGTGTCCTGATGCAGAGACAGATGCATGAACAAGCAGCTGGGCTCTGGGAGCATCCCACAGCCATGGCTACAAGGAATTCCACAAAGAGGCTCAGAGAATTGGTCTGTTGATCCCTTTGCATCTTTTGCTGTGGACCCACTGAGCCTTTGAGGCACTACTGCCCTTGAAGGGGCTGGAAGAGAATGCCAGAAAAGTTCTTAAAATTGTATCCAGCATCAATTTCCTTCTGCCTGTGTAAACATCACAAGATTTAATACTGAGATTGTAGGCTTCTGTTACAGTACACACTGGCATTGAAAGCAAACCTTAAAGATAGCGAGAAACTCTTCTTGTGGAACAGAGTAGGTTTTCACCGAGGTTATCAGGTTCAAATATATAAAATGTAAAAATGTGCTCCTCTTTACACAGATGGTATACTTCTTATCATATGATGAAGTCAGTCAAAATGGTGTAAGGAACGAGGAGTCAATTGTGTTTTATCTTCAGTCAGCATGCAGCAGGGAGGGTATGTAACTTTCCACCAAAGTGCAGATTTGGAAATGTGAAGACAAAGATCCCAAAGTCACAGTCTTCCTTAGGCCGCGACTTTCATAATAAAAAAGTTTTAAGTGTTTATTACACTGCCAGTCCCATGAATTTTATTTGCTTAGAAGTTATATTATTCCCTTTTCTACCTTTTCTTCTGACACTTTATTGTCTGAATTATTGTCTTCGTTAGAATAATTCCCCGAATCTCGACTGCTCTGTTTAGAATGTTTGTAGTCTTTAAAATCAATTTGATCTGCTTCTGTGATAGCAGTCTCGATTATAAAACAATTTTCTATTTGTTCTTCAGTAGCTGACAGATAAGGACTGATAAAGACCTGTTCTCCAAAACCCTGCAAAAAGAGAATCAGAAAAGAAAGATGAACATTCCTACATAATATCTAAATAATGATTTCACTTAATACCACAGCCGTACAAATTTGGTTTATTGAACTCAGTAGCATCATGATGTTTTCTACTTATAATATGCCATCTATTTCCCTAAGTTCATAAAGTTAGGATGAAGTTTAGTTGCATTCATGTAACTGAACACTACAGAATGGCTTTGACATTAATCTTAACTCTTTTGCTATGCTTACAGTTGCTAACCGTCTAGTGAATTGCAGTATTTCACTGATTACAGCTTTATGAGGCCGCACAAGAACTAAAGGAGAATCTTAATTTGGAACATTTTTAAAGATCATGTGGTAACACGGGGATGACAGGTGTGTGCTTGCGAAGTCCACAAATCATTCCCAGTTACAAAGCAAAGTTTGAAAGAAGAAACAGAAAGTGAGCTGCTGCAGCACAATACCAAGCCTTATAAAGCTCTCAGCAGTGGATCGCTGACTATCCTACATACTTTAAATCTGTTCTCTGGAGTGGTCATTTATATGAAATCCATCACAACAGGTTCTAAATGTGCATTGCATTAATTATGCTTTCAGTATTCTACTGAATAAACCAGCTAAAATGCCACCTTACAAATAAATTAAATTCAGATTAGCCCTTGTAAACTATGAGACTGGTTTTAAATGAGAACTTTACTCAGTAAGCTTTGTATACTATAGATCCTAAAAGCTTCAGTGAAAAGATAACACACATTAGGAAGGCCACACACTGCTCAAAATCAAAAAAATCAGTGTTCTGAGAGACAAAAGAATGCATAGCAAAAAGTAATTTTGCTACATTTCAAAATATACCTACACTTGCCTGTTGCCCTGTTCATTCCAGAACAGACAACCCCTTTTTCATAATATTTTCTGTTTATTTTTCTAAAAAATATATGTTTAACAAATGAGAAAAATAAATCTTACCTCTATATTCAAAGGAGGCTGGCATGATGGAAAAAACACGTATTTGATTTTATTGTAGACTTGATACAGGGCAAAACTAAGCAGTGCAGCCACAAGCAAGACAACAACCAGTGCAGTTACAAATGTTGCTAAAACAATCAGAGGTAAAATTTTATCTAAAAAGTGAATAAAAATAACTCAGTTTAGGTAGTCATAAACTACAAAGATTAAAGAACCGATTATCTCCAAATCTGCTATGCTATTTATCATAAAGTTTCACATTTCTACAGTATTATACCCAGCCATGATGATCATTACAAAAATTATGCCACAGCAGTTTTATTAAAAATGCATAACAAAATATTTGTCCAGTATAAGAACACAGGCATTTGCAGACAGGATCAGAACGAAGATCAAGTTACTCCCAGTTATAGTCACTACTTTACACCAGGACACAAAGGCAGCACACTGAAAGCTACCACGAAACACTTGATGCGTTACGTTATTGTTTGTGTACAGTGTCTAAACCCAAGGAACATAATATATAGTTGATTAAGCTGAGCTCTTTCCTTTAAAAATGAGGTGATACAGGAGTAAGCATACCCACAGGCTATGGAGTAAGAATGGGCAATTACGATGAAGTAAGACACTACAACCTGGAGAAGAAAAAGCTCCAGGGAGACCTCCTATTGCAACCTTTCAATATTTAAAATATTTATATTGTGAGGGTGATGATGCACTGGAACAGGTTGCCCAGAGAGCCTGTGCATGCCCTGTGATCAAAAGCGCTCAAGGCCAGGTTGGATGAAGCTTCGAGCGACCTGATCTAGTGCCAGGTGTCCCTGCTCACAGTAGCGGGATGGTAACTGGATGATCTTTAAGGTCCCTTCCAATCCAAACCATTCTGTCACTCTAAAGTCCTTCAGTCCTGTATTAACCCAGGAACTGTGGAAAACCTTTTACCAGGCTAGGCTTAGTTCCAGGACTTAAGGTTGGGACCTTACAGCCAAAGGAGTTTACATGATGGAATCCAGCTCTTGATAGTAAAATACTGCAGTGAATGAAACCTTCTATCTGCATCATCATAAGCTATTCAAAGCTTAAGTTCAAGAGTCTTGAGGGCTTCCTTCTGCCTTCCTCCCTTCTTTGCAACATATTCTCTGACATAATCTCTAATGAACGAACCGAAGGGAGTTCAAACATACTAAAAATAAAACATGCCAGAAGACACTTTAAAAATAATCAAGATGAGACAATAAGGTCTTTTTATCTCTATTTCCAGTTCACATGAATAATCAAAAAAAATCAAAGAATTCCAAAGTGGGATATTAGAACATATAGGATGTACAGGGAAGCTATTTTAACAACAGCGTCTCTCAACACAGCCTCTTGAATGCCCTGCTAGGTCCTACATAGGCTCATTAAAATAGAAGGATATGGAGAAGACTAATAACTAACTAGTGTAATAGATTAAAGAATGTCTCTTATGAAGCTAAAAAAAGTAACATTTCTTTCTTGTTAGGTTTGATAAAGAGAAAGCAGTGAGGACCTTAATATAAACAAATCGTAAGAGCTCAAGATGTGAGAAAGTTGCATTACTATTATTACATTTTCTTAGCTTTAAGCCAGTTTGCATATTTAGTAATTGTTCTAGTGCTACAGCCCGTTAATAGAAGATAACTGGCCAGATAACTTGCTCTTATGTTCTAAGTGATTGTAATCCATTTACAGATGTATTCTCCTTCTGCATAAAGGTGAGCTTTCAGCTATAAGTCTGTTGATTTTTCTTCTCACACTTTAGCACAGGATTTTTAAAAAATGAATTATTTCACAGAAGAATTAAAACAATTTCCAGAATAAAATATTCTTGAAAACACAGCATTTAGTGATTCCTTGAGCCCTACTAAAAATATCTTAAGAGTACCAGGAATTAAAGCTTGGCTATGAAGAAGTCATTGTACAGACCTAAGTTTAATTCACAATCATGATAATGATTAACCTGAGATGATTTCTAAACTGAATTCTGTTGCAGAATAACCAGAATGTAACTTTTACCAGGTCAGGACAGAAGCAGTTCATTAGTTTAGCTATAGAGAGAACACAGAGCAGCAATGACTGACGGTTGATACGGATCTCTGTCCAACTAGGTGTTAACTCTGTGAGGCCATTAAGTCATGCTGCAAACATTTTAACTAGTGAGACTTGTAAAGACCTATGAAGGGTTAACAATTTTACTTCCAGAGGTGTAACAACTCCCAAGTTCTTCTTACCTCCAGGTGTTTCGATGCATTCCTCTTTACTGAAAGGACTGCTTTTATTGTAAGCTTTTGAGAATGCTTGTACTTTTACACAGTACAAAGTCGAGGATGTTAGATTAGGAACTGTCCCTATTGTCTGTTTTGTCTCTTTCACTTGGATTCCCTCCTGCAAAAGAAAAATTGGAAGATGCACATAAATAGTACAAGCATCACTCAAAGAGATTAGAACCTTGGTCTCTGCTGAAGCAGTAATTCTGTAAGAAGTCTGACACCATTCTGTACTTGCAATAAATAAAATAAAATAAACCATATAACTGTCTCCTATACAAGCACATTCAGGAAATACCTACTGGCAAGAACCAACTGCTTTCACCATACTGAAATTTTAGAGTTCAAGCTGTGTGCGAAATGAAACTTCTTCCTGTTGCAGTTTGCTTTCTTCTCTTCTTCCATGCATTTATATATACGCATTTACCAATTACCGTAAAGCATTTTACTATAAGAAGCATTGAAAGAATATGGAAAGATATATTAAATACATGAGCTAAAAGCATGAAAGACTGTACTGTTTTATGATATGTATAGCTATGAAACTGCAAATACAGAAAGAAAATAATTTGAGGGGCCAGAAGCTACATGAATTAAGACAGTGCACAGGATTGTACCATAAGACAGGCAGCATCATAAGAACCCTACAACCTCTATTCAGAAGTGAGTCACTTACCAGCTTGTACAAAACTTGGAGCAATTCTGCAAATCATCACATTTCAATTATTTTGTGATAAAAGTTGTCTTGACCAGATTTTTAAAAGAATTTTAAGAAGAAAAAAAATTGATTGCATGATTGACACACAATACTTGGGACTCTTTTGAAAATAAGCTTTTTGAGAAGAACTCCAACCCAGTTTTTAAGTCATAACGAATTTGATGTACTGTTACAAGTATTTAACTAGTTCATACCGCATTATGAGATGAATTCTTCCAGTACAGAATCTTGTAAGCTAAATCATAATGGTGCCTCATGACCTCGCTCCGAGATCCTCCTGGAGGAGAAATCTGGATATGGAGCAAAGCATCACTGATATCCAACTTTATACCAGGAGAGCCGATTTCATCTTGAGACATTAAAATAAAAAACAAAAAAATAAAATTAAGGCTGAAAGAATAAAAATATTGCATAAAATACTGTAATTAAAATCCACAACAATTTTCAAGGAACATATACTTAGAAGTCTAGCTTGACTAATAGCTTCATTCAGATTCTTGAGTCCTGAGAAATATTTCAATTATTTTCTCTTCCCATGCTCATGTGTTGCTTCTGCAAATTTCAGTGACATGAAATACAGACAGTGGAATTATCACTGCAAGTCTAAATGAAGCCATTCAATGCTACTTGATCTCATCAGGATAGGGACCCTCTTTTTCATGTATATCCTCTTTCACAGTTATAATGTAGCAGAAGGATGAGAAGCATTATGGTTTTGATTTTTTATTGTTGAATTATTTACCTACATCACTGTTATCTTATTAAAGAATTATGTAATTATCAACAGCATGGACAAGAGAAAGCTGAAATACAGAACAGCTATTGATTCCTACTTCAATATGGAAGGCAATGCAACATTATCCTACATATGAGATAAACTTAAAGAAATGTTTATGATCGATTCCTTTTTTGACATCAAACCTTTTAGCAAGGTCACGTTTCTCACAAAATCGAAAAAGTGTAAAAAAAGATAAGAATTACTGTAATTTCACTTTGGAGAGCGTTACATACTTTTGACTTAGAAGTCACTATCACTTAAGACTACATTTTCATGAAGCTCTTCAGGGATGTATGTCAATATAATATCTATTGCTTCAGCACAAAATTCAGGAGTGCACTGTGCAGGGCTAGAGAGAATGAGGAGATGAGAAAGCGAAGGCAGTGGATTCCAACATTATTTGACTTTGGCATTGTTTTTCTCCCCATTTCTCCCATTTTTTGTCATTGCTCCCCACCGATGGCCTAAGACAAACTAGGGATATTTCTAGTGCAGTCTCACACTGTGATTAACATAGTATACAGTGAGATTATAAAGGGCCATACAATGCTTTGTGGTTTAATTTTATAAAGCAAATATGATTCTAAATACAGTGAAATACTGGCTGTACTGAATGGAGAAAACCATGGAAAACCCCCTGATTAAATTGACAAAGCCAGAATGCCTGACACAGTTTCTGCAAGGGAACAAAGTATTCAGTTTCATTAATCTAGTAAGTTTCTTTCTGCAAATAACAGCACAAGGCACAAGTTTGCTGAGAAATTAAAATTTAAGAAAGTACATTTGCTTACTTGTTATCAGAGGATCTACTTTTATTTCTTTAGACAAACAAGATTTATTATATTCGCCCATTGCCTGTACACGAAGGTAAATTCCAGAAACAGTAGTGATGACAGATGAGAAATTGCACTGTGTATCAGTGATGTTTTCGCATCCAAGTACATTGCGCCACTTCACTGAGTGATCATCATAAAGCATCTTTAGATACGCACTGCAAGAGATATTTTAATAGTTTTTGATACGAGATCCTTGAACTCTTAAAAAAATAAGCATGTTCACTTGTGCTAATCTATTTTTTATTTTTGGATGAATGGGCATTTTAGAAATTCCTCACACTTAAAATACTTTTCTTTTATTACTGAAATAATGAAGTTAATTGGATCAGGAAATACAAATTAGTGTTTCAATAAAGCGTCAACAGAAAAATTATATATCTGCTTTAGAAATGTCTAAAATTCAAATTAAGACTTTTCATATAGTTCTATTAAGCTGATTATTTCTCTGTTATGCCAATGGAATTCCAAAAGAATGCTGGAGGTATCTGTCCTCTTCACTTAGATGCTGGCCACAAAATTTATGCAACAATTAGATACTAAGATACCATGTTGGGATCTGACCAGAAGTAATCAAATATACTGACAACTGAAACCTGGAACATCTGCATTTTTTCTCACTCCTCATTATCTAAATTTCTTCATATTCAAAAGACAGGAAGTGATGCAAACTTCACATCTTTAAAAATATTACTTAACGTATATTTAGCAGTCCATACTATCAGGTATTTAAAACTCTTAAAAGAAGCTTAGTATGCTGAAATTCTAGAATATGATGTTATATGCAATCCTTTTAAAAGCCACACTGTCTCCAGCCACACCAGTACTGAAGTAGCCAATGTTTCAATGAATACATTAAGTCACTTTTGCTATGTATTTCAGTTAAATTTCTCATAACTATTACCAAAATACAATGAGTGGCATTTGGAATGACAAACTGTTTTTAAACAGAGATACAGAAATTGTTTAACTCACAAGAGATACTGTACATTGTAGCTGATGTTTTGTTTATACTTATTATTCCAATGCAGATGAAATTCCATATTCAAAGCAAAAATGCTCAAATTTGTTGCACAGGGTAGGTCATTCACTGCTCAAAATGAACAGAAAAGGAAATCCAGAGTTATTGAAGCACTTTATATTACGTACAGCAATTTCTCCTGTACACTTTCAATTATTAAACTTGTGGTACACTTTCAATAATTAAAAAAATTGTCTGTTGTCATTATTAAGATGGCAAATCAAAGTCTGTGATATATACAGCATATTAAGCCTTAAGTACTTACATTCAGAAAAAAAAAAAGTAGTACAGAAACAGTGAGATTAGTAGGAATTAATTGGTTCAGCAGTAACTTAATGAGAAAAATGTGTAAAATATGCATGTGTAAACATGAAGTACTTTTGATGCATCATCTGTTCAATCTAATGTTTGACTTTCTACATTTCCAAGCGTTATTTCTTTCCCAAAAGCTTAAATATAAGTAATCATTTTAAGATACAAAAATTTTATTCCATACCTTTACGGGTAGTTTTTATACAATGAGTGGGACTGAATAAGCCTTGTGACTCTGGAGGAATAATTGCCTGAACTTTCAAACAATAGGTAGTGTCTGGTGCAAGATCATCAATTATCTGCACAGGAACAATTCTTTGACTTCTCAGCTGTAAGAAACAATTGGAAACAGCATATGAAGATAACTGTTCTTCCTGATGAGCTGATTTTTGAAAGTATTTTTTTCTTCCCAGGTTTCAGCCCATTTATACTATATGACGTTAGAAATGCTAATTTGGGGAACAAAGGACAATATATGAGCTGCATAAGTGCTAAGGGGAAGTTTCCAACTTAGCCACATGATTGAGAAGGAAAGGGTTGCAGCACTGCTCTATATGACCAATAACTCACCACACAATTATTCGGGCACATACTTGGAAAAGAAATAGTACACTTCCATCCCTCAATTCACCGAACGAACACCTACTCCTCCTGCTACCCCCCTGCTTTTGGTTTACCAGACTTTTCAATGACTGGCCTTTGTCAGTCACTTGACCTCCTTAACTTAAACCTTTCTTCCCCCTCTGATACATAATTATGGTTAGGCCTTCAAAATAAAACCTATTAAATTCCTACCTTATTCGTTTCCTAAAAGGATCTAAAAAAAGAGAGACCTTGTTCTTTACAGAATAGCTATATCTGATGTGCAGGACGCATTATGCCTTAGAAACTAGTTCACGATTACAGGACCTCAGAAGAATCCCTAAAAAACCCAAACCTATAGTATAAACCCAAAGAACATAGTTAATGACACAGGATGTTGTTCTGACAGCTGTAGTTACACTATATATATGGTCTCAGTAAGATCCAGTTAGCCCCTTACCTCTCCCCTCCTCTATACTATGCTTTACTGTAAATGCTTCTTCCCACTGCCTTGAACTCCTTCCCCTCCCTGTTCATATTTTCTCTTCCTTTGCTGCTCTGTTAAACTCTTTTTATCCCAGCCTACGGGTTGTACCTTTTCATTTCTATTTCTCATCTCATCCCACAAGGTGGAGGTGGGGGAAAGATGAGTGAGTGAGCAGCCATTGTGGTTTTTTGTTACCAGCTTGGGGCTAAACCACAACACAACTATACACAGTTACATCGCTAAATAATTCCTTTTCAGAGCATTAAGCAAATAAAGTACATCTCTGACAGTTATGTCAGGGTTAAAAAAGTGAAAAAAAAAGCGATCATACCTCTGCGTTTGATGAATTTTCCCAGATAACTAGATTATATTTAAAAATTAGATCATTTATCCACATTTTTTGGTCCTGATTTGCTTCTGGAGAAGAAACCTTAATTTTTATGACTCCGTTTGTAGACTGCAATTCTATTCCTGGTGGACCAATCTGAGCTGCAAATATTAAATAAAAAAGTAGTCAAGCATGACTATTTAATGAAAAAACACCAAAAAAGTCATTTACATTAATAAAACCACAGTAACTACATATAATATCTATTTTTTATAATTCTTTTGAGGCAGTTACAAGTTCACAGTAACAGGATCTTAGCTTTCATGAATCTTAGGTGGCATCTAACAGAACTCCAACCTAACAGTAACATCATTACCTTACAAAAGGTAGAGTTAAAATGCAATATTACTAGCATATGTTTTCCAGAATCTGCAGTGAAAACCAGTATAAGTTATTCTAAAACATGCATGGCAAGGAACCTAGCTTGAACAAATCAATTCAATAGTGAGGGAAGGCTTCAGCACCATACTATACTGTAACTGCTGAAAACATACAAGGTCAGAAGAAAACTTCCAGAAAAGTCCATTGTCAAAAAGGATTTTTCTGAAATCTTAAAAAATTCAGAGACAGAAAATTCTGTCAGAAAATAGCATCACTTAAAATGCTTTCCCCTTTTCAGAAAAGACAGAATCATAACATTTCATGACCTGCAAATATCAGATACTACGTTAAAGTTAAAAAAAAAATCAGCTCATGTTGTTATGATCAACGGAAACCAAATGCATTTTTTTCAACAATAGTGTGCTGAAGGACATTTCAATAAAAATGCGTCAGTATACATGGAGCGCTTACCTATAAAACAAGGAATCATTTTAAAAATGTTAGACCATGGAGACACTTCTTCCCTTCTTTCAGCCCTTATACGCAAATGATGGATATCATCGTATTTGGTTATTGCTGAGGAAAAGTCACATTCTGTGTGAGTAACATTTTGGCACCCACGCAACTCCTTCCATTCTGTTTCACTTGGCTCAAAATCTTCAAACCTGTAAGAAAGAAAACGCCTCAAAATAAAACCAATACACAATTTAAGTTTGGAGATTCTTCTTCCTTTTCTTCTTATTGCTAATGTCACACCATTTAATGCTGTTTTATCACCAGAACCAGTGTAATTACTGCTATCTACTTAGTTATCTGGAATTCGTATGACCATTTAATTAACTAATTTAATTTATCAATTTATTCTTATTACCAAAGGTTAACTATCAGTCTGCAAAGTCTGATGCCAGTTTGCTTTATTCTCCATGTAAACACACAGTATCGGGAAACAGCATCAAAGAACTGTCAAAATCCATAATCACGTCCTTAGTACACAGTCCTAGCCTGGCAATGATTTTATAATTAATTGGAAGAAATTTAGAAGTCTTGTTAGCAAGAAATACTTAAAACAGCGTAAGACCACACACCCTATACCCCCCAGTTTTAACATTAGGAAGGAATGTAGATTAGGGGAAAAGAAAAACACAAAGGAGAAAATTAGAGTTGAGCGAATTGTTGGAATAATTAGCTTTACAGAAGCTATTTTTCTTCCATGTTAAGAGATGCCCATACCTTATTTAAGAAAGAGACATTTCATATAGAGATCAAAAATGTTGTAACCAAAAAGACCAGGCACAGACTTGCAATAGGAATTGTTTATGCTCAACTCTTATCTTTCAGATTAATATTACATTTTTAAATAAAGAAGGCAAATTATGTTGGTTTGTGGGTTTTTTTAAATCCAAAATCATACATTAGGAAATCCTAAAATAAAGAACTTATGCAATTTTGTCTTACAAGTGATATTTTAAATATTTGCTTTTTGTGTACCTGAAGGGGCTACAAGAAAGCTGGAGAGGACTGTTCAAAAAGGCTTGTAGAGATAGGACTAGGGGCAGTCGGTATAAACTGCAGAGGGGCAGATTTAGGCCAGACATAAGGAGGAATTTCTTCACGAAGAGGGCGGTGAGGCACTGGCACGGGTTGCCCAGGGAAGCTGTGGCTGCCCCCTCCCTGGAGGTGTTCAAGGCCGGGTTGGGTGGGGCCTTGGGCAGCCTGGGCTGGTGGGAGGTGTCCCTGCCCATGGTAGGGGGGTTGGAACTGGATGATCTTTAAGGTCCCTTCCCATCCAAGAGATTCTATCGTTCTACTTAGCAGGGAAATGCCACAAAATACCAAATGTATACATATATGCATACCTAATTATTGGTATGTGTAACAGTTGAAGAAAAACAAGCAAACATTTCCCAATGAATATTAAATGGTTTCACTTGGGGATTAAAATTTCCAGATGAGAAATCTCGATTCATAAACACTGACAAATTATTCAAAACTACACTGCAAATTCTCTCAAATTCTATAGGTGTGGACACACAAAGCATAATTAAAAAAACCCAAAGAAATACCAAAACAGAGATTAAATAAATCCAAATACTATTTTTCTAAGTCTACCAGTTAATCTTCTCAAAGAACCACTCTAGTAATAAGCATCTCTACCAAATGCGTTCTGTATTTTTAACATGTCACTATCAGTCAGCAAACTAATACTACATCTTGAACAGACAAAGGACACTACTAGGATTTCACTTCATTTCAAGACTTAATCTTCCTGGCCTCTGCTCTCTGGATTTCAAAAAGTCTCTAGAAGTTTTACATGGCACTATCAAGAAGCACAATAATTAATTAATATGCTCTTCTACATAAGTAAGTGTCAGACAGTTCTGGCTCAGAATAAAGTTACTACTTACCACCGGTATTCTGCTGAAAATGTCACATCAGTGTCATTACCAGTATAGTTCCACCTTAGAGTGAAATTTGTATTTACAGCATAGACCTGAATATCCTGTGGACTCTTTAGATTAGTTTGGCCTACAAGAAAGTAACATAAAGGTATATAAAGACTGGGAAAAATAGCTTGTTCATAACTTAAGAACAACTTACTTTTGTTAAAAAAGCAGAGAGTTCTGATGAAATGAAATAACAATACACATAAGAGTTAGGAAAACCCCGTGCTACCAAAACAGCACTTCAGTACATAGCTCAGGAGCCGTGCATCAGGTAGCTCCTTTGCCTATTTGACTTCATGGTTCTTTCCTCTGTGCTTAAAGTCTTTCGCCGCACAACCCTTAAAAAAGAAGTATACACAGTTGTAATATTCAAGGCCTGTGTTGACTCTCATGGGTTGATTTTAAATCTGAATACATTTAAACCAATATTTGATTGGTTGGATCCAACATTTGGATCTCAGCTGAGAAGTGGTAAGGACTGACCAAATGCTATCATTTCACAGCTGCAGAACAGACTGAGCATGGCAGGTTTTGTGTTACTGTCATAAACTCAACATATTGAACATAAATCCCTTGCAGTGAAGCTTCACCACATAGCAGGATCTTGTATCTTGCTTGTGGTAATCTTCTGTGTTTTCTTTTACACAAAAAGCAGTGCACAAAATGACTGATGGAGGGCAAGGGCTAAGTCTCAAGACACACACAAGAATGCCCACAACATCAAGGAAAGGACTGGACCATGAGAAGAGAAGGCTTAACAGGCAGATTCTCATCAGGAGGAAAGCGTGCGCACTAGAATCATCTGCAGGATAGCGCTTTCCTCTTTATTTTCTACCTTTCAAAATAGTTATTAAGAAAAAAACAACAAGCCCCATCTGCCTCATAACTACCTTCTATTCCACCTCCAAAAGAAGACTTCTTTACCATTAACTTTGAGATATGCAGAATCCTAGGTGTCCCATTCAGTATACAATTCAGGTATCAGAGGATAGGTGACAGTAACAAGGAATTATTCTGATAATTGCAAAACCTGAAATTTGTCTGGCTTATATAAGGTACATTTTGCTTTGAATTATTTCACACCAGCCTGGGGCACTGCTTCAAGGCAGCAAGGCTACAAAGTTACAACCAGGGCTGAACGTTTGGTCTCTGAAGTTTTTAAGTACTAGAAACTAAACTAAGACTGTGCCTTGCAGAGCAAAGAGGAACAGCATGAAGGCACAGGTAATACATGTGAAGTGGGGAAACCTCAAGCAGAGGTCACTGAAATGATACCAAAACCACCAACTAAGCAGCCATACCAGGATTTACAGAGTTTGAACTTCCAAGTCCTTTTGTCTAGTATCCTCTGCCAGGTATCTTTGACGACTCACGCTCTGTACAATTCAGGCAGTGCATACCTCTGTCCTGTGACTAAGAATGTACTTCCAACTTGTAACGTATCAGACAAACAAAATAATCAACAAAGTAATAAAAAAAGATAAATCACCACAAACCCCTCTGACCTGACTTTCTATTTTAACCATTGTGTGTTACACTGTTAACCACTTCCCAATGACTACAACTTCTAAAAATCTGCATTAGTGACCATCAGTCTGAAATTGCTTTTTGATGTCAGTCTAATAGTTGAATGCATTCTGAAAAAACAGAATACAACCTACTGCACCCTTGCAAAAAGACTGTTTGCACATCTAACAGGTTATCCTGAATTTTATTTTAGAATTTCTATTCATTGCAAAAAGTATTTTGTGTTTTTGACCAAGTCCTCTTTATAAAAAGGAAATGTGCATGGAAAAGCAATCAAGAAAATAAGGTCTGCAAAATCACTTTGGAGAATAAAGTTCAAGTAGTATCCAGACTGCTGACTTCTGGCAGTAACTCCTGAAAGCACAAAACTTGAAATGAAAATAATACAGTGACACCTCATGGATCCCACTATAGAATTTATTTCCACAATGCATGAATTTGTTGCTCTTCTAAGCTGGCAGACTAAGATAAGCCCAGAGAATGCATAACTACATTTGAAGAAAGCTAAGGAAATAACAAAGTTTTCTTCAGATATTTATCCAACAGATGTTTATACTTCAGCCAAAAAGCTTACGATAACAAAGGCATCTATTTCAGATTTTGGCAAAGAAAAACAATTTATAAAAAAAACCCAAAACATATATATCTCCCTTCACAATGACAATATTTACTTAATGGGAAAGCATGATTTTTACTTTGAGTCTGTTTGCATTAAATTTAAGAATAAAAATAGCCAAGAATAGAACAATTCCTCTAGCTTTTAATAATAATTAAAAAAAACCCAGCACAACTATGCTACTATCTTAGAAAGTGTAAGTCCATCAGAGCCACCCTCAAAAATATGTAATTGTTTATCAGAAGAGGACTTCCACCTACGGTAATTGATAGATTGAATGCCATAGTCTTGCTTAATAAAATTCATTGCTTTATGACCCAGTGGAAGATTATTTAAATGTGACAGTACAGGGCAGCACTTTCAGCTCTACAGAAAGGTGAACACTAGATCTAAAGTGCAGGGTAGCACTTTTGCCTATAAATACATGTATTCATATATCCACAGACTTAAAAAAATATCATTCATAGAAATAAATATTTAAACAGAGATCAGGTGTAAAAGATCTTAAATAGTAAGACAGAAAACCTGTTTCAAACCATCTTTTTTTGGATATAATTCAGCAGCTGATGTTTGAATAGCCTACTAACTCAGAAAGAAAGTGAGATACAGTTTTCTGAGTTCTCTAGCAGCACACATGTCAGATTTAAAAACCTGCCATGGCCAGTATTAAACAGAAATCTTTACAACAGGAGACTTCCAAGGTGGATTATTTACCCTGAACAACACAGAACCTGGAAGTAAACCATAAGGCAACAGGATCAGATAACATAGTATTAGCTGAGAACCACGTTGCACCTACAGAACTCCACGCCAACAAACAATGCTGTTATATGTTAAGACTATTCTTTTTGTTTGCCTTGGGTATAAAACAAAATGTTCACTGCCCTTCCAGAGTATCTTTCCCATATTTTCAAGTCCTTATCTTATGCACAGCACGAAGCTTTATCCATTTGAAGTCAGACAAAAAAAAAGGAAGTCTGGAAGCAGAAACAAAATTGTTTCAGGATCCATGTTCTAACCAGACATACGTTGTCCCCAAGCTACAAAAACATGCTGATGTAAGACAACCACAGCAAATAATTGTATCTTCTCTCCAGACACAAAGCCAGAAGTATCAAACCACTATTGTAAAAATACAGTTCTGCATTTAGACCTTTGGAAGAACATATGGTACTTCAGTTCCAGAATAAGAGCACACACAGTGAATTAGAAGGGATTTAGTGCAGAAAAGCTTTGGTTAATGGCCAGAAGATGACTGTTGCAAGTCTCGGATTTGACTGCCTCTTCCTCCGAGAGCCTCCTCTGCAAGTTTGAACAATGTTAGACTCCATCTTGACATTCACCCTTTTTTAATCCTCCTTACAAACTCCTGGAACTAGGCATTAAGAGCTGTTTTCAACAGCACGTGATAGCCTTTAGAGAACTTCATTAAACAGAAACACACTGTAAAACTGATAAAGTCCATCACAAGGTTAAAAGTAACTTGAAACAACTACTCAGGGAAGACCATGGTTTTCAGGGAGTTTTCAGAAAGTTGTTCATTCTTATTTTCAACAATGTATAAGCATAAACAATTGCAGTCAGTGCTCAGCAAGAGTCAAAACCAGAAAAAGTTAGAAATTTATGTGGAATTAAGGGCATAAAACAGAAAGCTTAATGTCATTATATAAACGTTATAAATTATAGACTTATCTTCAACAGTATATGGAGCTCTAGAGCACCCACTCTCATAAAGCTGATATCAGAACAGAAAAGGGCAGAGAAGGGTGACAAGGACAACCCCAGGTATGGAACAGCTTCTGTACTGTGAGGAATTGGACTGTGGCTCTTCAGCCTGAAAAGGAGATGGATGGGAGAATATGATAGATCTACAGTCACCTAATGAGTGACAGGGGGAATGCAAGGGGCAGAAGACTGTTTGCTGTTTCTTTAACACAAAGCTGGAAACATCAAAACAAACACCACTCTGCTCTAAGCAAACAAATGAAAATGCCAGTTCATTGAAGGCTTAGTCAGTATGCGGAATTCCTTCCCTGAGGACTCAGTGAATGCTCAGCTCTTGCCTGGCTTATGAACTCAGAATCAAATACACATCTAAATGCTGTAGGTCATTGTAATACTACACTGTGAAGTGCCATCATATGCTTGCATTTTTATTCTTGCCTACTCCGCTGCAATCGCTGCTACGGATGAACACTGGACTACACAGCCTTTTGGCTTCATCTGGTATAAAACGTAACTGAAAGAAAACCCAAAACCTTTATAAAACCCCACAGCACTCTGTAGATCTGTCCTGAGCTCAATAATGTACCCTCCTCCTTGCCATGGTCAGAAAACCAGATTATTGCTTCAAAAGATCTCCCAGTCCTGAGAAGATAACCCTGATAATTCAAACTATTTCACCAGGAAATTAAATTTCCTACCCGAATTCAAATAAGTATTTACTGAAGGTTCCAGGTCACAATTATGGTCGTCCACCTGTTCATTTCTGTTGCAGGTAAAAATGATATAATCAGAGAGCCAACTATAATATTATACTCTTAAGAAATGCCCTTGGCTGAATTTGATTCACATTTTAACACTTCCCAATCATCCATTCATATAATGGAAGCACAGCATGTGAGCTGGAAGATACCTTGGAGAAAGCAGGTGGCCAATTCTACATGCATCATCAGATGTTTCCGTAGAGAAGTCCTGCGGTTTCCACCACTGCATCATCTATTCTTATAGGCCTCCAGTCTCCTGAAATATTTTGCTATCCTTACCATTAGAGGTCAAGGGAAGCTTTCCATAAACCAAAAGTAAAGAACCCACAAATCAGATTTCCTAGCAGATTCCATTGAAGGTCTGGATCTTTGCAGAACTGATCCAAGTTTCCTTGCGGAAAGAATGCTTGCTTAGTTGTCATTCATAGTTCATGGACAACAAAGGGTTTACAGACTGCAAAACCCAAGAGTTTAACCTATGACTCCTCTAAGCACATGTACCTTTTTACTGTGGATGTCACAGCACACTATTCTTTACACCAGACTTTTACGTATTTGAAAACTAGGCTGAACATGACTAACAGTGAAGAGCAAACTGAATGGCAGCAACAAATCTTTTAGTTTTCCTTTCAAGACAAATTTTGCAGCTTTCTGAATGGCTTTCATTGTTATTTCTTCCATTCTCTCCAAATGGCTGAACTTGATTAAAACACTATGCCTCAGAAAATCACAATACTGAAATGGATAAGTGGAAGTCTAGATTACAAGACACAAGACTTAACCTTTTCATTCTAATTAGCACCAACACTTCTGGGAGTTTCTGCAGTGTAGGACTTGAATTTCTACACATAAATTACAAGGCACAGTAATGTTACATTTATTTTTTTCCTAGAATGGATGGACAAATAGAAGATGACAAACAAAGGCCTAAGTACAAAGCCCTGCCCACGTTACATTACAACACCACTGTACTTTTTGCTGATGAATTTGTCCAGTCTGTCAGGATACTTCTTGATTCTAATCTTACTTTTCAAAAACTGTGAGCTCCTCCCACTCTGTTATAGGCAGATTTAATAAGCTTATGTTGTTCTATCACACATACCATTAGCAGGCCCCACTTGATACATCTTTCCCTCCTGAAAGCAAACTAATTTTGATGAGCTGGAAAAATAATATTGAAGCACTTTAACACAGATTATTTTCTGCAGTTTGCTTAAGAGGTGAGTGCACAATTTGGGCTGAAAAACAATACTAAGCCAAAATACGCATCATCGGAGCTCCTCTATCTATACAGCTTTCTATTTTAGAATAGCAGAAATTGAGGCTGATTTAACATCATGTTTATTCTTAATAAAACAGACATAGGTAATCCACCTATCCTTTCATATCATATTCCCTATTTCTAATATGCGTTTTGTGTGTTCTTCTCTAAACCATTTTTTCAAATCCCAACAAACAGCAATCCAGGGGTGAAAGAGTAACATTAAATTATCAGAGTAATATTGTGATATAGTGATATAGATAGAAATCAGATAAGCAAAGCAGTATCTAAAGCTAAGGCTTTTTCCTGGTTACTAATGGTTAAACTAAATGATTAAAAGCCAGACATTTAAAATTAACTCATGTTTCCTCACTCAATACATAACACTTTAGTGCTGAGGACATTATAAGAAATTAGATTATCACGGAAATAAGAGACTAAAGACAAGAAAAGCTTTTAGAACAATTGTCTATCTTCATTCCCCCATCAAATTTTAATAACCTGAAATAAATATCAAACTGTTGTGATAAATATCACTACTTAATTTACATTACTGATACTTTCACTAAACAAGAGTTGGAAACAATAAAGATTACATAACAGTAAAGGAAAACAAAAGTCAATAAAGAACAGAAGAAAGTAGTCTTAGCAAGACAGAAATATACCCCCTCAGGACACAGCGAAGCGGAAATTCCATTAAGGGCAGCACACAAAGGTTTGCTGCCTGTCATATTAGTTGTCTGGTAGAGCCAGTGGAAACCTTAACTCAACCTTTCAGCATAGGAAGGAAAGGAGGTCTGTTATATGAGATATTAAAAAAAAAAAAAGCCACAGCCAAGCACATACCAAAAATGAAAGGCTGAGAGAGTTGGGGTTGTTGAACCTGGGGAAAAGAAACCTCTGAGGAGACCTTATAGTAGTCTTCCAATACTGAAAGGGGCCTACAGGAAAGCTAGGGAGGAGTTCTGGATCAGGTAGTGCAGGGGTAGGACAAGAGGGAATGGTTTTAAGCTGAAAGAGGGTAGATTAGATATTAGGAAGAAACGTCTTCCTGTAAGAGTGGTGAGGCTCTGGAGTAGGTTGCCCAGGGAAGCTGTGGATGTCCCCTTCCTGGAAGCATTCAAGGCCAGGTTGGATGAGGCTTTGAGCAACCTGATCCAGTGGGAGGCATCCATGCCCATGACAGAGGGACTGGAACTGGATGTCCTTTAAGGTGCCTTTTGACCCAAACCATTCTATGATCCCATGAACAGTTAATGGTTCCATGGGCAGAAAGATGCTCTACAGAACCAGGTAGAGCTACAAATCACAGACAGCGAGCAAGCCTGCAGCAGATGAGATGAGGACAACTGCTTTACTGCAGAGCAAAACCCTGCGCACCTGGTAGAAGCCGAGACCCGTGTACTCACACAGACATCCCTGCCCAGTCCCAAGGCTTGGATGCCTTCGCAATCCTGTGGTGGGCTCCACGACCACACTCCCCATTCACAGCACTGCGGAACTGGTGGGATGTAAGTGGCAATGCCCGCAGCCACAGGCCTTGGCGTAATGGATTACACATTGGGTAGGAAGTCTTTCCGACGAGGGTGCTCAGGCACACGCTGCCCAGGGAAGTTGCGGCTGCCCCATAGAATCATAGAATGGTTTGGGTTGGAAGGGACCTTAAAGCCCACCCAGTTCCAACCCTCCCCTCGCCATGGGCAGGGACACCTCCCATTAGATCGGGTTGATCAGAGCCCCGTCAACCCAGCCTTGAACACCTCCAGGGATGGGGCAGCCACAGCTTCCCTGGGCAACCTCTGCCAGTGCCTCACCGCCCTCTTCATGAAGAAATTCCTCCTTATGTCTAGCCTAAACCTGCCCCTCTGCAGTTTATACCGACTGCCCCTAGTCTTATCACTACAAGCCTTTGTGAACAGTCCCTCTCCAGCTTTCCTGCAGCCCCTTCAGATACTGGCAGGTCGCTATAAGGTCTCCCCGGAGACTTTTCTTCTCCAGGCTGAACAACCCCACCTCTAACTCCCACCCACCATCCCTGGGGGTGTTCCAGGCCAGGCTGGAAGGGGCTTTGAGCAGCCGGATCCAGCGGAGGGCGGGGTGGGGTGAGTTGGAACTGGATGCTCTTTAAGGCCCCTTCCAGCCCAATCCAAGGAAAGCCAAGGCACCGCGCGACGCCAGGACCCACCTGCGGACGGCCGGGGCATCGCAGCGAGGAGGAAGACGAAGAGGAGAAGGAGGAGGCAGCGCACCCGCTCCCGACGCCCCATGTCCGCGCGCGCCTCGCTCCCGGAAGCGCCGGGGCCGCGGGGCGGGGCCGAGGGGCGGGGAGACCCTCCCCCTGAGGGGCTGCGGGGGCGGAGAGGAGGGTGTGTCCCTGCCCACCGCTGGGAGGGGTGAGGGAAGCTGTGGCTGCCCCATCGCTCGGCGTGTTCGAGGCCGGGTGGGATGGGGCCTTGGGCAGCCTAGGCTGGTGGGAGGTGCCCCTGCCCATGGCAGGGGGGCTGGAACTGGGTGATCTTCCAGGTCCCTTCCTTCTCAAAGCGCTCTATGATTCTATAAAGTCACACGTTCCCAGGTACTGACACACTGCTTTCAGTGGGAGATGTCCCTACCCATGGCGGGAGAGTTGGACTAGATGACCTGTAAAGGTCCCTTCCTACTCAAAGCCCTCTATGGTCCTTGCGTGTTCCCGGTTTCTGACACACACAGACACCCCTCACTCTGTGAGAGGGTGGTGGGTAGGGGCACCCAGCGCTGCCCAATGCGGCTGTTGGGCCAGTGCTGTCTGCAGCTGCTCACCTGGCACAGGGAATTGCCCCTCAGTGTGGGCTCATGAGAAGAAGGGGTGGTGGGCTGTGCTAACCTGCCCCCGCCTCCCAGGTGGGTGTAGGGAGTCTCCCCAAGAAGGTCACTTTATCTGCTCTGAGCAGAACTGTATCGTCATCTGCACGTGGCATCTGCTGCATTCCTGGGTGTGGATTAAGTAATGCAAGCTGGTTTTTGTCACCGGCAGCCTGGTGGGATGCTTGGTGGATGATCTTTAAGGTCCTTCCCAACTTAAAATATTCTATGATTCTGGTTCCTGCAGGCCCAGGGCAGGGGTTAGTGGTTGTTCACGTTGCTTGTGTTTCCTCCCTTAGTTCTGCCCTTTTTTGGCCACCACTATTCCAACCCAGCCTATTAATATCGATAGAGCCATTTCACACAGTTCAAACAAAAAATTGCCCCGTTTTGACTAGGAGATGTATTGAGTCACAGAGAGGGAACATATTTTCTCTCATTCAATAGTTGAGGTGCTTGCCTTGGGAGGGGAAAATGTGTTCTTTGTGCAGTCTGCCCTGGTCCTTGAATGTTGAAATGATTACTATGGTGAGTATTGAGTGCAGCATGCACGCTACAGTTGATGCAGGGCTTGTACCCATCTCATGTTTTGCAGACAGAACTTATAATCTTATGACCAACGAGCTCATCTTCTCTTTTTCTGTTTCATGTTTTTCATGAAATTGCCCAACTGCAATGGTTGGGAGGGTAGAGGTCAAGGTTCACTCTTCACTTCTTACCCCCTCAAAGCCACAAACTCCTAAGTGGTTGTAGCAATGTATTTAGAGATGAGGATTTGAAACTCTGATAGGCAAAGGTCTATGCCCTCTACATCCTAGGTGTTTTAAACTTTGCATTTTTTATTGCTTGAGGGCATACAATCCTTCCAGCCACATTTCTGGATTAGTCTTCCTAGCTGCTGTTGATGCCTCTTCTGCTGTGAGGTGCTACGCATACTCTTAAGTATGTTTTCTAAGCCTAGGTTCTCCTGGAACACTAATGAACATATGCATAACTGGAGCTTTAATTCTTTTTGGCCTGCAGGTTTTAAGAAGTGTTTGACTGCTAAAGGGTAAGATAGAAAAATAAAAAAAAAATCAACTTTATTTTGGGGTCATATGTGCAGGGATCCTTCTTGAGTCCATGACACAGTCAAATCACTTGTACAATCTAAAATGGTAAAATTTGATCCAGATGGAATATTTCTATAGTTTACATCATCTTCTCTTATGTGATAACCTTTCAATGATTTTCTTTTCTGAGGTGGCCTCTGACAGATAACCACAATGTCCATTCTCCTTGTTATAAGCTGGTACTGTTAGTATGAAATGCAGATGCTATTGACTCCTGTAAATGAATTAACATATATGCAGCATTAGTCAACTGAGGGATGTAAAAGCTGCAAACCTGTCCTATCAAAAAGACCGATGATGGAGAAGAGGCTTGTACCATTACAGTGAAGCGTGTGGACAACTGGTTGTGGATGATGATGTCCTTTGAACCAGGTGGTGTCTAATATTATCTAGTATGCCACAGGTGCCTGTACCTAACACAGCTTCTTTAAAGAAAAAATAGTTTAGGGAGTGTTTAAACAATCAATATAATTTTAGTATCTGGTTTCTATTATTAATTTATTTGGATCAATAAATATGTAATGCAATAAATATATAATGTAGAAGTCTGTTTATTACATAATAGAACTGAATGAATAACAGGCTATTAGGTACCAATTGGTGTGGGCCATCATGTTGATCATGTTGGTCATATGATGTAGTCAATAGACAATGAGTGAGGAGAAACTGTGTTGTAATGAAAATAACAAAGTAGGACATAATTTGTGAAATACTGTCAGCTTCACCACAGCTTCCTGTGTGATTTTGCATAAACTGATTGCCATTTAAGACAAAGGTTATTATTTTTCCTTTTTCTGAAGCTGTAAAAAAAAGGAAGTCTGCATTAGTATTGCTGAAGTACCTTTGAAATCTCAGCAAGAGGATTTCAAAGCAACATTCAGCATAGCTATTGTTTTTTGATAAATGGAGTGGAATGAAAACCTTTTATTACCTCATAAATATTTGGAATGCCATTTTTAGGAGACATTCCAGTGGGAGTCATGTTCATGTTAATCTGCTGTCTGTAAACAATTCTTTGGTAATTTTCTAGCATGGTTCATGACTGGCTACACTCCTAACAACAACTCAGGCTCTCCAGGTTGAGAAGGAACCCAAATGACATGTCTCCATAGTATTAATGGCTAACACCGAACAGGCCTTCACTTTATGCATTGCTGATGCATCCCCAGCTGAAAAAAACACCCACCATCTTGGGGCATCAAATGGAGCGAATACCAGACAGCTCTTTCTCATCATAATTGACATTATTGCATATAAGCAGTAGACTTGTCCCACAAGGGTTGCTCCACCCTTTCCCAGCAGTGCTGGATTTGCTGTATGTGAGCAGATCATGTGTGCAATATAGGCACACGAGGCTCATTGATTCCTGGAAGTGTCCTGTTTTCTGACATGAATACAGGAACACTTACACAGGCACCTATAAGAAGAAAGCTGCTTCTGCGCCTGCAGCCTGTTGCTACAGGGATGTGAGCAACACCTGGGGGAAGGTGGGCAGCAGGAGTCTGCTGCAATGTGAGTGGTTCATATAGCCTCTCTCAGCTTCCCACACACCCACACACTCTTGAAATTAAGGTAGGGAGCCAAAAGATATGGGCTGTGACAGCATCACTTGATACATGATGAAAGGAAGGCTTTGGACAACTGAAAATTCTGGTGGCTGACAGTATGTGTCTAGCTCTTGGTTAGCACAGGCATTAAGTGCTAAAAGCTGAGAGATATAATTGGTACATTTGTTTTTTTCAGTCATAGTGGGAGGAAAACTGTGCCCTTTAAAGTTAGACGTTAGCTGCAGGAATTGTGCAAAATGTATTCTTGCAAGATATAGGGTACTGTGGTACTAAAACTATGAATTTGGTTAAAAAGATCTTTAAGGCAGAGCTAAAGACGCTCAGCTATGAAGGGCTTACCAGAAAAACAAAACAAATATTCTGCACATAAAAGTGGTCTGTTACTGAAATAAGTGATACATTATGGTTCAGCCTGTAGAAGATAAAGGCATGTATATAACATGATTTTTAGGGTGATGTGGTGTTGCAGGGCATTTCTGACCTTGAGTCAGATATATTCTATAATTTGTGATCTTGTGCTCAGCCAGTTTATAGAGAAACGTTTTTATAGCAAGTTATTTATGTAAACCAAACTTTTCTGTAACCATGTCTAGACCATGAACTACAATTAGCTTACTTGTCTATTACTTGTTGAAATAGTTAGTAAACTACTAAATATATTATAATATTTACAGTTCATATTTTAGTAAGTTCGAATGCAACTTCCTCACTGGTACTGCAGAGGAAAGAAACACAAACTGGTGTTGATAAAATCTGTTAGAAGAGAAGCCCTATCTCCGGTACACAGGCTACCAAACAGAATGGAATACAATGTGTGCTCCTGTGGTCAACAATGTCAATGGTAAAACGCAGGTGTGATGGAGGAAACTAAGCCATTCAGGCTCCACTGAATTTATTTCAGTTGGCTGACAGACAAAGGAGAAATAGTTTCTTCTCATGTCAACTCTGGAACAGGATAAAAGAAGCAAATACAGCATTTCATCTTGTTTGAAAAGTGTAGGAACATAGCTACAGGAAGGAAGGATAATAGGGAGTCCAGTAGTTCACTGTAAAGCCCAAAGGCAGTATCAGTTGTATCTATCCTCTTCTTAATGCACATTTGCGTTCAGTTGTTTTATTGAGGTTTTTTTTGTTTGGGTTTGTCTTTTTTTTTTTTTTAATGTGCCCCTTCTCTGGTAATATCTCCTATACTTTTTCTGTTTTCATCATTAGACAACTTTTCCTCATGTCTGTCTTCTTCCCGTCTTGTAACTGCTTTAGTGTCTGTCATGGCCACACAGCATAGATTATTCATTTCTCGTTTCAGAAGCCTTTCACATGTTTGGAGACTGTTGATGTTGCCATCAGACTTCTTTATGCCAGACCACATAATACCATCTTTCAGGTAGTGCTTCTCTTCTGACTTACAACCTCTACCTCCTTTTCATCTCCAGGTTCTAATGGGGTAAATGTGTCCAGTTAAAGGCTTCAGTTACTAGCAGAGGAGCCAGTGAATCCTCTAGTGTAGGGAGGACAATGCTTGACACCAGTCCTAATCACTGAATCACAGAATGGTCAGTGTTGGAAGGGACCTCTGGAGATCTTCTAATCCAATCCCTCTGCTAAAGCAGATTCACCTAAAGCAGGTTGCCCAGGAACATGTCCAGGGTGGTTTTGATTATCTCCAGAGAAGGAGACTCCACAACCTCCCTGAGTGGTACTGTTCCTGTGCTCTGTTCCCCTCACGGTAAAAAAGATTTTCCTCAGGTTCAGGTGGAACTTCCTGTGCCTCAGGTTGTGCCCACTGCCTCTTCTCCACTTGCTGGGCACCACTGAAAAGAGTTTGTCCCCATCCTACTGACACCTGCTCCCTAGGTACTTGTAAGTATTGATAAGGTCCCCTTTCAGTCTTCTCCAGGATAAACAGACTGAGCTTGCTCATAAGAGAGATGCCTCAGTCTTCTGATCCACTCTGTGGCCCTCCACTGGATTCTCTCCAGTAGTTCCTTGTCTTTCTTGAGCTGAGGAACCCAGAACTAGATACAATACTCCCAGATGTGCCCTCACTAGGGCAGAGTAGAGAGGAAGGATACCCTCACTTGACCTGCTTGCTACACTCTTTTCAATACACCGCAAGATACCCTTGGCCATGAGAGCACAGTGCTGTCTCATATCTTGTTGCCTACTTGGACTCCCAGGTCCTTCTCCACAGAACTGCTTTCCAGCAGGTCAACCTCTAACCTATGCTGGTGAATGGGGTTATTCCTCCCTAGGGTGCAGGACTCTACACTTGTCTTTGTTGAATGTCATTCAGCCAGTCCAGGTCTTGCTGAATGGTAACACAGCCTTCCAGCTGACCACCGGCTTCCAATTAGACTCTGATCACTAACCTTTGAGCTCTGCCATCCGGCCGGTTCTCCATCCATCTCACTGTCCACTCATTTAATCCACGCTTCCTAAGCTTACCTATCAGGATGTCATCTTTTTATTACTTGCTTTAGCAAAATCACCCTTTCTCTTTAGAAAAACTGTGAACAAGATCTTGCTTCTATGAGAGCCTTCCAGAGTTGTGATAGTGGCTCTTGCTGCATGAAAGTCACAAGTCCTCAGTCCCCAATTCTGCAGAGGCTCCTGTGCAAAGGCAAGAGCTAAAGTTGGTTGTTTCTCACAGCTGCTCCCTCACTGGTTTGTGGATTACCTACCCTTTGCCTGCTCTGTGTACCTTTCTTGTCTTGACATAAGGCACTGCAGGCAGCATTTTGTCATTTTTCAGAAAGGAGTAGGATACAATGAGCAAGGTCAGGCTCAAAGCTGGAGTGATAAAGGTGGTAGCACTACACCACAGGACTTTATTATTTATTATTAAGTGTATTTCCCATGTTTGTATTTTGTTCTCGTGAAGTTCTAGAAAGACTCTCAGGTTTAGCTCTTGCCCTTTTCTTTTGACCCTCCAACCTTAAATCTACAACGACAAAGTTGGTTTTGGGATAGGTATAGTTCCGTGTATCAGAAATGATTTTAGCCATGAGGCAGCTTGATATTTTCAGCACATGAGAAAACTCAGGTCAGTAAAACAGGGGCATCTGGCTGGAACAGTGTTTCAAGTTTTTAAGGACAGAGGGATCATAATTTGCATCAACCAGACTGGTAGAATGTATAAATCCTGCTGTCAATGCATCTTTTTACAGCCTACGAAGACTTATCTGCTATCTTCAAAGTGCTTAACTACAATACATATACAACTTTCATCTCCATAGATAATATTTCATACTGATTGGCAAGCTGAGCTTGGTTAAGGTGAGTTTCAGAGCTTTGTACCATTATGTCAGTGAGTCTGGAAAACTAACCCATGTGCAAAGCTCCAGTTGTGATTTACATCATCTTTGTATGTACACTACTCATATGGATTGGAAAAGAAATTCCCTGCTCTGAGGACACTGCAATATACTTTTAAAAAGTGTAATGTAAACAACAGGAGCTGAGAGAAGGGCATAGAAGCGAGAGACAATATTTGAGTGACATGATGTTAGAGTCATGGGCAAGCGGAAGAACTGGAAGTTATTAAAGAGTTTCTTTGGTCTGGTGCTTTTTCCAAGGTGAAATCCTAGCATCAGTGAATGCACATTGGTGCTGCTAGAGCCAGGATTTCCTCTGTAAGATTTCCCCCGTGGTTTCTCATTTATCTTTTTGATATCATCATTCTATGCCTTCAGTCTTTTACAGTAATTGCTTGAAAGCATGCAAAATTAACTTAAGAAAATCCAATTTGTAAGGAAGAAATAAGAAAGGACTTTGCATTAGTGAGTCCAAATGATTAATCACCAATTTATTGCACGCAGACAGTCAGCTAAACCTGTTGATTATTCACATTACTTTCTGTAAAATAGCTATTTTCACCTTTCTTTTTCATGATAGTGCCAGTAACAAGGGAAGAAGCCTTGATTTGCACAGGTACTGCATACTTACTCAATAGCTGATTATTACTAGAAAATTACATTTTGCCAAGTAATAGTGGTTATTTGCTGACCTGCCTCAGAAAAAAACATGTAACTTAATATTACAAATGCAAATGCTATTTCTGGTTAAGAAGTCTACTTAAAAGATTTTTCTATAGCTGGTCATGGATGTATAGTTAAAGTTTTTGAATGCTCTTCTGGTGATGCTGTTCAGCAGGACTCTTTCTGGCCAGCCAGCAGAAGGGGATTTGTGCTCTGCAGGCCAGCCAGCTTTCCCTGATGCCTCCAGGAGGGGCCAAGGAGAGAAGACACAGAAGCTACCAATGTGGTGAGAGAAAAGAAAACAGTGGAGCTCGTGGGTGACTACATACCTAGTCCCTCAGTTAGCCATAGGCTCTAGCATTCCCCTTTTCCCCAAAATGCTCACTCCACTTCCCTGATCAAAACCTGCTAAACTCCTGTTCTTTCTCTTATTGTCTTACCTTATTGCCCTCTTCTTTAATCTGTTTTGTTCATCACAAGACTAGAGTGCTATCCGTCAGTTGTAGCCACTCCTCTATTCCTTAATTGTCCTCCTCTGCTTTGCATTTAATCTCTAAAATATTTTCCCAGCAGCTCCCAGGTCTTCCAACTAATCTGTTTTATCCATCACTTTGCCAAAATGCCTGGCACATTGGGCACATTGTTCTGGGGTTAGCAGCGTACTTCAGTTAAAAGTTCACCTATTTTATCGATTCATTTTCATTGTGCTCTCTACAAGCTTAGCTCAAGATCAGCTTTGAAGAGGTGCTAGGCACCATATAGTGCCTGATGTAGCTGTGGGGCCGTGCAGCCCGTCTGGGTACAGCCAGAGGCTGCACCTTGTACTCAGGCCTGTTGGCTCCTTTTACACCTCCCAGTGAAATTGTGTTTTTCGTGGCCGACCTTTTGTGGCTTGACCTTTAAAAGTAAAAATCAGCTTTAATTCCTCTCAAGTGGCATTGCAATATCTGCCCTTAGCCATGCCTGCGCTCAGTACCAGTCACAAACACATTCCCAACTTCCCTGCAGAGCAGAAGGAAGGAATACAAGATGCCTGAGAGGTACAGACTAATCTTGACTAAGAGGAAAAAGTAACCTAGGTTTTTGGTTTTTTTTTCTGTAGTCATCAAGGAAAGAGATGCTCTGTCAGAGAAGGATCCCAGGCAGTTGCCTTCTGAAGGAGCTACTGTCTTGGGAGAGAAAGCCCAGGCAGTTGCCTTATGGGGCTAGAGTTACGGTTTTTTAATACATCACCTCTTGTCACTTAGTCCTTTTATCTATAATAATGTAACTGATTTACTGGGTATCAGCCCATTAAATAAGAAAACACCGGAAAAAAATCAAAATCCCCAGGAACAGCCGCTTAGCAATGTGTGAGTAAAAGTTGTAGATGTTAATGCCTTAGCTAGATTTTAGTCAGGTTAATATGAAATGAAGTGAAAAAAATATGTCAGAGGTAAGTCAGAAGTGAAAAATGAGCTGGGCTTTCCCTTTCCATAGTGCTATGAATTTTTCCTGCCCTTGTTGCACTGCTCTGTATATTTGCACTTTGTATCATGTGCCTGAAATTTTACATAAAGTTCCCTGTGTGTGTGGAGGAGGAACTTTGTTCGTGGCAGGTTTCTTCAGCCACTACACGTCATGCCGGGAGGCGAACATGCTCCACGTTTACCACAAGTCATCTCTTAATGAGCACTACATGTAGGAGCTCTGAAGTATAGCTTATCATGTCCTTTTAGTCACAAACCCTACTCAGAAGAAGCCAGAAGAGTGACATTTAGTAAACAAAGTAGGAGTAAGCCAAGAAATGCCTTGCCTAGTTCAGCAAGCTAAATCTGTCTTCTAATAGTCCCTGAATGTACAGTTGTTCTCCCCACAGTGTGTTGGACGACCTTACTGAGATTTCCCAGTGCTCCAGGCCTCACCCCTCTCCTGCTTGCTCTGTCATTAATGCATATGATGTCTATCTGCTTACTCAGGGAGCTTCTGCCTGTAATCTTCATATAAGAGATGAGGGAATTATAAGAACAATGCAGCTAAGCAATTTAACCTG
The DNA here is from genome assembly GCA_033459285.1 of Clamator glandarius. Taxonomy (NCBI): domain Eukaryota; kingdom Metazoa; phylum Chordata; class Aves; order Cuculiformes; family Cuculidae; genus Clamator; species Clamator glandarius. Next base: position 131,684 of record JAUNZM010000310.1, on the reverse strand, counting down.
AGCTGAGAAGTCAGCCATGAAGCACTAATCACAGTCCTCCAGAAGGTCAAATCATTATTTAACATTACTTCTGAATTCCTTTATGAACAGGAATACAAACAATGCTTTGCTACACTGTGCAAATGAACTTCCTGGATGTTTATATGATTGAAGGGAAAGCAGACATCAGTGTCAGAGGATGCTCTGACTACAAGGTTAGCGCTACATGAAATAAGACTTCTGGCACCAGATAATCAAATCAGGATTTCACAGAATGTCTCTCTGCCCTTTCAGGATGATCTTTATTAAATACATTCTGCAGTGGAGCCTTCATTTCTGTTCTGTGTGGCATATCATCTCCTAACTCTACGAAGTTATCTGCATTTGAATAACACTATGGTACAGTCCAACAACTCTGTCAGCTGGATGTCCTCAGACAACTGGAGCATGCTAGGACTGAGGGTTGAATCTTTGCTATCATCGTACAGGTCTCTGGACTTTCTGAAATTTTGGCAACATATTGAGATGCAGAGTTGGGGAATTCATTCCTGTTTCATACCAGTTGTGGTGCAGCTGGAATCGTAATGTATTTTTCATTTTGGAATTTGAGGCTTTTTAACGATGATATAGGCAGTACACTAGAGATCTGCTCAGAGAAACATCAGGGCGAATCCTTCTTTCCCCCCATGTCTGGATGTGTTGAAAGGGGAAGCAGTATTCTGAGAATATAAGTCTTTCCCTCCCTAGTGTGATAGTACAACAGCTGAAATTGGCAAAGTCATGAAGGGAAACACTTCCCCTTTTATATGGGGGAATTCCGGTGCTCAGAATTCTGGAGACGATGAACTTGCACACATTTTTCCAGCTTTAATCTCGAAAGACCGTATCTCTGAATAACCAAGATTATTCTTTTTCTCTCCTCCAACTTGGGTTACGAATGAACCTGTAATGAAGTGGCACACGGGACTGCCTTTTCTATGCCCTCATTATAACCTTTGAACCAGCTGAATGATTTCACATTTTCATATTTGATAGGCAGTAACTTCCTTCTCTTCCATGAAAATCAGCCACCAGATAGATAAAAGCAGCTTTACTAATGAAGAAAGACATGGAAATATCAACCCTCTTCTCTTCTGATGGCAGCTGGCCAGCCAGCTAGCACATGCATTGGTCATACAAGCTATGCTGGGTAGTTTTTGCATTCCTGAAAGGAAAAAAAAAACAAACTGAAAAAAGAACATACAGAAGCAGCTGCTATTGTCGAAAGAGGGAGAGAGAACACACAGGGACCTGAATTTCTATTCCTGAGAGGTGTACCACATTCAGGACATTGGCCTTCATTAGGATCAGCACTTGCAGAGCAGTTTTGGTAAGAGATGAAGAAAAGCACTAGTAAAACAAAATGCCTTGAAATAAAACAAAATGAAAATGCTTCCCCATTTTTTCCCCCTATACCACATTATGCCAAAGTATGATAAAAACTAAAAAGTGAAGAAAAAATTTGCAGATTACATATAGCTGGGTGGTACAAAGGATCAATGCCTGCTATGAGGACAGACTGAGAGAGTTGAGGTTGATCAGCCTGGAGAAGAAAAGGCTCTGGGGAGACTTTATAGCTACCTCCCAGTGCCTGAAGGGGTCCTACAGGGAAGCTAGGGAGGGACATTTTACAAGGACAAAGGGGAATGGCTTTAAATTACAAGGGGAAAAGTTTAGAACAAACATCAGGAAGAAATTCTGCACAACGAAGGCAGTGAGGCCCTGGCACAGGTTGCCCAGAGAAGCTGTGGCTGCCCCATCCCTGGAGGTGTTCAAGGCCAGGTTGGTTGGGGCCTTGAGCAACCTGTCTAGTGGGACGTGTCCCTGCCGATGGCAGGGGGGTCGGAAATGGATGATCTTTAAGGTCCCTGCCAACCCAAGCCATTCTCCGATTCTATAGTTCTTCTTCCTGCAAATTGCCAAGAATTTATTTATGCGTTAAATAACAAAACTCAAAAACATAGCAAAATATTTTGCAACTCCCACATCAAGTTAAGATTTACACACAACTTCACTCCTGAGAAGGTACTTTTGCTGACAGAATTTAATTCTTCACTCTTTTTGATGTAATAATACACACAAAAGAATTGGCATCACAAAGGTCATACTTAATGTCCTGATGTTGGTGTGGACATAACCTTCTTGTGCAAGAACAGGGCTATGCAGGTGAGATTTTATTATGCAGCATGGGAGTCACATCAACCTGGGTTTACTTTTTTTGAATTAAGAATGTGCATCAGTAGATAAATGAAATTTACCTACCTTTTAACTTGCACTTCATTTGTGAAGTTTCCCACAGTTTTTATTGGACTCTGAATGAGGTAGGCAAAATTTAATCGGGCATAGAAACTGCAGGGCAGAGGCTCAGGGGACTGTGCAATAGGTGAATGTACAGGGCTTTCTGGCAGTGCACTTCAAGGTTCCCATTATCCTTAGCAATGAAGTATGAATAACCTTGCAAAACAAAACACACTGAATATTTGTGTTTGGTTTATTCATATCAAGTTCATACCATCAAAATATTGTTACAATTTTGCATCAGGTAAAAAAATACTCGATAGAAAGATTATGCCTTAAGAAACACACACCATTTCTCATTTAAAAAAATAAGGCAGATCGGGGCTTTCTTTACAAAATAAGACTTTCTCTTACAAACCTTATACAATATATTATTTTGATTAGCATTTGCAATAAATAGTTCATAAAAGTTAAATTAACCATCTTTTATATATATGATACTTGCTTTTAAAATTAATATTATAATAGACCTAGGTATTGGTACAACTTAACAGTGACCGACTACTACAAACAGTAGCAAAAATACATATAATTTATTTCCTCATTTATAGTCACATTTCTTGTACTTTAAAAAAATATGATTCTGTCAAAAGTGTGTGCACACCTTCATATATGAATTTTTATTGTCTCAGGAATGCAGCAGCGAGATAAACTCAACAACCTATTTGCTTTTCTTTTTGTCTGAGTGAAGTACAAGGAGTGTGCTTAGGCCTTCTCTGAAGAAGGTCCTTTTCTTGAATCAGAATCTTCTGGTTCAGAGTCCTGAAGGTGCTCTGCTGTCTTGCTGGTCTCATTCCCTGAGTCATTGCTTTGATTTTTGGATTCTTCTGAAATGACAGTTAGCTTGTCATAAAAAAGATGCTCTTCTTGTGGGAGTGGAGAAAAAAACTGTGAACCACTGGGAGGTTTGCTCAAAAACTGTGAAGGAAAGAGGAAATGAGAATTAGGTTGCACTGCCCGTGTCATCCTGTTTGCTTAGGATGTTTTATATTGTTTTCCACACATCAGTGGAAACAGCTTCAATGACATCAATGACTTTCTCAGCCCTTAAAAGTCCCAAAGTGGTGACAATGTAATGACCTCTCTGCTTACTTTAACTTGGAAGCAAGTTGGAAGTACCTTTATTTACAAGAAGGTACCCCAGGGGTTAGTGACCTTGGAGTATAAACTTTCTTAAGAAAATAAAAGACCTAGGTTTGTTTGGAAACACTAACTAAAATCTAAAAACCTGACTATAAGTGAAGAACTTTGCAGAGAGATTTCTCAAATAGCTCCAAAGGATTTGAATTGTTCCTGCCGTCTCAGAGACCTGTCTGCTCAGACATCAAATAGCAGTGTTTTAAATGTCAACATAAACCATAACCAGTTAGTCAAGTAAAGGAGAGGGAGGGAGATTTACAGGGCTATGCAATTCAGTGAGAAAGATGACTTAATTTTAGTACTGAAATATCACAACTTCCTCCCACTCCCTGTTTTAGTGATAACATGGAACCAGCCTCAAGAATCAACGTGGACTTTGCAGGATGTCATGACTGTATTTTGAATGCCAACATAAGAACAGCACACCTACTCAACATAGTAATAACAGATCAACCACTCATTTTGGCAGCTGAAGTGGCAGTTTATTTTATTAGCAGTGGCTGGAGGAGTACAACTGCATTTTGTTCTTCTGATCTGACCCCTGTCTACTACTTCAGCGCATTTTACACAGGAAACAAGCTACTCAATCAGGAGTATGTAATTACAAAAATGAATACTAATATTATTAATCTTAGACCTTTTTCTAGTAAACTCTGATTTGAAATGTTCCGTCAGTAACCTGCAACCTCAAATGTTCATCTAGTGAAACCATTGCCTTTGATAAATACCATTTTAGGTAACCATGGCTGACCTTTGATTGCTATGATTAGCCACTATAACCCACTACCACAAAGTCAAAATTCTCCCTTTCTTGAGAGAAACCTGTGAGCAAAACGAAATTTGACCATATCCTATATTGAACAGAACAACGCTATCTTCCTAACAGCTGAGCTCTAGGTTCAGCAAACTACTGTGTGCTGAGCATGTGCTCAACTTAAAGCACCAGACGATTGCCAAATCAGCTGCAAAGCCTTAGTCTGCTGACCTCTAAATGAGTCAAAATGAAAGACCCAGAGAAACTGCAGACAACTCAGAAAAGTATAGGTTGCTAACTTTAGTGTATGAAGCACTCCGTATAGCCTTGTTTCTTGGAGGAGATTCTGATACAGCCTTTTCAAGTCACACTACACGCAAGAAGGTCAATAGTATTCCCTAACAGTAATGGCTAACATTCTTTGTCCTTGTTTCATCTTGATTTTCAGATTTCACTGCATTCTTTACTTAAGTTAAAACTCATTATTGTATTCACAAAAGAGCTATGTTTTAGGGGAACAAATTTTAAGTCTAAAATCATAGAATCATGCAATAGTTTGGGTTGGAAGGGACCTGAAAGATCACCCAGTTCCACCCCCCTGCCATGAGCAGGGACACCTCCCACCAGCCCAGGCTGCCCAAGGCCCCATACAACCTGGCCTTGAACACCTCCAGGGATGGGGCAGCCACAGCTTCCCTGGGCAACCTGTGCCAGCACCTCACCACCCTCATTGTGAAGAATTTCTTCCTAATGTCTAATCTAAATTTGCCCCTCTCCAGTTTATACCTGTTCCCCCTTGTCCTATCTCTACAAGCCTTTATGAATAGTCCCTCTCCAGCTTTCTTGAAGCCCCTTTCAGGTACTGGCAGGTTGCTATAAGGTCTCCTCTGAGCCGTCTCTTCTCCAGGCTGAACAAGCCCAACTCTCTCAGCTTGTCCTCATATGGGAGGTGCTCCAGCCCTCTGATCATCTTTGTAGCCCTTCTCTGGACCCGTTCGAACAGCTCTATATCCTTCTTATGTTGAGGATTCCAGAACTGGACACAACACTCCAGATGAGGCCTCACAAGAGAAGAATAGAGGGGCAGAATACCTGTCCTTGACCTGCAGGCCACGCTTCTTTTGATGCAGCCCAGGATACAGTTGGCCTTTTGGAATATGAGCGCACATTGCTAGTTCATGCTGAGCTTCTCATCAACGAGCACCCCCAAGTCCTTCTCTGCAGGGCAGCTCAGTCACATCATCCCCCACCCTGTACTGAAACGAGGGATTGCTCCGACCCAGATGCAGGACCTTGCATTTGGCCTTGTTGAAAATGAGTTACTGGAGACAGATACCTCAGCTGTTCACTACATAAAAAGAGGAACTGAAGGCTATCACCTGTTATTCTCTCTCTTAAAACATCCTGTTTCTAAGCCATATAAAGCTTCATTTACAAATTCGGCAGTTGCTTTAAGATTAAAAGCCTATGCTAAGTTTTCAAATATTTTGGACCATTCTGTGCAGAACAATTCAGAATGACAGTATTTTAGAGTTTACTATACTGGGTGAAAAACTGGTTGAATGACCGGGCCCAGAGAGTGGTGGTAAATGGAGTTAAATCCAGCTGGAGGCCAGTGACAAGTGGGGTTCCCCAGGGCTCAGTCCTGGGTCCAGTCCTGTTTAATGTCTTTATTAACGACCTGGATGAAGGCATCGAGTGCTCCCTTAGCAAGTTTGCAGATGACACTAAGCTGGGAGGAAGTGTGGATCTGCTGGAGGGTCGGGAGGCTCTGCAAAGGGACCTGAACAGGCTGGACTGCTGGGCTGAGACCAACGGCATGAGGTTTAACAAGGCCAAATGCCGGGTCCTGCACTTGGGGCACAACAACCCTAAGCAGAGGTACAGACTAGGAGAAACCTGGCTGGAAAGCTGCCAGGAGGAGAAGGACCTGGGGGTGCTGGTTAACAACCGACTGAACATGAGCCAGCAGTGTGCCCAGGTGGCCAAGAAGGCCAGTAGCATCTTGGCTTGTATCAGGAACAGCGTGACCAGCAGGTCCAGGGAGGTTATTCTCCCCCTGTACTCGGCACTGGTGAGACCGCACCTCGAGTACTGTGTTCAGTTCTGGGCCCCTCACCACAAGAGGGATGCTGAGGCTCTGGAGCGAGTCCAGAGAAGGGCAATGAAGCTGGTGAAGGGGCTGGAGAACAAATCTTATGAGGAGCGACTGAGAGAGCTGGGGTTGTTCAGCCTGGAGAAGAGGAGGCTGAGGGGAGACCTCATTGCTCTCTACAACTACCTGAAGGGAGGTTGTGGAGAGGAGGGAGCTGGCCTCTTCTCCCAAGTGACAGGGGACAGGACGAGAGGGAATGGCCTCAAGCTCCGCCAGGGGAGATTTAGGCTTGAGATTAGGAAAAAGTTCTTCACGGAGAGGGTGGTTAGGCATTGGAACGGTCTGCCCAGGGAGGTGGTTGAGTCACCGTCTCTGGAGGTGTTTAAGGTTAGGGTAGACGAGGTGCTTAGGAGCATGATTTAGGGATTGGTGGGAATGGTTGGACTCGACGATCCAGTGGGTCTCTTCCAACCTGGTCATTCTGTGATTCTGTGATCAGTATACTTCAAAAGGAAGTCTAATTTCACTGCTTCTTACTGTTGCCTATGCAGCACCACAGAATAGGATGAAAAAAACCTAAGGTATCATGAACTAACTTCCACTACCTTTCTCACACTGAAAAGTACCTTCCCTTGTCAGCTTTTTATGAAGTTCACAACTTCATAATTTATGCTTATTTGATTGCTTTCTATATTTGTCAGAAGAGCGAGTTTTACTACACACAACTACTACAGATAACCTGCATTGCTACTTACAGTCTAAGCCCCCCTCAGAACAGCTTGCACTGTATAGATAACTAACAATCAGGTGCAAATGAAAGAAGGCAAAATAAAAGAAGGTCTAAAGGATTTGACCCAGAAAGCCTTTGAAAAGCAGGTGGTTTTGCTTAAAAGGCTGATTTTAATTGTGTTAGGTAGAAAACAAACCTCTTTCAGGTGCTGTGGGAAAATATATGAAGGGCAGAAAACATATCTGGTGAGTCGATAGAGATACAAAAAGGAAAAGAAACCAACAAGAACAGTTATTACGATGACCAACATTGACCCTATAAGAACAGTCACAACTATCCACACAGGAGTTACACCTGCAAGAGACAAGAAAAAAAAATAAATTAAACCCATGACTGCTAATTTCTGAATATATAATTTTAAAATGATCACTTTCTCTATGGAATTAAAAAAAACCATAAAATTGTTACTGCAAAAATAAGTCAGCATTTCCAGATGCAAAATACTACTTAGCACTTCAATTCTTAGTCTGAATAGGCTAAGAAAGTTCTCAATAAAGGAATCTTACAAGCCATCATATTTAGACATTTACAGGTATACATACTGGTGATTCTATGTACAATACTAGGCAAATGATTAAAGGAAAAATGACCAACAGAACATCCACAAGGTGATATAATATAAAAAGTTAGTGTGCACTTTTTAGTGTTTCAGTGATGCATAACATTATAGAGCACAGGCTCCCATTTTTCTCTTAAAGAAATCCCTAAAAATGGCAGCAAAGAAAAGACAGCAGGGGACATAAGTCTGTAAACTTCTAAACTATCGAGCTTTTAAAAAATTACATGACACATGGGGATTTCACAACAGCCAATGGCAATGAAGGTGTATCCATACATCACTGTACAAATGTTTTAAACCAACCTACAACTGCTAACTACTGTTCTAGCCACGAATTAACAGAAAACACCACCACCAAAATCCATCTGCAATTCAACTGCAGTGCCTGCAGGTAACACACATCTGGGAAAAGCTTATGAGGAAACTTTTTATAAGGAAAAACGTATGAGAAACAGGTTAGACCAATAGCTTCCCCCAACATGGCTCCTTCATCAGCTTGTATCTCTAATTTTCCTCAAGTTATCTGAGGATGTAAGTTACTTGAAATACACATATCTGAAAAATACAGTATCTAGGATTCTATCTTTCTTTTAACTAGGGACTTAAAGCTCTCTGCTAAGACAACAGGATCAGACTATGTGGTGATTATTGCTGGACTCTGTGGACAGCAGTGAAGGGGGCATGGCTGGAAAGAAAGTGCTTTTGGTACTTAACTGTCTTCACGACTAAAAGGAAAGCACAGACACAAAATTATTATCTAGTATTGTTGATTAATAACTGCTGTGTGTCACAGAGAAAGAGCATCATGGCCTAACCTCATGGTCCAATTCCCTTCTCCATTACAGATACACAGAACAAAGTCTTTCACAGGATAACAAATGCATTTAACGGGTAAAATAAATTCAGGCACATAGTGTGATCAGTGAAGAGCTTATATTCCATTTAACTCTGATTTTTAGGCCTTTGCAGCAAAGTAAAGCATCAGGCCACTGGTGCTATATTGCCTGTAGTTTTTACCTCATCTCCAGCTTCTCTGCTTCAAAGGTGCACGTGTATTAATGACCAAACAGCACCAAAGTAACAAACACATCCATTTTTGGAAGGTTTCCATGTTACACCGATTTTCATTTTGAATGGCTTTGCACCCTTCCTAGTTCCCTACAGTGCGTGTCCCACTGTGATGCATCAGGTATTACCATTGTGGGTTGTCTGCTCACAAAGCTCTCTGCTCAGTTCCCCTGTTTTGTTCCACTCAGGGATAACTGCTTGCACTTGAATACAATACGTTGTCCATGGCTCCAACTGAGATATTATGTAAGAGTTATGTTCAGTTTCTATGTGATTTACCTAATAACAGAGAAGAATACAAACAATTTGAAAAGCACAAGTCCATTGGATGGACTTGCTAGGTAATTAAAATCACATTTAGTAGGACAACTCCTAGCAGTTATAGCTGCAAAGTGCTTAAGGCTTTCACAGGCAGAATGAAATGCCCTGCCTGAGCCAAATAACATAACTTCACATTGATTTCACCACTCACACCACTGACTCTCTGGCTGCTTCTAGCAACATTAACAACATTTCAGGCTAAGAAGGCCTACAGAGACACAATAAATGAGATCTGCTTACAGAGAGAAACAATCACCTAACCAAATGAGATCAACTAAGAGTGACGTCATAGACAAACATAATTTAATTTGAGATGGAGCAAGTAAGATGTATGATCTAGACAAAAGAAAACAAAAGTCAGTGAAAGAACAAGGCTTGTGGAAGCTATAAGGTGACTGACAGCAGATGCAACTTGTTGTTTAGAGGCATGACTGGTTATGTCCCTGTAACTATACGACTCCTGAAGAGTATAGGAATCTCTACAACATGCCCTATTACATAGTAACAGAATCTTTCTAAACAGTGAGAAGACTTGCTAGGTTTCAACATTGTAAGCAAGCATCTACTTCAAAAGACAACCTATGAAATTATGTAGTCAATGCCTTTTGCTTCTTTGATCCCTATTTATAGAATCATAGAAACTTTTATGTTGGAGAAGACCTTTAAGATCATTGAGTCCAACCGTAAACCTAGCAGTGCCAAGACACCACTAAACCACATCCGTAAGTACCATATCTTTCAAACACCTCCAGGGATGGTGACTCAACCATTTCCCTGGGCAACCTGTACCAGTGCTTGAAAACCCTTTTGCTGAATGCATTTTTCCTATAACCCCATCTAAACCTCTCCTGCTGCAACTAGAGACCATTTCCTCTCATCCTATCATTTGTTACTTGGGAGAAGAGACCAACATCCACCTCTCTACAACCTCCTTTCAGGCGGTGATAAGGTCTCCCCTCAGCTTTCTCTTGCTAAACAACCCCAGTTCCCTTAGCCACTCCTCCTAAGGCTTATGCTCCACCCCCTTCAACAGCTTTGTCCCCAGCCCTGTTCAATGTCTTTATTAATGACCTGGATGAAGGCATCGAGTGCTCCCTTAGCAAGTTTGCAGATGACACTAAGCTGGGTGGAAGTGTGGATCTGCTGGAGGGTCAGGAGGCTCTGCAAAGGGACCTGAACAGGCTGGGCCGCTGGGCTGAGTCCAACGGCATGAGGTTTAACAAGGCCAAATGCCGGGTCCTGCACTTGGGGTACAACAACTCTCTGCAATACTACAGACTAGGAGAAGCCTGGCTGGAAAGCTGCCAGGAGGAGAAGGACCTGGGGGTGTTGGTTGACAGCGACTGAACATGAGCCAGCAGTGTGCCCAGGTGGCCAACAAGGCCAATGGCATCCTGGCTTGTATCAGGAACGGCGTGACCAGCAGGTCCAGGGAGGTTATTCTCCCTCTGTACTCGGCACTAGTGAGACTGCACCTCGAGTACTGTGTTCAGTTCTGGGCCCCTCACCACAAGAAGGATGTTGAGGCTCCAGAAAAGAGCGACAAAGCTGGTGAAGGGGCTGGAGAACAAATCTTATGAGGAGCAACTGAGAGAGCTGGGGTTGTTTAGCCTGAAGAAGAGGAGGCTGAGGGGAGACCTTATTACTCTCTCCAAATACCTGAAGGGAGGTTGTGGCGAGGAGGGAGCTGGCCTCTTCTGCCAAGTGACAGGGAACAGGACAAGAGGGAATGGCCTCAAGCTCCGCCAGGGGAGATTCAGGCTTGAGATAAGGAAAAAATTCTTCACGGAAAGGGTCGTTAGGCATTGGAACAGTCTGTCCAGGGAGGTGGTTGACTCGCCTTCCCTGGAGGTGTTTAAGGTGAGGGTGGATGAGGTACTTAGGGGCATGGGTTAGAGACTGGTGGGAATGGTTGGACTTGACAATCCGGTGGGTCTCTTCCAACCTGGTTATTCTATTATTCTATGATTCTCTGGATGCACTCCAGGACCTAAATATCCTTCTTGTGGTGAGAGGCCTAAAACTGAACACGGGATTCAGGGTGTGACCTCACCAGTGCCAAGTATAAGGGGATGATCACTTCCCTCATCCTGCTACCTACACTATTTCTGATGCAAATACCTTCATTTCTTGTACAGGAATTGAAAACCAGCCTGTTTTTTGGGGGAAATGATGATCCCTCATTTTCTGGAATTGAATGCCAAATACAAATCAGAATTACAGGCAGTAGAATCCTGCCATATGAACATTGTACTGGTGTACACAGCACTAATTACACAGTGACTAACATCTTCCAGTAAAGCACTTCCTTTTTTTTCCTGTAATAGAACTCATGACCCTACAATTAAGTTATTATTTATGACCTTTCCCCATGCATTTTGCATGCAGGAGTCTTTGGAGTTGAGTAACAGATCTGTCAGCGGAAGACAGAAAAGGAAGAAAGGAAGAAAGTGAATTACAGCTGGTAGAAACTGAAGAGGTGAAGGTGACCACATTAATATAAGGCCCCAGCCACAGTGGTGTTCAAAGCCCAGAGTCCCACAAAAAGCACAAAGACCTGAATGACATGAGATTTGAATCTAAGTCAGCTTATCACCATGATCTCATATATCCTGCTGATGTTACAGCTTTTAAGTTTATCCTTGCTTGTATATGTGAACTACAGAGATTTGGTGCAGCAGATCGCATTGCAAATAAATCATCACTGAACTGAGGAAATAAACTCTCAACAATGTAGCAGTTATTTCTCATTATGGAAAGAGAAACTATATCCATGCCTCTTTTTTAACTACACAGCTACCTGCCATCTGCTCTGAATACCACTGTAACTAGCAGAGATACATTTTTACTTCAGTACTGTATGGTAGTTTTCCCAAGAAAAGCACATATCAAAGTCATGGAGTCACAGCACGCAGGAAGCAGAAGTTACCTCAGTATTGCTGCCTTTTTTCCAGTACAGTATTCTGTTTTTCCATGATCCATAATGTTGTTTTAGAGCCCACCTGTCATGCTGATACTCAGCAAAAGGGCCTATGAAATCCACATGCAGCGACCCAGACTCAGACTCCACTTTTACATCAGGGGGCCCAATGATTGCTGTAGGTTAGAATGGTGGGAGAAAAGAAAGAACAGAATTCAGTGTCATGTTGTTTACAACTTGACATTTTTACACAACCTATGACAATTCATGCTTTAAATAATTTTATCTGTTAGAAGAAAGTAATTTCCTTTTGCGGGTCAGGCATAAATAAATCCTCATTGAACTGTTCTTGAAACGGATTTATTTTTGCAGTTAAATAACAGATATGTTTGCCATGCACTAAACTGACTCAGTTCTCTTTTGCCAGCTGTGGTGACTCCTGGGAGAGGAAGGACTATTTCCATAGGTTATTACTCACTTCTCTTTCTGGGCCAATCTGTTGCAACACCTGTCTTTTCTGAGGAGACCCTCTAGTAAAGTGTTTCAACGTTTCTTCCACTGTCATCACTTTGAAAAACTGCAACTTTTGAATAACTTCAGCATGTCTCAAAAGGCTGAGCTCTTTAGACTGAATATTATATTCTCGTACTTTGAAAAAGGCTTGTCCTTGTTGTGGTTTTGTGCCACTATCTAAATTAATTCATAAGCAGATAATTTATGAACTATGTTGTGGCTGCAATGAGCTCTACCATTTAAGTCTCCTGTAATTCCAACACACAACTCTGCTTTGGCTGCCCCGACTAAAGTTCTATCTGGCCTCACTATCAAGTGCCTAAGAAAGGGAGAGCTCAATATACAGATAATTTTGCATTCCCCTAGAAATATGAGTTTCTTTAATTAAAAATAATTTTTAAAAAATCTACTTGCTGGACCGTGCATTCACATAATGCTCATGAATATGTTGTCGCACTTGTGAAAATTAATCTGAGGAGGGCCTTGGTTCCTCTAGTTTTCTTAGGCTATTCCGTACAGTACAGTGTGGAATTGCTTATAAAAGCACTAGCAGAAATCATAACTTAGAAAGGAACATCAGACATTTTTATCATAATGCCCTGCTCAGATCGGCTATGACAACATTAAACATCTTAGGCCTTATAAGGAGCGGCTGAGAGAGCTGGGGTTGCTTAGCCTGGAGAAGAGGAGGCTGAGGGGAGACCTCATTGCTCTCTACAACTACCTGAGGGGAGGTTGTAGAGAGGAGGGAGCTGGCCTCTTCTCCCAAGTGACAGGAGACAGGACGAGAGGGAATGGCCACAGGCTCTGCCAGGGGAGATTTAGGCTGGACATTAGGAAAAAAAATTTCACAGAAGGGGTCATTGGGCACTGGAACAGGCTGCCCAGGGAGGTGGTTGATTCACCTTCCCTGGAGGTGTTTAAGGCACAAGTGGACGAGGTGCTGAGGGGCATGGGTTAGTGTTTGATAGGAGTGGTTGGACTCGATGATCCGGCGGGTCTCTTCCAACCTGGTTATTCTATGATTCTATGTCTTTCTCATAGATTTTGCCAGCTGGCCAGTATTCCGAGGTTTACCTTCCCAGGTAGTTTGATACCCAGATTTTCTCAGCTGTGTTTCCAAAGCCAAGCCTGCTCTGAAGGCCACATGCTTTTTCAAGTATCTGTCAAACTACAGCTCTGTTAATGATTTACACGTTTGCTCTCTGCTCTGAAAATCCATCCATACTTTTTGTATTACACTTCTTCTTGGCTGCAATCTATACTTGCAATGTTTTTTTGTTTTGTTTCAGTGCTTCTTTTCTAGGCAGAATAAATGATGTCAACATTACCCTTCTGGAGAGAGATAACCAATAAAACCATTTTGAAATGCATGGCTATAAACTGTAAAATTACACTCTGAAATCCAAGGAACTGAATGATGAAATTCAAGCAAATGAAGGCAGAACAAGTAAGAAAATTATTAAAAAATGGTTTTCTCAAAAATAAGGTGTAACAGAAGCTTGCTGCATGGTTTTGTATTGACAGCTGTGAGGAGAAAAAAGTTTTGTGTACCTTAAACTACATAATCTAAAATTATTTTATTTTTGCTTACAAATGGTGTAAGTGTACAAAATAAAGGATGCTCATTGGTAAAAAAACACTCCCTCATCCCCAAGCACAGGTGACAGCAACATAATTAACATCTCTGTTGTGCACTCTAATAGAAGGCAATTTCTAAATCATCTCTCACAAAAGACCGTACAGTTTCACTAAGAGAATGGCAATATTGTCCAATGAAGATTTCTGGACTAAAAATTAAACATTCACTCTGATTCTTTTTAATAAAAAAAAACAAACCAAAAAGAAATCTTTTGTCTGACACAAAGAAGGTGGTAATTGAACTTATTTAGATATATAGGAAGTCTGAATCCTTGAAGAAAACCTCTTTCAGGCTGAAAAAGATAAATGAAGCCTTATTTTAAGGGAAAAATATAGTAATTTTTAACCTCCCCTCAAAAGATGCTTCAAATACCAATATTAACATCTACTATAATAGTGAACCTACTATGCTTTCCAATAGCAACTTCTGCCTTCAAAAAATGGAAGTGTTACAACTATGATTTTATAGTTCAGTGTAATTAATTTAAAAATTATTTGCACACTATAGCTCTTCTGATGGAGCCAATTGTAAAGCCACATTAATAGCAGATAATATTTCTCTGTGGAAGACTAGAAAAAGGCTTACTGTCATCCATTGGCTTAAATCTGACGGTCGCCCAGTCTGAATGGTTATTTTCTGACTCTGCTCTGACCTGTAAAATGTAGTCTCCATACGGAGACAGAGAAGAGACATCACACTCTGTGAGTCTTAAGTTTGTGCTCACGTTTTCATACATCTCTCCATGGAAATTGATGCTGTATGGAAAAGAAAGAAAATACATATGATGAGTGAATGATAACTGACCAAATGTCTTTCCACTCAATTAACTGGAAAAAGTGGCACAAGCACTTGTTACTACAACCAATTATGACTCGTGAACAATAAATATTAAATTCAGCGTATAAGAAACATCATTGCTTGTGTGTACACACACATTAACCATTTTATATACATCTATACATCCCTGATAAAGTTAGAGACTAAAATTATGGTTCAACAAATAGACGCCCTTTTCTTGGCAGTAGTTACAAAACTTGTTTCCACAGAGAGCAGTTATTAGAGAAGCCTGCAGCTATTAAAGAAAATATCACTGTGTGTGGCTTTGTGGTCTAACTTGGACTTTCTTCAGGCCTGCCTATAAGATATACATATATGGAAAAGTCAAAGAATAAAGAGCCGAACTGACTGAGAACTGTATCATAAATTATGTCTTTCGGTTTTGGATCAAAAGTCCGCCTAGAAATGTAGCGATCAACAGGTAATTTCTACCAGAACTGCCTGCAGTTCGTCCAGCGTTTCCACTAAGGGCACAGACACGCTTGTTGCATTGGTGGCAGATCACAAAATGCTGCTGGAATGAAAGATCAGATGAGGTCCTAGTGCTGAGCACGACTAAGTCTCTTGATACATAAGAGAGAAAAACCACACATAGCCAGTAACAGCCAATGTTAAAATATGTTTCTGGCTCCAAAAGAAGTATGTACAAAGCTGCCTTGGGCATGAAACATGTAGAAAGTGCCTCTGCCCTGTTATTTTACTTAGAAGGCAATCCTCTCACAATCTAAAAGAAAGGGATAGCTACTGAATTTCCTATAAAAAGGAAAAACACCACAGATGGACACAGCTGCAAAATGTGAATTAAAGACCTTAAGCATAACTGCCCCAGACTTACCTTTTAGACTGGACAGTGTAACTTATATTCCCTGTGTGAAACTTAGGTGCATCCCATCGTAAAGTGCTATGAAGATTAACTGAAATAATTCTTGCGTTTTGGGGTTTTGGCACCATCCCAGATACTGTGAGAGCAATCAAAAACAAACAAACATTTCAGAATGTGTTTCCCCAGCAGCTTCTCAGTGATCCAAAACTTCGATATGCCTTCTTTCTCATCCTTGCCCCAGACACTTTTTTAAAAAACAGACTTTAACATAATTAGTTTAAACCCTGATGCCCACTGCTCCTTCTGAACTTATGCAACAGAACCAGATTAGCCAGCATCACTGATTTCCAGTAAGTACAGTCCTTATGATATCACTGTTTATTATGCATGACTGACTTGTCAAGACTTAACAGCCCATCAGGCCATGTGCACGAATACTCACTGAGATTGCCAAAATCAATTTTTTCTAAGTAGTGCTCCAGCAGCACTACAGAAGAGATGGATGTGTGGACTAATTTCTTGGTTTTTTGTTTTTGTCTGAAGAGAAATATTAACAGTCTTTCTACATAGACCTGGGTATAAGGCTGAAATAATTACAAAAATAATGCATGATAAGCATGTTTATATCATCACTGCATGGATTACTACTGCCATTTAAAATGCCTTACTCACTCTGTTATTTAACCACCCTTTTGAAAAACAGAGATAAACAAGATGTGCCTTCAAAGGCAAGAGAGCTCTCAAATATAGATAGACACATCATTAACTGGCACTCTTCACAAGTAGTAGTAGTCTTGCTTTAATGGAAATGAATAAAGGAAATCCTAAAGCAGTGCTGATCACCAGTCCATTACTCTTCTGATTTAAATGTTTTAACATAATTGTTCATCTTGAAACTAAAATAGAAAATATTTTGGCCCATTTTTGCAACACACCTGATCAACGCAAACAAACTTTGTTAGAAAAGATTAGGGCTTAAATGTCACAGAAGAAAAACTTAATGACCTAGTTCTAAGGAAAAAAACAAAGAACCTACTTTATATGTCTATATTTGATGCATAAATACATGAAATGAATGTGTCAGTTACTCATCTTTAGCATACAAGTGTTTTAACTCTAAACCCTGCTCAAGAAAAAACTGTTTCACAGCCCCCTTTCTTGCAACGCTACCTTCACACCAAATGAATCAACTCTAACATGTTTTACATCAGAAAAGCAGAAGCTGCTTGCTCTCCTGCACCTAGAAGTTGAGAGACGTCATCCCTATGCACCTTAGGCACTCTGACATCTCTGACCATGCACAAGCTCGGCTTCTTTCCAGGGTTGTGCCCAGAGCACAGAAAGCACCTCTGGCCTCAGGCTTTCATTCCTTCTTCTACCTGCAAAATCCCAGGTATGCAGAATGCTAGGGAGGATGGGTGCAGGTGACAGACTGCAAAGACTCGGTGTGAACAATGCAGCTGAAGAAGAGTCTGACCAGTACAAGGAATGGTTTGATGGTTGGACTTGATGATCTTAGAGTCTTTTCCAACCTTAATGATTCTATGATTCGATGATGAGGCATCTCATTTCTCCTCTCCCACACCAGGTGGTCCTTGCCACAAAGGACCCACTCAAGGGTGTTGCCTGTTCTTTGAGGAAGTTCCCACCAGAGGCCTGAGGTAGGTTTGTAAGTGAATTTCTAGTGAAAAGCTTGATGCCTTTGAAGAGTTGCCTCTCTAACAGGGTCTTCTGCTTTAAAAGCATCCAAGCAGGTTTTTATTCTGCACTGTGGACCCAAAGAGCTGAGAAAATAATTATAGAATCACAGAATGGTTTGGGTTGGAAGGGACCTTAAAGCCCATCCAGTTCCAACCCCCCTGCCATGGGCAGAGACACCTTCTACTAGGTCACGGTGCTCCAAGTTTTATACAGCACAGCCTTGAACACCTCCAGTGACGGGGCAGCCACAACTTCCCTGGACAACCTATTCCAGTGCCTCACTGCTCTCACAGGAAAACATTTCTTCCTAATATCTAATCTAAATCTCCCCCCTTTCAGCTTAAAGCCGCTACCCCTTGCCCTATCTCTGCATTAGTTACTTCTGTGGTCTTGTTCTTTGCAAACTGAAGGTTTGCAGACAGCTCACATCAGTTTTGATTATGATCTTCTTTGGGAAACATATGGTCCGGGCCTGCAGAAGGGGTCGTGGCGGCTGCTCTGGGAGCGCTCCCACCGAGCCTGGTGTAGCATCAGCTCTTGCTGCCTCAGCCCAGGGTGCCCATGTCTAAAAGAACGGGCTTTTGCTCTGACGCTCATATTTCTTCACTAGGACTCGCCAAAAAATGCTGGCAAATAAACTTCTCTGGGGCTCGTTTCGGAGTTTTAGACAGCAGCATCTTTTATCCGGGCTGGGCAACACGAGGGAGCGGTCTCCATCCATCGTGTGCAGTGAGACGAGAGCCGGGACAGGATAATTTCCCACTCACAAGCATAGGGATCAATTCTCCCAGAAACCTTGTGCATATTCTATTCTTTCTAAGGTGCAATCTTAATGTTGTTACGAACTTCACATCAGCCAGATCCCTCGCTGCTTCGGAGCCGGCTGCAGCCCTGCTGACCCTGCCCGGGGGTGGGAAAGGCTGCAGGCAGAGGGGAGGCAGCAGCCCCGGCATCTCAGCACGGATCAAAAAGGAGGGACAGTAACGGCCGCCCAGTCCCAGCCCCGCTGCCCCGCGCGGGGACACCTCCCACCGCGGCGGGATGCTCGGAGAACCGCCGAACCTCCTCGTCGAGAGGGTCCGGTGGAAGGATGGGGGGGGGGGAACCGGGAGGACCAGGAAGGGGAGGACCGGGAGGATCGTGAGGGTGCGCCCCGCTCCTGGTCGGGAGGATCAGGAAGAGCTGGACTGGAAGGATGGGGAGGACGGAGAAGGAGGATGGGGAGCGAGGGGACGGCGGGGTCTCACCGCGGAGCAGGAGGCAGCTGCAGAGGGCACAGCGCAGGGCGGCGGCCATGGCGGGTTCCCGGCGGCCCCGGCTGGGCCCTGGCAGAGCGCGACTGCCGCGGCCCCTGCCCGCCCTCACGGGGCGGGAGGCCTCCCCCGCTCCGCCCTCCTCCCCCGCCTTCCCCTTCCCAGCGCAGGCCGGTGCCTGAGCCTCCCCCGCAGGCCTGGGATGCTGCTCGTTGGTGATGTGACTTAACGTGTATCCCTCCTTCCTCCTCCTCAGCCTTCCCCCTTCCAGTATTTCCAGTACCTGAACCTTCCTCACAGGCTTGGAAAGCTGTTCATTGCTGCTGTGCTTTAAAAAGCGTTCTTCCTCCTCCTTCCTCTTTTCTCCTCCTTTTTCCTCCTCCTCAGTCCTTTTTCTTCCTCCTATTTCCTCCTCTTTCCTCCTCCTCCGTCCTCTTCCTTCCTCCTCTTTCCTCCTTCTTTGCCTTCCCCTTTCCAGTATACCCAGCACCTGAACCTTCCCCACAGGCTTGGAAAGCTGTTCATTGCTGCTGTGCTTTAAAGTGTTCCCTCTTTCCTCTTCTTTCCTCCTCCTTCCTACTTTCTCCTCCTTTCTCTTACTTCCTCCTCTTCCTCCTGTTTCCTTCTCCTTCCTCCTTTCCTCTTCCTTTCTCTTACTTCCTCATCCTTCCTCCTTCTTTGCCTTCCCCTTTCCAGTATACCCAGCACCTGAACCTTCCCCAAAGGTTTGGAAAGCTGTTCAGCGATGCTGTGCTTTAAAATGTGTTCCCTCCATCCTCCTCCTGATACGGGGCTAACTGGACTAACAATTGATGACATTTAGCTCTAACAGGATAACTATTGTTTAGCCTTAAGTTTTTAGCAATTAGTCTGCTGGAGATGAGCACAAAGGAGGGACTAACTTAAGGGGTGAACAAAAGAGCAATAATTTAGCTGAAGCAATTGACACTTGAAGAATAGCAGAATAGAAGCTGCTCACACTTAAAGAATACACAGGATGACAGTTTAGCTAAAGCAACATATTTCTATGTAGGAAGGCAGTCTGTTGCTAGATGATTTCTGATAAGCAAGATAAGTTATCTAGAACTGTGATAAGAGCAGAAAACAACACTGACAAGGATGCCAAGGATCCGGAGAACATGTGTGCAGATACCCAGCACCTGACCCTTCCCTGAAGGCTTGGGAAATGCTGCTCATCGGTGCTGTGCTTTAAAACATGTTCCCTCCTTCCTCCTCTGCTTTCCCCTTTCCAGTATACCTAGCACTTGAAGTTTCCCCAAAGGCTTGGAAAGCTGCTCGCTGATGCTGTGCTTTAAAACATGTTTCCTCCTTTCTCCTCCTTCTTCCTCTTCCTCCCTCTCCACCTTCTCCTTTCCAGTACACCCAGCACCTGAACCTTCCCCATCGGCTTGGGAAACTGCTCATTGGTGCTGTGTCTTAACGCATGTTGTGGTGCCTGGCTGCTTGGGAAATTGTCATCTCTCAAGAGTGCTATCAGCTCGCAGCCTGGGAAGCCAGAAGATGGGAGGTCAGCATAAAGTGATAATAAAATCATGCATAAACAGGAACAGGGTGATGCATTAGTGTCAAACTTGGTCTTGATCAACAATCCTCCTGCTGCAGGTAATGCAAATGAACCTTTCCTCAGGTAACATCTCTTGACTTCAGGATCTGGCCTGCACCAAAGATGCCAATGGTATTACTTCTATGGCCACATTCAGCATTCATGATCAAAACCAGCATAAATGTGGGGAAAGAGGGGAGCACTTTTATTATCCACAGTGTAAAAAGGGTTCTTTCTCAAGCAATTACTGTTGCCAACTGAAAATGCCAGTTCTTTGTGGGGGGTTAATACATTTATTTCTGGCCCATTTATTACCTCCTGTTACGAGGCTATGAGGTAGGTTTGGCCTTCCCTGGGATGGTCACATTCCCACTGCCTTCACTTACGTGTGAGCGATTCCCCCAGCTTCTGCCGCTGTGGAGAGGTGCACTAACTACACTGTACAAACAGCAGTGTTACAGGGTCAGTGGGAGTGGATGTTTCATCTGATAACTCTACAGATACGTAAATCCAGAAGGAAATAGCCAGTCAAGATCCAAGCCATCAGGCACTTACACTTACTTAGTTCTTAAAAACAGTCCAGCACCTCAGAAACTACTCACAGCTATTCTGACCAAAGAATGACTGCCAGCCACGGCAGCCAGAAACTGTTTGTGGGCAGAAAAGTAGTAGCTAGGCAGAAAAAAAGTTGCTTTTTCAGCTATATGATAACCCAAAAGTCTTCCCATAAGGAGTAAATTCTTAGCAGGCTAAATCATGCAGCTTTCCAAAAGCATGTTGAAGCCAGAGTAAAAGTTCAAACAGGGATATGAAAAATTTTCTTTTATGAAGCACAGCTTAAAGTTTAACTGTACACTGCAGTAATATTTACGTGTCATAAAAAGATGTAAAAAAAGTAGTATTCAATAACTACATAAAATTATATTACAAAAATGGTAAAAAGGTATATTTGATGCCTTGATTCACAGTAAGAGTAACTCTTTTGTAAGCCAAGTACTCTTATCTCCACACCTCCATGATTTCACCTGATCAGCTTTCTCTGCACAAATCAGTTCACTGTCTGGAATACAGCAATCCATCCAGCAAAACAGGTTTCAGAGTAATCCACCAACAGAGCTGAAGAATAATACCAGAGTCCTTTCAAAGCAAAAAAGTGGTCTGGTTAAGAGCCCTGCCACTTACAACTCCCTGTACTACAAACTAACTTCTCACTAGAAGGTATAATTCACTATGAAACTGCAATATGAAATAACTACTCTTTCTGCTGCATCCGAATAATCATTTTTGTTTCTCTGTGGATAATCCAGCCTGAACTGTACCTAGAGAGATGAGAAATATATTTGTTAAAAATGAGTGGTTCGTAATTTCAGTCTTCAGGCATATACTCAAATAATGTTAAAAAAAGACAAGATCTGTGTATTGAGTCCAGAAATAAAGTTAGAAAACGTAGATTCATATGCTATAAAGTAATAGCAGTCCTCACTTATTCATCTTCTTAGGTATTCAGTTTTTTGGTCCATATCTGAATCTGATGAGTCACTTTCATCGGAAGAATGAGAGGAATTTTGCCATTCATGAGAGCCGTTCTGACCGTGTGGTTTCTGCACACTTCCTGTGTCATCCAGGGGTTTTGATTCAAAAGCACGAGAACATTGCCAGTCATCTGCATCTTCTTGGGAAAACAGAAGGGCTGTAGAACTACTCACGTTCTCTTCAGACGTTCTCAACAGCACAGTTCTTAAGTTAATGGTAAAGCAGGCACTGTTCCTTCGACTAGAATAGCTATCATTTACCTCAGATAAAGGGTTAAATAACTCACTACTCATGTCTTTGTCTTCTTCAATGTCCATCTCATGCTCCTCAAAATCTCCCAGGTCAGTTTCTGGATTTTCACCTGTCTGGCTGCTGGTGTCGTCACTTGTACCATTTGTAGAGTACTGCACAAACACATCTGGCGTGTCAGAGGAATGTGGTACTTTGCTTACGATGTCACGCCTTGTATAGCCATGATTACTTATGGCATCACTGTCACTATCACTGCTGTCATCCTCATCACCGACACCAACGCTAGATTCATTCGCCTTTTTTTTAACTTCTTTGTACAAGATCTCTACAGAGTCTATGTCTTCAGATTCGAGTGTCCAGCATGAAAAGGATAACGACCTGGGGAATACCTGAAAGAGCAAAGTGAATTTAAAAAACCAACCAAATTCACACATATGTGCAGAAAAATATGAAAAAAGTAACCGCAATCACAAGTCTGTCAAACAAATGATTCTTTCTGTGTCACATTTTTTGGCTCTTTCTGCAGAGTTCAGAGCACCTAGGATTGTCCCCTCTTCTCATTTCCTGTAGATACAACAGTCTTCACTACAAATCAAGACACAAAGCACTGTCAGCCATAAAGAAATGACAGTAGTGCCAAGCACTGTCAGGTCTGTTTTAATTTTTTTGAGATATTTTTCCATGACTAAAAGCTCATTTTAGAAATACATCTTAGACTTTAGGCATCTTGCAACTCTTTATTAGCTCTTGCAGCTACCATGCAAAAGAGAAGCCTTATGTGTCTGATCAATTTTATTGTCCTTTAGAAATGTATCATTTGAAGTAATGAACTATATATCATCCTAAGTCCCATTTTATCAGTTTTATTCTGCACTTCTGAGGATTACTGAATATTCAAAGCATTAGGGGAAAATGTTGACAATAAGAAAAATTAGCCTAAGACTCTACTTCACAAAGTCATGTTCAGCAATCTTAGGGATATGAAGGTAATGACACAACAAAGGCCAGGTCTTAGGAATCCTGTTGTTATTGCTTGAAATTTAGTGGCAGTTCAGTATCTTCTATTAAAATGAAAAATCAACTGACTCAGGACTGGTTTCCTCAAGTGCTAACACTTGATTACAGAAAAAGTCAAAGGTAGATTGTTTTATTCAAAGCAGTGGAACAATTTGCATGATATATTACCGTTACCTTTCTCTCCTCCTTAAGTACTTCTCCTTAATCATGGACTTTTCTGCCAATCACTGTTTGTGACTACTGAGAAGGTGATGCAGGTACTGTTTGCCTTGTGCACATGTCCTGTCCCCACCTTGAATAAAGTTTCTTCCAGAGCTATATTGTTTCTTTTATTTTCCTTTGGTTTGTATTTTCATCCAACTCCAATATTCGGACAGATGATGACAATATGGTCCAAGAGTTAGTTTTTGAGTTATTGCTCTGGCTCACATAGTCAAAGAAACTTGACTGCTGCAGGAAGGATGTACATATAAAGTAATTTTCAAAGGTCAAGGGGTCAATTGTTCTACACTTGGTGCTCTGCTGTAGGACCTAGCCTCTTTCTAGCTACCATGAAGAGTTCATTTAAAGTTACTTCAATACTGCCTGTCCCTAACTTCAAAGAATCATAGAACAGCCTGGGTCAGAATTGACCTCCAAAGACCATCTGGTCCAGCCTTTCATGGGAGAGGGAGCCTAGGTGAGATTACCTTACACCTTGCCCAACCACATACTGAAAACCTCCAGTGATGGGGGCTCTACCACATCCTTCAGAGGTTGTTCCAGTCATTGTTCCAGTCATTGATTATTATTACTATAAAAGGTTAATTTCTTATATCAAGACGAAACCTCGTACCCATTGCCCTTTGCCTCGAGAGCTTCTGTCCTGTTTGTTGCTGCTCTTTAAGTACTGGAACACTGTAATGAGGTACCCTCTGAGCCTTCTCTTCTCCAGGGAGAAAACACTTAACTCATTCAGTCTTTCCTCACAGGGCAAGTTTTTCAGCCCTTTGCTCATCTTCATGGCTGGTCCAGCCTACCTGCATCTGTTTTGCATGGTGGGGACCAGAACTGGGACGCAATCTAGCTGTGGCCTAACAAATGCCAAGTAGGATGGAATGATCACATCCCTCTGCTAGTAACGTGTCACCGAAGTAGAAAGAAATGCATTTCAAACGACCAAATACATGTTCTGCAGAACAGGCAAGAATTGGCAGCCTATAGACTATCACTGACATGGGTAAACTGAAAATTGAAACATTATATGTATTTACATAACTTGTACCTAATGCACGGGATTAGAAATTTGAGATGGTAAACTTTCTCCTCCCAAACAGAAAGGTTAAATATGAGAATTATTACGTACCAGGGTACGTGGAAGTGATTTGTTTTGAAGAATATAACCTCCTGCATGCAGACACTTCAGGGCACCAGCTAACACCAGTGAAAAACATACAGCACCTGCGATTGTAACCATATTATAATCTGCAAGTGAAAAAAAATCAACCAAACAAACGTGTGAATGGTGTTTCCAATGACCACATTTCGTATTTCACATTCAGAACAGCTTTTTAGACTCACACAATAATTTTAGCTAGAAGGGATCTCTGGGGGTCATCTGATCCAAAGACAAAACAAGACCAAATCCCAAATTGGATTAATGAATTAAACCAGAAATTACATGATCTTTGTAACTATTTACGCATTTAGTGGAGATTTGTATGGTTCATAGGATTAACAATAGATTTGTAGCCCAAAAGGGGATGGGGTTTTATAATTAACTTAAAAATCCCCACAATGTTTATCCCTTGGAAGGTGTGTTTTGTTTGCATGGGAGGGGTTTTGTAGCAGGGGGTGCTACAGGGGCAGCTTCTGCTGCAGGCTGCTAGAAGCCCAGGCTGGCTGGCTCTGAGCCTGCCTCCAGCTAAGGCCAAGCCAATCAGTGATAGTGGTAATGCTTCTGTGATAACGTATTTAAAAAGGGGGAAAAATCAGCCAGGTGGCAGCAATGGAGAGATAGGGGAGGTGTGAGCCTCCTCCTGGCCTTGCTGCCAGGGCTTATGGGTTGTGCTGGTCTGTCTGGGTGCAGCAGTGGAGAGAGAGAAGCGAGATGTGGGAAAAAGGACCCTGCAGACACCAGATGTAAAAGAAACAACTGTGCAGATATCAGATGCAAGGAAAATAGCACTGCAGAGAAAATAGCACTGCAGAGAACACCAAGCTCATGAGGTGTCCTAGGGATGTCCACCTGCAGCCCATGCAGGACCTGAAGCTGGAGGCACTCAAAAGAAGCCATGACCCCATGGAAACCTGCAGCCTGCAGGAAGAATTCACTTTGGAGAAGTTCATGGAGGACTGTCTCCTGTGGGAGGGACTCCAAGTTGGAGCAGGGTTAGAAGGTGAGGAGTTCTCTTCATCAGAAGGAGCAGCAGGGACAGCATGTGGTGAACTGAATGAAACCCCCACTCCATGTTCCCCTCCACTGCTTGTGGGTAGGAGGTAAAGAAAATCAGCAGTAAAAGTTAAACCTGGGAAGAAGGGGGAGGGAGGTGTTATTTTTGGGTTTTGGTTTTCTCAGACTTGCTTTAGTTTGATTTGCAATAAATTAGATTGATTTTTTTTCCCAAAGTTGCCCCTGATGGTAATTGGTGAATGATCCCTCCTTGTCCTTGTTTTGGCCCACGAGTTTTGCCTTTATTTCCTTTGATTCTTTGTCGAAAAGGGGAGGAATGATTGAGTGACTATGTGGTTCTTTGTTGCCCACTGGGGCTCTTTTTGGCCAGTTGGGGGGCTCAAAGCCACAACAGAAGGTACTTTCTCTTATTGTTTTTAGGGCTAATTGACTTTTAAATCTTCCTACGTAAAAAGAAAATACTTGCACATAATCAAGTCAGACAATCCATTCCTGCACCACAGCACAGTTACCTTGTTGAGCTACAACATTCACAGTTACACATTTCCAGGCTGATGGGATGGACTGTTTGTTTAAAGATGCAGTGACCATAACAGACACGCAGTAATTTCTATTTGGATACAATTCTTCAATGACCGTACTAAAAGTTTCTTTAGTGGTTTCCTCAGGTGGCCTCTGCCATGAAAGACAATGTTTGAAAGTTAGTTATTTGCCAAAAAAGAGTTACCCAGCCACTCCTAAAGTCATTCAGAGAAATGCAGTGGCATGTGAAACTGGAAAAACTGATGCAGTAACTTAGTGTTTAATCTAGACAACTACTTCGTCTCTAGTTCTAGCTGATGACAAGATGCTAACCTAATGTCTGTTCATTAAGTATCATATTATCAAAGATAAATTGCCTTTTGTCTCTTAACTGTTGGTCACTCTGTCCTCTTCAAGTGGCCTCGCACAGATTATACAGATTTGGAATTACAGGTGATCTGTTTGATTCAGAAATCAAGGGAAAAATATCAATGGCAAGCAAGTTACGGTCCGTCTTTTGTGACTCATGGCAGAATGAGTTGGACAAATTCCCAACAGGTACGTGTCTGACCTGCTGTTTAAAACTTCTGGTACAGGTGGTCTGTGCTCTAGTTAGACAACTTATTCCAGTGCTTTGACAGCCGAGGTATTTATATTTCTTGACACTAAACCTAAAGGCTGCACAACTGCCAATTTCACTTCATTGGTTTTGGTCACAGTCACAGGGAATGGTTTATTTCCTCCTTTTCTGTAGCAAATGTTTATATACTCTGAGACTCCGGCCTCTTACCTGTGCGTTGCCCGCTTACAGTAAGCAACCCTCTATTATATTAGCATTTCCTCACAAGTCATGCATCAAGATCCCCCACAGCCCCCAGTGCTCCTGCTCAGCTGGTCCATGACTTTTCTGAACCGCAGACTGGTGTGGGGCAGGTGGGCTTTACAACTATCAAGTATGTAAAAATATGATTTTTTTAATCTCTCAGCAACATGTAAGTTGTGTTTACTTGTAACAGTATAGAATGCTCTCATCCTTTCTGGCAAAACTGCTGCTTGTGTAGCTGTTGCCACTCTAGTTATTGCACAGACAATTAATCTTAAGTCTTATGCCTTGCACTGGTCCCTACTGAATTATCTCCTACTATTTTAAGACTATATCTTCATTTTGTGAGGATCGCTTTTAAGTTCTAATCATGCCTATCTACTTCTCTATTTTGGCATCCAAAAAAAAAAATTAAATAGCACCAGATTCAAAATAAGTTGTTTCAGAGATGGACCGGATACATTTTTCCAGTTTGACAGAAAAATACTGAACTCCTTTCTGAATATATTATCCAATCAGCTGTACATAAACCTGCTAGTAGTTCCTGTGAAACTGTCTTTCCGTTGTCTTCCCAGAGAATAATCACTTGAGACAGTGTTTTGTGCTTTATGTTAAATAAAGATACAGGTCAACTAGTATTCCTCTTCTAGGCCTGCTATTCAGTCGTAAAGGAAGCCAAGATTACACTGGCCATTCTCTTTGCTGTCTTCTAAGCATCTTCTATTTATATATTTGATTCTGTGAATCTGCTAACCATCAGAATCATTTTATGCTTATTGTAGTTCTCCCCTAAAGAACAAGTAAACCAACATTTTTTACCTTATGCTCTCCATCAAGTGTTTTCAGTGTAATACTGTATTCAAGCACTCCATATATATCAATTAAAGACTGTAGCATTTTGTGCATTCTTAAATGAGAGGTTGGAAGCTTTATGGTGACATTTATGCAGTTTCGACAGGAACTGATATTAACTTCTGGTGGTCCCAGGATTGCTATTAAAAAAAAGAAAGAGAAAAAAAAAGATGGAAAAAATATGGACTATGTATTTAGTCCAAATTCTATTTAAGTGACAGATACATGGCTGATGAATTAGATTCCAGCGTATGTCACTGTTTTAAATCCACAAGGCCTTGCAACATTTTAGTTCTACGGTCAATCATTTCCAACATGACTAGAATTTAAACAGAAAACAGTGGAGGAAAGGAAGAAGCAGAAGTGTGACAGAGGATTTGCTTCAGCTCCACAGAGATGCGAACTTTTTATCTATTTGAGAGAAAAGCTGAAGTTAACATACAGGAAAAGCTGATTACGTTCTTGCTCATCGTCATCTTCTAGTCACTCTAGAAGCAATGTTAGTAGAAATTCAGTGATGTGTAGCCCGGCACACACATTCATACTGATTGCAAGGAAGGATACAGGTCTAAAGGGCTCCAAAGAGTAAATCCACTCTCAGTGGCACAGGGGACCTAGCAAAATATAATTACACTTCTGTGAGACTTCCGCTGAGTTCAAACTAATCTCTCAAGTTAGGTCCTCAGGACATGTGTGTGTTTGAAGAGCCATGCACACTAATTGCCTCCCCTTTCCAAAACTACACATCCAACAAGATCAGAGGAACTTCTGTAGTGAATCAAGCCTAAGATCTTTTTTCCCTCCAACACAAGAAAGAAGTAGAA
The DNA here is from genome assembly GCA_033459285.1 of Clamator glandarius. Taxonomy (NCBI): domain Eukaryota; kingdom Metazoa; phylum Chordata; class Aves; order Cuculiformes; family Cuculidae; genus Clamator; species Clamator glandarius. Next base: position 103,173 of record JAUNZM010000310.1, on the reverse strand, counting down.
ATGCTGGAAAATGGTGCAAGAAAAAAAACTATCTCCACACTCCTCTATTTCTATGTAGTACAATGCAGGAAGAAAAAACCCATGAGAATTGAGAAAGTTTGCATTTTACTTTTGTTTCTTCTGGGAGCAAGCATGTTTTGATCAAGGTGCAGACTGGTTTGCCAACCTCTGCAAAATTCAAAAAAGTTATATATATTTGCTAACTGATTCTGTTCCTGAAACAGGGTAGAAAAACAAACAAGAAGTTTTAAGTATTAAATAAATGCGAGCCGTCATTGTCTCTCAAATAGGAAAATGTGTCCCAGTCAAATGGTTGCACACTTACCCTTTCCTCATCTTTTAAGCTACAAATAAACATTAGCGTAAATCTGGTTACAGTCAAATGTGGTTGTTTTCCTGGCTCTTTGTATGAAGTCTTTATGTCTTTGCTCAAATCAATCTGTCAGCAGGAGTGAGATTCTATCTTAAGCAGGTAAAGCAGATTTCAACTACACCCAGTAGGGAAATATCTGAGAATATTTTTTCTTTCCCATTCAGGCACTGTAAAACAAAAGAAGTACTACAGGGTTCATGTAAGTTCTGTGCCTTGAAAAAGATTACTTCATTGGATTGCTTTATGGTTTGAACTAGAGAACTACTAGTAAAACATCCAATTTCAATTTACAAGTTGCCAGTGATGGACAGTCAGAGTACACAACTGTTTGTTCCAGTGGTCAATTTAGAATATGCCTCTTGTTCCTAGCTAAAATTTATCTAGCTTCAGTTTCCAGTCAGGGCATGCTGTTATGCTTTGTTAACAAGACTGAAGAAGCCTGCCATCATACTTAGTAGTGGTCAATACACCTTCTGATCCTTCTCTTTTTTAACCTAACTGCTGAAAGACTGAAGGCCTCCACTTCAGAATGATGCTCTCAAATCCTTCAGTTATCCTTGTGGTTATCTCCCAATTCCCTCTAATTTTTCATCAGTTCCGAAACTATAAGTGGACACAGAAGTGGATACCTCTGTGCAGAATTCAGAGGTAACATGACCTATTCCTCCTCCAGTTGCAGGATACACTCATTACCTTTGGTGAAAATTAAGCCAAGGATTAAGTAAAGTTACAAAAAACATATATGGTCAGTAACTTCAGTCTCAGTACATCACTTTGATTACTGAGCTTTCTAAACAGAAGTTCCTCAATCTCTGTCTCTCTTACTTCAAAACTGAATACAAAAGCACAACAAAGGGTGAACCCACACCTTGCATTAGAAGACGTTACTACTAAGAAGAATCTTCTTTCAGCAAGGAAAAAGAAAAGAGCAGGCTAAAGAACAAAACAAATCTCTTCCTTTACACCTAGTGCAGACATGGCATTTAAGTCTTAACAATGATTACCTGAAGAAATAAAAACAACGTTGATTTTTTTTAAAGCTACGTATCTTATGCACTTAAAGATTTTTACTTTATGCTTGTCAATGTTTGACGTGACACTACTTCCTCTACATTTATGTATATATATTTTATTTGAAAACCAGAACCTCATCCCTTTATCAGAACTATTTCACAAAGCTATCTATATACTCTGTCTTGTAACTGATATGTGATAGATTATATACAAATCCACATTCTCTTAGATAAAGGAATAAGCTATCAACCAAGTCACCTTGGAGTGTCTTACTGTAAAGCTAGCAGAATATATTTTATACATTAGCTAGCAACAAAAACCTACTAAAATGAGCAAATGCAGAGAACTTACTGTCAGTAATTGGTTGAAAATGAAGTGAAGAAGAATTGAATACTTCAGTTCCTATGATGCTCTGAACCAATGAAAAATACTGAGTGTGAACATCTTTAAAATCATCTGTCAGATTACAGGAGAGTTGTGTAATATTTGAACATTGTACAGCAGTCTTCCAGTTCCTGTAAACCCCAAAAAGTTAAAAAAGATCAGTCTATCTGGATTCTCTGATACAAGAAAGCACTGGGGAGTAGGAAGGAGCATTTCTGAGTGGAAAATCATACACACAGAAAAGAAAACCTCAGCCTTAGTACTCTGAGTCAATAACTATTGAAACTAAAATTTGTGTCTTATATAAAACAAAACTTGCCTGCGGTCAGTGTACAGCACACGATAGTATGTTGGCACAGTTGGATCTCTTTTTGCTTGCCAGGACAACACATGGTGAAAATTGTAAGATTCCATTTGCAGGCTGTGAGGTCTACCTTCCAGAAATCTCTCTAGAAAAGGGAAAAAACCCCAAAGCCAAACAATTCACCGATACGAATGGCAAACAGATGTGAGATTGCAACAACTCCAGTCTGAGCAGTCCAATATTTGCCCCCAGATAAAGCAAACACAGAACAGTTCAGCACAATAGATACAACAATGCAAAAGACTGTCCTCCTATATTATACTTATATTAAGTTCTTTCTTCAAAAAGCATAAGGTTGTAAAATTAAGCTTGGTGAGAATATGCAAGTTTTTTTGAACTGTGTTAGAAAAAGCATTTGAAAGAAAAAAAAAAACCCCTCTTACCAGGCAAGCTGCAACAAACTGTAGACAGAATGCTGATGAACACTGAAAAATGAAACTATGTATTAATGCATTTGTATGTCTACAATATCTGATTATTAGTTTATTATGGGAAATATTAATTTGCAACAATTAGAGACAATACTCAGCATTTGCTCAGTGGAACTTCCTTTTTCGCACATCTTCTTCCTACTACTTTCCTCTACCCTTTCTTCCTTCCCCAGAGCATGGGATATCCCCTTCCTCTTAATTTGAGGCTTCTAGGAGCTAGTTCTTGGACAACTACGCTGTGGTTCAGACTTACGCTGAACCTGCCAGATGAGGTTCAAGATTCAGTGTGGAAAAAAATGTATTTAAGATATGCTATCAAATACTGTCTAAGCGGATCCTGATTATATTTCACACAGCTCACTGTCTATTAAACATCATTTTAAGCTACGACAAGAAACTTAAAACTGGTCAGGGAAAAAGACACTATTACTGCTTTAAGAACTTTACTGAATCATCTTTACAGATATCCTTCATTGCTAAATGTGAGGAGTCCTCAAGGCTGCAGTTTTAACAGCTTTGATATACTACACACTGTCTTCAGTCAGCTAACTCCTGTAACTCCTTATTTCATACCCTCCTTTCTATTTTGTGTCCTCTTTCTGCAACATTTCCATGAGGGTTTTTAACTCTACAGCATTCTATTCTATGCCTGCAAAAAAAAACACTAACAGATGCTGCAACACCACTTCTGTCACAGGATGTGGTTAAGGCCATATTTAGCCTGTCAGTCAAGCCAACTGTGTGAATTACCTCTTGAACCCAACCTTCTTGCAGATCCTGACATTCCAGAGGTCCCCACGTCTCCCCCTATACCTTCTGTAAAAGACTGTTAATTCTCCTAAATTCCCACTGTATCCAGAATTCTCTTTCTTGATGAATCCAGTCTTAAATCATTTGTATCTCTTCAGCATGTCACTTCAAGACACTCTTGAAATTATTGTTCTAACCCTTCTATTTTTTTTCTCAAGATCCTTTAGCTTCTTTCTCCTTTCTGAGTACAACAAATACAAACTTCCTGTCCTATTTTTAAAGGCATTTTGTGGCCTGTTCTCCTACTGATGAGATGCCAAATCCCATACTCAGTTGTTGAGAGAAGCTATTAGTTTATTAGTTTAATTTCAAACAGACATGCCTTTTCTCATGCTTCAGATGAATTCCCTAGAAATATCCACAAAATTACTTCACTATTTCAAACATGCACGCTACTTCTTATGCTTTAGATGAACCCTCTGAGAGTATTATTTCCCTAAAACTCTTCTCCCAGAACTCTCGTTTGTCTTGACACATAAACCCTCTACCTCAAAAATACAACAATACCCAAAACACTGTTGGCTTGATACCTCTGTTGAACTGTGCTGATTAATACTGCTTTAATTACTTCTTTTATTCTACCCATCAGTATTCTACACTTAGAATGGTAACTTCTGTAGCATGAGGAATGATTTAATATTTGTACAGCAACTAACAGCAGCACTCCAGTCCATATCTGAGGTTCTCCAAGTGCCACACTATGACAAATAATGCAGCAGAACTAAGTGCCACACTTGGAATGACCCTGAAAACAGAAAAGAAATCTGGGGCATACTTTACAAAAATCAAAACAAATAGGTCTACAAATAATGCACAGGACAGGACTATCACAGAGTGGTTGAGGTTGGAAGGAACCTCTGCAATTCATCTGGTCTAACTTCAGACGATGCGAAACAGAACACATATTCCTGGTAAAGTAAAGGGGATTCAGAATACTAGGGGGTTGGTGGGAACTGTCCTGTTCCAGACACACTGGGATCATTTCCTAACATATTAAAGCAGTTATTTTAAAACCCTTGCCTAGTTCTGCAGAGTACTGAAAGAGGAAAGGAAAAATTTCCTATTCAATTAATTAAATAAAGAGATATCCGCACAGAACATTCATGGCTTCAGAGATTTGCCTTTTATCCAATCCCTTTTATCAGCAGTGGGCACACACAAATACACTTAGATGCCCAAGTTTCTTGAAATAATTTGGGATTGATACTTCACCAAGTATCTCTTATAAATCTGGTTCTTTGGATGCCTGTCTCACAAATATTAAACTATGCTCTCAGCACCCCTCCAGGAATTAGATACGAAGAGATTAAGCAGCTCACTTGAGTTCCACATCCAGCAAATTTCCACATTTCCACAAGACAGAAAACTCATCGTTCTCAAGCTTCATTTTGCCGTTCAAACCACAGACATTCCCTCTTGTGTGTCTTCCTTTTGCACCTGCTCTTCTATGTTATTACTGAATAATAAACATCTCTCTAAAGAAGTGCAGTTGAAAGCAGAACAACTGATTTCCTCCCATATAAACAGATCATCGATCTGCAAAAAAACTTCCAGTGGGCAAGAATAACAAAGCAATACTTTAACAGTTATTATCCTCTACCTGAACACAAGCTCAGATTTCTAATAATTTGTGGCAGGAATTCTCCCTTCTCCCAACAAATACACAGTCTTTAGCACATTAAGTATATTTCCATATCACAAACAGACAGTATCAATGCACAGACTCTATTTATGCAACACTTCACTAGGGCAAGCCCTTTGGATTAGGAGATGCAAACTGCCTTTCTTCATGTTCTCTTACGCCAGCCACCTCACACGTCAGATGTGTTGCTGATGTATTTCCTCTTGACATAAATGTTTGTCTATTCTGTTCATGTTTGTGATTTTTAAATGCCTCTCCCCTATCAAAACAAAATTCCATCCAATTCAAACTGCTTCATAACTTTGTTTCAACAAACATGTTTAGCAAAGATACCTGGAGAGTTGCAAAATTTTCCAGATTACACTTGTACATAACCAACAGAGACAAGAAAAAGAAATCTTAGACTAAATAACTGGGAAAATTAGGACTAGAGAAATAAAGATGGTCTATAAACTGAATGGGGAATCTACTATCTTAGCCTTTTTACAGAATTAAATGAGCCTATCAAAACAGCTTCTCACTACAACTACAGCTCAGCCAAACTGTTTGTTGTGCCTGATAGTCCATAAACTAAGGAGAAAATTTTCCTGAGAAAATTAGAATAAGAAATAAAAATTAACACATCCAACTAAGAGCCCCTTGGACATTTAGAGAAGCAGAATGCAGCATGCTGTTTCAAAGCATTTCTCTCTTATGAGAAAATCATGGTTTATGTATTGAATGGAGTTTGCAGAATATAATAAACTAGATTTTTATTTCTGTGAACTATTCCAGGAAGAGCTTTATAGTAAGACAATGCTATCTTACTTCAGTAACACAGCAAGAATGTTAGGGAAAAATCAGTAGTACTACTCCTTTTAAAACATAAAGGTACACAAAACTTACCGACTTGATAAAAATGCATTAGTCCTTCCATCAGTGTTTCCACAGATTAATAACCTATTGATTGTAAAATAAACATTTTGCTTCTATACCTGCAAAGACATTAAAAACAAACACATTCAGCAAATCTCCTTAGTAAATTACCTGGAAGTAAAATGAGGTCAATTTACAAAGATTTATTTTTAACCTCCTGAAGGGTTTTGGAGGAGGAGGCAGAGGTACTGATACAGTTACTGCTATCAGGTGGAGCGCGGGGCAAGGATCTTCAGATTAGACAGGCAATTTTGTGACAATAACACTTGCCTTTTTTCACATGGAAAGGGCTCTCACCACTTCAAATAAATACAGAAAACGTTGCATGATGATTTGTATCAGTTTTGCAAGTAGATAGCATGTGAAAATTCTATGTCATTCACTCGAACTTATTAAATACAATGAAAATAAACATTGCTTGGCTTTATTTGAAATATTACAAGAACTCATCACTGTTGTAAAAATAATTTCTAGAAGGAAGGTAAATCAAGAGGGAAGTTGGAAAAAATTATACATTTTAAAATTACACGTAGTAATGAAATTTATGATATGACTTTTAATAAATAAAATCTATTAAAATATTCCCTCTTTGATGTTATTATTACCTTCATAACATTCATATATGCAGGATCTGGTTTTGAATGACAGGCAAAGTACTAAGGAGCAACTATGAATCTATAGACTAATGGGAAGGGCATAACTATTTCTAAAGAATCTTCTCCTCTAGGCTTCATACAAATAAACTATTTTTAAATTTAGAATGATTTTTAAATACAACTTAAATTACCTTCTCTGCAAAACAAACAGCTTAAAATTTAAAATCATTACAAAGCACACTGTAGTCAAACTTGACCAGTACGCTACAATCAGATTAATTAAATAATACCCCTTTATCTATGTCAGTCTTCCTCTGATTAAAGTTTTAGCATGACTATACGAAGTCATTGGATAAATGTTGACAATCTGTATGTGTATAGCTGATAATCACAACAGAAACATACAAAGAGAACATTCTTTTCATTTCAGTTTGGTTCATTTTATTAATTTGTTCAAGCAAGAGGAATACCAATAATTCCTGGCAAATTAAAAGTAATGGATAGGAAGATAAGATTTACTAGCCACAAAATGTCTAAGGTTTATGACTGGTATCAGTAAACTGGAAAATTATTAACTCGCATGTATCTATCAGGTCCATTTAGTTTTGGAACTAGTGAACATAACAGAAGAAAAAACAGTTTGATTTCTCATTCAGATCAAGCTTACAGATTACACAATTAGGAAAAATCTTTCTACTTCAACAAGGTTAGCGACTTTGTTCAGAAGTCACACACAAACCTAAAGCCAAGCAAGATTACTTTCATAGTCACTTTGAAGAACAGTTAGAACTGCAGGATCTGATCTTTCAGGCTGTTCAAAATTTTCTCTTAAGGGCAAAACTCTGAGGATCCTGAATTCACTTAGCAAAATACTTGATTTATGGCTTAATCTTGGCAATTAACCACAAGTTATGTTTAAAGCACTCTGTACATGCTATTCCACAATAGAGGTATTTGCCTACCTTTGATCCTTGCTATCTGTACGTGCTGTCATGAAAAATAACTATTCCACTCTTGGTATCTGAAGAGACTTGTGCATGGTCCTGTAAGCTGAACAACACGTGCTTCTTCCATGATGCATATTCAAAGCGAAGTTATGCGTTTAGCACCTTAGAATATTTAAGAAAAACGTGACAAAACAGGTTTATGTCAGACTTTGCACAGCTGTCTAACTCTGGATGTCCGCTGCTGATCTACCAGTGAAATTCCAGGGGAAAACCAATTATGTCAAAACTGATTAGCTTTTGTTACTCTTCCTCTTCAGACACTGCAATCCCTGGAAAAAAGTCATGGAAATACTAGTGAGTCCAGACCCCACTCACATTATCATCCTGGGCTCACAAGTCCCCTGAGTGCTGCATGAGGTCCTAGTACTTTTGAAACTCAGCTTCACACTCACATGCCATTTTCAATGGCAGCTCATTTTTAACTGGGGTTCAGGCTGTGTGGTTTGCTTCCAGCTGGGGATGGTGGAAAAAAAGCACAGGTTTCGAAGTTTTGAAAGTCATCAGCTTATATTACAGAAAAGCTCCACATCAGTAACATACTCTATTTTTGAAATAAGCAAATGACATATTTATTTATAGTAATTTACTTATCTGAAACCTACACAGTAGATCCACTTTACTACTGAAACCATGTGATTTAGGGAGTTGCGCTGGGGGCTGTAATGCTATGCCCTTACACTATTCCTGCCTTTGCTAGGGGACTTTGCATAAGTCATCGTGCTGGTTTGGGCTGGGAGAGCATTAATTTTCTTCATTGTAGCTAGTATGGGGACACGTTTTGGACTTGTGCTGGAAACCTGTTAATAATACCATGGATGTTCTAGGTGTAGCTGGAGAGAGCTCACACTGAGTCAAGGCCCTTCCTGCTTCTCACACCACCCCACCAGTGAGTGGGCTAGGGATGCACAAGAAGCCTGGAGGGGACACAGATGGGACAGCTGGCCCCAACTGACCAAAGGGACACTGCATACCATATGGCATCATGCTCTGCCTGTACAACTGGAGGAAGAAGAAGGAAGGGAGGATGTTTGGAGTTACAGCACTTTGTCTTCACAAGTAATCGCTATGTGTGATGGAGCCCTGCTTTCCTGCAGATGGTCAAATACACACCTGCTGATGGCATGTAGTGAACTGATTCCCTGTTTTGCACTGCTTGTGGGCGCACTCTTCACTTTACTTATTAAACTGTCTTTATCTCAACCCACAAGTTTTACCTTTTTTTCTGATTCTCCTCCCCCATCCCACCGGGCAGGGAGGGAGCAAGCAAGCAACAGCTGCATGGTGCTTTGTTGCTAGCTGGGGTTAAACTGCAGGAGACCTTTTTGGCACCCAACGTGGAGCTCAAAGGGTTTCAGATAATGACAGATTTGATTGGAATGTGCTACACTGAATTTATAGCCACTGTTGCTGTTCAGATACCAAGCGCACAAGCTCCTGCGCTTGCCATGGGGCATGCAGTACAGTGAGGCAATACTGGACCTTACAGCCTAGTGCCCGTTAGTGGCCGCTTTTTGCTTTTGCTGCCTGCTGTAAGCTTATCTGCTCATGGTGCTGTGCCTGGGAACGTTCTGATAACGGCAATGGTGATGCCCCTGGGCTGGCAGATGGCCAGGCCATCACTGCTCTTTCTGTGCTGCTCTAGCAGACACGATGGAACTCCAGCACGAACCCGAGTCAAAGGGACTGTGACCCGTGGATGATCCACACAGGAGCGAGACACCCTAAAGCATCCGTGGCCATGGCTGTGCCTGTGCCACAGCTGGGATCCCTCTGAATCGATTGTGGCTCAAAGAGAAGTCCAAGCTGGCACAGGGGCAAGGGAGGGAGTTCACTGAAGTGTTAAGCCCTATAACCTGGCCAAAAGGGACCAGGGTGGAGCCTGTAAAGGAATACCTTTAAATTGTTGTGACTCACGATTTGAGTTGCATGTTATGGGAATTAACTACAGGACGAACCACCTGAGCCAACGGAGAATGAGCCTTCCAAGTAGCAGTGCAAGCGCAGCAGTGACCTGACCTGAATTGGCTTTGGTGCCCAGTAACTCCACACAACGTGCCAGCTCTCCTGTCCCAAGTGACCTCCCTAACAGATGGAGCCCAAAGTCACGGACTAAATGAACTCAACGGACATCTTGTGGACATTTTACCGGGGTGGCCCATAGCCTAGGGGAACAATATCTGTGTCCTACATAAAACAATGGGAAGGGGTAGTGGGTAATGAGAGTGTATCGGATAATGTGAGAACCAAGCATGATGTAAATGGCATGGAATAAGGAGTGGAGGATGAGCTGGTTTTGGCTGGGGCAGCTTTCATTTTCTTCACCACAGCTAGTATGTGGCTATGTTTGCCTTTGTGCTAGAAACAGCACTGATAATTCAGGGAAGTTTTCCTTATTGCTTGAAAAGTTATTCCTTAGTGCTCACACAGAGTCAAGGCATTTTCTGCTTCTCACCTATCCCACTAGTGAGTGGGCTGGAAGTGCACAAGAAGTTGGGAGGAGACATAGCTGGCCCCAACTGACCAAACAGATATTCCATACCATATGGTATCATGCTCAGCTTATAAAGCTGGGGGAAAGAAGAAGAGTGGGATGTTTGGAGTGATGACATTTTCCCTTACCAAGTAACTGTGTGATGGTGCCCCACTTTCCTGGAGATGGCTGAACAGTAAGTAATGTAGTAATAAATTATTAAATTGCTTTGCTTTGCTTGTGTGCATGGCTTTTGCTTTACCTATTGAGCTGTATTTACCTCAATCCAAGTGTTTTACTCTCTTACTCTTCCAATTCTCTCCCCCACCTCACTGCAGCGGGAGTGAGCAAGTGGCTGTGTAGAGCTTAGCTGCCAGCTGGGGTTAAACCACAGCAGTTGCTTCTCAGGATATAAAAATCAATTAACCTTAATAATCCAAGTCTATTAACCGAAAGTCCATTTTCAATATGCTGCCAGCATATCTCCTGGTGACGCAGACACACCCCTGGAGGAACCACTGTGGGACACGCCACATCAAAACATACCAACAGACTCCTGGGCTGCCCTGTGCCATTTCACCTTTGGGGGTGGGGAGAGATAAACACTCAAAGAAACAGCACTTGAGATAAGAAACGCTGTCAGTCTTTTTCCTTAAGAATTTATGCCTTTTACAAATTGATCACAAATTAAGCTATGGCATTACCTACATCAAACCAAGCCCCAACGCACCTCTAAGGACGAAAAATTCACCGTAGCGATAGCCAATGACGCTCCCAAAGAAACAACCCTGCAACCCGATGTGTTTTTTTCTGCGTAATTCATACGAGGATAGGCTGAGAGTTGGGGTTGATTCAGCCTGGAGAAGGCTCTGAGGAGACCCTATAGCGACCTGCCAGTACCTGAAGGGGCTGCAGGAAAGCTGGGGAGGGACTGTTTACCGAGGCTTGTAGTGATAGGACGAGGGGGAACGGGTATAAACTGGAGAGGGGCAGATTTAGAATAGACTTAAGGATGGAATTCTTGCCCATGAGGGTCGTGAGGCGCTGGCGCAGGTTGCCCAGGGAAGCTGTGGCTGCCCCATCCCTGGGGGTGTTCAGGGCCAGGTTGGATGGGGCCTTGGGCAGCCTGGGCTGGTGGGACGTGTCCCTGCCCACGGCAGCGCGGGGTGGAACTGGATGGGTTTTAAGGTCGCTTCCAACCCAAACCGTCCTACGATTCAGCCGCTATTAGGCCAACACTGGGGGGAGGAGAGGGAGGGAAAAGGAAGGGCAGGGATTTCGCCCGACAGCGGCCCCGCCGGCGCCCGGCAAGGCGCGGAGCGAAACCGAAGGGTTTTCCGGGAAATCCCGGCAGCGCGGAGACCGCCCCCCCCCCCCCCCCCCCCCCCCGCTGCTCCGGCTGCAGAAAATGCCGGCAAATCAACTCGCTGAGGCTCGTTTTGGAGTTCAACATCCGTTATCCGGGCTGGGCAACGCAAGGGAGCCGTCTCCACCCATCGTGTGCAGCGAGACAAGAGCTGGGACAGGATGGATTTCCCACTCGCATGCATGGGGATCAATTCTCCCAGAAAGCTTATGCCTATTTTATTCTTTCCAAGGCGTAATATTAATGTCGTTATTAAGTTCACGTCAGGCAGATCCCTCGCTGCTTCGGAGCCGGCTGCAGCCCTGCTGACCCTGCCCCGGGGTGGGAAAGGCTGCAGGCAGAGGGGAGGCAGCAGCCCCGGCCGCTCAGCACAGAGCGCGCTGCGCACGGGGCCAAGCGCTGCCCGGAAAAAAAGAGTCTGAAACGAGCCACAACCCGCCCCACTCCTGCTATCAGAGGGACGTTCCGCGGAACCTTCATCAAGCACAGCGACATGGACGAGGCCAGCCCTGCTCTAGCTCAACACGAACCCCCCAGGCTTTGCAGCCGCAGCAACCCCGCACACGGCCCTGGCGAGACCCCCCGACTCCCCACCGCACCCCCCCCCCCCCTTACCTGGACCCGCCAGCACCGCCCGGGCCGCGCTCCTCCCTCCGCCGGCTGCGGCGGGGCGGGGGGGTGAGGGGGCAGCGCCGGGGGCGGGGCTTGAGGGAGGGTGGGGAGGTGTGTGTGGGCGGGGGCATTGGCTGTGTGTGTGTGTGTGTGTGTGTGTGTGTGTGTGTGTGTGTGTGTGTGTGTGTGTGTGTGTGTGTGTGTGTGTGTGTGTGTGTGTGTGTGTGTGTGTGTGTGTGTGTGTGTCTGTGTCTGTGTCTGTGTGTCTGTGTGTGTGTGTGTGTCTGTGTGTCTGTGTCTGTCTGTCTGTCTGTCTGTCTGTTTCTGTGTGTCTGTGTCCGTCTGTCTGTCTGTGTCCGTCTGTCTGTTTCTGTGTGTCTGTGTCTGTCTGTCTGTTTCTGTGTGTCTGTGTCTGTCTGTCTGTGTCTGTATTTGTGTCTGTGCCTGTGTGTCTGTGCCTGTATGTGTCTATGTCTATGTGTATGCATCTATGTCTGTATCTATCTGTGTGTCTGTGTGTCTCCGAGTGTCTCTGTCTGTGGGGGTGCGTGTGTCTGGGTGTGTCTCTGACTGTATCTGTGTCTCCGTGTGTTTGTGTGTCCATGTGTGTGTCTCTGTGCACATGTGTGTCTATGTCCACATCTGTGTGTATGTGTGTCAGTGTCTCTGTGTCTGTGTGCACACGTGTGCGTCATGTATGTGTCCGTGTGTGTCTGTGTCCATGTGAGTGCTTGTGTGTGTGTATCTGTGTATCTGTCTGTGTGTGTGTGTGTCTGTGAGTTTGCTTGTGCCTGTGTGTGAGTGTGTGTGTGCCTGTCTGACTCTGGCCGTGTGTGACTGTGTGTGCATATGCATGTCCGTGTGTTCTGTGAGTATCTCCTTGTGTTTGTGTGTCCTTTTCTGTGTGTGTGTCCACATCTGTGTGCCTGTCTGTCCATGTGTGTGTCTCTATCTGTCTGTGTGTGCGCACATGTCTATGTGTGTGTCTCTGTGTGTGTCTGTGTATCTGTGTGTCTGTCTGTGCCCATGTGTGTGTCTCTGCCTGTGTGTGTGCGGGAGTCCATGTGTGTGTCTGTCTCTCTGTGTCTGCATGTGTCTCTATGTGTCCATGAGTACGTGTCCATGTGTGCCTGTCTGTCTGTGTATTTGAGTGTCCATCTGTCTGTCTGTGTGTCTGTGTGTGTGTGTCTGTCTGTGTGTATGCATGTCCATGTGTGTGTCTGTGTCTCTCTGTGTGTGCGTGTCTGTCCACCTGTGTATGTCTGTGTGTACCTATGTGTCTATCTGCCTCTGTGTATGTATCTGTGTGTCTGTCTGCGTGTGCATGTGCACGTGAGTGTGTGTGTGCATGTGTGTCTGTGCATGTGCATGCATATCACAGAATCACTAGGTTGGAAAGGACCCTCTGGATCATCGAGTCCAACCGTTCCTATCAAACACTGAACCATACCCCTCAGCACCTCGTCCACCCGTGCCTTAAACACCTCCAGGGAAGGTGACTCAACCACCTCCCTGGGCAGCCTGTTCCAATGCCCAATGACCCTTTCCATGAAATATTTTTTCCTGATATCAAGCCTGAACCTCCCCTGGCGGAGCTAGAGGCAATTCCCTCTTGTCCTGTCCCCTGTCACTCCCGGTTATGGGAGATTGTTATTCACCAATATTTGTGAGGGTAAAGGGAGAAGAATTTTGCTGGGAGGAGTAAGGACATCAGACTTCAGCCTGAGTGATTTGCCAAAAAGCCAGAAAAGTCTTTGAAACATCTCCAAGGGAGCCTTTCAGAAAAGGTTTAGCAGGAGATCCAATGGATCAAGTTCCCTTTCTATAGGTTCTCTGCTAGTGGCTACAGGGAACGGTTTACGTCCATTCAGTGATTGCTCTGTAAGCTGGTTTGTTTGTGAGCCTTTTTAAAAAAAATGGCAGTTTGTCATATCAGTTGGGTGCTGGTATCTGTGTTATCCATTACCCATGCTCAAAGCCAACTTCACAACTTTGGTTTTGCTGAATATTTTAACTTTTTAACTGTCTTTTTTTTTTTTTCTTTCCTTTTTGCTGTCCATGACTGCTGGTTTATTCTTTTTGCTCAGACTAACAGGGTACCTGGAGCTGGATGCATATCCTTAAGCTGCAAGGTCACTGAATTACCTGAAGAGTACTTGATCCTTTTCATAAGTTAAAATCCCTCTCACTTACATGCAGTATCTGCTAATATTCTGCTATCTTCCTTCACCCAGATTTTTTTTCTTTCTAACTAGCCTCAGAGTCTTTCTTACGCTGTTTCCTATTCCTGGAATTATGCCTTTCCTGCATTTATTTATTTTTTGAAATAAAGAAACTCTTTCCTTATTTGGACTAATTTTTTATAATAACATACTTGTTCGGTTTTTTTAAATTTAAGTAAGGTTTTCCTTCCACGAGCTTCAGAGCCCTCTGCAAGAGATGGGAAAATATTATTTTATTGGTGAGATAACTAAGGTAGAGGGGTAAGAAGGTATTTTTTTCAGAGGTTCCTGACCCTTCCAGCTCCTGGTGATTTTAGGATGAGTTACAGGTTGTTGGCAGTTCTTGTAACTAGGATTAAATGTGACTTTTCCAATTAAAAGTGACTTTTCCAAGGTTATGCTGTGTGTTGGTGGCCAGGGAGAGCTAGAACTCAGTTTTCGCAAATTTTTGTTCAAGTCACCAGGTCATAGCTATTACCAATAGAAACAGAAATTGCCTCTCCATAGTTAGAAGTAAGTGTATCCTTGGGTGCTGAACTATTACTTCCATTTCCAGCTGTTCCTGATTCTGAAGCACTCAAAGTACTCTCACTTGAGTACTGACTCAATGCAGAGAGGGAGGAGGGTAGGACTACAAGTAAGAAACAGTGGTGATTTGGCTGTTGTGAAGTACAGAGCTTCTCAGTTTTGGAGGCTCAGCTTGCATTTCCCAGGGAAGAAAAATTGTGCTAAAGCCACAGCTATACCGGGAACAAGATCCTGTAATGAAATTTCGGGGCTTGGTTGTTTTTTTGGTGGTGTTTTTCTTTTTTTTTTTTTTTTTGTAGAGAATGGCTTCATCTGTTGTACTTTATGTGAAATATTGCCAGTAGAATTTGTAAATGAAATGAGGAGCCTGGTTTTGGGATTGGCCATAGTAAACACTGATGTTATTCTTCAAAGAAAATTGGGAAGAAATTCCATAGACTAAATGCACTGATATTGCAGAAAATTTTCTTAGTTCTGTTAATGTACGCACATGTGACCGCGCGCGTGTGTGTGTACATGTGTATTCACACATAAATATCTATTTGTGTACATGTAACTAGTTGATCAATTACTCTTTGGAAGATCATCTGATCATGTTACATGTGAAACACACGGTGTGAAGCTGATGCTGAGGAGGAAAGAAGGCATTTTGAGGAAGTAACTGTGGTTCTAAATTTCCTGTTCAATGAAATCATCTACCCTCTATTTCTCAGTTTCTTTTCTTGAAATGTAAGGTTGCATAACATAATCTGCAGAGTTGTCATGATTTAACCTGTCAGGCAGCCAAACACTGTGCACTCACTTGCTCACTCTCACCCATCCGCGATGGGATGGGGAAAAGAATTGAGGAGGAAAAAGTAGAATGCATGGGTTGAGGCAAAAACAGTTTAATAGAACAACAAAGGAAGAGAGAGTAAAGATGATGATGATAATAATAAAAACAATAATAGAATATCCAAACCAGTTGCTCACTGCCCAACGACTGATGCCCACCCCATGACCAAGTAGTGAAGTTGGCTCTTTCCCCCCTGGCCAACTTCTCCTTTACATATTGAACATGACATTATATGGCATCGACCACCTCCCTGGCCAGCTAAGGTCAGCTATGCTCCCTCCCAGCTTCTTGTACACCTGCCCACAAGTATGGCATAGGAAACTGAAAAAATTCTTGTTTTCTTAGCAACAGCTAAAACTTAAAAACAACTAAGACCATCAGCGTATGGTGGTTCTTCTCACACTAATTCTAAAACACAGTGGCTGCTGGGAAGAAAATTAACTTTAGCCCAGATGAGCTTAAGCATTACCTGGCAACAATTAAAACAGTATGTGTACTCAACATCATTTCCATTCTAAATCCAAAACACAGCAGCTACTGGGAAGAAAATTAATTCAGCCGAAACCAGGACAATATTTTACTATGATTTTTCTGTTACAATGAGTTAAATTTTATGTACATTGTAATTATCCCTCGGAATTAAATGTGCCACTGCTAACCGATGAAGTACATGATTGTTGAAGGAGCAGGAAGTTTTAAAACTAGATTCTAAACTATTACAAGGAGGGCAAATTTTACAAAAGTATGATTAACGTGGAAGTCACTGATAACTATTTGTTTTGTTCTGGGCAGAGAGAATTGGTTGCTTTTTCATTAGGGCAATGGTAGACACATTTCCTTGGAGCAGGAATCTTAATACACAGCACTTGGGTTAAAAGTTAGATTTTTAACACTGGCAAAGTAAGCAGTCTCTCCTTCCAGTTGTTGCTTTGCTATTCAGATTTGGAATTCAGGGTGGTCTGGAGGGAAAGTCTAATGAGTTTAGACCAACACAACATCAGAGTGTCACTGTGCAGGCCGAAGCTTATGGAGATTGTTCAGAGGTCCAAATTATTCTAAGCAT
This sequence comes from Clamator glandarius, assembly GCA_033459285.1. Classification (NCBI taxonomy): domain Eukaryota; kingdom Metazoa; phylum Chordata; class Aves; order Cuculiformes; family Cuculidae; genus Clamator; species Clamator glandarius. The sequence goes on along the minus strand of JAUNZM010000310.1, from coordinate 86,541 downwards.
ATCACAACAAGCCAGCCCGGGACATGCCAGAAATAATCACCCTGTTCATCTCTGGACCTCCTGTGGCAAATAGACAAGACAAAGAATTTCCAGATGTGGGCTCTGGGTGCAACTGCTGCTGTAGAACCAGAGAATTAAGCACAACAGCCAAACACACATGGCAGACCACAGGCTGTGCTGCACAGAATGCTAGTTCCCAACACCTTTGGAATAAGGCCAGGTTGGATGGGGCTTTGGGCAGCCTAATCTAGTGGGACATGTCCCTGCCTATGGAAGGGGAGTTGGAACCAGATGATCTTTAAGGTCCCTTCCAACACAAACTATTCTATGATTCTAAGAGACCATTGTCACACCTCCTCTCTAGTGGCTGCTCAATCTAATTGTACTCACAGTTTTTACTATTAAAGATGATCATGTGAGTATGCCACAAAGCAGGCAGTAGTATGAATATAATTCTAATGATAATTTCAAAATATCTCAACAAGCCACCATTTTTTCTGAAGATATGCACTGGTATGTCTGTTTTACCCCTGATATAAAAGAAATTCCTAGTGTGCATGTGGGTCTTATTTGGCTTGACATAATTTCTGCTGATAGCTTCTTCTGCTTGCACACACTGAAACATCCTGTTTTCTACCGTTAATACACCATGTTGACCTTTTTGAATGAATTATTTTTACTGTGGATTTCAGGTTGCAAAATAATTGCTGTGGTAGTTGGTTACTGGTAGGCTTGCTGGTAAAACTGGCCTATTGCAAAGAAAGAGAAATGTCCTGCATTATTTAATTTCTTCTCCTTACATCCTATTCCTTTGTGACAGCTGATACCCCTAGTAAAGGCTAATCCTTCATACAGGCAGGGTTTCACTGAGTACATAAATGCTGGGAAAGAATTAAAACTAGTATAAAGGGCTGTGAGCCTGTATTCCAATTGCTCTGCTCACTGTCATCATTAGTACTGGTGCACCTGGTTTAATGACAGTGATAGGGAGAACATTGTTATATAATTTCCACGTGTAGGCATATTTATATAACTTTCCCTCATTATTTACTTCTGACACAATTAATTCCATTATTTCTGGGGTTTTTGCTAGATTTATTTTGTTCTGAGCTCAACTGCATGGACTACTCTGGAACTTCAGTGGATCTAAAACTAGTAGAGACTGTGCCTCCCCCCCAGTATTTTTTAAAATTGTGTATAGCTCTATATGTTTTTTTGCATATTAATGTTTTGCAATCCAGGATCAAAAAGAAATTAAAAGCGCGCAAGATTTTAAGAAGTAGTTTTCAGTCTTTCTTGACTGAAGAAATTGGAATTTTTGGCCTGAAGGTGATGCTGTTTCTCTAGGAAAAAAGTATTGGAAAGCCATTGAAGACGAGTACATTGGAAGTCTTGTAGAAAGTGCATGCATTAGAATTAGATATGCACCTACTTATGCTCTTGGGCTTTGTGTTAATAAGATTTCATCAATGCTTTGGATGACAGAGACCTCTGTGAGCAGAACTCCAATGTACTTTATTAAGTCTTTCAGCATAACGTGGACTAGGACACTAAAAATAGCAGCAATTAATTTTTTTTGTTATTCATGCATATCTTTAATCTGTCATCTTGTGTTGGTCATATGCTTTGACGTGCTTTCAGTTTTGTTGGTGGGATAGAGGTGTGGTTTCTGTGCAAGTTTCCACAGAAGATGCTTATGCTTATATGTTTTGAATTATTTCACTGTGCAAAACTGAGAGATGGAGTAGGTTTTCGGTATTGCTTCAATATCTTGCAAATGACTCACTTCAGTTTTTACCACATCCACGTTTTCTCTCAAATCACAATATACAGGCAAATTTCTGAATTTTTGCCCAGCTACCTTATCCCTTTGCCATCTTAGCAAACCAGTGAGATTATTCTCCTTTTTACTAGGGAATCTTTTGTTTCTTGAAAGATTGCTCAAAATCTAGTCCCAGTCTTAAGTGTCTCTAGAATGTGCCTGTCACCTTCAAGTGTCATCTGTTGTACCACTGAGTCTCACCTTGCAGGTCAATTAATCCTGATGGAGGAGAGAACTTGCCTCATCCTCATGTTCAGTGGGTGGGGAAAGGTATCACCAACTGCATTTGGTGGTGGGGCATGAGACATCAAACATTTCTGGTGGGGTGCCCTAGGTTATTTAGTTATTTTTAGAGTATGAGGGAATGTAGGACTCTAGGATAGATTAGACGTGGGTGCAGAATGTGGATGTTTTTCATCCCCATAAGCATATGGTGGGTCTGCACTGTTTGGCACATTCAGAAATCACCTGGAAAAGGGAGAAGGCAGACAAAGTTTACTGCTAGTGTGAAATTATGCAAGCAGAAATATTTTGCAATACTTCCCAGCTGCCACTGGGCTACTGGATAGATTAAAGTGGCAGAGGAAGTTAGATTAGTTAAGGCATAACTAGACACAATCCATTTTTACATTATTCTGAATGTCTGTGCTGCTGGCTGCTGGATGAGAGAGGATTCATACATTACTTTGGGGTATGATGAAGTCTGACTAAGCTTATGTCCTTATGGATACAGAATCAGGAGGACAGACTCAGACTGCAGGACATCCAAGCCAGATGGGCCTAGGTATAATATGATTTTGTGAACATGGACCATTTCTGTGCCTCTGAACTCCCAGAGGCTCCTTGTAGGGTTTCAGGTACTGTGATAGTCTCTAAACTCTGTGTGAACCTCATAGCAATAATGACCCAGAAATATAGCTGAGTTCCTATGTTACAACTGACATGTAGAAGAAATAAAATCCACAGGCGTGCCAAGATGTGAAACTCAACACTACGTAGAGTTAGTGACATTTCAGCTGCACATTTCATTTCATGTTTGCAGAAAATGGATTGTCCGTCAGATATTTTTTTTTGTCTATGCCTGTACACCTGGGTTGTGGAGGTCTTTGCTGTATAGGTTCTTCTCTCTTATATGCCTTGCAATGCATCCTGTCTGTGTCGTATTGTGAATCACGTAGGTAATGGTCTCTCTCTGGGTAAAGATGTCAGGCCATGTGCATATGAAAGGTGGTTACTGCTGTTTTCTGATCTTTGGCTGGGACTTTTAGACGCTTCTGTAGCAGCAATGACAAATACTACCTTCCAGCACTGTTTATTCTAGAGAACCTGCTACTCCGCATGCTGTCCCATACCCATTGTCTCGAAGAAAAGAACTAAAGATGGGAACCGTTTCCTCGGTTTAATAATGGCTTTTACATGCTCTCTAATACATGGTTTGTGATTGAAATTGGAGAATTAAGTAAGCCTTTTGTTTCTGGCTAGATAATCAGTATTGGCGGCTTATTGCTTGTTAAGTGGTCTTAACAGAAGTTTGGTTAAATTTCTGTGCAATTTTATATGACAGAAAGGAAAAGAGTGCTAGACAGTACTTACCCATGGCCCTGCTCTTTGGTTGCTGCACACGGTGCAATGTTCTTATGGAAAGGGGAGCACTTTAAAATATAACTCATACCTGCTTTAAAACTTTGGCTGAAGATTTACTCAGGGGTTAAAAAGAAAATTTTAAGCAAGTACAGTGATGTTCATTCAGTGTTTCACAGTTCTAGGATAGGTATAGGGGTTGCTATGCATGAGGGCCATGTGTATGTGTATACTTCCCAGGTGGACAGATAGGAAACAGTGCTTATCCTTGCCTTAGAATGGCACAATAGAAGTCCATAATTATAATCTTCTAGATGAGACACTTGGTTGGGAAGATGTGTCTACTTACCACTGTAAAATTAACCTTTCAGGAATTGCCCCACCTCCTTCCCTAAAGATGGTGGTCCCTGAAGTCTAACCCTTGGAAAAAAATCCTAGTTGCCACTTTTTCTAATGTGTTAAGACAAAGGATTTTTTCACCTGCTACTGCATATTTTTACAACTCATTCTAAGCATGTTGTATAGAATAAATCCAAATCGGCTTTTAATACTAGCAGTAATACCAATTTCATGAAGACAGTTTTCGTACAAACAAATTAATATGCAAACTCTTTTCGATGTGACTACATCTCTGAGTTTTCTGCATGGTTATTCGCAAGCCAGCTGTACAGATCAGTGCTTTAGATCTCTTCTTTTTTAATTGTTGAACTTTAATTTAAAACAACATTAGTAAATCATTACTTGATTGACTACATTATGCCCATTTCATCCTATTAATGAAATACTTTCTCCTACATGTGAGGTAATTACAATACAAACAGAGAAGTCTTAAGTTAAAAAAAAAACCAAACAAACAAACCAAACAAAGTCAGGACAATTTATAGAGTATTTTCTTACATTTAAATGTCTGCTAGAATGAGTGCTTCCGGTAACTAAACACAATACTGTGTTATCACATAACAGCACTGAGTGTAATCAAAACAATCATGGGAGTCTTCAAATGAAACTCCAGTGAAACACCTGTTTCTGGGCATGGAGTAAGACATAGATGAAATTGTTGTACAGCTTAAATACAGAATACAGGTGAAACAATTCTGGTTTAACACTTATTAATTGGAAGATGATAGATTACAGAGAATTAATTTGCTTGGCTTGTATCACTAACAACTTGTCCTCTTTATAAAAATGATTCTTCTAGCCTTTAATGCATTGGTATATCCTTAAGCTGAGTTAGGATCTGATTTGGTATTGCACTAACAGTGTATTTGGTACGTGGCCCACAATTTTCATTGCCTGTAGCACAATAACCAAAGCAATGTAAATATGACATGTTAAGTCAAATTCTACATGAACTCATGCCAGCTCAGTGAAGTCAGTTAACCTTGTAGGGTTCACAGGAGAGTGGTACAGAATCTGGTCTCTGAAGATTTATATTCATTATAAACCAGCACTGCGCTAGAAGACTACCAAATGCTTTCTGGGGCTCCTAAACAATGACAAATTATTTGATTTTTTTCAGAATACTCAGTTTTGGAAGAACTTAAATCAACCTGTCATTGATTGGCACTTGGTAGGGGTAGAGAGCTGCAGAAACTGCACAATCCTGAAGCATATGATAACATATTATTTCCAGTGTGGGACCATTAGTTTCACAGTTTTCTCAGATAAATATAAACAGAGAAACATGTAATAAGCGTTACTGAAAACAGAACATGCATCACCTGGGATTTCACTGTCTGCAGGTTTTAAATTCAGTGGTGTCCCCAGGGGTTAATCAATACTGATGGCAATTATTCTTGGTTCACACACCAGATTAAATGAACACTTACATTTTTTCTGTATTGCTTCGTCTGTTCACTAAGATATAATGTAGAGAGACCAAAATAATAAGAAGCTTGGTTTGAAGCTGCAGCAAGTTGACAGAGTAGTTAGATTTATTTCGTATCAGGTGTTGTTCAGTGACAGTCTCCATTGCCTTAGCCTTTTGGGAGAAGATTGATGTGTAGCAGCTCTCTCTGGTGCAAAAGAATGAAAAATCCCCAAACCCTTGATTTCAGGGACATGTGAAGACTGTACCTCAAGGGGCTTTATTTTCCTGCTTATAAACTTCAGCCACTGGAAAGCTGGCTGCTTAGATCACTGGGAAGTTTTTCTCAGCATTTGACAGGCACTCTACAAAACATGACATTCATGCAAACAACAGTTTGGTTGCTAAATAGAGTTGATGAAACTTAGGTATTACCGTAGCCCTGCAAGCATTTACACACATCCTTGGTCTTACTTGCATAAATTGTCTCTGTGAAAGAAATGAGAAATTTAAATCCTTATATGCGCGTAAAAGGGCCTTGAAAAGGTAGAAAAAGAGTGTAAAATCTTCCTTTGCTCAGCAATGGGATTTTCAGTCTACAAAAGCTGTCAGGATCCGGACATTTCTTTGCAAATCACTGACCTACATGTTAGTCTGGTACAAACATTTTTACTGTTCTCCTTGTTTTATTTAAGTTTTAAATCACATAAGATCTTTTTCACCTCACAGAAGTGTTTGAGTAGACAGGAAATGAGGAGGTGAATGGTGTTAGAAATTACTCAGCTAGGGAAGAGCTGCATGCCCCATGTGCAAGATGTGCTGCGTTGTGCGAAACAGGCTTCACAGATGTGGGCAGAGATTTCTCTTTCTGCAAGTATCTTGTTCTTGAGAGCGTGACTCCTGTGGTCTCAAACAATGTGCCTCACTGTTGTAATGTTTTCCCTCCCTTGATGCTTTCCTTCTTGTAAGTAATCACTTAATGGCATGTTAGAGCCTAGGAGAATCATTGTTAATATTATAATAACGTCATTTGCAGCTCAGCTGGCAGTAACCAACTGCAGACTGTGTTTCTATATGGGATGACAATTTCCAGCTTTCCATGAAGATATATTTGTATTAGCTATGTAATGGGAAGACCAGAAAAGAACAGAGCTGAAATAGGAGTTTGGGTGGAAGCATGGAGGGAGGCTGGAAGGAGGGACCCTGGAGAGTCCCAGGGAAGAGAGGAGGGCAATTTGTGTGACAAACTAGCAGTTTCTCTGTCTTGTGAATCCAATACAGTCTAAGTTTACTGAAAACCAGTGAACTTAAACCCCTGAGCAGTTGACTTTAAATTGTGTTTGGGGATGTATCTGAAGGTGCAGGCACTCTTGGAAAAAAAATGCAGGGTTTCCTAAATGGCAGGGCTGAAAGGGATAGCTGGAGAGGAGGGTGTTCCCTGCCTTCTTCAAAGGCTGTTGCAGAAGGGCTGTGGATCTGATTTATTTTTTTTTCTGCAGCTTGTTAGTCCTTTATTTCAGAAAATTTGAGGCCTTTGCTAACACGCTTAAGATCTGTATTCCCCCATGTTTGTGGAGAGCAGCAAAGCTACCACCCTAGTAAGACTCAGTGTGTTTCCCTTTCTTTGTATGTTTTTTTTGCTGATGTGGGCACTTTCATGAGTATGGTAGGGAGCATTTTGCCCCAGCAAGAACACAGACCTGTCTGGCCACAGGGCACTCAGTGGCTGCAATAATATGGAGAGTTACTTAGGAATTTTATTCTTTAGTTTTATCTCAAAATCACAGGAGCAACTGCTTACAGCTGTTGTGTGAAAAATGACATTGTTTAGTCCAATTAGTATTCTTTATTTTGGGGAAACAATGTATAGTTTTGCCAGAAGATGGCAATTGGAAACACTTAATGTAAAACTGTTCATTTAATTTTACAGTTCAGAACACCTTATAATAAAGGGATTTGGTTTGTAGTGGGGATGTGTTGTTAATTATCGTTAGACCTCTGCTTTTGATTAATGCTGCTAATTAGTTTGTGTCCTTGACTTTTTCCAATTAAGGAGTAGATGCTTTGGTGCTAAACACCTGGGCATATTATCTAATTAGATGAAAGAAATATGTACTCTCTTTGTAGGTAATTATTTTAACTTTCAGTAGTCGCTTTGTACTGAACAGAGGTAGTTCTGTCTCTTTGGATGATGGCATAGGAAATATCAAAATACTGGTGAGCGGTACAGTGAGTGGGAGCCATCTCCTGCTGGTAGTTTTCTCGATTTGCATGTGTGAGAAATGACCACTGTTGTGCTTGTAGCAGACATAGGACTCAGGAAGGAGGAAGCAAACCAAATTCAAACATAAGAGAAGAGAATGTAAGACTGTGCAGCCCAGCTCCTTAAATCATCTTCGGGGCAAAAAATTTGCATTGCTTTCAGAAGTGATGACCTGAATATATGTAAGGACTTGATAGAGTCTGCTCATGTATGTATTTGAAAACTCTACTTTCTTCTCATTGAGGGATGGGAGAAGCAGCTTCTCGCTTCTAGGACGTCTCAGGGGGAGGAAAAGGATTAGGCAAACAGCCTGCTGCCCCTCAGCTGCCCCTCTCCCTGGTCTCCTTCCTGCGGGTACTGCCCAAATCCACCTGAACATGACAGTAACATCTGCCTTGGAGACCTGACAAAAGTGAATGCCATGTTGTGTGAATATGGCTGTCACAAGCCTCTGTGTGGATCTGGGCTCCCTCATTCTCCCATGGGATAGGTTACATACAGTTCCTGTCATTCTTACTTAATGAAGGAACTGATAATTTTGAACAGTTAAAGCTGGATTTACAAAAGAATGAAATCTACCATTTCTCTTACACTTTATTTTAGAGAAACCTTAGCATCAATCTGCTTTGAAAATTTATAATTTTTTCATTTAATTTTCATTGTAAATATATAATTTACAAGTTTATGTTTACAAAAGAAGTTTTGCCCTAATCTATACTTATACTTGCAAACATGGTGCCAGATACCACAAAGCAGTCAGTTCTGATAATCTCTTTGTAAAGTTGTCCAAATTATCCTCGTGTTACAGTTGATGAAAATCTGAATAGGTAGAAGGGTTCATAGAATCATAGAATCATTGAATCACCAGGTTGGAAGAGACCCACAGGATCATTGAGTCCAACCATTCCCACCAATCACTAAACCATGCTCCTCAGTATCTCATCCACCTGCACCTTAAACACCTCCAGGGAAAGCGAGTCAACCACCTCCCTGGGCAGACCGTTCCATTGCCTAATGACCCTTTCAGTGAAGAATTTTTTCCTAATGTCCAGCCTGAACCTCCCCTGGCGGAGCTTGAGGCCATTCCCTCATGTCCTGTCCCCTGTCACTTGGCAGAAGAGGCCAGCTCCCTCCTCTCCACAACCTCCTTTCCAGGTAGTTATAGAGAGCAATGAGGTCTCCTCTCAGCCTCCTCTTCTCCAGGCTGAACACCCCCAGCTCTCTCAGCCGTTCCTCATAAGGCCTGTTCTCCAGCCCCTTCACCAGCTTTGTTGCTCTTCTCTGGACTCGCTCCAGAGCCTCAACATCCTTCTTGTGGTGAGGGGCCCAGAACTGAACACAGGACTCGAGATGCGGTCTCACCAGTGCCGAGTACAGAGGGAGAATAACCTCCCTGGACCTGCTGGTCACACCGTTTCTGATCCAAGCCAAGATGCCATTGGCCTTCTTGGCCACCTGGGCACACTGCTGGCTCATGTTCAGTCGACTGTCAACCAACACCCCTAGGTCCCTCTCCTCCAGGCATCTTTCTAGACAGACTTCTCCTAGTCTGTAGCTCTGCACAGGGTTGTTGTGCCCCAAGTGCAGGACCCGGCATTTGGCCTTGGTAAACCTCATGCCGTTGGTCTCAGCCCAGCAGTCCAGCCTGGTCAGGTCCCTTTGCAGAGCCTCCCGACCCTCCAGCAGATCCACACTTCCACCCAGCTTAGTGTCATCTGCAAACCTGCTAAGGGAGCACTCGATACCTTCTTCCAGGTCATTGATAAAGACATTGAACAGGGCTGGACCCAGCACTGAGCCCTGGGGAACCCCACTTGTAACTGGCCTCCAGCTGGATTTAACACCATTTCCCACCACTCTCTGGGCCCGGCCATCCAGCCAGTTTTCCACTCAGGAGAGTGTGCGCCTGTCCAGGCCAGAGGCCGACAGTTTCCGAAGCAGAATGCTGTGAGAAACTGTATCAAAGCTTCCTGAAGTTTCAGAGACAGCTGAGGTGGTTGTATGGTATTTGTTGAATTTTGTGTAGGAATGATAAGCCCAGTGTCATGTCCTTGGACTTGGGAAATCTTGGGACTCTTCCTTTCTCTTAAGTTGCTTTCTGATGTGTATTTGCGTGTGCCTCGATTTCTTCTCTGTGACATGAAAATAATGATACTGACTTTCAAAAAGGAGGTTTCTGTCTTTAACTCTGTTTGACCCCAGTTATGGCTTATAAATTATTTTTGCAGCAATTCTATCTGGTGTAGTTTGCCATAAAATGTAAAATTTGGTAAAAATAAATTAACATCACTAGAAGTTCCCTGGGATATAAGTATTTATCAGTGTCTGAGAGTTACTCTTTCTCCTAAATAGATATTTATAATTGAGGCATTCTTTTTATCATCTATTTATTTTTAATCCCCTCCACATCCATAACATAAGTGGTTCACATAAGTGTGGTCTCTTGTGTTGCTCAAAACAAGGAAACTTTATCTCATATTATTTAGCAGGTTTTTCGTCACTGAAAATGTTAGTACGTGTTGTGAAAAGGGTAGTTTCGAAATAATGCACAGGATTCTTTTTGTGAGAAAATGGATATGGTATAGTCTTTTCACTTGTAATACTTCAAGAGAAAAAACTAGTTTCACTAGCTGCAGTTTGTTTTCATGACTTCTTCCATTATGACTTTGTATTTCTCTTCTGGAGGCAAATATACTTTAATTCAGAAGATAAGAGGAAAAAATAATTTTCATTTTGTATTTCTCACTGTGCTGTAACTAGCTGAACAAATTAGGCCCAGAGTCCATGTTTTCTTCAACAAGATCACTGTCTTTAACTTGGCAGTATGTTAAAATATGGTTACTCTTTCGAAATAACTCTTATCAATTCCTTTATTGTGTTTTCCATTGATAAATCTAATAATTCTGTCTTAGCTTTAATCCACAGAATTTTTCAGAGGGATTTGATGCAATTGATCTCAAAAGCTTAATGATAAATCCCCCATATTTGGGATTTAACATTGGATATTCCAGCAGTTCTTCTTTCTTGTAGCATTAATTTCAAGCTCTTGGCTCTATGAGCTTAGTTTAATGGTGGTATGTACTAAGGACAGTATTCAAGACAATCTGTGAGTATGATGCTTTAAATCAAATATGTTTGATATAGTATACGTATTTCATATTCAGATTTTTCTTATCTGAGGATATGTTTCTCCTTGATTTTCCTTTTCAGCAACTCTTTCCGCTGAGAAGTAGCTAAACTGGTGGTGCAAACCATGGCTAAAAGCCTTAACTCCTCTTACACTAATCACTCTATAGCCTTTGCTAAATTCTGCCTCTAGTTTGCCTGTGGTGAAGTCCAGTTTTCTGATGTTAACGTGTCTTGGATCAAGGTAGAAGAATGGAAGTGGCATATCCATGTATGTATCCGTGAAATGTCAGCCTGTTGAGGCACTTATTAGACATACAGAGTTACTGTCACGTGGAATTGAAATATTGTTTTCCTTCTACTAGGGTACAAATGATTTGATTGAAACAGTATATTTTTTTTCCCACAAAGGCCACCACATTTTGACTTTCAGGCTATTTATTCACTAAATACATTTCTCTGAAGCACTCAAAATAGACAGGTGATGCTGGATTTTGTTCCTAACCAGCTCTAAGGTGAAATGAAAGCCTTTTGTGTATAAGTGTGATATAGGTCCCTCATGGTAAAATTGCATTAGCTTTAATCCAAAACAAATTTTTACTGGATCATCTCTAGGAGCATGGAAGAACTTATTGATCATTAGATGAAGTGGTAGCTTCTTTCTCAAAGAGGCAGAAACGCAGGAACACCCAGGGATTGAGGCACTGAGAACTGCTTCCAAAGACACAGGCACCTGATTGTGCAAGGACCACCTCTCCTGACTATTCCTGGAGGGAAAGGGATCTGTAGACTCATGGAAAGAAGGGGAGCATTCATGCTCTCCAAAGCATGCGATGTAAATTGCACATGCCTTTTTGCTCTGTTGTGATACTGCAAACACCTCTGCTGTCAGGCATGTGGGGTAGTTCGTACAGGGTCAGAAGGAATATGCCTTGAGCCCCACACCCTGTCTCCATGCACCGGCCCCAGGCAAAAATGAGTGTTCCTGCAAGCTTTTACTAGCAGGAAACCCTAAAGGTGGTTGTGAGAAACCTCAGCTGGTGCGAGGAGTTAGAACGTGTGAACTTAAACATTGGCTTTGAATAGATGGCCGTGTATCCTTGGAGAAACTGGAAGGCACCAAGAAGAGCCGAGTAAACAAGATTAGGAAGCTGTTAGGCCACAGATGGAATCACCCAATAATGAAGTTACAACTGAGAAGGAGTAGTCCAATTATGAACTGTTGGGCTTTAGCTAAACCAATCCTGCATGGACGCACGGCTTGGGAAGGGGTGTAAAAAGTCTTGTAAAATCAATAAAGATGGTCTTTTGGCCCACAGCTTCTACGTGTTGTGGATTGCCCTGACCGCGACAGGTGGTGGCTGTGCTCACAGTCCTTGTGCGTTATGGTGGAGCAGGGCGACACTGATGAATTAGAGAGAACTCATGATCACAATGGTGGGAAAATTGTTGATCTCCTAGGCTGACTCAACAAGTGTGATGTGATCTGCTTCAGGTTTGGTGTTCAATCGAGGCGTTTGGGAAAGCACCAGAACAAACTGCTGTCCTCCTGTCCATTTGATTAGTTAGTGCTGACAACCTCAGCCGGCATCAGAGACTGTGAGAAAGTCTGTGATGCACACAAGAGGCGAGTTTCTGTTTTTTTTTTTTTTCTAGACTGTCTAAAGTGGGTACCTCAAAAATTCATTCAAATCCAAAGATCGCTGGCTAGTGGCAAGGACTTCAGGGGAAAAAACCTTGAAAACAGATAAGGACGTACTGAGCCAGAGAGAGACTTACTGGGTCATTCTGTTTTAAATTTGCTGTATAACAAAAGAGGGAGCTGCCAAAAGTATTTGTTGCTATTTCAGTAATTTGATGTTCTGACAAACTGTGTCTGAGCTTTGTCCGTCCTCCTCCTCTGTAGAACCTTTTGTAAGTTTGGAGGTTTATAGATTGTGTGGTAATGAAGCTGAAGGGAGAAGGCAACTTCAGTTAGCCTAGTTCTTCCTGAAGTGTGAAGGCAAAACACTGCTGCTTCATTACTGAGTAGGGGCAGTAATGAAGTACTAGGCTTTACACTGGGTGTAAAATTTGCATAGTACTTTGACGTCTTCTGCACATGCCTAGGATATATAGGTATCTAATGTGCTGTTCCCCATGGTTGTAAAAAGTACTTCCAGACTTTGCAGGTTTGCTGTTGTGCAAGATCTCTTTCAACAGAGGTTCCCAGTGATTATATTGCATGCCTTGAACCCATTGCACAGGCATGGTACAAGTAGTCCTGGAGGCTTTTTTTGATAACAGGCACGGGACTGCTGCTGTTGCTGCACATGTTCTTTGGCTGATTGCAGTGCATTGTTGTAGTTGGATTATATCTCCCCCAATACATCTCCTGATCAGGAATTCTTCAGCTGCAGCTAGACTTTCACCTTTGTCCTATCAACTAAAGCCAACTAACTATCTGATCAATGGCTGACAATGACATAAAAAGTATATTCGGCTAAGTTGTTTGGGTTACCAGCCATGGAAATGTTAGCTCACTGCTCTCTCATTACCATACACAACAGAATTAAATGTAGATTTCCAAGGAGGGGTAAGCAGAAGTTTGTGTGCAAATCCCCATGAACAATGCTATGGGATTTGTGCAGCCCTCTGAAACTGTCCCCCTTAGTGTATGTGAGAGCATTAACTCCTTGTGGATGAATGTGTTATTGACTCTGAGTAAACAGCTCTTTTTAAAGACTCTACAAAGTGTTATTGGCCAATAATGCACAGTAAATAGACAAAGAATTACACTGTGACAGTTAGAACAAAAGAGAGAAAAAGAGGGATATAGATAATGAATCATTAATGATCAGGAGTTGTGTGTTGCTTTTGAAGAGCTGCCTGAGGGAGGTAAGTGGGAGGGCTAAAACTCCTCCATGTGGTATGGACATAAGGCTGGCTGTGGGGAACACTAAAAAACAGTTTCTTTTTCATCCTAACGTGCTTCCCTTATGATATTGCTAGACCCAGTGTGGTCTGTCCAAAGGCTGTAGTCATAGTCTCATGCTATGATCTTATTTGAAATGCAAGGCCAATAACAGAGAGATGAGAAGAAAGAGTCTCAAAAAAATATTCTGCTTTCATGATGTTTTCTTCATATTTTTGGCTGACTGCAACCTACTGGAATGTGTTTGGCCTACAAGTACTGGGTTGACTTGCTTAGATCAGGAGGAAGACTATCTTCACATTGTCCTGCTGTCTGCTCATCACATGAAGAGAGCTCTGCATAGCTTCATTTGACAGAGAAAAGAAGGGAATATTCTTCATCTTTATGAAAAATTAGAAGCTAATTAACTTCTACTCAGCATATTATAAATTTCCTGATTTGCCTTAACAGAAAACCACAGACATTCAAAGACAGATGACAATTTCTTAAATGTGAATATTAGCTCAAAACCCAAGTTTGATTTCTGTAGGAAAAAAAAAATCTTTAGCCAATAGGCTACTTATTTATGACTATGCAAGTGACTATAACTGTTCTATTCATAAGGAACAGAAAGTCTGAATTACTGTATTTGTATGTCAAGGAGATTAATCAAATAATCACAGAAACTTGTTCACCTACTTTTAGCTTTGCTTTGGCTGTGGGGATGCAAGCTTTTGGTATTGCTAAGCAGAGTCTATAGGAAAAGATGTACTCTAACAATTACTGTGCTCAGAACAGTTGTTTCCCACTGGTTTTAAAGGTTCCACGTCAAATGGAGTGTGAATCTTCAAATGTAACCAGACAGTGTAGAGAAATACCTCCACTGAGACAAACATACGGCAGCAGCAGGATGGCAACACATGGCTGGGTAGAGATGGAGAAGCATACTTGCTTTCTAGATTACCTCTAAGTTAAATTATAGACAGGCCTGTACTACCTGGTCAGTGGCTGAATGTAGAGAATAATTCAAGCCCAATCTGCAGCATAAATCTGACACTTTTAAAAAACTTCTAAAAAATGGGGGGAGGGAGTAAGGGGATAAGTTGCGTTCCCAGTCTCCATATTTGTTTGAGTATGTAAGGCTAGATAGACATGTCTGTGTACAGAAATACATATAAAAGATCAAATTGTCTTATTTGTGAACCATTGCTGGTCTCTTGTCTTTAGGACAGAGTTGCTTTTGGGTTGCAGTTCCCTGTAGCAGATTCAATAAAATCCCATGTAACTCCCAACAGGTCTCATATATACACTTCATTATCTACAATGTCACTGTTGTATAGCTCTAAAATTTTAAATCCAGCTGGTCTGTATTGTGTGAAGAAAAGGAGTGTGTGTCATCACTTTAAAGGCAAAAACGTACAGGTTTCCTTGTCTAGGAATTCAGATGTGTGAGTGATGTTTTTTAGACTCTCCTTAAAATGATTTTTTTTTTTAAGCCAAGGAAAACGTTAAGGACAAGAGTATGAAAGTGAACGTGTGAGTTTGAAATTCCACAGACGCATGGTCTGAGATGGAGGCACTGTCTCAGCTGTGTCTGATAACCAGCAACATTTGTTATTAGGGAAGAGGCACATAGGGACTCACTAGTCATTCTTGAGCCTGGTGGGAAGAGCTCCTGAGGAAGAACCACGTAGGGAGTGGAATGCGAAGCGAAAACCATTAATTGGTCAAGTGAGGAGGCTTCCTTCAACATAACAAATTAAATCCCTTTGTGCTCCTTCCTTTTACCCCTCCTTGTCTGCATTTGAGTGCTTCTGAATTAACTTTGTAACTACTAACTTCTGATAAAACTGAGAAAATAGATGGCACAAGACGCCGCAGGTGATCTCTTCCGAGCGGCTGGGGTCCTGGCAGGCTTTCAGGTTCAGTGCTGCAGCATCCCGTTTCTCCTCCCTGTCCTGAAAGAGAAATGTCCTTGGCCTTTTGAGTTGCCACCTCTCCTCTGGAGTACCAGCCCCAGGCTGCGGTGTCAGCAGCTTGATATGGAGGAGCAGCAGGGAGAGCAAAGAACAAGTGACATCTTTGACTCGCCGGCTGCCCCCGTGCTGCTGTGCTGAGTCCAGGGCTTTTCCTGGCTCGGTGCTTCTTTGCTGGCTGCTCTATTGCCCAGTTCCTCTCTGGCCGGGAGGCCTCTGCATCACGCAGCAGCCCGAGGCTGTTAAGTTGTCTTGTTGGTTAATTAAGGCTGGCTGCCTAGGAAGGCCCATCTGTTCCCAGGTAAATTGTGTTGCTATTTTTCCCTTTGGCAGGCATACAAAAAGCTCCCATCAGTTCTTCCAAAGGATGGACGGATTGTCTCATGTGCCAGAGTTTGCATTCCTTCTCTGCTTTCCTGGAGACACAACAGCCAACATGGATTCACACTGAGACTGCCATGTGTTGGTATAAAAGACAGGGTAACACCCTCCCCTATGGCTGCGTGATGAACGTTTGCAAAGCGGCTGCTCCTCTTGCTCCACTCCTGGCAGCTCCTGTGTCCTTTGCTTCCTCTCACATCTCCTCCGTCTGCAGCTTTATAGGCACCTCCTTATTATAACCCAGTCTCTCATCCACTATAGGTCTTATTTAATGTTCCAGAGAGGGACATAGGAAGGGAAATATTTACCTGGTGTGTGACAGTGAGCTTGGCACATCACACATGTTCACACGTGGGTCTCTGTAGCTACAAGAATTATGGGCTTGTCTTTTCAGGCTCTGCCCTGGCATGTAGAGAACTGGTTTCCTCCATTTCAAAGACTAGGAACTGAAGTACTAAAAGGGCAGATAATAGATTCACTCCAAATCTGTAGCGTGTGATTCCACTCTTCCCAAAGCCTAGAAAAGGGGATCTGGACAGGCTGGATCGCTGGGCAGAGTCCAGTGGCATGAAGCCAAATGCCGGGTCCTGCACTTGGGGCACAACAACCCTGTGCAGTGCTACAGACTGGGAGAAGTCTGGCTGGAAAGCTGCCTGGAGGAGAGGGACCTGGGGGTGTTGGTTGACAGCGAGTGAACATGAGCCAGCAGTGTGCCCAGGTGGCCAAGAAGGCCAATGGCATCTTGGCTTGTATCAGAAACGGTGTGACCAGCAGGTCCAGGGAGGTTATTTTCCCTCTGTACTCGGCACTGGTGAGATTGCACCTTGAATCCTGTGTTCAGTTCTGGGCCCCTCACCACAAGAAGGATGTTGAGCGAGTCCAGAGAAGAGCAACGAAGCTGGTGAGGGAGCTGGAGAACAGGCCTTATTAGGAGCGGCTGAGAGAGCTGGGGTTGTTTAGCCTGAAGAAGAGGAGGCTGAGGGGAGACCTTATTACTCTTTACAACTACCTGAAGGGAGGTTGTGGAGAGGAGGGTGCTGGGCTCTTCTCTCAAGTGACAGGGGACAGGACAAGAGGGAATGGCCTTCAGCTCTTCCAGGGGAGGTTCAGGCTTGACATCAGGAAAACATTTTTCACGGAACGGGTCATTGGGCACTGGCAGAGGCTGCCCAGGGAGGTGGTTGATTCACCTTCTCTGGAGGTGTTTAAAAGACAGGTAGATGAGATACTGAGGAGCACGGTTTAGTGATTGGTGGGAATGGTTAGACTCAATGATCCGGTGGGTCTTTTCCAACCTAGCGATTCTGTGATTCTGTGAAAAAAAAAACAAAACGGGTTCCCAGCTGCCTTTGCTGTTACTCTGTTTACACAATGGTATCATGTGAGGAGATTAGAACCATTATCGACATCTGAGCACTTGCTAGCCCTCTAAGAGAACCTTGGCAAGACCACAGTGTGTCTAAGTTTCCCCTCTCAGCCCTCTTCTCCCCTGCAGCCATGACTGCTGTTAGCAGTGCTTACCTGTGAAGAAGAGGGACTTCATGTAGGAAAAGCTTGAGGACATGGTGATTCTAAATGATGACTTCAATGCAACAAGTCATTAGTTTAAAATGGACCTTATGATACATACACGGACACTTATTTGGTCTTGTTTCAACAATAATTAAACCAAAATAAGGGGGATCTAGGAAGAACAATTTAGGTGGGATTAGGGTGCTGGGAACTGGCTGCTCTTCTGTACTTCAGTGCTAGGTGGGAGTGCTGGGACAGCAACATGGTTATCCTGTGCTAGGGGAATATGGCCATGCCAGGAGATGGGACGGTAAATGAAAGGAGTTTTAATGGTTTGAAAACAGTGAACTTCATTTCATCCCGTGTTGGACAGTCTTGCCTGGACTTGACAACCGACTGCTGGCAACACAGTTCCTGGCCAGTATGGTTAAGAGTTTGGTGGAACAGGAGAGCTTTGAATTGTTTTTAATATTTTTTTAAATCAATTTTAATACTAAGTAAAAGGCAGGATAATATGTGAGGGCACTACTGTTAGACCCCAGATTGAGCTGGAGATGGGAAGTTCCCCACAGAAACCGAATACATCAAAGGGAGGTGTTTGAGTCACCTTCCCTGGAGGTGTTTAAAATACAGGTGGATGAGGTGCTGAAGGGCATGCTTTAGTGGTTGATAGGAATAGTTGGACTCAATGATCCAGAGGATTTTTACCAACCTAGTGATTCTGTGATCAGCTACATTAGGTGTTAAAGCATGACTTATAAACCATGAACCATCTGCTTCTACAAAACCCCTAACAGCTTTCTAGAAGTCCTGCAGATGCACAGCAACCACCTGTAGTTTTATTTGTGTGTATGCTCTGCATGCTGTTTGGAGGAGAGGCCGTTGCTTTGGTCTGTCTTGTGCAGTGTGATGCTGGCCTGTGCCTGTGCTTGGAGGTGCTGCTTGGGTCCTGGTAAAAGCTTCATGACAGGGAGCCCCTTAGGCATGGGATAAATCTGCCCAAAGCAGGCTTTTTGCCACAGTGGGAGAGAGCAGGGATTGGAACACAGAGGTTGCTGGCCTGGCCCTAGGGTTTTCCTTGCCTTAGAGGGGCTTAAACAATAACCAACCCCATCTGTCAGGAGAGTTTATGAAGGTATTGCTTTAAGTCTGCCCTTACTGACGCTGTAACTCCCTCGTTTCTCTGTCTTGCCATCTACCTCAAGAGTTGATGAGGGCACAGTGCAGAGGAAGAATCTGATTCTGTCTTTTCCAAAAATGCCCTTTTGCATCCTCCTACACTATGACTGCTCCTAAAGGAAAGGGTAAGAACTGGCTTCTTGTATCCTCAACAGCTGTGAATATAACTGTAATAATGACCCCTCTAGAGGAGAAATGAACAGGTACATTTTACTTTGCAGTGAGTACCAGCTGGTTATTTGCACACCAAGGATGAGGAAGGTCATTCTGCTGGCCTGTGGTAACTTGATAAGCCAGAAGAAGAAGGCCATAACTCACCATGTGTCGTATTCCCTACAGAAGGGCACAAATATTGCTTCCTTTGGACAATGTGGATCTGCTTGATGGTGTTGCAACAGAATTCAAGGAAGTAACATAAGATAGAGAGCTTACTCTAGTAGGAAAAATGAGACCTGTTGAGAAGAACAGATCAATGAGTTAATATAGTTACATAATAACAGATTGTGTATACCTCAGGCTCTGATATAGTATCCTCCTGAGGTGCTGGGCTGCAGAGATTCTCACTGCAGGTTCAGTGGCGTCAGCTTTATGGTCTTGCTGTGTGACAGACTAGATAGTTTATGATCAAAAGGAAGTTTTAGGTTGTATGTTGCTGAGGTAGTCCAGGATGTAGCTGAAGTGTCGTGCACTCTTTGTAAGACACACTTTGTTTTTGCAAGCTACTTCCACAGTCTCAGCATCCTCACTTTTCTCCCAGAGAGCCAGTTACAAGCTTAGGTTCTGCAGTTTCCTTGTCCTTTCTCTGCCATAAAAGATAAAATAGTCTAATTGAACATCCCCTGTCTGATACACAGCATGTCAGAGAGTAATGAGCAAAACAAGTATTAACAGAATAAATTAGAATTAGTAGTATAGACAGGAAAAGATTTTAATCTGGACTGCATTTGCTCAAAAATAGAACAATTGATTTTTATTGTTTTTTAAAAGGAGAACTCTGGGGTAGCACAGTGTAAGGGCTAATGACCATTTTCTGTGATTGGTTTCCTTCTCCATGTGAATAGGTTGGGAATGAAAGACAGTTCTGTTGGAGGTGTTCAGATCACATTGGCAACAACCAGCACATGTTTTGAATGAATAAAATAAGGACATTCTTGCCAAGTAGCTTCACAAATGCTGAAATATAGTCAAACAAAGACTTAATCTGGGCTCAAAGACACGTATCTCAGCAGATGTGTGTAAACTAAATCAAATCCCCTGGGAACAGTACTTAGGAGTTATTCTTAGGCATTGGAAGGACAAGGATGGTCCATCTGTGAATTTATTACGAGAGATCAGAAGCATCATACGAAAGTCATTACTGGACTGGAGGACAGCATGGTTGATTTTTCAGGAAGTTTAGAGGTCATTCCTAAAATCTCTGTTTAATTAAAAGAAAATCTCTCAGAATCGGTATAGAATGCAACATGTAAATACTCTCATTTACTGAGGTGTGTAGCCGTAGGAAGACAGGTAATTTTGCTACTGGATTCAGTGGGGCCAAGATTTTGTGGAGTAATTGGATGACATAGAAGTTTTTTGTGACTCCTTAGATGCTTCCTCACTTGTCAGAATAAATCTTTTCAACTAGCAGGAACATAAATATTGTAGGAATTTAGGATTTAAAATAGTATACAAGGATTCTGGTGCAAAGATACCAGTTCCGTGACAGCTTATTACAGTCGCACACCATTAAGAAAACCAAACTGAAATAGTGAGTTCTTAAAAAGCATAATACAGCCCCTCAACTTAAACTTGGAGAAGAACATATCTCCAGGAAACCTTGGTTCCTCTCTCCCCATAGCTGAGCTTTCTGAAATAGATGGTCTCTGCCTCATGCAGAATTCAAAGCTACAGGACTGATTGGGTGAGAAGCAGATACCGACGTTGAGGCCCTTACACTTTCCTGTTAGCTCCAAAGTAAGTCAAAGGCAGCTGGGTCAGCATAGCCCAGATAAAATATATTGCCCTTCAAAGAGGGATGCCCCAATCCACAAATGATCCTTCAGATCCAAATTCGACACTTGAATTTTAATCTGGGTGCTCAGCCAATGGCAGGTGCAAATCTGAAGGCATTGAAATGACTCCTATGGAAATTTATCTTGTTTTGCAAACAATCTTTCTCTTCAGCCTGCAAACAAGCTTTATTCTTAAAAAAAAAATCTCTGCAATAGTATCTTGTTGTGGATAGTGTGGCAGCTTGTTTTTGGAAAACAGAGATTAAAAGAAGCTGGGCATCAGTCTTGCTATGGGAAACTGAAGCTTTGAACAGGTTTTTGTGTTAGCTGGTTGGAACAATTCTTGTGCTCTGCACTGAGTGGTGCAGACCTCTTGGATTTTATGGCTTTTATTTTTCTTTTTCCATGCAAGATGTCAGATATGAAAACAAAATAACAAAATACCTGGAAGAGCAGATTACAGCAGTTAAAAAATCCTAGACCTGAAGCTTTTTCATAAACATCTGAAAAGAAATAGTTTGAAATAGTGCTTCTTTCTGTATCTACAGATTTTCATGGGAAAATGAATAAACTATGAAATGCTTTACATACATCAAAGGACAGCATATAAATGTGCATCATAATGTAATTTTAATCTGATCACACAGAGAAAGTGATAATGGTTTTGTTGCTATAATGCCAGGGATGTTCCCTTTGGAGGATGAATCAGTGCTAAGAGTCCAGGTAGAGATTTGGTCAAAGAAATGAAGACAGAAAATCTATCCCAAACTAACCACGCAGATAACCATCGCCACCCACGGTCACTGGCAACTGAATTACAGTGTGCTAACTGAAAAAGGTCAGCAAGGACAGTAGAACTCAAGAGTGTGAATGGTTTGAATAAAAGATGTCTGAAAGGAAGCAATATGAGGTCAGAAGGCATTTGATTTGTGAAAGTCAGACCCACAGAAAGCTTTGCATGTTCCAAAAGCACATTGCAAACACCTGCATGAACTCCAGCAAGAAAATCCCAACTGCCTGTACGGGGTGGAAGAATCAGCCCAGCACATGTCATGAGTAATAGCTCTGAAAACACCAGTGGATTCTCCACTGGAAATGTGAATGACATGACTACTGAGGATGAATGAATTGCTGGTCTGAGAGCAAACAGGGTCGTGACTCATGCAAAGTTGGACTTTGGTGCCCAGGCGCTCATCAGCGTGAGTGAGTGAAATTTGGCTTGTGCTCTTGAGCTTGTTCTCATAAAGGTTCATAATCTGACTATGAACAACTGTGACTATTTCAAGTTGTTCAGTTTCTATCTTCAAAACATATCCTGAGTAATTTCACATTTCTTCACTCATTATTGCTAAAGAGCAGTGATTTCCAGATGTTCAGACTTTTGCATGCAATCATTCAGCCTCATGCTTCTTTGCTCTAGGTTGAAAATGAATCCGAAAGAAAGCAGTCATGGATGTTAATACAGAAATGTGATAAGAGGGAAGTAGGTTCTGCCAACATGCCATCTATAAGATCTGATCCTCAGAAGTGTTCAGCATTTTCCACTCCTGCTGTCCTTGCATCTGTAGAATGTGACGCTCCAGCTGGATCTCTGCTTGTTTCTGTGCTACAGCTACCGTTTCTGTCCTTGTTGAGATTTTAGGCTGTGAATATTTATGCTTTTTCACCCCAACAAGACATTTGAGCTGGCAGAACTGCTTTCCCCATTCTTTTCCTTCTCTGGAGTTTAAGGTTAGGTGGTGGAAAGGTTGAAGGTGACCTTCCATGTTTGAAATCAGTGCAGAATTTAATTGCCAAAGTTCAGCCTTCCCTTGCTATCTGGAAGCTGTATCACCACCACAAAACATGGATTGGTGTCAGGAAAATGCTAGCAACCTTTATACTAATGACTTAATTCTTCTTCCAATGCATACTACTGCTTAGCTTTTGTGCAACAATTATGGGTCAATGACTTCAAGAGTCTGCAAATATTTTTAACGTTTTAAATATTTTTAAATATTCATAGCAATATTCTTGAGGGGATAATGCCAGCTTACACCACTTGAGGATTTACCTTTGAGGAGACATCTGAATGATGCTTTACCAGTAATCATGCAAAGAACATAGTGAAAAGTTTCAACAAAACTTTTAACTATGTTTAATTACAAAATCGTAGAATTGTTTAGGTTGGAAAAGACCCTCAAGATCATTGAGTCCAACCATAAACCTAACACTTCCAAGTCCACTAATAAGGACTTGGTCCCTTAGAAAAAAGCCTAGATACATTTTTCTTTCAGAAGATGTCTGTTAATGATGAAAATGAGGCAAGGTCTTCAATTAATCTGTTAATATATGTAGCTCGCTTTCCTCATCACAAAGTGTCTTTGCAATTCTCTTATTTTCTTGAGCACAATTGACAATGGTGAGTATCAGCCATTCTCACCAAAGTGTCTCACCAAATAGGCTAGACACTAATCTGAGTAGAGGGTAGGCAGTCTACATCACCTGAAGACCTGGGCACCAATTGTTCCCAGAGGCTCCCAGACTTACAGTCTTAGATGATCAAGGTGCCTCCTAACCTTGCAGCCATGTAAATGTCTGCTTAGAAGTGTGTCTAGCACTGCTTTTATCCAGACAATGCTGTCCCCAAATCTCTGTGCTCAATCTGATGTGTTGAGCTGAGGCTTATGAATCTTTCACTACCAGTCTTACTTCTAGTCATGGTTCACCTAGCTTCCGCAGAGCATAGCTACTGTCTTCCTTGCAAGCACTGTTTTTCTAGTAGCCAGCACTTTGGTTTAACTTCCATGTGTGCCCAGAGGAGTTTGAACCTGAGTCTTCCACAACTGTGCTGAATGCCCTCAGGACTATACTGCAAGACCTTCCAAGACTGGGGCTAGTTGTGTGAAAGGAAAAGTAGGCATTAATACATTTTGTTAAAGAGAAGGCTAGCAGGTGTGTTAAATGTGTTTTCTGGTAGAAACAAGTGTCTGAGTCTCTGTTTCATGTTGTGACAAGTGCTCAATGCATGGACATCATGAATCCTGCCCTCTCAAAATAACAGGAATCTAGTAACTCGGAGTACTCAGTGAATATCATCTACTGCACCCTCTAAAAGACAAAACTTAGGCATTCTGGAGAGGAAAATAAATAATGCAACCTATTTAAAGGTTAAGTAGAACAGGGAAAATTATCCTGTTCCAAATGCTGTAACTGCACCAAAAAAGCGACCTTCCCTCCCTTTGCCAATGCGTAACTGTGCGTTATACAGAACAGGCTATCATCTACCATGCTCAGAGCAGAGAAGACTGTGCAGGAGGTGGCAGCACTCGATGGCTCAAGCTTGCCCTCAGCAGCTGCAAGAGGAGCCTCCCCATTCTTTGCACTTGAGGAGGTGATTGTCTCAGGGTGTCCTGAGTTGGAAGGGAGTGTCCTGGGTAAGTGACCATCACTGCTGCCAGAGGCTTTATCTGTGGGTGGGACATAATTCAGGCACCTCTAATTTTGGGAGGCAGAGCTGTCCTCTCTCCAGATTGACAGTGGGTACTGCTAAAAAATAAAGAAATAATCTCCCAGTCGTCCATGGCATTTTACTCAGAGAGATACTTGTGATCAGACAAAAGTTTTGCTGTCATCCATGAAGGAAGACTTGAAGGAAGCCTTTCTATGCTTTGTCCTTTCTTTTAATTCTTTTGCTTCTCTTTATGTAAAAGCAGTAATCAAGGCTAATTAAACTTTTCTCCAAAGCAGAGGCTCAGGAGTCAGCACTGCCTGCAGCCAAGCTGCGAGGACCAACTTACAAGTGGTGCAGCACAGTTTTTCTCACAGGAGGGTTGTACCAGTTGCACATCAATGCTCTTCACCAAGGCCAGGAGCACTCAGAACGGGCAGTACAGGGACCTGCCTTCTAGGAGGCTTGTCGTGTGTCTTTAGGTCTAGCACTCTTTTATTACAGTGCCAATTTTATTGCTGCATTGAAACTCTTCCTTCCCTGGAGGTGTTTAAGGCACAGGTGGACAAGGAGCATGGTTTAGTGTTTGATAGGAATGGTTGAACTCGATGATCCAGTGGGTCTCTTCCAACCTGGTTATTCTATGATTCTATGATGCTTTTTATTTTTTTTTTTTTTGTCTGTTGCAGGAATTCCTGATTGTGGTCCCAGGGCTGGATGAATTGGAAGCAGCATGTCATGGCAGCGAAGGAGTTGAGGAAATACAGTAGCCTTGTTGTTTCAGCAGATGGAAAGGTATTTGGGCCTCATCCTGCAAATTCTTCTTGTAATAAAGAAACTGTAGGATCAGTATCTTTCCCTTCCTCTCCGAAGAGATGGGGAAGAAGACTTATTGCCTTGACATATCAGGGATTTCTGTGTCAGCCTGTGCATACATCAGCTACGTGGCAAGCCGTCCTGAAGAAAGTGATATCAGCTGTAGTGATTTATAGGATGTGTGGTACTTCATCTGATTTGATTAAGACTACGCTGTTGCAGAGCAGCATAGATTATTTATTTTTAATAAAAAGAGGTTTTAAGGTGATGAGGTTCAGCAGTTCTCCCAGAGCATCACTCCTTTTGCCTGCTAGAGAGTTTTTAGCCTGCCTTCCCTCGTGCAAAGAGGCCACTAGCTATGACGCTTTGCTGGCTTCACTTCCCTGCTTGTGGAGCTGGCAGCCCTTTTCCCAGCCTTCCCAATACACTGGGCATCCTGTGGCGCCACGACTGGCGCACGTCGACATCTGAAGCCCTGCGCCGGAGCACGGGGCTGCGGCTGGCTGCAGCCCGGACAGAAGGCTGCGAGGGGCCGAGCGTAAACAGAGGCAGCTGGTCACACAGCATGGTGTGGCGGGCCCACGAAACATGGCAGATGCAGCTTCAGCTGTTATTGGGTACAGAGCATCAGCCTCCAAGCCTGGGTCACATGAAGGACCCGCTTTCGCTGTGACAGTGCAGTGTCAAACTGCCATTCTTCTTCTGAAGTCTGCCACATCTCCTGAGCAGCAAAGCCCCAGCCTCTGGTTCACAGGCCAAGGGACAAAAAGATCATGTATATCAAGGATTATGCATTTACACCAAACTCTGCAGTTACGGGAGAGTTCTGCTTTTGGAGTTTAAGACTTCATTCAAAGCTCTCTTTTTTGTTTTTTTTTTTTTAAAAAAAGATAATTCCACTACAGAGTTAGTGGATACAAAGCATGGCTTATTTTGACATAATAAGCTGATATGAGCTCTGTGATATAGCAGAAGAGAAATTTGACTGAGCTAACACTCGCTACACCTAGCACTCTCTTAGTACATCAGTTTATTAATTTCTTTTTAAAAATCATATTCTGTAAGGTGGTCAAAATGTTTTAGAGCTGTTAGTGTTCTGGAAAATCTGCCACAATTTCAGGTGGCAGTGATGTTAATAATCAATGCACCCCGTTCGGTTCTGACTGCCTCTTACAGAGACATTTCATGATGTTAAACTCCTTTCTCACCTTGCTGTCACCTGCAGAAGCCAAGCTGAGCTGAAAATCTCTGTGGCTATCAATATAACAGAGCAAAATCTGGATTTATAATTATGTAACATTTATCATTTTGTGACATGCAGGCTATACAGAGTACCCATACAGACTTCTTTTGTTGTTTATTGCTGCACCTAAGCACCATGCTGCAAAGAGTTAAACAATTTAGGAAAGTCTTGGAAGTATAAAAACATTTTTTTACATCACCATTTTAAAACTTTCTCCTGTGGAAGTTAATCAAGAGGCTCAAAAACTTCCCAGTAGAGTCTTTTTGACACTGCCTTTGTACCAGAGGATAGCGTACAGTGAGTATGCTCTTCAGGCATAAAATGATACATCTATTCCTACCCTAAAATATATTTAAAATGTTTCTGAAAAGAAAATCTCTTTCTTTTCCTTTGTCAGGATAATCTTTAACTGAGTAAACAAAACCACAAAAGGAAAATAAAGAGAAATCCTAGACAAGGCATCAAGAAAAAGCATTGTGATGGGCCAGCTTTAGGTCTGCAACTTAAAAGGCAATTTCTTTAGATCTTTCACATTCAAGGGACTGCCGTTCTATTTACTGAGGGATCAGTAGCGGGCATTTGTGAATCAGTATGAATTGAAGCCTGAAGCAGCATTGCTTCTTTGCTGGTATGGGTGTCTATAGAAACAGATGTAAAAAGAAAAAGGGGAAAAAAAGGCTAATATAGTATGTTGTTCAGAGACCATCCAGTAAGAGATGTTCTTGTTCAGCCCTGCCCTTCTCTGAAAACCTGGGCTTGCGTGAGCTGCGGAAGGGTGTGCTGTGACTATAAAACTGGTGTCTGTTGCAGGGATTACTCCTTAATCTTGGGTGAACAAAATGAAGTACTAAAATTGCTTATTATTTGATGTCTAAATAAAAGTTGTCTAATTTTTCAAGGTGCATAACACTCAGTTTTACCTTAGCACATCTGGAATTCAGGCTACTGTTTGAAATCATCAGTACAGTCCCTTCTTACTCAACTACTGAGTTTTAATCTACCACATCAACTGGAGTTATGGTTTAAGAACATCACCCTCCTCTGCCAATCATATCCTTGATTGTTATTTTTTTCTTCCTTTTATTATCATCTGAGAAATGTGGGGAGGTTGTTAGGAAAATTAGCCAGCAGAATTGATGTTATAATTTGTCTGCACTTCTCCACTGCAAAAGAAAGAGACAAGAAGTAAAACTTGTGAGGGAGCCTAAGCACGTTTCCCTTGCAATTTTGCCTTGCTGTACTTTCATTGTGACCTCGTGTAGACTGCTTGAAGCAGTCTTGGAAAAAGACCCACTCTGCCAGAGGGATGAGGTTGTCCTGTCTTAAGGCAGGGGTTTGAGATGCATGGAGCAGTTCACACTATGGTGGAGGACAACTGCAATCAGTGTAGTTGCTGAACATTCAAGAGGCTCAATTAAGTTGAAATGCCCTCATCTCTAGGACTGCCAGCTCCCTTGAAGATTGGTGGCTCACAATAGTTTTTTTGCCCTGAATCCTTCAGTGGGTTTTGCATACAGGGGCCTGCCTGGCTTGTAATGTCCTGGGCTGGTTTTATCAGATGATTTACTTTAGGCTGGAAGAATTTCAGGATGTCTCTTGTCCAATCTGTTCCCCAAGCAGGGCCAGCTCTGATCTCGGACTGGACTGCTCAGTGCTTTGCTCAGGTAGATCTTGAAAACTGAGGATAGACCCTACACAACTTCAAAGGTCAATGGCTTAACCCAGCAAAAGATCATAACATCATAGAATCACCAGGTTGGAAAAGACCCATTGGATCATCGAGTCCAACCATTCCATTTCAAACACTAAACCATGCCCCTCAGCACCTTGTCCACCCATGCCTTAAACATCTCCAGTGAAGGTGACTGTTCCAGTGCCCAATGACCCTTGCTGTGAAAATTTTTTTCCTAACGTCCAGCCTGAACCTCCCCTGGTGAAGCTTTAGGCCATTCCCTCTCATCCTGTACCCTGTCAAAAAGATGGTCAAGGGCAGGAGGGGAGGGGTGGTAAGGGGTGTATGGAGTGCCCTCAAGCCTGCAGGCAGCGCCTGGAAGCTGTCTGCAGTAGAGAGCAGAGTCTTGGTGAAAGGACTCTGAAGGAGAAAATTGTATTGCAGGTTATGCTGCGGTGGGAAGGTTATTCCTGAGAGAGCAATTGTTTCACTTTTGCTTTAATGTCTGTTTTGTGGGAGAACTACCTTGTTTTCTGAACTGGAGGGTCTCTATGGAGAGTCCAAGACCAGGATCCAGGGAGAACCCTAAGCCCATGCACAGGTGAAAAGAAATTGATCCCAAAGGGTGGAGCGGACACTGCGGGATCATTACTAGCTGGTCTCAGTTTCAGTGCATTCAGTATGGATATCGAAACCTCACACTGTGCTGCAACTCTGTATCAGATGGCAGTTTTTCTCACTGTTTTAATCAGGTCTTCACATCATCAGAATATACTCCATTGCGTTTATGGATGTAGCTCAGAAATAGCCAGTTTTATAATATCTGTGTTTCTTTAAAAACCATAAATCTCAGAGCACATTCACAGTGTATCTGGAAATAGCCAGTGGTACAAGAAAACTCTTTTACAACTAATGACACTAATGTGCCAGCACAGAAAAACTCATTAATTTTGCACTGTTTTTCTTTTTGATACTATTTACTACTGTAATTTATCTAGTTTGTTCTTTGACATCATTTAATATCGTAATTTATCTGCGTTTTTTAAGACTATTGTAATCTACTTACTGCTGTTTCAAGACAACTGCTCCTCAGGACAAGAATTGTTTTGCAGTGTGTGGTCAGCCTGCATATTTAAGAGGTCTGTAGAAACAGGGAACTTCCCACTTAACTGCTGGATCCTCCAAGACTAAAGATTGCATCTGTTTTTTTATTTGCTCAGAACAACATGCCAGCAAGCATCAGTTTATACATAAACACTAGAGATGTTGAAAACATAGTAGGTCAATTTGTCCACTCCCTCTCACAGCCCCATCCCTCTGGAATACCTTTTTCTTCATGCTTTGTCCTGTCTAGTCCTAGCAAGTGACGGGACTTCTGCTGTGGGATTTACGCTATAGATTAATGAGCTGCAAAACTTCACATATGTTTAAATCATTGTACTGGCTCCCCCTGCCCCCGTTTATATCTTCGTTGTCAATAAGGCAGTAGAGAGGCAAGCACCAGTCCATTTATCAAGTCATCTTACCTGGTGAGATGCGGCTCGACTTAGCACCTGACATGATAATAAGCATCAAAGCTTTAGCACCTGATGTTAGCACAAGGTGCCTTTCCTCCCGAAACATCTGGTCCCCTGATAAATTGTTACACTCGCCACCGCTCACCGTACTGCCATTCCCTAGATCACAGGAGAGCCCTGCCTGGTGCGTGCTGCTCCAGGTCTGTTCTCAAGTTGTTGCGGCGCGCCGGCCGTATGATGACAATTAGAAGCAGTTAGTGTGCAGATGAGGCTCCGGAGTGGCAGGTGGCGGGAATGGGGCTCAATTAACTAACATGCACAAAATCCTTTGCTAATGAGGCTGGGCCACCCCAGATGAGCAGGAAAGCATGTGTCGCGGACAGCAACAGGGGATTTGAAACTGAGAGGGAGAGAAACTGGTCAACAGGTATCGTCGGTGAGCAAATAAGCCTTTCCAGATCACTACAGTCAGATTAAGTGACGGGTTTAAATCTGTGCACTGAAAGTCAGTGAAGGAGCTGGGCAGAATTTCGTCTCCTCTGCCTCTAAATTTGCTGCCAGATTTTTCCTTCCTGGTGTCCTCCGTGTTAACCTGCTCTTTTGTCAGAACTCTGACAGTGATTACAGTACAATATAAACTTTATTAAAATCCACCTATATTGCCAAAATACTGACACAAAAGATAATGGAGGTCAAAAAAATAATTAGTTTTCTAGGCTTTCAAATTGGATAATTTTAAAACAAAGCAAAAGCTGCGTTTGGGATGGGTTACTTGAGTCCCTGGACATTTTGCAAGGTACATTCTGGTTTTTTTTTTGTCTTTCTATGTCAAGCAGCAGTTTACAGTTAGAGAATGGAGTCATAGACAACCCTGTAAAGGATTTTTTAGCTTTAGCATGTCATACGTCAGCATTTTAATTTGGACTAAAATTTACAGTGGAAGCTGTCACTGTGACCATGATACTGCTTCTAAGCCAATTCTCAAAATCCTGCCTCCTTTATACCAGTTAATTTTAAGTTATTTGCAACGGAATCTATAACTGTGAGTATTTTTGCATGTGTTGTATACAGTATCTAAAATTCTGCAATATGGAATTTCCTGCTGAACTTTTGTTTTCCCCAGGAATGTTTTTAAAGTAGAGGGTACTTTTTTGTCCCTTGAGTGCCATGACCAGTGCATAGGGACTTATTTTCAAAATGTGTCAGTAATGTGAATGTACCTGAGAATACACAGATTTTTCCCATTCAGTGTGGTGGACTGATCAGAAGTCCCAAGAAAATATAGCACTCCATAACCAGAAGCAATGAGGCAAAGCCTAGATGAAACACAATATAGAAAGTGAACACCCCTGGAGTCCTTGACAGTATTTCAGTACACCAGGAGCTGTGTATCTATTTCTCTAATTGCATATTTTCAACTGACACAGTGTGATGAGGCTTGAAGAAAGGAGAATTCTTTTAACTCTTTTACTGGAGAAATTTAAAAGGGGAAAAAATCACTCCTGTG
Organism: Clamator glandarius; assembly: GCA_033459285.1. Classification (NCBI taxonomy): domain Eukaryota; kingdom Metazoa; phylum Chordata; class Aves; order Cuculiformes; family Cuculidae; genus Clamator; species Clamator glandarius. The sequence continues at coordinate 55,822 of JAUNZM010000310.1, read as the reverse complement.
ATTGAAGTTATAATATAATTTTACACATTTCTCGTAATTCTGAAAAAATTTCCCAGTTTCCTTAGCAGGTCTGGCATGATTTCTAAGGCATTTTACTTCGTGTGTTGATAAAATTTTACCAGTTTTACTTGAGTGTGTTTTACCTTGATTCCAAGGCATCCCCTGCATCAGACAAACAATAGACTTTTCTATAGTGTCCATCCCTAGCAGAAAGTTGCAATTATTATAATTCCATTGGAAATATCAGCTTTGTAAGTGTCTACATGTTACTGTGAACAAACTTTTCTATGCTTTATTTCTGACTTCCGTCTCTCCAGCCTCCACACGGATGCTTCATGCTATTGAGCTGTTAAGAGCTGAACAGCTTCTTCAGTCAGTCTCCTGACAAGTAGCACGTGTTTTTTTTTCATTGGGAGATAACAGTTAAAGCTTGTATGTCCCTGGGTCAATGGCTGTTACTCTTTACACGGCATGCCATTAAATTATGACTCAGTATAAAACCAAATATTTCCTCATGACTTTAGAGAATTCTGCACTCTGGAGTATTTTTTGGCTCAAAAGCCCTTAAGCACTTTTGTTTGTATGAGGGTTCCATAGGGATGTTAACCTTAGTGTCCTGGGTAGGCTTTAAAGTAACCAACTTACCCTTGTAAATGGGAGTGGGGGAGTAGACTGATCAGATCTGTTTTTTTCCTTCCTGTCCCAAAGCTGGTTTTGCTGTTTCTGTGGGTTTCAGAGCAGATGGTCTGCAGGATCCACTTCCATATCGGGTGGCATGCGTGGTAGGGTCATTTGTAAATTTGTGCCAACCTAAAACAAAATGCTGGACACTTGAGGACCCCGTGAGCATTAAATAATGTATGAATATGCAGCTCTTTGTAAATGATAACTTACTATGAAAAAACAAGAGAGGAATATTTTAAGGTTTTTTTAAATTCTGCAGACAAAAAAGGGTGATATGCTAATTTTTTCAACCCACCTATAGGACCTGTTGCAAAAAGATCATCAGAGACTTTGGGTTTTTTTCCTGGAAAATGAAATTACATAGGATGGCTTTGAAATAAAAGCCCTGGTTCAAGGATCTGTAGGTTTTAGATAATCTCAGTATAAAGTAATGCTTTAGACTCTAAATTTAGGAGATAATGGTACTCCTCAACAGTTGTGTTCTATTCTACCTTTTACCCAAAACCCAAAAGAGTATTTTGGTTCAATATAAAACTAAAATAAGGAAGTAACTGTGGGAAAATGCCAGAGGATAGACGTTGCTGACTGTTGCTTTTGAGAAGCAGAGGGAAAGACTCTGAAGGGGAAAACACCCCCACAGAAACTTTATCTTGTACTTGGTCTGGCAGCTACCTACTGTGTAGGTCCCCATATAACAAGGACAGTGATGGAGAGCTTTTGTGTGGCTTCAAACAAGGCTTACTCAGCTGGCAGAAAAGAGGTGTTCCTTACAGACAGCCACTGGAGCAAGGGAAAGACATTACAGAGGGAAAAAGGCTAAAAATATAAAAGAATAAGCAGAAAGAACAGGTTCCAGAATGAGTGGGATGAACAGGCATCAAGCAAGGAGACAAAAGGGAAAAAACCCTCTAAGATGATGTGTGCTGAACGGTTACAGGCACACAGGGCCATCAACTTGGTGCTGGAGGTGTCTGGTGGCTGCTCTGCTGAAGGCTGCCTAGATGAAAAGCTTGCTGTGCAGAGGAGGTCTCAGGGTATGCAGTGCCAAATAATCCAGTCCCCCTCCTCAAGAAAAAGAAGACTGAAGGTAGATGATCCACTAATTTACATCCTTTGCCAAGCACAAATAATTGATGCAGGAAAAAGTAAATATCATACACCAGTACTAAAAAGGAGCCTTCTCAAAGGAAATGGGTAACAGAGAGAAGATAATTGCAATATATTACAATATAACACACAGTACCATATACTAAAGTTTCTATACGTGTGCTTAATTTCACCCCAAACAGTTCAGAGTTTGCAAATCACCTCCATGAGGATTTAGCCATACACCTTCCATTAGCATGAACAGACTGGTGACTGAAACCTGTAGATAGCTTTGCAATTCCCAAGTCTTTGATATTCTGCAGTACAACCTGCTGGGATAAAACAAGAATAGTTGGAAGTCACTGCCCTGCCTCTGTTAGATTGGATCTATTCCCATTTTGATATCCCAAGCTTGAATTATGGAACTTTTTCTGAAGGTCAGCATCTTCTTTACAACACAGATTCAACGTCCTTGGTGGGTGGTATATGTGCAGTGGGCCATGAGAAATGTTCATAGTGTTGAGATTAAAATAACCTCCCAAGCTAGATGAAATATAATTCTAATTTATAATCTAACTGTGGAGATTATTAACTCATTCCCCTCTCCACTCACATAGATGTTATTTCTATTCTTAAACATCCAGTTAGGCAGAGTACTAGACAGAACAAGGCCACACAAAGTTTACGGAGAAAAGGGCGGGGGGGTTGGTTAAAATAGATTTTTGGAGGGAAACTTAGGTGTTTCTGGTCCAGTCCTGTTTAATGGTCCAGTCCTGTTTAATGTCTTTATTAACGACCTGGATGAAGGCATCGAGTGCACCCTTAGCAAGTTTGCAGATGACACTAAGCTGGGAGGAAGTGTGGATCTGCTGGAGGGTCGGGAGGCTCTGCAAAGGGACCTGAACAGGCTGGGCCGCTGGGCTGAGACCAACGGCATGAGGTTTAACAAGGCCAAAGGCCGAGTCCTGCACTTGGGGCACAACAACCCTAAGCAGAGGTACAGACTAGGAGAAGCCTGGCTGGAAAGCTGCCTGGAGGAGAAGGACCTGGGAGTGTTGGTTGACAACCGACTGAACATGAGCCAGCAGTGTGCCCAGGTGGCCAAGAAGGCCAATGGCATCTTGGCTTGTATCAGGAACAGCGTGACCAGCAGGTCCAGGGAGGTTATTCTCCCCCTGTACTCGGCACTGGTGAGACCGCACCTCGAGTACTGTGTTCAGTTCTGGGCCCCTCACCACAAGAAGGATGTTGTGGCTCTGGAGTGAGTCCAGAGAAGAGCAATGAAGCTGGTGAAGGGGCTGGAGAACAAATCTTATGAGGAACAGCTGAGAGAGCTGGGGTTGTTCAGCCTGGAGAAGAGGAGGCTGAGGGGAGACCTTATTACTCTCTACAACTACCTGAAGGGAGGTTGTGGAGAGGAGGGAGCTGGCCTCTTCTCCCAAGTGACAGGGAACAGGATGAGAAGGAATGGCCTCAAGCTCCACCAGGGGAGGTTTAGGCTTGAGATAAGGAAAAAGCTCTTCACGGAGAGGGTCGTTAGGCATTGGAACAGTCTGCCCAGGGAGGTGGTTGAGTCACCATCCCTGGAGGTGTTTAAGGTGAGGGTGGATGAGGTACTTAGGGGCATGGTTTAGCGATTGGTAGGAATGGTTGGACTCCACGATCCGGTAGGTCTCTTCCAACCCGGTTATTCTGTGATTCTGTGATTCTGTGTTTTTACTGTTGAGCTTTTTGCAACTGGATGGGTTACAGCACATTTCAGGAAAGGAGAGGGAAGGAGAGAAATGTGTACCACCAGTATGATGAGCTAAAAAGCCAGGAGTGGAAATCAGTGTTAAAATCTCCTGATGGATAATAGTCCAATAGATTGTAAGGATGATAATCTTGTGGATACTGAAGAGTACCACTATGTTTTAAGAAGCAGGTGCTCATTGTGCATAAGTAATTACAGATATATCAGCTGCGGTGGAGCTGATTTATAACTGGTCTGAACAAGAAGTCAGAAAGATTGAAAGTTATTTGGCAGAAGGAGAAATCTGGTGAATGGGAGGGGGCATATATTATAATGAAGAATTTGAATAAACATCTTTGTGTGAAGGCAGTATGAAATAAAGTTGGCAGAGGGGAATTCAGAAGCTCTTACGAGAGATTTTATCTAAGAAGAAGGCAATTCTGAGAGCTTGATGTTATTTTTTTGCTTATGAGAATTTGTTTCTGGTTTGCAGGATATCTTTGTTAAATATGTTCTGGGTGATGCACCAGGAGCTCAGGCTTTCCATCCTTAATATCGTCCTCCCAATATATGCAGTGCACACTGACCTTCCTCATGGAAAACCTACCTTCTGTGAAAGGGAAAAAGGTATACACAACCACAGATATAAACAGTAAAAGATAAGGATTTAACCATCCCTTCCTCATCACTTCCTTTACTTTAGAGAGTTGAATACCACCTCGTGAAAACACTGATGGTAAAGCCTTTGCTTTTGGAGACCTTGGTTGCAGGTGAGTGGAAAGAGAAAGCTATGTGAAGCTTACACATAGCACGCTCTGGGGGGAAGAAAAGTAAAATTTTTCACTGCTTCTATGCAATGAAAAATCAGTTCACAGAAAGTTTAAGTTCCACTGCAGTTCTTGCCTGTGAACAAGCTGTCAAATCATCTTGGTAGGAAGCTGCATTGAGGTATTGTCCTTAATTGCTCAGATAATTTTCCGTTTTGACAGCTGCAATACCTGGTTCAACATGGCTGCTAACAAAAAAGTCAACCATTAAGTATGTTTTCTTAAACAGTGACTGATAAGTTGTTACCTTTCAGCATCTTCAGCTAATTAGACATCTCAAGTCAAAGCTAATTCGGTGGAAAACATTTCTCGGCTTAATGACATTTATGGGCAATTAGGCATGGAGCAGAAAGGAATACACATTCACATTTCAGCCTATTTCCAGTGCTTAACAAGAACCCACCTCTTTCTCCACTGGAGATTTCTCATTCTCTGAGGAATACCTTCCTTGCAGACACCACAGGTCCTCTTGTTTTTCTGGAAACCAGCAATCACTTGTGTGAAACAAGCTACCACACAGTAATGAGGCATAGACAGAGACAAAATTAGGCACAGTAAAAGCTTTTGCACTGTTTAGGCTCTTGTCTCACCAAACAAGGATTGTGCTTAACTCCACAATAGGAGCGTATTGACTGTCTCTGAGAAATGTTCATAGTCTTAAAGTCTTTACATGAAGTTTGACAGAGGATTTGGAAAAACAACACATGAACTTGTCCCCGTGCTTCTTTGAAGAGATGCCAGAACATGATTTCTTTCTTTCTAGTTGCTGTGGGCTGAGGAAGCTGGGGAGGAAAATAAGTAGTGGTCCTTGCTGGATATGGGTGGGCACGGGCACCCTTGGGCAAGGACATGGCAGCATTTGGAAGGTACTGCCCAGATGACACCTCCTGGTACAGACAGGGGACTGGCTTTTGCCATCAGAAAGTATCCTGTTGGGACTGCTGCCTGCTTCTGATTTTCACAAAAGCTTGCAAAACCGTAGAATCTGTGTGTAGTGCCAGTGTCATATTTAGCTGAAATTGGTCAAAAGCTACATGGTCTGATAAAACCTGGTTACATCCCTTTTCCTCTGGAATTCAGGCTTAATTGCAAATGAAAGGCAGACTGAGGATGCAAATATGTCCTCCAGTTTTGCACTGCCTGTGTGAGTCACTTTTTCTGGACCCAGCCCTGATGGGCCTCAGAGATGGGGCCACAACTCTAGAGACAGATAACCAAAGTCTTGTATTTTTCTAATGATGCAAGAAGCATCTCCAGAGCAAGCTGGAGTGCCAGCAAAACAAGGTGTTAGGCAAAACTCTTTGATGAAGTCAGGTTGGGCAGATACAGGTGAAAGCACAGTCATTCTAAGCGCTACCTACAATTTCAGACCAGTAATAACTGCAAGGAATAAACTGAGGCATTCTGAGTTCTCACACATTAGAATTAGGTCTGGGCTCATTTTTGCAGGGCCCAGACTTTTGCTTTAAAACTGCGTTGGTTTTAGAGTGCACATGCACTGAACCAGAAGAATTATGGTTTATGGCATCCACACCCAAATTGTGCAATTGTCTAACCTGGTGTTACTACCCGGAAAGTAAATTTATTTTTAGTACTTTATTTTAGTACTCAAAGGGGGCCTACAGGAAGGCTGAGGAGGGGTGCAAAAACAGGATGAGGGTAATGGTTTTAAGCTGAAAGAAGGGAGATTTAGTTTAGATATTAGGGAGAAATGTATTCCTGGGAGGGTGGTGAGGCACTGGCACAGGTTGCCCAGGGCTGTCCCATCCCTGGAGGTGTTCAAGACTAGGTTGGATGAGGCTTTGAGCAACCTGATCCAGTGGGAGGTGTCCCTGCCCATCGCAGGGGGGTTGGAACTGGATGATCTTTAAGTTTTCTTCCAACCCAACCCATTCTATGATTCTATGATTGCATGACTTCCAAGGGCAACAAAATGTCATACCAGGCTCTAATCTCTGCCCTATTTAGATAAGATGTGTCTTTCTTTATTCTTTTCTCGTACCAAGTCTATGCGTACCAAGTCTATGCCAGCACTGAAGAGATGCACAACAATGTTAATTAATGGCCTTCCATAAGTGAAGCAGGGACACAGTGGGTGTAAACGTGCATCGTCCTGGCAGGCGAGGAGCAGCTCCTACTCTGGCATCAGGGTGTAGTGGGTTGTATTTGGGCCTGGAAGCAGTAAATCCACTTCAGAAGCAGCGAAGAGCATCTGCAGTATTTGCAGGTTAGGGAGGCTCTGCAGAGGGATCTGAACAGGCTGGACCAGTGGGCTGAGGCCAGCGGGATGGGGTTCAACAAGACCAAGTTCCAAGTCCTGCCTTTGGGACACAACAACCCCGAGCAGTGCTGTGAGCCTGGGGGAGAGCGGCTGGGAAGGCAGAGAAGGACCTGGGGGTGCAGGTGGGCAGCGGCTGAGCGTAAGCCAGCAGTGGCCCAGGTGGCCGAGGGGTTTGGGTCAGATGCAGCGGGGCCAGCAGGACCGGGGCCAGGATGGTGCCCCCAGGCTCGGCACTGGCGAGGCCGCACCCCAAATCCTGTGTTCAGTGCTGGGCTGGAGCATGTCCAGGGAGGAGCAACAAAACTGGTGAAGGTGCTGCAAAACAAGTTTTATCAGGAGCAGCTGAGGGAGCTGGGGTGGTTTAGCCTGGAGAAGAGGAGGCTGAGGGGAGACCTCGTTGCTGTCTACAACTACCTAGAGGGAGGTTGCAGAGAGGTGTGTGTTGGTCTCCTCTCCCAGGTGACAGGGGACAGGACAAGAGAGAATGGCCTCAAGCTCCGCCAAGGGAGGTTTAGGCTGAACATTAGGAAAAAAATTTTCACGGAAAGGGTCATTGGGCACTGGCAGAGGCTGCCCAGGGAGGTGGTTGAGTCACCTTCCCTGAAGTGTTTCAAAGGTGGGTGGATGAGGTGCTTGGGGACACGGTTTAGTAGTAGACAGGTACAGCCGGAGTTGATGACCTCTAAGGTCTTTTCTAACCTAATGGCAACATGTTTCTATGATCCGTTTGCGCATCTTGCTCTACAATTCAATGTATGTAAATCAGCAGCCCAGCGTTCGTTACACATGCAAGTTACACTTCACGCGGCCAGGCTTTATTTACAGGAGCCGGGTATTAGAAACCGCAAACGCCACCGACAGTTCTCGTTGCCGTGACAGGCCCCCATCCCTTCCGGACACGGAATCGTTTCTCCGTTCAGTGACTCACACGCGACCACCTCCCGGCCCGCGTCCCTTTGGAACACCCCTCTCCCCGCTGCACCCCCCGGCCTCCCTAGCGGCGCCATGTGCCGCTCGGCCGGCAGGCGGCGCTGCTGAGCCCCGCAGGGCCGGGGATGGGGGGAGAGGGGGCAGCTCCCCCGCCAAAGGAGGGTTTTGTTAAAGAAAGCGGGCGGGGCAAGCTGGAGGAGCGGGGCTGGGCGAGCCTCGTGAGGGTCAGCGAGGCCAAGGGCGACGTCCTACACCTGGGCTGGGGCAGTCTGCCATTCCGGTGTGGGACGGGGATAATGCGACTGAGCTGCCCTGCAGAGAAGGACGTGGGGGTGCGGGTCGATGAGAAGCTCGACATGAGCCGGCAACGTGCGCTCGCAGCCCAGAAGGCCAATTAATTGTGTCCTGGGCTGCATCAAAAGAAACGTGGCCAGCAGGGCGAGGGAGGGGATCCTCCCACTCTGCTCCACTCTTGTGAGACCCCACCTGGAGTACTGTGTCCAGTTCTGGAATCCTCAACATAAGAAGGATATGGAGCTCTTGGAACGAGTCCAGAGGAGGCTACAAAGATGATCAGAGGGCTGGAGCTCCTCTCATATGAGGACAAGCTGAGAGAGTTGGGATTCTTCAGCCTGGAGAAGACTCCGAGGAGAACTTATAGCGACCTTCCAGTACCCGAAAGGGGCTACAGGAAAGATGGGGAGGGGCAGTTCACAAAGGCTTGTAGTGATAGGACAAGGGGCAATGGATCTCCACTATAGACTGGAGAGAGGCAGATTTAGGCTAGACATAAAGAAGAATTTCTTCCCAATGAGAGTCGTGAGGCGCCGGTGCAGGTTGCCCAGGGAAGCTGTGGCTGCCCCATCCCTGGGGGTGTTCAAGGCCAGGTTGGATGGGGCCTTGGGCAGCCTGGGCTGGTGGGAGGTGTCCCTGCCCATGGCAGGGGGTGTGGAACTGGATGGGCTTTAAGGTTCCTTCCAACCCAAACTCTTCTATGATTCTGTGAAAACAGGCTGAAATGGGCCCTCCAGCAAGGGAAAAGTTCATGTGCTGCTTTCCCAAATCCTCTGTCAAACTTTATGTAAAGACTTTAAGACTATGAACACTAAGTGACAGTCAATACTGTGCTACTATGGAGTTAATCACCATTTTTGTGTGGCAAGACAGGAGCCTGAACAGTGTAAGTGTTGCAGAACAATCCTCCCCCAGCTCCCCTAAACCACAATCTGGCTTTCCCAATCGCAGTCCAAGGCACTGGGGACTGTAAGGGGAAGTTCCTTCAAGTCTAGAGCTCCCTAAGCCATCCCAGGCTACACTGAGGAGGTGACTTCTAACAGCCTGCACAGTTTCTCAAGATTGACAGTGCCTTACATGTGTTGCATGGGGGCATGGATGCCTCTTTTGGTAGCCTCTGCTAAAAAGCAAGAGGGTTTTCACCTCATTATTTGTTTCACTGTTGGGTCGTGGCTTAATATATTATCCAGCAATGTAGGAATTTCCAGGAATGTCCTGAAATTCCCCCTCTCCCTTTTTTCTTTGTGTGCTTCCAAATTTCAGAGGCACTGGCATGTCAGTCTGGCTAAAAGAAGGCCTCCCAAAACATTGCTAGAATGTGTAGTGCTGTGCTTCTTCTCTGTCCTTCTGCCAATGCACCTCAGATCTCCGCTTTCTTCTAGCCCACCTTTTGTTCAGGATTTACTTTTTGTCTGCTCCCTATGTTGTGCTCCCTTAAACTCCCACAGCACGTCCCTCATTCTGTGGGCATTGCCCACAGTGTAAAAGTGAGGCACCAACTTGAGGTGCTAGGTGGCAGCTTTCCCACAAAGGGAGACTTCCATTAAACAATAACAAGCTGGACTGGGCCCTCCAGCAGCTACATATCCTCCAGCCAGCCTTCCCTGGGCTGTTGCTCCCACACATCTCAGAGGCCTGTTTGATGCCAGCACCACTGAAAGAGAGAGAAGCCATCTGGAGAAAAAGGTTTTGTGTGTCCTCTTTTGTGCCTCAAGGAATTAATCTATTGGGAGTCAGAATAAACACAACGCTTTATAACTTGAAAACAAAATGCAGAACTTGTTGCTTAATGCTATCTTCTCCCTGTACTGTTCTGGAGGGAAGAAAGTAAAAAGCCGTTCCCTGCTAAGGCCTTCTTAACATGTCGCAGCACAAGTAAGAAAAATAGCTATGTAGGCAAACCATAACCAATAATGGATAAAGCATCCAGTAATTGATGGATGTGCAAAATCAGGCATCAAATTTTGGCTTGATGTCTCGTCCTGGGTGAGGCATTGAATCCTGCCCTCTTTCTGCCTCTATTTTCCTTCCGTGAAATGGAGGCAAGAGTTCACACAGCCAGTGTAAGCGTAAGTTTCTGTTGGGTTTGGACAGTGCCCATACACTCCTGTAACAGGGGTGGGGTAACTCCATAGCTTATTTGTAGGCTTCATGTGGTTTTGGTTGTACACAGACATGAGGGGGGACAGGCTTGTTTTCTGAACCAGGGTAGCTGATAAAAAACCCACACAACAGGCAGGAGAGCTGCATCTTCAGCTTTATGTTGGGAGGGCAAGGAAGACTTTGCAGTAAAGATCCAGCCACTGTGGCAGCAACTGCCAGGAAAGCAAACTGGACAAATGGAAGGTAGAATTTCTATCCAGGGGTAGTTCTGATTTGTCACTGGCAGTGAAAAAGTTAAAACTCATAGGGTTATTCATGAATTCTGCTTTTTAAAAACATGTCCCATTAAAATGCAGATTTAGTCTTCCATTTGCAAAGAACATAGTTATTTCAAATTCTGTATGGGAATCCTTTTTGTATTTGTATCTTTTGGGTAGAAAGTCCAGCTGCCTCTTGTGAGATTGCACATATCTCTTCAGATGTCAACAAATCATTGAAAAGTGTCAGAAAGGGGGAAATGAAAGATAATTATTCAAACCATGGAGAGCTACTTTGAAAGTGAATAGAATCTGTCAGATAGTCTTTTGAGAACAGCAGTTGGCTGCTTGTATTGGATATATTAAATGGACATATCTAGATGCAAGTAATGCTGTTTTAGATTCGGATCGGTTTAAGTTGGAGGATTTTTCTGGTGGAGGTAGCTGAAATCACCAGAAATTATTGAAGGAAAATTAGTTAGGAAGGTTTTATAAAGAGATTTGGTGATATATTAAAAGAAATAGGAAGCTCTGTAAATAAAATGCATGGTCTTTCAGCTAAAGAAACAGAAGCTTTACATATTTGCCCATTGTACTCTGAAAGTGCAGTGGGATTAAGGACAAGGAGGACTTGAATAAAATGGAAATAAATGGGGTGGTGGCAGTGTTAAGGGGCACATTCCCAAAGGAAACATATCACAACAAATTTGGAGAAATCACCATTATTTCTGAGTAGAAAAATATTATTGAGAATTTGCTTAGACTGATTTTTTTGTTCTGGTAAGCAACTTGACAATACTGGCCCTTGATGCTACAAAACCTGCCTCTGTGAGTAACTTTCTGCACTTCCTTTGTTCGTTTCCTTCATCTGAAGCATGGAAGCAGACCAGAAATTTGCCTTCTTTTTTTTCCCCAGAGAAAACTGAAGAGATGGTATTTCATGAGGAACAGAGTACAGCTCAACCAAAGGCTTTCTGCCTTTCTGAAACTGCCAAAAAATGCTTGCTACTGTATCTCACAGGACAGTCGCCAGTGTTTTTACTGTAATGCTCCAGTCATGATAGGAATCCTGCATATTTTCTGGACCAGAAATGAGGGCACTACTGCAGGCTAATGAGTGATATGCTATCTGCAGGAGTGCTGATACCAACATCCATCCATGTTCATATGGTGCAACACTGTATAGAAAGAAGACTTGAAGCAAATAAAAGGTATGGAAAGAGGTACTGAAGACGAGTGAGAAGTACATGCAGGTGGGAAGCTGCAGCCAACATCTTTCAAGTTTGACTTTTTTTCCTTCCCTTTTTCAAGTCTACTTTGTGTTTCTATTGACTGTACCAGCCCATGCTACGTTATATGTAAATAAACCCACAGCAGCACTACATTATCTGTGCTTTTAATAGAACAGAATCAGAACAATTTAGGTTGGAAAAGACATTTGAGATCATAAAGTCCAACCCTTAACCTAGCACTACCACCTCCACCACTAAACCAAATCCACATGCCTTAAATACCTCCAGGGATGGCTACTCAATCACTTCCCAGAGGCAGCCTGTTCCAGTGCTTGACAACACTTGAGGCAAAGAGAATTTTCCTAATACCCAATCTAAACCTCGCCAGCACAATTTGAAGCCATTCCTTCTTGTCCTACCACTTGTTACCTGGGAGAAGAGACCAACACCCACCTCACTACAATAGCCTTTCAGTGATAAGGTCTCCCTTCAGCCTTCTTTTCTCAAGGCTGAACAGCCCCAGTTCCCCCAGCCACTCCTCATAAGACTTGTGCTCCAGACCCTTCACTAGCTTCATTGCTCTTCTTTCGTAGCACTTAGCACCTCTGGAGAGCAAGACAGACTATGCAGGACTGTCTGCTGGGAATAGATGGTGCTCCTGTGTGCTTTTTTTCTACTCCAGTCATTCTTTCTCTTACATGGCACAGAAACATTTTACCTGTGTCTTACAGCCCCAGAGGGAGAGCCAGTGCTGGCACCTGGTAACAGCAGTGCTTATTTCTGCTCTCTGGCATAAGAAAGGTGCTCTCTGTCTCAACCTCCTTTCCTACCCCCTTGCAGCAATCTAGCTTTCCACTTTTGCCTCGTAAAAACCTGATTACAAAATCAGCACACCTGGAAGCCCATTCCATGTGCAGATGCTATATCATAAGCACAATGAATTCTCGGGTCTACCAGATACTTTAAAATCCTTGCTTCCATAGGCCATCCTATCAGGTCAGGTCACAATCCTAGCAGATCTGAAGTAGGACAATACTGTGTTAAGACCTGGATGTTCCAGAGTTTTATTTGCTTTAACTGAATTTCCTAAATTATCCAGCAAGTGCAAATCAGAAGTCTATGCCTACCTTCAAAGGAAGGAGGCCACTTTGGGGTTCTTCTGCCTTCTTAAGGAAGGAGGCAACTTTGGGGTGACCTGACTAGTTTTTCTAGTAGGTAAATCCCCATCCCTGCCTACCCTCAGTGGGCTGGTGCCTGGTAACTGAAGCCATGCAGCAACTCCACCAGACTTTTCTTCCTTCCCAGATAGGTGCAAGGAGCAGTGACACATGTGGAGAGCACTGGGCATTTTCCCAGTGGACTCCTCTTACCCAGCTTCCTGGACCTGTTCTGGAGTTAGACACCTTTCTCGTTGGTGGTCAAGAGACCTGTGGTGGATTTGGGCATCCAGCTCTTACACACCTGAATTCAGGTATGATGAATCTCACTACTTTTATTCATAACACTGAATGTCTGTAGCTGCAGTTTGGGAAAGAGGTAGCTCTATCTCAACTGTTCATTACTTTACAGGAAAGGCAAAATTCACCTGTTCCCTTCTAATGCTTTATTTGTTCACATGCAGATAGTGTGCTAATAGCTGGCTAAATCAGCCACATGGGCACATCTTCCCCCCCTCCTCGCCAAGCAGGAGAGCTGCTGCCTGTTTTGCCCTGTTTCTGTGGCTGGATGCTTATGGCAGTGAGGACTGGGAAGGAGAAGGCACCTCTACTTTCTTATTTATTTTATTTCTTATTCTGTTTCACTGTCTAAATCTATAATAGAACTTCAGTGCAAAGTCATGGCCGATTTTCCCTTTCAGTTCTGTCACCATTACTCCACCAAGATAATGGGAGTTACTGCAGATGTAGGGTAACATAGACGAGAGGAGAAGCAGGGCTCGAATCAATCCAGTGTTACAGTTCAAAGGGATTAAAATGAGAAAGAGAAAGAGAGACAGGAAAGAGCTGAAATGAAAGAAGTTTGAAAGAAACAAAAAATTGTCTTTGGGGAGCTATTTACTTTCTCCAGGGAGTTTTCCTACTAGATAATCTTTGAGATGGTGGAAACAAGGTATTTAAATCTCTGTTTAAATACAGGAAAAGGAAGAAGAAAGTAAAGAGCCAACAAAAGGAAAGAACGCTTTTTTTTTTTCTGGCAAAACAATCTACCTCTTACTTAAAAAAAAAGAGAACTTGCTGTATCCTACTGATAATTACGCCTTCAGCAAGTGGTCTTTTAAATTCAAATGTATTTTTCTGCTGAGAAGCCAACACTTGGCCTTGAATAATCTTCTTTCAATCTGATAATGTTGGATTTTTTTGTGCAAAGTTAGATAAAATTGTTGTGTTTAGGATGCATTTGAATGTTTACTTTTTAGTCATATCTGTGTCCTTGCCTGTTTAGGTCAATGGACCCAACACCAAGAAAGTGTCAATGAGAGCTCCCTGCTGGTCTCAGATTGGTGGCACTGGCACTGTGCCTCAGGACCGAAGCTGCTGCAGTATGTTTCAGGGTACTTTTACGGGCTTCAAGGAAGCTTGCAGGATTTTTAATGCCAGGTGTTGTGTGGCTGAGAGGCCTTGGTCTGGAAACCTATGTGGGTAACAGAAGTGCCATGCCAAAAATGTGGTGCTGTTTAATGATCTGTGTAGGAGAAGTTTAATCCTTTGGGTGCAAGGTTTATAATTCCACAGCGGATTAAGAGCCTTTGCCATTGAAAACTCTATGTTGGTGACTGTTTTTTTTATCTAACCTGGATTTGGGCCTGCAAACTGTATTTTCATATGAAAAGATGGAGTTTGGGTATTCAGGTGTTCAAGCTAAGCATGCTAACACAAAGGCACTTTATGCCTGAGGAAAAAAAGTGGGTAAAAAGAATTTGTGCTAAGTTGAAAAGAGAGTTTTGAATTGGTCCCGAATTCAGTTCTAGAGAGCCAAGATAAAACTGGGCAAGACAGTCTGCCTCTGATTTTATTTTCAGTTCCCTGTAGTTACAGTTCTGATGCTACGACTTAGCTGCAAAGAAAAGCCTGCTTAACCTGTGTGAGGAGAGTGGTTTTCCAGATAGATGCTATCACTATTAAGAAAAAAGAGCCTTTTTGTGCCTACCACAAGGCTTGCTTTCCTTTCTGGAAATCCCAAACATTCGTATATCAAATTTATTACAGCAAAGGTCCCCTTGCCATTTCTATCCTCTTTAACCACCTTTTGCTTTTAATGCTGGTAAACCCATGGGTCTGATCCTGCTGCAGTGCCAGCAGTGTCCCAGCAAGAGGAACAGCAGCCAGCACTTGTGTAAGGGTGAAGGGATGTGCATGCCTGCTAGCACGCACTGCTGCAATGATACCCCTTAGTCTGCCTGCTTGTCAGAGCTTCTTCCAGCCAAGCAGACATCCAGCTTAATAAAATGGGTGTGAGGCTTGTGTTAACCATCCCGGTTATGGCAAAGCATTCCCACAAAGTCTGTAAATATCCACACATCAGTAGCATTGTCCCCATAAAAGGATTAGCCTCTTTAATTAGATCTATCATTCCCTTTTATGAATGTTTTTCTAAGCGATACAGTGGTAGGAGTGCTGTACCAGCGAAGATAAATTGCCTCCTTTGAAAGAGCGATGTTTCTGCCATTGAGATGGGCTCTTTGCTGGAGTCCTTGTTTTGCCCCATGAAGCTGCCATTCAGGTACAGCGAGGCTGAGGGTGCCTTGTTCAAGCTCAGAAACTATTTGTGAGGCTGTGGCAGACTTGGACTTTCCAACTGGCATAGAGGAGAAAGAGACACTTGTTTCCTTACTATCGGGGAGGGGGGTGGTAAAAAGAAGGGGGACGGTGCAGGTGGTGCTCCATCAGTAAAATGCTGTTGGAAGAAAAGCTTGCAGGTGCTGGCTCTGAAAATGGACGGGTGCTTCCTGGGCCCGGGGCGAGCTGAAGAGGACTGCCAAGGCCAGACAGAACCGCTCTGTTGCCTTAAGAGTGCATAAAAAAAGATGTTTCAATGCTGTCGTCGGATCTGGGTGGTTTGCCACTGAGGACAAAAAGTCTCCTGTAAAATTGGATTTAAATAGTCCTATCTCACTTGTGCTCTGGGTGACCAGATTCAATTGTGCCGGTGTCCCCTCTGCAGTATGATATCATAGCTTCAGAGGAAGGCTTTATTTAGAGGTCACATTAGTTTGTCCTGTGGATGTAATCATTTTTTGTGTCACGGACAATGTTTTACTGTGAAGATATGGGCCAGATGGCTCAGCCACTTGCAGTCCAGAGTTAAACAGGCTCTTTATTGTGGGTGAATAAACAGAACCTATTGTCCCCTGCTCGTGAAACTCTAGTGTCCACCGCTGGGCAAAGATGAAGTATGAAATTTTCACGGCTGAGGGAAGAATATGCAAAACAACAAGAAAAAAGGGTGTGGGCTTCCAAAACATATCCTCATTGTCCCTTCTGTTTTGGGTTTGTTTTTTTTTTCTTGGTAAATATCTGTGAGGTATTTCCATGCCTTGCCATTGTCCAGTGTTGCTAAGTGTTTGGATCCTCCTTATACTCTGCCCCCAGCCTGCTGAGCATCTTCCACTACGACTGCCTCTGTGGTGCGGCTGTGGGGCCAGGGAGCATCATCCCAGGATTTTATGCTCCTAGTGCCCTGTACAAGTGTGGTATCTGGGCAGGTAGATCATTGCCAAGTCTGCCTCTGGTTATTTATTGTTTGATATCCCTGAAGGCTCCACCTTGGCTGTGACTCTTCCATGAGTTTATAGCACATAGAGAGCTGGCCAGCAAGCAAGTAGAGAAAAGGATATTTTCCTCCAGACCAAAGAGGTTAAATTAATGTTAAATTAATTTTTTACTCCATTTCGTTCCCTTCTCCCCCCCAGCCAGCATAGTAATTCATAGCTTTTTCTCCTAAAGAAAACATAGATTTTCTGTTTAAACTCACCCCATCCATAGTTTCCTATATTGCAATATCAGAAGTATTTCTTTCCTCTCTCTAACTGCAACCAAAGCCAACCTTGACTGGCAAGGAGAAAGTCCCTGACAGGTTTGGGTTCAGTCCAGACCTTCTCAGAGAGTCTGTCAGCCAACTATTTGACAGTATGCAAATGTATGCAAATGGAGGGACATTGGACGAACACCTGCAGAAAGTGTCCATCCCCACTCCCTCTATGCTCTACCTCCTCCACACGTGGGGCTTTGAAATGCTGCTTCGTCTCCCTCTGTCAGTTTATTATGCATTTGTCAGCAGAACATGGGGCTGGTGAAAACCGCACTCTTTGTCCTGCCGGGCAGCAGAGCCCCATGTGGAAGAGCCAGTGCCAGGAATGGTGCGATGGCTTCTGTCCAGCCCTTGTGAATCTTCCTTTCTGTCTTTTAGGACCTTCCCTTCAGCATCCCAACCCTTTTGGGGTTGCCCGTGTCAAGGAAGGCCTTCTGTTTTCCTGGGAGTAAAGACATCATGTCGGTGGAGTCTCAGCCAAACAAAAAGGCTCTTTCTCACCAGCAGCTGGAGTGCAGGGCTGCAAGGAGCTGTGCATGCACCACATGAAAACCTGCATCTGACTCCAACCAGTGAGGGAGGGGGGGAGGAAGGAAGGAAGGAAGGAGAGGCACCTTGAATAAAGGAAAGTTGCCAGCTGCGTACTTGCTGATGAAGAGAAATCCTGGCTACTGTGGCCATGGGAGCAGCTGCGGGTCTCTTGCATGCCCCTATGGAGCACCCCAGGAGAGCTGGGGGGTCCAGTGGAGCATGACATGCACAAAGGACATTGGGTGTTTTGCTCCACTAAATTGAGGCAGCAGGAAAGAGGCAGAGAAGCATTTTTGAGTATTCTCTAAACAGAGTAATGCTGCAAATCTGGGAAAGTTTGGGACCTTCAGCCTGAATCCAGGCTCTGGATGGTAAAATGGCTGCTTTTTGAGAACATGCTGACTGGATCAAAGACACCAACTCCTAGTCAAAGGGAGGTGTGAGCCCTGACAAGTCTTGTGTAGCAGCTTCAGTTTTAGAGAGCTAACCATCTAAGCCAGTGGTGACTGGGTCATTTTTCCCATCTGGGCCTGAGGACCACATGAAGACATGGCCCTCCAGCTCCCAGAGAGCTCACTGCCTTTGGAGTGCCAAATGAGAAACGACCCTCAGGCTTGGATACCAGTAGCCTTGGAAATGCAAGCACGCTTCAGCTGAAAGCCAGGTGGATTTGAGGCAGTTGGTAATTGTTCCCGCAGTTTTTCTTTGGCTGGGAATGAATATGAAATGGGCTGTTGTGTAGGGATGGGAATGGACAGTTAGTAGGGTGCCCACCAGAGCTCCCTGGCACCAGATTTGTCATTTGCCCCCTGGGAATAGGATGTTCAGAGGGACCTGCTCTAATTCTCCCTGCACTGTGTGGAAATGTGTTCACTCTTTCTCTGGAGAGAGAAAATAAGTGCTCCTATTTACTGGCTGGGTTTTTTTCCCTTCCTCTTCTTATACTTTGGAGCCCAAGGTAGCTGCTTTTAGCAGCTTTAGTGTCCTTTCAGTGCTGCTACTTACAGGGTTGTGGTCACTCAGGCAGCAGTAACTTTGAAAAAATGACCCGTCTACACCCAAACAATAACAGAATCCCCCTTTTTATGTTGGCAACGCCCACTGCTTTCTCTTCGCTTCAAGACTCCCCACGTAGACGCAACTGTTTGACCAGCCTTCTTCTGAACAACTTAATTAACCAAAAGAAAAAGTGTCAGTTTCTGCCAACCTCACAAAAACAGAGCTGTGGGGGTAAAAAGGGGACGCGGCATCAGCCTGCATTCCTCAATGGGCTAATGAAGGGAGACCCTCACTTTGCAGTGCTGCCAGGCATAGCCAGGGTTATCGTGACACACTGCTTCACCCACTGCCCTGGCTGTGCTGGAAGCTGGGGTGACTTGCATCCTGTGGGTGCCAGGTGCCCTGGGAAGCACCAGGTGCTTGGCACGGCTGCAGGCACATTTGTGTGCCCCTTCTCTTCGAAGTCAGCCCCAGGGATCAAGCAGTTTAGAAAACTGCCCGAAAAGAGGAGCTCCTTTTTATCTCTTGGGGCTGGGTATGGGCTTAGCAGACCAAACCGCTCATGCCTGCACAGCAGCAGGTAGCTCTGGAGGCTCCCAAATTTCCCTGTGCCTGTGCTGAGAGCTTGTCCGGGCGCAAATTGCACACATTGGTCTGCAGCTATTGCAAAACCTCCATTTCTCAAGCAAAAATGCCAGAAGATGATAGAGCTTATTTCTTTTCCTTCAGAGGCCAGATCTGCTCCGTGAGAGCTGCAGCATACTCTTCTTAGGCTGTCAAGGCTTCTCCTTACCCAGCCAGCTGCTCTCTGTCCAAGGAAAGGGATGAGGCCCTTACCACAAGTGTTTCAAGGGCCTGAGCTTTCACTGCTTTTTTTCTGAAGGAAAAAAGTTGCTTTTAACTGAGGAGGGAACGATGGAGCAGAACTGCCTCTGTGAATTATGGTCTCCCCTTCTGTCTTTATCTCCATTAAAAGAGCATAAATTCATTTTAGGCTACAGTTCTGCAAAGGTTGGGGGCTGCTTTGACTTCACGCAGTGCGCCTACTGCCCCTGAAATCAATGGGCCGGCTGTTCATCCCGCAAAAGCAGAGCGTGCATGTGGGTCTTTGAAGGACCACGGCTTTATCTGGAAGAGAGTTAGGCTTGGGTTGTTTCTTTTTAGATAAACACCGTGTTTTGCTTGTGTGCTACCCTATTCTCTCCCACCCAGCCACCTTTTTTCTTTAGTCATAGCTGACAGGCAGTAGTCTGCATACTTTTAAGCAGTCCTCAAGTCCTCAAACCAGACTGATAAGTTTTTAAGTAATAAAAATCAATAAAGAAAAACAAATCTCCAAGCCCTTTTAATTGCTTTGCTACATTGTTGTGGGCTCATCTGGTCCTGTTGCCTTCTTTCTCATTTAAGAATAAAGGAAGCCAGCCATAAGAAATTACATTCCCAAAGTATGGTGATCTCTTGTAATGAAGGTGATTTACACCCTGTTGAATTTTGAGATGGGAACAAAAATGGCAAATATTGGGGCATGCTTTGCTGGCTGGAACTGTAAATGTGAGGGCAGAGCCCTACTCCAGGTGCTAGCTAGCACCAAATGCTAGCTCAAATGCTGTCCTCAGCTGCAGTGGCTCAAGACCTGCAAAGCTCCTTCACGCTGGCAGATGCAGACACACAAACACATACACGCATCAATACGCACGCAGAGTAACTGATGGCATTGGTACTGTAGTGCTTGGGATGCAGTGGCAGGCAGTGGAAGCCTGCAGCCCCTGGCAAATAAAATTAACTTTGAGGTGCAGTTGCCTGCTGCTTTTATCTGATTACACAGCCACGAGGTGCAGAGGGAACTTTTTAGAGTGTGCACTGGTGCAGATGAGGCCGCTGTCCTGTGGAAAGCAGTAGCGTCTGCTGCTGGGAGTTGTGCCGGCTTTTCACAGCATCATGAGCTTAAAGCAAAGGGGCATTTGCTCACCAGCATGCCGGCAAAGCCTGTGAAATGACAACTGCTCCAATATTAAAGGGTAAAGAAGTGAGAAACCTTTTTTTGCAGCCTCCGACTGTTTCATTCTCTCAACACAACGGTACAGGAGCGGCAGCCTTTATTGTGATTAATATCTGGGAAGCTTCTTAACAAGACTTAGCTTGATAGGTGGCTCTTGTTGGAGGAAATTTATGGCCTGGTACTTCCTCAGTGAGACTTCCCACGTTGAATTGTTGAACATTACTGACCCTGATGCCCAACACGAGGGGGTGGGGATTTACACAGATGTCTGGTAACTGTGGAAGGTGCAAAAATCCAGAAGAACAACCTGCATTACATCCATTGGAAGCGGCTGGTTAACAGAGGTCAGGGGGAGGCCCGAGCCAGTGTGTGAGCCTCAGTGTTTTGGTGCAGTTTGTTTTTTGATTAGTGCAGTTCATGACCGGGCCATCCCACCTGAATAACAATCAGTGTGATTCACAGCGGGCCAGGAGAGGGCAGGGACGCCTGCCGCGCTGCCCATATGGAGCCCAGCTCTGGGAAGTGCAGAACCTTCCCAAACCCAGATGGTTCGGCTTGACGGCTTTGGCACAGCACCAGCAATAACCTATGATGATATGAAATCATCAAGATCTCGACCCCCCCCCCTTTTCCCCTGCTCACTCCCCCTCCTACCACCCTCTGACTGTATGTACAGAAATGAAGCCATATGGGAAAGGGGTGCGGCTGCGGATTAATGAACATGCATGAAATGAAGATCGGCTGCCTCTTAATGATGCAGTCATTAAAAACTACTGTCTCTGTATGCTTTTCTTTCTTTTTTTGAAAAAATTGCATTTTGTTTTGGTTTTACCTGACACTATATCTGCCTTCATAAAGAAGACAAGCAGATGGGAGGGCAAGGCTGGTCTGCTTGTGGAAGGAGGTTGTGAGCATCAATCCTCCTGGGCAGGTGGAGGTAAAGTGTTTGGGAGCTGCATAGGAGCTGGTACCTGAACCCACACTGCTGCCATTTCTGCTGCTTGCCAGGGAAAATCTCCACATGCAATGACTAGTTCCCATTAATGTGGTAGCCTGGGTTTCTCAGAGTAAATGAGATAATTACAATAAGCACCTGCTGGAAGAGCCTAAATGACACCTTAGAAATAAATAAAATGAAGTCTGGGCCTTTGGCGGTCACCAAGCATCTCGCTGTTTTGAGGGGAGGGCAGGGGTGGGACGGGGCTGGGAGGTGCTGAGTGCTCAGGGTGGGAAAGGCAAGAGCCATGCTGGGTCAGCCAAGGTTTATGAGTGCCTCCACAGGAGCCTGTGGACAGGATTTGGTTTGCTGCCAGTAGCTGGGATACTCTGCATTGGGGGGAAAGAGAGCAGCCTTTTGACCAGCTGGTTTCAGAAAGATGTGTAGATCTCAGAGCAGGAGGGCTGGGGTTTAATAGACCAAGTGGCTCCAGGAATGGGGTAAGTTTTAGCTCGAAGGGTGCTTGTTCAGGAGAGCACATGAAATGCGAAGACAGGAAGCACTGCTGAGAAGCCACCAGCCTGAAGGTCTCCTGTTCTGAATGCCTCATTCACCTGATCCTTCCCAAAGGGATGTTTTATCATCCCTCCTCCCCCACTGCTTTGTGCTAGAAAATTAAGGCTCCATCTATTAGCAATAAAGCTGAGACCTGCACAATAGTTTGTGTTGACTATCACTGTCCTTCTGAGTTAAGAATAACTTATAAGTTGGATCCAGTGTTTTATTATTTCTAAAATAATTCCTCCCCTCAAAGCAATCGAATTCGTAGTCCCAAGTTTCCAAATGCACAAGAGAAGAGACACTCGGCCAAAGAACTAGAAGAAATCATTTATACAAATAGCTTGTACAGCGTCCTTTGAACATTGTGCTCTAAATCTTTTTAGTCTCATGAGTATTCATAGTGTTTTTCAAATAATTTGAAAGCGATTTCTTAATGAAGGCTAGAATACCCCTTTTAAACTTCTAAGTGCCGTTGTTCTTCTTTGATCACCTCTATACATTCCATATTCCAGCACCCTTCTCTCTGCTGCATATTCATGTCCTCGGGATAATTTAAAGGCATACTCACATGTTTGACAGTGATAAATAAAATTCATCCATCATATAGCAGAACCTCTGGGGAAAATTAGATATCCCCAGTTTCAGTGCCTTTACTGTCTGCATGATTATGAACCCTATCCAAAGCTTGTTGAACCAGCAGCAATACTTAATGAGCTGGCAGATTATTTATCCTTGGTTAAAAAGAAAGGAAACATGCAACTTATTTTTGGTAGCTGCAGAGAGTGAGATACTGTAAAACCTTACTGCTGACTGTCCACCTTGTTAACCAAACATAGTGATTTCTTCTGGGTGCAATCTCAGTATGTCTACAGAAGAAAATGGTTGGAGAATCGGGTCTGTACTCTTGCTCAGCACACTGCCTACCTTGTTACGGTGAAAGATGTGAATTTTATATGCTTGCAAGATATAAACATTACGGTTTTGCATGCCTCTCCAGCAGCATGAATCGATTACAGCATCTCACACCATCTTGTGACGCTGTGGCAGGAAGGGTGGTTTCCTGTAGAAGACCTCTGCTTGTCCTAGAGATGATGATGCCTAAAAATGCAATCAGAGTATTTCTACCTGCTCCCCATGTCCCAGAAGAGATGTTGGTACCAGTCCTTGTAGGAGCTCTCTGACATAGCAATGCAGCTTTATATCTGTATTACAGAAGGAGAACCAAAAAAGAAGTAAACCTGCACTAGACCCCAACACGTGTCAAGTTAGGCAGAATAGAGATGTGGAGTTGCTCAAGCTTTGGTTGTCCCTAGCAGGCTGGTCCATCTGAAATTTGGGGTGCTGTAGGAAGGGTTGTCACATGAGTCATGGCACAGGCTGGCTGTGCAGCAAAATGCTGAGCCCCACTTGGCCACTTTGCCTAGAGCACCATGGGCTCTTTGCAGTCAGGGTTTATCTGAGGAGGATGGAGGCACTGGTCAGGGATGATGAATGTTTTATGGGCCTTTTTTCCCTAGCCACCAAAACCACCCCAGAAATAAACTGCACCAGGAGAATAAGAAGGCTTCAAAATCAAGTAGGTGACTTGACGGCAGGATGCTGGGATGCTTTTTTCTTGGATACTGTACACCCTCACATCCCAGTCTGGTGGACTGAAGAAAAGATAAAGCTTCCTGGAGCAGAAGCTGGAGCAAAGCAACACTATGAGCTGGAGCAGGAGAGAAATATGGTGGCAGGATTTATCTCACCTCCTTCAGGGATCCTGCGTTCCCTCATCCATCCAAAGGCAGGTGTAGGGAAGGGTGGGTGCCTCAGCACGGGACAGCCAATTTGGAGCATGCGGTTCATTTTTTGACTGTTAAAAGCAGGTGTAATGGCTCACCAGCCCTCATGATTGTCTGGGGGAAGATGTTATGTGCAAAAGAGACCTTGTGGCTGCTCAGTGAAGGCCTGAGACAATGGTGAAGGGCTGCAGGAGCAGGGATGGGATGCAGGGGAGGGCACAGCATGACTGTGTTTAGCTGTGCATTGCCAAGCTGCCAGCCAGAGGATAGGTAGTGGCATAATCACATAAATCACTGCCGACACTCCTCGGAAATTTACAGCTGACCAGTGAAAAATGAAACGGCCTGACCTTTCAATTCAGGCTACAATGGCTGTGACGGTTCTGGCCCCACTCCCCTCCAGACCGCTGGAGAGCCAGTTGCTATAGCTGTGACATTCTCCCTGCAGTTGCCTGAGAAACGTGCTGAAACCCCTGGCCAACAGCTCCCACTCTTAGCATCCCCCTTCTCCAGCACTCGAGATGCTTTATGTGCCAATTCCAGTGTCCGAAGGTGCAGGCGGAGGTTAAGACCTTGTCTCATATTCTATCCCTACTTAGGAGGATCCCTCTTCAATGCTCTCATCCTCGAGCAGGAGATGATCATGTTTAGTGACCTGTCACACTAGTACTTCAGGCTTTTGTTCTGGGAAATAGGCTATCCTCTTTCAGAAGTGAGAGGATTTGGGTTGTTTCATTAGAGCCATCAGCCTGCCAAGGTTAAGGGAGCAAGGAGAGAAGGCTGTTTCTCCATGAGCAGCAGCGGTTCTGAAATCTCTCACCTCCTTTGAAGTAGAGGTTCCCATCCTGGCAGCATTAAAGTGGCTCTGGGGCAGGAGCCAGAGAGCTCTGCTGCTCATGCTGGATAGAGGGTGCCCAGGCAGAAAATGTGCTGCTCCCTAGACTTCACAGGTGTATTGCAAACCTCCACGCCAAGAGTTATCACCTTAATATCTCTGTTTCTGAAAAAGAAAAGGAAAAAACCAAGTATCTTCATCGGCCAGCCAGAGCTGTAGACTGTGTTCCTCCTTTACTTAAATAGGCCCTTGGCAAAGTGGATCTGGAAGGACTAGATGAACCAGGGATGTTAGATCTCTCTTTCTAAAAAGCTCATTTTAGAGGCACCAGGGCCTTTCCTTGTATTCCCAGGAGGAATACCAAATCAGACCCTGTAAAAACCTGCTGCATCTCAAGGAACCTGATGGTAAATATTTGCCCAGGCCACCCTGTGCTAGGGAGTGTGCTGTATCCCATTCCACTAAACCTGAAACCTGGAGAGGGGCGATGCAGGATGGGAGAGGGAAATGGGAGACAGGCAGATGACCCTTGTGTAGCTTTGCCCTCTCCTGCCACAGCCTGGACCTCACTAGTGATAGGTATAATAACTCCTTGATGTGACCTTGGGGTTAATGATGTGGGTTATACTTGATGGGGTGGTAATAGGTGGGAAATGTGGTTGTGTCTCTGCCATCCACCTCCTAGATGCAGTGTATTTTTCTTAATGCCATGGTGCCAGCAGTGAACTACTGCCCGCAGCTGGCTGTGAAAATAATATGCGTTTCTGAAATACCTTCTCGCTCCAGGTCTGTTTTGTACCATTTCCTTTTACAACCAGACTGTGACAGTTTCTGCTGGCTGCATTGCCGGCTCTGGCTCAGCATCTCCTCTGGACCTCTGTGGGTGGGAGCTCTGAGGAGCAC
Source organism: Clamator glandarius (assembly GCA_033459285.1). Classification (NCBI taxonomy): domain Eukaryota; kingdom Metazoa; phylum Chordata; class Aves; order Cuculiformes; family Cuculidae; genus Clamator; species Clamator glandarius. The sequence continues at coordinate 30,819 of JAUNZM010000310.1, read as the reverse complement.
GGAGGATGTGGGTGGCCTGAGCCCAGGGGTGCAGCCACGGATGCAAAGCAGGGCTCAGACAGGACCCTGAAGGAGACAGGTGTACACAGGTCTTTGGAAGAACAAGCTCCAGAGGAACCACCCAGAGGAGGGCTTGTCATGGCCACAGTTATTACATCCTTGGCCATCAGTGTAACTGATATTGCTGTGTATTGATGCAAGAGACTTTCTCCATTACTTTCTCAATTCACATCCCCAGAGCGTGGGTAGCAAGTGAAGACAACAGGATGATCTCTCTTAGCATGTGGGGGATGGATCTGCAACCCAGGCTCTGTGATGTGAGGATAGTCTTGGCTGCCTTGTGCTAAGGGAACAACTTCCCTGAGGGTAGAGTTTCAAAGTGTCTTCCTGAAGATTCATCCCATGTGAGGTTTGTAGGAGCTTGCACGAGTGCTGCTGTCAAGCTCCTGCTTCTCTTCCTATAGCTGCATTGGGCTGGTGTGGAGCATTGATATTTTAGATTTGGGAGTTATCTCATTGATCTCGGTTTCGTGGAGCGTGACTCAGTGGCTCCTAATCATTTTGCCCAGCGTCTTTCTGCTGAGGGTGCTGTTGGTGATCTACGCCAAGACAATCCAGCTCCAAAGAGCTGTTGCCATTCCAGTCACTTACTTCCACATTCAATACCTGTTTGTGCCACACGTGATGTAGTGTTACAGCACTGCTGCTCTGCCAGACAGTCGCAGGGTACCTCCGTACACACAGGAAGGCTTATTCACACATTTCAGGTTCAGAGCAAATACCGAGTGCATTTTCCACAAAGTGACTGTGAAATAAACTGGAAGGAGGATTTACAGCATCCTGGCTCCACTGCATGTCCTCACTCCATGGTAAATTTAAACTTTTCAGTGGAAGCCTGGAGTTGCACCCAGGCTAAGGGTACATGCACCAGAGATGAACACCAGGGAAATCATGCTCTGGGAAACTGTCATAAATGAGTGGGGTTTCAACATGGAGAGTCTCATCCAATTCTTAAGTATTGCATTTGCTGAGTATTGCATTTGCTCTCCCTTCATCTCCAGCCCAGACAAATTGAGACTGACTCTGTGCAGGCCTGTTACCCTGGGATACCAGGTCCAGCAGGTCCTACAGTGACAGAGACACCCTCAACTGGCTTTGGATAGTGAGCCAGGTCCAGCAGAAGGTTTGTAAATCAACTAGAAGAGCAGGTTAAGCTCTGGCAGTGTTGGGCCCAGATGTGCAGCTTTCAGTGATCTATTTCTGGGTGAAGAGGGAAAGTTGGGGACCAGGAGTGGTGACCCCACATGTCTGTGTTGGTGCCTCTGTTGATGGCTTTGTAGAAGAAACCATACCCAGAGTGTTTGATGCTGGTGTGGGAGCCCTGGGATGGGGGAAGAAAGGCAGCACATGTACCATCAGGTGTCATACTTGGACCTGCAGCGTGCAACATCTCCCTGGGCAGGCGAAAACGGGTAGGTCAGGACAGCAGCTTTTTGTTGTGATCTGATTACAGCCTTTCTGTTCTTGCTGACCCTTTACTGTGGGGTGGGGGTTTTTTCTGGTTGTTTTTTTTTTTTTTGGTGGATTTTTGTTTTTATTTGAAAGAATTAAAAAGTACAGCTTCCATGAATAAATATAACTCTTAGCTCTGTCTTATTAACTAAAAGCAATTTAGGGCTAAATGCAGTGAATGTTAACAAAAAGCCAAGAATAGAAAATTGTTTAAGTGGCCAAAGAAACTTTCTCCCATTGTGATGCAAGCCAAGCTATGCCAGCTATATGTAAATGTATGCAGTAGGCTCTGTGCATGTGTCCACTTTGAAGTTGCCATCTGAATTTAATTCTGCCTTTGTGATTAAATCAGGCCATTACGTTTAATCTCACTTAATAGTAAGAAACGCTCTTTGTTGTTTTCTATAGGCAACATATTCTGCCCCTAACATATACAGCTTGGCATTCACACTTTACTATTAATCCCCGATGGCTGATAATTGCTTCATCTCCAAGTTCTCTGTCCAATTCACAAGGGAACTGATTGCAACTATTCTTCCCCTATACATTAATGCACTGTTTTGGTCTTACTTCTTTGGCTCAGTGAACCCTATCAAGCTGTCCACATTTTCTGGGCATGTGGGTGTATTGTAAGTTGTTAAATTAAATTCTGCACTGACCCCCTAAACACCAGAATCTATTAGCGCTGCAACTTAGCTGATTGACAAGTGGAGCTACTTTTTCACTAAAAAACCTGACATAAAAAAAAACTCAGGCTAAATAAGGCTGAATATTTTGTTTCAAGTGAAAGTCTAAGGTCTTCTGCCTGCTGTCTTTCTACTTACAATTTCATTACTGCTGCAGGATCAATTGTATTATTACCATGGTATTGTTTCATTGATCTTACATATGTCAGTTGGGAAATTTCTCTGGAAAAAACACCAGTATCTGGAAGATGTCTTTAGTTTGCTTGAATCTGGAAGCTCATGTAGAATCTTTATCCAAGTATATTCAATTTAGAGAGCTGGATTTTGGGGGGGCTTCTGTTTCCTTTTTTTGTTTTCCATCCCAGAAGATGGCTCTAATTCATAATTACTGAGCTATGTCCAAAGAGCCTCAGACTGTCATTACTTTGCCAGAAATGTTAAAAAACCCCAGTGCAGATTCCTGGAGGGACACCAATTGAAAAAGACACTAACACCCCAGGAATAAATGCCAGCAGTTCAAGTTTCCTTTACTTTACCAAAAGCCTGCATTTAACAGATCTCTAGGCTTTTCCATCACAGAAGAAATAGACTGATACAGTGAAAATGACATATAAACAAGGTCTTGCTTATTTCTGCTGCTAGTAGTGTTATAATACCTTCCACAGCTGCTGAACAAGGACTGCACCTACATGTTATTAGATGAGTAACTGTCACAAGTTATTCATATATGAAAGTGCTGCAGCGGTATATGGCATTTCTTCACTCTGATTAGTTTTCATTGCATTGCCTATTAAAATAGTTCTCAAGTTGTCATACAAAGTTTTTGAAGTACTGATATGGGCCAGGCGGACAGTGAGGAAATGTGAAATTTCATGGCAATGACTTTTTTTTAAACTTACAGGTATGGAAAAGCTAAAATTCATCATGGACTACAGCAGAAGTTAACTGCTAACCAACATGCTGCATATTGTCATTTCTTGTCACAGCATGATAAAAAACTGAGGTGGGAAGGGACCTTGGGAGGTCTCTCGTCTGACCTCTTGCTCTAAGCTCGGCTCACTTCGAAGTTTTATCAAGGTGCTTAGGGTTTTGCTGATTTTTGTCCGCTACCTCTTGTCCTTTTGCTGCATGTCTCTGAGAGGAGTCTGACACCATCTTCTCTGTAGCCTTCAGGTAAGCAGCAGGAGATCACTATTAGACTCTCCTCAGGCTTTCCTTCTCCAGGCTAAACAAATCCAGTTCCTTGTCTGATAAGGATCAATTTTCTATCCGGCCCCATACAAGCACCCGCAAGCTCTGAATGTGGCTTTGTCCATCACAACAGAGTCAAATAGCAACCATATTCGGGTTGCTATTTGACTCTGTTGTGATGCAGCCTTGCCTCTTCTACACCAAACGTAGTCAGCCTGCTGCAGCTGACATGTCCTCAGACCTCAGTGAGCCCCTTCATGAATGAAGGGAAGACACAAAATCAAAGAGAAACTTTTGCTGCTCTAGTGACTTTCCCTTCGGTTTTATGCGTGCATTCACAACTGGAGCTGGATTGCTCCCTGGGCCTCCTCACACATACTACCTTTCCTACATGGAAGACAGGCTTTTTTTGTGACGGGCTAGCTACAAGATATTTTCCTGATCCAGCAGGTGCCAGATCCAGCCTTCAATACTCTGGGCTGGTCCACAACAAGAATGTGTGATACATTCAGTCCGGGAAGCTGTAACAGTGGCTGATACCGAAGGCTGCAGCACATTTTCTGCAAATCTATCCAAAGTGCTCTCTGCTCTCTGAACTGGCTTCTCTGCATCTACTGTGCTGATCAGAAGGTCTTGCCCTATATTTTCACAATAGCTCAAGCTCAGAATGTCAGAAAGTTTGTTTCCCACTTCAGCACAAAGTCTGCAAGAGATGGCTCCACGTGTCACAAGTTAGGGACGATTTCTCTCTGCAGGTATGTTGTCCGTATTGGCAAGAGAAATCTCCTGAAGTTTCAGCTACAACTAAGCAATCAATTTTCTGCTGTGCTTAGGTTTCCTCCAACCTTCTCTTTCTCTGTGCCAAGCTTTTATGGTTGCCTTCGCCAGGACCAGCACAAACGAAGAAGTACGGGCAGAAGATATTCCACCAGGAGGCCCCATGTAGTTTTCTGCAGACATTGCCCCAGTGAGCTGTCCTAGGACAATATTTTGGAATCAAGGGTAAAACCACCAAAAAAGAAGAGGTTATTTTTATCAAGTCACTTGAAATACACTACTCTGCATCCCAGATAAGCAGAATTCAGAGGCTACTGCATAAATCCATCAGGCTTTGAGCATTATCCAAGTTTAAAAATCTGTTTGCTCTAATTAGTGATTTTTCTATAATCTGCTCTAAAAGAAGCACTGTAAAAAAAAATCTCAATAACTGCTAGCATAAAAAAAATCACATAGCTCAAAATAAGTTTTTTTTTACAGTCTCCTTCTGTAAGTCTAAAAATCTTGAGGAGCAGAAGGTAATCTGAGCCTCTTCTTTTCCTTTCTTTCCTTCTTTTCTCTTTACTTACAGGCCTTCAGTTCAGAACCAAGCCCTTTATTTGCTTCATGTACATTTTTCTTCCCGTTCTGTTGTTTGTTCAGGGTGTCTACAGTGAGACTGATGTCAATTGATCAGAGTGAAATCATTGTGATTTATTAGCCACTTCTAGAAAGGACAAAGCCAGTGTGACCTAGAGGGCCATAAATTTTTGTCTACATCAAGCATGAACAGAAGAGGGTCTTTTTCTTAAAATGTAGATGCAGCTCCAAAAGTTGTGGCTTGTATTTCTGCTGTTGTTTGCCAGAATCTCCTACAATTCCTACAGTTTAGAGCCGGCTACATACTGTATTTCCATAAGCAGGAGCACACATATGCTCTGGGGCTGAATGACTTAATCAAAGTGAACCTTTCCAGTTATTTTCAACAGTCCCCTCCAACAGAGCGTCTCTAGAACTTTGCATAGATGCTTTTTATTTTTATCCTGTTTCAGCCACCTCTTTTGAGAGTAGTTATGTGACTGCTGTGAGGCATTTTAATTAATTAATTTACTTTGTTATGTTGCCTCACACTGGCTTTGACAAAAATCACTTTATTTACTTTCTGAAATGACCGTGTCCTGCTGCACACCATAATCTTGCCATAGGCAAGGAATTGGTTGCATGGTGTTTGGAGACACTGCTTTTAAAGCAGGAATCTGACTCAGCAATAGTAAAGGATTTTGTCCTGGTGGTTTCCAAGGGCCACTCTAAGGAAAACTGGTAGGGAGTGAGACTAATGCTCTAATTAAAGGAACAGGAAAGAAACCTGCTAGTTTTGTCTGAGAAGTGATTTGTGTTGCAATGAAGCCTTCAGAACTCCCACAGCCCCCAAATGTTGAATGCTGTTTAATAGATCAATAATGTCTTATAAAGTAATCCATCCATCCAGGTAATTATATAATCTTACTGGCATTTTCTCTGAACCATGCCACAGCATAAGAGTTATTTTACATTACTTTGGATCAGACAGAGCATCAGAACTAGCCTCCAGAAAGCTGGCTGAAGTTTCAAGTTGTTTTTTCCATTTCCATTAGAAATGACTCAGGTTAAATGTCAATAGGAAGAGAGTGGATGCTGGCGATTTGAGAGACACCTGCAGAAAACTGATGTAAAACTTTGTTTTGAAATCATCAACAAAAATTTGCTCTGTGTACTTTTAGTTCTGACCAAACTATGAGAGTTTACAATGAAGCTTGTACCCAGCAGCAAAACTGGTAGCAATTGCAAATAAATTAAAAGTGAATCATATTTATGCCGCCTGTATTTAAAGACTTATTTTGGTTTTGAACTACTTCCAGCCTGCCCAGAAGCTACTTTGGATTTGTTCTTAGTGTGAAATGGGGGACTAATTGCAAACCTTGGTCCAAGCCATTTCAGATGTCTCCTTTAACTGCTGCTTCTTATCCACTGCCTCACTTGTAGGAAGGCAGGAAAAAAAAATTATACAAACTTCAAAAGGACATTCAAATGCCTGCATACAAAGTATGCAACAATTTAATCTTGCTGGGATTCTTATTAACAAATGTTTGCAACATTTTCACAACAAAAAGCACAGGCAATTGCAAAAATAGAGAAGTGAGAACTGCCTGTTGATGCAGAAATGGATGTGAAGTGACCTGAGTAGGAGCATGATGGCAAGGAGGAGGCTTCTGGTAAGTTGGGCTCTGAAAAGCTGCCTTTCATTTTGTGTTCAGAGGCTGTGTTCCTGGAGTCTTTTACTCCTATTGCAGCAAAAGCCTCCAAATCAACTCCAGAGACTTTTTATTCCTAGAAGTACTGCAATGTGTGCACAACTCTGAAAGCGCATGGAGCTTTCTGAGCGCCTGGTGATGTCCTGCCCATACCAATGGTGCCAGCGAGCGCGCCCAGGCAGGCGGTGAATGCTTGGCAAGCGTTTCTCCGAGGCTGTGCAAGCTGCCCAACCTGCATCTCACATCCCACCACCACCCAAGTCGTACAATGACCATCTGGACTAGCCTTGAAGTTTAACTCACTGCATCGCACAAAGTCACTAGTCCTTTTTCATAAACGCTGGCCATGCCAGCAGCAGGGACGATGCTGATTTATTCAGTCTCCAAGCTGTTCTTGGAAGATGCGCCCTTTCTCTCCAATACTCCAATACTCCGCCCTTTCTCTCCAATCTCCGATACTGTTTTTATTTAGCTTCACAGATTCAAATTCAGAACGTCACCCTGCTCTCCCTGCCACCTTCCTCTGGCAAGTCACAGCCAAGTCACCCGCGTGCTTTGTCTGCCAAGTGCTACAGCCGGTTATGGGATGTCTGCAGGCTGACAGAAGCAAGGCACTGCACCTTCAGCAGTCAGAGACCGTTGATATTTATTTTATAATCATAAATACTGCAGAGTTGAGACGGCTGAGCCAATCACTGACAAAAGAAGGATGCGATGTATGGATGATTGCGGGGATTTTTCCCCTGCTGCGACTACAATTCCCACTGAATCACAGAACGGGTTGGGTTGGAAGGGACCTTAAAGATCATCCAGTTCCACCCCGCTGCCCTGGGCAGGGACACCTCCCACCGGAGACAACTGAAGGCTTCCCGCGCTCGAAGTGCTGCGGGATCACAACCCCGAGGAGCCCTAGCGGCGCCCTGAAAGCCGCTTTTCCCGGCAGTCCTGCCCGCTCCCCGACACCCCCACCCCGCTGCGCTCAGCCGCCAGCCGGCAGCGCCGGGGAGCCGTGGCGCTTTAACCTCAGCGCCGACCAATGGGAGGCCCGGCGCCGCGGGGAGCGGGCGCTCATTGGCTGCGGCGCCAAGGGGAGCGAGCGCTGATTGGCTGCAGTGCAGGGGGCGCCTCCACCCCACCCCCTACCCCAGCCACCCCGGCAGTCGTGGCGCTCGCCGTCCCCGGTGTCCTAGTGAAAAGCAGGAGCCGGAGGGTATAAACACACCTATGGACGGCGCGAGGGAGAGCCCACCTAGAGTGCTGTGCCCGGTTCTGGAATGCCCAGCGTGGGGATGTGGAACGGTTGGAACGGGTCCAGAGGAGGGCTGCAGGGGAATGGAGCATCTCCCGTACGGGGACAGGCTGAGGGGGCGGGGGTTGTTCAGCCTGGAGAAGAGAAGGCTCCGGGGAGACCTCAGAGCAGCTTCCCAGCACTGAAAGGGCTGCAGGAAAGCTGGGGAGAGGCTCTTGCTAAGGAGTGCGGTGACAGGGTGAGGGGTAAGGGTTTAAAGCTGGAAGAGGGGAGATTTAGGTTAGGTATTAGGAAGAAATGTTTTCCTGTGAGGGTGGTGAGGTACTGGTACAGGTTGCCCAGAGAAGTCGTGGATGTCCCCTTGCTGGAGGTGTTCAAGGCCAGGTCGGGTGAGGCTCTGAACAGCCTGATCTAGTGGAAAATGGGCTCTCCTGTGGCAGGAGAGTTGGACTAGATGACCTGGAAAGGTCCCTTCCAACCCAGAGCATTCTATGTTTCTACGTTTTTACAGTTCTGTGATTCTATGATCTGTCTCTCAGTTGACTGGTTGAATACCTTCAGCAAGGGACTTTTGGGAGGGAGGCTTGCCAGGCTGCAGGGCCAGAGGGGCTGCGGTCAGGGCTCCCCTTATTTTGCCGTCTCCCTACAAGGGTGCAAGACGCAGGCTGGGGAAGGAAAGGCTGCAAGCTCAGGCCGACATTGAGTACTGGCAGTGAGAGGCCGTGGTTGCTCTCAAGCACAGTGCCCAAGTGAAATGAGGCAAGGTTGTCCAGCAAAACGTGCACACATGTGGGTTTTGAAGGAATTTTCTGTATGTATTAGTCTGACAAGTTAAAAATAATGGGAGGTCATTTCATGTCCAGCGATACCTTGGGCTCATAACGTAGAAAATCCTTCTGAGAAGCAAACGTGTTGCTGATGGGGCTGAGAAAAGAGCTGCGGCAGTCCTCAAAAACACCTGGGTGAGAGACTGTCAGGGGCACCCTTCAGCATCGCTTCCCCACTGCTAGGCATCCCTCACGCTCTGACAGGCTCCCACAGAAGCACTTTCTGTATTTTTGCTCAGTAATGTTGTTTTATCGCTGGTTGAAGTGGCAAGACTCACAAACAGAAACTTCGATGGTGCTGTGAGTAGGCAGAGGGAGAGCATGTCTCATGCTCCAAGGAATTGTTTTTCCCAGTGTTCAGCACTTGTTTTGAAAATGGTAACATACTCCATGTAATGGGCTTTGTCTGTCCCCATGGCAGGGGGCTGGGAACTAGATGATCTTTAAGGTCCCTTCCAACCCAAACCATTCTAGGATTCTATGATTCTCACCAAAAACCTGTGCAGAAATTTAGCACAGAGGAAGAAGTTAATAAGCATCCTGTAGATGGTAGAAAATCATCTTGGAGAAAAACTTCTTGGAGAATTCTTGGAAAATGTCTCCAAGAAGCAGCTGAGACTGAAGTTCCTAAAAACATCCTTTTGCCAAACAAACGTCCATCACATGGGCAAACTTCCCTTTGAAAGAAGAAGGGTACTGGGGTGGGTGGGGACCTTGTAGGGAAATGACTCTTGTCTCTGGGGATCACTGGCAAGAGGAGGAGGTATCAGAACCCCTGATGAAATGGGATCTTTTTCTTCCTTGTACCAAGTGAGGCCAGAGACAGGGTGAGGACTGAGCTTACAGAGCTTCCCTCATCTTATTTTGCTGATTGTCTATTTCACACCCTGTTCACAACTACTCCTCTGGGAGCAGCACCCTGATGCTCCCAGGTAGGGAGTGGGTTTTCCTGCTGTGGGAGAGGAGCTTTGGGCATGCACACATGATTTTTGCCTTCTTCTTCATTCTCCTTTGTCTTCTCCTTCTTTCTTGCTCTCCAAGGGAACTACAGGAGAACGTATACTGCTCAATATAATGCACCAAGGCTCAAAGCTGAAAATTAACTACCTAGACTTCTGCTCCATTGTGGGTTTGTTCCTTTTCTTCATTTTTTCCCCCTTCCTATAAGGGTATTTTTCCTCTATGAATAAAAGGCACATTACAATCCAACAGGTTTGAATTATTGTTGCAAGAGTTCAATCCTGGTTGCTACTATCCCTCCCCTTTCTTTGCATTTCCCAGATCCCCAAGAGGAAAAGAAAGGATGAATGAATGAAAGAAAAACCCTCAAAAAGAAAGCAGGGGTCTCCTCTCAGACTCTCACGCTTGCAGGCTAGCTTCTGGCACGCTTATAGGCATGGCACACAGCCTCCTCTGTCGGCACAGACTTGGCAAACCTGGGCCAGTGCTGGCCTTACTCATTGTGTTCAGGTCACCTTCTTGATTACAGTAAAAAAAAAAGGCGTTTGTGGTGGGTGACCGAATTGGCCACCCTACTAGACAGAAGGCAGAAGAAGAAAAAATAGGAAAGAAACAGGCAAATTAGCATTGTGGGGAGAGGGGAGAATAACACCCAGGGGAGGAAGCTATGCCTCCTGTTTATAAGTCAGCTCTTGCCTAGCATATTCTGGATGCTCATAAAGCTGTGATGCAGCCTGTCTGCCCTGCTCCCTCCGCAGCGGATCCTGCCACCAGGGAGACCTGTTGAAGGACCTTACTGCCTTTCCAGTTGCTGCTCCTGGCGTACAGGCCACTGAAGTGGCTCTGGGTTCCCTCTTGCCACACGTGGACTACTGCAGGGGCTGTGGTACCTGCACTGCTGTGGTTACTGCACACACACTTTCAATGCAATACAGTATTCCAAGCCTTTCTTTCATGCTGTATTGGGGAAGAGATGGGAATTCAGCATGTCACCAGGGCAGGTGTGTGCCTGAGCTAAAACGCCTTACGGGGTTAGTAAAGAGGTCGATGTTTGTTGTCTCTTTGGTAAATTCTGGTTTTCTCTCTTACTTTCGTATTAATGATCTGTTTCAAAAATGTAGGCAGGCGAGTACAGAAACAAGTACAAAGGATGAATTGAAAGTAATTTTTAATTCAAACACAGTTTCTGTTAAAACACAATTTCTGTTAAAATGCAGCCACTCAAAAAGAAAACTCAAATCTCAGTTGGAAATAATATTGTTGAGTGAATATTTATATTTTGCTGCAGATATCAGTAGACTCTTGGGATGTTTTATTAAAAAATACACAAAAATGCAAATGCTAAGTGCAAATAGATCACCTTGTAGCAGCTATACTTTGTTAACATAACTGGCTATACTTTGTTAACATAAAACACCTGAATGCAAAATGTATTGCTAGCCATAGTTCTAACTCACTGAAAATAAATGAGATTAAAAAAATAAAAGTTAGGATTTTCTTTTTCTTTGTTAAACAGCTCGAATTAAGCAATCAAATGCTCACTTTAATGATGTTACATGAAAGAAGATGCATGCAAAATAATATCTAGTCTTTCACAAAATAAAGTCATGCCAGTGAGCTGTGAAATCACACACACTAGTGTATAAAATCCATTTCAAAGCCTTGGCTTTCCTCACGAGAGCCAGAAATATTCTTGGAGGCTCTCTGCAGTCAGCAGCCAAAGCCAAACACTATAGAGGGCTTACACCAATACAATCCAAAAGGACAATTTGCTTGGAAGCCTGTGGCTAATTTCAAACACAATGCCCGATGTCATGGTCAGTTGTGCTTCAGAAAGTTGGCGGCTTGGCTCAGTCTCTCCCTCGGCCCGAAAAGATGCGAACGTTTCTGGCTGAAGCCGCACTGCTTGTTGGATGTCCCAGACAGCTTCAAACGAGCCCTTTCATAGTGACACACGGCCAAGTGCGGGCAAAGAAATGAGAGGAGAAACAAAGGTGGCTCTGAAGTCATTTCCCTGTGCTGAAGCCAGCCATCCGGTTTCGCTCCTTCCCCATTGAGGGGGCAGAAAGCGGCAGGAAGAGCTGGGCTGAAAGGGAACAAACCGGCCGAATGGGCTGGCAGGGAGGCAGCCAGGGCTGGGGCCACGCCGGGCGAAGCTCCCATTCTCCCTGCCCAGAAGGGGATGAATGATTAATTATAGGCATCCAAAAGGTAATAGATGCGGTGGGCTGGCATCCTGCAGCCAAGTTCCTAGAGCACCTGCAAAAACAGGAGGTGCCAGGAGACAAAGCCGCTATCCCCCTTTATGGAGAGCACAGAGGGGTACTGTTCCCCTCTCACCTGGTCTGCTTTCTGCTGGCACAACCTCCTTGCAGCGTGGGTGATTTCCATGTTCGCTTGCTGTGTGTAGGAAGCAACCCCCCCATCATCTGCAGAAAAAGGGGACAGGGTGATCTCTGATGCCAAAAAGGAACTGGGGGTGTCTGGGAACTGGTCCTGAGACCAGAGGATGGAAAGCTAATATGTTGACTCTTTTCATCTTTAAGTAGCCCGACAGCTGGTACACAAGGCACTACATGCATAGGTGCTACAGACAGGATTTTTGGAGTAACCTGAGGAGAACTGGACACTCAGATCCCAGTGCAATTAAATGGAGCCTGGCTGCTTGGCTCCCTTAGGTGCCTGTGAAAATCCCAGTCTGCCCTATGGATTCAGCAAAGTACAGAAGAACCTGCTGAACTGAAACACAAGTTGCATGTGGCAAGGACTAAGTGCCTGGCTACTCCTAAATCAGGATAAAACTATCATCTTTGTTTGGTTTTGGCAGCAAGCTAGTATGTTTGAAAAATACAATTTCAATGGACAGAGCGGGTTCTCTAAAGAGCAAACTGTGTTGGAGCGTTTTGGTGGTGTGAGCGATCAAGTCGGGCAAGGAGCAGCAAGGAGAGCAGCTGCTGGCACCGTGACTCAAGGACAGGCTTAGCTGAGGATCACTAGACCCCACTGCCTCCTCTGCCACACTGCCCTAACTTTCCAGCTTGGCATCCTCAGGTGCTGTTACTGTGTGGATGCAAGACCAGCTGGCTCTGACATTGAGGTGCTGCTGGTAATTTACCTTGTAGGTAACATAAATGCCAAGTAAATATTCACTTCCTTCTAGTTTCATATACTGTAGGCACCGTGGCCTCCCAAATTGTAGCTGGACCAGAGACATGCTGAGACAAAAATGCATCCAGGAGGAACCTTTTCCCTTAACCACCCTCTGGCTCTGCGAAACAATGTTCTGAGTTCTCACTCTGCCTCCTGTCTTCCCACTGTTGCTACAGCTTCCAGCCCCACTCCTCACTCAAACCCTCCTCCTGGGACAGAGCAGCACCTTTTTCTTGCCTCAACAAAATTTGGTTTTGCTTAAACTTGGGAGAAACCATGAGCTGGACCTTCACTGCCGGTGGGTGCAGGAACTGACCACCACCCCCCCAGTTCCAGCTCTGTGTGGATTGAATGTTTGGGAAAGGGAGGAGCTGAAACCCCACTTTCTGTGCTGCTTGGCTTGTGGCCCTAACTTGTCCTGCACAGCTGGCTATGCTGGGATTTTTGCTACTTAAGGCAAAACTGTTTTTTAAGTGGCAGGTCTTGATTGTGTTTTTTTCTTCCAGGATTTGCAGAGGGGAACACGTACCAGGGGGGCGTGCTGGAACAGGCAGTTTTGGGCACTGCACAGGCATCGCTTCGCCAGGGTTCACATGGCAGGTTAGTATGTGATAACTGTGGCACTGCACGTTGCAGCTCTGACTGATTTTGTGTGAGCTTCCTGGCAGAGACAGTGCCTGCAAGTTAGCATAATGAAGAGCTTTAGGTCCTCGAGGCATTTTGTGAAATTGGATTTAGCTACCTAAGTTGCTTAGGTTTTGCATGCTGAGTGGAATGAAGTCCAGGGTCCCATAAACATTTGTCCCATACACAGTCATTCGGTGGTGTGGGGAAGTAAAGCCACTTTGAGAATCCCACTGGAGGAATCACATGGAGAAGCAAAGCAGGCACTGCAGCCTTTGCCTCAGAAAACTGTCAATAAAATGATTCCTGTGCCTGTTTGTTGTGGAAGATTTGACAGAACAGGAAAAGTAAACACACCAAGTAATGGGAATGATCAGCCTGATATTGCTGCAAATTACTCTGTAGTAATTTCCTTCTCACAGTTTTCCTTCCTTGGTTTCCATTAGCCAACTTGTAAATGCTCACAGAGATGCAGTGTCCTATATTAGAGATGCTAGTGGGACATAAAAGTTGCTTGTTCATCCTCGTGACAAATCCAAAATTGTCCAAATTTGTCAAATTTGGTGACAAATACAATGTCACCAAACACGTGCTGACAAAAGAAGCCTTTGAAGAGAGCAAGCAGAGATATCTGCACAACCAACAAATCTGACTTATTTGTTTACAAGTAAGGCTATGCAAAACAGGTCTCACTCACAAAGATCTTCCAGTCATTGTCTCAAAAAGCGAGATAAAAATTACTCTGAACTTTTATAATAACTTTGTGCCTTGGGTGGGATGTATAGCGAGTACTTAAATGCTCAGGGAGAGGAGGCACGTGACCCTCCAGCATGGCACTAACTGTGCAGTGGCATCGATGGGAAGCGCAGCGCTGGCTTCGGCTCTCCCTGTGTGCTGGTTGTGCTTGTGTGGTGGTGTGGAAGCTGCAGGGAGCCACGTGCATGTGCCGACAGCAGGACTGTGCCAAGCCCTCTGCCATACACGACAGGGCTCAGCCATGACAGATGTTGTATGCTAATGTCGAGGCGAGAGTTGCCCGGGGCAGACAAGGCTGCATGGTGTGAAAGAGCCATCCTCGTCCTTGCGTGCAGGAGCAGCAACATGGCTGCATCCTTCTCCTCAGCCACCAGTGGATCCTCTATCACAGAAAGCGCGTGGGAGCTTGCTGAAGTGAGCAGGATGCTCTTGCAGCTTGCTTTCTCCAGCTGGTTGACGTGCACGATGAACAATAGCTGGGACAGCATGGCAGGACGCACTGCGGAAACCTCCCCCTGCATACAGAGCAGTGCGGGGCCAGTAATTAGAGTCACTGCTCATGTCAGGCTGAGACCGTTCCCATAAAGATGAATTCACTCCCAGTTGCTCTGCGGGGGATGCTCAGCCAAGGGTGGGCCGGAGGGTCCCGGGACGGGAGGCGGTGGGGATTAGCTGGCAGTCTGGCCCGCCTTGCACAAGCCTTTGTGAGGATAAACAGAACAGTTTTGTTTCCTTAAAGAGCAAACCTGGAAGAAGCATGTTTTGGCCTCTTGATAGAGGTGTCTGGAGTATTAGGCATTCTGGATGCGCGTGTGTCCGCATGTAAGCAGGGAACAAAAAACACAAATAAAAAGCCTCTAACTTTTCCTCTGCTGCCTTTGCATGCTGACACACATGGCACCCAAGAGCAGCTATTTGCTTGTGCTGTTTCTAATCTAGTCTTTTCAGCTACTCCTAATTTAAAAGTACTAAAACGGCACTAAAATTGTTACCATCGAAAACTTCACATGGCTCATTGCATGTGCAGCTTCCCAGAGTTACCTGATCCACAGCACCTTCTTCACCTCACATGGCCCACAACTGTGCCCAGAGAGCAGAGGCAGGCGAGGAGAGCAAAGGCTGATGTTCACCACTAACCTTGAAGCTGGGACATTGGCTGGACCCTAACTTTGTCACGGTCTCATGCAGAACCGCGCCTTCAAGGCCACTGCTGAAAATTCATGCTGGAGGAAGACAAGAAAAGCTTTTGACTGGGCTGGGGACACCAGGTAGTTCCTTGTTGGCATCCTTCTAGCTGTGCCACTGTCCAGAGGCAAATCGGTGGACCCTAGAAGCAAAGTCTGAGTGACAAGACCCACTTCCAGGAGCTGAAGTTGTGCTCATCCCAGTGCAGAAGTGTCCATAGTTTCTGTGGAATGTGGGTCCACACCCAGCTCTTACAGAGCTTCTCTGGACTTTGGGACTGCTGCTCTGGCTGCTTTGGAAAGAGCACATGTGTGTAGATCTATGCTTCACAAGACATTCAAAGCACTGTAGCTTTTTTCCTCTTAAAGAACACAAAAGTGTAATTTTAATAATAAAACTAGAAGTCCTGCTGTAAACTTGGTTGAATAACATCCACCTTGGAGAGCATCTGTCAGATGTGGTATTTTCAGGATGATAACTGCTAGCAGCGTTTTCTCCCCCTATCATTGCCCAGCACTGCAGGGATGACAAAAATGCAAACTGATGCCAGCAGCCAGGCTGGAAACTCCCCTTTAGCTGGCTCGTGGCAGCTCTCATGTGGCTCAGCTGCGACCATGGGGTGGGCAAAGATGCCTGGCTGCCGTGGTGGATCCACTCCCTCTGTGGGACCGATGGGCAGAAGTGGGTGCAGAGGGCAGCCAGATGTTGGGCTAATAGGATTCACAGCAACAGCACTGAGAAATTGCCAAGAAAAATGCACAACTCGGGTTTGTTTCTGCCTGCTCTAAGCTGCTGTATCCAAACTGTTCTTCTCTAATTCCCATCAATCATCCCATCTGATTTCCTCCGTAATGTACCTGTGCTTGGTTACCTGGCAGGGTGTGGGGGGCTGATACACTTCCCAACCTACCTGCTAGCTGGTGAAGTCTTGTTCCTGGTCTGATGTGAAGGCATGGTTGGAAAGGCTTGGTATGATGGTGTGGGATGCAGATGAAGCACCCAACACATGGTGCCACAGAAAATGAAGCTGCTGAAATGCTTGATGGGAAAAGTAGAACTGGATTTTTGCAGGCTTGTAGCCAAATGGATGTGCTAGCTGGGTGTTTTGGTGTGGTTGCACTGTCTGTGTGGACATGTAGTGATGTCAGAGACTATTTTTCCTGAAGTATTTGGTGGTATCTGCAGGTGTCCAGACGCTCAGACAGCATATGGGGAAATACTGTTCTCTCCATGATCTGTCCTCATATCCTGTCTCTAAAACTCCATCGCTGCCTCCAGTCAGAAATCCTGGACTAACCAATGTGACTCACTGTCAGACATTCTCATCCTAAATCCTTTAATTCTGCCAAAGTTATGTTTGGGTTTTTCTGATGAGGGAAAACATAGGCAAAAGGTGGGAGCCCAGCATGTGTAGTGGGCACTGCCAGCTCACCAGTGATCCTCAGGCTGAGATTTGGAAACCAGAGCTCATTGGTGTCTCACCGCAGGTTCGTGAGCTGAGAGGACAAGGCAGTGCACTCTGCAGCTACTACTCGCCCAAGTTTCACCAGCAGGCTTTTTCATTTTACTTTTGGGTCACCTTCAACCAACCTGTAAAAGTAAGGACACCTGGAGCTGGGAAAGAGAAAGCAAGCAAAGGCGGCATCTGAGAAAACCCGATTCACGTCTGCAAAGGGATCGTGCTGCTCTTGGCAGTTGCAGGTGACAACCCTAACGAGTGCCCAGGAGCAGATGAGAAGTTTATGGGCTGTTAATAAACTGTAACCAATCAGTGAATGCTGGCGGGTTGCGTTCAAGCTGTTTGGGGCCACAGGTCCTTGGGAGAGCTTGCACTTGCTCTGCCTTTATTTAAACGTAGCAGAAACATGAAAGCATGTGGCAGACTCTTGATGTTTGTTACAGTGAATAGACATATGTCCCTCACACTAGCATGTAGAATATCTAATTAAGTTACACAATGATAGCTTATGCCCAGGGGCAGTCGCAAACAAGACACTGTCACACTCTTAAGAACACAAACAAAATTAAAATTGCCTCTTTATACATTATAATGAATATGTTTTCAATACATTAAAAGTTCATTTACTAACAGACTCTGTAAGACCAGGTGGATTTCTGCTAATATAACTTTTTTTTTTTTTTTCAGAAGGATGGGTTTTTATGATTAGGATTAGGGACAGGTTTGTTAATGAAACTACTGAGTATTTTTCCCCTGTAGACCTGAAAGAAGAAATGAAATCTTAACTGTGTATTTATTGTGTCGCTCTCTCTTCAGAGCCCCATCTGAGGAGGGGCTTCTCCTTTCTGCAGGACGCGCATTCTGTGGATTTGCATCTCCCCTTTTCCCATCTCCACTCTTCTTCATTAGCTTTTTATGTGTTTGCAGGTAAGAGACAATCACTTTGAAGTTGGATGACTTCAGAAATTATCTCCCACTCCTGGGTCAGAGATGCTGGATGCCAAGATATGTATGAGAAGGAAGTGCTTTAGTAGCACCCAGGGGTAAGACCTGAATTGGGTACAGCTTCTCTGGTGAGCATCCCAGATGGGTGATGCTTCCTTCCTCCTCCCCTTGCCCCCCCATTGCTATAAACTGCTTCAAGCGGTGTAAAAGCTGCCTGCGGCATTGCAGGCCATTCTTCTTCCCACTCGAGAGCTCTGTTTTCATTAAGGCATCTTGCCACCTTTTTAATGTGGGAATAATGAAATTTTACAATGCTTACATGGGTAAAGTCTGCACGTAGGGAGGGCTATGTGAGTTGGGGGTGATTCCTACAGACCTTACCCCGCACATTGGTTGTGCAGCACTAAGCCACTCCTGGCATGCTGCTGATGTGAGATAGATGTGCTTGGGGCAAGCTAAGAGACTCTTAATTTACGGCAAGAATTGCTATTAACTTCCAGATAGACCAGGACTGGTAACTGCTTCCAGCTTTCCCTGTGCTTCTATTGTAATGACTGAAAAGATTCTATTGCCCTGGGTCACAATATTACGCAAACACGTGTAGTAATGGCAGCACCTTACTGCTTGCTCTCACTTAAGTTTTGTTCAAGAGCCAGGAAAAAAAATCAGTTCGTGGGAGGCTTCTTCCCTTCTTTAACTTGGGTCCAGTTAAAACCTCTCTGAAAAAGATGAGCAGGTGAGGGGGCTGCTAATGCCAGTGTGCTGCCCGGGCTTGGTCACACCGGGCTGTCCTTCCAGTCCGCAAAGCCACTTAATGCAGAGCACATTGACCTGTAGTATACTCAGGACGTTTTACAGGAGATAGGTGATTCCCCGAACCATCTTCAAGCACTTAAACAGGGACGGGCTTTCAGAGGACACCTGCTTAAGGCTCACACAAGTTCAACTTCAGATGGCTTGAACTGGCCATCCTGGAAAGAAAGGAACTGACAGGGAAGGTTCCAAGTTTAAATCCCTCCTCACAGCTCCTCTGCTCGGTGCCTGACAGACACACAGTCCCTATGGGAAAATCAGTCCTAAAAATATATTTCAGTGAGTTCAGAGGAAGGGGTGGCAGTTACACAGCCGCCCCTCTGGCATCTCATTTCTCAAGACCCCCTCAATTTTCTTTTTCTCACTGCAGCTCATCCCCCGACTCTTTGTTTTTTCCCCACTATGGCTGTCATTCCAACTAGGAAAAATATTTTTCCTGACTGTTCTGGGACACTACCCTGGGAAAGGCTTCATCAGCCCCTCTCTTTGTGTGCCTTTTGTGCTGGGTGCACCCTGTCGCTGGTGCTGAGAGCTGGGAGCTCACCTGCTTTCTGCTGTCACTGAGAAGTTTGGGCTGGTGAGGGAAAATGCTGGTTTCTGCCTGGCTCTTGGGATCACTGGGCTTTCTCAGGTTTGGGATGGGGAACGGCTTCCTGCAGTCCTGGTACGTTCAGCTCCCTGCACTGCCCATGACAGAGGAAATCTCCTTTCTATGTCTCTTGAGCAGCATTAAAGAGTTGAATTATTTCTGCTTGGGGAATGGAGTGAAGGGTGTGGAGAGAGAAACTTGATGGGCATTCAGCATAACCCCAGATGAAGCCTGAGCACTGGAGGGAGATGGCTGAATCTGCACCTTTGTGGATTATCTCTCCCACAGAGCATCCTGATGGCTTTTGCTGCCTCAGCTCCACCCATTGGATAGCCTGTAGCCTTCCTACCCCTATGCCACATACATCTCTGGACTCCTTTCCTTTAGGCACAGCAAGCCAAACCCTGCTTGACTCCCTCAGGAGGAACAAAACAAGCTCCCCCACTTCCCCCGCTTCCAAAACTCTGCTAATTTCCTAGTCAAAAGGATGGTGGTTGCCACTGTCACTGCTTTTGTTTAAAAAAAAAAGGCAAAAAAAAAAGGAACTATGTGTTTTTTTCTTTTTTTAAGCAGACAAAGACGTGTATAAATGTGCGTCTTATACATATATGTATATGTCTTTCTGAAAATAGCATTTAACAGATGCCTTCTGCATCTGCAGAATCCTCCAACAATCCTGGCACTGTGATCAATCTGGTAGGCTGGTGATGTTTGCTGACAGTGATTGATTGATTTTTCCTGCTAATAGGATCAACATTGGGAATATATTAAACTAAAAGGCACACTTCTGACTCACAGGAAACACCCTGTGTATTGGGCCCGATCCAATTGTATTGGTTTTGGCAGCGGGATGCAATGATTGATGACAGGCAGGGAGTAGAGGGCTGCTCGGAAGAGGAGTCCGATTCCCCCAGTGCTCTTTCCATGTGCATGACACTGGTTTCCTGCGGGGATAGGGACAGGCATAAGAAGGGACAATGGAGCAGGGTGGCCCATCCAGATAACCTCTTCTAATGCATATGGTGAGATCTGACCTGCCAGTTCAAGAAGAGGAGGCAAAAAGCTGATGGGAAATTAATTCTCAGGAGTTTGTCAAGACATCTCCAACAAGTGAAGATAAATGGCGGAACAAAACTTCTAAAGCTAATCCCAAGAATGGGGATGAATGAAAAAGGGAAACAGTCTTTTGCATTTACATCCATCTTTTAGGGTAAAAGACTTGGGGTAAGCGCTCTGTGTGTGTATGTGTGTGGTAAACAGGCTGACCATTCACCTCTTGCTTTCTTGTTCTCAAGCAGATGGACCAGGAGCTTGCAAAAACCATTCAGGTCCAGCCATGTTGCCACTGAAAGCAATGTGAAGCCTCTCTCGACTTTAGAAGCACCATCTAAGGCGTAAGGATGGCGAGATGGAAGTAAGCTTGGACCTCTGAAGATGGAATCAGCCAGTACTTAACGCATTTTTGCAGAGGCAGAACTGGTGCAGTTTGATGGCCCCATTGCTGTTGTTATAATTATTTCCTCCCCTTAACAATTTTTTAGTCGAAATATTTAAATATTATTAAATGCCTGTAACAGGGAATTCAGTTTTGCTGACCGCGTGATCCCCAGAGGACTGGCAGACTGCAGTGTGCCCAAGGCTTATTTTCAACTCACAGCCACCAGGGCTGGAAGTCTGGAAAGGACCAGCTCTCATGGCTGGAGCCAGGCTTTTGGCAAACTCCCTGCCCATCTCGACCCCTACAAGCCTGAGATGAGCACAGGGCTGGTTGGTGGATGCTGAGCATTTGCAGAGATGCTGGTAACTCTTCTGAAAATCTGGTCCTCAGCTGCGCCCTCCAAAACTGCCTGAGCATTCAGAAATAATCTGGATAACATTTAGACATGGTACCGGAGATGCCCATCCCACACAGAGATGAAAACACCACTCCAACACATGGAAACTGGAGCTGTGCTGCAAACACTGTCTTGCAACACCAAGCAAGAGCTGCTGAGTTGGTGACACTGTCAGAGCCTGGCTCACCAGTATCCTGTCAGCCACCCTCTAAGAGATGGCTCAGACAGTTTGCAGGCTGTCAGGGTACATGAGACATCAGTCTTTTGCCTATGGAAGTGTAAAAACAAGCCCTGTTTTCCCACAAGGGAAACGGTACCCCTGGGCTATGCCACTGCCCTAGCTCTAGTGTCTGGAAAGATACCTCATTTATCGCATGTCATATTCAGCACTCTGACTCTGGTGTGGGGAGAATGCAGTGATATCTAGGCTGAGTTTGGCCCTATAATATCAGTATAATGAGGTTTTCAGGGGAAAAAAATTAAGATTTCCCATCTCCAACTTAGACATATAACTAGATGCGTGTAACCTGTACTTGTGTACGTCTCCCTGCCAGTGGCCCCTTTTCCTAAGCAGCCCTTAGTTTATATCACTATGAGAAGTTTGTAGGTAAAAAATAGCAACATCTTTCTATGAAAGACTGAGTTTTAAAAACAATTGAGGGGCATTTGGACAATAACTGCAAGCATTCATTCAAATGAAAAGGAAAGGAGCCTGCAGCCCCACTCAGGAAGCTCTAACAGATCCCATCCCACAAGAATAAATCAGTAGTGAGCAGAGCTGGTGCCGTGGTAAATCCCTGTGGAAGAGAAGAGAGTCCTTGAAAGAGCCATAGACCTGGGCTTGAAGGGAGCAGTATGACTTGGTCAGGTTTTTGTGGAAGATTCGGGGCTATTCGGCTCAAAATTTGCCAGCCAGAGTCTGAAAAAAAATCTCCAGTTGAAATGAGACAAGGACATTGGGGGGTAAATGCAGAGGAACTGCCTGGGTGCTGTGACATGGTCAACCTTTCTTTTCCCGGGGCCTCCCTAAAGCACTGCAGCTTCTGCCTAAAATGCTCTGCCAACCTCTGATTGTCCCTCTCTCTACTTTCTGTGCTATGCCTGGGAGGGTAGGTGAGGAGAGGAAAGGGAGAAAGGGGAGGGAGGGAAAGAGAAGGAGAAAGTGGGGAAGGAAGGGGAAAACGAGGAAAGGAAAGGGAAAAGGGAAGGGGAAAGTGGGAAAGGAAAGGGGAAAGTGGTGAAGTGGGGAAGGGAAGGTGTCAGAGTGTGAGCGAGGCTACCAGAGGGGGCTGTCTGGACTAGATTATGTAGGTGGGGAATCCCTCCAACCAGTCGGGACAAGTTTCGATAGATCTGAGAGCCTAAAAAAGGAGGGGTGTGAAGGGAGGGGTCTTACATGGTTTGTATTGAAAAGTAGCTTAAATTCGAGACCATATGAGACTATGAGCAACCTGATCCAGTGGAAGGTATCCCTGCCTGTGGCAGAGGGTGGAACAGGATGATCTTCAATGTCTCTTTCAGCTCAAGCTATTTTATGAAATTTGGAGGAACAGGGGTCAGGTGGATGCAAGTTGAGAATTAGAGAGGACACTGCAGCTTGGAAGGGCCAGGGACTGCCCGCAGGAGTGACGCGGGTTCCTGAGCCTCCTGGCCTGGCAGTGGGCACAGGTGACCCCCAGCAGCTCCACCGGTGTGTGCTGAACATATGGGCTCCCCCGCCTCCCCGTAACCCTATCTGACTGGAGCCACTGCTTCAGCTACCGGCAACGCAATCAGGAGAGCCCTGCGGGGCACTCTTTGGTGCAGGGGAGCATATGGGGAAGAAGGGAGGTGAGAGGGGGCCAGAGGCCTGGCAAGGTGGCTAATTTCATTTGCAGGTAGCCCAGAAGGAGGAGGCGAGGGGGCACAGCTAGTGGGCTGGCTCAGCATGACATAGAATCCTAGAATCCTAGAATCCTAGAATCATAGAATAGTTTGGGTTGGAAAGGACCTTAAAGATCATCCAGTTCCAAGCCCCCTGCTACATGTCCTGGCCGAGGTGCTGGCACTAGGGTTCCCTCCGTCTCCCAAGGGGATATGTTTCCCCATCCTGAGTGGCAGCGGGTGGGAAGGGGGCTCCGGGAGGGGACCAGGCTGCCCTCGTTTCTTTTGCCACCGCGGGGCCCTCTGGGGCTGAAACGCCCTGGCAGGAGAGCTGGATCCCCACGGCACCCCCATCTCCCCCCTCTGCCGGGACGGTGCTGCCCGTCGAGGCTCCCCGGAGCCACCTGTTAGCCACGGGAAAGGCCCTCCGGGTGGCAGGGGGAGGCAGACGAGCAGGATTTACCAGCTTCTGGCCACTGCCGACTTTTGCATCTGTCAGGGTGCTAATTATTGCCTTTAATAGAGACAAAGAACAGCTTCTAATGATGCTCTCTCTAATTCTCACCTGCTCCTGCCCTTCTCCCGCAGCAGCACCCCCTCGCCGGAGCCCTGTTAATTGGGAAAGCTGCTCTGCTTATCGCGGTTTCCCAGATGGGAGAGGGGACGCTGCCACGGGCGGTAGGGGAGCTCCAAGGAGCAGACCCGGGACTTTGGGGGGGCTACATCTGAACCTGGGCTGGGCTGACCGGGAGCCCCCCGTCGCCTTCCAGCGGCTACTGGCGTGGTTCGTGCCCCTTCTCCGCCCCAGAGCCTGGCAGAAGAGCAGCCGTCGAGGGGACCGCCCCAAGCCGCTGCCAGACACCTGCAATCAGCCCCTTCTTTTGCACGAAGCTTCCTTCCCCATCCCCGCCGGAGAAGGCAGAAACGGAGGCTCTTGCGCCTCAAGGATCGCTTTCAAAGCCGCGGACAGGGGCAGAAGCAGCATCCTCGATGCAAGCAGCGCCAGCAGCCTCCTGGCCGCCAGAGTCAGGGCCAGCGCTGCTGCTGGAGAAGGCACTGGGGCAATCAGCCCGTCCCCCACCTCGGCGTTGGTCCCCGGGGCTTTATCCCTCCTTGCTTTAAATGGGGTTTGTTTGACCAAAATCAGTACTGAGGGTGCTGAGAAGGAGAACACCTCTCCGAGGGCTGGGGGAGGTTGGGCTGGGCATCCCTGAAGAAGAACGTGTGTGTGTGTGTGTGTGTGTGTGTGTATTTCTCATCATCACAAGGAGGGATGCTGGGGTGGGAGACTCTCTTTCCCTAGACCCGTTTCTCTTCCCTGAAATGCTTGGCTGCACAAGGGAGGCGCAAAGTCCGCAAGGCAGGAGCTCTGCGGGGACCCCATCCCGCTCCGGCCACTCGGGAGCAGCTTTGCTTTACCCAGTAAAAAATAAACAGCTTTAAAAAAAAAAAAATAGTCGCTTGGGCTCACTCTCCCGCGGGTGTCTGTGCTCCTAGAACTCCTCAATGGTCTGTTAGAATATATATATAGATAGAGAGAGAGTCCAGTATGTATAATATATATATACACACACTAATAAATATATATATATACACACTATTTTGTATATACTCGCATGGAGCTAGGCAGTTATTTACATAGCTGTCAAGCCTCTATCGGTGCACAGAGAGAGCTCCGTAAGGGTTTGCTGGGAACAGGAATGGGGTTTTTGCGGTGCCCCTGCCCCCCCCGGGGTTGGTGGCAGCAGCGGGACCGCAGGAATAGCACCTGGGAGCCCTTCTGTCCGCCGGCCGGTGCTGCCCATTTCTTTTTCCCTAAAAAAAACCCACAAAATCGGGATTCGCTTGGGTTGTTCTGCTTCTCCTCCCAGGGAAAGGGAAAAACAGTCCTTTTCTTGAAGTCTGAGAGCGGAATCTCTCTTGCCCAACTGCCTGAGCACGGAGCTGCTAAAATCCACAGATGAGATGCTCTCAGCCTCGAGAGAAAACAAAAAAAAGAGTTAAAATACCGTCCCCGAATAATTTTCCTTTCCGTGGATTTTCGTTTGGTTGGTTATTGATTGGAGGTCAAGTGCGCAGAAGCGATTAGAATGAGCAAACACCAAGTTGGATGTTACCCCGACGGAATATTTAGCCCTTGCCAAGTGCTGGATTCGGTGGACAAAAAAAAAAAAAAATTTACATTCCGAACCCAGCAACAGTCGTTTCTTTCCTTGCCGCCTTTATTCTGAGGTGAACAAATGAGGGGAAAACAAACCAAAACCAAACCAAAACAAACGGATTTCGAGTTATCGGCGAAGTAAACTAACAACAACAACAACAAAAAAACTTATCCAAAAGACAAGGATGCGTCGAAAATGTTCCCATCCCTTCCCAGCTTTGTGGTCCCGCAGCAGCGCCTGCCTCCTCCTCCCCACTCGCCGCGGAACAGCAAGAAAAAGGAAAAGAGAGCTTATTTTAAATGCTTTTTGTTTTTTTTTTATTTAAAATCTCAACAGTGGATCACTTTTTTTTTGTTTTGCAACCAAACAAGTAATAAATATTATTTAGCAACTTTTTCCTTTTTTTTCTTTTTTTTCTTTCTTTTCTTTTTTTTATTTTTTTACAAAAATAAACAGATGATAAAATCTCTGCAAGGGGCAGCGATAAGAAAAGTTGTTATTTCGGAAACAAGCCCAAGTTCTCAGTATTGCAACACGGACAGTGTGAAACTTCCTACACAGAAAGAGCATTAAACAGTTCGAACTTTGTTAAAGGTGGCAGGAACGACAAAAATAAAACGTGTTATATACCTAAACAAAACAAAACAAAAACTCCCACTAAACCAACAAACCCCAAGAATCCAAACCAAGGAAATCAAGGCAAACCGACCCCTTATTCCCTCATGATGCTCACAGAGTACAAGTGCACGGACGGGAAGCTCGAGCAGAGCCGATTGGCATCGTTATCCTCCAACAGTATATTTACAAATCGCGAACCAGTAAGAAAACCGAACAAAAAAAACCCCGCGGGAGGAGAAGAAACCGACTTTCCCGGCTCCATCCCAGCCGGAGCCCTCCCAGGAGTCCCTGGAGCGGGGCCGGGCGCCTCGGGGATGGGCTTTTCGGGGCTGGATGTGACCCAGAAACAGCTCCAGAGGCTGGGAAACGTGTGGAAACGAAATCAGGAGGAGGGAAGAGGGGAGGGGGGGGAAAGGAACAAACAAATAAGCGACCCCCCCTCTGCCTTTTCGCTTCGTCCATTCGCGGCGCGCCCAGGGCTGCTTCCCCCTCCTAGCGAAGTTCCCGACGGGAAGGCAAAAAGGGAAATAAAGCCGAGGAGCGGGTTTTTACTTGCGTCGGGGTGGTCGCTGCCGCCGCGCGGGAGCGGGGCTGGCTCCGGGCTGGGCTCCGTCCCTGGGATGGGTGGATGGATGGATGGATGGATGGATGGATGGATGGATGGATGGATGGATGGATGGATGGATGGATGCATGGACGGACGGATGGATGGATGGATGGATGGATGGATGCATGGACGGACGGATGGAGGGGGTGGGGGGCGTTTGTAGGTCCTGGAGGCGGCGGGGCATCTCGGGTCGGGGGGGTGGCGGTGACGAGGGGTTCATTTGGTGTCGGTGGTCAGTCTGGGGAGGCTGGCGGTGCCCATGCCCGAGACGTGGTGGTGCGGCGGGGCGGCCACCTGGCACATGCTGCAGGGACAGGGCATCCCCCCCCAGTGCTGGAAGCCGCTGCCCAGCGGGGCGGCGGCGGCGGCCGAGGGGGATTTGAGGAGCCCGTGGGGGGGGCGGATGGAGCTGACGGCGGAGAGGCCGGAGCCGGGCAGGGAGGCGCTGGAGACGGCGGCGGGGGGCAGGATCGGGTGGTGGACGGCGGGGTGCGAGGCCGGGTGGCCCGGGTGGCCGGGGAGGGGGGCCGAGTGGGCGCCCATGCCGCCGGGGCAGGCGGCGGGGTGGAAGCCGGCGTGGTGCCCGCCATAGATCTCGCTGACCAGGCGCTTCATCTCCTCCAGAGAGTTGGTGAGCATGAGGATGTAGTTGCGCGCCAGGAGGAGCGTGGCGATCTTGGAGAGCTTGCGCACCGACGGCCCGTGGGCGTAGGGCATCACCTCCCGCAGCCCGTCCATGGCGATGTTGAGGTCGTGCATCCTCTTGCGCTCCCGGCTGTTGATCTTCAGCCGCAGCTGCTGCAGCTCCGGCTCCGTCATCTGCTTCTTGTCCTTCTTGGAGGAGGACGACGACGACGACGAGGAGGACGACGAGGAGGAGGACTTGAAGCCCAGCTTGTCCACCACCACCACCCCTGCGGCGCTCATGGCGCTGCGCAGCTCGGCGCTCAGCTCCGGCGGGGAGTCGCTCTGCGTGGAGCTGGACACGGCGCCGCCCGTGAAGCCCCCGCCGCCGCCTTTATTCCTGGCCGTGAGGAACAGGTCATCGGGCTCCGGGGAAGACGGGCGGCTGGAGACCAGGCTGGCGTCCGAGTCCATGGCCCGGCGGGCGGGGGCGGCGCGCACCGAGTGGCCTGTGGGGAGGGGGAGAGAGCCCGCAGGCGGCACCGGGTCAGCCCCAGACGAAACTCGGGGGTGCGCGGCTCCCCGAGTCCCTACGAGCGTCCCCCACGTGCCCCCGGGGCCGTCGGAAGGACGGCGGGACGCAGCCCGGCCGGGAGTCTTCTCCGCTCCCCGGACGGCGGCAGAGACCGCCCCGACGCCAGCGAAAACCCGCGCATCTGCTTTATTTCTATCCCCCCCGCCCCGTCCCGTCGAGTCCCATCCACGTCTCTCCGCAGGGACGGGGGCTCGGAGGATGCCGGGGGCTCGGGGGATGCTGGGGGTTCGGGATATGCCAAGGATTCGAGGGATGCCGAGGGTTCGGGGGATGCCGGGGGTTAGGGGGATGCTGGGGGTTCGGGGGATGCCGTCCCGTCCTCCCACGCTTCTCCTCCGGGCCGGGGGCTCGGGAGATGCCGAGGGTTCGAGGGATGCTGAGGGCTCGGGGGATGCCGTCCCGTCCCTCCCCGCCGGTCCGGGGGCTCAGGGGATGCCGAGTTTTCGGGGGACGCGGATCAGGGGCTCCGGGGTCGGGGGCGGGGAGGTGGTGTTGTCAGCACTTACCGTGCGCGGGGGCGGCCGTGGGGAGCGGCGCGCCGGGACGGGGAGCGCGGCAGCCAGCGCGCACCTTGCGGCGGCCGCGGGTTTATAGCCGCGCCGGGGAGGGACGATGTCACCGGGCGGGGGGGGGCGCTGCGCCAATCGGCGGAGGGGGCCGGGGGGGCGGCTGATGTCAGCGGGGCCGCTCGGGCTCGATGGGGCGGGTGGACGGAGTGGGGGGGAGCGGGGGGAGCCCGGCGGGGGGCGCGGTGGGGGGGCGGAGGGACTTTTGTCAAATCCCGACTAAAAAGCGACAATGACAGCGCCCGGGAACAGCTGTTGGGGGGACGGGACGGGGCCGAACAGCCCTTTATCCCACCGGGGGAGCCCCGCTGCCCGGCCCCCCCCCCCAACCCCCCCCCAGGTCGGTGTTTCCCCGGGCTCCGTCCCGTCCCGCTGCGAAGGGAGGCGCGGGGAGCGAGGAAAAAAATAGGGATTTTAGCCACCCCGTTCCACACGAGCTGAAATTCCCAGCGCCGGGAGAAGAAACCGAGGCAGCCAAAACCAAAATCCCTGCCCCACTCCGGCAAGAGGGGAGAGAAAGAAAGAAGACGTTAACAGAAAAAGACTTTAACAAAAAAAAAAAAAAAAAAAAAAAAAAAAAAGTGACTTTGGGAAATCCCGGAGAGCTCCGGGACAACAGGATCCGGGCTTCTTCCCACCGGGGTAAATCCCCCCAGGTTCGTACCCCCCGCCCCTTGTCCCCTTTGCCTTTGTTGTATTATTTTTACACCCGTGTGTTTCCCAGCTGGCCCGGCAAGCCTCAACCATCCGTTAAATATGTATTTAAAACGTTAAGAAGTGAAGCGTGGAAATGTGTTTCCCAACGGTTGCGAGGATGATCCGTAACAGGTCAATTAGGAAAATCTGTCCCAGCGACAGCCGGGCCAGCCGCCCGGCGTGTGTCCCGCTGCCTCCCGAGCCACCCGGGACCTGCCCTGGGCCCCCCCGGGCCCCCCCGGGCCGAGGAGCCGCCGGGGGATCCCCTGCCCCCCTCTCCCGGAGTGCGGGGAGCAAGGGGGTGGGGCTGGAGGGGAGCAGCAGGACAGGGACAGGGACACACACACACACGTCTGTGCAAGCTTTGCGTCTGTGTGATGGTAAGGAACACATACACACACGTCTGTGCAAACTTGGCATCTATCTCATGGTGGGGAACACACACATGCACACGTCTGTGCAAAGTTTGCATCTGTTTCATCATGGGGAACATACATGCACATGAGTGTGCAAACTTTGCACCTGTCTCATGGTGGGGATCACACACACACGTCTGTGCAAGCTTCGCATCTATCTCGTGGAGACAAACACATGCACATGTCTGTGAAAACTTTGCGTCTATTTCATGGTGGGGAGCACACGTACATACACATGCCTGTGCGAATTTTTCATCTGTTTCATCACGGGGAACACACACACATGCACATGAGTGTGCAAACTTTGCAACTATATCACAGTAGGGAACACACACACACACACACACAGGTTTGCAAACATCTCATGGTGGGGAACACACGCATGTCTGTGCAAACTTCTTGTCTGTCTCATGATGAGGAACACACACACACGTGAGTTTGAAAACTTTGCATCTATTTGACGGTCGGGATCACTTCTAGACACATGTATACGCACATACATCTGTGCAAACTTCACATTTATATCTCGTGGAGAGGAACACACACACGTTTGAAAACTTCTCATCTATCTCATAGTGAGGAGCACATACACACATCTGTGCAAAATTTGCATCTGTTCCATGGCAAGGAGAGCACGGACAGGCACACGAATGTGGGAACTCTGCACCTATCTCATGGTGGGGAACACACACAGACACACGGACACACGGACACACGGACACACGGACACATGGACACATGGACAGACAGACACACGGACACACAGACACACGGACACACAGATACACAGACACATGGACACACGGACAGACAGACAGACACACAGACACACGGACAGACAGACAGACACACGGACACACAGACACACGGACAGACAGACAGACACACACACAGACACACGGACACACAGACACACGGACAGACAGACAGACACATGGACACGCAGACACACGGACACACAGACGGACACACGGACAGACAGACACACACACACAGACACACGGACAGACACACAGGTCGGTGCAAACGTGGCCTCTGTTTCCCGGTGGGAAGCGGCGTGGCGGCAGCGGGAAGCTCTGCCTTTTGGCCGAGGGCTCTGTGCGGCGCATTGTCGGAGCCGCCTGACACAGGGCAATAACGAGCACGACTAATTAATCCCCGACCCCTCTCCTCCGGCCGCAGGGAATGGGAAGGGGCCCCGGCCGAGCCAGGCGGGGCCAGGGCGAAATCGAGGAAAAGGCCGGCCGCTCCCGTCTCCCTCCCAGCTCCCGGGGCTCGGGAATTTTCCTTCTGGGAAGGCTGCGACCTTTCCCTCTGAGACGCCGGGCCCCGCCGCTCCGCGCCCCGAACGGGCCGGGATCCCGCCCTCCCCGTCGGGTTGGCGGCCGGGGGCTCGGCCTGGGGGCTCCGACAGCCCGGGGGATCCCGCTGGGCCCGGCAGGAGCCCCCGCGGCACCGGGAGGGCAGGGGCGGAGCTCACCTGCCGGGAGGAGCCGGGGCAGAGCGGCCACGAGCCGCCCTGGGAGCGGGGGCGGAGGGGGCTGCCGGGGCCCTCGGGGGTCCCAGCGACCCAGAAGTGAGCAGTGGATCATTTTCCTTTTCCTTTTCCTTTTCCTTTTCCTTTTCCTTTTCCTTTTCCTTTTCCTTTTCCTTTTCCTTTTCCTTTTCCTTTTCCTTTTCCTTTTCCTTTTCCTTTTCCTTTTCCTTTTCCTTTTCCTTTCCTTTCCCTTTTCCTTTTCCTTTCCCTTTCCCTTTCCCTTTCCTTTCCCTTTCCCTTTCCCTTTCCTTCCCTTTCCCTTTTTCTTTCTTTTTCTTTTTCTTTTTCTTTTTCTTTTTCTTTTTCT